>CM077022.1:6906855-8338711 GCA_039090855.1 Macrothele yani | reverse complement strand
CCTTAAGTATTTTGTAAGTCCACAGTAATTTTTGAATTAAGTTGTTGAAAATACTGTTTATAATTTTTAAAGGTTCATTAATGGAACTGTTTTTTGGGTGTACAATTTTTCTTTAATTCTCTTGTTTTTATGAGGTTCACAGTCCAATATTTTAATATTTTGCTATAAAAGGTCAATTTCACACACATTCAATTATATTTTGCCATCATTGGAATTTGCAATGTCTAATAATTTTTTTTATTAACGTTTCTTTAAATTATCTTATTCTATTGTCATCGTGATATGCGGGTTTGCAGCAAGTTTTGTTTCAATGGTTGTGTACACAGATGCATTTTATTTTTATACAACTCTGCTTCCAACTTCTCTCTTCCATTCCTGAAATTTGAACAAAAATTTAGTAAACTGTAACTGGAAGAGCATAGCAACTGGCCATCTTGCCTGCAACGGGTTCAATAACATTGCTCTGCTTCATTATTTGATAGGCACAACTCTGATATGTGGAAGGGGATAGAGCCGAGTTCGGGCTCAATTTTCGGAGCCCGAGCCTGTGGTATATCATCCCGAGCCCACCAATACCCAAATTTTATATTGCAATATAGAGCCCGGGCCCGAAAACTGCTAACCTGTTTAATCATGAATAAAATACATCTCATTTTCCACACTTCTACTGTTGCCTCCTCCTGCAATTAGCCAATGTATTTCTCAAATGGGGAGTTGAGAAGGGACCTCTATCTATTTTCATAGTGTAACTGTACGATTTTCTTTGACCTTTCGTTTCCACCTGAAGTGCTTCGGTGAACGGACATCCAAAATGATCGGGCGGTACTGCAATTGTATGTTGCTCAAATAATGCTAATATTATCGCGCCATAATGCTTTGCAATATGTACGTTGCTAAATAGAATTAGTAGGGAGCTACTGCGTGGAGATAGGGGCTAACTTATTGTCGGCATGCTATCAACATCTATAGTTCTAGAAAAAGCTTTTTCTTCAATGCAGAAAAACACTAATGCGCGGCCTATGGCATTTTCTAACAAAGCCCGGAATAAATAGCCATCTGGAATGCCAGCTCCCCAACCAGAACCAGTTACCGAAGAATTCCCTTTACCAACTATAAAAGTGTCTCATTTGCTAAATGATATAAAATTACATTTATATATATAAAAAAATCTCTCGCTCTCCCTCGTTCTAAGAACCCAAACCGCAGTAAATATTCTACAGCCCGAGCTCTGCTTCAGGCTTGGGCTCAGCCAGTCTCAGGGGAAGATGGGCACATTTGGATGTAAGTGTGTACTCCCACAGTCTAACAAAGTGTTGCATTGGATATTTGTATATATCCCATTTGGATACAGATACATTATGATTTCAGTATGCTTAATTCAGATCTGGTATAAAACGGGCATTTAAAAAAAAAATTTGCATGCTTTATGTAGATTTTGAATTGTGACCTGACTCTGTACAGGGTGGATTTTCTTTTTTAACCTTTCTGGATTTAATAAGTATCTCTCCAATAGCTTATTCTGTTTCTAATACTCTACACCCAATATATTTCTTGCAAAAATCCTGGCTGAATGAGCCCTAAGAAATGCTGATTTAATATATGATAACAGCAATATAGAGTATCCTTTATAACTAATATGCCAATAAGCTGCGTTTGTAACAATGTTTGCTACACAGAGGCACATGGAAGCACATTTGAGTAATTATGTACAAATTCAATACAGCTCTCTTAAACATCTGAAGAATTAGAATTTCTTTTACAACTACTTGCATTTGTTATTTAAAAATCTAACCAAATATTCAGTAGCTCATAAAAATGAAAAGGTTTAAATTTTCGTTTTGACACCCCCATCCCTGAAATATAATTTTGGTACTCTTTCACGAAAACACAAATAAATTAAAAACGAAACAGCTGTGTTTACATTCGAAAAATCTAACAAATTCGTTTCCTAGTTTAAAATGCAGTCTATGATATATATACGTGTTAAGAAAAATACATTGTGTTCACGTGTTACGAAACGAATACATGAAATTGTGTTCGAATTCGCAGCCTATGAATTGAAACAGGAGAAGAACTTACCTTTTACGGAGACAACACTCCTATCCGTGCAGCACTGGCCGCCATAATTACCGCCCGTCTCGTACTGAAAGTGACGCCACATCAGGCATGACGCAGCCGCAGACGAGAAGCTGCTTTGAAACCAATGGAATAAAAGCTTCTAGGCGTATAAACAAATAAAATGAGGAGTTCAATAATCTTTATCAATTATACACAAGCTTACTGTTTTATCAACTGTGAAATTTAGTTCCTTAATGCCTGTATGTGACGTCACGCCAAAGATTAGATGTGACCTATATATTCGAGAAAATTACAAGAATATTTTTCTCATTCATAACTTTCACCCGCTGAACTTGGTGATTCCACGAATAGTAATATTTTTCCAGGAAATACCGGGTACCCCTGCTAGTATATAAGTTTGAAGACTAGTTTATATACCCAAAATATATCTATTTAAATTTTTGATCATTTCTACAACGATATTTGTATGCACATAAACCCAGTAGCGGCCGTATGAGTACCGGGGGAGGGGGCGGAGGCGTCTAAGAAAAATCCTTACCCCTCCTTCAAGGCTAACAAACATTTTTGTAAATGTACAAGATACTAAACTACAACAAAAATAATTGATACAATCAATCATTGATATCTTATTATTTTTCAAAATGCTTTAAAAAAAGGTTTCGTCTATTTTAGTGTTTTAAATTTAACAAAATTTTGGCTACACCAACTGCGAGGGGGGATAGAGGCCCCTGCCCTCCTTGGGTGCCCTTGCATAAACCTCAAAATGCCTTATTAAAAGCAAGAAAATAAAATTTCCTAACATGACGAAAATGCAACGTTGGCAACAAACGTAATGCGTGTGCCAAAATTTCAACGGTAATGGATGTAACATTTAACAAACGTTTATCAAAGGGAAGGAAAACTAAATATCAACTTTTGCAACCGAAATGCGGCGTTCTTTAAACGTCAAATGCTCCTTGGGGCGTTTCCCCCGATCGTCAATTTATTGCCTCCGTGTTGCGAATCTTCTAATTCTCCCTCCTTCTCTCTGAGTTCTAAGCCAAATGGGCAGAAACATCGAAGAGTGCGAAGCTCTGGATTGAGGAACTTCTCATATCAAATTTATTTCTAAAAGCGCTCGAACTTCTTTCTGGAATTTTTTTTACATAGCAATTTTGTCTAATAAACTGTTGAGCAAACAAAAATGGATTCCAAGCAATAATTCCTTTGCTTTTTGCTCTAAACGCTAGGGACTATTTTTCGTAGCGGAGGTAGCTGTTTCGTACCCTTCATAATGTAACACGCTTAGGTTGACTCTTGTTGCTGTGTGTGGATTGGGTGGCTTTCCGTTGGATCGGATTGGATGGTTTTATGTAGCAAGAATTTGTTGTTGGATTGGATTGAATAGTGTTATGATGCAACTATTTATTTTGCGGGCAGCACCCTATACTCCGAGTCACCTTAAAAGTGTACTGTTGTAAAAGGACGGGAGAGCCTTATCACGCTCGTCGTGGAACACAAGAACGGTATTCATTCACGTTAATGTGTTCTCTTGCTGTGTTTCCTTTCTGATACCCCCTCCCCCCGTCACACAACAGTAGGGATTGCGAATAGGGGTATGGTGGAGTCCGAAGTACTTATCCTACTGCCTGTTTAAGTAACCTACAATTCGCGTTTTCCCGATCGTCAATTTATTGTCGCGAATCTTCTACCCCTTCTCTCTGAGTTCTATGCCAAATGGGCAGAAACAGCCAAAAGTGAAAAGCTCTGGACTCAGTAACTTCTCATATCAAATTTATTTCTAAAAGCGCTGGAACTTCTTTCTGGAATTTTTTTTAGATAGCATGTTTTCCTGATAAACTTTTAAGCAAACAAAAATGGATTCTAAGCAGTAATTCTATTGCTTTTTGCTCTGAACGCTAGGGACTATTTTTCGTAGCGGAGGTAGCTGTTTCCTACCCTTCCTAGTGGTACACTTTTAGGTTGACTCTGAGTATAGTTATATTCTCAGCTCAAAACGAGGGATCCGTGGTTTAACTGCATGAACAGTGTTTGCGTCACTAGAAAATGTATTCGAAGAACTGGTGCTTTTCGAAGGCATCGCGCTAGCAACACTAGTAAACATATTCGCCAGAGTAAATGAACACTGCTGTTTACGGGTGCTGTGGGAAGCAGAGACAAGTACGGGTTCCTTTTTATAGCCCGGGTTCATTCCGGGCCCGGACGTTTAAAGCCTGGGTCCGTTATATTATTATTTATGAATGGCCCGGACGTTTAAAGCCTGGGTCCGTTACATTATTATTTATGAATGGCCCTGCCCGTGTTTGAAAATTTCGGCAAATTTTCTCTAGGTGAATAAGGAAAAAAATGCACATCGCTTTACTCCTATCTATATTTTCAACATCAGATAAGAATGTTAGTGCTTCCCGTTAATATTGAACCCTACCCACCCCCGAAGGAGAGAGAGAGTTATTATGTGCATCACATTTATGTAACGAAACGTCCTTCATCTCCCCCCCCCCCAAGTGTATCAAGTTACTTCGTTCACCAAGTTAATTGCATTTAATTTTTTCATTCAGATTTAGATATGGGTTTTTAAACCTTAAATTTCATCATAAAATTATTATAAAACCTACGTCATTTGTGCATGACATGAGAATAGCGTATTCTTGCGTTGCTGACAGATTAGGTCCAATTAAGTATTGAGTAAATGAGCATATATCCGTCGTAGCGTTTTTTAGTATATGGAAATTTATATTATTAGTTTTACTGGGACAGAGCAGGTTTTTGAATTTATTTTATTTATTATTTGGTTAAACTGCCATATTTTTTTTTTGATTGGAGGTTTAACGACCACCGTGAGCAACTCAATGGGCTATAAGCAGTCGCCCGTCCCTAATTTAGGGTCACTGGTTCCAGGGAAGGGAGAGATCCAGTGCCGTAAGACAAACACAACATCCATGCCTGACCAGGATTCGAACCCGGACCCCTTACGGACGAATGATCAGAGGCCAACGCCTTAGACCACTGCGCCACCGGGGCAGCAAACTGCCATATGTACTCTTATTTATAAATATAATAACCTTTATTGGCGAATTATTGAATCTGACTGTTTTCGGCTAGTTAGAAGTTGTAAAATTTAATGTAATACAGCATAGAACTAAATGATCCAGTAGTTGGCTTTAGTCTGGCTGCCCTACATGAATAAATGTTATCAGAACACAAGTACAGCACTGAATGATTCACAATTTAATTTTATAGTTGTTTGTACTATGAATAGTATATATATAATTCTGGATATTCTCGTTTCCTCGATGTCAGATATACACGGTCGAGTCACATTATTGTGACCATCAGCTAATATCCAGAATAACCGCCTTGTGCAGCGCGCACAGCAGCTAGACGGGCTGGGAGTGACTCGTAAAGGTGCTGGTAGGTGTTCACAAGTATGTGGAGCCATGCTTACTGCAGTGCATCTGACAGCTGCTGGACGGTGCGTGGTGAAAGATCCATAGAGCAAACAACACGATCGAGGTGGTCACACAGATGCTCAATTGGCTTTAAATCTGGGGAATTAGGGGACCAGGGAAGTACTCTTAAGTCTTCATCGTGCTCTTCCAACCACTCTAGGACATTTCTAGCTGTGTGATACGAAGCACTGTCGTGCTGGAAGATCCCATCCGCCCCAGGGAAGACAATCAGCATATATGGGTGTGCGTGGTCTGCAAGGATGGATTCATAACGAATTCGGTTCATAGTGTCTTCCACAGGTATGAGTGGACTCAGGGAATGCCACGAAAACATTCCCCAGACCATAACGCTGCCCCTATCAGCTTGTGTTATGCCAGCAATGGTTGATGAGTGTTTGTTGTCCGATGTTTCTTGCCTTATACGCCAACGTCCATCCGTTCGATGAAGCAGAAAACGTGACTCATCGGAGAAGGCAATCCTTTGCCTATTAGCGGTGGTCCAATTCCGATACTGCCGTGCAAATGTAAGCCTTTTCTGCAGTGCGCCTTCGTTAGCATAGGTTCAGGGACCATCCGTCTGCATCGTAGCCCCATACGCAGCAGGGTTCGCTGAACTGTCGTTTTAGACACACTTCCGGAAGCCTCCTCGTTCATTCGGCCAGTGAGTTGCTCCACTGTAGCGTGTCGATTGGCCCTTACGCACCATCTTCGAAGACGACGTTCACCTCTGACATCAATGGCACGTGGTCCTCCGCAGTTTCCGTATCGCTTATTCGCAATGGTGCCATTTCTTCAATGACGACACACTTTAACCACAGCAGCACGTGAAAAGTTCACAAACTGCGCTGTTTTAGAAATACTGCCACCCTTGGCCTGAAAAGCGTTAATCATTTTTTTTTTGCAAATCTTATAAATCGCTTCTTTTATCCATGACAGCAACGAGTGATATGTTTTCAGACTGTATACAGCAAAGCCCTGATACAGCACACGTTATATACTCTGGAAGCCAGCTCACGACACGTGCCTTCTTTCATAGACTACGCGCTGCTGACGTAAAAAGTAGGAGGTGGTCATAATAATGTAACTCGGCTGTGTATATAGTTAGTTGTTACTTAAAATACTCACAGAGTTTCTGAGTTGCGAAATGCACGCGAGACACGTAGTAAACAATAATTAAGAATTTTAGGCAAAGAACAAAACAGAGGCTATATCCTAAACACTCAGCTGTTCGTTTTCCATTGCGTTTGTTAATTGGGTTAGCAGCATTAAATAAAATTAATTAAAAAGGTGAAAGGGAAATTAATGAATCCCGGGCTTGGATCCGTTCCGGGATTTTTGTCACAGCCCGGGCCGCGTATTTCACAAGTGCATATACGGAATTGCAATGAATGCCATTTTTACCACGCGATTGTTTCAGAGCTGTTTGGAGATTGCAAGTAGGCGGGGCCTATGAGGAGAGGCAGGTAACAGGAACAGTCTTTTATTGTGGGAAGTTCCGCTTGATAAGAAATTCACTGTGAAATTACTTAACATATGTGACAAATGATCATATTGAATAATACTGTAAAGTAAATTTGTGTACGATATCATAAGGACGCGGGTTGCGCATTTCACAAGTGTATGTACAGAATTGCAATGAATGGTATTTCCACCACGCGATTGGTTCAGCGCTGCTTCGGAGATTGCGAGCAGGCGGGGCTATGAGGAGAGTCATATAACAGAAACACTGTCTTTAACCGTGGGATTTTTTTTTCCTTTTTTTGACTGGAGGTTTAACGACAACCGTGAGCAACTCAATGGGTTAAAAGCAGTCACCCGTCCCTAATTTAAGATCACTGATTCCACGGAACTGAGAGGACCGATGCCGTAAGACAAACACAACATCCATGCCTCACTGGGATTCGAAACCGGATATTTTTTGGACGAATAATCAGAGTCCATCGCTTAGACCACTGCTCCACCGAAGAAGTTTTGCTTGCTAGAAATTCACTGTGAGGTTACCTAACATATGTGACAAATGATCATATTAAATAATACTGTAAAGTAAGTTTGTGTACGATATCATAAGGAATATTTGCATTTTCTCAGATGAATACAAGTCGAAATCTGTCTTAATATTGAAACTGAGGACGACTTCAATAAATAGCTAGTTGAAAATAAAGACTCCTTATTAGCTACGGTGTATGTCATCTATCGGCTAATAGATGACAGCACATCAGCTGAGTACCCATGGTGATTAGTGCGGTTGTGAAAGTGTCTAAATAAATTAAGGATACTAAAAAGTACCTTTTTAAAGGTACTTTCTATAACATTTAAAAGGACTTTTAACAATGAAAAGTATGTCTCCACACCGAAATATTTATCCTGATGAAAATTGGTATGCCGCCCCGGTGGCGCAGTGGACTAAGGCGCTGGTCTCTGATCATTCGTCCGTAAGGGGTCCGGGTTCGAATCCCGGTCAGGTATGGATGTTGTGTTTGTCTTACGGCACTGGCTCTCTCCATTTCCTGGAACCAGTGACCCTAAACTAGGGACGGGCGACTGCATATAGCCCATTGAGTTGCTCACGGTGGTCGTTAAACCTCCAATAAAAGAAAAAAAAAGAAAATTGGTATAACTACATTAGTAATCCGAATTTCTTGGTGTAGAGTGAAAATCCTCTAAATACGTGGCGTCAGTGGATAAAAAAGACATCGCTCTTTCCACGTTTTAGCAAACACACAGCAACCAAAAAGTTGTTGTTCGGTCACCGCTGGGGAATTGAATCCCAGATTTCTTGATATCTAACCGAGCGCGTTAGTCTTACACCACGGTGGCCAACAATCCACGGCGCTATGTGCGTTTTTCTGTCAGCTTCTGACATCGTAAATCAGTAAGATGGGCTCAGCTATTGATGTCTCCTTCTGGTGGGTATTAACGACCAGTTCCGTTAATGCCCATCAGATGGATACGTCTCAAAAATATAAATGCCCATCAGATGAAGATGTCTCAAAATTCGCAAAATGGGCTCAGCTACTGACGTCTCGGTAGTTGAGCCCATCTTAGGGATTTATGATGTCGGAAGCCGACAGAAGAAACACACATAGCGCCGTGTATTGTTGGCCACCGTGGTGTAAGGCTAACGCGCTTGGCTAGATATCGAGAGATCTGGGATTCGAGTCCCCAGCGGTGACCGAATAGAATTTTTTGGTTACTGTGTGTTGCTAAAACGTTGAAAGAGCGATGTCTTTGTTTATTCTTGGTGTAGAATGGAAAATCTGGTTGATGTGCGAAAGCTTGGAAACTTTGATTTTCTATTCTACACCAAGAAATTCGGATCACTAGTATAGTTATACTATTTTGAGTATAGCTGATGTACCGCTCCTGTTTATTAATTATTTATTCTGACGATCAAGTTTTTCCCCTCATGAATGTGAAGAGGTATAGCTAGTAGAAAAAAATCATATAGATTGATTTTGTGCCAGGAAAGTACTACCTAATGATACGCAGCAAACTGAAAACAGTGTTCTGTTGAAATAAGGCAATTCCGTTGGAATAAATACTCCAGAATGCTGTCTGCCATATATTGTGTCGAATTAAATAGTAAGTGATCTGTCATACATATATTTTTTCTAATGTGTAGGAAATTCCTCATATTCTTGTCCTCCAGACTTAATCATCAAATATGCTTTCAATTCCACATCTGACCCCCCCCTCCTCCCCAAAATAAAAACAAATGTTAAATAACTTATGAGTTCTCGATACAGGTACTAATAACACACCAGTACTAATCTGGAGCTAACAGTAGGTAGAGTGAGCGTTCTTCGAAAGATAAGACAGAAGATCCATTAAATCACCTTAATGTAAAAAACTCAAAGGTTCCCCTACCAATAAAGTACTATCTGTATTTACCTCTTGTCGCATTCCAACTGTACTGGTACAACAATTGAAGGCAACCATTGTCACGAAGAAAACACCCGAGCGTTAAAATGGCT
The DNA here is from genome assembly GCA_039090855.1 of Macrothele yani. Lineage (NCBI taxonomy): Eukaryota > Metazoa > Arthropoda > Arachnida > Araneae > Macrothelidae > Macrothele > Macrothele yani. The sequence goes on along the minus strand of CM077022.1, from coordinate 8,329,209 downwards.
TTTGCGTGTGCAGCAAAGCTTACATGTCTCCGTCACGTGCCTCTCCAAAACGGTTCTCAACCAATCGCGCGTCCGAAATTGCCTTAATCGCAATTCCATATATCATCATCATCATCATTGTCAACCATTATCAATCCACTGCTGGACGAAGGTCTCCCCAAGTTTCCTCCACAACGGTCTGTCTTGTGCCAGTCTCCTCCATGTCACTCCCGCATATTTACGAATTTCATCCACCCATCTCCCATGTGGTCTTTTTCTGGGTCTTTTCCTGTCCCTTGGAATCCAATCTAAAATTTCGGCTGTCCATCTATGGTCTGTCCTTCTGGCAGTATGTCCAGCCCATTGCCATTTCAGGGATTTAACTCTGATCATGATGTCTTCCACTCTCGTCATTTTTCGGATCCACGAGTTCCTCTTCTTATCTCTCCTGGTTATACCAAGCATGCACCTCTCCATGCTACTTTGAGTTGTCTGCAGCCTTTGTATGTCTCTTTTAGTTAAGGTCCACGTCTCTGCACCATACGTAAGCACTGGAAGGATGCATTGATCAAACACTTTTCTTTTAAGACATAATGGCATATTGCTCTTGAAAATTATGCCGTTTCTTCCAAAAGCTCTCCAGGCAAGTTTTGTACGCCGATTAATTTCTTCATCAATGTGACCCTCACTTGATATCTGCTGTCCAAGATAAACATATGTATCTGTTATCTCCAGTTTTTCTCCATCAATCGATAAATCTTCATTTCTTGTAAAAGCATTGAACATCACTTTTGTCTTCTGAAAGTTCATTTTTAATCCCACTTCTTTACTCTTGTCAGCAAGTTCCTGGATCATACTCTGCAGCTCTGATGGGGTAGTTGCAAAAATGACTACGTCATCAGCAAAACGAAGGTGGGTTAGATAATCTCCATTAATCTTTATCCCTTTGTTTTCCCAGTTCAGTGATTGAAAGACATTTTCCAATGTGGCATTAAAGAGCTTCGGAGATATGGTGTCACCTTGTCTCACTCCCTTTCCAATTTTTATGTGTGTTGTATTTTCAAACAGCCGAATCTTTGCACTTGCATTTTCATAGATGTTATTAATAATATTAATGTATGCATCTTCAATACCGCAGGATTTCAGAGCCGTGGTAACTGCTGATGGTTTCACCGAATCAAAGGCTTTTTCATAATCGATAAAAGCCATGCACAATGGAAGTTCATATTCCCTCGCTCTTTCAATTAGTTCTCTCAGTACGTGGATATGATCTATTGTGCTGTAGCCACTCCTGAATCCAGCTTGTTCTCTCGGTTGAGCCATGTCCAGTGTTACCTTCAAGCGGTGTGAAAGAACTTTAGTGAAGATTTTATAAACCACTGATAGGAGGCTGATAGGTCTGTAGTTCCTGAGATCCTCAATGTCACCTTTTTTATGTAGCAGGATCATTGTAGCGTTGTTCCAATCCTCAGGAATCTTCCCTTCATTAAGGCATCGAGTGAAAATTTGGGCGAGTACTGTTTCAATTTCTCCACTTGCTTCTTGTATGATGTCTATAGTAATTCCATCTTCTCCTGGAGCTTTCCCCCGCTTCATGTTCTTGATTGCATGAGCAACTTCTGCTGGGAGGACTGGAAGAACTCTGGTACCTTTCATGATGTCTGGAGTACATGTATCATCCCTTTCATATAATTTGGAGTAGAAATCTTTCACTCTTGTCAAAATTTCGCCTCTATTTCTTGTTATAGAACCATCTTCTTTTCTCAGAGCCATAATCTGTTTTCTTCCCTTACTGAGATGTCCCTTTGCTATCTTAAGGCTTTGGTTGTTTTCAATTGCTTTCCTCACTAGCTCACAGTTGAATTTCCTTACGTGTTCAGTGATACTTTTTCGTGTTGTCTTGCATAGCTCTATATATTCCACTTTGGAAGTCACATCTTCTTTAGTTGTCCTCATCTCTCTTCTTTTTTGCATCAACATTTTGGTTTTTCCTGATAATTTGTTCACATGCAACTTGTTCTTAGACCCAGCTAATTTTGTTGCTGTTTCCATTAGAGCTTTGGTTACTTTTCTGTTAACTTCCGAAATATCCACTTCTTCCGATGTTAGGCCTTCTAAAGCAGAGAATCTGTTCTTCAGTTCCAACTTGAAAGTATTATGGTGTTTTTTAAGGTTGGTTATGTCAATACATTTTGTTTGTCTTATGAGCTTGCCACGTTCCAATTTAGTGTTGAGGTGCATCTTACATCTCACCAATCTATGGTCACTACCTGTGTTGAACTTGTTCAGCACACTGCAGTCTTGAACAAGTTCAACACAGGTAGTGACCATAGATATATATATATACACATACAAAATACGCGCCCGGGCGGTATATAGGCTTTCTCCCTCAGAGTACACTGGCGTGCAAAACTTAAGGACGGACACTGGTGCCGCAAATTATTATCGATGTGTATGCAAATTTCCGAAATGGGATGTCGTAGGTCACATGATAGCGCTAAAATGGATATAAGGAGCATCTCGTAGCAAGACAGGAAACGAAAAGCGAAAGTGTGCGGTGTTGTAAAGAGGCTCGAGTGGTTTGTTAGTGTGTTGCAGACGAGAAAATGTTCACGCGAAGAGATTTAGATGACTTTACACGTGGTCGAATAATCGGAAAGCTGGAGGAGGGGCGAACCGTAACGAGTGTCGGCGTGACCCATAACATTGTTTTCCGTACGTGGAAGACCTTCTAAACGACACGAACAGCTGTTAGAAAGGTCGATGGTGATTGGCCAAGGAAAACAGCAAGGGATGACCGATATATGGTCCTACAGGCCAAACGTGATCGATGCCAGACAGCGAGAAATATCGCGAAGCAAATGCAGATGACCACAGGACGCGCCGTATCACAGTTCCCAGACGTCTACATAAAGGTGGACAATTTTCCCGATGACCTGAACTTTGGATCCCCTCAAAGTCTACCCATCGGAGACATCGATTACAATGGTGTAATAGGGCCGCGGGTGGCACAGTGGTCAACGTTCGTGACTACCACGGAGAAGACCTCGGGTTCGATCCCAGGCAGGTACGAACGCTGGAACCACTAAATATCCGCCGTGCGTCGGATGGGCACGTTAAGCTGTCGGGCCCCTGGTACTGGCCCCCGGTAATAAATAAGGGCGTCTTCTTCCCTCTTTCTACCTCGCTTCCGTGTCACTTTCCTATCGGGCACTGTAGCCCAAATCTCCTAGCTTCCTATTTTTAAGGGTTGTTTAAGACCTGGGGTCAGACACTCCCTTCCTAAAATCCTCTACATCTGATCTGATCTACAATGGTGTAAGGTCCACAAGGACTGGACCATAGAGCAATGGGGTACGGTAGTCTTCACGGATGAGCGTCGCTTCAGTACCACGAGCGATTCTGGACGTCAGCTGATATGGAGAGAGATGGGAACACGTTATCGATCGGCTAACATTACAGAAAGAGATCATTATGGCGGTGTTGGCGTGCTCGTTTGGTGAGGCATTACGCTGAATGGTCGTACTGAGCTTCAGATATTCGGAGGAGGTGCGATAAGGTGCTCCTCCCCATGTACGAGTATTCCGAGGTGTCATTGGTTCCGAGTTCGTGTTTATGGACGATAACGCGAGACCCCATCGTACACATGCAGTAAATGAGCTGTTGGAAAGTGAGGATATCACTCGTATGGATTGGCCTGCGTATTCCCCGGATTTAAATCCCATAGAACATGTATGGGACGCTCTGGGGAGACGTCTTGCGGCACGCCCACATCCGCTGGAAAATGTCCATCAGTTGAAACGTGCACTACGAAAGGAATGGGCAAAGTTGCCCCAAGAACACATCGACAGCCTCGTGTTAACAATGGCAAGACGCTGCAATTGCTTCTAGGGGACATCATACTCCATACTGAAGACCACCTCTTTGCTGAAATCCATCTGCGGAAACGATGGCTCTGTGTGTACTGCTTTACGGTCATTTCTTAGTAAAGTCGCAGTTTACATTTTTGTATTCATTTTTGCACATGCGCTTGCTCATTCCCCCGTTTGGTACATACTGAGGTCTCTGTGGTATGACATTCATCTCTCCAGGCTCTTTCATTGCGAAGCTACGGCGAAAATACGGAACGGTCCTTGGAAGTTTTGCACGCCAGTGCTGAATGATGGAGCGATGTCAGCCAATCACGGCGACGGTAGCGAATTGGTGATGATTTTCGGAGAGTAGGGCTTCACCTGTTGCTTCTGGTCGTCCCAGACTTGGTTGGGAAGATACCCAGGGGAGGTTGAGCATATTTCAAAATATTTTTTGAACAAAACATATTTAAATATGCTCAAATTCACCCATTGTGCTGTTTGGTGTCAATTGTTCCTATACTCCAATTCACCCTAAAAGTGTACTAGTTGGTAAAAGGTAAAGGCGAGACAGCCTCATCACGACTTGTCGTGAGACTCAAGAACGGTATCCATCCGCGTTAATGCGCTTTTCTACTCTTTCTTTTCTGATCCCCCCCCCCCCCCACACACACACATCTCACAATCAGTGGAATTTGTGAGTGGGGTACTGGTGGAGGCCGAACTGCTCCCGCTACCGCCTGTTTAACTAACGCACCCTTCGAGTTTTTTAAATGTTGGGGTCATTTGAACCCCGTGTTACTTATAACGCTAGTATTTTTCACGTCAGGTAAAGGTTAACATATGTTAATTGCCAAATTCGATTTAACTCTTCCTTAGTGATCTGGCCCAGGACGCCACAATCGAGATAATTCGCAAAGCTTTTTTAAGAGTTTCGGTGATGAATATATTGAATAATTTGGGTTTGAGTCATTTAACATGCCTAACTTAAATTAGCGTTGTAGACCCATTTACCCAAATAAGCCTTGACAGACATTGTGTTAGAGGCTGTACACTTCGAATCCCACATCACAGATGCATTAGAAACATACTTGCGTTTTTATCCTTACCACAGAATAGAATATTTTACAACATGAAAGTGTTTACCATGGCATTCAAGTGATCGCTGCAGTAAATGTATTGACTACATAGGCGGAAGTAACACGTGAAGCCCCACTCTCCGAAAGTAGTCACCAATTCGTTAACGTCGTTGTGATTGGCTGAAATCGCTCGACCGTTCTACTTTTTTTTATTGGAGGTTTAGCGACCACCGTGAGCAACTCAATGGGCTATAAGCAGTCGCCCGTCCCTAATTTAGGGTCACTGGTTCCAGGGAAGGGAGAGAGCCAGTGCCGTAAGACAAACACAACATCCATGCCTAACCGGGATTCGAACCCGGACCCCTTACGGACGAATGATCAGAGGCCAGCGCCTTAGACCACTGCGCCACTTGGGGCAGCCCGTTCTACTTGGACGCATAACGACTGTATGCGCTAGGGCCAGGGATCATCTCTAATTCAAACATTTTGCTTTCTGACCTATATAATTTGTTCACTTTTCTATTGATTGATCTTAGCAATCAAGCTGCATTTTTTACTAAATTCTACAATAAAAAATCCACTTCGTGATTTCTGAGAGGTCCATTAATTTAGTCTGGTTTCACAGTTACTCTCAGGTACCGTAAGAAAAAAAAATGCATTATCGTCTGCCGTGATCAGTAACACGGAACATGTTTGCATGACCACAGTAAATGACTGTATGCCTTCTATCGAGAGTTGCAAACATAGGTATAAATAACGGGTGGAAGTAAAACATACACGCCGACAATAATCTTTTTGGTAGGGAATTCCTGTTGATATTCTGACCAGTTTTGGGATCATATGCCTGAAAATGAAAAAATCTGGAAAGACATCCCAATGACGGATCTTTTGCTCGAGGTTCCCATGGAATCGGCAGACTTGTTATATGCAATGCAAATGACGGATCTTTTGCTCGAGGTTCCCATGGAATCGGCAAACTTGTTATATGCAATGCAATGCAAAAGATATGGAAACGGCTGCTGTTCCAGTTTTCGTCATTCTCTCCTCCGACTTAATAGCCTTAAATGGCACCTCTAACAAGCAGAAATAAAAAGTTATTATAAAAATTATACGCTGATTACAACTTCCCAACGGAGTCACATTATGACTACCGTCATTTTAAGATATTTCATGAAAACATTTCCATGCCAAATGTTGGAAATTTTTTTTTATAAAATTAGTTTCCAATAAAAAAGCGACTATATTGTTGACTGCACTACTCAACGTAGCTTGTTAATATTGGGTTGTCGGAAAAGTCATGACGTATTTTAGCCATGTGTTTCAAAGGTCATTTATTGATAGAAAGAACAAAGATCAATCAATGATATAATGCCCGTTTTGTTCGATAACCTTTTGCCATCTGTCAGTGAGCTGAAGAATGCCTCGTTCATAGAAGGACCTGTCTTTCGTGGCGAAAAACTGTACAAGGTGCTGATTTACAGCCTCATCTGAATTGAACGTTATACCACAAAAGGACTGTTGAAGAGAGCGAAACAAGTGGAAGTCTGACGGCGCAAGATCAGGAGAGTATGCTAGGTGTGGCAATACATTCCACCCAAGCTACAATAATTTTTGGCGGGTGATCAAACTTGTGTATGGTCTCGCGTTGTCGTGATGGAACACACCACCTTTACGATGAACGAGCTCTGAATGATGGATTCGTTCAAACTGTCCAATTGCCGACATTACACATTCGAATTGATTGTTTGGTTCCGTGGTAGGAGCTCAAAAAACACGACCTTTAAAATCCCATCACACTGAGACCAGAACTTCACGCTGATGAATGTCTGCTTTGGATGTCGTTTGAGGCGAAGCAGCACGTCGGGGCCAAGATCGTTTGCGCAGCACATTGTTGTACACAATCCACTTTTCGTCACCAGTTATCAGTCGCTTCAAAAAGGATCGTTTTCCTCACGTTTAATGAGCATATCGCAGATGTTTATACGCGCCGTAAATTGAGCTTCTTTGAGTTCGTGAGGAACCCACACATCGAGCTTGCTTACGTATCCCAGCTTCTTCAGGTGGTCATGAACGTTTGAATGATGGATGTGCAATGTGTCTGCAATCTCTCGTGTCGTGTAAGGTGGGTTTGACTCGATCAATGCCTTGATTTGGTCTTCATCAACCTCGGTTGGCCTCCCGAACCGAGGAGTATCGTTGAGGTCAAAATCACCAGCACGGAATTTTGCGAACCACCGCTGGCACTGATGTTCTTGAAGAGCATTATCACCGTACACTTTACGCAAGTTTTCACAAGCTTGAATCTAGAAAGACATCATCCCAATGACGGATCTTTTGTTCGAGGTTCTCATGGAATCGGCAGCTTTGTTATATCCAACCTGATTTTTTCAGAACCACGTTGCATTCTATGGCATCTCTCACAAGCAAAAATAAAAAGTTGTTATAAATATCAAACGCTAATTTTAACTTTCCAACGGATTCACATCTGAATTCCGTCGTTTTAAATCTAGTAAAAAGCCATTCATTACCAAACCAAAGAAAATTTTTATTATGAAATTAAAGTTTCCAATAAAAAAGCGACTCTGTTGCTGCCTGCACTACTTAACGTAGCTCGTTAATAGTATTTTAGCAAAAGTCCTAAAAAAGTAGAACAGTTGTTTAAAGTGGCCACTTTCTAAGTTTATCGATTCAAATAATCGAAAAGCAACCTCAGAAAGTAACAGGAAAGGGCATTTGCTACTGGGATACATAACTCCGCTTATTTTCGCATTAATGATATTAGGGGTGTACATGCAATAATTTTATAGCAGAGAGACGAATGTGGGTACAGGTGTTCAGCATGGTATTGTATCTGGCTCTGGGCATTCAAACATCTGACTTTTCCTATCACCCACACATCTCACAAGCAATGGCGATTGTGAGTGGGTGCCTGGTGGAGGCCGAACTGCTCCCCCTAACGCCTGTTTAAGTAACGTACCCTTCGAGTGTTTTAAATGTTGGGGTCATTTGGACCCCATGTTACTTCCAACGTTAGTATTTTTCACGCCAGGTAAAGGTTAACACATGTTAATTGCCAAATTCGATTTAACTTTTACTTAGCGATCTGGCACAGGACGACACAATCGAGATAATTCGCAAAGCTTTTTTTATGAATTTCGGTGATGAATATATTCAATAATTTGGGTTTGAGTCATTTAACATGCCTAACTCAAATTGGCGTTGTAGACCCATTTACCCAAAATAAGCCTTGACAGACATTGTGTTAGGAACTGTACACTACGAATCCCACATCGAAGATGCATTTCAAATATACCAGCGTTTTTATACTTACCATAGAATAGAACATTTCACAAACATGATAGTGTTTACCATGGCATTCAAGTGATCGCTGCAGTAAATGTATTGACTGCATAGGCGGAAGCAACACGTGAAGCCCCACTCTCCGAAAGTAATCACCAATTCGCTAACGTCGTTGTGATTGGCTGAAATCGCTCGATCGTTCTACTTGGACGGATAACGACTGTATGCGCTCGGGCCAGGGATAATCTCTAATTCAGACATTTTGCTTTCTGACCTATATAATTTGTTCACTTTTCTATTGATTGATCTTAGCAATCAAGCTGCATTTTACACCAATTCCACAATAAAAAACCCAGTTCGTGATTTCTGAGAGGTCCATTAATTTTGTCTGGTTTCCCAGTTACTCTCAGGTACCGCAAGAAGAAAAAATGCATTATCGTCTGCCGTGACCAGTAACACGGGACATGACCACAGTAAAGGACAGTATGCCTTCTATCGAGACTAACAAACATGGGTATAAATAACACGAGGAAGTAAAACATACACGCCGACAATAATCTTTTTGGTAGAGAATTCCTGTTGATATTATGACAAGTTTTGGGATCACATGCCTGAAAATGTAAAAATCTGGAAAGACATCATCCCAATGACGGATCTTTTGCTAGAGGTTCTCATGGAATCGGCGATCTTGTTATATGAAATGAAAAAGACATGGAAACGGCTGTTGTTCCAGTTTTCGTCATCCCCTCCTTCGACCTCATTTCATTCAGAACCACGGTGCATTCAGTGGAATCTGTCACAAGCAAAAATAAAAATTTGTTATATGCAATTACATCACAGATCACTACGGCCTCCGTAGTGATGTGCAAAAAAGATATGTAAAAGGTTGCTGTTCCAGTTTTCCTCGTTCTCTGCTCCGACCTGATTTCATTCAGAACCACGGTGCATTCAATGGCATCTCTCACAAGCAAAAAAAGTATTCGGTGATACCAGTTGAACGTCTGAAACGTGGAGTCAAACCAAAGTTCTTGAAAAAGAATCATTCCAAACAACTTTAATCTTGAACAGGGTATAAAACGGCAGTCTTGCGCTATTCCGTATGGGCACCCAAGTAGTTGCGGCCCCCGTGGCGCAGTGGTCTAAGCGATGGCTTCTGATCATTCGTCCGCGATGGGTCCGGGTTCGAATCCCTAAGAGGCATGGATGTTGCGTTTGTCTTACGGCCTTGTCTCTCTCCGTTCCCTGGAAACGGTGCCCCTAAATTAGGGGTGGGGACGGCTTATGCCCCACTGAGTTGCTCACGGTGGTCGTTAAACCTCGAATTACAATTACAAAACACCCAAGTAGTTCCAAAACGTACGATTGGCGGCAGCACATCAGCACAAGATTTTTGTTGGATTGGATTGGATGACGTTCTCGATTAGGTATATAGCTAGGTAAAAAGCTATTATATTTTCGACTCCCTTGCTATATGCAATTTATATCATCAGCGGCATAATGAGGACATAACTCATCTCAAAATTAACTATCCGTGGTTTAAATCTTAAAAGCCACGATCTCAAAACTATACAAACGCGTTGGCAAACGCTGCGGAGGGATACACGTTGCACTCCTACAGTGGTTGAACTACTTCTTGGGGGCAGAATACGGAAGCTTAACCCAATCTTGTAGACAGGGGTTACGCAGTTAAGTTATATAAATATAAAAGAAGCTAACAGAGATGTGTAGTTCAGAACAAGCTTTGCAATCAGAAGATCACATAGTGAAGTTCTCCTTGTTCATTTAGAAGTTGGCTGATAAGCCATATTTCTTCTCACGGGTAAACTGAGGTTACGGGAGACGAATTCTTGGAAGTTGAGGTTACAGCCAGTACGGTTTAAATGATGATGTGCGAAGAACGTCTTTTCCCAATTCCTTTGAGACAATGGCATGCCCAGAAATGTTTCGGGTGAGGGGGGGGTTACTTTTTTTATACAACTAAATATGTTATGAGTGCATTTTAAAAATGTATGGAACATCCGCGCACAAATATTCAAATAAATAGTGCTGGATATTATTCTTAATATTCTTATTACCTGTAATCACTTATATTTGCTACTTATCTGTGCAGAAAACAGGTTGCGAAAAGTGACTGGAAATCTTGACAAGACCGATTTGTGTGAGGGAAATCTATTTTCCAAAACACTAATAAACATGTCAATAAATGGTACATAAACTGAAATCCTTCAATAGTAGTCTGGATTTTGTGTCTTTATGTTACAGCGTTGGTTTTGTTTTTATTTGATCCTAATCAAAACTCCTTGCTTTTCAGCGTGCTTTAGAGAAATCTGAAATAAGTCATGGAACTCAACTTTGGCATTGCCTCGTCGCCACAGAAACTTTCAGTATACCCATGTGTTGGCTTTTCATTACAATGGGACATCCTGGTCCTTGGCTCCTTGCTGCTTCCTCGTCTTCACGGAGAAAACACGCTCAATTGTTGTCATGACGCATAAAAACAATTTCAAATATTAACAAAACTTTGCCTTTTGAAATAGCGTTTTAGAAATATCGAAAGGTTCCACTTTGTTTTTGGACACGCCACTACTTTGAGAGCTATTTTATCCTCTGCTAAACCGCTTCTGTACCTTCCACGCTGTTATATTCTTATACGGTCAGGGCTGTAGTGCTGGAGGCCACAGGTACAACCGACAGAATTTGACCCCCCGATCCAGTAGCTCGCGACTGAAAATCGAGAAAGAGTGATGCTTCCCGCTGGCGTGTGTTGGTGATATTGGGAGTTGAAGTAAACATTCAAGCTGATGTCGCATGCTGCCACGGAATTCTCGGGTTGCATTCTGAATGTTTTTCAGGGTCACAACTGTTAGCTGTCGAGTATTCTCATCTGTGTCCGTGTACTAAATAACAAGGCGAAACACCTGACGGTTACTGCTGCTGCACAACGAACGAAGGAAATTCACACGTGTAAGCTGGGGACGATGGATACATTTTTAATTAGAATAACTCGGACTAGGGATGAAAGTGCAAACAGTACGACAACGCGAGCAACAAGCTCTTCATTGTAATCAGACGAAAATAACGACTGTACAAGAACTTTGCAATAACCAGATTTAATATGAAACTGTTCATCAAACGCATATACTAATAAGAAATTTCTGAACATATTTCAAAAGATTTAATGGTCAATGCCACTGTGCTTCGAATTCAATTAAGTAACATCCAATTAAACGTATTGGGTATCTATACCCCTTTTGATTCCATTTGTCCCCCGCATCGTCTAGGTTTATCTGACTTTCTAAAATCTGTCTGAGCCACTCTGAGAGTTCTTTAGCGATCCCGTGAGCAGTGGCGTGCCGGGGGAGGGGGGGGGGATAACCACACCCGCCCAAAATTTGGAACTTCTCGATATTTCGAAATCGTGATTTCAAAAGGCAAAGTTTTTTTAGTATTTGAAATATACCACGAAGACGAGGAAGCGGCAAAGATCCAAGGACCAGGATGTCCCATTGCAATGAAAAGCCAATACACGGGCATCCTGAAAGTTTCTATGGCGAAGAGGCAATGCCAAATTTGAGTTCCATGACTTATTTCAGATTACTCTGAAGCACGCACAAAAGCAAGGAGTTTTGATTAAAATATCAAGAATCACATCAAAACAAAACCAACGTTCTAACATAAAGAAAGAAACCCCAGAAGACTATTACAGAATTTCAATTTAGGTACCATTTTTAGACACGATTATTAGGGCTTTGGGAAATAGATTTTAAATCGGTCTTATCAGGATTCCATCACTTTCCCCAACTTGTGTTCTGCGCAGATAAATAGCAAAATATATGTAAGTGGTCAACCATTACGTGGTGACAGAATACAGCAGATAGACGGGCTGGGAGTGACTCAATAAGGTGCTGGAAGGTGTTCACAGGTATGTGGAGCCATGCTGACTGCAGTGCATCTGGCAGCTGCTGGAGGATCCATAGAGCAAACAAGACGATCAAGGTGGTCCCACAGATGCTCAATTGGATTTAAATCTGGGGAATCAGGGGGCCAGAGAAGTACTTTGAAATCTTTATCGTGCTCTTCCAACCACTCTCGGACATTTCTAGCTGTGTGACACATCGCATTGTCGTGCCGGAAGATCTGGGTGTACGTGGTCTGCAAGAATGGATTCATAACGAAATCGGTCCATTGTGCCTTCCACAGGTATGAGTGGACCCAGGGAATGTCAGGAAAATATTCCCCAGACCATAACACTGCCCCCACCAGCTTGTGTTCTTCCAGCAATGGTTAAATAATGTTTGTTCTCCGATGTTTCTCGCCATATACGCCAACGTCCATCTGTTCGATGAAGCAAAAAACGTTACTCGTCGGTAAAGGCAATCCTTTGCCAATCACTGGAGGTCCAATTCCGATACTGCCGTGCAAATGTAAGCCTTTTCTGCCGATGCACCTACGTGATAGGTGCAGGGACCATTAGTCTGCATCGGAGACCCATACGCAGCAGGGTTTGCTAAACTGTCATTTTAGACACACTTCCGGTAGCCCCCTGGTTCAGTCGGCCAGTGAGTTACTCCACTGTAGCGTGTTGATCGGCCCTTACGCACTTTCGAAGCCGACGTTCACCTCTGACATCAATGGCACGTGGTGCTCCGTAGTTTTCACGTCACTTATTCGCAATGGTGCCATTTCTCCAATCACGATACACTTTAACCACAGCAGCACGCGAACAGTTCACAAACTGCGCCATTTCAGAAATACTGCCACCCTTGGCCCGAAAACCGATAATCATCCCTTTTTGCAAATCTAATAAATCGCTCCTTTTATCCATGACAGCAAGGAGTGACATGTTTTCAGAGTGCCTACAACAGACGTTATATACCCTCTAAGCCAGCTTACGACACGTGCCTTCTTTCATTGGCTACGCGCTGTTGACGTTAAAAGTGGGATATAGTCACATTAATGTGACTCGACTGTGTATATTCAAAGCTTTTTTTTAGCTTTCTTTTCTGGAATAGAGGAATCCAATGGAAAAGGAGTTGAAAGATAAAGAAATGAGACATGCAGGAGAGTGATATGCACGTATCTGACGCTGAAAACCTTTTGATTTTTTTATAGCGAATAAGATTCTGGTCGTAACGCAACAGTTTTGCTGCTTATAAAAACCAGTGCTTCAATCACGAAGGTCTGACCTCATGTCTAAAACTACCCTTAGAAACAGGAAGCTAGGAGATCTGTGTAAGTGAACTCAATAGGAAAGACAAACAGAAAAACTGAGTGAAAGGAGAGGGTGATATATCTTTCAAACTCTGAACCGTGATACCAGTCCGGGGGAAGGGGGACCGAGCACCCCACAACATCACAGAGAATCACACCACCACCCGGTCGCCGACGCACCAGGGAGCGACTGAAACTCAACGAGACCAAATCCAAATGCCGGAGCAGCAATAAATTCTCACCAGCTCGATGCTAATCTGAAAAAGAAGGGGGTGGTGGTCTGTCTAACACCCACCTCTGATCACATACTTACTCTCTCTGTCAAGGGGTCTCAACGCTCGCCGCCTTAGTTCTGGGATACCTAAGGAATTCGCTATGATTGTAATCAACCGCGTCCCTAACAAGTTCATTTGGGTGGGCTTCATGTACAAAGCTAATAAAAAGTGGCATACTTAACTAAACAATTAATTAATGAATGGCTGCCAAAGCGAGTACTGGTAAGCGTAGTGACTCCAATGGAAATAGTGGATCCTAAAAACCTCAGTGCCATCTGGCGGTGGGGGGGGGCAAACCAGCATGGTCACATGACAGTCTTAAACCAGTAAGAACAGATTACAGATATTTGGTTAGCAGTGCACGTTTTGCATGCGATCTGGTGAATTAGTGTTTCAATATGGTGAAAAAACGTTGTCATTTTAAGGATGGTTCAATTACAGATGAGGAACAAAATGAGAGTTTTTCGATTTCCAAAACGAAAAGATCGTCAAGTGTTTCTTTGGAATTTTTTTTTCGTAATAGCTATTTGTTATTGTTGACAAACTCACGTGGAGCTTGTGTGAAGCTCAATCCAAATGAATCCTATGAGCGTACTTCAAGAAGCGAAGGTCGCTGTAGAAGTTTTATCCGCAAGAGGAATAAACATTTTTGCAGTATCAAAAAGACTAAGTAATAAAGTATAATAATTGTAATACACGTGACCCTAGCTCTGGCTCGGCAGGCATGTGCTCCCACAATGCATTGCGCGCATTCTGTTTTCCCCTCTGGCCACTGTTCCAATTGGCCCTGAAAGCGGAGAATTCTTGGGCCTCGAGGCTCTCGTCTTGAATGTTAAGTTCCCTCGCTAGCTTTTATACTCGCTTTGGTGGCTGCCAACTTAATTTAGGACAAATAAAAAAAAATCCTTTGATCCGCCTTGCACCACCTTTCGGCACGGAAAATAGTTACCTTTTCTTTACAGGACCTGTACCCACTATTGCATCGAGGTACGAAACACTTCCTCAACGTTATACTTATTACTTCTACCTATGTAAAAGCACTTGACATTGGAAAATGAGACAGAAATAGGAGGCACGTCGTGCGAAGTACGTTGACATTAGGCTGACACTTCGCACGCTTAACAGTGCTACTGCTGCTAAAAGCAGAACATGACCACCGAATAATCCAACGAAGTCACATCTGAACCCAGATAGCGAATTCCGTCATTTTAAATCTACCAATGAGCCATTCATTGCCAAATGGAAGAAAAATTATTTTATGAAATTAAAGTTTCCAATAAAAAAGTAACTATGTTGCTGACTGCACTACTCAACGTAGCTCGTTCATAGTATTCTAATAAAAGTGCTAAAAAAGTAGAACAGTTATTTAAATCGGACACTTTCTAAGTTTGTCGATTCAAATAATCGAAAAGCAACCTCAGAAAGTAGTAGGAAATGACATTTGCTACTGGGATACCTTATTTTCGCATTAATGATATTAGGGGTGTACGTGCAGTAATTTTATAGCAGAGAGACAAATGTGGGAATAGGTGTTCAGCATGGTATTGTATCTGGCTCTGGGCCTTCAGACATCTGACTTTTCCTATCTGTTGATCTTTACAATCAAGCTGTATTATATCTTCTACGTTTCATTTTACTAGACACACAAAAAACAACAAAAACTGTTTTGAATCAGGGCATGTCTAACTTTTCTCATTCCCACAACATAAAACTCACTCCGAGATGTCTTTTGGGTCTAACTGTTTGGTCTAGATTGCCATCTACTTCCAAGTTTTGTAAAGAAATGATAAGAAACAATGATGTCTCTCACTACCAGTATCATGGAACATGTCTGAATGATAAAAGAGAAGAAATTTATGCCTTGGACCCAGACAGCAATCACGGATATTCACAAACAGAAGAAAAACATACGCGCTGTGTTGGTGGGGGTTTGGTTGGGGGTTTAATGACCATCTTAATTCAATGAGGTATAAGCAGTCCACCGTCTATAATTTAGGGCCACTGGTTTGAGGGAAGGAAACGAGCCGATGCTGTAAATCAAACACAACATTCATACCACACAGGGATTCGATCCCAGATCTGTCACGGGCGTGTGTTCAGAAGCTAGCGTTTAGACCACTGCGCCAACGGGCTGCGTATTTCACAAGGGTATATACGGAATTGTTATGAATACCATTTCCGCCATGCGATTGGTTCTGCCCTGCTCTGGTGATTGCGAGTAGGCGGAGCCTATGAGGAGAGTCACGTAACAGGAACACTGTCTTTTATCATGGGAAGTTTTGCTTGCTCAGAAATTCACTGTGAGGTTACTTAACATATGTGGCAAATGATCATATTGAATAATACTGTAAGGTAAGTTTGTGTAGGATATCATAAGGAATATTTGCATTTTCTCAGATGAATACAAGTCGAAATCTGTCTTAATATTGAAACTGAGGACCACTTCAATAAACAGCTAGTTGAATACCAAGACTCCGTATCAAACACGGTGTATATCATCTTCTGGCCGTGGTATCGGGTAATTGATGGCAGCACATCAGCTGAGTACCCATGATGATTTGCGCTATAGTGAAAGGGTTTAAATAAATTAAGGATACTAAAAAGTACCCTTTTAAAGGTACTTTCTATTACCGTTAAAAGGACTTAACAATGAAACACACTTAAATATTTATTCTGACTCAAAATTAGTATAACTATATTAGTAATCCGAATTTATTGGTGTAGAACAGAAAATCTAGTTGATGTGCGAAAGCCTGGAATCTTTGATTTTCTATTCAACACCAAGCAATTCGGATTACTACTATAGTTATACTATTTTGAGTATAGCTGGTGTACGGTTCCTGTTTATTTTTTGTTTTGATTGGAGGTTTAACGACCACCGTGAGCAACTCAATGGGCTATAAGCAGTCGCCCGTTCCTAATTTAGGGTCACTGGTTTCAGGGAGGGAGAGAGCCAGTGCCGTAAGACAAACACAACATCCATGCTGGACCGGGATTCGAACCCGGACCCCTTACGGACGAATGATCAGAGGCCAGCGCCTTAGACCACTGCGCCACCGGGGCGGCGGTTCCTGTTTATTAATTACTTATTCTGATTCCTCATGAATGTGAAGGGGTTTATCTAGAAAAAAAAATCATATATTGATTTTGTGCCAAGAAACTAGTACCTAATAATGCGAACTAAATTCTGAAAACAGTGTTTTGTTGAAATAAGACAATTCCGTTGGAAAAAAATACTCCAGAATGTTGTTCGCCATATATTGTACCTAATTAACCCTATAAACGGCCGATGAATCTGAACTAAATGCTGCCCAAAACTCTCCACGCTTACCAAACCGAAATATTCAGATAATGTTCGGGTTTTACGAAAGCTTCCGCACAACAATTTCTTTTCCGCTCTCACCTGACCTGATCAACACTGACCATGAACCTGTCACTGTTGGTAGGCATCCCATTGGTCTAGAGTGATAATCATCTCAGTACTACTAGGTGACAGTCTTTGATGATTGGTATCCCACTAGTCCTTTCTTGGTGACAGGCGTTTAAAGTTCTTTATTCTCTGCTCCATAACTCAAAACATGACCTGGGTATCATACCACTGGGTAGTAAAACAAGTGACTTAAACTTCTTTTTCCTTTCTTAGGTTCTTCGTCATTATTACAGCCCTTTTAAAGGGTAATCAGTTAGAAAGAACTAGTGTTAATCCTCCCCCTAAATGACCACTTTGAATAACATAGCTAAAAGGGGAAGCAAATCTTTCTCATACGCAAGTTGACTCATTCCGAGCACTTTTGGTCCACTTCTTAGACAGATTTCAGCCCATTGTCCAAACCCCGAGTTAATTCGTTCCAGTCGGTTAAAGGGTTCAATAGTAAGTGATATGTCATATACACTGACGGAAACAAAAATCCCAACACCACGGAAAAATTGTTGTAGAGGAATGAAATGGCGGCAATACATTTGTATAGGTAACATATTTAATCGATTAAAGTTCCAAGATCACAGCTTATTGTAAGCGCGAGAAGAGCCATTTTAAATGTGAAATGCTGGTACATTAATAACCGGTGTAACCGCCAGAATGTTGAATGCAAGCACGCAAACGTTCATGCATTGTGTCGTACAGGTGCTGGATGTCAGTTTGTGGGATGGAGTTCCATGCCTGTTGCACTTGGTCGGTCAATACAGGGACGGTTAATGCTGGTTGGGGTGACGCTGGAGTTGTCGTCCAATGATGTCCCATACGTGCTTGATTGGTGAAAGATCTGGTGATCTAGCAGGCCACGGCAACATGTCGACACTCTGTAGAGCATGTTGGGTTACAACAACGGTATGCGGGCGAGTGTTATCCTGTTGGAAAACACCCCTGGAATGCTGTTCATGAATGGCAGCACAACAGGTTGAATCACCAGACTGACGTTCAACTGTGCCGTCAGAGTGCGTGGGATAACCACGAGAGTGCTCCTGCTGTCATAGGAAATTGCTCCCCAGACCATAACTCCAGGTGTAGGTCCAGTGTGTCTCGGCCGCAGACAGGTTGGTTGCAGGCGCTCACCTGGCCTCCTTCTAACCAACACACGGCCATCACTGGCATCCACGCAGAACCGGCTTTCATCAGAAAACACAACAGATCTCCACTCCGTCCTCCAATGAGCTCTAGCTTGACACCACTGACGTCGCAAACGGCAGTGGTTTCGAGTAAGTGGAATGCACGCTACACGGCGTCTGACTCGGAGCTGTCCTTCAAGTAACCGATTTGTAACAGTTCGTTGTGTCACTGTGGTGGCAACTGCAGCTCGAATTGCTGCCGCAGACGCGGTACGATGCGCCACGGCCATACGTCGTATACACGGCGGTCTTCCCTCTCAGTAGTGCCACGTGGCCGGCCGGAATCCGGTCTTCTTGAGGCAGTATCTTCCCTTGACCACCGCTGCCAACAATCATGCACAGTGGCTACATTCCTGCCAAGTCGTTCTGCAATATTGCGGAAAGAAAATCCACCTTCTCGTAGCCCTATTACACGACCTCGTTCAAACTCCGTGAGCTGTTGATAATGGCTTCTTCGTCTTCTTAAAGGCATTCTTGACTAACATCAACGCACTACGTCAAATCTCAACGATAACTAACGCTTACGAACGTTACAGCGCGTATTTACAGCAAACCTGCTTTGCATGTTCCGAGGGGCGCTACTAGCGCCACACGTATGCGCCGAGCGCGAAATTTACATAGACGTCATCTTACAGATGTACTCTCACCGCCTACCAACTGTCGTTTACCTAACACAACCCATTCTTGGTGTTGGGATTTTTTCCGTCAGTGTATATACATCTCGTCTTTTCCTCCAGACTTAATCAAATACGCTTTCAATCCCACAATTGAATCCCCCCTCCTCTACCCGAAAGGAAACCGTTGAATAACTTATGAGTTCTCGATACAGGTATTAATAACACACCAGTACTAATCTGGAGCTAACAGAGTGAGAGCTGACGTGCTGACCTCTCTTGGCTCTGTGAGAACTAGGTCGAGTGAGGGTACTTCGGAAGATACGACACTAGATCCACGAAGTCACCTTAATATAAAAAATTCAAAGGTTCCCCTACCAATAAAGCCCTATCTCTATTTATCTCTTGTCGCATTTCAACTGTACTGGTAGAACAAGTAAAGGCAACCATCGTCACAGAGAAAACACCGGAGCATTAAAATGGCTTATTCGAGTGTAGCAAAGCGTACATGTGTCCGTCACGTGACTCACCTCATAGGCCCCGCGTACTCATGGGCGGCGGGAGGTAGGGGACGCGGTTGTCCGCACCCCTCTGGAACTTCATCCCCTCACTGAGGGGGTCCACCTAGGAAACGTCCTAACACTATGTGGTTCATATATAATTTATAGTTTCTTTTTTTTTTTTACGATTTGGCGCGTGGTTGGTGTAATTAAGAAAGATAGGAAGAGGAAACACATGGATTAAGGAAAAAAGGTGATGACGTCATGATCAAAGTGAGAACGCTCAAGAGACAATCGGCTGGGCATATTGCTAGAACAACTGGCCGTGCTTCAGCAACTGAAATATTGAATATAATACCAATGGGCAGGAAAAGACCCAGAACAAGACCCCGTGAAAGATTCATGGATGAAATGCTAAAGCCTGCTGGAGTGACTTGGAAGACACAGGTTCAAGAAAGAAAGTTGTGGAAGGCAATTGGGGAGACCTTCTTCCAGCAGTGGATTGACAATGGTTAATGATGATGATGATATGTAAGAGTACCCTCATCTACCCTTTTTTGCTTTATTTCTGTTTCTTTCTCTCTCCCCTTACTTTTGATTAAATTGTTTTCGCTTTTGGAGAAGTTGGACCCCCCCCCCCTCAAAATGTTAGGTTCCGCAGCCTATGCGCGTACTAGCAATCTCCAAAACGGTTCTGAACCAATCGCGCGTCCGAAATGGCCTTAATCGCAATTCCGTACATACACTTATGAATACAGGCGTTCTCCCTCCAAGTAGAATGATGGAGCGATTTCGTATAATCACGACGACGGTAGTGAATTGGTGACGATTTTTGGAGGGTGGGTCATCACCTGATGCTTCCGGTCGTCCCAGATCTGGTTGTGAAGATACCTAGGGAAGGTTGAGCATATTTCAAAATATTTTTTGAACAAAACATATTTAAATATGCTTAACCTCACCCATCGTGCTGTTTGGTGTCAATTGTTCCTATACTCCAATTCACCCTAATAGTGTACTGTTGATAAAGGCGTGACAGCCTTAACACGACTCGTCGTGGAACGCAAGAACGGTATCCATCCGTGTTAATGTGCTCTTCTACTATTTCCCTTCTGATCCCCACCCACCCACACATCTCACAAGCAGTGGGTATTGGGAGTGGGCGTCTGGTGGAGTCCGAACTGCTCCCCGTACCGCTTGTTTAGCTAACATACCCTTCGAGTTTCCCCGATTGTCAATTTATTGTCTCTGCATTGTAAATGTTGAGAGAGGTCTTCCACCCCTTCCCCCTGTCCGAGTTGAATCTCAAGTGTACAGAAACAGCCGAAAGTGAGAAGCTCTTGATTGAGCAACTTCTCATAACAAATTTATTTCCAAAACCTCATTAACTTCTGGAAGTTTTTTAGATGGTAGTTTTGCTTCATAAACTGCAGAGCAAACAAAAATGTATTCTGAGCAATAAATCTACTGGTTTTCGGTCAAAACTCTAGGGACTACATTTCGTAGCGGAGGTAGCTGTTTCGCAGCTTACATAGTGGTACACTTTTAGGTTGACTCGGAGTATAGGATTTTCCTCGTGTTTCAAGTATGGAGTTAGCGAAAACTTTGCGGAGAGATTTCACTATGCAATGGAATGCATCAATGAAGAGCGAGTAGTAGGAAGAGTGGATTTGAAATCAATGAATGATATAAATAGTTGGGTAGCAGAATTTTCGGTAAATGTGTACTTTAGCGTCCTAAATTATTTCGTCGGAGAAATATAATTGTGTGGGAAAAGTGCGACGTACAATTTTTTAAGCATGCAAAATAATGGGGAAAGGTGCAAAAAAATAGTATTTTTAGATAAAAGGAGAGAAATTTTCCGAACGAAGTATTTACCTGGGAGTACGATGGCTTGGAAGAGTACGCGCGGTAGGCCTGCAGGCAACGGAGTGAACGTGGAGTCCGGTGAATGGAAGCTTCGTTCAGATGGGCAAGTAACGGGCGGAAGAATATAGAAGGAAGCGGTTGAGCAGTACGTAGGCTTTCTGCAGCATTGTAAAGTGGTGGTGTAGCTTTTTCAACAGAGTTAGTGGCTCTTTCCAATGTCGTAAGTCACCATACTTCATTTCGGATTTCGTCAGGGCTTAAAATTTCATTATCCGGCAAAATACGACAAGAAGATCTTGGACTCCCTGCCATACTACGATTACTAAATTGGAGAAACTCCTTTATTTTCAAAAATATCAGTTTCATGGCGAAAATTTTTTAGCTACAATGTACAGAATAACAGGACAACTACAAATAAAGTGCTTGAAGAAATCAACTATCCCTGTACATCTTCGAAACCACAAGTAAAAACTTTGGTGTTCAACCGGAACCAAAAGTTCTTACTCAACACTTCTGTCGTATATGAAAACATTTTCATTCCTTCCCATTCGGAGACATTGTGAAACTAATATTAACGACATTCCGCACATTTCTTTCTCAAAAATTAAGAAAACAGTTATGAGCTACTTCCACTTGCGCAGGATTACAGCACGTATCATATTCTCCCGAAGAATTCACCCCACTCCCACTGTATTCTTCCGCGCATTCACTACGAACTCCTGCTCCCTTCCGAAGCACGAATGCTTCACGTCGTCGCCGTTAACATCACTTAAGCCTCCCGCACCAACCTGCACACCATCGTACTCGCAGGGACGAAAAGTTTCAAAAAAGTGTGACGTGCATCCTTTTTGAAATCAAAAATAATGTAAAATGAAAAAAATTAATTGATTAAGTCATTTTTGAAAAACATTTATGTAAAATTTCCTTATGTGTGCAGGACGCCGAAATTCAGTCAGCGGCGAGGATGAAGTACCATCGCCCTAGGTGAGCAGTCTTTCGCGACGGGCACAAGTGCTGAAGATAAAAACTGGTAGACGCCGCGAGAGATTAGTCGCATTTGTCGCTGGCGGAAACAGCTACCTTCGCTACGAAAAATAGTCCCTATTGTTAAGAGCAAATAAGGAAGACAAGGACTGTTCGGAATCCATTTTTCGTTGCTCAGCAGTTTTTGGACAAAATTGCTATGTAAAACAATTTTGATAACGTCAGAGATTAATGTTTTTT
This sequence comes from Macrothele yani, assembly GCA_039090855.1. Classification (NCBI taxonomy): domain Eukaryota; kingdom Metazoa; phylum Arthropoda; class Arachnida; order Araneae; family Macrothelidae; genus Macrothele; species Macrothele yani. The sequence continues at coordinate 8,306,705 of CM077022.1, read as the reverse complement.
GGTGCAGCCGTGGCAACGACTGAACTAGATGCCATTGCTCCTTGCTGTTGTCGCTGACGGAAACAGCTATGTCCGCTACAGAAAATAGTCCCTAGTGTTAAGAGCAAAAAGCAACACAAAGACTGTTCAGAATCCATTTTTCTTTGGACAACAGTTTTTCGGACGAAATTGCTATGTAAAACAAGTTTTGAAAACGTCAAAGCATTTTCAGAAATAAATTTGATATGAGAAGTTACGCAGTCAAGAGCCGGCAGTTTCTGCTGATGCTCTCCAGCTTGGAAAAGAAAGCAAGTGGTACAAAACTTCCAACCCAGTGATAAAAAATTGGCAAACGGGCGAACTCGAAGGGGGTGTGTTATTCAAGCAGGCACTAGGGGATAGAGTTCGAACTCCACCACATTGCCATCCACAATCCCCACTGCTTCTCTTGAAATTGATTCCTGTCTTTAGTTTGTTGCAGGGGATATTACTTCACCATTTTGGGGGGAAGAGTTGGGCAATAAAGTAAACTACGAGATTCGACGTCTATTTTGAAACGCAATTGTAATTGCTCATCAGCAAATGAACAAGGAAACGGAAATATTCTTTTGATGAATATTAAAAAAATTTTCAAATAAGATTTAGCCTGCGTTTTTATAAAAGTATCCAGCGATTTTATTTCCAAACGTTTATAAAAAAAATGAAAAATTAAGTGGATTACTTAAACAAAGAACAAGAAACGCAAAAAAAAAAAAAAAAAAAAGAAATAGACACATAGAGGCGCCAAGAGCCTTACGCTTCTGTCATTTTATTTGTTTTATTTTTGATAATTGTTTTAAACATTTACTACATATCAGGAGGACATGTCAAACACAATACGGAGTTGCAAATTCCCGTATTGTTTCGTATCAAATGCGCAATGTTGAACATGTGAAAAGTATTTCTTATTCTGATATTTCTTGAAGTTTTTGGAAATAAATCGCTTTGGCCTGTTAAGCGAATATTTATTTAAACAGGAGGAAATATATTGGATGGGCCTGCTTCCCAGAAAAACTATTGGAGGGGCAAGATTTTGTGTGTGTATTTATACGCACCAAAGTGACACGAGTGTTATTATAAAAATCACCATCTTATGCTTGCCTATGAAAAGGAACATTCAATGTCCAGAAATTTTTTAAAAACTACTTGAATGAAAAAAAATAAAATAAAACGTTTTTTAATAAAAGTTACATTTTAACTAAAAACTTAAACAAAATAAGCACTGGGTGTGTGTGTGTGTGGGGGGGGTAGGGTCATATTGGCCCCTCTCTAAATACGCCGTTGGTAAGTTCATATTATGAACATGTTATTGCATTCTTAATTTACAGAATTTTAATGGAAAAACTGGAGTTTCGCGTCCTGACTGTTCTGGTTATGTATTGCTTTATTTTCAACCTCCAAACTTCGAAATAAAAAATCGGACATAAATAAACAAACTTTCCCACCAATTTGGGGCTCTTGTTTGAGTCGCTAACCTGTTGGCCCACCCATTCAGACGCCACTGCCAAAGACAAAAAATATGCTGAACATCGATCTTTCCACCGATGTTAAGCAAACATTGATGTTTCCACAAATATTATACAAACCTCGATGTTTCTCACCGATTTACAAATTCCAAAATAAACCACCGAAGAATCGCAAATATTATGAAGTAAAAGAAAAAGAGGCCCTTCCATTGCTTGTGAAAGTAGAGTAATCCTATACTGCTGCATGTATTTCACGTCTAAGTATCCTTCCGCGCTCACCACAATAAGTCAAGCTGCACGTGTGGCACGCCTAGGCCTAATCTGTTTTGCGGGGATGCTTCCGCTGAGAACGGGCAGCCGTGGCAGATGTTACAGCGTCATTTGTCGCCGCTGACTGGATTTCCGCGTACCACACAACAGGCAAATTTTACGTAAAACTGTTTTAAAAATGACTCTATTAATGACATTTTTTTTTATTTTACATAATTTTTGATTTCAAAAAGGACTTTTAAAAAAAATTTCGTTTTCTGAATTTTGCACCATAATTTTCACGTTAACCGGTTGCCCTCGTCTACTGTGCTTGTTGGCCTCTTTCCCTACGTTCCAGTTCGTGTTTTTGCTGCGGGAGGACTTTCACTCACGGAATGGAGTGTTCCATCATGATTATGTTGGCGTTCGTGAACGTTTTTTCTGTTGGACTGACCATTTCGAGGTAAATGCATTTCTCGCCTTTAGAGCAAAGGGAAGTTATGATAAATTGTAACTAATTAGGGAATGATATTAAACAGTTGAATTTGATTTGTGTTGTAAAATTTGTGCACTGTCGCTATTTACTTAATTTAAGAATGTCAACATTCTTAAGGCAGTCCTTCCTGAGGGTTTTGAGCAACCAACAAAGAGATAATTACAGGTCGGACCGTCGCAAGTGTCTTTCGTTTTATGCGGTTATGACAAATCTTTCTGTCTTTAAGATTGTTAAAACAGAGCGACCCATCACCCTCAGTTTCCCAAATGAGAATTACGAGTAATCGCTTGGTTTTGCTGTGAATCGTAATGCATTTTTTTCGTCCTGTTCTTTGCCGTGGTCTTTTGGCTGGAGCTTGATAATCCCTGACTCCAATTCCTGAGATCTGAAAAGGGTTCGTTTGGCTTGGCTGATGTGGTTAGAGTATTTTGTCTCTTTTTGGACTGCTTTATACATTCTGTGGTTAGGAAGAGACAGTGGTTGGATAGATCACTTCCATTTTTGGGTCGTGTCTCATTTTTCCGGATTATCTCTTTTTCTATTTATAAGAATTTATTTTACTTTACAATAATTAGTTATTTCAAGTACATGTGAAATGTGTTAAGAGAGAATGATTAATTTCAGTACAAATTCTGAACTTCAAAGAATCAGCACGAGTTAATTGGAAAAATAAATTTCAAGTATGAAAAAAATAAGTTTGAACAACTATGATTAAGTTTTCCCCAAATTTTTCATGCCCAACTGCACTTTGTGCCAGTTGGGGATTGCCTGGAAATTTAGAAGTGCTTTCTTTAGCTCTACTATTTTAAACGCACGCTATTTTATTGAAGATAGTACTTAATACATTTCATTGTTTCTTATTACCACGATTCGTCTATCTCTCATGTAAGGCGTGCACCTCTATTGAGCACGCCGTCTGTGTTTAAATTTGATTTGTCACCCAGTGCCCCTATCAATTATGTTTCTTTTTTTCTTTTTTTTTGATTGGAGGTTTAACGACCACCGTGAGCAACTCAATGGGCTATAAGCAGTCGCCCGTCCCTAATTTAGGGTCACTGGTTCCAGGGAAGCGAGAGAGCCAGTGCCGTAAGACAAACACAACATCCATGCCTCACCTAGATTCGAACCCGGACCCCTTTCGGACGAATGATCAGAGGCCATCGCTTAGACCATTGCGCCACCGGGGCGGCTCAATTATGTTTCAAGTTGGGTTTTGCTATCATCCGAAGGCCGTGATTTACACAAAGAATATTAAGCTTCGCGTGAAGAACGCAAATTCTCGTACAGATAACGTAAAACAGGTGACAACAGCGCCACCACAAGCTAAAAGATTATGTGCTATGCCGGAAAGCAAACATTCAGGAGCAAAAGACGTTACGGGGTCTACGGCAGTGAAGCATCTACGATGGTTTCCCTCGATCTGATTACTATTTGCTTAGAGCAAGTTTTTTTTTTTTTTTTTTTGTTGTTGCTGTTTTCTGATATCCTGCCCGTTCCTTATTTTGGTGAGAAAAATATGCAATAACATTAGTATTACTATTTAAATTAAATTTTGGCAAATATTATAGTTAGGCCTAAGGACCCGTACAAAATGCAGTCAATCCCTAGTATTTGGCATTACTGAAAATGTTTCTGAAAAACTGAAGAACAAACAAAAGCCTTAACTAACCCGATTGGCGTACAAAACTAACATATCCGATTTGCGAAGTGGTTATGCTACCGAGAAGGTAACAATCACTTGCTGTGAGTAGCGCGGCTGACTATTTACCAGAATTGAAGTCAACAGAAATACGCATGCGCACTCTGCTCCGGCAACAGCATGTATGTTGGTTTCTGCGCACCACATCTTGTATCCTAGTGCAGTGCTTTTCAACCTTTTCACAGATTGTACCACTTTTAGGACATGGAAATATTCGAGTACCACCAGTGGCTTAGCAAGGTGTCAAAATCTTACCAAAAAAAAAAAAAAAAAAAGGAAAAAAGTGATAAAGTACACCCACTCACCAGACTGTTAATAAGAAACTTGTGCCTGTTTCTCTGAAAATCTTTGCACTCGTGGCTGGAGAGTGCTAACTGATAGAATTACGTCAGATTCCAGCTGAAGACAATTCCTTTCCTTAGTTTTTATACACGTCAATGAAGAAAACGCCTTCTCGCACAAGTATGTAGAGCCAAATGGCAGTAACGCTACGAAGCTTTTTTCCCACTTCCGAGTCTCGTGGCAGCACATAAGCAGAAGTATTTTCGTTGGATTGGATTGGATGACGTAGTTGAGCAAGCATGTTGATCCTAAAAAGTTCATTTTGTTTATCGGTTTAAAAATCACTATAAAATTAAAAGTTTTGATAATTTTTTTAAAATTTGAAGGCAATGTCACGGGAAAATGGAATAATGACACAATTCTCTCGCAGTGAGCGCGTCGCAGGAGTTTACGTGGAGATAGGCTTGGGTTTCCGGAATTTTGTTAGAGCCTTGTCTATAATAAAAGGGTTGTATCATCACTGTACTGCAACACGTTTAAGGAAATAAAGTTTTTTTACCAAACTGTCTTTATCTGAACATATATGTATCGCACGATATACGTAACCGTAAAAGGCGCTGAGTTTTTGTTGCCAAGGGTGATTGGAGGATCAACGGACTATGTTGAAGACAAAAACTCGTAGAGAATTTATCAAATTCCATGTGAATGTGGCGCTTCGTATATAAGACAGGCCGGTAGAGCCTTGCGTTTTCGATTGAAGGAGCACAAGACCTACATTCGGAACTGTGACTTAAAGAAGTCATCGATGGCTAAACACTGTTACGAAAAGAACCACAAATTTCTCTTTGAAGAAGCAAAACTAATTGACAAGCCAGATTCAACCACCAAACTTGCTATTTTGGAAGCTTTCCATATATATCAGAAGTCTTTGCAATTTGTTAATGACATGGTATCGATCCCATTTCCATCACGCGCGTGACTGTAAACACCATTTATAATATCATATAGAATTTGAATATTTACGTGCCATTCGTCCTGATGAAGCTAAGTCAATACTCAAAGAAACTATGGTCGACTTGAAAAAATAAATATTTGTGACAAACTACGTTGTATTATCTTAATATAGTGTGATATACACTGAAGTGCCAGAAAAACTGGTACACCAGTCTAATACTTGGTAGGTCCCCACAGGAGCGCAGGACTGCAGAAATACGACGGGACATGGACTCCACTAGCTTCTGGAAATATGCTGTACGCAATGCATACCATACTTCCTGCAGAGCGTTCCACAAATCGGGTGTATTCCGAGGTCTCGGATTCCTGTGTTTGATAGCGCGTTGCATGGTATCCCAAATGCGTTCTATCACGTTCAGATCTGGGGATTTGAGTGGGAATGGCAACACCCCAAACTCAGATGAATGCTCCTCTAACCATAGTGTGGCGTCCCGATACTTGTGTGGAAGTGCATTGTCCTGTTGGAACAGGCCCAACCCATCAGCATGAATGCAGGACATGAACGGGTGTACCTCGTCAGAAAGGATGCGCATACAGCGTTGGCCGGTCACAGACGTTTGTAGACGTACCAGGGGTCCTAGTGAAGTCCAGCTATACGCACCCTATACCATTACGGACCCCCCACCAGCCGGTACAGTTTCCTGTTGACAGGCGGGATCCATGGCTTCATGGGGTTTGCGCCACACACGAATCCTTCCATCTGCCCGATACAGTTGGAAACGCGACTCGTTAGACCAGGCTACTTGTTTCCAGTCATCAAGTGTCCAGTGGTGGTGTTGCCGTGCCCAAGCGAGGTGCATATCTCTGTGTCGTGCACCCATCAAGGGGACTCGAGTTGGGCGTCGGCTCCCAAAGCCCATATCGTGAAGGGTACGTTGCACAGTCTGGACGCTGATGCTTGTTGAGGCTTCAGCATTGAATTCCGATGATACCTGCGAGAGTGTTGCACACCTATCGTGTGAAACGATTCTTGACAGCCGACGATGGTCACGTTCGCCCAATGTCTTTTTACGGCCACACTGGTATCGTAGATTGGAGGTTTTGCCGGAATTCTTATAGTTACGGTAGACCCTTGCAATGGTTGTCCGTGAAAATTCGAACTTCGTTTCTACCTCCGAAATACTATGGCCCATCTCACGAGCGCCAACTAGGATACCGCGTTGAAAATCGCTTAAATCGTTATTACTTGTCATTCTCATGCCGAAAAAAGCTCTGACAGCCAGCAAGGAGTTCTATCGCTTTATATACGCACTGACGGATGCGACCGAGTTGCTATGTATTTTGCATAAGCTCGTCTGTACCTGTTTTTCTCGCACTTGAGTGTAGTTTCAAGTGTTTCACTTGCTTTTCAGTGTTTGTCTTTCTTTGATTTTTATAATTTTATGAAGTAACGTAACACAAACTTCGAACTCCTTTTGTTTTGTGTTTTTATGTTTGATTGTGAATTCAATTTTCAATTCAATTTATTTAGCTGCCACATGAAGACGAAATACTATGTAATACAACAACAATGTAAGTAACTGTACCAGCAAGGGAGATCAGGAAAATGGCTACAAAAGACCTGACAAAGCCCCGATCTCCCTATACAAATGCAAGCAAGTCAGAGTTATACAGGAAGGCGTGGCACATAACATTCAAAGGAATTAGCTAAAATTAGTATTAGTGAAATTGCGCTTCATCCTCCTTCTACCCACCCCCAACCCTCCCCACCACCCTACTACTTTGCCTTCCTGTTCCTATTTTCCTAATGTACCCCCTGATGCCTTAGTCGCTTCTCTCCACCCCTCCATTTTTTTTTTTTACAATTACCATTTTAATTTTCTCTATTCCTTTAATTCCCTTTTTTACATTCTTGGTAGTCCCAGAATGTAAAGTTTCAATTTTTTTTTTTTTTTTTTTTGAAATAGATGGAAATTATTTATAAGTGTAAAATCATGAGGTAGAGAATTCTAAAATTGAGGCCCAGCATAATTTAGTGACTGTTTAATACACTGAGTCCTGGGAAAAATTGGTCTCAGTTGAGATCTACCTCTAGTATTACATTCATGTGTAGGTAAAGAAATTTCAATTAATGTATGATCTACATCATTTTTTATTCTCCCGTACATGGTGTTTCCCAAATTGTAATTATATAATTGTTTTACTGTTAATATGTTATATTTATTTGGGTCAACGTGTATGTATATAGGTGAGTACATTAGTGAAAAGTGATTCATATCAGAATTATGTTTTAATTCTAAGAGTCTAATATATTTATTTTGTAATGTCTGAAGTTTCTTAAAATTAGCGTTAGTTTTTCGTCCCCAAGATAGAATGCAATAATTTAAATGTGATTGTACCAAAGAATAATATAGAAGTTTTAGTGTTGAAACTGATAATTTGGTAAGAACACGACTAACAATCCCAATACTTGATGGCACTTTATTCATTAAGTAGTAAATATGGTTAAGTTAGATTGTAATTTTATCCCTAGATGTGTGAAGTCCGTTACTATTTCTATTGTCTTATCATCTAATAGTAGAATTAGGAGATGCTTGATTTATCTGATGATTTGTAAACATAATTGCCTTGATTTTTTTATTTACCACAAGCTCATTTGAAGTCAACCAATTAAAGTATTTTAATAATTCAAGATTACATCGGTTAATAATGTCAGAAATGTCTGACCCAGTGAAAAGAATAAATCAGATCAGATCATATGTAAAGGATTTTAGGAAGGGAGTGTCTGACCCCAGTTCTTAAACAACCCTTAGAAATAGGAAGCTAGGAGATTTGGGTTGGAGTGCCCGAAAGGAAAGTGACACGGAGAGAGGTAGAAACAGGGAGAGAACACTCCTGTTGTATTCTTCCGCGAATTCACTACCAACTTGTATTCCGGTACGACGCACAGAACCTTCACATGGTGGCCGTTAGCATCGCTTCAGCCTCCCGCACCAACTGCTGCAAACCATCGTACTCGCAGGTTAATACTACGGAAAAATTATTTCCTTTTATCTACAAATACTATATTTTTGCACCTTTTCCCATTATTTTGTATGCTTAAAAAATTGCACGTCGCACTTTTCCCACACAGTTACGTTTTCCGACGAAATAATTTTGGACGCTAAAGTACACATTTACCGAATTTTCTGGTAGCAGAATTTACTTTCTCGTTATCCACGAAGTCAAAGACTTCGTAGATAATGAGGAAGTCAAACCCATCGGGGGAAAAGTTTGTGTGCATTGCAAATATACCAGCGTTTTTTTTCCTTACCGTGGAATAGAATATTTTACAAACATGACAGTGTTTACCATGGCATTCTACAGTAAATGTACTGACTACATAGGCTGAAGGAAAAGGTGATGCCCAATTGTCTACCGTCGTTGTGATTGGCTGAATTCGTTCGATTGTTCTACTCGGACGGAGAACGCCTATATACGCCCTAGCCAGCGCTCATCTCTAATTCAGACATTTTGCTTTCTGGCCTATAACTTGTTCATTTTTCTATTATTTGATCTTAGCAATCCGGCTGCAATTTACACCAGTTCCACAATAAAAAATCCACTTCGTGATTTCTGAGAGGTCCACTAAATTTAGTCTGGTTTCACAGTTACTCTCAGCTTCCGTAAGAAAAAAAAATGTATTAAAGTTTGCCGTGTTCAGTAACACGGGACATGTTTGCCTGACCACAGTAAAGGACTGTATGCCTTCTATCGAGACTAGCAAACGTGGGTATGAATAACGCGTGGAAGTAAAACATAGGCGCCGTCAATAATCATTTTGGTAGAGAATTGCTGTTGATATTCTGACAAGTTTTTGAATCATATACCTGAGAAAGAAAAAATCTGGAAAAATATCATCCCAATGACGGATCTTTTGTTCGAAGTTTTCATGGAATCGGCTGCCTTGTTATATCCAATTACATCACTACGACTCCCTTGTTCTATGCAATGCAAAAGATATGGAAACGGCTGCTGTTCCAGTTTTTGCAATCGTCTCCTCCGACCTGATTTCATTCAGAACCACGGTGCATTCAATGTCATCTCTCACAAGCAAAAAAAGTAATTGGTGATACCAGTTCAGCGTCTGAAACGTGGAGTCAAACCAAATTTCTCGAAGAAGAATCATTCCAAACAACTTTAATATTGAACAGGGTATAAAATTGCAATCTTCTGCTATTCTGTATTGGGCACCCAAGTAGTTCCAAAACGTACGACGATCGGCGGCAGCACAAGAGTTTTCGTTAGATTGGATTGGATGATGCTCTTGAGCAAGTATATAGCTAAGTAAAAAGCTATTATATTGTCGCCTCCCTTGTTCTATGCAATTTATATCATCAGAGGCATAATGAGGACATAACTCACCTCAAAATTAACGATTCGTGGTTTAAATCGTAAAAGCGACGATCTCAAACCTGCACAAACGCGTTGGCAAACGCTGCGGAGGGATACACGTTGCACTCTGACAGTGCTTGAACTATTTCTTGGGGGCAGAATACGGAAGCTTAACCCAATTTTGTAGACAAGGGTTACACAGTTAAATTATATAAATACAGAAGAAGCTAACAGAGATGTGTAGTTCAGATCAAGTTACTAAGTTTGCAATCATAGTGAAGTTCTTTTTTTTTTTTATTGGAGGTTTAAATGATTTATTGGACCTGGTGGTACAGATACATGACAAATAGGCAGACATGGACAAGGTACAGATATTTCACATCAACAAGTACATAGCAAACATAGTTTTTACAGTATGCTAAATGACCAATGTACACAGAGAGCCAGTGTTGATCAAGTGACAGATTATGAACAAGTACACAACAAACATGGTTTTACAGTATGCCAAATGATCAATGAACACAGAGAGCCAGTGTTGATCAAGTAACACAATGAGAGCCAGTGCCGTAAGACCAACACAAAATCCATGCCTCACCGGGATTCGAACCCGAACCCCTTTCGGACGAATGATCAGAGGCCATCGCTTAGACCACTGCGCCATCGGGGCTTTGTGAAGTTCACTTTGCTTATTCAGAAGTCGGCTGAGAAGCCATTTCGCGTCGCAGTTAAACTGAGGTTATGGGAGACGAATCCTTGGAAGTCGCCGTCACAGCCAATACGGTTTAAGTGATGCTGTGTTAAGAACGTCTTTTTTCCAATTCCTTTTGAGACAATGGCGTGCCCAGAATTTTTTTCGAGGGAAGGGGATGAGGGGTAAGAATTTTTTTTTTTTTTTTTTTTTGCAACTAAATGTGTTATGAGTTCATTTTAAAAATGTATGGAACATCCGCACACAAATATTCAAATAAATATTGCTGGAAATTTTTAATATTCTTACTACCTATATTCTTATATTTGCTATTTATCTGCGCAGAAAATAAGTTGGGAAAAGTGACTGGAAATCCTGATAAGACAGATTTCTGTGCGCGAAATCTATTTTCCAAAGCGCTAATAAACATGTCTAAAAATGGTACGCCGCCATGGCTGCTGATCATTCGTCCGAAAGGGGTCCGGGTTCGAATCCCAGTGAGGCATGGATGTTGTGTTTGTGTTACGGCACTGGCTCTCTCCCTTCCCTGGAACCAGTGGTCCTAAATCAGGGACAGGCGTCTGCTTATAGCCCATTGAGTTGCTCACGGTGGTCGTTAAACCTCCAATCCAAAAAAAAAAAAAGTTACGTAAACTGAAATTCGGTAATAGTCTTTTAGATTTTCTGCCTTTGTGTTACAGCGTTGGTTTTGTTTTGATGTGATCTTAGGTATTTTAATCAAAACTCCTTGCTTTTCAACGTGCTTTAGAAATCAGTCACGAACTAAAATTTGGCATTTCCTCGTTGCCACAGAAACGTTCAGTATACCCATGTGTTGGATTTTTATTGCAATGGGACATTCTGGGGCTTCTTGCTGCTTCTCATCTTCATGGAGAAAACATGTTCAGTTGTTGCCATGGACATATAAACAATTTCAAATATTAACAAAACTTTGCCATTTTAAAATAGCGTTTTTGAAATATCGAAATATTCCATTGGAGGGGGGAGCACGCCACTGCTTTGAGAGCTATTTTATCATACCCCTGCCCTCTCATATCGTTCAAATCAAAACCCAATTTCACTAAATTTTCCATTATTGTTGTTGCAAGAGAACAGCCTGTTAAATTTTTCACTGGTATAAAAGCCAGAAAATCTTCTCTTAATTTCAGTTCTTCTTCATCAAAATACCTGACGCACAGTGAAAACTGTTCTGTTTGACTAATGTCAGTTGTTTCATCTGCCAATACTGAAAAAAAGTTTGAATGCTTTACTTTTGCTACAATTTTCTGTTGAATAAGTTCCCCAAAGATGTTAATTATTTCATTCTGTATTACTGAACTTGTATACATGCTATTACCTCCACTAGTTTCTAAGTTTTCTTTTAAAATGGCATCTCCAGAATTTGCACGATATCTTAATAAAGTGCAAAAATTACCATCATTATTTGCTGGTTCCTCAAGCGAAATTCTTCCAGAATCAACTTTTCCCCTAAGAGGTATCTGCTGCCTTCCACATAATCTAATTGTTTGCACAAAAGGAATCAACCTTTTCCTGTTGTCAATTATCTCTTGCTTTTTCTGTTTATTCATTTGTAAAATTATACTATCCTGTTTTTTATGAATTATTTATGCAATATTTTCAGCTGCCAATACAGCGTCTTTGTGATATTTATTCTTTTCATGCTTTTTGAAAATTTCCCTCGCATCTTTTAAATCGGTACTAGGCTTTGTAACGAGGCTACTCAAAGTCTGATGTTTGCCTTTACCAGCAACATCTTTTTCATAAAATAAAACACAATATTTACAAAATGAACCTTCTTTCAGACGTGAATATGACAGCCACTTATACTCTTCTAGCCAGTTAATTTGGAATGTTCTCATATGTTTTTTATTGCGACTGGAACTAATTTTTTTAGGGAATCTATATTTTGCAGTAGGTTTCCATATTATCATCATCATCACCATTGTCAACCATTATCAATCCACTGCTGGACGAAGGTCTCCCCAAGTTTCCTCCACAACGGTCTGTCTTGTGCAAGTCTCCTCCATGTTACTCCCGCATACTTTCGAATTTCATCCACCCATCTCCCATGTGGTCTTCTTCTGGGTCTTTTCCTGTCCCTTGGAATCCAATCTAAAATTTCGGCGGTCCATCGATGGTCTGTCCTTCTGGCAGTATGTCCAGCCCATTGTCATTTCAGGGATTTAACTCTGATCATGATGTCTTCCACTCTTGTCATTTTTCGGATCCACGAGTTCCTCTTCTTATCTCTCCTGGTTACACCAAGCATGCACCTCCCCATGCTGCTTTGAGTTGTCTGCAGCCTTTGTATGTCTCTTTTAGTTAAGGTCCACGTCTCTGCACCATACGTAAGCACTGGAAGAATGCATTGATCAAACACTTTTCTTTTAAGACCTAATGGCATATTGCTCTTGAAAATTATGCTGTTTCTTCCAAAAGCTCTCCAGGCAAGTTTTGTACGCCGATTAATTTCTTCCTCATTGTGACCCTCACTTGATATCTGCTGTCCAAGATAAATGTACGTGTCTGTTATCTCCAGCTTTTCTCCATCAATCGATAAATCTTCATTTCTTAAAAAAGCATTGAACATCACTTTTGTCTTCTGAAAGTTCATTTTTAATCCCACTTCTTTACTCTTGTCAGCAAGTTCCTGGATCATACTCTGTAGCTCTGATGGGATAGTTGCAAAAATGACTATGTCATCAGCAAAACGAAGGTAGGTTAGATAATCTCCATTAATCTTTATTCCTTTGTTTTCCCAGTTCAGTGATTGAAAGACATTTTCCAATGTGGCATTAAAGAGCTTCGGAGATATGGTGTAACCTTGTCTCACTCCTTTTCCAATTTTTATGTGTGTTGTATTTTCAAACAGCCGAATCTTTGCACTTGAATTTTCATAGATGTTATTAATAATATTAATGTATGCATCTTCAATACCGCAGGATTTCAGAGCCATTGCAACTGCTGATGGTTTCACCGAATCAAAGGCTTTTTCATAATCGATAAAAGCCATGCACAATGGAAGTTCATATTCCCTCGCTCTTTCAAATATTTCTCTCACTACATGGATATGATCTATTGTGCTGTAGCCACTCCTGAATCCAGCTTGTTCTCTCGGTTGAGCTATGTCCATTGCCACCTTCAAGCGGTGTGAAAGAACTTTGGTGAAGATTTTATAAACCACTGATAGGAGGCTGATAGGTCTGTAGTTCCTGAGATCCTCAATGTCACCTTTTTTATGTAGCAGGATCATTGTAGCGTTGTTCCAATCCTCAGGAGTCTTCCCTTCATTAAGGCATCGAGTGAAAATTTGGGCGAGTACTGTTTCGATTTCTCCACTTGCTTCTTGTATGATGTCTACAGTAATTCCATCTCCTCCTGGAGCTTTTCCCCGCTTCATGTTCTTGATTGCATGTGCAACTTCTGCTGGGAGGACTGGAAGAACTCTGGTACCTTTCATGATGTCTGGAGTACATGTATCATCCCTTTCATATAATTTGGAGTAGAAATCTTTCACTCTTGTCAAAATTTCACCTCTATTTCTTGTTACAGAACCATCTTCTTTTCTCAGTGCCGTAATCTGTTTTCTTCATTTACTGAGGAGTCCCTTTGCTATCTTTAGGCTTCGGTTGTTTTCAATTGCTTTCCTCACTAGTTCACAGTTGAATTTCCTTACGTCTTCAGTGATACTTTTTCGTACTGTCTTGCATAGCTCTATATATTCCACTTTGGAAGTCACATCTTCTTTAGTTGTCCTCATCTCTCTTCTTTTTTGCATCAACATTTTGGTTTTTCCTGATAATTTGTTCACATGCAACTTGTTCTTAGACCCAGCTAATTTTGTTGCTGTTTCCATAAGAGCTTTGGTTACTTTTCTGTCCATTTCAGAAATATCCACTTCCGGTGTTAGGCCTTCTAAAGCGGAGAATCTGTTCTTCAGTTCCAACTTGAAGGTATTATGGTGTTTTTTAAGGTTGGTTATGTCAATACATTTTGTTTATCTTATGAGCTTGCCACGTTCAAGTTTCGTGTTGAGATGCATCTTACATCTCACCAATCTATGGTCACTACCTGTGTTGAACTTGTTTAGCACACTACAGTCTTCTATGACGAATTTTTTGTTACACATAATAAAATCAATTTCACTTGTCATCCCATTTGGATGTTTCCATGTCCATTTCCTGTGTGGCTTTTTCTTGAAAAAGGAGTTCAAGATGAAAAACCCTTCTGCCTCTGCAAACTCAACGAGAGTATTTCCACGCTGGTTTCTGTTGCTGTGACCGAATTTGCTTACTGAAGTTTCATTCTGTTGCCGTTGCCCTATTTTTGCATTGAAATCTCCCACAATTACCTTCAAATGCTGCTTACCTTTATTATTTAGATGACGAATTTCCTCATAAAATTCTTCAATTTCTTCTTCAGGATGACTTGTGGTGGGTGCGTAAGTTTGAATTATCTGAGCCTGGTATCTTCTCGAGAGTTGGATAATGAGTCGTGCAACTCTGTCAGAGGAACTTTCAACTTCTGCAACTTTATCCTTCAGTTTCTTGTTTATTATAAATCCAACACCACTAGTTCTGCCAGTATCTGTCCCACGACAGTGGAAGAGATGTCCACTTTTCAGTTCAATGAGATCTCCTTTTCTCCTTACCTCACTTAGCCTGATGATGTCCCACTTGATCCTTTGTAGTTCCTCTTCCAATTCAAGAAGCCTTGAATCAGAAGATAGAGAGCGTCCATTATACGTAGCCAAGGTCAGCATTAGATGGCAGCCTAGTCCGGTCCTCCGGGGATTCTTAGCACCCTCTGCCTCCATGTCGCACTGGCCGCTGTCTTGGCCAGGTACATTCCAGCTGCCAGAGATTGAGGGCCAATATTTTAGTTGTGGAGTCATTTTGGAGGGGTTTCCATATGCTATGTAACAAATCCACTTTTTTCTCGTTGCTCAAAGAATTAACAAGCTCACTGTTACCTGCATACAATTCTATGTCGTTTGAATCTGAAATGCTTTCAGACTTTTCATTACCATCTGCATCTCCGTTATTCGTCATGCGTATTGGTTGAAGCTCATAATTTTCCGGCTTACTCCTGCTTTCAACGCATTGGTTTGGAACTTCAATATCAGTGGGTTCAGCTAGCGTTTCAGTT
The DNA here is from genome assembly GCA_039090855.1 of Macrothele yani. Taxonomy (NCBI): domain Eukaryota; kingdom Metazoa; phylum Arthropoda; class Arachnida; order Araneae; family Macrothelidae; genus Macrothele; species Macrothele yani. The sequence goes on along the minus strand of CM077022.1, from coordinate 8,291,310 downwards.
TCCACAGCTCTTTTCTTGTTACAGAAAGTCAACAGACTTTGTTGATGAAATCGTTTCATTTTTGAAATAACCTCAACAAACTGTTTTAAGCAGCTGCAGGAAAAATCGAATAAATACTGATTTTGAATTACAAGGATACAGACAGAACTTTCACTTTCTCACTCCGTTTGAAAATGAAAGAATCCATGCACATGGCCAACGCACAGCCCGGAATCAGTAAAGTATCAAAACAGGTGCCTGAACAGTGAAGCGAGGTGTCGAGTGTCACTGCACGTGTGCCAGTAACGACGGCACCATGCAGAGAGGAGCGGTGACACGTGACACCATCCCTGGTCCGGTCAGTTAGGAGTTGGCGCCGCAAAAACCTACAGCCGTCTTCCTGACCAGGGATATAAGCCACCCTTCTTTCTCTGACCTCTGTCTCCTTCGTGCACCGTACGTAGCAGTTGGATTTTTTCAGCAGTAAATATTCATGATTCAGAAACTTTTCTAATAACACAAATTTTGATTTAACATACATATATAAAAATTATATTGGAAAGCACAGTTTGATTATTTAACCTTATTTTGACAGATAACATAAAAAATGAAACAGATTTCGGGGGCAGGCCCCTTTGCCCCCCCTCTAATAAATACGCCCCTGCACTGAATGAACTAGTTACTCATTCACATGCAATGCAGAAATGTGTAATCTTCTATTGCCAAATAAAGAACTTATGAGGCATCTTTTAACTCTGGTTTGAAAAGCATTTGCTCTCTGAAATCATCGACTAGTTTTTGGATTTCAATGGAAAAAGAATGTCCAACATTGTCGAGCGCTACCTAACTATATTTGTTGCCTTTTACAACTACATATTTATGTGAAATAGTGTTTCATCCTTAACCATAATAAAAACAAGATATTGAAATAAGCTGGATGTTGAAGACAACTTGTTTGTACATAAGCAAGAAAACTCCAAATATTGATGAACGTTTTGCAAGAGTAAATGAGCTCATGCATCTTATTGATACTAAACAAATGACTTGACCAGTTTTATTTGATTTTTTTAGCCATTTGAGCAATTTCTGTGACATCAGTGTACATAATTTTTGCAAATATACGTGTGTATTTGTATTTTTTATATATTTTATACCCACATAAACACACTAGAATAAACTTTTCATTAAAGAATATGCCTGTACATATCTGTACCCCATAGCTAACCTTTGTATTCATCGGTGCAAATATACTTCACAAGTTCTTAAGTACATGAGCAAATGAAAATGTCTTAAAAAAACAAAGTACTGTTCAGCCAGTTTGTGCTTTAGAAATAATTCTGTCTAAATTCAGAAGTTGAACACTATGCCGTGATTTTAAACGAATCGCTACTAAGAGATAAACATGCACGTTAATTCCCCACTCAACATATTTAGGTTGATTTTGCTGAATTTACTCAAAATCATGATCAGAGACTAAGCCACTACACCTACATGGAAGAAAAATAAAAAAAAAGCACAAAACGATAAGACAATATATGCGTGTTATATGGCAAAATGGAATTGATTTCAGACTACAAACATACGAAAAGAATGCTGCCCTACGTAATTCCCAAATCAGCATGTACAGCTGGAATTTATTCGACATCCTAGTCAACCCTAGGTATATACCTGGCGATAAAGACTTGCACAGAAAAGTAAAGCATTTTATCATATTTGATAGTAAAGCATATATGCATGTAGAGATATGCCCCCACCCCTCCCCCAGCCAAATGAAATATTGGCTACTACATTGATTTTCCTGTGACAATGCTTCAGCCACGCTCGTTAGGTGGTGAAACTTTTAAAATTATATATATATATATATATATATATATGTACACAGTTCGTGAGCTTAATATTAAACAAAAACGTGTGTAATTGATGTCGCTACTTTTACATATTATAATAAACTTAATTTTAAAAAGTGTCTACTCACATGTTTTCTTTCATTATCAACATGGCGTCAAAGCGTCCTTCCTTCCTACACATGTTCGTCTTGGTGAAAAAACGAGCATCAACGTAAAAATCACGTGACCAATAGCAGAAAGCGACGCATGCTGCATTCCTTTTCTGTCATTATCGTTCATTGGCTAACCCGTGCCTCTCAGCAACGCCCGTAGAATTACGGTTTGTAACAGTTTTCCTACATATCACTGCCCGTTAAAATCCGGGCATCGCCCTGAAGCTGCAGAAACGGGCCTTGACCGTACAAATACACGGGCAACAGGCTTTTTTTTACGGGAATTCTTAACTGTGAGTAGTAGGAAAGGACAGATTTGGCCGCAAGGAGCCCTCCTTCTTTTTGAAGAAGCTAGCAGGAGACTCCTTTTTGAAGGAGCTAGCAGGAGCCTCCTTGCGGCCGAAGGGTTTGACCTATACAGCAGCCGAGGAGCAGGGTATGAAGATGTGTGGGGGGATGGGGGTTTTACACCCCCACCCCTCCCGTAACGATGGTGGTGACTTCTAGCATTACTTTGTAGAACTTTTTTTTTTTTTTTTTTGAGATTTTCTTTAATGGAACTTTATTAATTTTATTTTATTTTCTTAGTTCTGCGGCATGGTCGTTATCTGTGCTACCCTCTTGCGGTGCTTCTTGGAACTTTCGATGGATCTTTGATTTTGAGGGATGGCAACGACCGAGTGGGAAAGGGGTTGGAAATAGGGGGATGTCAACTCGATGCTGATGTGCTGCTCTCTAGCGGTGCTTCTTGGAACTTCCGATGGATCTTTGATTTTGAGAGATGGCAACGACCGAGTGGGAAAGGGGTTGGATATAGGGGGATGCCAACTCGATGTGCTGCCCCTAGCGGTGCTTCTTGGAACTTTCGATGGAACTTTGATTTTGACAAATGGCAACCACAGAGTGTGTAAAGGGGTGGACATAGGGGGTGTCAACTCGATGCTGATGTGCTGCTCCCCTAGCGGTGCTTCTTGGAACTCTATTATTTCAATGAATCTTTGATTTTTGGGGATGGCAACGACCGAGTGGGGAAAGGGCACTGCGTAGGTGTTAGATATGATGCTGCTTCTTGGAACTTTATTTTTTCGATGGATCTTTGATTTTGAGGGATGACAACGACAGAGTGGGGTCCGTTGAGATTTTTTATATTTATTCCTGTGGTTTCAAGCGGGATTTTTTCCCCTCTTCGATGCTATTTTTCCCTCGGGGGAAATTTTTACGTAACGATGTTGGGTAATTTTCTTTCCAAGGGAATAAATGTGCTCTGATGGTCTTAGTGAGGTTCTAACTCACGATGATTTGGTTTCAAAAAATGGTCAGATGGCCAGATAGTTTTCATGTACTACGTATTCACTCTATTTTTTTTAATTACTTTTACGTTATTTCTTCATGTGTTTTTATATATTTTTGTATGTTTTGAAGGAGTTTTTCGTGTAGATGTAATGAATTTTCTTTTTCCTCCATTCAATTTTATTTCAGACCATGAGATGAGGAAATGCTTCTTTAAAAACGATTTCGTTCCTGTTCGCAGTAACTATTGGACTTTGACAAATTTTTGGGAAATCAAGCGGAAATGTAGACATGTTAATTCTGAGTCTTTCACTCTTCCAATATTTTTTCCTAGTTGCAATGTTTTCATGTACTATGTATTCCCGGTTTTTTTTTTTTTTCTGTTTTTTTTATAACTTTTGCGTTATTTCATCATGTATTTTATATATATATATTTTTGTATGTTTTGAGGGAGTTTTTTCGTGTAGATGTAATGAATTTTCTTGAGAACTTTTCTTTTTCCTCCATTCAATTTTTCTTTAAAAACGATTTCGTTCCTGTTCGCAGTAATTACTGGACATAGACTTCATGTTAATTCTGAGTCTTTCACCCATGCAATAATATTTTCTCGTAATTTTTCCGTATGTTCAAGAACTCTACAGATCTTTCCCAGTTAAAATTCTGCTGAAACAATATTTTCGGTCTTTATTTCTCATAACATTATAGCTTCACAATTTTAGATATTTTTCTTCTTCTATCTTTGAAATTTCGTTAAACTTCTTAATAGGTCATGATTCTTTTTTTTTCTTACTTGGACAAACTTATGAGTCCTTTTATTCAGATTATTATTATTTTTTTTTTAAATTCATTTCAGCAAACGATTATTTTAGATGTAACAAATCGTCAGATTTTTGTTTCCTTATATAGCATATTTTCCAACTTGCTTAAAAATATTCCTCAAAGCTTGCAGTATGTCAAATATGCATTTTTTTTTATTCTTTCTTAGCTTGCTGTACTTTTCGTGGACTGTCCCGATAGGAAAGCATTCATTGTCAAGACATACAATCTAAAACCTTTTTTCTTCCGATAAAATTTGTATTCTTTACCGTGTATATTTTTCTATCTCGTCCGAAAAAACATTCATTCTAGAGCCAAAGCGAGTAATTCCGTTCTTCCCATAAACATTATTTCTTTAGCATTTTACTAACTCACCAGAAAAGCAGTTATCCCCCACCCCCATAGTGAAAATAAAGAAATTCTTACTTCTTTTTCCATACATATCAACTCAATCTATTTCTTTTCGAAATGCTGGTCACATTTCAACTAAAATATCATACTTTCACCAAAAATCGTATTCTTAAACGAGCTATTTTTTTTTTACTTCATTTCATATATAACTAATTTTTTATTCTTTACTCACCTCATCAAAGTCAGTAAGAACTCCCCAAACCTCATTCCTTTTACTCATTCAGTTCACTTTAAATTGAGATGTTTCAGAACTTTCCATATATTTAATTCACCTAATGTATAGTTCTTCCGTGTCCGTCCATTCATTTTTAACTTCTGTGCATGCTGCATTTTTTCTTTAGACGTTTAGGTTCATTGACCTTTTCTTTTGTTTCGACGAAGACTTTTATTATTCCACATAACTTTATCGTTGCATACGCTGTAACATGCATGCACCACAGAACGCACATGAGATAAATGTAGATAGTGGTGTGAGCATTTGTCCACATAGCTCAGTTGGGAGAGCGACTTACTCCGGAGTGAGGATACCCGGATTCGATGCCCAGCATGGACACATATCAGGATGAAATTTACTTCGTCATAACGCTCATATTTTAGAACTCTTCTCCACCTATTCTTCCATGATACATTTTTTTTATTTATTTGATATTCAGAGTTGTATACATTTACTATCCAAAAAGAGAAATATTTAATGTAAAGGAATATTCTTCCAAGCTGGGGAAATATATGTGTATATTAGATCATGTTCAGTTAAGGGAAATGCATGTATATATTTCAATATGAAAAAAGAAGCCTTATAAGTGAAAGCTCAACCTAAAGACGGATAGATTGTACACGCTCTCTCTACTCTATGACATTTCAACCTAAAGACGGATAGATTGTACACGCTCTCTCTACTCTATGACATTTCTTTACTGAATGAACTATGACCTTTTTTTTTTTTTTTTTTTTTCATGAACCGCTTTAAAATCTTCGTTCTCACTTTACTATTGTCAGATTCCATGTCCCTCCAGTTCTTTACTGAGAAACAGAAGCATTTATTCAATTTTAATTTACTAAGAGAGTAGAACTCTTTTAAGCTATCGAAGTACTTTCAGGTCTTTCATTACGAAAATTTTCATTGTCATGAAAGCAGACATAATCGAGATGATTTACCATCATTTCAATGAAAGTGTTTACACATTCATTGCTCTGATGTCGGATTTCATTTTCTTATACTTCGAACAGAAATGAGTTTGAATCATTCGTCGAGAAAACATTTCTTTCATATCTTTTTTTATTTTTTTGCCTCCGAATCAAACGAACTCTAAAAATAAGAGACGCACTTTAATGTTTTTTCATCTTATGAGAGGAATATGGGAATATGGTACCAAAATTAAAGAATATTGACTTGCCTCTTAACACCTCACATCTACGGGTTTTTTTTTAAATTTTCAACAAGCTGTTTCTATATTTTTACAACTGAATAGATTTATTTATTGAAAAATTCTAAGGAAGACGAAAAATGGTTTTGCTGATTTCCTAAGAGGATGATTTTGGAACTTTTAGTTTTCTTATAATTGCAAAATTCCCATAGAATAACATGGGAAAATTAGCATGCATAAAAGACTGTTTTGGATGATCCAGTAAAATTCTGTAAACAGACGTTTTTTCAAAAAGAAGAAATTATAACAGGACGAAAATGAATTGAAAGAAAAAGTACCATGACAAGTTTCACAAAAGTAGAAAATAAAAGAGTGAAAATGAAACACTACGGTTTTCTTAGAAGATGATTTTGGAACTTTTAGTTTTCTTATAATTACAAAATCCCCATAGAATAACATGGGAAAACTAGCATGCATAAAAGACTGTTTTGGATCGAGTAAAATTCTGTAAACAAACGTTTTTTCAAAAAGAAGAAATTATAAAAGAACGAAAATGAAATGAAAGAAAAAGTACCATGACAAGTTTAACAAAAGTAGAAAATGAAAGAGGGAGAAAATGGAAAGAAAGAAAATGCAGTTCATGAAAAAATCATTAGAATTCGCTACGGCTGAAGGTCCCCCGAGCGGGTTCATAAACCAATGCTCGTATTAACCATTCAAAGAATGTGGGTGTCAGGAAAACCACTAACCCTCATTGTAGCCTTCTTGTAGCGTACGGAGGTGGTGAACTTCACCAAACATGGTTCCATAATATTTTAAAAAACCCATTCAGGTTTACGGGGGTTTTACTACCACGCCAGTGACCTTCATTCAGGTTTACTGAGCTATTAAGCCAACGCCAGTTTCCTTCATACATACAGAACATAGATTCACTTTCTCATTCACACTCATGCATACAGAAAAAAAAATTAAATAGTGCCGTTTGAGCTGCATGGAGGTGTCAAGATGGGGGGAAAAAACCTCCATCTATCATTCGATTGGGCTAAAACCGTTGAAGGAAGTGAGCTATTCTCACTAGCTCCTCCATGCTCGCTGTCTGATTCGAGGTTGACCACCTCAGGTTGTGAAATTAAATCTAACTCCCAAGTCAGATCGATAACTTCTGGCTCTGAAGTTAAGTCAATAACCTCCGGTTCTTGGGTAGAGTCTTCCACAACCCAGAAGTTTTCCCACTGTGAGGGGGAGGAAGAGACCCAATCCACTGGTTCACGTAGAAATCGTCTCTAGATTCCTGGAGGAGAGAAAAAAATATAAGAATAAAAATAAAATTAAAACCATACATCCTAGAAGTCTCTACATCATATCAATATATTTACTTGCAATAGAGAATGAGGGAATTCCTACATTAAGACATGAGAAACTGTCGGAACTGAATAGAAAATGAATTTCTTATTCTAAATTTATTTTTTGATTCTTTTGTATATTCTGACTATCTCAATATTCATTGCAGTAAATAGAATGATTTTACAATTCTAAATTAAATAAGTTTCAAATTTCATAACATTTCAAAGCATCTAATTTCCTTAAGTGAATCCGCTAAACTCTTGTAAGAAATTCTATCAAGAAGGGGGAGCCTATTCAAATAACAGAAAAAAATATCAAGAAATTTCGCTTACGTGCTCCATGGAAGAAAAGGATGAAGTAAAATCCGACATGATCAAAAAAATATTGACTATGTAGAGAACCGCGATGTTTAAAAGGGGGTGAGAAAGAAAATGGTAGTGTTAGCGTCTTTTATTTCCAAAAATGAATGAACTTTGACCCCTTCCCAGAACCCTCTAGGAAATTCTAGTTTTTCTGAGGGTAGGAAGATGGGAGAGCAACCAGTCGCATGCAAGATGCCACGCAGTTCGGAGCTCTCTGATTTCGAGAAAGATGTAATCGTCGGGTATCACAGAAATGACCGATCCATACGTGACATATCCAGCGAGTTGAAGTACCCAAAATCGACAGTGGCCTACGTGATTGGCAAGTGGAAAATGAGAGGTGACTGTCGGAATGTGCCCCGACCCGGCAGACCCACAAAACTGGGTGTTAGAGACCGACGGGTGCTGGCCAGAGAAATTCGGAAGAACCGCACCAAATCGATGGGCCACATCCGCGAGGAGTTTCAACAGGCATCCGGAAGTGTTCTTTCGATGAATACCATCCGTAAGGAAGCCCATCTGCTCGGTTATCATGGACGTGCTGCCGCCCACAAGCCTTTGATCACCAAGTCCAATAGCGCTGCTCGGCTAACGTGTTGAAAAGAATGTCGACAGTGGACCGTTGAACAGTGGAAACAGGTTCTCTGGAGCGACGAATCAAGGTTCACCCTCTGCCGTTCGGATGGCAGGGTCTGGGTTTGGCGTCTGCCTGCAGAACGCCTCCTGCCGGAATGTATTGTGCCAACTATGAAGTTCGGCGGCGGTAGAATTATGCTATGGGGTGTTTCTCCTGGTATGGCACGGGACCCTTGGTCACAATTCCTGGTAGACTCAACACCGAGACCTACTGCACCATTTTGGATGACCATGCGCTTCCTACGTTGTGACAGTTTTACGGAGTCGACCCATGTTACTTTCAGGATGACAATGCCCCCTGTCATGTTGCGAGGTCCACCATGGCTTGGTATGGTGACGATGGGGTTAATCGAATGGACTGGCCTGCGCAGAGCCCGGACCTTAACTCTATCGAGCACCTCTGGACTTAAGGGGTGCCCCCACCGACCGAAATCGGTGAAGGAACTGACCTGTCTTCTCCAAGCCGAGTGGAAGAAAATACCGCTAGCCGTCGTACAACGCCTGGTTGAGAGAATGCCCCGGAGGGTCACAGAGGTAATCGCCGCTCGTGGAGGCTCCACCAACTATTGAAGGTGAATAAACTTCGTTTTCCTTTGCTATCACAGGTGTCCAATTACTTGTTGGTAGATAGTGAATGCGGGAGGTATTTTTGAAATCTCCGTTACCGAAATATCATACGCCTGTGAATTTCTTCTGTATTTCATATAAATGTGCTTTTGCATAAGCTTTTGTTCTGTGTTTCAGTTGTAGAAATTGTTTACAAGATATCTTCCTCTATAGCTATTAATCGGACCTACGATTCACATGTTAGGACGATGATGTCACTCAGTGACGTCACAATAATTCGTCTGCAAAGAAGGCCGGATGAGCGAACCTTTACTGTCTATTAGCCTTGGTCTAACTGAAGGATTGAATGAAATGAACAGCAGAGAATCAAATCACACGTTGAACTAGGTGAAAGCTTGGGCTTAACATCATGATCCTAAACTGCGGCAAATTTGAAGACTGAGTCACTGATATCTAAAATTTGAAATCCTTTTACTGCATTTCGGTAGCTATGTGGTAAATGTGCTTCGGCACCTTCTGAATCACCTAGTATGAAGCAAATGCTTGTTTAGATTTTGTGTTGACTTTGTCAAATGATGACATTTCTGTTACATACAAACATCTTAGTGTCCGTTTATTAACTTGCAGCAATTCTTTTAAAAAAAATATATATATATATCAATTAAATGTACGAATTTCCAAGTGGATTAATTTTTTTATCACGTGTTAAACACACTCATCTGCCTTGGTAGTTGAGTAAGAAATCAAAATATCTGCGACACGCGACGCTTCGGCACCTTCTGAATCACCTATTATGAAGCAAATGCTTGTTTAGATTTTGTGTTAACTTTGTCAAATGATGACATTTCTGTTACATACAAACATCTTAGTGTCCGTTTATTAACTTGCAGCAATTCTTTTAAAATATATATATATATATATCAATTAAATGTACGAACTTCCAAGTGGATTAATTTTTTTTTATCACATGTTAAACACACTCATCTGCCTAGGTAGTTGAGTAAGAAATCAAAATATCTGCGACACGCGACTTTTGTTGGATTGAATTTTTCAATTTCTTGCTGTTAATCATATAAGTCCATGTTTTCCTGTTTTAAGGAGGAGTCTTGTCTCATGATTTTTAACCAGCCTTGAAGTTGTCTGTCGTTTTCTGTCCCTTCTTTTGTTCCTTGCAGGGGACTTGATATTCTTTTCAGTGTACTTTTGGCTCTGTATTTCTTCGGGGACTGCCTTTGTCCAGCGGTTTCAAGAGCGCTGCCGTCATCCAACTCTTGATTTTGTGTTGTACACGGGTGAATTTACATGATTTTAAAAAGAACAGCCATACTCAACACCGTCCCAAACTTGTTAAAATGGCAGACAGAGTTTGTGTCAGGGGTGGAACCTGGATTTGGGGGGGACGTAAGTGTCAGGAATAACATGAGACCTTTCTGATATTTTCCCGCAAAGTGAAAAAGTGTTCTTAGTATGTCTATAAATTTAGCATATTACCCACAAATCGTTAAGTTCATCATGGGATGTCATCTTTTAAGTAACACTAAATTTTGATATTTTTCGAAAAAAACTAGATTCATTCGGACAATTTTCAAAAACATAAATTCATGTTTTTGACCCATTTGTACATATTTAGATTCATTAGAGGACATCCTGAAAACGTTTGTGATATTCTTAATGATTAGTTATTTCCTTCAGTAAATTTACGAAAGCAATATTCTTTTAAGTAGCACTTTATTTCACAAAATAACATTCAATTTGTTATAAAAACTAACAAATCGAAGCTTTTCCTTGGTTCCTGAGTGAGGGGCGCGCGCCTCCTGCGCCCTTCTCTGGAACCGCCCGTGATTTGTTTATGAGTACTCTGTATTAATCTCTGAGACTCACTCTCTCTGAGGTGAGCTGGACGGAGAGTTCTGTGGTCACTTCAGGATTTAACTTTTACAGTGATTCCGGGTGTGTTTTTTTTTGGGGGGGGAGGGGATATTTAGCGACCACCATGAGCAACTCAATGGCTATAAGCAGCTGCCCTTCCCTAGGTTAGGGTCACTTGTTCCAGGGAATAGAGAGAGCCTGTGCCGTAAAACACACACAACATCCTTGACTCACCGGGAACCGAACCCGGACCCATCTCGGATAAATGATCACAAGCCAGCTCTTAGACCACTACGCCACCGGAGCTGCCCGGGTGTGTTTGATCTTGGAAGAAAAAGAACAAGTTAGTAAAATCATGCAGTGCATTGATTATGATACGCTCTCCAACATACCAGAAATCATTACTCAAGCTATTACTCAAGTTATGAGGAAAATGGCTGTGGAATAAATCTCGCTCCTGTGATCTGACCTTTGATCCCATTTCGATGATATTAAACAGCATTGGTTCAGTACCTCCGGAACAACATACAAACGTTTTGTCTCAATCGAAGCATTTTTACTTAAGTTATGACGCATAAGTGCAATGGAATGGATCCGGCTACTATGTCCTGACCTTTGACCCATTTCTTCCATTTTTAATAGGGTTCGTCCCGAGTTGTTCCCTACCACATACTGAAATTTCATCGAAATCGAACCATTTTTACGCGAGTTATCGTGCCGACGGAGAGACAGATAGACGGACGGACGGACGGACGGACAAAGCTGGAGCATATACGCTTCCTCAACCTACGATTGGGAAGCGTAAAAAAACGAGAAACCGTGAAATCAAAACCCTGCTGCACAAAAGAGAAAACGCCATAGAATGGATAACACAAAAAATGCTCTATCACTCCTAGCTGTGTATACAGATTAAATACTGTATGTTAGGGACATTTTAAAAATATCTTTTGTAAAATTAGTGACTTCCGGTTGATTTTGATAAGGATTCCAATTAGCGCATTCAAACAAAACTTTGAACATAAAAAGTGCATACAAGACTGTATGTATCAAAAAATAAATAGTTGTATTAAAGCTAAGTGAAGAAGATTATTTCGAAGTCAGCCAAGGCATGTGCAACGACCATCTCTGCTCTCTGACTACCCTGGCACCAGTGTCCCCAAATTAGGGACGAGCGACTGCATATAACCTTTACAAATTCTCATGGTGGGCTTCAAAATCCTACGCTGAAAAGAAAATTACAGGAGAAGCTCAGTTAATATTATGAAATGACGCAGGATATCAGTGTGCGAACGTGAAATAATTCAACAAAAAAGTTCCAATCATAAGATGAGCAGGTTTTTGAAATCGAAATTGAGGACAAAGTGACACGTTATCCTCGCTTCCAATGCAAAATTGAGAACAATTTCGTTTCAAAATGAGGACGTAATTGAGGACATCTGACCCATTATGGTAAAGCTGAAGATTACCAAAGAATATGTATTATCCCCTGTATCACAGCTGTCAGTTTCCTGTGAAATAAGTATAAAAAAAATAGCAACAAAATATCATCATGCCGACATAGGCGTAGCCAGGGAGTCCTCGGGTCCGGACCTTCCCGCTGAGGGTGATGGTGTACGAATTCAAAGCGATATACTGTATGTATACAGGGTGCCCACTAAAGTCCTTTCTCAGCCCCGAAACTTTCGAACGCCGACAGCTATAGCCATAAAAACGGGGTCTAGGTACAGTAAAGTGGCTATGCGCTATTCAGTGAGACCACTTACAGCGCTTCCTAGCGGCAAAGTCAGGAGTTAGCTTGCCGATCTCGAAAACTATACAAGATACGGGAAAATAGTCAATTACAAGGTTGTAGAACAGCATTGATTTAGTACGAAAACACACCTTGCGCACGTGCATGCTAAGAATAGAACGCGTACAACGCTCGTTTGTTTGTTCGCGATGTTGAGCACTGTTATGTCACGAAACGCGTCAGAAAGGAGATAATATCACCTTCCGCAAAGCACTAGCCCGACTCAACTGCGGGATGTTTGATTCCAACATGACGAAGCCCCACCGCACCAGCCAGGAAGCGTAAGAAGGTACCTGGTCGAGACATTCGAGCAACAAATCATCAGCTATGCTGGTTGCGTAGAGTGGCCTGCATGCTTACCGGACCTCACCCCATTGGACTTCTTCCTGTGGGGCTACTTCAAAGAGCAGGTGTATCAGACCCCTCCGACAACGTTGCAGGACCTTTGACGCTGTATAACTGATGCTTGTTCTAGTGTGTCACCTGACATGCTTCAAAATGTGCAGCGTGAGATTCAATCTAGAGTCCAAATGTGTATTGTGGCTGACGGAGAGCACATTGAGCACCGACGGTAAATGTGCCTTGTGATAACTAATTGCTCCTTTCTGACGCGTTTCGTGACGTAACAGTATTCGACATCGCGAACAAACAAACGAGCATTGTACGCGTTCTATTCTTAGCATTCGTGCGCGCAAGGTGTCTTTTTGTACTAAATCAATGCGGCTCTACAACTTTGTAATTGACTATTTTCCCGTATCTCGTACAGTTTTTGAGATCGTCACGCTAACTCCTGACTTTGCCGCTAGGAGGCGCTGTAAGTGGTCTCATCGAATAGCGCATAGCTAGTTTACTATACCTAGATACCGTTTTTATGGTTACAGCTGTCGGCGTTCGAAAGTTCCGGGTTGAGAAAGGACTTTACTGGGCACCCTGTATATATTGTATATATATTTAAAAAGTTTTTTCTCAATGACGTTTTTTTTTATTTTTCGTTATTTGACTTTTAAAGATTTTGGGCTTATTTCTGCTTGGAGTTTCTTCCCGGGACACTTTCACCAATGAACCAAATCCAAGGCTCCTTCCCTTCAGAAATAACTGGCTACACCACTGCATGCAGTATAAATACTTCCGATAAATTCTAAATGGTACTCATAGGGGGCAGCACGTGCAATCAAAGCATCCTTTTGATTTTGCATTGAAACTTCTTTGTTTCTATACAGTAAAAAATATCTGAAGCCAGGAAATTACTATACACTGAGCAGAAAGAAATCATGGTAAACCTTCATGTTATCTCTATGAGAAGGAATATACGAAGTCCGATAACTTCACTTGAGGAAAAAGTTTAATGAAAAGTGTACTGAACAAAACTTGTGGAACTCTCAATTGAATCTTCCAAAGGCAACGAAATTTACCATCAATTACTTATTCAACTGCAAGAAAGTGGATGCTCAAAACGAAGAGGAAATTACTGTGCTTAGGGGTGCTGAAGTAAATTATGGGGGGGTACGCACGTTGTGCTGGTTACGCCACTGGTGCTGAACTACTAAAACGGCCTGGAACGACAAAGAAAGAAAAACAAAGGTTAGGGTATGGGATGGAATGGTAAGAAACGTCTCCGAAGCGCTTTTAAAATGAAAATGGAGAAAAAAGATCTAATAATATGCCGAAAAATTGTCACATATCCACAAAAGGGTGGAGGGAGGGGGTGAAGCACTCTTACCTGGAAAAGTTCTTTAATTTTGAAGTTGTCATATGAGTACTACTAAAACATCTTGCGACGAAAGTTGAAGAAGACAACTTTTACTCATCGGGAAAGTACAATTCAATAATACAAATGAAAGAAAATTTTTCTTGCAGTGGGCTTCTGAATATCAGCTCGTCAACACGTTTTGCGTACCTCTCAGCTCTGTTTACATAAAGCCGGTGCACACCCACCATCTCTGGGTAAAGAAACTACCTCAGCCGCTAAATTTCACACATGCGGAGTATTTGTTGGACTCAAGATAATTTACCCACTGTAATGGCATAAGTTTTTAATACGAAAAATAAAACCGCTGCTTTTATACGAGGAAAATGTAGAATAATAATAAAACTACGCTTTTTTTCCTTCTTTGACGAATTGTTCCAGTGAGCTCAAAAGATCTTCATTGATTTCCGATGAGGAGTAATCGAAGAGAGTTACGTAACTTATAAATATATGAAATAGGTCAAACAGATACCGACTGCAAAAAATTCTGTCTTTCAAAGTTGGTAATTCGGAAATTTTGTAGCTACTTAGATTTTCATTAAAAGGAAGGAGTAGCTGCGAATCCAATCTATACTTCGTCAGACCACTTATCTTATTGTTTGCGAGTTTAACGACTTCGGTGAGCAGCACAGTGGGCTGTAAGCAGTCGTTGGTCCCTAAATTTAGGGCCGGTAGTTCTACGGTAGGAAGACAGCCAGTGCCGTAGTCAATCACATCACCCATGCCTCAGCGGGATTCGAACCCGCACTCATCTCAGACAAAAGACCAGCCCGTAGATCACTGAGTCACCAGGGTGTCATCATGGAACACATTGCCATTTCAGGGATTTAACTCTGATCATGATGTCTTCCACTCTTGCCATTTTTCGGATCCACGAGTTCCTCTTCTTATCTCTCCTGGTTACACCAAGCATGCACCTCTCCATGCTACTTTGAGTTGTCTGCAGCCTTTGTATGTCTCTTTTAGTTAAGGACCACGTCTCTGCACCATACGTAAGCACTGGAAGGATGCATTGATCAAACACTTTTCTTTTAAGACATAATGGCATATTGCTCTTGAAAACTATGCCGTTTCTTCCAAAAGCTCTCCAGGCAAGTTTTGTACGCCGATTAATTTCTTCATCAATGTGACCCTCACTTGATATCTGCTGTCCAAGATAAACGTACGTGTCTGTTATCTCCAGCTTTTCTCCATCAATCGATAAATCTTCATTTCTTGTAAAAGCATTGAACATCACTTTTGTCTTCTGAAAGTTCATTTTTAATCCCACTTCTTTACTCTTGTCCGCAAGTTCCTGGATCATACTTTGCAGCTCTGATGGGGTAGTTGCAAACATGACTATTCAGCAAAACGAATGTGGGTTAGATAATCTCCATTAAACTTTATCCCTTTGTTTTCCCAGTTCAGTGATTGAAAGACATTTTTCAATGTGGCGTTAAAGAGCTTCGGAGATATAGTGTCACCTTGTCTCACTCGCTTTCCAATTTTTATGTTTGTTGTATTTTCAAAAAGCCGAATCTTTGCACTTGCATTTTCATAGATGTTATTAATAATATTAATGCATGCATCTTCAATACCGCAGGATTTCAGAGCCATTGTAACTGCTGATGGTTTCACTGAATCAAAAGCTTTTTCATAATCGAGAAAAAAAACCCATGCACAATGGAAGTTCATATACCCTCGCTCTTTCAATTAGTTCTCTCAGTACGTGGATACGATCTATTGTGCTGTAGCCACTCCTGAATCCATCTTGTTCTCTCGGTTGAGTCATGTCCAGTGTTACCTTCAAACGGTGTGAAAGAACTTTAGTGAAGATTTTATAAACCACTGATAGGTCTGTAGTTCCTGAGATCCTCAATGTCACCTTTAGGTCTGTAGTTCCTGAGATCCTCAATGTCACCTTTAGGTCTGTAGTTCCTGAGATCCTCAATGTCACCTTTTTTTATGTAGCAGGATCATTGTAGCGTTGTTCCAATCCTCAAGAATCTTCTCTTTATTAAGGCATCGAGTGAAAATTTGGGCGAGTACTGTTTCGATTTCTCCACTTGCTTCTTGTATGATGCCTACAGTAATTCCATCTTCTCCTGGAGCTTTTCCCCGCTTCATGTTCTTGATTGCATGTGCAACTTCTGCTGGTAGGACTGGAAGAACTCTGGTACCTTTCATGATGTCTGGAGTACATGTATCATCCCTTTCATATAATTTGGAGTAGAAATATTTCACTCTTGTCAACATTTCGCCTCTATTTCTTGTTACAGAACCATCTTCTTTTCTCAGTGCCATAATCTGTTTTCTTCCCTTACTGAGATGTCCCTTTGCTATCTTTAGGCTTTGGTTGTTTTCAATTGCTTTCCTCACTAGTTCACAGTCGAATTTCCTTACGTCTTTAGCGATACTCTTTCTTACTGTATTGCATAGCTCGTAAGGTCAGGTGATGCGTAACATCACAGCCTCTCCTTGACAAATGTCAACCCCGCCTTCTCGTGATGCATCCTGTTCTCACTAAAGGGGCTCTGACGACCGCCAATAGCGGTATAACTATACCACCGGGATTAGAGAAAATGCTATCCCACACTCACCAACCCGCTTGGCCAGCGTGGTGAGTTATGGCCAAACCCCTCCAAAATGACTCCACAACTGAAATCTTGGACCTCAGTCTCCGGCAGCTGGAATGTACCTGGCCAAGGCAGCGTCCAGTGCGACATGAAGGCAGAGGGTGCTAAGAATCCATGGAGGACCGTACTAGGCTGCCATCTGATGCTGACCTTGGCTACGTATAATGGACGCTCCCTATCTTCTGATTCAAGGCTTCTTGAATTGGAAGAGGAACTACAAAGGATCAAGTGGGACATCGTCGCTAAATGAGGTAAGGAGAAAAGGAGAAGATCTCATTGAACTGAAGAGTGGACATCTCTTCTACTATCGTGGGACAGATACTGGCAGAACTAGTGGTGTTGGATTTATAATAAACAATAAACTGAAGGATAAAGTTGTAGAAGTTGAAAGTTCCTCTGACAGAGCTGCACGACTCGTTACCCAACTGTCGAGAAGATAGATACAAGGCTCAGATTATTCAAACTTATGCACCTCAGGCTCAGATTATTCAAACTTATGTATGACGACGCTTTAGTTTTGAGATTGTGGCATTACGATTTAAAGCAGGAATTGTTAATTTTGCGATCAATTTGTATTCTGAGCTGTGTCATGCACTTTCTCGCGGGCGAGGGGGGAGGGGCAGACCCAGCTGAGGATATAACTAGGAATGCGACGACATAAAAACTTATTGAATGAAACTATGTAATCAAATCCAACGGAAAACGAACCGCTATTGACTAACGCTGTGTCCCCTTCAAAACAGAAGAAATTTAGAAAATCAGTGCAACTGCGTATTACACGGTCGAGTCACATTATTGTGACCATCAGTTAGTATCCAGAGTAACCGCCGTGCGGACAGCAGCTAGACGGGCTGGGAATGATTCAACAACGTGCTGGAAGGTGTTCATAGGTATGTGGAGCCATGCTGACAGCAGTGCATCTCACAGCTGGAGAGTGCGTGGTGGAGGATCCACAGAGGGAACAACACGATCGAGGTTGTCCCACAGATGCTCAATTCGATTTAAGTCTGGGCAATTAGGTGGCTAGGGAAGTACTTTGAAGTCGTCACGTGCTCTTCCAACCACTCTCGGATATTTCTTGATGTGTGGCACGTCGCATTGTCGACGTGGAAGATCCTATCCGCCGCAGGGAAGACAATCAGCATGTATGGGAGTACGTGGTCTGCAAGGATGATTCATAACTACAGTGGTGTTCAAAATTAAAAGAATTTGCACATTTTGTTGATTTTCACAAAAAGTATGGAACCAAAGGTACAAATTATGCCGTCGAATAAGAATGCAAATTTGCAGTGTCGAATACGTAAGCATACACGTGCGTGTGGGCGGAGCTGTGACAGCGGAGGGCATGAAAAGCACACGTGGCTTTTTCCGCGATTAGTTCGCTCGTACTCCTCGGCGACATTCGTTGTGTTTCTTGCAGGAGTTGGTTCAATTTCATAAGCAATCAGGTAAAAAGAGTTGCCACGAACGTATTGATGACGGAGTGAGGTGGAGAATCGTCGGTAGATTAGGGGCAGGGCAATCGCAAGTGCAGGTTGTTACAGAGCTCAATGTAATGCCCAGTGTCGTCTGCAATTTGTGGAAACAGTTTAAGTACACCGGATCCATATCGAGAAAGCCTGGGCAAGGTCGCCCAAGAGCCACGACGGCCAATGAAGATCGTTATTTGGCACTTTCAGCGTGGCGCCACAGGACTGCTACAACTGCACAGCTATCTCGTGAGCTGCATGCCGCCACTGGAACCCGAGTTTCAAGGGTTACTGTTTCCCGAAGGCTTCATGAGAGAAGGCTTTTTGCCAGAAGACCCACTGTTTCTATCCCGCTCACTTCAGCACACAGGAGAGCGCGTTTAGCATGGTGCAGACATTAGCCTTAGATTAGACTTCAGTGGGGTAACGTTCTCTTCACCTACGAGTCGCGATTCACCCTGGACACTGATTTTCGACGTACCTTCATCTGGAGAGAACCTGGGACCAGATACCTTTCTTCCAACATACGAAAAAAAGACCGCTATGGCAGCGGTGGTGTCATGGTCTGGGTAGGCATCATGCTGGACGGCCGCACACCTCTCCATGTGTTTGACAGAGGCTCCCTGACTGCTGAGAGGTATAGGGATGAGATCTTACAGCTGTATGTTCGACTTTTCAGTGGCGCAGTTGGCCCACGGTTCTTTTTTATGGACGGCAACGCTCGTCCTCACAGGGCTCACCTGGTCGACGATTATCTTGAAAGTGAGGATATTCGCCAGATGGATTTACCAGCCAGATCGCCAGACCTAAACCCTATCGAACATGTCTGGGGCGCTCTTGGGAGGGCAATTGCAGCTCGCCATCCCCTCCGGGAACCATCCAGGAGCTGAAAACTGCGTTGCTGCAGGAGTGAGACCGAGGGCCACAGGGACCCATCAACTGCCTCGTTTCCATTATGACGTCGCGCTGTGAGAGCTGTATGGCTGTGAGAGGGGACCATACCCCATATTAGTCATTTTATGTTCGATCTTGCAACGTGGTTTTTGGACATTCCTGCGCTGATGAGCCTTACTGACGATCATGAGTGCGTACCATTGCCTTTGTATGGTATGCTTTTTTTCTCTTATATAACTATGTATCTATACCAAATTTCATTAAAATGTGTCCATTAGTTTTTCATAAATTCGACAAAATGTGCAAATTCTCTTAATTTTGAACATCAGTGTAATTCGGTCTATTGTGCCTTCCACAAGTATGAATGGACCCAGGGAAAACATTCCTTAGACCATAACGCTGCACCCACCATTTTGTGTTCTTCCAGCAATAGTTGAAGATTGTTTGTTCTCCGATATTTCTCCCCTTATACGCCAACGTCCATCCGTTCGATGAAGCAGAAAACGTGACTCATCGGAGAGGCAATCCTTTGCCAATCAGCGGAGTTCCAATTCCGGTACTGCCGTGCAAATGTAAGCTTTTTCTGCCGATGCACCTTCGTCAGCAAAGGTGCAGTGACCATCCGTCTGCATCGGAGCCCCATACGCACCAGTGTTCGCTGAACTGTCGCCTATTTAGACACACTTCCGGCAGACCCTTGGTTCAACCGGCCAGTGAGTTGCTCCACTGTAGAGTGTCGATCGGTCTTCACCACCTTCGAAGCCGACGTTCACCTCTCACATTAGGGCAACGTGGTACTCCGGAGTTCGCACGTCGCTTCTTCGTAGTGGTGCCATTTCTCCAATCAGGATACACTTTAACCACAGCAGCACGTGAACAGTTCACAAACTGCGCTGTTTCAGAAATACTGTCAACCTTGGCCCGAAAGCCGATAATCATCCCTTTTAGCAAATCTGATAAATCGCTCCTTTTATCCATGACAGCAACGAGTGATATGTTTTCAGATTGCCTACAGCACACCTTACATACCCTCCAAGCCAGATCACGAGACGTGCCTTCTTTGATTGGCTACACGCTGCTGACATCAAAAGTAGGAGCTGGTCACAAATGTGTGTCTCGACTGTGTAAAAACCTTCCAAACAAACGAAGAACACTAACTTTACTTTCAACTCCCAAACACGGATGTGTGTTTTTTTTTCATTTCGCTGTGGAACTACAGTATTTACCCTGATGAGTCATTACATTATGACAACCGCCAGCCTAGAGAAATGAGCGCATCAGGAGACCGAACGGTGGCGCAAGTGAAGTTCACAGAGCTGTATATATATACAACACGAGGGCCGCCTTTCGGTTAGTAGTGTGTTTGGAATCAGAATGGAAAAAAGCTGCCGATTTATCGGAGTTTGATAAAAGACAAATTGTGGCGGCACGGCCCCTCGGAACTACTATCTCGGAAACGGCGCTGCTTGTGACTTGTCCACGTGCCTCTGTAGTGAGTACGTATCAAAAGTGGAGCACAGATGGCCAAACAACGAACCGTCGTCCAGCTGTGTGTCGTCCGCAGCTCATTGATGCCAGAGGGGAGAGGAGACTGTCGCGCAATGTTCACAGCAACCGCAGGACCACAGTGCGACAAATCACCACAGCTACAACAGTTGTAATCAGGGCAATGTGTTATAGCCCACAGTTCATCGCAGCCTTCTGCGCATGGGCCTGCGTAGCCGAAGACCCAGCCGGGTCCTCAAGCTCACTGCACGCCATCGCCAACAACTCATGAAATGAGCCTAAGATCATCGATATTGGACCGTGGATGATTGAAAGAAAGTGGCCTGGTCTGACGAATGAAGATTCCTGGTGCATCATGTGGACGGCGGAGCGCGGATACGCAGATTACCAACGGAAGATATAGCACTTGGATGCACTGTTGTGCGGAAACAGGCCAGCGGCGGCGGTATAATTCTGTGCGCTATATTTCCTTGGGACATTTGAGGCCCCATTATCCTTAAGGACAAACCCTGACAGCTGTCAGGTATCTGAACATTGTTGCGGAACAAGTTCACCCACTCGTGGCAACTGTGTTTCCTGCTGGTGATGGCCATTACCAACAGGATAATGTACCATGCCTCACTTTCAGAATCGTCAAAAAGCGGTTAGATTAACATGCTGGTGACTTTCTATTAATGTCCTGGTCACAAAATTCACCTGACATGAACCCAGTCGAACATTTGTGGTTCGACGAGAAGTGGGTTCGCGCTACATCACCACCACCCCGAAATGTACGGGAACTGGAGGACCTGCTGTTGACATTATTATACCAGATACCCCAGGATACCTATCGCCACCTCGTAGAATAGATGCCTCGCCGAGTGGCCGCTGTTTTGCGGGCTAAATGGGGTCCTACATCTTATTAGGTAGGTAGACATAATGTAGTTGGACGCACAGAGTCACTTTAGGAAACGTAGCCAAGCTCGCCGGCCAGTAGCACTTCAGAAGTACAGGCATATTTAATATCAATAAGCGTTCAGCTCAAATAAATACACCATATACACTGGCGTGCAAAAATTAAGGACGAGACGGTTTTTCGAATGTAACGTCGTGCAGAAGTGCTCCACATCGACTCAAATCATACCATAAGATCCCCAAGATGTAAAAATATGGGACAAGTGAGCAAAATCGTCCAAACAAGGAATCCAAAGGATACAAAAGCACTTTATTGAAAACGTAGCTTTGAGCACAACTGGACAGAAGACAGAAACGTCCATGTGACAGGCGGCTGCCAAGAAAACTCCAGTCTTTAGTAAGGGATAGGATCAACCCTGACTGCGTTGCAGGATTTACAACGTCTGTCCATGCTGAGGACGAGGTTGTCAAGGAGCTGTTGAGGCATCGCGGCCCATTCCTCTTGTAGCGCCAATCGCAGCTGCGGAATCGTTGCTGGTGGCTGGTGAGTGCTGCCAAGCGTCTTCCGAGAAGGTCCCACACGTGTTCGATTGGATTTAGGTCCGGGGACCTTGCGGGCCAATCCATGCGTTAAATATCTTCACTCTCCAACAGCTCTGCGACAGCCACTGTACGATGAGGTGTAGCGTTGTCGTCCATGAAGAGGAACTCAGGACCCACAGCACCTGTAAACAGACGCACGTGAGGCAGGAGAACCTCGGTACAATATCGGACACCAGTGACTGAACCTCCTTGGAAGATGTGGAGGTCAGTACGGCTACCAAGCATGATACCGCCCCAAACGAGAACTCCGCCACCTCCAAACCGGTCTCTTTCGATAATGTCGGATGTGTGATTGCGTGTTCCCTGCTCTCTCCAGATGTATATACGTCCAGAATCGCTCGTCAGACTAAATCGGCTCTCATCCGTAAAGAGAACTCGACCCCATTGCTGATCTGTCCAGTTCTTGTGTTCCTGGCAGCACAGAAACCGCCGTCTCCGATGAGCAGGCGTTAATGTCACACGCCGTACTGGTCGCTGTGCAAATGGACCACCCTCCTGGCCACGGTAAAACGCGATAACGGACGTCCAGTTGTCTATTGCATGTGCCTTGCGATTTCTCCCGCTGTCTGCCGTCTGTCTCTTCTCGCCATTAGGACAATATACCGGTCGTCCGCCGCCGTGGTTGCTCGTGGACGACCATTGCTAAACTCTCGGACAGCTGTTCCTGTCGTTTGGAATGCTCTTCAAGCTCGTGAAACGATGCTGTGAGCGATCCCGAACTCCTCGGCCACACTAGTCACACTTCGATCTTCTTCCAATTCCCAATGACGTGACCTCGGGTAAAGTCATCCAGATGTCGTCTACTGGATTGCCTGTTGGCCATATCACACGGTGGCAGCAACTCGACGTCGTTCAAACCGATGTACACCATGCAATAGCTTTCACCGAATTGCTTAGCGTACACCGCCCGTGTGCTTTATACCCTTCCGACCCCCCCCCTTCCTACGTCATGCTGCATATATGCGCATGCCCTACCGTACCGGACCCTAGTCTATCTCCTGAGTGGTCTTTCGGTCCGTTCTGCCTGCTCGTTCCGCTGTTATGCTAATTTCTCCTCTTCGTCCTTAATTTTTGCACTCCAGTGTATATAACTGGTTTTTCATGTCGTTTTAAAAGAAAACTGAAAATCGCAGCCACTGGGTGTTAAACTTTCGAAATGAAATTCTGGTTACGTCATTGGGCTTCACGGTTCTGAAATATTTGAAAGTGTTTACTTTCTCGTTGATATTACTCCGCTGGGTTGCCCATCGATGGAATCCGAGCAACAGTTCACTCAAATGATATCGGAAAAAAAATTCATTTGAAAATATATACAACTAGAGTCAGGCAGTTTTTCATAGCAGCGCGAAAAGATGGAAGTTTAACATGCGCGGTAAGAGATAACGCAAAGCGACCACTAGGGGTGGATTGGTTCGACCAAACCAGGCAGGTAAATTTAGTCTTGTGGACCACTACAGCGAGGATTATACACCCCCCCCTCTTCCAATCTCTTCAGACCCCATAAAAAACCTCAACACCTTTCCATTTGAATTGAAGGGGTGTAACACACACACTTATATACACTCATCGTCACAAAAAACTGGTTGCACACAGATGGTAGGTTTGATATCGTGAGACATGCAAATGATTCAGGCACCACGCTCAGCCGAGCCTTTGGCGCCAGCAAGTAGAGGTCGTAGCGCTGTGCCTTACCGGCTATATAAGGTCATTCCCTTGCGTTTATTTACCATACTGTTGTGTTTGTTGCATCCTTTGCGTGTGAAGTGTGAATCGGAGCAAAGTTCGGAAGTAATTCCAGCAGTTGAAGGAGTTTAAGATGGGCCGCATCGTCGGCCTCCGGGAAGCGGGATGGTCATATTGCCGTATTGCGCGCCATACCGGTCGTGCGGATATCACATATCACGCTGTAAGTGGCAGTGGATGGAACAAGGCACGCAGCAGCGACGGGAAGGGTCTGGGAGACCTAGACGAACCACGGAGAGAGAGGACCGACGGGTTGTCCGACATGCGCCGAGTGACCCAACAGCCACGATTGCAGATATTCAGCGAGCAGTGGTGCCCTCCATGCATCGTCCGATTAGTTTCAGCACCACGGGAAGACGGCTGCACAACGTAGAACCACACGCACGCAGACCGTTACGACTACTGCCCCTAACACTATTACATCGTCGTCACATACTGCAATGGTGTCGTGCCAGACTCTCAAGGAGCCACTCAGAATGGCAGCGGGTGATCTTCAGTGACGAGTCCTGCTTTTGTCTTGGAGAAGACAACCAACGAATCTGTGTGTGGAGGCACCCTGGTCAGTGCCAAGATCAACGGTTTGTTGACGAGCGTCAGACATCCAGAAGGCTTGGTGTCGTGGTGTGGGGTGCAATTGCCTACGATACCAAATCACCTTTGGTGTTCATTACAGGCACTTTTACAGCCCAGCGTTACGTTAATGAGGTCTTGCAACCAGTGTCCCTACCTTTTCTGAACGCTCACTGCGGTGCGATTTTTTAACTGAACAACGCTCGTCCGCAAACTGCTGCTGTGTCGAGAGCATGCCTTGAAGACACTGACACTCTGCCATGGACAGCTGCATCGCCAGACCTATCGCCGACTGAGAATGTGTTGGATGCTATTGGACGCGCTATCTACACTCCATCTCATCCCGTTCATTCCTTCCCTACGTCAAGCAGCCGTCTGTCAGTGGTGCTGGCACTAATCGGATGATGCATGGAAAGCACCACTGCTCACTGAATATCCGCAATCGTGGCTGTTGGGTCACTCCGCTTTCTCTCCGTCGTGGTTCGTCAAGATCTCCCAGACCCTTCGTGTCGCTGCTGCATGCCTTGCGTTATTCACTGCCGCCAGCAGCGTACTATGGTGATATTCGCACGACCGGCATGGCGCACAATACGGCGATAAAACAATCCCGCAGTCCCGCGATGCGGTCCCTATCAAACTCTTCCAACTGCTCGAATTGCTTCCGAACTTTTTTCCGTGGCACACTTGACTTGCAAAGGATGCAACCAACACAACAGCACGAATCAGAATGGAAAGCACGCGCAACGGGGCAACCTTTTATAGCCAATCAGGCACAGCGCTACTCCTCCTCCTTGCTTGCGTCACATGTGCGGTCGTGCGTTGTACTTGAATCATTTGCATGCCTCACGATGTCAAACCTGTCCACCAAGTTTAATTCCTGTCGGTTGCTTCCTTCTGAGTGCAACTATTTTTTGACGATGAGTGTGTATTCTCCTCAAAATCTGTTAATAGTCAGAAGTGAGTGATGAAACCTGACGTTCACTAGTCCTAATCCCTTTAAGTGGCCGAACCTAATGGCACCCAAACGCTTCTGAGCTCCCCACACAGAAATGTTCATTTGACGACTGGGTCCTTGGAAAGCTGCGGCAAAACAATTCCTTTACCCCTCTTACTTCAGCAGTACAGGCCATAAACATGTTGCTTGTGACAATATCTCGCTTCTATAGTCCTCTGTTCTCTGATGTATAATTCACGACGTCATAGGGAAGGGTTTGTCCTCCTGATAAGGACAACATGCCTCTGAGTAGTAACAAATGCCTCAAAAACCTTTTCTCTCTCTTCTTATGTTGATCGGCATTATTATTGCCCTTTTAGCAGGTGATAAGTTACAGAAAGGATTAGTGTCAATCCCTCCCCCTAAATCACAACTTTGACAAGCAAACTGGTCATTTAAGGTGACACAGCTGTCCTTTAGTGTCAATCATGTCCCCTAAATGATAACTTTTAAAAACTAACGGGAAAGCAACGCTCTCTGATGCACAGATTCACTCATTCCAACAGCGTTCGGCACACTTTCTAGACAGCGAATATATATGTTCGAGCTGATTTCAGCTCAGTTTGGTAACTCCGAGTTAATTCGTTCCAGCCGGTTAAACGGTTAACATATAGGAATTGAAAGGTATGTATAAATAGGTGTAGTACTTACATAATTTTGCACATTTTTTCCCGTCATTCAATATGAGTATTTTTTTAAATTTCTACGCGATCTTTCAGTACCACCTTTACGGGAGTTTTTATTTTTTTTTATTTGCTTTTCTCCGTTATTGATATATTCGAGGTTGATTATTATCACACTTCACCGAAAACTTTCACTTCACGCTGGCTATGGCTTTAAAATGCCAATAACACACTACAGAGACAAAAAGGAAGTAATTGCGCAGTATCCTCACTGCGGCCTTCTATATGTTGTCGTGCCGAATATTGCATTGGTTTTGCTCTTCGCTCAAGCCAATAAGGGGAGCACTTCGATGGATTCGGATGTTGGAATATCTCGCTTTGTGTTCTGTCCATCCATGGATAAGGGGGCGGTGATGAGCCATTTCAATGGGTACTGGTGTCCCTTTCAAAATTACGGAAGGGTTAGAAATAAGGCTGCATACCAGGCTCTAAATCTAATGACCTACAGTTTCTCTTCAGCTTGATTAATTTATAAACGCTTGGTTCGGCGGCACCTTCCTCAACAAGTACAGGTACCCCTGCGACGTCCTTTCAGAGCAAACGCTAAACAAAGACAGAAGGAAACTTTTCTTTTCCTTTAAGGAAATGACTTTTCAGGCAGAACTAAAGGTCAAATGAAATAAACGATTATTTTTAACAATTTCAAAAATAATTATACATGCGTTTCCAAAAATTCAGGCAAACAAGAATACAAGAAATTGGGCCATTTCTCGAGTAGTCCACCGAGAAATGTCCTGGTGGGACAATCCACCCCTGCTGATAGCAAAAGTATGCGTTCTAGCATAAGAGCACATTATTCCATTAACAGAGAGTATCGGCCGAATCCAACATAAACCCCGGTGTTGCGAAAAGCGATTTTGCTTCAAAGTCACTATATGGTCAAAGTTGTAACCCCGTGATTACCTACCTGAACTTCGCAACTCTACACGGACTTGTGCCTACGCACCATCTCAAGGTCCTCTGGGGGACAATGGTGGATCCAGAATACTCACGAGGGCCAGGCCATGAAAATGCTACTTAAATTTGCAGAAATGAAACTATGATAGTGAATGCCCCTCTTGAATAGAAATGTTTTTTTTATAGATAATGCGTCTGTTATTAGCTTGAAACAAAACTGAAGAAAATAGTCAAAATTAAAATCTTTGCAACAGACATAAACGCTGACTACGTGGGTTATCCGGGACTCTAGCGCCCATTGAAGTTTTTCCAATGGCTGCCATGCGCACTGTGACGTATATTTTATTTTAACTTTCATTTTCAGTTCCTTTTCCTATGTAAATTTGAGTTTGTTCTCTTTTGCACTTTCCAAACTTAACCTGATATCTTCTCTTTCACATGAATTGAGGTTTGACAACACCATGAAGTCCGTATTAAGCAAATGAGCTATCGCTGCACGCTGTTACCGCCAGAGGGCGAGGCTAGTATAAAAAGGGAAAGCTTAGTGCTTGCGATAGTAGTAGAAGTGATTTTTGGGTGACGAGATGGGTAATAAAATCCGATTTGACGGACTTTCAACGTGGGATGATTGTAGGAGCTCGGAGCCATGGAGCGAGCATCACC
Organism: Macrothele yani; assembly: GCA_039090855.1. Classification (NCBI taxonomy): domain Eukaryota; kingdom Metazoa; phylum Arthropoda; class Arachnida; order Araneae; family Macrothelidae; genus Macrothele; species Macrothele yani. The sequence continues at coordinate 8,263,606 of CM077022.1, read as the reverse complement.
GAAGCCGCCGCATTCGTGAAATGTTTCAGAGCAGCTGTTGTTAAAGTGTTTAAAAACTGGACTGTCAGACAAAAAACTGGGTCTCTACGTGCAACATGTGGTCGTCATCGACTAGTCACTGCTCGGGCGGAACGGAGAGTGTCCAGACTGTTAACAGACAACAGAAGGGCAACAGTGCAGCAAATTACAGACCATCTTAATCAAGGATCCCCTCAAATGATCTCTGCACGCACTGTTCGCCGTACACTGCATCGGATGGGATATGGCGGCCGAAGGCCTGTTCGAACACCATTGCTGTCTGCAGTTAACAAGAGAAAACGTCTCCAGTTCGCACAGGAGCACAAGGATTGGACAATCGATAATTGGAAACAAATTTTGTGGTCCGATGAATCACGTTTTCAGTTGCACCATGCCGATAGCCGGGTGAGAATTTGGCGTAAACAGCATGAAAGCGTGCATCCGAAATGCATTGCTACAACCCTTCAAGCTGGTGGAGGACACGTTATGGTTTGGGGATTGTTTTCCTGGCATGCTTTGGGCCTTTTAATTCGTGTTGATCAACGTCTGACTGGCACATTATATCTAAACATCGTTGAGGACCAAGTGCATCCTGTCATGTAGATGGTTTATCCCAATGGCGATGGCTACTTTCAACAAGATAATGCGTCCTGCCATAGTGCTCGTATTGTACAGGATTGGTGTCAGGAATATGCCGGTGAGTTTACTTTGCTTAGGTGGCCCCCACAATCTTCAGATCTAAACCCCATTGAGAACTTGTGGGATGAAGTTGAACGAGCCATCAGACAGCTGGATCAACAACCCTGCAATCTCACACTCCTGGAAAGTGCTATTCATCAAGCATGGTCTCAGATTCCACAAACCACCTATCAACATCTCGTGGAGTCCATGCCACGAAGAATCGATGCAGTATTAAAGGCAAAAGGTGGCCCAACGAAATACTGAGGGTGTAGTCATAATAAAGTGGTCACTCAGTGTATAATGGCTTCACAGTTGCTGTGAGAAGGAGATGTTGGATGATGAACGTTAATGCTTCTTTTGGATACGCGACTGCTTAATTGCCGTTTAAGTATTTGTGAGGCTACGTGTTCTACTTTAATAACAGTGTTGTGTTCTTGTGGATATTAATTCAAGTTCCAGTGTTGTGTTTCATAGTTAATTGATTGTGGATATTAATCCAAGATTTCGTGATCTCACGTTGTTGAAGTGCAAGTGCTCAAGTGCTTATTGACAGATATAAAGGATTAGCTGTAGGTAACAACTTCCTGACTTTATTTGAGGGACTCGTATTTCACTGTAGGTGAAGTTTTTGATTTATGTAGTGCTTTAGTAAGTCAGCTACACGCAAACGCTACAACACATTGAAGAATTGTAACAAATGAAAGCTTAGAAATTAAAATGAAAAAAACGATTTTAACTCACCAAGTTTTTATTTTTTGAGCACAAAATCTCCCAATATCAGACTTCAGCGGAAGCACCCCACCCAGTGGCTGCTCTTGTCAAGGGAATAGTGGAGTTCATCCCCACATAATGTGTGAAAATCAAAACCTTTTCTTTAACAGTGAAAGCCTTTTCTTTAAGTGTTAAAGCTAAAATCTTTTTTTTTTTTTTTTGTTAATAGTCATACACATTAATTTCAAATCTTCCTTTTGGGGATGACTCGCGAACTTCTTTTTACCTCTTAGATATTCTCACAAACCAGAATATCCAGGACATAAAAAAAAAAAAAAAATTATGGGCAAAAATTCTACGAAAATGATGTCTTCAAAACAGCATTAAAACACATGGAGTCAGCAGTACTGAGTCTGAAGCCTACACATATAAAAGTTGGAAAGTGAAACCTATTATAAGCCATTCATTTGGTCACTCAATTAGTCACCCAACACCCGCTCCTAGAGGTTTAGTTATGCTACATACAGAGGCGAAGGGATGTGGGGAGGGAACTTATAAGGCGTCGAAAAGATTGAAATGACACTGCTGCTAAATTTGTATATGTGCCACGGCAAGTAATTTTATAGCATGGAAACACACTCGCATGGAGAAAATTTCCTTCCAGTTAAATATTCACCATTTTTTTTCGGAGTTTAACGAACACCATGAGCTACTCAAAATGCTATAGGCAGCTCCCCGCCCTAATTTAGGGCTACTGGTCCCCGCGATGGGAAGGAGACATCACCCACTCTTCTGCTGTGAATCGAACCCGGGCCTATCTCGGATGAATGATCAAAATCCAGTTCCTCATACTGCTCAGCAGCCAGGATGGCAATAAATTTTCTATATTTTGTTTTTAATTTTTAAATTTGTTGTACTCGGGGCAAGGCTAACCTGACTATGGAGTTAAAGCTACGGAGAGTGTACTTCCACTGCATAATATAATTCCAGTTGAAAAGCTCGTGTTCGAGCTTTAACTGAAACCTAGGAAAGCGCACGGATGTATAGATGTTCTAAATGTCGTACCTACGTACATTTAAAAAATGAAGATTCATGTTTCGGTTACGTTTCTAAAAAAATGCAAATATTTGTATTTTGGCGATGTCATTGTTACTACTGTTTTGCTTCAGAGACGTTATACAGTATACATGGAGGATATTTACTGTGAGTGGGAGGCATGTTCACAAAACCTGCAGAGAAACTCTTCGGAGGGTGCTCAACGTTTCGTGATTGGTTTACGTAATCACGTGACTCGCTACCTAGGAGAAACAAAGTGGAACAAAAAAGGAAAGCTCCTTCAGTCATCAGTAGCAACATGAATTACAATGATAACAATAATAGCATCGAATTTTCCCGAAAATTACGCCTAAAAAAATATGCAGTTAAAAAAGAAGGAAGCTTGCTTCTTCAAAGTAAAATTACTAAAAAAAAGAAACACACAGTCGAGGTAAGTTTCCGGCGAGTTTTGACATTAACGTTCAGGGCCGGAGTATGTTATCTAAAGGAAATATTTGCTTTAAGCTTAAGAAAAAGATCATAATATGGATTAAAAGTTCAGAGAGAGAAATAATTTTTTTTGCGGAGAGAATAATAACGATTCCTCTAAAAAATAAATTCGTATAATAAATATTTCAAATTTAAAGATTTTTTTTTTTTTTTGATTGGAGGTTTAACGACCACCGTGAGCAACTCAATGGGCTATAAGCAGTCGCCCGTCCCCAATTTAGGGTCACTGGTTCCAGGGAAGGGAGAGAACCAGTGCCGTAAGACAAACACAACATCCATGCCTCACCGGGATTCGAACCCGGACCCCTTACGGACGAATGATCAGAGGCCAGCGCCTTAGACCACTGCGCCAACGGGGTGGCATTTAAAGATTTACTGAGGAATAAAGGAGATTTTTAAGTCAAAATTTTGGGTAGTACGCCTACCTTTCCTTGCTATACTTCCAACTGCGGCACGATGTCAGTTAATTTTTTTAATTACTGTGATTACAAATCGGCCGATAGATGGCTGCGCATCCGAAAAACATCTTTGATATTCTTTTTATTTTTTGAATTTTAAGTATGTGGTTTACACTCAAATTGTTGAATACATACAAAGAGTAAACCACAAAATAAAATTTAGTTTGCTATTTCACGAATCGGTTAAGATTGGAACAAAAATCGGGACTTCTGGTTAGCCTACGTTTGAGTCACAGTCGACATTAAAAATATTACATCTACGTAAAGCAGCAGTCAGTTAGTTGCTGCATTTAAATCTCCTAGATTAAAGCATTACGTTGGTTGGTATCAATACCCGTTACTAAAAAAATGATAACTATATGTAAAAAGCAATAACATTTTATATTTTAAAACCTCCCAAATAAACTCTCAGTCAACAGTAACATCATTGGCAATAAGATAAGACAAGATCATATGTAGAAGATTTTAGGAAGGGAGTGTCTGACCCCAGGTCTTAAACAACCCTTAGAAGTAGGAAGCTAGGAGATTTGGGCTAGAGTGCCGGATAGGAAAGTCACACGGAAGCGAGGTAGAAGACGCCCTTATTTACTACCAGGGCCAGTAACCGGGGTCCGACGGCTTAACGTGCCCATCCGACGTACGGCGGATATTTAGTGGCTCGAACCTGCCTGGGATCGAACCCGAGGTCTTCACCAAGGCAGTCACGAACGCTGACCACTAGGCCATCCGCGGCCCAATCATTGGCTAAAGATGCCAAAGCAAAGGGAAGCAGGTGCCAGAGCAGATAAAAAAGCAAACATTTATCGTTTTTTCTGATGTGGAATAATTTGTTAATTTTCCTAATTCTATAAGGGGCTAAGTCTTTGTCTGAAGAGAAAGAAAAAGTGGAGGGAATCCTAAAGCGTCTCTCAGTCTCTCTTCTTGTTTTCCAGGGGGAGAAGTTAGGTATCTCGCACCAGGGCAAAAGTCACCTTCGGAACGTCATTGGCTACGTATCAGGTAACGCAAGTTTCACATATTCTTGGGTAGATTTAAACAACGTTATCACACTATCTATTTATAAATGACGGATACTACTTCCAGGGAAGAAATTGCGGCTAAGATGGAAATAAGGTAACCACAAAGAATGAACTATTTCCTACTGCGTAGGAGCACTCAGCTGGAGAGAATTACAACTGAGTTGTAAGAAGCTGACTTGTCAGTGCAACTGAAGACGTCGCGGAGGGATACAATCAAATGGTGGAGTTGTTTCAGTCCATTGGAGCATGTTTGCGCAGTTATCTTCTGAAAGCTAGCCTAAATAGGCCTTTCACTGTAAACTAAATTAGGCGTTTTAATTCCAGCTGAAAAGTTGAGCCATTTCGGATATGAGCTACTATTAGATGGCGAAATGACATCACGCAGAAAGCAAAGTAGCACACGCTCGAGCCATCGCTGGTATCGGTTACACGTTAGCAAGGAATGTAAACAACAAATGCGATAAAAAATGTTTGCAATTACTTAGAATTTCAAACTTCAAAGATTAGCATACTTGTCAGCGATCTCTTATTTCCTGGGTAAAACTTCCGTATTCGATCCCAAGCTGTTCGAAGTGCCACGTGTATCCCTCCACATCCTTTGCTAACGCTTTTGTTCAACTTGAGATCTAAACAAGCTTTGAGTAGCGTTTACGACTTAAACCAGGGATTGTTAATTTTGAGATGAGCTATATCCTCACCTGTAGCAGCCCCCTTCCCCAGCCAGGGTGGGAAGATGGGACGAAACAGCTGAGGATATACCAAGGAGCCGACAACATATATACTTACTCAGTAACATCAACCAATCCAACCCAGCGAAAAAATACTTTTGCTGACGTGCTGCCGCCAATCGTCCGTTTTGGAACTACTCGGGAGCCAAACACGGAAGGAGACCCATTTCTTCTTTCGTGAACTAATAACTGATTTTAAAAACCATGAAATAAGTTAACTGCGTTTGAATAAAGAAATAAAAGCCCACTGCTGTAAACAAATATATTGCTGCACAAAACTCGGAGGCAATAAATTTACGCGCACTCAGCTCTCGCGTATAATCACCACTTCGTTGGTCTTCGTTTTGCATCATACACTTCGGCAACTAACCTAAGCATTGATCTGGCGTAGGCACTACAAAGGTCTTGTGGAATGTTGGCCCACGCTTCTTGAATCTAACAAAGAAAACAATTTCACTGCTTCTTCTAATCATTTAACTTTCTTGTACTGTAACATTAGTAGTAACTGGATAAGAATAAATGCACAAAAGTCAACCTCCTTAATTGTTACAGCACCTGACTGCTTTTCCAGGTAATTTTTCCAAGGTGGGGGTGGGGTCACCCCCACCTTGGGAAAATTCTGTGTGCCAGGGCGCACGGGCTTTTCAATTTCTGGGTGCGCCACTGTGCCTAAGGAGCTTTGTTGGGAATTAGAACCACCCAACCGCTTACCTAGAGGAACTTTCTAAGGCACATCACAACAATCGCACATATGTCAAATAAAAAAATAATAAAAAACAAAAATCTTGGCTGGAATTATTGACCGGGCCCGGTCAATAATTTCAGCCAAGGTCAGGGCACAGTGGCGGCGGTTCTGTTGAACTAATAGGGATGTATTTGCTAGTCATGCCCTCCCCGCTCCCTCGAAATACGTGAAGCTTGCTATAACCCTGGTTTAACTGATATTGTTTCGTATGAACTTCTCATAAATAACACGAGAACCGGAGGATGGGAACAGCACTTCGTTTTGAGGCCACCGTCGTCTGCTAGAAGAAAGTAACGTGGAATCACGGGAAATTACAGGCTTCCCTATAGGTGGCGCTTCCGCTCCTTGATCCCAGCGCTGCTGCTTTCGTTACGTCATCGCTCTTAGCTCTTCGCTCTGTGCGTTCGTCAGACATGGTTCGCCATGTTTCTGTTGTTGATGCCGCCTTTTTTATATCAGCGTGCGTTGTGAGTCTGTAAATCTTGTCATGGGGTATTATTAGCGTTTTTTACGTTTTCCAACCGTAGGTTAAAGAAGAGTATATGCTCCAGCTTTGTCCGTCTGTCTGTCTGTCCCTCCGCACGATAGCGCGCTTAAAAATGGTTCGATTTCGATGAAATTTTAGTATGTGTTAGGGGACAACCTGGGGACGAACCCTATTGAAAATAGGCGAAATGGGGTCAAAGGTTAGTACATAGGAGCGAGATCTGTTCCATCAACGTTATGTGTCAAAACTTACGTAAAAATGCTTTTATTGCGACAAAACTTTAGTATGTTGTTCCGGAGGTATACTGAACCGGTTCTGTTGAATATCATCGAAATGGGGTCAAAGGTCAGGCCACAGGAGCGAGATTTATTCCACAGCCGTTATCCTCATAAATTGAGTAAAAATGCTTCGATGCCGACAAAACTTTAGTATGTTGTTCTGAAGGTATACTGAACCGGTTCTGTTGAATATCATCGAAATGGGGTCAAAGGTCAGGACACAGGAGCGAGATTTATTCCACAGCCATTATCCTCATAACTTGCGTAATGATTTCTGGTATGTTAGAAAGCGTATCATAATCAATGCATTGCATGATTTTACTAACTAGTTTTTTTTTAGGAAGTTGCGAAGGATGAGTATTCATGTACTGCTTGGTGTGAGCGGAAGGGATTGCTTCCAACCGTACGAAGATATTCAGCAGGTCATCCAATGGTAGAGAGTGGATATGTATCATCGTTTAGGACAAATGAAGTGTCGGAAGAATCACGTTTCAGGGAAATCTGAGCAGTATTCCCGTGCACTTGGGACGTGGTTCGAGAATGCTCATATTGCTCTTGATACAATGATGACTCCCGTATATTTTTTTCGCCAAAAGATTGTCCTACAGTGATTCAATTGAGGAATCTTCACAGGGCGATGTTACCACGTCCTCTGAGACAGTCAGCGCCTATTATCAGGATTGCAGAGAACTAGTCTCAGAGTTCATGTTAGCCTCCCTAGAAGACGAAGGAAAGCTTGGTGGCAGAGGAATAATCGTTGAAGTAGATGAGGCCAAGGTTGGAAAGCGAAAGTATAACTGTGGTCGTCTCAAACTAATTACAAACAATACCGTCTGGGCACTATTTATTAAAAGATGAAAAATATGTACAGATTAAAACTATAAGTATTTTCAAGGTGACGTTCACCTCATCTTCAGATGTATCAGACACGCCAACATCTCATATACACTGTCCATGTGCACCATGGTACGTTACTCCAGAGAAACGTGACAAAAACAGGATTTTTTTTTTGTAAACAACTTATGCAAATCATGATGAAGAAGGTAAGCTGTGAGAACAAGTTATTCCAAATTAAACACATTATGCCACTTGATACAACAGTTTGGCACGAAATATATTAATGAGGTGCTCACAAGTTCCAAACAGTTCATAAGGACTGTAATCCTTGCAACACTGGTCACCAAAATCTGTAATATTAATACTTTCCATGCACAGTAGTGCGCTTATTTTTTACGTCAGGTATTCGTTTTCAGCATCATTTCCACGTCAGGTAATTGTTTTCAGCATACTTTTTAATTTCCCGTGTGCTTCATTCGTTTGTATGTCTCTTGACGGCACTTTTCCCGAGGCGGAGTTGCACAAGGAGTAACGCGTCCAGCGAACAGATACATAACGATCCGAACAAACGGAGGGGAACGGCTTAACAACCCTGCCTAATTAGGATGAAAGGTAAAATAAAGAATTCTCTGTTTACTTTGCGAGAACTCTCGCCGGTTCGATGCTTAAATCCGAGAGAGTAAAGTACAGCAACTTCATATTGATTTTTGTATATGGGATATTTTTCGATCGTTTTCTGTAAACTTCAGGAAGAATCAAAATACGATATCTCACAGCAAACATAAAACGCAATTGTCCTGAAAACGCTCTGCAACAGGAGAAGACATCCAGAAAGAGGGAGACTTCTTCATTGAATCTATATGGGAGATACACACATATGAACTTTTTCTTGACCCCCCTAGAAATCCTAGATATGTGCCTGAGTCAAATAGTGTTATTAGTTTGTTTCATTTGCACGATTTTTAATGCGCAGTTGGACTGACTTTCTAAACTTGCTTGGGTTTAGCAGAAGCGATATGGTTAGCCAATAGCGTTTTTCGTGAAACTGTGTGGGTTTCCGTTGGATTGGATGGTTACATTGAGCAAGTATTTATATTGTCGGCTGCCTAGTTATACCTTCAACGGTGTCCCCCGACATGCGAGTGACGCAGTTGTGGATATAACTCATCTCAAATTTAGCAATCCGTAATTTAAACCACAAAATCCACGATCCCAAAACCAAACAAACTCGCACCGCGGAATGATACACGTTACACCTATACTCCAAGTCGCAATGTTGTCATAGGTGGGGATCCTCATTACGACCTATCCGTGGAACGCAAGAACAGTATCAATCCGCGTTACACTGCGCTCCTACTTTTTACTTTGTGTCACCTTTCTCCCGCACTGCCCCTTGAAATAGTAATTGCTTGACGGAAAGAAACTTGACACTCATCACAAAAATAGTGGAGATTGTGAATGGGGCTGCCATGTGGGCCGAACTTCTTCCCTACTGCCTGTTAAAGTAACCCCCCCCAATTTCTCGATTGTCAATTTTTTTGCATCTGTGTTGTGAATGGTGGGAGAGGTCTTTCACTCCCACCGCCCAAATTACTTCCAGTTGGGCAGAAGCAGTCGGAAGTGCGATGTTCTTGATTAACTTCTCATAACAAACTTATTTCTAAAAAAAAGCTCTGACTTTCGGAAAATTTATTTTGGGTAGCAATTTTGTCCAATAAACTGCTCAGCAAACAAAAATGGATTCTGAGCAATAATTCTGCTGCTTTTCTTAGCCCCTTCGAGTTGAGTTGGGCCAGCATTTTAATCTAGGGACTATTTTTCCAAACGAAAGTAGCTATTTCGTAGCTTAAATAGTGGTACACTCTTAGGTTGACTCGGAATATAGGGAAATTGTGCAGCTGTTCGTGAAATTACCCGTGTGTGATGCCTCAGAGAAGAACTTCAGCGGTAACGAAGTTTTTGCTCTTTGAGAAACACCACGATTTGCATCAACCAATCCCTATAATGTCCCATATTCCTACAACCAATGCGTTGGTCGGATCGGCATCCTTGTGGCATGGCTGATGTGGTGCCTTCTATCGGAATTCCAAAGCATACAAACATTTCCACCTATCATGGGTGGTAATCTAAAGGTTTACACATATTTCGTTTGTCACTATGCGTATCGTCTCAAGTAAATACTCAATCCGGCAGAGTTATTAGTGCTCCGAAGTTATGTAATAATTCATTGATAAAAGGCATATCTAATCGTTTTCGTAAACCCACAAATGCATTACCCGAAATAAAGCAAAATATATATAATCACCCTTCACAATGTAAAATTATTGTTTTCCTGCCTTACAAAACAAGAACAATGTGTGAAATTCCAACTGCAATGGGATAATTCTTTAAAACTCAAAAAATATTAATTTCCAACCTCTGACAAATACAAATCACCATATATTTTCGACCACATTTTGATTTCAATACATTTCGTGAGAAGCAAACTTAATCAATATTTATATACTTCCGATGCTACGTGTTGGCCGGCTTGTTTACGCTTCCCATCGTGACGCTCTGTGCGCCACTACGCAATATAAAAAGTTCCATAACGAAATGCGAAAGAACTTGTGCGTGCTTGTGAGTAAAATAAAAAGAGACATTCGAAAAGTCAAATAATGTACTTCATTTTTTTATTTTTTTAATACGCAGTTGGACTTTCGATACTTGCTTGGGTTTTAAAGAAAAAGTATCGTTATCCAATAGTGTTTTTCATTGGATGGGATTGGATGGCTGACTTTATTGGGAAAGTATTTTTCGTTGGAATGGATTGGTTAGTTTTGTCGCGCAAGCATTTATATTGTTGGCTCCATAGTTATATTCTCGGTTATGTCGTCCCTCTGCAAGTGTGGGAGCATCATAGCTGTGGTCATGACTCATCTCAAAAGTAATTATCCGTGCTTTAAACCGCAAAAGCCACCATCTTAAACCTAAACAAACACGTCAGGGGAAGGGGGATACAGGACGAGGTTGTCAAGGAGCTGTTGAGGCATAAAAACACGTCAGGGGGCTGAGGACGAGGTTGTCAAGGAGCTGTTGAGGCATCGCGGCCCATTCCTCTTGTAGCGCCAATCGCAGCTGCGGAATCGTTACTGGCGGCTGGTGACGTGTTGCCAAGAGTCTCCCGAGAAGGTCCCACTCGTGTTCGATTGGATTTAGGTCCGGAAACCTTGCGGGCCAATCCATGCATTGAATATCTTCACGCTCCAACAGCTCTGCGACATCCACTGTACGATGAGGTGTGGCGCTGTCGTCCATGAAGAGGAACTCAGGACTCACAGCACCTCTAAACAGACACACGCGAGGCAGGAGAACCTCGGTACAATAGTGGACACCAGTGACTGAAACTCCTTGGAAGATGTGGAGGTCAGTACGGCTACCAAGCATGATACCATCCCAAACGAGAACTCCGCCACCTCCAAACCGGTCCCTTTCGATGATGTTGGAGGTGTGATTGCGTGTTCCCTGCTCTCTCCAGATGTGTATACGTCCAGAATCGATCGTCAGACTAAATCGGCTCTCATCTGTAAAGAAAACTCGACCCCATTGCTGATGTGTCCAGTTCTTGTGTTCCTGGCACCACAGAAACCGCCGTCTCTGATGAGATGGCGTTAATGGCACACACCGTAGTGGTCGTCGTGCAAATAGACCACCTTTGTGCAGCCTCCTGGCCACGGTAAAACACGATAACGGACGTCCATTTATATGTTGCATGTGCCTTGCGATTTCTCCCGCTGTCTTCCGTCTGTCTCTTCTCGTCTGTAGGACAATATACCGGTCGTCCGCCGCCGTGGTTGCTCGTGGACGACCACTGCTAAACCCTCGGACAGCTGTTCCTGTCGTTTAAAATGCTCTCCAAGCTCGTGAAACGATGCTGTGAGCGATCCCGAACTCCTCGGCCACACTAGTCACACGTCGACCTTCTTCCAACTTCCCAATAACGCGACCTCGGGTAAAGTCATCCAGATGTCGTCTACTGGATTGCCTGTTGGCCATATCACACGGTGGCAACCACTCAACGTCGTTCAAACCGATGTACACCGTGCATCAGCTTTCACCGAATTGTTGAGTGTACACCGCCCGTGTGCTTTATACCCTTTCTACACTGCCCCCCTCCTACGTCATGCTGCATATATGCGCATGCCCTACCGTACCGGACGCTAGTCTATCTCCTGAGTGGTCTTGCGGTCCATTCTGCCTATTCGTTTCACTGTTATGCTAATTTTTCCTCTTCGTCCTTAATTTTAGCACACCAATGTACAAACATTCGTGCTGGTCATAATCACAAAAGGACAACTATGTTGAATCTAAAAACCTTTCTACGCACGATCAATACTTGGTTTTACACTGCAATTATATAACTTACTTACAAACTAAAAACTAAGTAAAAGAATTGAAATCGCAAAATCTTTCATGATCGCAACGACCATATCAGCAGGTCTAAACACCCGAACGTGAGCTAACATCAATGTATACACAGTCGAGTCCCCTTATTGTGACCCCTCCTATTTTTGACGTCAACAGCGCGTAGCCAATAAATGAAGGCGCGTTCCGTGATCTGGCTTGGAGGGTATATGAGGTGTGGTGTAGGCATTCTGAAAACATATCACTCGTTGCAGTCGTGAATAAAAAGTGCGATTTATCAGATTTGCAAAAAGGGATAATTATCGGCTTTCGGGCCCTGGTGGCAGTATTTCTGAAACATCGCAGTTTGTGAACTGTTCGCGTGCTGCTGTGGTTAAAGTTTATCGTGATTGGAGAAATGGCACCATTTCGAATAAGCGAAGTGGAAACTGCGGAGCACCACGTGCCATTGATGTGAGAGGTGAACGTCGGCTTCGAAGGTGAGTGAGGGCCGATAGACACGGTAGAGTAGAGCAAATCACTGGCCGAATGAACCAGGGGGCTCCCCAAAGTGTGTCTAAAACGACAGTTCAGCGAACCTTGCTGCTTATGGAGCTCCGATGCAGGCGGATGGTCATTGCACCTATGCTAACGAAGGTGCATCGGTAGAAAAGGCTTATATTTGCATTTCAGTATCGGAATTGGACCTCCGCTGATTGGCAAAGGATTGCCTTCTCCGATGAGTCACGTTTTCTGCTTCATCGAAAGGATGGAGTTCGGTGTATAAGGCGAGAAACATCGAAGAACAAACACTCTTCAACTATTGCTGGAAAAACACAAGCTGGTGGGGCAGCGTTGTGGTCTGGGGAATGTTTTCGTGGCATTCTCTGGGTCCACTCATACCTGTGGACGGCACTATAGACCGAATCCTTTATGAATCCATCCTTGCAGACCCCTTACACTCACACATGCTGATTGTCTTCTCTTGGGTAGATGGGATCTTCCAGCACGACAATGCAGCGTGTCATACATCTAGAAATGTCCGAGAGTGGGTAGGAGAGCACGATGAAGAGTTCAAAGTACTTCCTTGGCCCACTAATTGCCAAGACTTACATCAAATTGAGCATCTGTGGGACAACCTCGATCGTGTTGTTCGCTCTATGGATCTTCCACCACGCACCCTCCAGCAGCTGTTAGATGCACTGCAGTCATCATGACCCCACATACCTGTGAACACCTTCCAGCACCTTATTGAGTCACTCCCAGCCTGTCTAGCTACTGCCCGCGCTGCACACGGCGGTTTCTTTTTTTTTTTTTTTTTTTTTTTATTGGAGGTTTAACGACCACCGTGAGCAACTCAATGGGCTATAAGCAGTCGCCCGTCCCTAATTTAGGGTCACTGGTTCCAGGGAAGGGAGAGAGCCAGTGCCGTAAGACAAACACAACATCCATGCCTCACCGGGATTCGAACCCGGGCCTCTTACGGACAAATGATCAGAGGCCAGCGCCTTAGACCACTGCGCCACCGGGGCGGCCACACGGCGGTTTCTCTGGATATTAGCTGGTGGTCACAATAATGTGACTCGACCGTGTATATATAGAAGTAACATACAAAGGCCCTCCCCTTACACCATACATGTTGCCAGAGAAAGTCACAAAGAAAAAATAACTTACTCAGTAAACAAACCAGTTAGCAGAGTCCAATTACTCATCGTAGTGTTGGAGGCAGTAGCTGGTTAACAAGGCGTTTCCATACTGCAGGTAAATTGTAGGGCAGTTCGTCAGTGCAACACAGCTGTCCGAAGTAGGTGATCCATAATGCTTCAAGTAGAAGAAGAGTTTCTCGATTTTTTTTCTACTTGAAGTATTACGGATCACCTACTTCGGACCGCTTTGTTGCAATGACGAACTGCCCTACAATTTACCTGCAGTAACGTTTTGTGGACCAGTTACCGCCTCCAACCCTACTATGCGTAATTCGACTCTGCTATTTGGTTTATTTACTGAGTAACTTATTGTTTCTTTGTGACTTTCTCTGGCAACATGTATAGTGTAAGGGGGAGGGCCTTTGTATGTAACTTCTATATATACAGTAGACATTAATGTTAGCGCACGTTCGGGTGTTTAGGCCTGATGATGTGGTCGTTGCGACCGTGAAAGATCTTGCCATTTTAATTCTTTCAGTTAGTTTTTTGTCTGTAAATAAAGTTTTTTTATCACAGTGTGAGACTAAGTATTGATTTTGCTCACACTGTTTTTTCAGACCCAACATAGTTCTTTGGGAATCAAAAACATATTTCACATCCGTGGTGAATACTAACGGTATGGATGCGCATTTTCTAATTACCGAATTTTTATAAGTTCTTCAAAGGCGATTGGTCTTCGATATTTCGATGGCTTGTTGCAGGGAAACTGACTACGCCTGGGTGCCCAGTAAAATGTTGTTTATCTTATAGTCACGTGATCAAAGATTCGAAAATTACTTGCCATAGTTTTCCTTAAGATTCTGAGCTTTTAGAAATTTGTAAACTGAAATGCAAAAAAATAACTGTGAATAAAAAAGTGTATCAATTTGCTCTAAACATTTTTCTGATGAGGGTTATATTCGTGATTCCAAATAATAATTGCTTGGATTGATTGTCTCGTAAAAGATACAGTGTGTCCCACTCGCTACTGAACCCGGCATTTCTTTAATAATATTAACACCAATGAAGATATTGTAACGAAATTTGAAGTGGACTAACCTCATTTCGTGCGAAATGTGATGGCATCATAACATGTGGCGGAAGTGGCCACCATGCGTCCAGACAGCATTGAACACTGTGCCGTCCGCCAGCCAGCCGGAGTGCTCCTCTCGGACGAGGCGTAGTTTCACCTGTCCGGATACGTCAATTCTGAAAATTCCCGTATTTAGGACAGTGAAACTCCCAACGCGATACATGAAAAACCCCTTCATTCGCAGAAAATTGCTGTTTGGTGTGGGATGACCCGGTGCCGCATAATTGGTCCCATCTGCTTCGATACAACCAGCACAACAGCTGCATATATCGAAATCTTCAACACCATTGTAAATCAATTGGACGACGAAGAACTCTCCATTGGATATTACCAGCATGATAGAGCTACATCACACACCAGTATGGCCGAAATTCAGTCCTCTTTAGGAGACCGCGTCATTTCTATGGCCACCGCTCTCGCCCGATCTGACGCCTCCTGATTACTTTTTATGGGGATATCTAAAAAGCAGAGTTTACCAAAAGAAACCGCGAACCATAGATGACTTTGAAAGCAAACATCACCGAAGAAATTCAGGCAGTGACGGCGGACGTACTGGCAAGGACTTTCCACAATATGGTGCGCCGGGTTCAATCCTGTCTGGACGCAAATGGTGGCCACGTCCAGAACATGTTGTGACGTCATCACATTTCGCACGAAATGAGGTAAATCCACTTCAAATTTCGTTGCAATATCTTCATGTGTGTTAATATTATTAAAGAAATGCCGGGTTCGGTAGTAAGTGGGATACCCTGTATTATTCAATGAGAAGGTAATGTCCTGACATTCGAATTGAGTTAACCAAATTTCATGTAAGATCAAGCATATTCATTCACTTATGACTCTTGAACAGCAGGTCTGGGATGATAACGATCAGCCCCAAATACTTCAAGAATTGGGGCCGCGGGTGGCCTAGTGGGCAACGTTCATGACTGCCACGGGAGGGACCTCAGGTTCGATCCGAGGTAGGTACGAACGCTCGATCCACTAAATATCCGCCGTGCGTCGGAGGAGCACGTTAAGCCGTCGGACCCGGGTACTGGTCCCCCGGTAATAAATAAGGGCGTCTTCCTCCCCCTTTCTACTTCGCTTCCGTGTCACTTTCCTATCGGGCACTCTAGCCCAAATCTGCTAACTTCCTATTTTCTAAGAGTTGTTTAAGACCTGGGGTCAGACACTCCCTTCCTAAAATCCTCTACATATGATCATTTCAAGAATTGTTAATATTAGCAAAAGGGTTCCATTCAACCGCAACCTCCCCTATTATTTTTTTTTGTCTTTTTCTTTTTTTTTTTTTTTTTTTTTTTTTTTTTTTTTTTTGAATTACTTCTGGGTGCTCCAAAGGAGCCACAATACCCGCTGGGGTCCACGCACAGGAGAGGTGCAGCCAAACGAATCCCGATAGCAATTACTTGCTGATTTATTTATATAAAACACATAATTTATTACAAACTAATACCGGTGGGAAGTCAAACATTTCACTTCAGTTTGAGAAAAATATTTAATATTCGTATGCTTTTACTCAAATACACTGAAGAGCAATTGAATTAGAGACAGCTGGCGTTATGCAAATGTGGCGCTGTGGGCGGCCCTGTAAACGGAAACGACATGACGTATGCAGCAATCCGACAATATAAGGAGCGGGGTCATCGTCGGCTAGCTCGCATTGTAACAGCGGATAGACGGGCCACAGTGCAAGAAATCACTCGGCAATTTAACGCTGGTGCCCAAAAACGTGTAAGCAGCCACACTATCCAGAACCATCTCCTTGCTATGGGGTACAGAAGCCGTCGTCCCACGAGGGTACCGCTGCTGACCGCACATCACAGGGTGCAAAGATTAGCATGGGCGCGGGAACATCGCCACTGGACCATAGACATGTGGGAAAATGTTGCCTGGACTGATGAGTCGAGATTCAAGTTGGTACATGCGGATGAAAGGATACGAGTACGGCGCAAACCACATGAAGCGATGGATCCTTCTTGCCAGCAGGGTACCCTTCAAGCAGGTGGGGGTGGCATTTTCGTCTGAGGACTGTTTACGTGGACTGAAATGGGACCCCTGGTACGTGTGACATCGTTTCTCACAGGTCAACGTTACCGAGATATCCTGGACGACCATTTGCTCCCGTTTGTGTGTCTTCAACATCCCACTGGGGACCTCATCCTGCAACAAGACAATGCAGCTCCCGAATTGTATCCGAATGGTTGGATGAACACTCCACCGACGTGACCTCGCTTCCTTGGCCAGCTAGGTCACCTGACCTCAATCCCATCGAGCACATCTGGGATATGTACATGTACAAACTATGCTGTCTATACATGCGATGCCATCGAGAGAGATCTGGGATGCCATCGAGAGAGATGTTCGAGGCTCTGATCCCCTCCATCAAATCTTCGTGAACTGTGGGAGCTTGTTCAGGGGTCGTGGATCCGTATGGCTTCCCAACGCTTCCGGTGTCTTGTCGAGTCCATGCCGAGACGAATCGGCGCCGTCATCAGGGCGAAAGATGGTGCTACACGTTACTACTAGGGGTGTTCAAATGAAAAGGTACGAAACGTCATAAGAACGTAACCGTTAACATATTTGCCTATGCCGCTATGGGAGAAAGTAGCGACACATCTAGGGATGCGATTGGAGTCGCCGGTGTGGATCGGAGCAAGTGCGGGCGCCCGCATGCGGAGGAGAGAGCAGAGGCTCTTATAAAGAGCGCCGTCCAATTGACGCGGCAGTGCGTGTGAGGACAGGATGGCGTTCACATTGCAAAATTCGACGATTGAGGAGCAGCGAGGCGTTATCCGATTTCTGACAGCGGAAGGTGTTAAACCGGCCGCTATTCATCGCGGAGGGTGTGGTTCTGCTCCATGCTAACGCACGTCTACACGTATCCAGGGTCACACACGCGGAACTGGCCAAGTTCTAGTGGGAGCAGCTTGACCGACCGCCCTACAGCGCGGACATGTCGCCCTGCGATTTCCATGTGTTTGGTCCCCTGAAAAAACATCTGTAAAGGAAGCGCTTCCACTCGGACGACGAACTGAAGGACGCTGTGCAGGAATGGGTCTCGTCACGGCCACAGGAATTCTGGGAACAAGGAATCCTTCGGCTCGTTAATCAATGGGATCGTTGTGCTACGGCTATGGTGTATACTTTGAATAAAGTCTTCATTTATACCCACAGTGTCGTTTCGTACCTTTTCATTTGAACACTCCTTGTAGACATGTATTTCTAATTAAATTGCTCTTCAGTGTATATATAACTCATTTTTCGTTTCCTCTTAAATATAACTTAACTTACAATCGCAGCCGCTGGGTATTGAAGCGTTCCAAAGATGTAGAAGCCTTCCGAAATGAAACAATAGCTTCATGGATCTGCAACATTATCAGGTGTGTGCTGTTTCGTTGATTCTACTCTGCTAGGCTGCCCATGGATGGCATACGAAAAATTTTACAGGGTAGAAATTTCCATACGCGCCGATAGATGACACCAGGTGACACACCCGTGAGAGGAATTCCTTTGGAAAAGAAGGAGTCTGTGCAGCCGAAAACTATGTGCTTGAAAATTCTACTCTAAGTCCCCCCCCCCCCTAACTTTTTATAAACACATACAGGTGGAAAGTCGAACGTTTCGCTCCAAACAAGAAAAACAAAAAAACTAGTATTTAAGGAAGCACTTCCTGAGTGTCACGTGTATTCCTCCACTGTGTTTGCCGACGCATTGTTTAGGTTGCCGACGCATAGCAGGGATTGTTGATTTTGAGGTAAATTTGTATTCTCAGCTGTGTCATCCACTTCCCTGCGGGCGCGAGTGGAGGGAAGGGGGTACACTCAGCTGAGGATATACCTAGGGAGCCGACGACATAAACACTTGGTCAATAAAAAAAATCTAATCAAACCCAACTCTCTATATCCGCCGCTCAACTCTAGAGCCCTGTCCTGTGTCCATTTGGGCTCGCGGACCTCTGGCTCTCCCTTGTTGTGCTCGGTGGTGCGCAGGGAAGTCGGCGGGCGAATTCTTTATTTTTCTGTATGGATGGAAATAATGTTTCCCAAGATCCTAAAGTCAAACGACGTATTGAGGAAGGCTCAGCCCCTTTCGCCAAAAAGCATGTCACTGATTCTTTGAATGCTCGTCTTTTCTTTGTGCACTCATTGGACCTTTCAAAGCCTTTGAGTCCCAAAAGTCCATGTTGGATCAACAAAGCACTTCACTTCATTGCAACCTTCCTAACAGCGTAAAGAAATTCCAGTCTGGAGATCTTCTTGTAGAGATGTCCACTGTGGCCTACAGTTCCACACTTCTTAACACTACCATGCTGCTTGAGAGTCCGGTCAAACTAACACCACGTGAATACCTAAACACATCTAGAGGTGTTGTCTCCTCTCGGGACCTCATTGAATGTACCGAGGCTGACCTTTGTGAAGAACTGAAGAGTCAACATGTTACGGGTGTGCGGCGTATTCTTTTCAGGCGGAATGGGTAATCCGTCCCATCCCCAATATCATTTTAACATCTGACAGCCCTTTCCCTGCCTATATCCATCAAGGCAGGGTATCTTCACCTTGAGGTACGCCCGTACATCCCTAACCCTTTGAGACGTTTTTGGTGGCAGTCGTACGGCCATTCTCAGCAGCCGTGCAGGAACACTCCTAGGTGTGGACGCTGTGGTGCCACAGACCATCATTTACCAGACTATGTGACCGAGGCGACTGGTTGCGTTGTTGTTTCCCACACGATATTTAACCGCGGCGGCCGTGACGTGTATCAGAACCACAGATATCGTCGATTGTAGGGGTGTCCAATTACTTGTTGGTAGATAGTGTACGTAGCTACCGGTGAATACCTCATAAATTCCCTCATGAAAAGCATTTTGTTAGATCTTGGATGAGAGGAAACTGTGAGGAAATATGCTATGCACAGTAAAATAGTAAAAAAATTCAGTCCTGGACAAATTTTAACTAAATTTTAGCACAGAAAGGCATTTCTAAACTCGCTCGATATAATGTAGCATCAAATCATGTCCAAAACGGTGTTTTGCGCCTGACAATTGTTCCCTTTAGAAAATTTGGTTTTTACAAAAAAAAAAAAAAAAAAAAAAAAGAAAAGAAAGAAAGAAAGAAAAGAAAAAAAGAAAGAAAGAAAAAAAAAAAACTTGAATCTCTTGAAAGGCACATTTTCAACTAAACCATTATGAAGCATTAGATACATGCGACAATTTCATACTTTTGTTCAGTTGAGATTTTCTACTATGAGTTTAGCCCCGTTCTCGTTCGGATCAATTTCTTCATAAAACGCACAGCGTACTCATACATTTTAGCAGTACATCAATAATAATTTTCATTCTTTTCATTTTTTGTAGTTCGAAAAATTTGGTAAATATGTTTTTAACTTTTTCTATTCCTTTCAGATTCGAAAATCTAAAATTTACATTGCAAAGGCAACGTGGAATCGCAACCTGGAATCCCGGCGAGGAATGGGAGCACAAGGGGCCGTAGGATCTCCTCCACATACCGCTGGCCCGTCAATGATCCACGTACCACTCTGCTGATCGGCTATCGTAGGCAATGACTCCCCAGACCATAATGTCTGCAGTGGGGGAGGTGTGGCGCTCGATAGCGTTGTTGGGATTGTACCGTTGACCCGGGGACCTTCACACCCTGACACTATGATCATCTGCCCTCAAAGCGAAGCGGCACTCATCGCTAAACACCACGCGTCGCCAGTCTGTGGCGTTCCACGCCTCTCTGGCCTGGCACCACTGCACACGAAGCCGGCGATGTTCTGGTGTTAACGGCAGCAAGCGTAAGGTACGATGGGATGGCATATTGGTTTCCCCGAGGAGTCGGAAAATGGTTCGTGGGCACACAGGAGCTTCTACATCTGCCTGTAAAGTGGACCGTGTCCCCCGTGGGATCCGTTCGTGCGTGGAGCACGGTCCATTGATCCTCTCTACCGGTGGTCCTCCTGGTCCGTCCGGATCCGCTCCGCCGTGTGGCAGTGCTGTCGCATTTCCACTGCTACTAACACAGTCTAACGGTATCGATAGAACGATCCACGTCGCTGGCTATACGGCGCGCCGACCACCCTGAGGTTTTCAGCCCGATGACCATTCCTCTCTTAAAAACCGTAAGTTGTGTAAATCGACGTCTCTGGCATCTATCCAGCATTCTTGTCACTCTGTACTCGTGCTTGTGTCGGCCGGTGCTTTTCGTTTTCATGGGGCATCGACTACACGCGGGTTTATAAGGCTGCCGGTTCGTGCTTGCAGCGCCACCATAGTGTGAGATCATGCGCACACGCACCAAATGTCGATCATTTGCATACCAGCGTGCACTCTAGCTAGTTGTAATGTTTCGCGGTTGTAGCATGTTTTCTTCTAGGTGCGCAAATTTCATTGTCCATGAGTGTATATTCCTGAGTCTCAAGTTTGCACGTATAAAAGTTGGAAAGTGAAAATTATTTATAAACCATTCATTTGGTCATTCAATTAGCCACCCAATCCCGCGCCCAGCGGTTTAGTTATGCTACACACAGAGGCGAAGCGAGGTGGGGAGGGAGCTTATAAAGCGTCGAAAAGATTAGAATGCCGCTGCTGCTAAAGTTGTATATGTGCCAAGGCAAGTAATTTTATAGCATGGAAACACACTCACATGCAGTTAACATTTCCTTCCAGTTGCATGTTCACCATTTTTTTCGGAGTTTAACGAACACCATGAGCTACTCAAAGAGCTGTAGGCAGCCCCCTAATTTAGGGTTAATGGTCCCGGCGAAGGGAAGGAGCCAACGCCATCAAACAAATACATCACCCCACTCTTCAGCTGTGAATCGAACCCGGGCCCATCTCGGACGAATGGTCAAAATCCAGTACCTCAGACTGCTCAGCAGCCGGGGTGGCGATAAATTTTCTACATTTATTTTTAATTTTTGATTGCCACCCCGGTGGCGCAGTGGCCTAAGCGATGGCTTCTGATCATTCGTCCGAGATGGGTCCGGGTTCGAATCCCGGTGTTGCATGGATGTTGTGTTTGCCTTACTGCGCTGGCTCTCTCCCTTCCCTGGAGCCAGTGGCCCTAAATTAGATCATAGATCATATGTACAGGATTTTAGGAAGGGAGTGTCTGACCCCAGGTCTTAAACAACCCTTAGAAACAGGAAGCTAGGAGATTTGGGCTAGAGTGTCCGATAGGAAAATGACACGGAAGCGAGGTAGAAAGGGGGGGGAGAGCCCGCCTTATTTTTTTGATTGAAGGTTTAACGACCACCGTGAGCAACTCAATGGGCTATAAGCAGCCGCCCGTCCCTAATTTAGGGTCACTGGTTCCAGGGAAGGGAGAGAGCCAGTGCCGTAAGACAAACACAACATCCATGCCTCACCGGGATTCGAACCCGGACCCCTTTCGGACGAATGATCAGAGGCCATCGCTTAGACCACTGCGCCACCGGGGCGGCCCTTATTTATTACCGGGGGCCAGTACCCTGGGTTCGAATAGGCCACCCGCGGCTCGGCTCTAAATTAGGGACGGACCACTGCTTATAGCCCACTGAGTTGCCCATGTGGTCGTTAAACCTCCAAACAATCAATTCAATTTGTTATACTCAGGGCAAGGCTAACCCTGACTATGGAGTTAAAGCTACGGAGAGTGTACTTCCACTGCATAATATAGTTCCAGTTGAAAAGCTCGGGTTCGAGCTTTAACTTAGACCTAAGACAGTACATGGATATATAGATGTTCTAAATGTCATACGTACGTACATTAAAAGAATGAAGATCCAAGTTCCGGTTGTGTTTCTAAAAAGTACAAATATTCGTATTTTGGCGACGTCATTGTCACTTCTGTTTTCCTTCAGAGAGGCTATATATTGAATAGTATACACGGAGGATTCCAGGGGACAGGAAAAGACCCAGAAAAAGACCACATGGGAGATGGGTGGATGAAATTCGTAAATATGCGGGAGTGACATGGAGGAGACTGGCACAAGACAGACCGTTGTGGAGGAAACTTGGGGAGACCTTCGTCCAGCAGTGGATTGATAATGGTTGACAATGATGATGATGATGATGATACACGGAGGATATTTACTGTGAGCGGGAGGGAGAATTGTGCCAGCCCGAGGGTAAGTGGGGAGATAATGGCTTGGCGGTCCCTAAACTTGCTTCGTGGTTACTGTTTTAAAATACTCATTCAGAAATCGTTTGTCTGATGGTCAGTAAGGTTGAAAAGGTGTGGGGGGACATCGTGATGGAACACAGGAAGTTTCCATTTGCCGTGCATTAAGTCACCCTTAGGTAGAAGGGTCCGCAACACATGGAACCCCATTAGTGCGCGGAGAAATACTAATACACAAGAGCTTGTCGGTAAATCTGTTTTCACAGCATTAACAGTGTTACAAGGTTAACTTTGCCCCTAGTATAGGTGTTTTGTGGTGCTCCTCAATTCTGCACGGCTCTGATTGATAATATACTTTTTTTTTGCTGTCTAATCTAGATTATTATAGTTGATGTCTTTGAGCGTATTACGAAATTGAATTTGCTTTGAATAAACTCTCAGAATATATTCAATATAGAAATAGTACAAGCTTCTCTCAGGTAGGTGCTTGTCGATACTGAAATCACTTCCCGAAACCACTTTCTCAATTGTCTGCGTTGTTCTCCTAGATAAGGATAAGGATGAGATAACAAGCTTCAAGAAAATTAAATTATTAAGACGACTAACAGGTGTCGAAAAAAAGCCCAGAAAAATCCCCACAAAAATTCACTAGATGAATTAGTTTTAATTAGTTGGGGCTCAAAAATGGCAGTAACACAAGGCTTTCTTCACAAGAAATAGAAAAATTAGGATGATCTCAGAATGTCTAAAATGAATAACGGTGAAGGCCTATAAAGGCGACATAAAAAGCCGCTTAAAAAAATGATATGAAATGCCGCTCAGTAATTTTGACGTAAAGTAACCCTCTAGCGATTTAGGCCTTATACGACTCGACACATACACTCTCAAAAAAAAAATAATTAGCAAAAGAACAAGGGGAAGAAGTGAAAGAAATTAATTTGGAATACGCATACACACAAGTCCCCCCCCCTCGTCTTCTAATGATGGCAAAGCAAAGGGAAGCAGGCACGAGAGCAGAAAAAAGGCAAACATATACCGTCTCCTTCTGACGTGAAATATTTTTTTTAATTTTCCTAATTGCAGGGGAGAAGTCATGCATCTCGCCCCCGGGCAAAAGTCACCTTCGTAACGTCATTGGCTACATATCTGGTAACGCAGGTTTCACATATTCTAGGGTAGATTTAAACAACGTTTTAAAATTATCTATTTATAAATAACGAATACTACTTCCAGCGGAGCAATTGCGGTTAAGATGGAAAAAAGGTAATCACAAAGAAGAAAAACTATTTCCTACAGCGTAGGAACACTTAACTGGAGAGAGTTATTACTGAGTTGTAAGAGGCCGATTTACCAGTGCACCGGTGACCGTCGCGGAGGGATACAATCAAATGGTGGAGCCGTTTCAGTCCATTGGGGCATGTCTGCACAATCACCTTCCGAAAGCTAGCTAAAATAGGCCTTTCACTGTAAAGTAAAATAGGCATTCTAATTCCAGCTATGCGAAAGAGTTGAGCCATTTCGGATACGAGCTTCTATTAGTTGGGGAAATGACATCGCTCAGGAAGCAAAGTAGCTCACGCAGGACCAATCGCTCGTATCGGTTTCACGTTAGCAAGGAATGTAAACAACAAATGCGATGAAAAATGTTTCCAATTACTTAGAATTTCAAACTACAAAGATGAGCATATTTATCATCAGCGATGTCTTATTTCCTGGGTTAAACTTCCGTTTTCGACCCCGAAGCAGTTAGAAGTGCGACGTGTATCCCTCCGCATCGTTTGCTAACGCCTCTGTTTAGCTTGAGATCCAAACAAGCTTTGAGTGGCGTTTACGATTTAAGGTATCCCACTACGTTGAAAACGTCGTTTTGGGCCAAATTTCACATTTTGTAAAAATGCGTTCACTTTAAAGCCCCATTCTTTAAGATTCCAAAAACTGCCTTTGTTTCTTGTCTACGATGCATAGATACAGAGTTAATAGCAATCGGAATATCTAAACCCAGGTGTCAAACGAAAGGGAAGTGACACTTGAAATGCGTTTTTTGCAGGATGAGATTTTCGTCCCGAACTCTTTACAGAAAACCTGATAACTGCAAAAGGTATGCAAATAAATTGATGAAACTTGTATGCATCTTTCTAACAATGCTTTGCATGCAGTGAATTAAACGTTTTGCTGTTTGTCAGTTCAAAGTTAGGTTATAACTGCGTATTTATACTCAACATAGTGAAAACATTTGTCAACAATTCACACTAATGCATGTACAGAGCCGGACTGGCCTGGCCGGCTGACCGACGATCGCCGGTCAAATTGGGGCCAAGTGAAAATGGGGGCCAAATGGAAACAAATAGGTACATATTCAGAATCGTTGAAAACGAGTGCGAGAGTTGCAAACAGTGTGTATGACCAAACCGTGCGCGCGTGGTGTTTGTGATAAGCCGCAGCTGACGCAAAGAATATCTAACGCTTAAAGAAGGTCAACTCTCATAGAGATAACGTAAAACAGGCGGCAACAGCGCCACCACATCTTAAAAGATAATATGCTCTGCCGGAAAGTTAACATTCAGGAGCAAAACAAGTTAGGCGGGACTACGGCAGTGAAGCTTTTCTTTGATCCACGATGGTTTTCTTCGATCTGATGACTATTTGCTTAGAGCAGTTTTTTGTTGTTGTTGTTGTTTTCTGATATCCCGCCCATACCTTATTTTGGTGAGAAAAACATGCAATAACATTAGTATTTCTATTTAAATTAAATTTCAGCAAATATTACAGTTAGGCCTAAGGATCCGAAAATGCAGACATTCCCTAGTATTTGGCATTACTTAAAATGTTTCTGAAAAACTGAAGAACAAACAAAAGCCTTATAACTAACCCGGCTGGCGTAACAAAACTAACATATCCGATTTGCGAAGTGATTTTGCTACCGAGAAGGTAACAATCCCGTGCTGTGAGTAGCTCGGCTGACTGTTCTTTACCCAAAGAATTGAGGTCAACAGAAATACGCATGCGCAGTCTGCTCCGACATCAGCCTGTATGATGGCTTCTGTGCACTGCATGTTTTCCCTGAAGATATGGCTGCGCTAGTTATGTCTCGCTGAGCCTTAACTTCTTCTCGTTAGATATTCTTTGGCTGACGTTAGCTGCGTTGATAAGCACGGCTGTTCCACTCTTACTAGGGGAGGGAAGATCACATGTTCGTGAAGCTGAATGGCCTAGAGTGAATGCGCGTAGACGTAATACAGCTGTGGAGTGAACGTTCGATCCTTGGCTATAACGAGAAAGCGCTACAAGTCTGAGTGATGCTTTGTTTGTGGAGAACATTAGTTGTGCGTTGACATTCGTTCTGTATTTTACTGTAATTTTCGCGATGTGATTCGTTGCGGGACTCAACAGTAATTTTCTTTCACAGACAAATTGAATGACGAGTCATGGTTGCACTAGCTTCTGTCTGAGAGCAGGTAATTAATTAATTCAATTCAATAACAATTCTCTGGTATTCTACTATATATTGGTCATACAATCATAGCACTGAATTTATATGACAACTGCATCGGGCAAAATGCTACTACAGTAGAATTAATAATAAAAATTAGCGAATATTTTCATATTTGGTTTATGTTGCTTTCGATAGTAGAAAATTAATTGCGCTTAAACAGTTTTTGCCATTTCTTTTCGAACGAATTTGGTTTTTACTTCATAACTGAATAAAGCTAATAGAATGGACAAATCTGGAACTGAAAAACCCGGTGAAAGTAGGAAGCGTGAATTAGAGAGAATAGGAACAAATCCAAAGCAGAGGAAGCTATTTGGATTTGGTCTCCGACCAACAACATCAACCGATCATTATCCACCTATCGCATCTTCAAGCACAGAACAAACGAAAGACGTCATCTCCATCATCAAACAAAGATCTTCGCTCTTTCCACGTATAACGAAGTAAATTTCTCCGTCATTTCTGTCCACGCCAGGATTCGAACCAGAGTCCGCTTATTCCGGAACAAGTCGCTCTACCAACTGAGCTACGCAGACGTTTATTCTGATTCCTATCTGCCTTTATGTCGTGTGCGTCCTGCTGGCAGGTACGTCACATCTCCCCCTCCCCCCCCCAAAGAGGGCCGGGGGCATGGCCCACGGGTCAGCCGTGACCATGAATCGTTGCAGGCAGCCATCCACTGTAGAACGTGCACTTGAGAACTCCCAGTCAATCTGCTGTGTGGAATGCAACACCACACATTTTTATTTTTCGAAGCGCTGGAGAAGGGATTCTCTGATTTTTCCTGTCTCGCGGTGTGGAAATAACATCACACCAATGCGAGATTTTGAACGGCCGGGTCATCCGGATAGTTCGGGCGCCATTATAACGAAGTAAATTTCTCCATCATTTTTGGTCTACGCCGGGATTCGAACCCGAGGCCGCTTATTCCGGAACAAGTCGCTCTACCAACTGAGCTACGCAGACGTTTATTCTGATTCCTATCTGCCTTTATGTCGTGTGCGTCCTGCTGCCAGGTACGTCACACACGTTTATAAGTGAGTCACGGAAAAATTCTCGTTGGCCGCCACCGGGAGTCGAACCCGGGGTCTTCCAGTTACGCGCCGGATATGCTTCCGCTGCCCCACAGCGGCCACGAATTCCTCCAGACTCACACACGCCAACTGCCAAGCCAATTTGTCAGGTTGCTTCTTGGAGCCCCGCACAATGCTGGGGATTCACCAAAGATGGTAAACAGCAACTGAACAAATAATTAGAAGGCGAATGAAAATTAATACAGACATTTAACGTGGACCAGGAACATCAAACAAAGATATTAGCTCTTTCCACGTTTATAAGTGAGTCACGGAAAAATTTTCATTGGCCGCCACGGGAGTCGAACCCAGGGTCTTCCAGTTACGCGCCGGATATGCTTCCTGGGGTCAGACACTCTCTTCGTAAAATCCTCTACATATGATCATGATCATGATCCTTCGCGCAACAAATGCCGGTGACCTTAATTCCATAAGGAGCTTTGCCAAACTGTCGCTATAACGTTAATTTACGTCATCGTTCTCGCAGGTAAAATTTATGGTAAACGTCTTTAAAACGCGTTATGCAACCAAAGTTCAGTCCCTCGCTCGGGGGAGGGATTATTGGTCTTAATAGGCTTGGGCCGACAACCGAAGGGTGGTACCTCGCGCAGGGGAGGTGGGAAACAGGTCGACAACCAAAGTCAGGTGTCTCGCGTGGGGGTAGGGAGAACGGGCCAGCAACCAAAGTGCGGTCCCTCACGCGTAGAGAGGAAAACGGGCTGACAACCAAAATGCGGTCCCTCGCGTGGCCGTGAGTTGGGGGTAACGGGCTGACAATCAAAGTGCGGTTCCTCGCGTCGCCGTGAGATGGAGGGAGAACGGGATGACAATCAATGTGCAGTTCCTCGCGCGGCCCTGAGATGGAGGGGGAATGGGCTGACAATAAAAGTGCGGTTCCTCGCGCGGCCGTGAGAGCGGGGAACGGGCTGACAATGAAAGTGCGTTTAATGGCCGTGCGGGAGGGAGGGGAACGGGCTGAAATCAAAGTGAGGTTCCTCGCACAGCTGTGAGCGAGGAGAACGGGCTGACAATCAAAAGTGCGGTTCCACCCGCAGCCGTGAGAGAAAGGGGCGGAATTGGCTGACAACCAAAGTGCGGTAGCGCGAGAGAGAGAAGAACACGCTGACACCGAGGTGCACGCGCACGGTTGCGCCCCGGAAGGAAAGTTTCTTTGTCGACGTCCAGAGGAATCGAAACCGTCCCGTCACGTCCCGTCCGGAGGCTGGCCACGCCCGTCTGTGACGTCACTTCATCCGCCCAAGTGGCGCCCTTACTACTTTATAACAATGGCGACGAACCTAAGAAAGGAGAGAGATTCATCGCTTGTTTACAGTATACGCGGTGGCATGGTGCCGGTGTCAGAGGGATTAGACCTTCCTCATCATGCCTTGGGGCATAAAGCCGAGAATAAATGGCTAGAAAAAGCGCTGACTGACTGTGACAGAAGATGGCTGAGTCACTTGTTTCTACCCAGTGGCATGATGTCCCTGTCATGGGGACTAGCTCTTTCCCATCATACCTTGGTCATCAGAGAATGGAGGACTAGAAGGGAGAGTTTATCAGTAGTGGTAGGTTTTTCTGGTCTGTACTGCTGAGATGAGAGGGGGAAATAAACTATTTAGCTGTGGCTTTCGTAAACCACGGCCGCTATGTGAATATTTCTGTTTAAGGAACGCAAAAAATTTTGTGCGCCATTTGGTTCAGATATAAATAAGTACATCGGCCGCTTAAGGGGTTAAGCTCCACACAGTATTTCTTATCCCAAAGACAAATAGCTCCAATATCTCAGCTCCAGAAAATGGGAGAAAGCCCAATCTTCACCAGCACTGCTGAACAACTCGAAACCAGACCGCTGCCCTCAGCAGTATAATGAACTTCATTAGGAGCATGTGAGAGGAACTCATGGAAGGAAAAGTGAAGGTTACAGAACCGATCCCCGAGACACGCTTACATTACTGAAAAATGCATCACAATATTGACATGCGACAGAATCTATGACCAGAATAGAAACAAGAGATCCAGTGATTCACAGCGCAGGACACCAGAATGGAAACAAGAGATCCAGTGATTCACAGTGCAGGACGAAGATCAAGAAAAGTTTCTACATCTTCAAAAGCATACAAACTTTCAACTGTCGCGATCTGATTTGCAGCATAACTTTCTCAAAGCATTTTCCAAACCTTATGGCGCATTTAGCCCTTTATAGGAAATAAATCTGATACCACGTTGTTTACCCGTTCCAGAAAGATCATTTTGTGATCTGCTTCCTGATACAACAGAAAGTAAAACAAATTTGGCCAGGGTCTGATGTCTCACCTTGAAAACACGTTGAGCTCCAGCCAACGCAGAAAATACATGGGTATTTTTTTTCCAATCAGGTTTTCAGAAATCGAAATCTGTCTTGTCCACTATCTTCGGAAGAACATACCAAATGATTTCAGAAATGCGTGTCTTGAACTAGGTAATCAAAGATAAGAAGGGAGATATCTAACCTGTAAAGGCGAGTCTGTTCTATTAGCAAAAGGGTTCCATTCAACCGCAACCTCCCCTATTATTTTTTTTGTCTTTTTTTTTATTTTTTTATCTTTTTTTTTACTGCTTCTGGGTGCTCTATTAGAGCCACAATACCCGCTGGGGTCCACGCACAGGAGAGGTACAGCTAAACGGATCCCGATTCTAACTGCCTGCTGATTTGCTTATATAGCACCCATATTTTATCACAAACTAATACCGGTGGGAAGTCAAAAATTTCACTTCAGTTTATGAAAAATATTTAATATTCGTATGCTTTTAGCTCAAATATATCTAACTGATTTTTCATTTCCTCTTAAATTTAACTTACTTACAATCGCAGCCGCTGGGAGTTAAAGCCTTCCGAAGATGTGGAAGCCTTCCGAAATAAAACAGTGGCTTCACGGTTCTGCAACATTTGCAGGTGTGTGTTATTTCGTTGATTCTACTCGGCTAGGCTGCTCATGGATGACATACAAGAAATTTTACAGTGTATCCTTGAAATGTCGAAATATAAATCGTTTGGAAAGAAATACTGCCGCCCCGGTGGCGCAGTGGTCTAAGCGATGGCCTCTGATCATTCGTCCGAACGGGGTCCGGGTTCGAATCCCGGTGAGGCATGGATGTTGTGTTTGTCTTACGGCACTGGCTCTCTCCCTTCCCTGGAACCAGTGACCCTAAATTATGGACGGGCGACTGCTTATAGCCCATTGAGTTGCTCACGGTGGTCGTTAAACCTCCAATCAAAAAAAAAAAAAAAAAAATAATTCCTTGCTGTATTTCGGTAGCACCCGTCAAAAGATGGAAGTTTTCTATACGCGCCGACAGATGACGCCAGTGACCCACCCGTGAGAGGAATTCCTTTGGAAAATGAGTCTGTAGCCGAAAAGTATGTGCTTGCAAATTCTACTCTGCTAGGTCGCCCTCATAACTTATTATAAACAAATACCGGTAGAAGATCTAACATTTCCCTACAACAAAAAAAAAAAAAAAAAAAAACTAGTATTTAAGGAGAGAGGGGTCAATGGGCAAACGTAAGAGGAATGCCGATATTAGCTTCGCGTTCATGTGGCATGAGTCAGTGTTGAGCTTTCAGTTGTTGTGCACGTGAATTAGTGTTTTTATACAATTTGCCTGGAAAATATTGGGTGCCTTTATGTAGATCGAATTACAAAGCACGGCCAAAAGCTACTGTTTTCTGCTTTCATAAAGATGAAAGCCTTCGAAGAAGATGGATTTCAACCATACCAATAAAGCATTTTGAACCCACCGTGAATTCAAATATTAGTTAAGCCTAATTGTTCTCACGATAGCATGTTCTGCGTACAATTTAATTTAAAGCAAGTTGTGGTAGAGACTGAGGTTTGGATTAGAGAACTATGAACTTCAATTGTGTACATTGAACTCTTCTACAAAGTGGCACTTTAATTCCTAGTTGCGTTCATAGACACATGTAATAAGGATAGCTTCAGGAATATTGGCAGTGAAACGTTTCTCTCTGAAGAAGCACATCGTTCAAAAAGGAAAGTACTTATGCATAATGAAGGTACACATTTGTTGATACTTGTGTTTTCCGTTTTTCGGGGAATCTGTTAATGTGTAATTGAGCCGCCCCGGTGGCGCAGTGGTCTAAGGCGCTGGCCTCTGATCATTCGTCCGTAAGGGGTCCGGGTTCGAATCCCGTTGAGGCATGGATGTTGTGTTTGTCTTACGGCACTGACTCTCTCCCTTCCCTGGAACCAGTGACCCTAAATTAGGGACGGGCGACTGCTTATAGCCCATTGAGTTGCTCACGGTGGTCGTTGAACCTCCAATCAAAAATAAATAAATGTGTAATTGATATTTTCAATATCTGCTTCAGTTGAAAAATAAAAAAAAAAAAGGAATTTTGCTTTGCAATGAACATACTGCTGGAGAAAATTAATACATTTTGCATAAAATATGTTTTCACAAAGTTGGAAAAAAAAAGACGTGACATTCTGATATAAAATTTGCAATGTTATGTGCATGAATTCGAAGATATCCAAATTAATACCTTCCATGTTCATCTGACAAAGAACTTTTTCCTGAGTGGTTTTAATTTATAAATTTTTGTTTACCTTCTAGAAGTAGTTGCAACATTTGAGCACACATCTTACCGTATTTTCACGAAATATGAGGATGTAGCACGTGACGTCATCGAGAAGTTTCAGGTAAGTGTCAACAGTCCTTACAAGTTCCTGAAGGACAAACACAGCTGGCTGTCCTGCAGTTATTGTGCAAAATGCGATCATTAGCGATCAATGTTAAGAAAAATTTTGAAGAGTTAGACTCTTCAAAGGTAAAAAATCTTTTAAAGGTTAGTTTTATATATATAAGTCAGTGATCTCTGGTAAGGCTGGGAACCTATATTTTACTTGTTCAAATGGTGTTGGCGTGCAGTGCTTGTACTTATTGGGCCAGTCGTTTCACTTGTTGATTCGAAGTTTTCAAGTTGGATTTAAAAGGTGTTGGCTTTTGTTTTGCGTAGGTTTTATTGCTACTGACTATTGTCTGATACAACACCCTTCAGAGTTTGTCTCTTAGTCAAAATAATTCCTAAATCAACGCTTCGGTATCCAATCTGCACTTCTGTGCGCTTGGGTTTTTCACCTTCAGGGATTTCTATTCAGAAGGTTCCTGGCTGATCAAGGAGGTGTTGAAACTTTTTATAGAGCTGAAAGTTAATTTGTTAGCCAATCTGACTGTTAGTCAGAATCAAATATCTTCGGATGTTCTGGATTTTTTAGGAGAGCTTGACCCACTTGTTTGCGTATTTTCGGCTTTTCACTTAGTATTTTCACTTTTAAGATTATTTGGCTCTCAGTGTTGGGAGATTTTTGTTTTTTACTTTAATATTTCGTTCTATATATTTCCTCCCCAAACTACCGTTGATTTTTTTTAGTGCACAGATGGCCAAACGACGAGCATTCGTCCAGCCGTGTGTCGTCCTCAGTTCTCTGATGCCAGAGCGCATTGTTCACAGCTACCCCAGGGCCACAGTGCGAAAAATCACCCTCAGGGCAATGTGTCACAGCACGTAGTTCATCGCAGCCTTCTGCTCAAAGGCCTGCGTAGCCGAAGACCCAGCCGGGTCCCCATGCTCACTGCACGTCATCGCTAACAATTCAGAAAATGGGCCCACAATCATCGAGATTGGACCGTGGATGATTGGAAGAAATTGGCCTGGTCTCACGAACCAAGATTCCTGGTACACCACGTAGACGGTTGAGCGTGGATACGCCGATTACCAACGGAGGGTATGGAACCTGTATGCACTGTTGGGCGGAAACAGCCCGGTGGTGGCGGTGTTATGTTGTGGGCGATGTTTTTGGGGGACAATTTAGGCCCCATTATCACAACAGCACAATCCCTCTGACAGCTGTAAGGTATCTGAACATCGTTGCGGACCAAATTCACCCATTCATGGCAATTGTGTTCCATGCTGGTGATGGCCATTACCAACAGGATAATGCGTCATGCCACACTGCCAGAATCGTCAAGGAGTGGTTCGAGGAACATGATGGTGACTTTCTGTTAATTCCACATTCACCTGACATTGGCCCAATCGAACATTTGTGGTTCGACTTGGAAAAGCGGGTTCGCGCTAAATCACCACTACCCCGAAATGTACGGGAACTGGAGGACCTGCTGTTGACATTATGGTACCAGATACCCCAGGATACCTATCGCCACCTCATCGAATCGATGCCTCGCCGAATGGCCGCTGTTTTGCGGGCTAAAGGGGGTCCTACATCTTATTACGTAGGTGGACATAATGTAATGACTCATCGGTTTACATCTCGTAGTTGCACGCACAGAGTCACGTTAGGAAACTTAGACAAGTCCGCCGACCAGTAGCACTTCAGAGGTACAGCCATATTTAATATCCATAAGTTTTCAGCTCAAATAAACACAACCATATGTATAACTGGAGTTTCATTTCGTTTTAAAAGAAAACTTAAAATCGCAGCCACTGGGTGTTAAAGCCTTCCGAAATGAAATCGTGGTTACGACATTGGGCTTCACGGTTCTGCAATATCTGAAAGTGTTTACTGTCTCGTTGATTCTACTCCGCTGGATTGCCCGTGGATGACATCCGAGTAACAGTTCACTCAAATTATATCGGGGAAAAAATTCTTTTGAAAAGAAATACAACCAGAGTCCTGCAGATTTTCATAGCACGGGTGAAAAGATGGAAGTTTTCTATGCGCGCTAACAGATAACGCAAGGTGACCAGTAATTAACATTTAGTTAAAAACATGTTGCTTAGAAAAAAATAACACTCAGTGACATTTGTGTACTTAGTGCGCATTATAGTTCGAAGAGTCCGTTTCGATCTCAGAAGCTTGTTGTGTGCCTTAAAAGTGCAGATTTGTTTTACGTAGGGGAAGACAAAGTTAACATTTTAATTACACGGAACTGAAAAAAATCCTGTTACGTTACTAAAAATTTGTCTAGTGAACGTTCACAGCGTTACACAAAATCATTCCAAATACATAAGTTTATTTTAAAGAGCCTCGTTTTCTTTCATGTGTGCTTTAAATGTCAACCCCAGTATTTTTAACAAATGTGTCTGAAATGTCGCCATTCCTGCGAGTTTGCTTCAAAGAATCTTCTTCATATTAGGAAACATTGATTCGCCTCTTTAATTGAATCAGTGCCTTAAACATTTTATACTATGTTATACACTGAGTGGCCACTTTATTGTGACCACAACCTCAGTACTTCGTTGGGCCGCCTTTTGCCTTTGATACTGCGTCGATTATTCGTGGCATGGACTCCACGAGATGTTGATAAGTGGTTTGTGGAATCTGAGACCATGCTTGATGAATAGCACTTCCCAGGAGTGTGGGATTACAGGGTTGTGGATCCAGCTGTCTGATGGCTCGTTCAACTTCATCCCACAAATTCTCAATGGGGTTGAGATCTGGAGATTGTGGGGGCCACCTAAACAAAGTAAACTCACCGGCATGTTCCTGAAACCAATCCTGTACAATACGAGCACTATGGCAGGACGCATTTTCTTGTTGAATGTAACCATCGCCATTGGGATAAACCATCCACATGACAGGATGCACTTGGTCCGCAACGATGTTTAGATATGATGTGCCAGTCAGACATTGATGAACACGAATTAAAGGGCGCAAAGCATGCCAAGAAAACATTCCCCAAACCATAACGTTGCCTCCACCAGCTTGAAGGGTTGTAGCAATGCATTTGGGGTCCATGCTTTCGTGCTGTTTCCGCCAAATTCTCACTCGGCCATCGGATGGTGCAACTGAAAACGTGATTCATCGGACCACATAATTTGTTTCCAATTATCGACTGTCCAATCCTTGTGCTCCTGTGCGAACTGGAGACGTTTTCTCTTGTTAACTGCAGACAGCAAAGGTGTTCGAACAGGCCTTCGGCTGCCATATTTCATCCGATGCAGTGTACGGCGAACAGTGCGTGCAGAGATCATTTGAGGGGATCCTTGATTAAGATGGTCTGTAATTTGCTGCACTGTTGTCTTTCTGTTGTCTGTTACCAGTCTGGACACTCTCCGTTCCGCCCGAGCAGTCACTAGTCGATGACGACCACACGTTGCACGTAGAGACCCAGTTTTTTTGGCTGACAGTCCAGTCTTTAAACACTTTAACAACAGCTGCTCTGGAACATTTCACGAGTGCGGCGGTTTCGGTGATACTCGCTCCATGGCTCAGAGCTCCTACAATCATCCCACGTTGAAAGTCCGTCGAATCGTATTTTTTACCCATCTCGTCACACAAAAATCACTTCTACTACTGTCGCAAGCACTAAGCTTTCCCTTTTTATACTAGCCTCGCCCTCTGGCGGCAACAGCGTGCAGCCATAGTTCATTTGCTTAAACTTGTCAGGTGGTCATAATAAAGTGGCTTCTCACTGCGTGATATTGAACAAAGAAACTGAGTTACTTTCAGACCATACTTTTTATAGCATTTCTCGTTTTTTGTCTAGAAATTGCAATATCTTTCCAGCGTAATAAGCAAAAGAAATCTAATTGTTTTAATGCTAGCTTTAGTGACAATGTGCTTGTTATGGAGGACTCCATACCATGTGGGTCTGGATTCGAAAATGACAATGCGCATATGCAGTCCCGGTGACGCTGGCTTGCGACGTTTGTTTACGTGGGTCTGTGTTCGAAACCCCGTGAGGCATGGATATTAAATTTGCCTGACGGCACTGGCGTCCGCCATTTCCTGGAGCCAGTTACATTAAATTAAGACGGGTGACTGCTTGTATTCCCCCTCCAGAAAAATAGCGTTTGGTACCATTTCTAAAACATGACTCTTTAGGAGGTTCAATTCTTCTAACGTTTTCGTGTAGTACACCAGAGGTTCAAACGAATAATGTTCACGAAAAGTGAAAATCGACTAGTAGGACATGTCTCTCTGGCAGTGAGATGTTTTGTTTTCTTCTAGATGAATCCTACTAACTGTAGTAAAGGAAAAACAGCCTCCCCCGTGGCTCAGTGGTCAAAGTGCTGGCTTCTGCCATTCGTCTGAGATAGGTTCGGGTTCGATTCTCAAGGATGTTGGGTTTGTCACACGGCACTGGCTTTCTCCTTTCCCTGGAAACAGTGTCCCTAACTCAGGGACGGGGGACTGCTTATAGCAAATCGAGTTCTTCACGGTTGTGGTTAAGCCCCACCAGAAAAGAAAAACAAATGCATTTCGCCGTATGTCAGCGAGAAGTCATAACATCCGATATTCAACTTTCTGTGTCAAGCTTTTCTATAGCCACAACGGTACATGCTTTATGAAAGTAATAGACATGAATCGCTTTTATAGGGGCCGAAATGTCTCTGGCTGTGTGCCTTGCGTAACAGACCCTTCCCTAAGATATCGTCAAAACGTCAAAATAAGTCACATGAACTTCAACCCCCCCCCCCCCAGCTGTGAAATAAATTCCTTTAAATAGTGCCAAATTAGGCTTACCCAAAAGACGAAAGTTACGAACAACACAATAGCAACCGGAAAGGTATTTCCTTAATATATAAAATTTTACAATTATTAAACTGAAAACTACTTATAAAAGTCAAATTCCGTTGTCTTTGTAAGAATTTTTTTTTCTTTTGCACAATCAATGACCCGAAAGGAAGATATGTCACTGGCAAAATGATTAAATTGCTATTTTTAGTGTAGTTTCAAATTGCCAAACACTAGCTTCTATTTATTAGAAAATGTTAAAAGACTGTATTTGATCTACTTGGTAACCTGAAGGGGGGGGGGTTGAATCGTATGCATCTGATATGCATTAATTTAAAAATATTTCCTCAAAATTTTAATTTGAAGATATGGATACATTACGAAAATTTTAAAATATGTTGTCCAACACGCACCTCACATTTCGCTTATATAAAATTAAAGAGAAATATTTACCAAATTCATGCCGACATGAATTCAATTAGTGCTGCAATACTTCAGGTGAAGTCTTTCACAGTAACTTGGTCCACTTTTTCGCATATTAATCCAATCACTGAATGCGAGCCTACATTCGTTGTTCTAGATTATTTTATAATATCATTACCCAGCAAAAAATTAATAAACTAAATCCGTGTCAATACAGTAATAATTGTTATAAATTTCATTTAATGTTAGTATAGGGAGGAAATGGAGTTTAAAATAGCTCAGTACTTTTTCTATACTATGTTATATTATGTTACTAGCAGGGGTACCCGGTATTTCCCAGCAAATATTACTATTCGTGGAATCACCAAGTTCAGCGGGTGAAAGTTAATGAATGGAAAAGATATTCCTACAATTTTCCAGTAAATTTATTTTAATTCATTTAGGTTATTGCTTTTTCAAAAATATTTTTGTTTTTTCCAATGGGAGCAAAAATGTTGAATTTTTTAGGATTGCCAACCCTTGAGCAGGCGACGTAGAGTTGTTCGTGTGAAAAGCAGGTTCCTCCAAATTAACGCCAGCCACTGCCAATGACTGGCCTTGCGCTTTGTTGATGGTTATGAAAAAGGCCAGACGAATCGGGAATTGCAAACGCTTGAGGTCAAACGGCATATCTGTGGGAATCGGTGGAATCCTCGGAATGAAGACGTCTTCCCCTTTTGCACAGCCAGTAAGAATAGTTGCTTCGATGATGTGCGTGAACAAATTCTTGATGCAAAGTCAGGTTCCATTGCATAGTCTTGGTGGGTCTAAGTTCCTGAGCAGCATGATTGGCACCCCATTCTTTAGGAGCAAATTGTGGGGAGGCATACCTGGTGGCTCCAATGAGTTCAGGAACTCTGTCGGGTAGAGAATTGCCTGTGCTGCTTCTATGTCAATTGATTTGTAGGATGTGGTGCTCCAGGAAAATTTTGAATGTGAGCATTGATATTGTTGACGCTGTCATTTTTGGGAGCTAGAATTGCTTTCTCACACAACCACTCATGATTCAGCAAATTGAGTTTAATGTTTGGAAAAGCATTTCCCGCAAGGTCTTCGACCGTCTTTAAAACACTGCAAAGTCCATTTGGAAATGTAATCAGTCCAGTTTCTGGCTCAGCTGGAATTTTACCATTACCAAGTTAAAGCAGCTGGCGGAAAAACTCTCCCTGTGAAGTGTGCCTTTGCAGATGAACTCGCATGTTGATGGTCAATGACATTTTTGACATGCCTCCAAAGATGAGATGCTTTTAGGCATACATTGAGTTGTCAGCTGGAGTTGACCTCGGGATAACTGGCAGAGTCTGGCGAAAGTCTCCAGCCAACACACCAACAGTTCCTCCCATGAGCTACTGGTTTGTTCACAGATCTTGTAGTGTCCTGTTTAGAGCTTCCAGGGATCGTTTGTGAGACATCGTACACCCATCCCAAACTATGACACTGCAGTCTTGCAGGACTTTTGCATGTCCAGATCCTTTGGTAATGTTGCATTCTAGATATTCATCATGGACCAAGTTCGAGGGCAATTTGAAGGAAGAATGTGCTGTCCGACCACCTTTCAGCAGTGTTGAGGCGATGCCAGAAGATGCCACTGCAACTGCCATCTTCATTTGCTGGCGAACTGTTGCCAAGAGTAAGTTGATGACAAATGTTTTGCCTGTCCCACCTGGTGCATCGAGGAAACAGATGCCTCCATTTGCATCGCTTATCATGTCCAGAACTTTACTGTAGGCCTCTCTTTTGTCTGTAATTAAGAGCGGTTCATTGGCAGCAGCATATGCTTCCAAGTCATTGGATTGTAATTCACCTCCCGCAGAATTTCATTGCAAAGATTGTTGGTGTTGTTTCTTTGGGGAGATGGCAGTCCGCACTGTCTGAGCCCCTCGTCTAGCCATTGACAAACACAGATTCTCTAGAAGGATGAGAGCCTTGTCGAAGATGTTTGGTGGAAAGTCAATTTGCAGAGTTGAATTTTCCCATCTGACTCTCAAAAGAATGTCTTCGCCCAGATACTTCTTGTATTTTTTCCACAATTGAGGTGAATTTGAGACAGCGCAGGTGGTCAGCAGAATGCAAAAGAGATGTCTCAGGCGCATTGGTGATTGGGATTGGGTGTCAGTTGCTTCAGTCATTGCTAAGTCCCAGTGGTCATAATTCTACAACAATCCTCTTTTTCGGCATGCCTCTCTGAAGGTTTCACAAACTTGATTGTTCACCTTTTTTAAGTCACCGAAAGATGTTGGTCCCTTGATAATGTGAAGCAGCATTCTCATAAAGAAGCACTCGGCCGTTGATGGATGAACTGCGTAGACTCGGCCAAGAGCATCCGTGGATTTTACTCCAGAATGTCCTTCAACATTAGCTCCCTGTTTGCGTAGCTGGAAATTTTTTCCGGATGCATTCCAAGTGTAGTAGCGCGGAACATCACAATAAAGAATGGTTTTAGCAAAAGGATCATGCTTGCACAGTTCAAAGAAAGCTGCCAGTGTTGTGTTCGGTGGCCCTTGAAATTGCTGCTGCTGAAAGTTGTATAGATTGAAATAGACTCTTCGACCATTTTCAAGGTGAACACTGAGAGGAACAACAGTCGGATAACGTTCGTGAATTGGGAAATTGAGTATTCGCCAAACTCTCTCGTTGCTGCTGATGTATCTTCCTAATTGAAAACTCTCAACTTCATCAACAATTTCTGTTCGTTGTTCCAACCTAAAACCTGCTTGATCACTTCCTTTGTTTACATACTTGCAGATGTACTTGATGGCTTTGACAGACTGCCAAGATTCAACATTTATGCGCGCTTGAAACATTTTGGACAACATTGGAGAGTATGGAACCACCCATCTGTTGTCTATGACGACGTCCTGGTATGTTTGGCTAATGCTCATTTTGATCTTTGTTGAGAATCCACCATCTCCAGGCTTTCTTCTCCTGTACAAAGTATACCCATCTTGGCCTGTTTGAGTTTCCTGGGGCAGTTCCGAAAGAAATTTCTTGGAGCATTTACCAATCACCATGCAAGGAGCTTTCCTGTTGAGTGCACCACATGGGCCGTGGAGCATGTTTTTTGTAATGACTTCAAACAGCAAAGGGTCTTGTTGGGGATCTGACAATTCTGCTGATATAACTGTGTCAATTTCAGTTGGTTGGATTTTTTCTCATTCTCAATTACATGTTATAGAGGACTCCATGACATGTGGTTATGGGTTCGAGAATGACAATGCGCATGAGCAGTCCCGGTGACGCTGGTTTATGTTGTTCGTCCACGTGGGTGTGTGTTCGAATCCCCGCGATACATCGATATTGAATTTGTCTTGCGGCCCTGGCGTCCGCCATATCCTGGAGCCTGTTACCCTAAATTAAGACGGGAGACTTCTTGCATCCCCCTCCCACGGAAAAATAACTGTTGGAAATCAAACCTTACTTTCTGTTTATTCTCATGTAATGACGTAATTAATTCATTTGTTATTGTACAATGCAATTCAAGTCAAGTGAGATGTATATGTATTATGTCACGCATTGTTCTCGTGACAAGCTTTTTTCAACGTACGTGTTGTAACGGCAAAAGTATAGTCAGTGCTGTTCCTGCTTTCGCAGTGTATGGTTGTGACCGAAGAGTCGTCGCTGAATTCTATTTCCTTTTAGATTGTTTATATTTAATAGATTCTTTATCATCGTAATAAATAATCTAGTTACATCTACGTCGAATCATGTCTGACTAGTGGTAATTTCACTGCACTACTTGCTGCATTTTTAATGCACCTTCATCCCACAAAAACATTTGGTACCATTTCTAAAATATAACACTTTACCCTGGTTAGTTGAAATTCAGTGGCGCAAAGGCCTCGAAAGGCCAAAGAGTGCCTAGAACACTTTAGGAAGTGTAATTCTTCTTAAACGTTTTCGTGTGGTACACCAGAGGTTCAACGAATAATGTTCACGAAAAGTGAAAATCGATTAGTAGGACATGTCTCTCTGGCAGTGAGATAGCAGTATTTGTTTTCCTCTAGATGAATTCTACTAACTGTAGTAAACGAAAAAGAGCCTCCTTTCGTTGTTCAGTGGTCAAAGTGCTGGCTTATGCCATTCGTCTGCGATAGGTTCGGGTCCGATTCTCGGTGAGGCAATGATGTTGTGTTTGTCACACAGCACCGGCTTTCTCCTTTCCCTGGAAGCAGTGTCCCTAAATCAGGGACGAGTGACTGCTTATAGCAAATCGACTTCCTCACGGTTGTGGTTAAACCTCACCGGAAAAGAAAAACAAATGCATTTCGCCGTATGTCAGCGAGAAGTCACAATATCCGATATTCAACTTAAAGCTTATCTGTAGCCACAACGTTCCATGTGTTATGAAAATAGTAGACATGAACAGCTTTTATAGGAGCCTAAATGTCTCAGTCTGCTTCCCTTGCGTAACGGACCCTTCCCTAAGATATCCTCAGAACGATACAGTAAGTCACATGAATTACAAACCCCCAGCTGTAAAGAAATTTCTTTTAAATGGTGAATTAGGCGTACCCGAATCAAAAGAACTGTGAATAAATATGTAAAGACGTGATAGGTATTTTCTTAATGTATATAATTTTACAAATATTAAACTGAAAACTGCTTATAAAAGTCAAATTCCGTTGTCCTTGTAAGAACATTTTTTTTCCCTTTGCAAAATTCAAAAAAGTAGTGATGGCGTGAGATGAATTAGATTCAATGTTTTGTTCCACGGTGTTTTATTTTCTGGATAAATAAATATGAAGAAACATCGTACGACAATAAATTTCAAAGTTTTACCTTTGATTAAGATGATTTATTCTTGGAACATTGGATTGCATTGGATTGTAGGTTTAACGACCACCGTGAGCAACTCAATGGGGTGTAAGCAGTCACCCGTCCCTAATTTAGGGTCACTTGTTCCAGGGAAGGAGAGAGCCAGTGCCGTAAGACAAACACAACATCCATGCCTGACCGGGATTCGAACCTGGACCCCGTTCGGACGAAAGATCAGAGGCCATCGCTTAGACCACTGCGGCACCGGGGCGGCTATTTTGGAACAATAAACACATTATAACCGATATATTCTATTTACACGATGAAAAATACTAATGAATTCGAACAGCACAATTAGAATTCTGGTACGTTTAAAACATCTATCTTGCATGATCAAGCACAAAAGTGACATTTATAATCAATTGTGCCCGGTACTTTATTGCATTGCAATAAGTTTCGATTAGATCTCACCTATGTGGCTTAAAAGCACTATAATGGACTCGCACTGGTTACTGAGTGAGCTAACACTCCTGAATGCTTTAACCTTGTAAGTTTTTACAGGATAATTACAGTTGTTACTTTTGTCACCCATCAACACATCGCTCTGACAATTGTCGTTGGGAACATCACATCACACTCTCATCACGGTTAGCACATTCATGAACGTTCAGTCACGAGATGCCCACTTGACTTCACTTTCAAAAAAGTTGTTTGAAGCAGATACTCATGACCTCGATGTCCAACAATGCATTTCAAGTAAATCCACTAGTAAAAATTCCATCCGCAGCACATATACTGTATGTACGAGTCTTGACAATAAAGAAACAAGCTTTTTTGCACACTTCATTTTAGTTAATATTGATGCCTTATACTCCGAGACGAAACAGCTGGATAACAAGTGATTTAGTGCGGACGGTGGTTAACCAAAGAGGCAGTATTTAATAGTCTTTCTGAAAGTTCTCCGTATACCCATGTTAAAATGAAATCATACTCATATGAGAATTTTTTGTCTTGTGGTCTAAGTAGTAATAGAGGAAACGTGACGATTCATTATTGTACTTCCTAAAAAAGTACGAATGGGCAAAATGAAGAAACCTACAAACCATAATTCCGTAATAACCTAATACAAGCAACTTTGAAATCCACCGAGAGGTGCAGCGAAGTCTCTCGGCATAGAACGCAGGCCAAAACGTCAGACTTCTTCATTCTCGTCTGTCAATGTTGAGAGCCCTAAGGGGCCCATTTACAAACTGCGTTGTAACTGTGTCCTTGGAAACCCTCCTGGGATTGTGAAGAAGTGGTACACAAAATGAAATCTGACTTACCACACTGACAGAAAAGCATCTGTGCTTTATTGTAGTGCGATGACATTATTCATCCATACCCTAGTACATGTTCTTCTCTTTTCTCTTATTAACACGTTGAGCTCTTTCAAAATGTGGTGTTCTTAGAATAGGAAAGGTCACCTTTCCTCCTTTCCCTACCTGGTATTATTTTAGGCTGGTGCCCTGTAACTGTAACTTACGCTATATATAACATCTCATGTCTTACATACATTTACATTTATTTGTTTCACCGCTTCCACTGGAGTCAATTGTGACTAGTGATCCCTTAGTAACTTGCTGCCACGATAGTAGTATAGGAAATGGGGGTTCTGAAACAGTGGAGGAGCCAATGTTATCCTATGGCTCCTCCACCTTCCCAGGTGGAGGAGCGGTGGAGGAGGCGGACGCTTGGGTGGTGGAGGAGGCGGTCGATCGGTGGTGGAGGAGGAGGAGGAGGAGGAGGATGTGATGGCTACAATTTGGAAAACGCGGCTGGTTGGGTGTATGTGAAGAACGTTTTTTTTTTTTTTTTTTTTTCCCCACACTTTTGATTTGTTGTCTTAATACAACATAGCTTGCCGAGAGCTCTGGTTTCATAAGTAATGTGTTATTACCCTCTATATATAGCTTTAAATTTATGGTTCATAATTATGGTTATTATGACGTAACTATTGTAGCGTTTAAAGAACATATATATTGTACATTTCACACATTTGAATGGTATTCGCAGGTCTGGAAAGATGAACATTTCATTCAGTGTGAAAAGTATTGAAATGAAAAGTTGATGTAAAGAACTACAGCTGATATCTTTATTCCTAACTTGTGTATTTACAACACTGCTTTCGGAGATGAAAGCAGTGATTTGTCAGGCGAAAAGCTACATCGGGTCATCAGCAGGAAACTGTATTATTTACAGCCGAGGCCCACTGAGTTAAGAGCGCCCTGTGTAGCCGCCCATTTTTCCTTTTCGGCCTCTACTCCTGAAAGGATGTTAAGTTTCAATATTTTTCAGTGTTTAGTTTGATTATTAATTTTAGGAATGTAACGAAAATAAAAAATCAAGATTTTTACCTATATGCAATGAAACCGTAACTCACCAAATTCCAAGTGAAAGTTCATCTGGGTTTAGTCTCACATCGGAACCCATCATTTGCATTCTTTTAGAGTTTAAGAGCAATTATGTCTCATTAACAGCAAGCGTGCCAACCTCATCCCTCACACAAACTTCAGGGATACAGATAATTATACCATTCTAGAATCTCCCGCACTAACACCGATTTAAGCAAATTTTTAAGGTTACAATTCTACTTTCATCCAACATAAAGGTAAAAATCTTCTCATAGCTCTTATTATCGAGCGATTTTTCTTCATTCTTTAATTAAAGAATAATGGGAAATTATACTTAAC
Source organism: Macrothele yani (assembly GCA_039090855.1). Classification (NCBI taxonomy): domain Eukaryota; kingdom Metazoa; phylum Arthropoda; class Arachnida; order Araneae; family Macrothelidae; genus Macrothele; species Macrothele yani. The sequence continues at coordinate 8,218,839 of CM077022.1, read as the reverse complement.
ACCCCTTTTTTTTTAACTCCGCTTTCTTATTTTCATGGTATAGAGTTTATGCTTTTTACTTTGAATTTGCTGCATTGTGGTATAGAATATTTTTTTCTGAAAGAGGGATGTTTTATATAACTCATGTCGTAGTTTTTTTTAATTGCGGCTTTAACAACACCTTTTGCAGTTAATTTTTCTCCACATTCACTGTCTATACTATACATTTTCGATCGTAGTCCTATAAATTCTTTTATCACTCTTCCATTCAGCTCATCTTTTATTTTTTCCAATCACTTTTCTATTTACCTGACTATGTAGAAAGTGATTGGTTGGATACTCAGAAGTATCAAATTTTTCAATGTCTTCTAGCATATCTGCATAGACATCATCAGTACAGATCTCGTAAGTGAGTGAGTCTGTGTCCGTAAACAAAAGTTTAACACACTTATCATCATATTTCTGTTTTACATAAGTGTAATGAAAATTATACATTAATGTTTTACTAATATCCAAAATCGCAAATCCAGCATAGATAGGTCTATTTAAATACAAATTTACACGTTTCATATTGACAGCAACTAAACCATCGCTAAATCTGATAAACGAATCAAAAGCTGGTGATGCTATTAACTTTAGCATTTGTTTCTCTGTCTGCACTAACTTTAAGTTTACATGTTTTCTGATATTTTCAATAGTTTTGCCGAAAACGGCATTATTTAAAAGTTTAAAAAAATCCTTTTCAAAAGCGGTTTTCGCCTGTGCTCGTTTTGCTGTATTAAAATGTATGTATTCTCTTAACCAGGGACTTTGTGTGAATGATAGAAATTTGTGAACTTTTCCCAGCTTCATCCCCAATTCTAAATAAAGTTTCAGATTCCTGTAGTGCAAAATATAATTATTCTTGTTGTGTAAAGTAGTCAGCAGTTTTTAATTTTTACTGTAGGAAATGAGGTTAAGATCCTCCATTAGCTGCTTCGAATAACTGGAGAGCATGTCGGGTGAAATATTCATTTTTTTCTGGTGCTAATGGATAATCACTGTGAGTGCTCTGCATTATAAGAGAGATCTACCTCCAAAATGTATCCTACATCGCTTTCATCAGATACCTGGGAAATATTGAGATTTTGCACTTCTTCATCTGTTAACCACCGGAAGTCCTTCATTGGTAAAAATTGGCTAAGTCCATAACCATATAAATTATTGATATTGAAGTACATTATGTATTTAGAGGGTTCAGACGGGTTATATTCTTCAAGATATTTATTATTGGATCTAGCATATCTATTGCTGATCATCGATACACCACCCCTGATACCTTTTTCAATGAAAAGATGCATGTCAATGTCTGTTAAAAGCTCAAGCTCAACACCTGTCATTTTCAAACAAGCTTGAAACGCCATCCCAGGGGCCGTGTACGTATGCAAACAGTCAATTCCATAATAAGAAAGGGTTAGCACCCTAAAATTCTCTAAGACGTCTGCTAACAGTAAAACATCTGTTAGCATATATAAATCATGGTACTCTCCAAGATTTCTAATTTGAAAGTGCTCCCACACCTTTTCTGCGTGTGCATAATCTTCATCACATATGTTTTCCTCTGTCAGGGTGTTATATAAATAACACTTATCGGGGAGATGAATATCTTCAAATTTTTTTCCCTATCCATGTAATCATAGGGATAAACTCTCTTTCGCAATAGAAGTTCTACCTGAGTACTAGAAAAGTTTTGGTTCAAATTCTTAAAACTATCTTTTCGCTCTTGAGCTAAATTTTTGACTAGTTTCTCCAAAGAGGTGTTTAAAAATTTCAAAGAATACATAAAGTGTAGATTACCCAGTGACAAAGAAATATATTGCTCCGTGTTAGATGGAATACAGCCAATGGCTTTATCCTTTATTTTTCCTATTTCTTGCATGATTAAGTGGGAATCATAACCTTGAAGATTATGAAAAATTACTGGGATTTTGAACGAAAATGAAATTACAGCTGTTATGTGCTGCAGCCCCTCGATATTTGGAAGTTAAATGACAGTGATCTCGCACTTTATCACCATTCAGTGGTTTCTCACAAATATGACACAAAACTGATTCTTGGAAAGAAATTTCGTCCTTTTCAGTCATATCTATAGGTTTATTGATTTTTAGAAGAACACCGATCTTTTCCTCTTCAACCAATAAAGATTTTAGAAAATGCTCCACAACGTTTTTTCCACGGTATACAACAGGTTTAGTATGTTGAATTTGATGGATTTGAAAATCAAACTTATTCGAAGTAAACCCGAATTTTGTCTCAGCTCTTCATCTGCCACTCCTGATTATAAAGTGCGTATAGAACATGCTTCAATCTTTGTGAGAAAAGTTCAAGTCAACCCCGGAATTTTAATCGGTCATGCTAAGGCTCTGGAAAAGGCTTCTGCAAAATACCCAGTTGATCGTATTTTGTGCAAAGTGTATTCCATTTCTCAAGGGAGCATGTCCTTTGTACAGGATAATGTATTCCTAGGTCAAATGCCTAAAAGAGTAATTATCACATGCGTCGATAATGAAGCTTTCAACGGTAATATAAGACCAATCCATTCGAATTTAAACATGATGTCAACTTTATGGGCGTGTATGTTGACGGCCAACCGGTACCTCATGAACCTTTTGAACCAGATTTTTCTTCTGAAAACACTATTCGATCCTATCACAGTTTATTCCAGGGAACCGAAAAACTGAACCAAGACAGAGGAATTGATATTTCAAGAGAAGAGTATGGAAAAGGTTATACGATGTATGCTTTCGATCTGTCTCCTGACTTGTTTTTTTTTTTTTTTTTTTTTTTTGATTGGAGGTTTAACGACCACCGTGAGCAACTCAATGGGCTATAAGCAGTCGCCCGTCCCTAATTTAGGGTCACTGGTTCCAGGGAAGGGAGAGAGCCAGTGCCGTAAGACAAAACACAACATCCATGCCTCACCGGGATTCGAACTTGGACCCCAGACGGACGAATGATCAGAGGCCAGCGCCTTAGACCACTGCGCCACCGGGGCGGCCTCCTGACTTGTGCGATGGAGGTCATATGAATTTAATTCGTCAAGGGAATTTAAGAGTGGAAATAAAATTCAATACTGCTTTATTTGCATCGGTAAGTGTACTAAGCTATGCTGAATTTCAGAATATTATAGAAATTACGAAGTCTAGAAGTGTTCTATGCGACTTTTCCAACTAGATGGGGGGGGAAGACATGGATAACATTCAAATTCGCAACATACTTAGAAAAGATCCAGTAACTCATCATATTTTTATCGACGTGTTTCCGTGCGATAGACTTCCTAAAACAATTTCAAAATACCCTGCCTGTATTGTGGTGAATACAGATCCTCACAACAAACCTGGAAAACATTGGATAGCTATGTATATACAAAGTCCTGTAAGATTAGAATTTTTTGATTCCTATGGACATTCACCTGCGTATTTTGGTGGACATATTGCGAGGTTCACTTCCAAATTCGGTTATGTAAACTATAACGATATATCTCTTCAGAACCCTTTTACTACTGTATGTGGACAATTCTGTGTTTTTTATTTGTATTCTAGATGTCGTGAAAGAAGTCTTAAATCTATTTTAAGATCATTCAATTTCAAAAGCATGTCAAATGACAAACGTGTCTACAATTTTGTCAAAAAAAGATTTGGAGTAGCGGTAAAATTTAAATAAAAATTATTTCTTTAAATTCTCTTTTCTGTGTCTGTCCTTAAACTATGTTATACTTCTTTCACTTGCTTAGTTGGAATTATGGAAGCACCAGTATTACACCATCCATTTACGACAGTCATCAGCGGTCCGACCGGATTCGGAGAAACGCAGTTTGTCTTCAAACTCATGACTCATATTCACGAAATCATTAAACCTACTCCAACACACGTGGTATGGTTCTACGGTGTTTATCAACCTCTATATGATGAAATTTCTAATGTTACATTTGTTGAAGGAATCCCTAGTAGTTTTCAAGAACATATCAAAGACAAGACTTTGTTTATTTACGATGATCTTATGTTTGAATGCGCTCGTGATAACAAATTAGCCCATTTATTCGCTAGGGGGAGTCATCATTATAATACTTCAGTTGTTTTTATCACGCAAAATATATTTCATAAAGGTAAAGAAATGAGAGAAATTTCACTGAATGCACACTATTTGCTTTTGTTTAAATCTCGAAGAGATATTGCCCAGATTACTCATTTAGGAAGGCAGTTGTATCCTTCTAAAGTAAAAGTTTTTCAAGAAGCCTTTTTAGATGCTACCAAACCCGCATTTTCTTATCTACTAGTTGATCTTCGAAGTGATACACCTGAGGAAATTCGTTTACAAACCAATATCCTTCCAGGAGAAACCCAATATTCTTATTTACCACGGTGAAAGCAGTTAAAAGTGCACCCAAACCTAACTAATTGATTAGTATCCACAATGACAATGACGAAAGAAGAACTCCAGTTTCTTCACGTAATTCAAGTTTGTCCTAAGAAAGTGTTAAGGGAACTGCTAATGAAATGTTCGAATCGAAATCTACGCTGCATTTGCGAATGTTGTTTGAATATATTAAAAGGAAATATAGCACTCTCTCCAAATCAAAAAGACAAACTACACCGTCATAGACACACGTTACGGGTTTTGGTACGAAAAAAGACGCCATTATATTTAAAGAGAAAACTCATTGTACAACGTGGAGGGTTTATAAATATATTCGCACCGGCTGCACTAACTTTACTAACGTCAATCCTTTCAAAATAACCATGGGATATACACGCAAGGTTGTTTTAGTTCCTGAAGAACGAATGCTGCGTCACATTCCAACTGAGAATTTTTTATCCAAACTTGATGAGGAAATGAAAAAAAATCTGTTTAGTACACAACCTGATTATGTAAAAGTAATGCTGTATAATCAAGTGTTAAACAAATGACTTCAGATTCCTCTCCTGAACTCAATGGCGAAAGACCCCGAGTTTGATCACGAAAGCCGAACGAGCGGAAAGGAAAAACAGTCTAAGGATGAAGTTGAAGAAACAGAAGTTGATGAAACACAGAAAACTGTGAAGCGTGATTTTGTAGAAGATTTACTAGTGTTAACGGTTCCAAAAAATTCGAAGCGCTCTGCCCAGAATGTTTTGAAAGTTTTTAAAGAAAATTCGAACATTATATCTTGGACACCACAAGCTGAATTCATATACCGCGGCAAAACGTTTAAAAATTCAAACATTGTTGATTTGGTAGATCACATGTTAAATCCTCAAAGTGTTTCGGATATCCCTGCAATGAATGTATTTGCAAATGGTGTAAACGAAGTTAATTTACCTTTAAGATATCGGAAAAATAAGAAAATGTTTGTAACAGAAAAACCATCGCAATCCGGTAAAAGCACTTCACCGCGGTGGGTTCCTTATTAAAGAATTACATATTTTTTTCTCTGTATATAATATGAATTCGGTCTCATTATTTCCTTGTTTTATTTGCATGTGTTTTGCTAAAAATATGTAATTTGACTGTCATGAAAATACAAACGATAATTTTCACACCTACTCCTGGCATAATCATTTTAACACTAAGCTAGAACTGTAATTTATGTCATGAAAATTTTACTTAAATCAATAACTTATGGGTAGTATTAAAGGTAAGGTTTTGAAGCTTAAAAAATTCAAATAGTCAATATTGGAGTAGAATATTTTGTTAAGGTGGGTTTTGGAAAGTAAATTTACTCTACGGTTGAAACTCGTGTTTGTGATGACTGTGGTTTGCTGAAAATGTCATAGAATAACATTGGAAGATACATATGATGGAAGTATGATATTTTGTCTAAACATTTGGTGAAAACGGAAAAATTGATTCTAACAAAAGTGTAGGGTCGATATTTTGGAGTTAGGTTTTTGTCGAGGTTACTTTTTGAGCATCGTGTGTGTGTGTGTGTGTGTGTGTGTGTGTGTGTGTGTGTGTGTGTGTGTGTGTGTGTGTGAGTGTGTGTGTGTGTTCTTCTATACTCACTTTGAATCACATCAAGTTATCAATGAAGCACCAGATACTCCTGAAGAACATAAGACTTTATGTAGCATTCACGGTGCACAAAAAGTTAGACTTCCAAAAGAGAATGAAAAATTGTTAAAATTCAAAAACCATTTTTATAAATTGAGAATTCCTTTTGTCATTTATGCAGACTTCGAATGTTTTGTTCAGAAACTACCAGTGGGTAACAAACTCACGGAAAAGACTGCAAAACATACCCCGTCAGGATACTGCTATGCTGTTATTGGTAATGATGGGGAATGCATTACTAAACCTGTTGTATACCGTGGAAAAAACGTTGTGGAGCATTTTCTAAAATCTTTATTGGTTGAAGAGGAAAAGATCGGTGTTCTTCTAAAAATCAATAAACCTATAGATATGACTGAAGAGGACGAAATTTCTTTCCAAGAATCAGTCTTGTGTCATATTTGTGAGAAACCACTGAATGGTGATAAAGTGCGAGATCACTGTCATTTAACTTCCAAATATCGAGGGGCTGCAGCACATAACAGCTGTAATTTCATTTTCGTTCAAAATCTCAGTAATTTTTCATAATCTTCAAGGTTATGATTCCCACTTAATCATGCAAGAAATAGGAAAAATAAAGGATAAAGCCATTGGCTGTATTCCATCTAACACGGAGCAATATATTTCTTTGTCACTGGGTAATCTACACTTTATGTATTCTTTGAAATTTTTAAACACCTCTTTGGAGAAACTAGTCAAAAATTTAGCTCAAGAGCGAAAAGATAGTTTTAAGAATTTAAACCAAAACTTTTCTAGTACTCAGGTAGAACTTCTATTGCGAAAGAGAGTTTATCCCTATGATTACATGGATAGGGAAAAAAATTTGAAGATATTCATCTCCCCGATAAGTGTTATTTCTATAACACCCTGACAGAGGAAATCATATGTGATGAAGATTATGCACACGCAGAAAAGGTGTGGGAGCACTTTCAAATTAGAAATCTTGGAGAGTACCATGATTTATATATGCTAACAGATGTTTTACTGTTAGCAGACGTCTTAGAGAATTTTAGGGTGCTAACCCTTTCTTATTATGGAATTGACTGTTTGCATACGTACACGGCCCCTGGGATGGCGTTTCAAGCTTGTTTGAAAATGACAGGTGTTGAGCTTGAGCTTTTAACAGACATTGACATGCATCTTTTCATTGAAAAAGGTATCAGGGGTGGTGTATCGATGATCAGCAATAGATATGCTAGATCCAATAATAAATATCTTGAAGAATATAACCCGTCTGAACCCTCTAAATACATAATGTACTTCAATATCAATAATTTATATGGTTATGGACTTAGCCAATTTTTACCAATGAAGGACTTCCGGTGGTTAACAGATGAAGAAGTGCAAAATCTCAATATTTCCCAGGTATCTGATGAAAGCGATGTAGGATACATTTTGGAGGTAGATCTCTCTTATAATGCAGAGCACTCACAGTGATTATCCATTAGCACCAGAAAAAAATGAATATTTCACCCGACATGCTCTCCAGTTATTCGAAGCAGCTAATGGAGGATCTTAACCTCATTTCCTACAGTAAAAATTAAAAACTGCTGACTACTTTACACAACAAGAATAATTATATTTTGCACTACAGGAATCTGAAACTTTATTTAGAATTGGGGATGAAGCTGGGAAAAGTTCACAAATTTCTATCATTCACACAAAGTCCCTGGTTAAGAGAATACATACATTTTAATACAGCAAAACGAGCACAGGCGAAAACCGCTTTTGAAAAGGATTTTTTTAAACTTTTAAATAATGCCGTTTTCGGCAAAACTATTGAAAATATCAGAAAACATGTAAACTTAAAGTTAGTGCAGACAGAGAAACAAATGCTAAAGTTAATAGCATCACCAGCTTTTGATTCGTTTATCAGATTTAGCGATGGTTTAGTTGCTGTCAATATGAAACGTGTAAATTTGTATTTAAATAGACCTATCTATGCTGGATTTGCGATTTTGGATATTAGTAAAACATTAATGTATAATTTTCATTACACTTATGTAAAACAGAAATATGATGATAAGTGTGTTAAACTTTTGTTTACGGACACAGACTCACTCACTTACGAGATCTGTACTGATGATGTCTATGCAGATATGCTAGAAGACATTGAAAAATTTGATACTTCTGAGTATCCAACCAATCACTTTCTACATAGTCAGGTAAATAGAAAAGTGATTGGAAAAATAAAAAAAGATGAGCTGAATGGAAGAGTGATAAAAGAATTTATAGGACTACGATCGAAAATGTATAGTATAGACAGTGAATGTGGAGAAAAATTAACTGCAAAAGGTGTTGTTAAAGCCGCAATTAAAAAAAACTACGACATGAGTTATATAAAACATCCCTCTTTCAGAAAAAAATATTCTATACCACAATGCAGCAAATTCAAAGTAAAAAGCATAAACTCTATACCATGAAAATAAGAAAGCGGAGTTAAAAAAAAAGGGGGTGTTAAGTATAATTTCCCATTATTCTTTAATTAAAGAATGAAGAAAAATCGCTCGATAATAAGAGCTATGAGAAGATTTTTACCTTTATGTTGGATGAAAGTAGAATTGTAACCTTAAAAATTTGCTTAAATCGGTGTTAGTGCGGGAGATTCTAGAATGGTATAATTATCTGTATCCCTGAAGTTTGTGTGAGGGATGAGGTTGGCACGCTTGCTGTTAATGAGACATAATTGCTCTTAAACTCTAAAAGAATGCAAATGATGGGTTCCGATGTGAGACTAAACCCAGATGAACTTTCACTTGGAATTTGGTGAGTTACGGTTTCATTGCATATAGGTAAAAATCTTGATTTTTTATTTTCGTTACATTCCTAAAATTAATAATCAAACTAAACACTGAAAAATATTGAAACTTAACATCCTTTCAGGAGTAGAGGCCGAAAAGGAAAAATGGGCGGCTACACAGGGCGCTCTTAACTCAGTGGGCCTCGGCTGTAAATAATACAGTTTCCTGCTGATGACCCGATGTAGCTTTTCGCCTGACAAATCACTGCTTTCATCTCCGAAAGCAGTGTTGTAAATACACAAGTTAGGAATAAAGATATCAGCTGTAGTTCTTTACATCAACTTTTCATTTCAATACTTTTCACACTGAATGAAATGTTCATCTTTCCAGACCTGCGAATACCATTCAAATGTGTGAAATGTACAATATATATGTTCTTTAAACGCTACAATAGTTACGTCATAATAACCATAATTATGAACCATAAATTTAAAGCTATATATAGAGGGGAATAACACATTACTTATGAAACCAGAGCTCTCGGCAAGCTATGTTGTATTAAGACAACAAATCAAAAGTGTGGGGGAAAAAAAAAAAAAAAAAAAAAACGTTCTTCACATACACCCAACCAGCCGCGTTTTCCAAATTGTAGCCATCACATCCTCCTCCTCCTCCTCCTCCACCACCGATCGACCGCCTCCTCCACCACCCAAGCGTCCGCCTCCTCCACCGCTCTTCCACCTGGGAAGGTGGAGGAGCCATAGGATAACATTGGCTCCTCCACTGTTTCAGAACCCCCATTTCCTATACTACTCACGATTCTTAGCTAAAGTGTTCAGATCAGTTTATCTATGCAACGGAGAAAAAGGAACATTATGCAGATTAGTAAAATGCTTCCTGGTGTTTGCAACTAGTTGTGCTACGTGTATGTACTCTGAGCATCCATGTAAGTGCTTTTATTACACTCTAAAATGTTAAATTGAGAAGTAACTTTATTTTTACTAAACTGTTTTACCTGCTCTCAAGATAATGCCATTTAATAACTTTTTAGTATTAACCCATGGCCTATTCCGAAAGTGTATTACAGATAGCGCTTGCTCTAAGCTTTAATACAAGTCGTATTAGATTTCTGCATCTCCGTTAGTTCCGGAGATAGCCCTTGGTGTCAGCTCAATTGCACACACTCATCTTGTCTTTAATTTCGGCTCTCACTCGTTTTCTTGCTGCACAACGGCTTGGAACAAGTTGCTTTCTGCAGCGCATGCATTTGATGTTATGTCGCATGGTATTCCCCATTATTTCAAGGATCATTATTTGTTTCTTATAAAGAAATGAAAAATGATCCTTCAGGTAAACCATTAAAGGAAATACAGAAATTAATCAAAAGTTCGAAAACTCTGAACCAAAACATAAAAAAATAGACAAACTTTCACCCGCCTTTTGGGAGCGATTCTGTGCTCACCCTAAAATACATAAATCAGATATTCCTTCCCGCACTATAGTGAGTGTTATCGGCACAACCAGAGATCGCTTTAATAATGTACGATCGCTTTAATAAAAATACGTCTGATTTTTTTACGAAATTACTTCATAAAAAAGTTAGACGTATTTTTATTGCTCCAAAAAAGGATCTATCCTGATTTAAAAACTGGCCTGCAGGGTTTTTTTAAATTATTATCATTACTGGTATTTTTTTTTTCTCGACTGCTCAGCACAGCAGTTGCGCCACAAAGAAAGTAGTTCCTCCATCGGTTCCCATCCCAGCCCTGCCTCTCTTCTCGGTTTCGCATATCTCGAGCTGAGGAAAAACACGACCCCAAGAACCAAAGCATATGTGGAAAAAATGCGTTATCTGCGTCACAACTTGGGAGAAGAAATTCTAATGACCTTGAGATCTGTTGCCATTCCCGGCAAAAGACTGGCCTACGAAAATGCTGTAGAGTGCGTGTGCGTGTGCCTGCAAGCTCGAGCGAAAGCGGGAATGCAAAATTTTTTCGAGTTCCGAAGGTTTGTGGTCACAGTTATCTAAAACGAAATAGCCGTTCTGCATCTATAAAAGGTGAAGGGGTGGTGGCCGATACCCGTTATTTACAACTTAAATGTTTTTTATTGTACTTAAATCAAAGTAAAACCTACTCATGGCACTCTGTTTTATCCATTAAAAAAACAATATGAATATGTCGTGGTTTTTAATTCTCAGAGCACTGGGCAGTGGGTGGCCTAGTGGGCAACGTTCGTGACTGCCACGGAAAAGACCACAGGTTCGATCCCAGCCGGTACGAACGCTCGATCCACTAAATACCCGCCGTGCGTCGGATGGGCACGTTAAGCCGTCGGACCCCGGGTACTGGCCCCCCGGTAATAAATAAGGGCGTCTTCCTCCCCCTTTCTACTTCGCTTCCGTGTCACTTTCCTATCGGGCACTCTAGCCCAAATCTCCTAGCTTCCTATTTCTAAGGGTTGTTTAAGATCTGAGGTCAGACACTCCCTTCCTAAAATTCTCTACAATCAAAATTCTCAAAGCACTGATAAGGGATTTCTATCAGATGAACAGAAGTGAGAAACCGAGATCATTCTCAATTACAACCTGTTGCAATATCAAATTGCATGTGCAGGAAAAATTGTACGTACATATACATATTACAGAATTTTTATATTTGTCGCAGATGTACGGATACATGCTCTTAATTTTAGGAATTATTACTGTATTTGAGGGGGATTGAGGATCGGCCCCCTTGAGGGGGACTGAGGGGGGATTGAGTGCGAATTTAAAGCGATATATATGTATGTATGAGGCTTTCACCAATGAACCAAATCCATGGACAACCCCGAGCCCTTTCCAGGGCCGTAGCCAGGGAGGTGTTTGAGGGTTTAAACCCTCCCCGAAATGTTTAAAATAATTATTGTTTTGCAAATTTTTGTAAGAACTATAGTATATAAGTCAATATTTGAAAAATGTGGAGTATTAAATAGAAGAATTTCGTGTGCAAATAAAATGTGACAGAGAAAAAGCTCAATAATCAACATATGTATAACGTAAGATGAAAATTAATTTTCAAATTCAGAAACCCTCCCCGAAAATTCGTTCTCGCTACGGTCCGGAACCCCCCCCCCCCCTATAGAAATTTCGGGCGACGTCGCGGTTAGCAAATTTGGCGAACGACATGTTGTTGTTATTGAAAATAAGTTTTCTGTTGATTTCTTTTCTAATTTTTCTATCTCCCGCCTATTTTTCTCTATATTTAGGTTGATCTCAGCACTGAAAAATGAAAACTTGAGCGCTATCCATGACATCATATTTATTTATGGCCCCCAGTGAGTCATTGCATATAAGTCAGCGCTTAGAAGAACACTGTGCTACCGGGCGTCCACACACAAACCTACAATTGTTATTTGCTTAGCAGTTGTTACGAAAAAATAAGGGATAAGCGCTGTTTCGGTATAAGAGCCGCGACTTTTAGCCAAAAAATTAAGGTATATTAAAATACGCATATTGGGTTGGTTAATCGGATCGTAGCGTTTTGATTTTGCTGTCCAAACTTTTGATTTTCAGAATCAGTTTGATAGATCAGTCAATGATCTTGTTCTTCTTCGCTTTATACCACCTTTTCTCTTTTACCTGCAAACCGGCACGTTTGAATCAAAAAAGAAATCAAGCATATTTTTGAGATCATCTTGTAAAGCATTCACGAAAATCCACTTAAGTCGATCGAAGTTAGTTGTTCAGATTCTTATTTTGTCTCTATATTTGGTGCACTCAACAGTTGAGCTGTTATGTTTTATTTCCAATGACCTTATTTGCGTCACCAAAACTTGAACGTCACTGAAGACGATGAAGAAGATATGTTTTTTTTTTTTCCGAAAGCACACCCAGAGCTCGAAATGGGCCGGTATACGCCGTTATGGCATACCGGTACTTCTCTTCCTAGTATTTCATACCGGCATTTTTTTTACCCGGAATTTACATACAGGCACTGATTTTTGTAGTGGGAAGTGCAGGAATAATTGTTATTTATTTATTTATTTATTTATTATTATTATTATTATTATCTTCTTCTTTATTCGAGATATACGAAGCACAGCCTATGACAATCAAACATAAACAACAAAATTATCCAAATTTTGAAGATGACAATCCGAATCTTATCCCGGGCAAACACGGGATAAGATTCTTAACCTCCAGATTCGCTAAACATGAATGCCGGTTGCTTCGACTAGCGAATCCTGTGATGGTGATATTCAAATTGATCGGAAACTCGGTTGTTCTGGGTGGTGTAGTGGTTAGCATACCCGGGCATTTTCTGGGAGACGCGGGTTCGAGTCCCGCTCCAGGACGATGAAAATTTTCAAGTTTTCGGATATTATCTGACTTACCATCATTGTCACATTTACGCCAAAAATCTGATTGTCATCTTCAAAATTTGTATTATATGGCGTAATCCCGTATTTCTTTCATGATTTATCTGCTTCTCCGGGCAAACACGGGATAAGATTCTTAACCTCCAGATTCGCTAAACATGAGTGCCGGTTGCTTCGACTAGCGAATCCTGTGATGGTTAAATTCAAATTGATCGGAAACTTGAAACTTGGTCGTTCTGGGTGGTGTAGTGGTTAGCATACCCGGGCGTTTTCTGGGAGACGCGGGTTCGAGTCCCGCTCCAGGACGATGAAAATTTTCAAGTTTTCGGATATTATCTGACTTACCATCCTTGTCACATTTGCGCCAAAAATCGGATTGTCATCTTCAAAATTTGTATTATATGGCGTAATCCCGTATTTCTTTCATGAACAAAATTATCATTGTTTGGTATTGTTGAGCTGATACGAGTTTCCGCAGGAGACCGAGGTATCAGTCAGGAATCGGCGTAAAATACACGATGTCCCAAGTAAAACTGCTTTCTGCAGTTCTCTAGGTGGTATATCAGAATTATTATTACTATTATATCCCTAACTTACGATCGTGCTTTCCTAAAAATACAAACTTTGTGTGCCTCGTGCCCTTGAGAAATAGCTGTCTGAGAATCTTAACGGGTAGGGGAGTCTGTGCGCATTTGGAAAGCGGTGAGATTGCTATTAATTTAAGACAGAATATTTATTCTGATTGCGAAGGTTCTAATTGCCCGACTTTCTATTTTTTGAAAATATCTACGGGGGGAGGGGGCTGTCTTCTCTGCTCGGGATCTCAAAGTTCTGGGTTCAAGTCCAGTTGAATTGCTAATGATTAGCCGAGGTGCGGAAGTATCGTTAATCCATTGGTCCCAAGCTTCTCGGTGTAGCATGGGTAGTAGGGTGGAGCGAAAAACACTTTTTTTTTTTTTTTAATTTGGAACGTCACCATGTGCAATAGTTGCGATTTTATTACTGAAATGACCCCCGAAATATGGATGACATTATTTGATATCTTAGGATGCCCCAAGAACCTCGAAGTTTGAAAGTTATACGGAAAAATGGTCTAAAAACACCCGCTTTCTCCATTTTGTAAATATAAAAACTGTGTCACCATCGTTTCTAACTTATGGTGCAATAGTATTTCACGGAATTGCCAATTACATTTTCAAACGAAGCAGGTTTTTCTTCCGGGGAATTTTTTTCTTTTACTTTCAGTTTTGTATATTTTCTGGCGAAAATGTTTTTTCTATGAGCATACCGGTACTTCAAAATTTCCATTTCGAGCGCTCAGCACATCTGAAGTTCGACGTGTATCCCTCCGCAAAGTTTGCCAGCGCGTTCGTTTAGCTTTGAGATCATGTCTTTTGCAAGTTAAACTAGGGATTGCTAATTTTGAAGTGAGTTCTATCCTCAGCTGTGTTGCCCCCTTACGAAACAGCTGAAGATTTAAACAGGGAGTTAAGAAATACCATCGATTCAATCCAATAACAAATTTTTGCTACATAAAACTGTCCAATCCGATCCAACGAAAAAGCCACCCAGTGCAACGAAAGACGCTATTGGTCAATGCATCGTCTCCTTTTAAACCCAAGGAAATTTATAAAGTCAGTACAGCTGCATATTAAAGACCATCGAATCAAACAAAGAACCACATTTGACATTTTGAAAGTCTGTTATCATTCTAATCAAACGCACGCACATATTCTTTTTCATTTCGTTGTGGAACTACTTATATCGCGCAGCAGCACACGGAGAGGCCATTACGTAAACAAGCCCGACAGCAACATCGCACTTCGGAAGCGGAGCCTTTTTCCCCTTAGAATACACATTAGCAATGGTTTTCAAAACTCGTTTTCTCACTTCATGCCTACATAATTTATTTCCTGCAAGACTGAGATTTAATGCGCTAGGGATGAATGATAATGATTCATGAGGATTAGTAGGTGTAATTTTCTTACGCTCAATCGCAGCTGGGTATCTGACTATACAGTGGTGTGCAAGTTAATTGGGACAAAGTGAAAAAAGTTAGTTTCCTTGAGATTACCTGGACGTTGCTCCTTATTGACTGAAGTGGGCGAACCCAAACTGCCAGGAATCCGACCGTAACCGTTGAGCACCAGTTTTTCGCTAGGTTCATCTGCCTAGTGACAGATTACGTTCAGTTCTGAGCCGGCATTTCATAACAGCATACACGACTGAGTTGGCGGTGTAAAGTGCAGTAATGGATATTTCGCCAAGGAAACGCGCTAAAGTTTTAGCGCTTAAGGAAAATACTTCGATGACTATTCGTGAGATTTCTGAGGCCACAGACGTCAGTAAATCCAGTGTTTCAAGACTATTGAAAGACTACAAATATAGTGGATCGATGTCACCAAAGCGAAAAGGAATCTGCTGACGAAAATGTAAGACATCACCACGAACTGATAAATTGATAATAAGGAAAAATGTAATATGTCCATCAATTACAAGTCATGACTTGCAGAGAGAATTAGCAGCCGGAAGTGTAAAGATACACTCATTCACAGTGCGCCGCAGACTATTAAAAGCTGGACGACTTGTGAGGGACCTGTAAAAAAGCAGCTCCTGACAGCTTCAATGAAGAAGAAACGCTTGCGATGGGCTGAAAAATATTATCACTGGACTTCTGATGATCGGAAAAGAGTGATAATTAATGATGAGGTCTATTTTTTTTTTTTTGTCCAAGGACAGAAAAATCTGTTGTACGACGGAGTGAAGGTAAACCTCTCCGGGAAGCACATTTACAACAGGAGCTGAAACACCTAGTTAAAAAGATTGTGACGTGCCTGCACCGCAGGACGCACGTGAGATAAAGGCCGATAACAGCGACAGCATACGTCCGCGTAGCTCAGTTGGGAGAGCGACTTACTCCGGAGTGAGGGGACCCGACTTCGACGCCCAGCGTGGACAAAGATGACGGAAAAATTTACTTCGACATAAGATGTTTTGGGCTGCTTCACCTTTGAAGGACCTGGAAGCCTTCGAACTATTGAGAAAATGAATTCCGATAAATATTGTGAAATAATACAACGGACGGTTATTCCGGTGATGGAGAAGTGCTTTAATGATGCGCAGGGCATTTTCAAGCATAGCCTTGCTCCATTAAACACTTCCAAGAAAGTGCAGGCAGTGATGAAACAAAAGAAGATTGACATTCTAGACTGGCCTGAAAAATCACCTGATCTCTGTCCCATTGGGAATATAAGGGCCATTGTGAAATCTAAGCTCAAAAAGACTAATTGTTCAACACTGAAAGACCTCATTTCGAACATTATTCATGTGTGATATCATGACCCGGAACAGAATGTTTTTGTCTGAAACTAATACATTCAATGCCAAATAGTTTTAAACAAGTTATTGCAGCCAAAGGTGGCCACATAAAATACTAGATAGCTTGTAATCCATTCATGTATGGAAGGTATGCAATAAATGTTGAAATCTAAACTTGTCCCAATTAATTTGCACACAAATGTAGGTACAGAATCTGTTTTCAATACCTTTCTGCAATGTAATCCAGTCACGAATATCACGAATATAAGTAAAATGTTTTGATCAAATTCCTTGCTTTGAAATGATCCCTTCGTTCGCATTTCAGGACTTTTTTTTTCTTTTTTTTTATTGCGAATCAGGATCCTCAGGAAAATAATGGTAGACAATATCTGAACTTTTAGACTTCTCATTCAAGGATAAACAATCTACTACATCCAGTTATATCGACATAAGAGGGAAAATGTCCACAATTACTGTTGAAGTGTATGAAGTGACATTAACTAATTATGAAGTGTGTTTCAAAACTATGAAGAAAGTAACCAGTCATGATGTACGTTTGCAAATTATGAAGAAGCAGTGACTACGAAACAAATATCGACGCTGACCAGTTCATCGAATAGAAATGATTCTCAAGTTCAATATCATGTGAAGGATCGTGTATCTTAGTTGCGTCCAAATTATGTGTCGACGTCGTGCTTCCTGTGTGACACCAGACGCAAATCCGGATAATCAAGATTTCAACTGCGCCATAGAAATGGCACCCCTTCCCCTCTTTCTCAGCTAAAACATCGAGGTTTCATCGATACTTACAAATATTCCACCGATACTTTCGATGTATCGATCGTTTGAGAATGATCAACCACGGATATCAAATATCGATCTTTTTCAGCGACGTGTCCACCGCTTCCTCCGAACTCTTGTGTTGTGTGGTAATTAAAACATTAAGAAAAATAAGAGTTAAAGTTAAACATAACACCTAAGGAATATTTTACAGTTTCATATTGAATAATAAACCAGTGAAAATGAACTTAATAAAGTAACTTAAATTAAAACATAACTTCCAGTTTATTGTTACAAAAATTCTGTTTAGATTTTAATTCTACAGTTAAACCTTAATTCATTCAGATGATCTAAATCTCTCATGACGACTCTCGCTTAACAGCCTGAGTCGTACTTGACGTCGTAGAACGATATGCCAAGGGCGTTTGCCATTAGCGTTACGGAGTTGCAATAGATCTTATTCATGTAACGTCTGAAGCGAATTTCTGCGGACCAACATGGCTGCTGATTCAATGTTGTTGCTACTTGATTATCACTTACTCTTGGCTAATTTTTACAATCTTAACGTCATGGAGTCTATAAATACTCAGTTGACGTGGACCAGGAACATCAAACAGAAGTCATGATCATACTTAGAGGATTTTAGGAAGGGAGTATCTGACCCCAGGTCTTAAACAACCCTTAGAAATAGGAAGCTAGGGGATTTGGGCTAGAGTGCCCGATAGGAAAGTCACACGGAAGCGAGGTAGAAGACGCCCTTATTTACTACCGGGGGCCAGTACCCGGGGTCCGATGGCTTAACGTGCCCATCATGATCATGATCATATGTAGAGGATTTTAGGAAGGGAGTATCTGACCCCAGGTCTTAAACAACCCTTAGAAATAGGAAGCTAGGGGATTTGGGCTAGAGTGCCCGATAGGAAAGTCACACGGAAGCGAGGTAGAAGACGCCCTTATTTACTACCGGGGGCCAGTACCCGGGGTCCGACGGCTTAACGTGCCCATCATGATCATGATCATATGTAGAGGATTTTAGGAAGGGAGTATCTGACCCCAGGTCTTAAACAACCCTTAGAAATAGGAAGCTAGGGGATTTGGGCTACAGTGCCCGATAGGAAAGTCACAAGTCGAAAGCGAGGTAGAAGACGCCCTTATTTACTACCGGGGGCCAGTACCCGGGGTCCGACGGCTTAATATGCCCATCATGATCATGATCATATGTAGAGGATTTTAGGAAGGGAGTGTCTGACCCCAGGTCTTAAACAACCCTTAGGAATAGGAAGCTAGGAGATTTGGGCTAGAGTGCCCGATAGGAAAGTCACACGGAAGCGAGGTAGAAGACGCCCTTATTTACTACCGGGGGGCCAGTACCCGGGGTCCGACGGCTTAACGTGCCCATCATGATCATGATCATATGTAGAGGATTTTAGGAAGGGAGTATCTGACCCCAGGTCTTAAACAACCCTTAGAAATAGGAAGCTAGGGGATTTGGGCTAGAGTGCCCGATAGGAAAGTCACAAGTAGGAAGCGAGGTAGAAGACGCCATTATTTACTACCGGGGGCCAGTACCCGGGGTCCGACGGCTTAACGTGCCCATCATGATCATGATCATATGTAGAGGATTTTAGGAAGGGAGTGTCTGACCCCAGGTCTTAAACAACACTTAGAAATAGGAAGCTAGGAGATTTGGGCTAGAGTGCCCGATAGGAAAGTCACACGGAAGCGAGGTAGAAGACGCCCTTATTTACTACCGGGGGGCCAGTCCCCGGGGTCCGACGGCTTAATGTGCCCATCAGATCAGATCAGATCATATGTAGAGGATTTTAGGAAGGAGTGTCTGACCCCAGGTCTTAAACAACCCTTAGAAATAGGAAGCTAGGAGATTTGGGCTAGAGTGCCGATAGGAAAGTCACACGGAAGCGAGGTAGAAGACGCCCTTATTTACTACCGGGGGCCAGTCCCCGGGGTCCGACGGCTTAATGTGCCCATCAGATCAGATCAGATCATATGTAGAGGATTTTAGGAAGGGAGTGTCTGACCCCAGGTCTTAAACAACCCTTAGAAATAGGAAGCTAGGAGATCTGGGCTAGAGTGCCCGATAGGAAAGTCACACGGAAGCGAGGTAGAAGACGCCCTTATTTACTACCGGGGGCCAGTACCCGGGGTCCGACGGCTTAACGTGCCCATCATGATCATGATCATATGTAGAGGATTTTAGGAAGGGAGTGTCTGACCCCAGGTCTTAAACAACCCTTAGAAATAGGAAGCTAGGGGATTTGGGCTAGAGTGCCCGATAGGAAAGTCACAAGTAGGAAGCGAGGTAGAAGACGCCATTATTTACTACCGGGGGCCAGTACCCGGGGTCCGACGGCTTAACGTGCCCATCATGATCATGATCATATGTAGAGGATTTTAGGAAGGGAGTGTCTGACCGCAGGTCTTAAACAACACTTAGAAATAGGAAGCTAGGAGATTTGGGCTAGAGTGCCCGATAGGAAAGTCACACGGAAGCGAGGTAGAAGACGCCCTTATTTACTACCGGGGGCCAGTACCCGGGGTCCGACTGCTTAAGGTGCCCATTCAATGCTCTAGTAGATCAGATCAGATCATATGTAGAGGATTTTAGGAAGGGAGTGTCTGACCCCAGGTCTTAAACAACCCTTAGAAATAGGAAGCTAGGAGATTTGGGCTAGAGTGCCCGATAGGAAAGTCACACGGAAGTGAGGTAGAAGACACCCTTATTTACTTCCGGGGGCCAGTACCCGGGGTCCGACTGCTTAAGGTGCCCATTCAATGCTCTAGTAGATCAGATAAGATCATATGTAGAGGATTTTAGGAAGGGAGTATCTGACCCCAGGTCTAAATAACCCTTAGAAATAGGAAGCTAGGAGATTTGGGCTAGAGTGCCCGATAGGAAAGTCACACGGAAGCGAGGTAGAAGACGCCCTTATTTACTACCGGGGGCCAATACCCGGGGTCCGACGGCTTTTCGTGCCCATCCGACGCACGGCGGATATTTAGTGGATCGAGCGTTCGTACCTGGCTGGGATCGAGCCTGAGGCCCTTTCCGTGGCAGTCACGAACGTTGCCTACTCGGCCACCCGCGGCCTTCAAACAGAAGTCATCGCTCTTTCCACGTTTTATAAGTGAGTCACGGAAAAATTCTCATCGGCCGCCCCCAGGAATCGAACCCAGGGTCTTCCATGAGAATTTTTCCGTGGCTCACTTATAAAACGTGGAAAGAGCGATGACTTCTGTTTGATGTCATGGAGTCTGCAAACGAATTAACAGAACTACAGGGCGAAGAAGAAGGAATTACTTTCTTAGAAGAACAAATCAAGGTTGCAAAAATATACGAAGGCAATTTTGTGTTCGATGTTTGTTTTGCACGACGCAGGACGACATCGCCATTAGTCATCATGAACTTTTAATGTAGCACTCCTCGTACACGGTATATAAATTTTCATGTTCTTATTGTCAGATATTGGCGAAACATCAGAAACATGAACATGGGAACCTTTTTTTACGAAACAAAACATTTAGAAGACCAGACAAATACTGTACGTAATATGGAAGCAACCTAAGGTTCGCACGCTACGCAATCTGCTTAAAAATTAAGTGAAAGCGTAACATTAATTAATTCTTAATTTACCGATCCAAATACGCCATGAGTTTTCTCTTTCTACCTTTTTTTTTTTTTTTTTTTTGGAAATTGAAATTCGAAGGAATGCTAAGAGGTTTCAACTACTTTTGATTTTTAGTGTCATAATATCCAAAATTTTTTTCCTTAAAGTAGGAAGAACATATTCGAGAATGCACATTGGGATGCAAATCATACAATTTCATTTTACACAGCCATTCTTTTAATGACTTCGTCCTTTACAGAGGAAAATCATGGAAAGTTATTCCTTCCTCAATCAGGGACGTCTCTAGACTTCGAAATCTGGGTGGGTGAGCGTTATTTTTTGTGGGTCAAGCTTGATAGCAAATGTTTTCAGGAAACACTGAAAGAACGAATGTTTAATGCTCTTCACTACCGGCTACAAAGAAATTCGTGCAAAATCCACCTGGATACACACATAGCCTAGCCAGAAATGTCTTAAAGAAAGGAAGGTTCCATGGAGTTGGTTCATTAGTGAAAACCTCATATATACATAATATCGCTTTAAATTCGTGCTCAATCCTCCTTCAAGAAGAGGGCCAGACCAAAGGACCCCACCCTTGATGACGCCAGTGCGCATACATACACAGATCTGACTAGTTACGCCGCTGGTGTAAGATACAAGTGTTACTAGAATGTCGCCTATAACTTTTACTTTCTCTGAATGCATTGTCTTACATTACTTTTCAAAATTTCGCATTTTTGCTTACAAAAAATTAGTACTGTACCTGAGCAATTTATTTAAGGGAGCATGACGTTTTTGTTTATCTAAATCAAATTTCATGGTCGTGCCACGCGGACACAATATATATCTACCTCTCGCGCCTTAACTCCCTTCCTTCAAGCCAATGCCCACCACTCCTCTCCATCAAATTAGTCGTCAGCCGTTTCCTGCTCTCTCATTGTCCCGGGGCAGTCTTAAGAGCGCAAGTATAGCTTTAGACGCTTTTTCGTGTTGGAATCTCCAACACAAAGTGTCTTTACAACAAGGCAGTCTTAAGAGCACAAGTGTAGCTTTAGACGCTTTTTCGTGTTGGAATCTCCAACAGGGTCTTCACAAAGTGTATTTACAACTTTGCACATTTATTACGGACACCCTGTACTATGTATGTTCATGGTATTTGTTTTATAATATACTGTAAATATCAAAGTTTTAATTGACATTAACGTTTTCTGTTGTAGGTCCCTCACTCATGTAGGAGGGGTGCTGTTCTATGAAAATATGGTCCCCACAAAAGAGCTCGGTGCGGTCGCTTGGTTCATCGAAACAAAATCTGATACACAAACAAAACGACATTTCCGAACTAAGTATGGGGAAACCCGCGGTCTCGTTCTAGTATACGCCAGTGACACCTGAAATTCATGGAGACTGGGTCTGTGCTGGATCAAGATCGTAGTGGCTGTCCATGGACATCGAATGAAGACCTCAAACGTGTTCGCGATTCATTTTCACGAAGCCCTGAAGAAGTGCACTCATTCCGCTGCCAGAGAACAACAAATGCCCCGGTCCACGGTACACAGGCTACTACATAGACATCTACGCTTATATGC
Organism: Macrothele yani; assembly: GCA_039090855.1. Classification (NCBI taxonomy): domain Eukaryota; kingdom Metazoa; phylum Arthropoda; class Arachnida; order Araneae; family Macrothelidae; genus Macrothele; species Macrothele yani. The sequence goes on along the minus strand of CM077022.1, from coordinate 8,196,384 downwards.
ATACTAAGTGCAACTGTTACAAGCACTTGAGGCGAAAAACACAACATTCCCTAGGAGGTGAACTGTACGGGATGGTTCAATTGCATGCCCACCCCGTTCCTCCGACGTCACACCTCTGGACTGTTTTGTATGGGGATATGTGAAGGATATCGTGTATCGGAGAAAGGTGCAGGACATCGATGACCTGAAATCCAGGATCAACAATGCCATTTCGACCATTACTGAGGACATGCTGCAACGCACATGGTTGGAACTGGAGTTTCGGCAAGATGTTCTACGCGCAACAAATGGTGCGCACCATGAGCTTTTGTAATGAGATAGAAAAAACCTTGGTCTTTGCTCTTATTTATGTGCTCAACCATATTTGTCTATCTCTACAGTGTATCTGTAATAAATGTGCAAAGTTGTAAAGAGACTTTGTGGACACCCTGTATTTTGTAAAGAAACCAAACACCAGAGCAATTAGTAGCGACCCACTGAGTGAATTCCTATCCACCTTACTTATTGGTACACTGGCCATACAAACATGAAAAAGGGGCTTAAACTAAGGAATTGGAAGAGTGGAGAACAATTGAATTTTCATATCCCTGCGGATGTTATTTTGATAACCTTTTTTGGAGACGTGAACAATGCACTTCCTAATGGAGAAATACGTAGGACTACAAGAAATAAAACACAAAACTTATTACTTAGCAAAGCCTAGATTTTATTTTAAAGTTAAATATACTTAAAAATGGCACATTTTGAACTGAGTGGGCTCGAGCTCACCCTCGCATCAACTTGGCGACGTTCCTGCTGTGGATACTTTCATTGTACACTATTTTTACTAGTGGTGCATCTACGTATTATTTGCGGTTTACTTCCAACTGTTGCCCACTCGCTGCGATTTACATGTCAGTTGTAGCGTGCTGCGATCTATCGAGCGCTTGGAAATATACTTCGCGTGAGTTGTGTAATTATCCCGTTTCCTGATCATATTTGGGTGGCCCTTAAAAGAACTTTTATGATTCCTAATTTTGTCCCTATTCCAAAACATTTATTATGACGGGAAAGTGTGCTTTCTTATGAATGGGAAAGCGTCTGTTTGGTAGAATGAATGAATGCCTATACTTCCGTATCTGGCCTGCGTCGTCTGCTACAACGAAGCACGTGCGGATAGGTGGCGCTTCCGCTGCTTTGCCGCCGAGGCTGGTAACTGTGTTATGTCACCACCGTTTGTTCCGTGGTTGCAGTCTATTCGGTTACTTGTGTTTAGATATTCTTCGCTTGTGTTGCCCCTGATTCTGCAAGCTCTGCTTTGTGTTTCTTTTGTTGTTGTTCCTCCTGCGTGCATTTTTACCTTGTGGAACTGGAAGCGCTTTTTCGAAGAAGTTTCCCAGGATGAGAAGAGTTGTGCGTCAGGGATTGATTACTAGGATTCAGGAAGTTTAGTGGGTCGATCCTAGTAATCAATCCAACCAGTAGAACATGTTCGGAAAGTCATTCAATGACTCTCAGAGCCAATAAGTCTCACCGTTATGGACAATTCAGGTGACAGAGGAATCATGTTTCATGGAAATCTGAGTAGTCTTCCCATGCAGTTGAGACATGGGGTGCTTGGGTTTTGGGTTTTTTTTTGATTGAAGGTTTAACGAACACCGTGAGTAACTCAATGGGCTATAAGCAGTCGCCCGTCCCTAATTTAGGGTCTCTGGTTCCAGGGAAAGGAGAGAGCCAGTGCCGTAAGACAAACACAACATCCATGCTTCACCGGGATTCGAACCCGAACCCCTTTCGGACGAATGATCAGAGGCCATGCTTAGGCCACTGCGCCACCTGGTATCTTTAAACGTGATTCTAAGCGATTCAGGGTCGAAATATGCTGTGAGAATGACAGATTTGCCAGCACATTGCTGCCTCTCATACACAAACATGTACAACCACGAACTACTGCCATGACAGATAAGTGGGCTACATGTCGTAACCTTGGTAGCTGCGGTTACGAATATCGCATAGTTAACCACTGGCTGAACTTCGTGGACCGTAGTACTGGGGCTCACACCCAAGGTGTTGAGAGCTATTGTCATCCTCTCAAATGCAAACTTAGTTATCGAACTCGTAAACTTCATTTGGCAGACCATATTCTAGAATATTTATTCAGACGGAACTATCGTCTTTCGTCAGATCATTGTTTTGAGGTCATGATTCGGATTACAAAACAATTCTTTCCTGGACGTAATTAGTTTATTTAATGATGTGCTAGAAAGGTTTTAATTCTGCACGAAACACGTCTCTACCTTCCCTGTAAATGTTTCAGAACACGACAAAAATCATCCTTCACAAAAGGCTACCTCAGAAACATTTTGTCTCGAGAATGAAAGGTACCAGTACCAGAGTTCTTCCAGTCCTCCCAACAGAAGTTGCACATGCAATCAAGAACATGAAGCGGGGAAAAGCTCCAGGAGAAGATGGAATTACTGTAGACATCATACAAGAAGCAAGTGGAGAAATTGAAACAGTACTCGCCCAAGTTTTCACTCGATGCCTTAATGAAGGGAAGATTCCTGAAGATTGGAAAAACGCTACAATGATCCATTTACATAAAAAAGGTGACATTGAGGATCTCAGGAACTACAGACTTATCAGCCTCTTATCAGTGGTTTATAAAATCTTCACTAAAGTTCTTTCACACCGCTTGAAGGTAACACTGGACATGGTTCAACCGAGAGAGAAAGCTGGATTCAGGAGTGGCTACAGCACTATAGATCATATCCGCGTACTGAGAGAACTAATTGAAAGAGCGAGGGAATATGAACTTCCAATTTGCATGGCTTTTGTCGATTATGAAAAGGCCTTTGGTTTGGGCAAACCATCAGCAGTTACAATGGCTTTGAAATCCTGCGGTAATGAAGATGCATACATTAATATTATTAATAACATCTATGAAAATGCAAGTGCAAAGATTCGGCTGTTTGAAAATACAACACACATAAAAATCGGAAAAGGAGTGAGACAAGGTGACACCATATCTTCGAAGCTCTTTAATGCCACATTGGAAAATGTCTTTCAATCACTGAACTGGGAAAACAAAGGGATAAAGATTAATGGAGATTATCTAACCCACCTTCGTTTTGCTGATGACATAGTCATTTTTGCAACTACCCCATCAGAGCTACAGAGTATTATCCAGGAACTTGCTGACAAGAGTAAAGAAGTGGGATTAAAAATGAACTTTCAGAAGACAAAAGTGATGTTCAATGCTTTTACAAGAAATGAAGATTTATCGATTAATGGGGAAAAGCTGGAGATAACAGACACGTACCTTTATCTTGGACAGCAGATATCATGTGAGGGTCACATGGATGAAGAAATTAATTGGCGTATAAAACTTGCCTGGATAGCTTTTCGAAGAAACAGCATAATTTTCAAGAACAATTTGCCATTATGTCTTAAAAGAAAAGTGTTTGATCAATGCATCCTTCCAGTGCTTACGTATGGTGCTGAGATGTGGTCTTAACTAAAATAGAATTACAAAGGCTGCATACAACTCAAAGAAGCATGGAGAGGTGTATGCGTGGTGTAACCAGGAGAGATAAGAAGAGGAACTCGTGGATCAGAAAAATGACAAGAGTGAAAGGCATCATCATCAGAGTTAAATCCCTGAAATGGCAATGGCCTGGATATACTGCCAGAAGGACAGACCATCAATGGACAGCCGAAAATTTAGATTGGATTCCAAGGGACAGGAAAAGACCCAGAAGAAGACCACATGGGAGATGGGTGGATGAAATTCGAAAGTATGCGGGAGTAACATGGAGGAGACTGGCACAAGACAGACCGTTGTAGAAGAGGCTTGGAGAGACTTTCGTCCAGCAATGGATTGATAATGGTTGACAATGATGATGATGATCGTCTGTCAAAGAATTCTTCATTTCCCTCTATTAGTTTGCTTTTCAAAGGACATAAATTAGTTGTCTGTAGAAATGATACCAGTCGCAAAATGTCTCAGTGGACGTGGGAATTTCACCAAATGACAATTCCTGGATTGCTCCATCGTAGCACAATCTTTTGGCGAAACAATGCACTACAATCATCACGATATGAAGAGAAAGATGAGCATCTTGGTAAAACTTTCTGAGTATGCGGAAACACAGATCATCCTTTCCTAAAACATGCTTCTTACAACACCTGAATTGTCCAAAACAATAAGACATATCTTCTGTGAGAGTCATTGGGTGACTCTTTGAACATCATTACATTGGTAGCAATCCTTGGCTTTCAAATCACGAAATAAACGTAGCCTCTTCCCTATCGATTTCATGGAAGAATCTCTTCCAATTGCGCATCTTACAGCACAGTAAAAAATTCGTCCGAAAAAAAAACACTTAAAGGTTCCCGCTACAAAACAGACATTCAACAAACACACTAGAGCTAAGACCTACTAAAAGCGGCAAAGCAGGAGCCGACGTGCTGCCATCTGTCTGCCAATCTGTAATCAGCAGAAATAAACAAAATTAACGGAGAGCGGGCTGCAGTTGGAAGTTTACCCTTATTTTCTGTATTTCGAAAATTGCTCTGTATATGTTCAGGATAGGGAATGATTTCATAATTTCCTGTATTCTCTAAATTTTGTGTTCTCCGTGTAATAATTATACATGAAAATTTTATGGTAAAACTGCGGGTTCCACACTCTTCAACTTGCCAATATGGTTCTTTTTCGTCAATTTTCCGTCTAAGACATTATTGCTTTCCTTTTAGAACTGAATGAGCATGATTTTCGTAATTTTCTACAAAGCTTTGCGGTTTGTCTTCAGCATAGTTAAATGGAGTTTCGTGTGCAACTTTAATTACACTATTGTAGATCCATTTATTTTCCAGTAAAGCTACGTGAAAGAGTAGCATTCTAAATTTCCTGATGTAAGTGTTGCATGTTACGGTATACAGGAACAAAAGTATTTCTAACACGTCCAGTGAAATTGTGGTGTTTACGTCTCTACATTTCGTCCCAGTCTTGCTTTTTACCAAGTAAAATAACGACAAGGGACGTTTCGTTTATTTCTACACTTCGATTCACCCTAAGATGACACTGAAAGGGAAGGTACGTGAAACCTATCGCCGCGACTAAAAGGAGTTCCCAAAGTTTTCCGTGAAAACCAACGCTTTTATTGCCCAGAATCAACTTCATTTTATCCTAGCTGTTTACTTATAAGCACATATAGTTATTTTAGACAAATCAAAAAATGATCTTCAGAAATTAAGTTTTAAAATTAGATCAACACACGCATGCGTAGATATGCAGTGTTTGGGAGACAAGGATGACAATGAATTGATGGGGAAAGTGATTGACAGCTGCTAATAGCAGAACACAATGGGGAGTGACGCGGATGAACACAGATTACTCGGCTGTCCCAGAAAGCTCAATGAGTCCGTAGGCTCTTGTACCTTAAACTGCGGTGTCAACTTAGGGTGAATCGAAGTATAGTCATGTAAAACGACAAATACTTAAATAAGCATGATTTCATTTTAATACAGATATATGAGAATTTTGAGAAAGACAATTAAATATTGTCCATTAGCTTAATCACCATAGGTAGAGGCGTATATATAATACTGTTTGGCGGGGAAGGCGACGGTAAACGGAATTTCTTGAAATTCAGCAGAGCAAAATAAAAATTAATGAAAAAATGAAATGATTTTATTCTAATGTAAGTTGATACATTTTTATTAAATTAAAGCATTTTGTTTTCAATGTAAGTCGCATTTAAACCAGAAACATAAAAAATGAAACAGTTTCCGAAATTTGCCATGGTTTCTTGTCCTCCCACTCTAAACACCGTTCTTGACCACTTTTTGCATCACTTTTTGCGCTATGCAGCTGTTTTTTTTTTTTCGGAGTATAATACATCTCCAGTAACCGATATGAGGTGTGCAACAATGCTTATTTCTTTTCTGTCAAGACTCGCACTTTTATGCGTTATGGAGGCAATATTTACTGATGTATATACTTGAAAAACATGGTATTTGCTGTATTTTACAAACACCAATATAAAAACATCGAAATATGACTTTCAAAAGCAGTCGTCAGTTTAAAAATTAAAAAAAATTATGTATTAACAAAATATCTTTAACAGACGGTAGACTTTCTCTTTTTGAAACGGCATATCGGGAACGCCTGTTTAGGCATCCTTATAATATATTGTGAATATTGTGGAGGGTAGTGAGATGGCTGAAAATTGTGACGATACAGAGGATAAGAATATGGAGGTTAATATTCCTAGTGAAACCATTCCTAAGGGCCTTCAGACTCCCAGTAGTGCTCGAACCGAGTCTGGAGGTAGTGAGATGTCCAGCGAAGAAGGGGAGACCTCCAGTGCTTATGGTACGCAGGGCAGTAAGTATGATTCTTATCTTAGTGAGAGTATTGAGGAGGGAATTGCTATTAGTGAAAGATTTAAAGATGATATGGAATGTAATGATGACAGTGATATTGATATTTCTAATGATTTAACTGATAATTGTAGTAATGTTGTTGATAATGATTGTGATAATAGTGTTATTGAGTGTTTTGGTGCCGCCACGAACCGTGAAAAATCTGAAGTCGAATGTTTTGGTGCGAAGGATGTGAATTTGGTTTCCACTGACCCAGTGCATGATTTATTTCCGGATCTTCCCAACGACACCGGTCAATGGGAAGGGACGGGTATGAGGGCACCTGCCCTCCTGGCCAAAGCAAGGGGGCAGCGGTCTTCCTCCGCGGCTATGGATGGTCAGGGCGTGCGTCTTTCCGAAAGGGAAGTTGCATACCTTACTCCACCCTCCTATGGGCTATCAGAGCACGTCGGGGGTCCCGGAGGCGCACTTGCGCTTCGACGCGCTACGACTACGAGCGGTAGCCACGTCGCTGCTGACTCGGAAGCGATCCGGAGACTGCCGGGACAATCTGGGCTCCGCTCGATGGAGTCCGGGCTGTCGGTGTTGGTGGTGCGCAGGTTCGCCAGCACTCTGGTACTGAGGCAATAAGTGGCAAGTTCTGGGCTTCTACGGAGCCTGTGACGGGTGATGATGAAGATGTGGACCCTGTTCGGGCTAACTTACAACACCAGTACCAGAGTAAGTTTAAAAACTCTGGCAAAGAATTCACGGCAGCTAATTTTAAGGCTGTCAACGAGCTTGCCGCGGCGTCCGTTGTGATGTTGCACGGCACAGGTCACGTCGTTCCGACGGCAAACGGGCAGAGTTTCACTGCTGAGAAAATGGATCGCGGTGCAGCAAAGAAGGTGAAATTTGACAAGTAATGTGGTTTCTTTTCCTGTCTCTCCGTTTCCAAGTTTTCATGACTCTTGTTTAATTTTGTTTTTGTTTAATCTCCACTTTCCCTTTTCAGCCCAGGGTAAGTATGCATACCAGTAGGGTAAATTTTCTCGGCACCAACATTAGGATTGGTACGTTGAATGTTCAAGGCCTTAACTCTGCGGAGAAGCATTGTTGGCTTGAAGGATTCTTCCGCCAGAGTAATCTGGACTTCCTTATGATTCAGGAGACGCATCATACGGACTTGGCCAAGTTGTTTGCCATTCGAAGAAATTCTGGGCTAAGGTTTAAGTACTCTTTAGGCAGTACCGGCTACACGGGTGTTGCCATTATTTTTAAAGAGAAGTTTGAGAGATATATTTCGCAATTTCAAACGGACGGGGAGGGTCGGCTGATTGTTCTGACCACTCACAGTGGTAGTATGTCCATGAAGCTTGTATGTGTTTACGCTCCGAACCAGGGAAACATGCAACGGTTGTTCTACAACCAGCTCCCGTTTTTCTTTAGGAGTTCGGAGGACGTCTTGATTGTCGGCGGAGACTTTAATGCCGTCATCGATAGTCACCTTGATAGGGCGGGCAATGGTAGGTGATCTGAAGCCTATGAGAGCGTGATTAAAGCTATCCTGAACACTCAGGGTTTTTACGATGTGTGGAGAACTCTTAACCCTAGAGAGCCAGGCTACACTTGGCACAGAGGGACCAGTGCGTCCCGCATTGATATGTTTCTTGTCTCCAAGATTGATTGGATTGACAAAGTTGAAATTTTCAGCCCTAACTCCCCTCTGAGGTACATTTCTGACCACTCGGCCATCATGATGAATGTCTGTGTCCCGGTTCCGAGAGAGAGGTGCAACCCCTGGCGAATGAACGTCTCCATGTTAGAAAACGAAGAAACACTGGTGCACCTTCGTTCTATTTTGAACGCTGGGATAGCCACGATTACGGACGATGAGTGCGGCGTGTGGGAGAGGGTTAAAAAAGAGATTAGGGATTACCTTATGAAGAAAGGTAGGCTGGCTGCCATGGAAAGGAGGAATTGTCACATGATTTTGATGAATATCCTGAATGCGGTGATTCGTGGAGAGGAAGGAGGTTGTAATTCCTCTCTGATTAATAACGTTAGAAGTATGATCAGTCATTTTTTTAAGGAAGAGGGTTCGGCGGTCAAATTGACAGGCTCCCTCGAAGTGCTCCGGCAGGAGAGGGACATAAACTGCATTTTCAGAAAGATGGAGGCTGAGAGAGTTAGGGAGAACCTCCAATGTCTTGATATCGACAACAGGGAAGTCAGGGATCTCACCGACATTCTGAAGGCCGCCGCGGACTATTACAGTGAGTTTTTCAGCAAGGAAGCTGTGGCCTCTGAGGTTATGGATGTCTGGTTGGAAGGCACGCCGGTTCTTGCGCAGGAGGATAGGAATCTCGTGGAAAGGGAGTTCACTGATAATGAGGTCAAGACTGCGATCCTGGCTCTCAAGTTCAACAAGTCTCCTGGTATTGATGGCTTGCCGGCCGGGTTCTATAAGAAATTTTCCAATATTCTGGTTCCGTGGCTTTGTAGAATTTACAACCACATTGTGAATAGAGGAATCATGAGTGAAACTATGAGAACCAGTATTGTTACTTTGCTATGTAAGACCCCGGAGAATCCTGCCAGGGATCTTGGTGGGTGGAGACCAGTGTCTCTGTCTACAATTGATTACAAGATCATGGCAAAAATCATCAATGCTAGGCTTTTGCGAGTTGCGGAGAATCTGGTTGGTGTTGGTCAGACCTGCAGTATACGTGGGAGACAAATGTTTCACAACATCAGGTGCGTAAGAGACTTGGTCACTTACGTTACCGAAAGAGATCTTAAGCTGGGAATGTTTTCTGCGGATCAAAGCAAAGCCTTTGATCGGGTCTCCCACGATTTCATCAGGAAGTTGCTGGAAGATCACGGCTTTGGTGATATCTTCCGAAGGGCTGTGGACTCTTTGTATAGAGACATCAATGGTAGAGTTATTGTTTCTGGCCGTCTTTCTCCCTCTTTGAGGTTGGAAGAGGAGTGAGACAAGGCTGCCATCTCTCTCCACTGTTGTTTGTTTTGGTCATCGAGACCATGCTGAGGAAGGTTCTGGCGCCCCCGAACATCAAAGGGGTTCCTGTGCCTGGTTGTGCGTACTCCATGAAGTACTTGGAGTATGCTGATGATGTCACCTTCTTTGTGGACTCGGAAGGAAGGGGGTTCTGTGTTGCCACCGGTGCTAAGCTGAATGACGATAAGTCCAGTCTGCTGCTCTGGGGAAGATGGGATTGCACAGCCGTTGATGGGCTGGAGGTGACCGATTGACGCGTCAGGATACTGGGTATCCTTTTCGATAGAGACGGTGTTCATAAGAAAACTTGGGGGGACATCCTCTCTAACATGCGGAAAGAGAAGGAAAGGTGGCAGATGCTTCATATTTCAATGACTAATCGTGCTAAGTTGGCAAATGCCCTCTTGGTGTCAAAGTGTGCTTTTGCCGAAGAGTTTGAGTCACCCCCTCGGAGTCTTTTGAGGTTATTGGAGAGGGAGATTTTTGCCTTCATCTGAGCTGGTAAGGCCGTTGAGGCGATAGCCAGAGCCGCCCTTTTTTGTCCTAGGGAGGAAGGCGGTTTAGAGGTTAAACACCTTTCCTCTTGGTTCAGCGCACTCCAGTTTCGTAGTACAAAAGGGGCTCTTAACTCCTCTCATCCGTGTAAGAATTTTGTGTCTCTTTTGACTGGATTATCCGCGGACAAGTTCTTGCCTGGCTATCGCTTTTTCGGGCGCCGCAGGGAAACTGCCCATAAGTGTTACAAGCTTGGTGGGCACCTTCAGGCCCTTGCGGAGGCCAACCGGAACGGGAACAACTTGAAGCAGATGTACTTTCATATCCTTCCTAGACCCAGGAAGAAGATCATTGAGTTCAATGTTCTTAACTTCGATAAGAGGGAGGCGTGTATGTGTGTCCATGCTGCTGGGGTTGATTGCAAAAAACGGGACTTTAAGTTACGTTTGGCGCATGATGTCCTTCCTACGAGGAAATGGCAGTGCAGGTGGGGTGGTGCTGTCACTGACAGGTGTCTTTCCTGAAATCTTATCGAAGATAGGCACCACTTGTTTTTTAGTTGCCCTATGGCTGTGCAGGTTTCGCGGTTGGTCTGGGATTGGGCCGGCCGCCCTCAGCAGTTAATGCCTCAGCATGTTTCCTACCAGTATCCCGGTCCCAAAGCGGGAAGGGATGTCTGGAGGCTCATCGTTACGGAGACGACGTACAAAATCTGGAGAGAGAGGAACAGAGTTCTTTATTGTAATCACGGTAATGTGGGATTCAGCCCTATGAAAGTTGCCTGGCAGGTCAAGTGCGAGATCCGGGACAGGGTTGAACTTGACGCCCACACCCTTTCGGACCGTGCCTTCAGGTATCGGTGGGTCTTCTGGCCTCGGATTGTTACCGGTACTAGGGAAACGTACTTCTTCCACTGGAGAACTTAACTCCCTCCCACCCACCCCCACCCCTTGTTTTGGCTTGCAATCCTGCATTACCGGCTCCTTTTGATTTTTTTTTATGTTTTGTTTCGTTGAAACATGTTTTGTGTGTTCTACTAACTTCTCGGATCGAGCGTGAGGGGCTCCGGAGACGCCGTTTTCCGGAACCCCGATCGGTCGATTCGGTGCTTTTTGTTTCGTTTCAGCCTCTTCTGCTTTGCGGTTTGGATCCAGTTTCGGTTTCCAGACCTCCGGTTTCCGCGTTCGGTGTGCTGTGATTCTGGGGTGTTGCTTGCGAGAGTGTTTTATTTATTTGTGTGTGTGTGTGTGTGTGTGTGTGTGTGTGTGTGTGTGTGTGTGTGCGTGTTTTTTTTTCTGTGTGCGTGTTTTGGTGGAGTGGGTGCCTTGGGGAGATTTTTTGTTGTTGTCTGGTGTGTGTCTGGCGTGTGACGGTTTTGTGTGTGTGCCTTTAGGAAGGAGGCTTCCTCGTTTTTGGAGTAGCCTGTTGCTCTCCGCCGTTGCCTCCTCTGATGTTGTCATCCGTTGCGTGACTACGTCACTGGGTCTCCTCCGAAGGAGGACCTTCCCTCCTACATGAACGTTTCGAAGGGCCTTGTCCCTCCGTCGTTCTAGGAGACTCCGCCGTCGGAATGTATGGTGTCGCGTCGGGGGTGTGAGTGTCCTTTCTTGTGGAACCGTGGTGTGTGTATCGGGGCGTGTGTGAAACACCGGTGGAACCGATCCCATGTTCATACATGGAAGCGGGGAAACAAGCGTGTTGGTGTTGCTGGGCAACAAAAGTTCGTAATGGGAGAGAGGCCGTCGTGCTTCTGCACAATATGACGTCCCTTTCTTTCTGTTTTCAGTGAATGGTATACGAAGACAAGGCATCCTTATAACTATACTTCGATTCACCCTAAGAGGACCCTGCAGTTGAGGGCCTACGCACTCACTGAGCCTTCGGGGACGGCTGAGGGTGTGGTTCTTCCTCGTTACTGCCCACTGTGTACTGCTGCTAGCAGCTGTCAATCACTTCCCCCATCAATTCATTTTTTTGGGTTGGAGGTTTAACGACCACCGTGAGCAACTCAATGGGCTATAAGCAGTCGCCCGTCCCTAATTTAGGGTCACTGGTTCCAGGGAAGGGAGAGAGCCAGTGCCGTAAGACAAACACAACATCCATGCCTCACCGGGATTCGAACCCGGACCCCGTTCGGACGAATGATCAGAGGCCAGCGCCTTAGACCACTGCACCACCGGGGCGGCCCCCCATCAATTCATTGGCATCCTTGTCTCCCAAACACTGCATATCTACACATCCGTGTGTTGGTCTAATTTCAAAACTTAATTTTTGAAAATAGATCATTTTTAGATTTGTCTAAAATTAGTATATGTACACTAGTATCTGGACACAGGGACAGAACAAACACACGAAAATCAAATCCGTTATCTCATTGGCAGGATGAAAACGGTACAATTCTGCTTGGTTTGATTTATATTTAGCAGGCTTCCTTTTCATACTTCGAGGTGACCATGAATACTGCGAACGGATTCATCTGTTCAATTTGTGGTGGTTCATTCGGGCTGAAATATAACTTAAAGAAGCATGTTAAAAAAATTTCATCCTGATGTTTCCATCATACCTGAACTAGGTATTGCAACGAGATTGACATGCAGCTACTGTCAGGTAACATTTGGAGTACAAAAACGCCTGCGCACTCATCTCATAAAGTTCCATTCGGATTAACTTGGGTTAACGTGAAGACTATGGTGCAAAATTCAGGGACGAAAAATTTCCAAAAACTGTGCCGTACATTCTTTTTGAAATCAAAAATGATGTAAAATAACAAAAAAAAAATTCATTGATAGTCTTATTTGAAAAACGTTTTACGTAAAATTTACCTGTCTATCCGACAAGCGGAATTCCAGTCAGCGGCGGCGATGACGCCGTGACTACCGCTAGAGTGTTTGCCCGTGGTCTCAGCAAAAGAATCCCCGCAAAACAGGTTAGGCCTAACCGTCCCACACGTGCACGGCAACCACCAGCTTGACTAACAGAGGTGAGCACGGAAGGATACTACACACATGCAGAAGTACAGAATGGCTCCACTTACACAAGCAATGAAAGGGCCTCCTTTTTTACTTTCTAGTGTTTCCTATTCTTCAGTTGTTTATTTTACGAATTTGTAAATCGCAGAAAACATCGACGTTTGTATGAAATCAACTTACACAAATTCCTCTTTTTCTGCAAAAGGATTTGAAGCCTTCAATATACACCGATGAGCTATTACATTGTGACCACCTTCTTAGTAATCTGTAGGACTCGCTTTTTCCAGCAAAACAGAGGCCACTTGGAAAGGCATCGATTCGATGAGGTGGTGATAGGTTTCCTGCTGTTTCTGGTACCATAATGTCAACAGCAGGTCCTCCAGTTCCCGTGCATTTCAGGGAGGTGGTGATTCAGCGCGAACCCTCTTTTCCAAGTCCAACTATAATGTGTCGATTTAGTTCATGTCAAGTGAATTTGGAGAACAGGGCATTTACAGAAAGTCACCAGCATGTTCCTCGAACCACTCCTTGACAAGCCTGGCAGTGTGGCATGGCGTATTATCCTGTTGGTAATGGCCATCACCAGCAAGGAACACAGTTACCATGAATTGGTGAACTTGGACCGCAACGATGTTCAGATACCTGACAGATGTCAGGGATTGCGATAATGGAGCCTAAAGTGTCCCAAGAAAACATCGCGCACATCATAACACCACCGCCCTGTTTCCGCCCAAACGTGCATCCACGTGCCATAGCCTCCGTTGGTAATCGGCGTATCCGCGCTCGGCCGTCTACGTGATGCATCAGGAATCTTGATTCGTTAGACTAGGCTACTTTCTTCCAATCATCCAAGGTCCTATCTCGATGATCTGGGGCCAATTTCATGCGTTGTTGACGATGACGTGCTGTGAGCATGGGGACCCGGCTGGGTCTTCGGCTACGCAGTCCCAAGCGCAAAAGACTGCGATGAAGTGTTTGCTGTGACACATTGCCCTGATCACCACTGTTGTGACTACGGGTGATTTGTCGCACAGTGGCCCTGAAGTCGCTGTGAACAATCGCGGCGGTCTCCACTCCCCTCTGGTATCAATTAGCTGCGGACGACAGACTGCTGGACGACGGTTGATCGTTTGGCCATTTGTGCACCACTTTTTATACGTACTCACTACAGCGACACGTCAACAAGCCGCGCCGTTTCCGAGATCGCTGTTCCGAGGGGTTTGTCTTTTATCAAACTGCGGTAAATCGGCAGTTTTTTCTATTCTGACTCCGACTCCTTAACTAACCGAAAACCAGTTCTCGGGTTGTATATATACTGCTCTGTGAACTTCACTTGCGCCGCCGTTCGGTCTCCAGGTGCGCTCATTTCTCTAGGCTGGGGTGGTCATAATGAAGTGGCTCATCGGTGTACATGTAAAACCCCCTTATCTCGCATCCAGTTACCACTCGATCGAAGAAGGGATTGATTTTGTACAGAGCTTGCATGGGTACATTGATTGTCATTCCAATCGATTTGTTCTTGGCCGATAACACTGGGAACAAAGTTTTTGTTGCATTGATACCAGCACTTGTTCTAACCATCGAGTTCATATTAAGTGGAGTCACCACTCCTATCCACGCAGCACTGGTCGCCATAAGTCACCGTCCGTACTGCAAGTGACGTCACATCAGGGCACGCCGCAGACGAGAAGCTGCTTTGAAACCAATGGAATAAAAACTACCAGGCGTATAAACAGATAAAATGAGGAATTCAATAATCTTTATCCATTATACACAAGCTTACTGTTTTATCAACTATACACTGAGTGGCCACTTTATTATGACCACCTGACAGTTTTAAGCAAATGAGCTATGGCTGCGCGCTATTGCCGCCAGAGGGCGAGGCTAGTACAAAAAGGGAAAGCTCAGTACTTGCGAAAGTAGTAGAAGTGATTTTTGGGTGACGAGATGGAAAAAAATGCGATTTGACGGACTTTCAACGTGGGATGATTGTAGGAGCTCGGAGCCATGGAGCGAGTATCACCGAAACCACCGCATTTGCGAAATGTCCCAGAGCAGCTGTTGTTAAAGTGTTTAAAGACTGGACTGTCAGCCAAAAAACTGGGCCTCTACGTGCAACGTGTGGTCGTCATCGACTAGTGACTGCTCGGGTGGAACGGAGAGTGTCCAGACTGGTAGCAGACAACAGAAGGGCAACAGTACAGCAAATTACAGACCATTTTAATCAAGGATCCCCTCAAATGGTCTCTGCATGCAATGTTCGCCGTACACTGCATCGGATGGGATATGGCAGCCGAATGCCTGTTCGAACACCTTTGCTGCCTGCAGTTAACAAGAAAAAATGTCTCCAGTTCACACTGGAGCACAAGGATTGGACAGTCGATAATTGGAAACAAATTATGTGGCCCGATGAATCGCGTTTTCAGTTGCACTATGGCAATGGCCGAGTGAGAATTTGGCGGAAACAGCACGAAAGCATGGACCCCAAATGCATTGCTACAACCCTTCGAGCTGGTGGAGGCAACGTTATGGTTTGGGGAATGTTTTCTTGGGATGCTTTGTGCCCTTTAATTCGTGTTGATCAACGTCTGACTGGCACATCATATCTAAACATCGTTGCGGACCAAGTGCATCCTGTCTTGTGGATGGTTTATCCTAATGGCGATGGCTACTTTCAACAAGATAATGCGTCCTGCCATAGTGCTCGTATTGTACAGGATTGGTTTCAGGAACATGCCGGTGAGTTTACTTTGCTTAGGTGGCCCCCATAATCCCCATTGAGAATTTGTGGGATGAAGCTGAACGAGCCATCAGACAGCGGGATCCACAACCCTGCAATCTCACACTTCTGGAAAGTGCTATTTATCAAGCATGGTCTCAGATTCCACAAACCACCTATCAACATCTCGTGGAGTCCATGCCACGAAGAATCGATGCAGTATTAAAGGCAAAAGGTGGCCCAACGAAGTACTGAGGGGGTGGTCATAATAAAGTGGCCACTCAGTGTACAATTTAGTTCTTTTTTGCCTGTATGTGACGTCACGCCAAAGATTAGCTGTGACCTATGGCGGCAGGATCAGTGGTGTCTCCATCAGCATAAGCTCGATGGTTCTAACCTAATTTGAGTGTGCTAAATTCAAATCTGAAGTTAATTTTTCTCTGTAAGCTCTAGATTTTCTGCAATTCAACATTTTTATTTTCGCAAAATTTTGACTCCTCTCGCATTATGACATGGTCTATCTGAGGAATTTATGATCACGCAGTCTTAAAATTAGGTTTAAGGTGGACGTCAAGTAATTATGCTTCCTATACTTCCAATGGAAAAAATTCTGTACTCATTTTCTTCCCAATTAATGCGTTCCCAAGGATGAAAATTTGAACATCGATTAAAATAACTTCCTATTATAATTTGGAATACTTAATATTTTCTAAAATATAACCATAATTATATTAAAAATCAATAACTTTTCCTTTGATGGTGTTGAAACCAGAAAAGCGATGGCGCGACCTGTACTTTGATGACGTCAGTAGACAAACAAATGTTGGATTGCATAATTATGATTATGTTTTAGAAAATATTAAGTATTCCAAGTCATAAAATGAAGCTATTTTAATCGATGTTCAAATTTTCATCCTTGGGAACGCATTAATTGTGAAGAAAATGCGTACAGAAAGAAGTTTTCCCATTGGAAGTATAGGAAGCAAAATTACTTGAGGTTCACCTGAAACAATCGTCCTGGCAAAGATATTCTTCATATATTCACAATATATGAAGACTACTGCTGGAGCATCAAACGAGATTGCCCTGAGAATGTTCAGCGTTTGTGGACATTCTCAGGGCAATCTCGTTTGATGCTCCAGCAGCAGTCTGCCATCATATTTTTGTCCCATCGCCCTTGATAGCGCTGTTCCATCGTCACGAGGTCTTGATGGAAACACTCTCCCTGTTCATCACTAGCAGCCCCAAGGTTCTCGGGGAATTGATCAAGGTGACTATTCAGGAAATGGAACTTGACACTCATGTTGCACCCAAAGGTCGAGACAAGCCAATAGCATTCTAGCAACGAGAACCTCATAGTTATCTGCCTTTTTGTTACCAAAAACGTTTGGTATATAATTGCCACGAAAAACAGCCATGCTGCCTTCTCCTTGTCATTCATCTTCCTGACAAATACCTCATCACGTACAAGGGCACGAATTTGAGGTCCATCGAATACACCTGATTTGATGTTTCCGAAAGACAAAGCAGGAAAAGCAGAAACTATATGTTGAAAATATTCACCATCAGTACTTAATGCCTTCACGAACTGTTTCATCAAGCCGAGCTTGATATGGAGTGAGGGAAAATAATCTTCTCTCGGCCAACAATTGGGTCATTCACAATGTTTGGCATGCCTGCTTCTAAAGTTTCACGGATGGGCCACTCCTTCTGGGTCCACTGTTTCTCTCAAGCTCAGCTGTTCCACCATGGAAACTTAGTGAAGCCTTTCTGTTTCCAATGAAGAAGCTGGCCATTTTCAGGTCCACACAAGTGATCCAGTTGTGCTCGTGATATTTGAGTAAGTCAATGCCCATTTTTATGTCATTATGTTCTTCTTGCAAATGCACTGATTGTGAGTGACCAACTGGAACCGCTCCATAAACATTGCCACTGTGCAAGAGAACAAACACGCTTGAGGCTGCGCTTTGAGCTGTCCAGAAATAATCGCCGTTCCGTTGGACTATACGAGGTAACACTTAATTGCCTGGGAAGATCTGGGATATCGTGGCAGTATACAAACAAATAAAAAGTAACAATTAAGAGTAAAAATACAAATTACTTAAATTATTTACCCTTGAATATAAGAAACACACACTTAACATAATTTCAGAATGTTTTGCACGAAGTAAAAGAAAAAAATGAGGACATGGGTCTGTTTTTTCGTCCCCACGAAGAACCTTTTAGTTCATTGTATTTTGAAGGATGCGTAGTTATGTACAAACGATTAACATATACCTAGGTATAGCACCTTCTTCTCACTAATATAAAATTTAATTTATTAAACTGATATATCATTCACTTTCTCTTATTAATAATATACACTGAAGAGCAATTTAATTAGAGACAACTGGCGTTATGCAAATGTGGCGCTGTGGGCGGCCCTGTAAACGGAAACTACATGACGTATGCAGCGATCCGACAATATAAGGAGTGATGCGACGGGAATCAGTTAGAGTCGGACGCAGTATGGGTAAAACGAAGGATCTAAGCGCATTTGATCGTGGGCAAATTGTCGGGGCCCGACGAATGTGTCACTCCATCTCGGAAGTCGTGCAGGCACTGAGATTTTCACGAGCCAATGTGTCACGGGTGCACCGTGAGTACATCGAATCCGGTAAAACCATCCCTGCAAGGGCCAACTGCCGTGGACAACAGTGTGTGGATGAGCGGGGTCATCGTCGGCTAGCTCGCATTGTAACAGCGGATAGACTGGACCACAGTGCAAGAAATCACTCGGCAATTTAACGCTGGTGCACAAAAACGTGTAAGCAGCCACAACATCCAGAACCATCTCCTTGCTGTGGGGTACAGAAGCAGTCGTACCACGTCGTACCACGAGGGTACCGCTGCTGACCGCACATCACAAGGTGCAAAGATTAGCATGGGCGCGGGAACATCGCCACTCTACCCTAGAGATGTGGAAACATGTTTCCTAGACTAATGAGTCGAGATTCACGTTGGTACATGCGGATGGCAGGATACGAGTACGGCGCACACCACATGAAGCGATGGATCCTTCTTGCCAGCAGGGTACTCTTCAAGCTGGTGGGGGTGGCATTCTCGTCTGGGGACTGTTTACGTGGACTGAAATGGGACCCCCTGGTACGTGTGACATCGTCCCTCACAGGTCAACGTTACCGGGATATCCTGGACGACCATTTGCTCCCGTTTGTGTGTCTTCAACATCCCACTGGGGACCTCATCCTGCAACAAGACAATGAACTGTGCCATCGCACCCGAATTGTATCTGAATGGTTGGATGAACACTCCACCGACGTGACCTTGCTTCCTTGGCCAACTAGGTCACCTGACCTCAATCCCATCGAGCACATCTGGGATGCCATCGAGAGAGATGTTCGAGGCTCTGACTCCCCTCCATGAAATCTTCGTGAACTGTGGGAGTTTGTTCAGGGGTCGTGGATCCGTGTGGCTACCCAACGCTTCCGGTGTCTTGTCGAGTCCATGCCGAGACAAATCGCCTCCGTTATCAGTGGGAAAGGTGGTGCTATACGTTACTAGACAGGTATCTCTAATTCAATTGCTCTTCAGTGTATAGCAGCACATATTCAAATAGTAAAGCATAAAAAAGGCCGTGCTTTTTAAAAACTTCTGCCTCTAACACAATTATAAAATGTTTTAGTGGTTTTATGGCATAAGTAAAAAGGAAGCTGAACTAGCAGCTTTCTTTTACTTATGCCACAAAAAAGGTGCGTTTGCGTTTCACATACAGAAGGTGCGTTTGCTTTTCACATTGTAAAGCATAGTTTTTAGTTTGCGGTCAATTGACTGAATATCAAAAGTCATGAAAAGCATTCATAATCCCCAGTTTTCATGTGGTAAAACGCAAGCAATAATTGCGAGTGTTTTCGCTCGCTTTGCAGAAGATGAACTTTGTCAGAAACTTGATCAGGCAAGCTGTATTTTGTTCTATACGGATGCATCAAGTCATAAAGATGTCAAGTTATTTCCAATACTAATGTGATTTTTCAATCCTGAAACTACCAGGTTCTGTCCTCAGTATTGTCCTTCTTTTTGATCAGAAACTGTCCTCAGATTTGCTTTGAAAATGAGAATAGCGCGTCGTTTTATCCTCAGTTTCATTCTAAAAAAACTGGTCACCTTAAGCTAAAGTCTAAAACGCAATGACCGTTCATGTGGCGCCATCTATCGACAATTTTGACATTTACTGATCTATTTCTACTGGCGCCCGCCTAATACATAAGTACCAAATTTGCTTATACTACGAGCAGGGTCGGATTGGGACTACCAAACTAGGCTGGGAATTTCAGTCTACAAAAAACACACATACCTGTAGGTGTAAATTCCTCATGTAAACAAATTAATAAATTCCCTCATGTAAAAAAATTCTATTAGATCCTGGATGAAAAGAAAACTGTCGAAAAAAGCATTTTAAAACGAAATCAGTCGAGAACGAATTTTAACTATTTAAGGGTAACAGAATTTTCCGAATCCGCTCATGACTGAATGTAACATCACGCTCAGAACGGGGTGTTGTACCGGACATGACAAAATCACAAGTCTCTCGAAAACCTCAGTTCGGATTTAATCATCATGAAAGTTATTCTGAGAGCTGAAATGTGTGCACATGGTGCCTAACAATTTTCCTACGCAATTAATTTTTAGATTTATTTGGTCATTGATCACCTACTGCGTGATCAGTGACGAAATAAATACCTGTATTCATAGTATTGGTACTCCTCCTTCAGTAGACCCATAGTTTGATCAATATGAACCAGTTCTGTGGTAAATTATTGTTGCTTTTAAGATAAATGCGGGAGGTACATTAATTTCGGAATATCTCTGCCCAAGAAGCCCTTTATCTGTACGTAAATAAGAGTGTGGGATGATGGGCAATCAAAATAGGTGCTAGTGTCGCCGTCAGAGTTACGAAAGGATGTTAGGGCCTACCAATTACACTGAGCTGCAAGTCCAAAGACCTACGTCTAACTGTAGTTAGCTTTAATTTATTTATAACAGTGTACTTGGTCCGGCTACACTTTTCTCATTGAGTGCGGAGACTTTTGCTGTCTTTTTAGAGCAAACACCCAAATTATAGATATCTTTTTTTGATTGGAGGTTTAACGACCACCATGAGCAACTCAATGGGCTATAAGCAGTCGCCCGTCCCTAATTTAGGGTCAATGACTCCAGGGAAGGGAGAGAACCAGTGCCTTAAGACAAACACAACATCCACGCCTCACCGGGATTCAAACCCGGACCCCTTTCGGGAGAGTGATCAGAAACCATCGCTTAGACAACTGCGCCATCGTGGCGGCTCAAATTAGAGATAGAAAGAAACTCTTTTCTTCTCAAGGAAATAACTCTGACAGATATGAAACACAAAGTTATCGATTTTTATTCATAAGTTATTAAATAATTATTCCTTCGTTAAAAAAATTTCAGATTAAAAGATTTCGAGACCACTCGAGAAGTGTCCCGGTGGGCAAAGCCGCCCCTGCCTACAGGAGTGAGAGATATAGATGCTAGAAACTGAAGACTTTGGCCTTCTTCCTGTTATAAAAAATGAAAATTTTTTACTGGAAACTAACATAGCCTAACAATTTAATTGAAGGAAACTTTTGCAATAGTAAAGTGGGAACTGTCGTGCCAGTAGATTTTTTGTGGTGTTTTTCATAGAACGCCTTCAGTGTTTTAAAGCAGATTAGTAGTTTTACTACGTTTAGTACTTGGGTTTTTATTTTCTTTATCCTTCTTCGACATTTGAACATCAACACTGGTACTCTGAGATAAATATATCAACAATTAGTCACAAAAGAATTAGTATTTTCTTTTCGACGGCAGTTTTGCTGGTCAACTGCTTCGTTTCAATTTAACTGTACATTGTTTGTGGTCTAAGCGTGCTACTGTGTTTTTCGGTACACATATGTGTAAGTAGAAAAACAACTACCCCAAAGCCTTTAGGTGCTTTCATTCTGTCTTTTGCAACTAAGTAAAACTTTGGCAAATGTGTAGATTAGCGTCCTAAATTACTGTATTTCGTTGGAAAAATGTTAGTACTTGGAAAAAGTGCTACGTACAGATTTTAGAGTATGGAAATTAGTGACAAATTGTGCAGAAATTTCATATTTTAAATGTATTTTAAAGATTTTTATCGTAATATTGACCTGTCAGTCCGACGCTGTAAAGAGAAGCCGCGGTAAGCCTAACGCATCGCTCCGGCGAAGATGTGAAGCTCTGGTCCGTTAAAAGGACGGTTCGTTGCTGTGCCGAAATGACGGGCGGAAGAGTACAAGAGAAAGAGGTTACGTTGTTGGCAGGAGAGCGATAAATGGTGTAGTGATACGCTACAGAAAATGGGTCCACAATATCCACCCTTTGTTTTGTTGTCCTGTACGTTTTTGGCAGGAACACCCGGATAAAACCTCTCAGATTTGCAAAAGATACATATGCGTAAGATAGAAATTGACCTGCTAACAAGCTATTAACAGGAGAACCAAAAGTGCAGTGACTCAGCAAATGAGTTACGAATGGAATCTGTTCAAACCAGAACCGAAAGTTATAGTTCCCCAGTTTTTCTGAAAAATTACAATATAGGACAGCATATTAGTACTTTCTACACTATCTACCAACAAGTAATTGGACACCCCTGCAATCGACGATATCTGCGGTCCAGATACACGTCACGGCCGCCGCCGTTAAATATCGTGTGGGAAACAACAACGCAACCAGTCGCATGCAAGATGCCACGCAGTTCGGAGCTCTCTGATTTCGAGAACGGTGTAATCGTCGGGTATCACAGAAATGGCCGATCCATACGTGACATATCCAGCGAGCTGAAGTACCCAAAATCAACAGTGGCCTACGTGATTGGCAAGTGAAAGATGAGAGGTGACTGTCGGAATGCGCCCCGACCCGGCAGACCCACAAAACTGGGAGTTAGAGATCGGCGGGTGCTGGCCAGAGAAATTCGGAAGAACCGCCCCAAATCGATGGGCCACATCCGCGAGGAGTTTCAACAGGCATCCTGGAGTGTTCTTTCGATGAATACCATCCGTAAGAAAGCCCATCTGCTCGGTTATCATGGACGTGCTGCCGCCCACAAGCCTTTAATCACCAAGTCCAAGAGCGCTGCTCGGCTAACGTGGTGCAAAGAACGTCGACAGTGGACCGCTGAACAGTGGAAACAGATTCTCTGGAGCGACGAATCAAGATTCACCCTCTACCGTTCGGATGGCAGGGTCTGTGTCTTGGTTTGGCGTCTGCCTGGAGAACGCCTCCTGCCGGAATGTATTGTGCCAACTGTGAAGTTCGGCGGTGGTGGAATTATGCTATGGGGGTGTTTCTCCTGGTATGGCACGGGACCCTTGGTCGCAATTCCTGGTAGACTCAACGCCGAGACCTACTGCACCATTTTGGATGACCATGCACTTCCTACGTTGTGGCAGTTTTACGGAGTGGACCCATGTTACTTTCAGGATGACAATGCCACCTGTCATGTTGCGAGGTCCACCATGGCTTGGTATGGTGGCAATGGGGTTAATCGAATGGACTGGCCTGCGCAGAGCCTGGACCTTAACCCTATCGAGCACCTCTGGGACGAGTTGGAGCGTCGACTTAAGGGGTGCCCCCCACCGTCCGAAATCGGTGAAGGAACTGACCTGTCTTCTCCAAGCCGAGTGGAATAAAATACCGCTAGCCGTCGTACAACGCCTGGTTGAGAGTATGCTCCGGAGGGTCGCAGCTGTAATCGCCGCTCGTGGAGGCTCCACCAACTATTGAAGGTGAATATACTTCGTTTTCCTTTGCTATCACAGGTGTATCACAGGTGTCCAATTACTTGTTGGTAGATAGTGTATTTCGAATCAGGGAACCATATGTGAAAGAACGAACAATTTCTCAACATGTACTTTAAAAACAATGACAAAACATGAACGAACTATATTCTGTAACGTATGAGTACATGATGCTTCGCTCCCCTGGCAAGAACGTACGCGACTGCACTTTTAGTCTTCCGCGCGTGAATTACACGGCGTACGGAATCTTCCTTTCAACGGAGCAAAGCATGGCATCGTTACGGTAGCCATGCGTTAGACCTACCGCAGCGTCTCTTCACAGCACCGCAATTAAGGTAAATATTACGATAGAAATCTTTTAAACACATTTAAAGTATGAAATTTCTACACCCTTTGCCATTGATTTCCATACGCTAAAATCTGTAAGTCACACTTTTCCCAGGTGCTAGCATTTTTCCGACGAAATAATTTAGGACGCTTATCTACATATTTACCAAAACTTTAGTTCATACCCGAATCGCTTGCACTTTTTGAATGCAGAACATCGCCAAACAATCTAATGCAGATAGACGGGCGCCATACCAACCATGCGGTGACCATGACTATCTGACGAAGGCCGGATAAACATCACTGGCTTCTCTTTTAGTGCACGTACGCCATAGACTGATGAAAGGAGTGGTTTTCTTCAAGATGTGAACAACATCGGTACGTCCGAAGCACTTCTCCTCTGTGGTACAGTACAATGCTAACTTCGCAAATCTCCGAACAATCTCCCATAGGAAACCTATCACATTACTAACTTTAGGTGCTAGTAAATATCCATAACTATGTCCCTTCACCGCTGAGATTATAACCAAACGACGACGACAACCATTGGCTGCATGATGGTGTTGCATCAGAGCCTCCGCCAGTGCGCATTCACCATTGGTTGATGAATAAGTGGTGTTTCTCTAAGATGTTAGAAACATTGGTACCGCCGAAGTGCTTCTGACACCTTGCTAATTTCGCAAAACAATTTACCGTACCAAAAATAATCGCATAACTGACAGAAGGTCGCAAAACTATCGCCAGCCAAGGATATAACCGGTCATGTCACTCCTGGGAAGTTCGCAGTTTCTGAGCTTCAGTGAAGGGATTTGCTTAATACAAGTATATGCCCTGCAGGTTTCAAAATTCGCCTGTGTGTAAGGTGACCCGCCGTCCTCATTTTCTGGGGACAGTCCTCAATTTCAGTGCTTTGTCCACATTTCCGTAGCAACTGACCGAGGGCGTCAAATATCTTCAATTTCTTATTTTTTGTCCTCGATTTTGGAAATTTCCCCCAAAACTGAAATAGTGGCAATTAAGGAATATTGAAACTTTCGGAATGTTCAGAGAAAGTGGAACATCATCACTACCAGCTTGAGCATTGAACAAAGTCATCTTGATAATCGTGTCTTTTTCTTTTCTGATCATATGTAGAGGATTTTAGGAAGGGAGTGTCTGACCCCAGGTCTTAAACAACCCTTAGAAATAGGAAGCTAGGAGATTTGGGCTAGAGTGCCCGATAGGAAAGTCACACGGAAGCGAAGTAGAAAGGGGAGGAAGACGCCCTTATTTACTACCGGGGGCCAGTACCCGGGGTCCGACGGCTTAATGTGCCCCTCACCGCTGAGGTTATAACCAAACGACGACGACGACCATTGGCAGAATGATGGTGTTGCATCACAGCCTCCGCCAGTGCGCATTCGCCATTGCTTGATGAATAAGTGGTGTTTCTCTAAGATGTTAGAAACATTGGTACCGCCGAAGTGCTTCTGACACCTTGCTAATTTCGCAAAACAATTTACCGTACCAAAAATAATCGCATAACTGACAGAAGGTCGCAAAACTATCGCCAGCCAAGGATATAACCGGTCATGTCACTCCTGGGAAGTTCGCAGTTTCTGAGCTTCAGTGAAGGGATTTGCTTAATACAAGTATATGCCCTGCAGGTTTCAAAATTCGCCTGTGTGTAGGTGACCCCGCCGTCCTCATTTTCTGGGGACAGTCCTCAATTTCAGTGCTTTGTCCGAGGGCGTCAAATATCTTCAATTTCTGAAGGGAGTGTAGCCCCAGGTCTTAAACAACCCTTAGAAATAGGAAGCTAGGAGATTTGGGCTAGAGTGCCGGATAGGAAAGTCACAC
Source organism: Macrothele yani (assembly GCA_039090855.1). Lineage (NCBI taxonomy): Eukaryota > Metazoa > Arthropoda > Arachnida > Araneae > Macrothelidae > Macrothele > Macrothele yani. Next base: position 8,170,848 of record CM077022.1, on the reverse strand, counting down.
GGAAGCGAGGTAGAAGACGCCCTTATTTACTACCGGGGGCCAGTACCCGGGGTCCGACGGCTTAATCGTGCCCATCAGATCAGATCATATGTAGAGGATTTTAGGAAGGGAGTGTCTGACCCCAGGTCTTAAACAACCCTTAGAAATAGGAAACTAGGAGATTTGGGCTAGAGTGCCCGATAGGAAAGTCACACGGAAGCGAGGTAGAAGACGCCCTTATTTACTACCAGGGGGGCCAGTACCCGGGGTCCGACGGTTTAACGTGCCCATTCAATGCTGTACTAGATCAGATCAGATCATATGTAGAGGATTTTAGGAAGGGAGTGTCTGACCCCAGGTCTTAAACAACCCTTAGAAATAGGAAAGTAGGAGATTTGGGCTAGAGCGCCCGATAGGAAAGTCACACGGAAGCGAGGTAGAAGACGCCCTTATTTACTACCGGGGGGCCAGTACCCGGGGTCCGACGGTTTAACGTGCCCATTCAATGCTCTACTAGATCAGATCAGATCATATGTAGGTGGATTTTAGGAAGGGAGTGTCTGACCCCAGGTCTTAGACAACCCTTAGAAATAGGAAGCTTAGAGATTTGAGCTAGAGTGCCCGATAGGAAAGTGACACGGAAGCGAGGTAGAAGACGCCCTTATTTACTACCGGGGGCCAGTACCCGGGGTCCGACGGTTTAACGTGCCCATTCAATGCTCTACTAGATCAGATCAGATCATATGTAGAGGATTTTAGGAAGGAGTGTCTGATCCCAGGTCTTAAACAACCCCTAGAAATAGGAAGCTAGGAGATTTGGGCTAGAGTGCCCGATAGGAAAGTGACACGGAAGCGAGGTAGAAGACGCCCTTATTTACTACCGGGGGCCAGTACCCGGGGTCCGACGGTTTAACGTGCCCATTCAATGCTCTACTAGATCAGATCAGATCATATGTAGAGGATTTTAGGAAGGGAGTGTCTGACCCCAGGTCTTAAACAACCCTTAGAAATAGGAAGCTAGGAGATCTGGGCTAGAGTGCCCGATAGAAAAGTCACACGGAAGCGAGGTAGAAGACGCCCTTATTTACTACCGGGGGCCAGTACCCGGTGTCCGACAGCTTAATGTGCCCATCAGATCAGATCAGATCATATGTAGAGAATTTTAGGAAGGGAGTGTCTGATCCCACGTCGTAAACAACCCCTAGAAATAGGAAGCTAGGAGATTTGGGCTAGAGTGCCCGATAGGAAAGTCACATGGAAGCGAGGTAGAAGACTCCATTATTTACTACCGGTGGGCCAGTACCCGGGGTCCGCCGGCTTAATGTGCCCATCAGATCAGATCAGATCATATGTAGAGGATTTTAGGAAGGGAGTGTCTGATCCCAGGTCTTAAACAACCCTTAGAAATAGGAAGCTAGGAGATTTGGGCTAGAGTGCCCGATAGGAAAGTCACACGGAAGCGAGGTAGAAGACGCCATTATTTACTACCGGTGGGCCAGTACCCGGGGTCCGACGGCTTAACGTGCCCATTCAATGCTCTACTAGATCAGATCAGATCATATGTAGAGGATTTTAGGAAGGGAGTGTCTGACCCCAGGTCTTAAACAACCCTTAGAAATAGGAAGCTTGGAGATTTGAGCTAGAGTGCCCGATAGGAAAGTGACACGGAAGCGAGGTTGAAGACGCCCTTATTTACTACCGGGGGCCAGTACCCGGGGTCCGACGGCTTAACGTGCCCATTCAATGCTCTACTAGATCAGATCAGATCATATGTAGAGGATTTTAGGAAGGGAGTGTCTGACCCCAGGTCTTAAACAACCCTTAGAAATAGGAAGCTTGGAGATTTGAGCTAGAGTGCCCGATAGGAAAGTGACACGGAAGCGAGGTAGAAGACGCCCTTATTTACTACCGGGGGACCAGTACCCAGGCTCCGACGGCTGAACGTGCCCATTCAATGCTCTAGTAGATCAGATCAGATCATATGTAGAGGATTTTAGGAAGGGAGTGTCTGACCCCAGGTCTTAAACAACCCTTAGAAATAGGAACCTGGGAGATTTGGGCTAGAGTGCCCGATAGGAAAGTGACACGGAAGCGAGGTAGAAGACGCCCTTTTTTACTACCGGGGGGCAGTACCCGGTGTCCGACGGTTGAACGTGCCCATCAGATCAGATCAAATCATATGTAGAGGATTTTAGGAAGGGAGTGTCTGATCCCAGGTCTTAAACAACCCCTAGAAATAGGAAGCTAGGAGATTTGGGCTAGAGTGACCGATAGGAAAGTCACACTGAAGCGAGGTAGAAGACGCCCTTTTTTACTACCGGGGGCAGTACCCGGGGTCCGACGGCTTAAAGTGCCCATCAGATCAGATCAGAAGATATGTAGAGGATTTTAGGAAGGGAGTGTCTGACCCCAGGTCTTAAACAACACTTAGAAATAGGAAGCTAGGAGATCTGGGCTAGAGTGCCCGATAGGAAAGTCACACAGAAGCGAGGTAGAAGACGCCCTTATTTACTACCGGGGGCAGTACCCGGTGTCCGACGGCTTAATGTGCCCATCAGATCAGATCAGATCATATGTAGAGGATTTTAGGAAGGGAGTGTCTGATCCCACGTCTTAAACAACCCCTAGAAATAGGAAGCTAGGAGATTTGGGCTAGAGTGCCCGATAGGAAAGTCACATGGAACCAAGGTAGAAGACGCCATTATTTACTACCGGGGCCAGTACCCGGGGTCCGCCGGCTTAATGTGCCCATCAGATCAGATCAGATCATATGTAGAGGATTTTAGGAAGGGAGTGTCTGATCCCAGGTCTTAAACAACCCTTCGAAATAAGAAGCTAGGAGATTTGGGCTAGAGTGCCAGATAGGAAAGTCACACGGAAGCGAGGTAGAAGACGCCCTTATTTACTACCGGGGGCCAGTACCCGGGGTCCGACGGCTTAACGTGCCCATCATGATCATGATCATATGTAGAGGATTTTACGAAGGGAGTGTCTGACCCCAGGTCTTAAACAAGACTTAGAAATAGGAAGCTAGGAGATTTGGGCTAGAGTGCCCGATAGGAAAGTGACACGGAAGCGAGGTAGAAGACGCCATTATTTACTACCGGGGGCCAGTACCCGGGGTCCGACGGCTTAATGTGCCCATCAGATCAGATCAGATCATATGTAGAGGATTTTAGGAAGGGAGTGTCTGATCCCAGGTCTTAAACAACCCTTAGAAATAGGAAGCTAGGAGATTTGGGCTAGAGTGCCCGATAGGAAAGTCACACGGAAGCGAGGTAGAAGACGCCATTATTTACTACCGGGGGCCAGTACCCGGGGTCCGACGGCTTAACGTGCCCATTCAATGCTCTACTAGATCAGATCAGATCATATGTAGAGGATTTTAGGAAGGGAGTGTCTGACCCCAGGTCTTAAACAACCCTTAGAAATAGGAAGCTTGGAGATTTGAGCTAGAGTGCCCGATAGGAAAGTGACACGGAAGCGAGGTAGAAGACGCCCTTATTTACTACCGGGGGCCAGTACCCGGGGTCCGACGGCTTAACGTGCCCATTCAATGCTCTACTAGATCAGATCAGATCATATGTAGAGGATTTTAGGAAGGGAGTGTCTGACCCCAGGTCTTAAACAACCCTTAGAAATAGGAAGCTTGGAGATTTGAGCTAGAGTGCCCGATAGGAAAGTGACACGGAAGCGAGGTAGAAGACGCCCTTATTTACTACCGGGGGACCAGTACCCAGGCTCCGACGGCTGAACGTGCCCATTCAATGCTCTAGTAGATCAGATCAGATCATATGTAGAGGATTTTAGGAAGGGAGTGTCTGACCCCAGGTCTTAAACAACCCTTAGAAATAGGAACCTGGGAGATTTGGGCTAGAGTGCCCGATAGGAAAGTGACACGGAAGCGAGGTAGAAGACGCCCTTTTTTACTACCGGGGGGCCAGTACCCGGTGTCCGACGGTTGAACGTGCCCATCAGATCAGATCAAATCATATGTAGAGGATTTTAGGAAGGGAGTGTCTGATCCCAGGTCTTAAACAACCCCTAGAAATAGGAAGCTAGGAGATTTGGGCTAGAGTGACCGATAGGAAAGTCACACTGAAGCGAGGTAGAAGACGCCCTTTTTTACTACCGGGGGGCAGTACCCGGGGTCCGACGGCTTAATGTGCCCATCAGATCAGATCAGAAGATATGTAGAGGATTTTAGGAAGGGAGTGTCTGACCCCAGGTCTTAAACAACACTTAGAAATAGGAAGCTAGGAGATCTGGGCTAGAGTGCCCGATAGGAAAGTCACACAGAAGCGAGGTAGAAGACGCCCTTATTTACTACCGGGGGCAGTACCCGGTGTCCGACGGCTTAATGTGCCCATCAGATCAGATCAGATCATATGTAGAGGATTTTAGGAAGGAGTGTCTGATCCCACGTCTTAAACAACCCCTAGAAATAGGAAGCTAGGAGATTTGGGCTAGAGTGCCCGATAGGAAAGTCACATGGAACCAAGGTAGAAGACGCCATTATTTACTACCGGGGCCAGTACCCGGGGTCCGCCGGTTTAATGTGCCCATCAGATCAGATCAGATCATATGTAGAGGATTTTAGGAAGGGAGTGTCTGATCCCAGGTCTTAAACAACCCTTCGAAATAAGAAGCTAGGAGATTTGGGCTAGAGTGCCAGATAGGAAAGTCACACGGAAGCGAGGTAGAAGACGCCCTTATTTACTACCGGGGGCCAGTACCCGGGGTCCGACGGCTTAACGTGCCCATCATGATCATGATCAGAAGATATGTAGAGGATTTTAGGAAGGGAGTGTCTGACCCCAGGTCTTAAACAAGACTTAGAAATAGGAAGCTAGGAGATTTGGGCTAGAGTGCCCGATAGGAAAGTGACACGGAAGCGAGGTAGAAGACGCCATTATTTACTACCGGGGGCCAGTACCCGGGGTCCGACGGCTTAACGTGCCCATCATGATCATGATCATATGTAGAGAATTTTAGGAAGGGAGTGTCTGACCCCAGGTCTTAAACAACACTTAGAAATAGGAAGCTACGAGATTTATGCCCGATAGGAAAGTGACACGGAAGCGAGGTAGAAGACGCCGTTATTTACTACCGGGGTCTGACGGCTTAACGTGCCCATCCGACGCACGGCGGATATTTAGTGGTTCGAGCGTTCGTACCTGCTGGGATCGAACCTGAGAGTCCTCCGTAGCAGTAACCACGAAAGCTGAACACTAGGCCATCCGCCGATGGGCTATACAAGCAATCGCTCGCAAACACAACATCCATGACTCACGGGGATTCGAACCCAGATCCATCTCGGATGAATGGTCATAAGCCAAAACTTAAACCACTGCGCCACCGGGGTGGTCATTCACTTTCTTACAATTAAATAAGTAATTGATACCAAATCTGGTTGCATTTGGTATATTCCATTGGGAGTTCTACAACTTTCGTTCAGCGCATTTTTTCATTAAACTGTTTCTTAAAGTGAAATTATTGGACTTGGAATATTCCTTCTCATATCTGTCCCCGCAGTGTATAGTAATTTTCTGGCTTCAGGTAGTTTTTCTTGTACAGAATCCCAATGAAATTTCACTACAAAATCAAAATGTAGCTCAGATTTCATGTGCTGCCCCTATGAGTAACATTTAAAATTTAACAGAAATAATATTCTGCATGATAGGTATTTTATTGCTATTTTATACTAATTTCACATGAAAATAATTTTATTGCTGTTACTTCTGTTAAATTTAAATGTTACTCATTATACTTATGATATTCTATACTTATTTCACATGAAAAATATCCTTGAGATTAATCGTATGTCATCCCATGAAACTGGCCAATTATGGTACAGGTCATGACATTCTTTGCTAATCTTCGGCTTTACCATAATGTGTCAGATATTGTCCTCAATCTTGACCTCGTTTTGAAACGAAATGGCCCTCAATTTTGCATTGAAATTGAGGACAATGTGTCATTTCCCCCTCGATTTCGTTGTGAAAATTCTGGTCACTTTAAATCGGTGAGCCTTTACTAGATCCGTTCTGTGTTTGTAACATGCTTTTTCACTAACCAAATTTGTCAGCATATGTGTGGATGTACGAAGCCGGTGGTAACCAGAACGTCGCCAAGGGATGCGAAGGTGGGCGGGAGTCCACCCTGAAATTCTTCTTGCCCACCAAATTCAGGATGTGCCATTTTTCAGTTGTTGTTTTTAACTTTAAAACATAATCTGGACTTTGCCTAGTAACAATGAGTCATGTGTTTTTCGTCGGGTAGCTCTAAGTATTTTCCCTTAAGTAGTGCGTTGCTTACTACTATGTGGAAAGGTTATAAAAACAGCATCTGCAGGACAAGGGAAATATAACATAATTATTCTCCGCTCTCCGAAACCCTTAGTTTAAGCCTTTATTTATGGCCAGGAGCGAACGAGGAGGGTGGATAGGAATTCACTGAGAGGATTCCTTACAAATTGCTCTGCTGTTTGTTCTACTAACAAGTTAGTAAAATCATGTAATGAATGTATGGATTATGATACGCTTTCCAACATACCAGAAATCATTACTCAAGTTATCAGGATAATGGCTGTGGAATAAATCTCGCTAATGTGCCCTGATCTTTGACCCCATTTCGATTATATTAAACAGAATTGGCTCAGTATACCTCCAGAACAACATACTAAAGTTTCGTCGCAATAGAAGCATTTTTAGACAAGTTACGAGGACAATGGCTGTGGAATAAATCTCGCTCCTGTGCCTTGACCTTGGACCCCATTTCGATTATATTAAACAGAACCGGTTCAGTGTACTTCCGGAACAACATGATAAAGTTTTGTCGCAATCGAAGTATTTTTACGTAAGTTATGACGCATAAGGCAATGGAATGGATCCCGCTTCTATGTCCTGACCTTTGACCCCATTTCGTCCGTGTTCAGTAGAGTTCGTCCCTGGTTTTCCCCTACCACATACTAAAATGTCATCGAAATCAAACCATTTTTACGCGAGTTATCGTGCGTACAAGCAGACGGGCGGACAAAACGGGAGCATATACGCTTCTTCAAAATACGACTGGAAAGCGTAAGGGAATTTCAACACAACAAGAGGAGTATAAAGTTATACCAGCGCTTTTAAGCTTGTACCGGGGGGGGTCGTGGCTGACGACTGTTTTGATGGTGAGGAACGCAAATGACGGTCACTGACTTTAAGGAAGGGAATTACGTAGGCGGGGGGGGGGTCTGCGTGTCACGATGTTAAAACTTCGTTGAGATGAACAAAGAGGACTTTTCTTTTTCTCGCTTTTAAACACATGATGTAAATCTATCAGTTTCAGCCATGCATATTCGTTGCTGTATAACTTACAATATATTCTCTTTATGGCTTTTATAACACCTCAATACAGAAAAAAAAAAACGATAAATAAACTAAGTACAAACAAACTAAAGTACCAAATGAATAAGCCTGCATTTCTCTGGAAACCACAATAACCCAAAGGGTGCGGGTAACGTTTCAAATCCAGAAGAGTTATTTTTCTTGCTTGGAATGCATATCGAAGTATAGTGTTCGCAGATGTCCGAGAGCAAACGCGTGAGATTCTCCCGAAATCTAACACCACCATGACTGGGCATTCGAAAAGAAGAAAAACCTCTATTCATTCGTTCGTTGATAGCCAATTTTTCGTATTTGAAAAGAATTTGGGCTGTACAAAGTGTAAGAGGGATTCAGATGATATCGGCTTACTTTCGACACAAATAAGTCTGAGAATCCATTCAAGTGGAACATATCGCAGTTGGTGGGTAACGTCAAGAACACATCGCGAAAATAATTGTTAACACTCGAAAATGAAGTGCACAGATCATATCTTTGTAAACTTTTATGTTACACCCCGATCGCTTGATTGTTTTTATGCCCACGAAATTCTGACAGATGCGACACATCAGACATTCGGCGAAAATGATTATTGGAAAGAACGATCAAATTCATTGGTTGCACGAAGGCGTGCTCTCCCCCCCCCCACAGGAAGTACACCTTTCGGTTATGGAATCAGTAACGCTCCTCCAGGGCCGGATTAAGTGGGGGGGATCTATAGCCTTGGGGCCCACCATGACCAAGGGCCCAGGAGGCATGTCTGGACAAAGTATAGATAGGCAGAGAGAGAGAGAGAGATAGAGGGGAGAGATTTATGAAATAGTTTAGCTTTTACACATGCCATCCAATTTGCAGTTGGACCTGTTGATGCTCGAAGTACCCTATGACTTCACATTGCATAACAAAAGATGCACTAAGAAAAGTATATAATGCTAAATCATTAAAAAATCTACCACAAAATCTAAGAAATTAAGCTTTTAACTCATTCTTATGAGAAGTATGAAAATTAGTTACTGTTATGAAAACTGTGCAGATAATTTAGCAATTACAGTTTCGTATTTCAACGGACTTCATAATGATTCTACGTCATAATTTCTTTGCGGACCCACTCAGATGTCTTAGCCTAGGAGCCCAGTAAGGCCTTAAACCGGCTCTGCACTCCTCTACGTTATCAACAGCGAGATACAGCTGGAGGGCTTCGCCTTTGAGGTGGAAGCATCTTTGAAGTGCGACATGTATCTCTCCGCGACATTTGTTTAGGTTTGATACCATGGTTTTTGAGACTTAAACCACGGATGGTTAATTTTGAGGTGAGTTAAATCCTGAGCTGTGTCGCCCGTCCTGCAGCTGAGTATTGTATATAAATAATAACCTGAAAGTATACACACTTGCTCAATCCGATCCAACGAAAAACGTTGTCTCCGTCTAAACCGAAACAAGTTTAGAATGTGAGTTTAACTGCGTATTAAACATCATCTAAACAAATCAAGAACGAATTTCGAAAGTCTGTTATTATTTTACTTGCACACGCGAAAGCGTTCTTTTGTATTTCGTTGTGGAACTATTTATATTGCGTCGTGATACACGGAAAGTCACGATGGGAAGCGTAAACAAGCTTGTCGACACGTAGCATTTCGAAAGCTTCGCCCATTGCTAATTTCGCAAGTTCAAGAACAATTCCCTCGTAAGAAAAAAGATTACAATTAGCTTTAGCGAAACCCTCCTGAGGGGTCCCCCGCTTTCCCCAAGGGAGAAGGGCTATGTAACGAAACTACAGCTAATCAAAAATTTACGCGAAGAGTAAATGTTTTAGCTGTACTTACGTATTCCAATCAGGTCGCCGGGCAGGACATACATAAAACAAAAAAACATCCATCGAAGCACTTCACGACACGTTATTCCACTTACACATCACTAGACGAACATTATTCACTGTACACATCACTAGACGAACATTAATCAACATTACACACACACCGAATCAGTTTTAAACAGTCTGTTTTTTTACACTTCACTTGACAACGCTCCCTCTTAGCGGCGTCGCCATCTCAACGGTCAGACGAGACATCAAACGCAACATAAAAAATCCAGTTCCTTTCTTGAGGTGCTGCCATCTAGCGGTCAAATAAAACACCAAACACATCAAGCTGAGTATGTGACTGGTAGAATATATGACAACTATCGCGACTGATGAGTACCTAAAAGCAGTCTTGCAATCGCTTATAATTCATCCGATGCAGATAGATGGTGCAGCAAAAGCAGGTTATAATCTAATGTTTAGCCGTATTTTCACTCTAACTGCATTAAACAAGGGTTGTACTTCCTAACTGCCACGGGCCGATGGGCTTGTTTACATTTCTCATCGTACCCTGTCCTGTTCCGTGTGCCACTACGCGATATAAATGCTTCTAGAACGAATCGCAAAGACCTCGCGCGTTTTTGCGAGTAAAATTATAACAGACTTTCTTAAAGTCAAATTGTGTTTTACGTTTATTTCAACGGCTTTTAATATGCAGTTGGACTGACTTTCTAAAATTTCTTTTTTATTTTTTGATTGGAGGTTTAACGACCACCGTGAGCAACTCAATGGGCTATAAGCAGTCGCCCGTCCCTAATTTAGGGTCACTGGTTCCAGGGAAGGGAGAGAGCCAGTGCCGTAAGACAAACACAACATCCATGCCTCACCGGGATTCGAATCCGGACCCCTTACGGACGAATGATCAGAGGCCAGCGCCTTATACCACTGCGCCAGCGGGGCGGCACTGACAGAATTTTCGCGTGCAGAACAAAATTTGTTTTTTTTTTGGTTGGAGGTTTAACAACCACCATGAGCAACTCAATGGGCTATAAGCAGTCGTCCGTCCCTAATTTTAGGTCACTGGTTCCAGGGAAGGGAGGGAGCCAGTGCCGTACGACAAACACATCATCCATGCCTCAACGGGATTCGAACTCGCGCCCCCGGGGCGGCAAGATGCAAGTTAGTTCAGATCCTTTTAAGTGGAAAGGCATTTTACTTCGGTGAATAGGCCTGGTTGATATTTATTCCACATTTCCTCTTTCTTCACATTTCGTTACTTTGCTTTATAATTTGTAAACATACTTTATAACTACTTAATATTTCTTCATAACTTGTGAACATACTTCGTAATTTCTATAAGCATTTTTCATAACATTTCTTCATTCGAAAGCTATTAACTTAATTTGATGTTTTTAAAATTATATAATAGTTCATGAAACAGGAAATAACAGATCGCTGATAAATATGCTGATCTTTGAAATTCCAATACTTGAAAACATTTTCCATCACATTTTTTTTTAACATTCCATTCTATTTTTATCATATCGACAACTAAATTTGGTTCCATTTTTATCGCATCGGTAACTAAATAAGAAATAATAATACAATCTCATCGTTTGTGGTTCACATCAACGCGTGGCGTTATTACTTACACCAGTCTTTCTGGCTTCGTTTGACGTTTCGTTTGACGAAGCAAAATGAAAAGACAATGAAAATCTGCACCTCTGTAAACATGTTAGTAAAATCATGCAGTGCATTGATTATGATATGTATTCCAACATACCAGAAATCATTTCTCAAGTTATTACTCAAGTTATGAGGATAATGGCTGTGGAATTAATCTCGCTCCTGTGATCTGACCTTTGACCCTATTTCGATTATATTAAACAGAATTCGTTCAGTATACTTCCTGAACAACATACTAACGTTTTGTCGCAATAGAAGCATTTGTATTCAAGTTATGGGGATAATGGCTGTGGAATAAATCTCGCTCTTGTGATCTGAACCTTTGAGCCCATTTCGATTATATTAAACAGAACTGGTTCAGTATAACTCCGGAACAACATACTAAAGGTTTGTCGCAATAGAAGCATTTTTACGTAAGTTATGACGTATAAGGGCGATGGAATGGATCCCGCTCCTATGTCCTGACCTTTGACTCCATCCCGTCCATTTTCAATAGGGTTCCTCCCCAGGTTGTCCCGTACCACATACTAAAATTTCATTGAAATCGAACCATTTTTACGTGAGTTATCGTGCAGAAAGACAGACAAAGCTGGAGCATATTCTCTTCTTCAACCTACGGTTCACTGTAAAAAATTGCAGTGAATTCTCGGTGTTTCAACCGTATTAAAACGGTTTACGGACCTTAAGCACGCCAACGGGCGATGAACCGTAAATTTTCGGTAGATAAACTACATTGTGACGTACCTGCCAGCAGGACGCACACGACATAAAGGCAGATAGGAATCAGAATAAAAGTCTGCGTAGCTCAGTTGGTAGAGCGACTTGTTCCGGAATAAGCGGCCTCGGGTTCGAATCCCGGCGTAGACTAAAAATGACGGAGAAATTTACTTCGTTATAACATGTTCACGGTGTTTTAACCATTACGGTATAATACCTGTTTTTTTACGTGCTGTCGAATGGCAACAGACTCAAAGAATACTGGCCGCGGACGCCATGTTTGTACGAAGCGATGGACGTCTCAAAGTAAGGATTCTGTTACCGATTTTTAGAAGCAACGCAGCATTTATTTTCGGTAAGTATTTTTTTGTTTTTTGTAAGTCACAGTGCATTATGATGAGAATGTTAGTGTTAAGTGGTTTTGGTAACATCTGGCAGGCATAAGATTTGAAACAAGTTTGATTTTTAGTTCATGTATTTCGTTCAAATTATTTGTTAGGCCGACCAAGTTAAGTAAACGAATGCAGTTGCTAACTAATTTTCCTCGCTTGTCCTGTGACTAGGGTGACAACTAGTTTTGGAGAACGAGGCACAAATTGTATAATGGTCAATTTCTCCTAGACCACGTTGGGGCCAGGAAATTTTTATTTAGCACTCACAATCGTAGGTGCTAAAAATTCTAACACCATGATCCTGCTTCCTACATCTTTTTCAATGCCAGACAGCTTTTTGGAATCTGGGCTACTGAAGATTTTGTGGCCCCTATTTCTGGTCACAAGTGCTTGTAAAATACGAATGTCCTATTGACTATACGATAGATATGTATGTCTTATACATATGTTGGATACCTATTTCCTTTATGTATGTATGGTTAAGGCTTTGTAAAATACATCTTATGTGTTTGCTGACATAAGGAGATGTATTATTTTTAATATTTATTCCTAAAGAAATGCAAACATTGAACCAAGTATAGATAACAAAAATTTGAAATGAATGCACAGAAACAGAAGTTCACACATAGTTCAGGAGTTTGTCTTTAAAATGTCTGTTTAAAGATGTTGAAACATTTTTTCTGCAAACCAACACATTGAAGAAATCTCGTGTGAGCAGTGTGTATACCTCATCTGTGGTAAGATGGAAATTTATCAGAACCATTCATTTTCTTAAAAATTAGTTGAAAAATATCAATACACAGGTATTTGTGTAGTAATAACTGCCAGTGTTTTCTGTAAAATAATAAAAAAAATGACAGAAATATCACTCAACTCATAACTCGAGACATTTCTGTGTGTATGCTCCATCTGTGGTAAGATGGAAATTTATCGGAGCCATTCAATTTCTTAAAAATTTATAATGTATCAGCACACAGGTCTTTGTGTAGTAATACTTGCTTAACTGCCAGTGTTTTTTGTAAAATTACAAAAAAATGACAGAAATATCACCCGACACATAACTCGAGACATGTCAGGTAAACTACCAATGCTCTTAATAGCAGTAGCAATATGTTTGCTTTATTTATAAAATGAGTACCCAAAACAATGTCTTTCAGTGTAAACCCAGTTGTGTAGAAAGTTTTACAAATTTGTTACGCAAGGCAGTAATTACATTAGAACTGCTAAGTGAGCTAAGAAAATCCCCTCAAAAATCTCAACTGTACTCTGTGTAGAATATAAACTTTGCTAGTATCCCCAAAAGTGCCCCAAAATCTTTTCAAACGTCAACATATTTTACAAAAATTTTATACTAAAAGAACACAAACATTGAATCAAGTATAGACAACAAGAAATCAGAAATGAACGCAGAAAAACAAAAAGTTTACACATAGTTCAGGAGTTTAAGTTCATCTTTAAAATGTCTTTTTCCTTGCTTTAAGGTCTGCGAAGGAGTGCACAACATCGTCGAACGATAACTGCTTGGCAATATGTACTAATGACATGATAGCCAGACCATTAAGTCTTTGTTGAAGTACTGTCTATCGCAAGTTATTTTTTACCAAGGCCATTTTTGAAAAGAACGCTCTGCTTGACAGTTGGTTATTGGTACTGTAAAACCTCCTTAACGGACACTCCCAAATAGCAGACACCTCCATTTAACGGACAGTTTTGTAATCCCCAAAGTATAGGCGGTTCTGTGTTTTTACCTTTGAATAGCGGACAGCGATTTCAGTCTTAAAAGCTGAAAATGCGTTCACTGAAGGGGGAGAGGGTATGCGAAATTTTATCGCGATGCCAAGCCCCAAGCCCACAATAAAATTTTAAGGTTTTACCGAAGTGTTAATTTAATCATTTTGAGAGCAAACGTTGCCATATGTGCCGCACACGATTTAACAGCTTTAGCCCTATTAAACTGGGGACGCGTAGAAAACAGTCGTTTTATGAGCCGATCCCTAAAGTTAAATCATTTGGTTACATAGGATAGAAATACTGTGTTTAAAATCACATTTTTATCCTACTATAATTTTTTATTGTTCATTCACGTCTTCCAAATATTTTTTCTATTAGGTAAACATTTCATGAATTTAACGATGACGGTAAAAATCCTCCGATCAACCGTTGACAGTGATTAACACTTTTTTTAAACAGTAAAATACTTACAAAAATTGTTTTCGCAAAGAAAAAACACTGCTCTTCCCAGTTTTTAAAAATACGATTAAAATAGTGCACGTTTTTATTTTTTATAAACAAGCCTGCAGAGTAATCATTACAGACTTCAAACGAGCAATAATCTAGCAGTTTATGGAAGAGAAAAAAAAGTAATTACAGAATAATCGATAATCTAGCAGTTTATGGAAGAGAAAAAAAGTAATTACAGAAAACAAATTCAGCATATCAGCAGCACCACATACACTGACGGAAAAAAATCCCAACACCAAGAAGGGGTAGTGTTAGATAAACAACAGTTGGTAGGCGCTGAGAGTACATCTGTAAGATGACGTCTATGCAAATTTCGCACTCGCCACATACGTGTGGCGCTAGTAGCGCCGCTCGGAACTGCAAAGCAGGTTTGCTGTAAATACGCGCTGTAACGTTCGTGAGCGTTAGTTATCGTTGAGATTCGACGTAGTGTGTTGATGTTAGTCAACAATGCCTTTAAGAAGACGAAGAAGCCATTATAAACAGCTAATGAACGAGGTCGTGTAATAGGGCTACGAGAAGGTGGATTTTCTTTCCGCAATATAGCAGAACGACTTGGCAGGAATGTAGCCACTGTGCATGATTGTTGGCAGCGGTGGTCAAGGGAAGGTACTGCCTCAAGAAGACCGGGTTCCGGCCGGCCACGTGGCACTACTGAGAGGGAAGACCGCCGTGTACGGCGTATGGCCGTGGCGCATCGTACCGCATCTGCGGCAGCAATTCGAGCTGCATTTTTCACCACAGTGACACAACGAACTGTTACAAATCGGTTACTTACAGTTCAAGATATGTATGGTTGACAAGACCGAATTTTCTCGCAAATGGCTTTTTAAAATGTAATTGAACAATTTACATGTGATTACACTATCACTCCATATACAGGCAGATGTACTATGGTGACTTTAATCACATAAGGCAATCTGAAAAATAATGAAAATCCTTAGTTTTCCACAAGCAGTGACTGCTTATGAGGTACCATTAATGGGTGATAAAATCAAGAATGCATTCCCAAATCACCGGTACAGAATTGCTTTAGTTCTATTATTCCGTCATAAATTTTAACAGACGAGCAATTATTACTATGCAGTTGTTCAGGATTTGAGCACATCTCAAAATGTTTGTGATATGTAATGAATCTAGACTTAAATAGTTGTTTTCACATTGTAGAAAAAAATCCGGAAGAATGAAGATAGTTTTTTTGCTTTTGAACTTTTTCTTCGCTATTTTCCTGCGAAAGACTTTTTCAATTGATCTTACGCAGGTTTCAAGGAACAATAATAACATTTATTTTATTGCATATTAATTAGGTATATCATTACCATGAGCTTAAATAGTAAAACTAGACTTTAGCTTTGGATGTTTCTTCGACTAAATGCATATCATTGAATGTGTATTAAATTCATAGTAACTCGTATTATACTTATTGTACTTCAAACATTTTTGTATCAAAAGTACATATTCCATCCGCTATCTATAAAAGATTGTACGAAATTGAATTTTGAAGAGCCGCGAGATACTAAAAACGCGGAACTATTAATATTTGTAATTATTTTTCGATCATAATACATTCCACATGTTCAGGTATTTCAAAGGAACACGTCAATTGGTTATCCAATTCGTCGGGGTCACCTGAGCGCGGCCCAATCAGACGAGGAGTTAGATGGACCCACCGGCCTGGCCTGACTCCAGACAACAGTTGACGTTTTGCTAAAATCCTGAAGAATTCGCGTTTTTCTACCTGCACCAGTAAATAGGCAAAGAGATTTGTAAAATTTATCTTTAATCTAACAGTTACACTCACCAATTCAACATGCAATAGCATAATATTTGTTAAAACTCTCGATGCATCGTGAAAATCTCAAAAGTTTCTTCGATGCATCGCAAGAAACGTCTGTGTTTCCATGTTTTGCTAACAAACTGAAACATTTTCCCCTTTCCATCTGCAGCAAGGAATGGGCAGTCGATTTGTAAAATCTCTGTTCAATGTAATATTGATACTCACCAATGCAACATCTAGTAACGAAATACACAGTCGAGTCACATTATTGTGACTACCTCGTACTTTTGACGTCAACAGCGCTTAGCCAATGAAAGAAGGCACGTGTCGTGAGCTGGTTTGGAGGGTATATAAGGTGTGATGCAGGCAATGTGAAAACATATCACTCGTTGCAGTCATGAAAAAAAGGAGCGATTTATCAGATTTGCAAAAAGGGATGATTATCGGCTTTCGGGCCAAGGGTGGCACTGTTTCTGAAATATGCTTAGTTTGTGAAGCTGCTGTATTCTGCTGTGGTTAAAGTGTATCGTGCTTGGAGGTATGTAACCATTGCGAATAAGCGACGTAGAACCTGCGGATCACCACGTGCCATTGATGTGAGAGGTGAAAGTTTTCTACCAAGGTGCATGAGGGCCAATCGAAAGGCTATAGGGGAGCAAGTCACTGGCCGAATGAATCAGGGGGCTACCGGAAGTGTGTCTAAAACGACAGTGAAGCGTACCCTGCTGCGTATGGAGCTCCGATGAAGACGGATGGATACTGCACTTATGCTAACGTAGGTGCATCGGCAGAAAAGGCTTACATTTGTATTTCAGTATCAGAATTGGACCTCTGCTGATTGGCAAAGTATTTTTCTCCGATGAGTCATGTTTTTTGCTTCATTGAACGGATGGACGTTGTCGTATAGGGCGAGAAACATCGGAGAACAAATACTCTTCAACCATTGCTGGCAGAACACATATTGGTGAGCGCAGCGTTACTCTGGGTTCACTCGTGCCTGTGGAAGACACTATGGACCGAATTCGTGATGAATCCATCCTTGCAGACCACATGCTTATTGTCTTCCCTGGCGCGGCTGGGATCTTCCAGCACGACAACGCGACGTGTCACACAGCGAGAAATGTCCGAGAGTGGTTGGAAGAGCATGATGAAGACTTCAAAATACTTTCCTGCCCTCCTAATTCCCCAGACTTAAACCCAATTGAGCATCTGTGGGACCACGACGATCGTGTTGTTCGCTCTATGGATCCTCCACCACGCACCCTCCAGCAGCTTTCAGATGCACTGCAATCAGCATGGCTCCACATGCCCGTGAACACTTTACAGCACATTATTTGGTCACCCCCAGTCCGTCTAGCTGCTGTACGCTCAGTGCACGGCCGTTACTCTGGATATTACCAGGTTGTCACAATAAGGAAGAGAAAGGAAAGATCCAGTGACGAAAGGAAGCATAGCTTTAGTAAATAATAACACTGTGTACGAGTGGTCCGATTTATTGGCGCCAATAAATCGGACCACTAGTACAGTGTTACTATTTACTACTTAATTGGTGTACTGTTCCTTGTTATCAATTTGAAGCATAGCTTTAATGCCACTGCGTGCAGGGACGTCGCCCAGGGGATGCGAGGTTGGGATACAGCTCAACCAGTTCAAGATGTGCCATTTTTTCGATTTATTTAATTTCAAAATATAATCTCGACTTTGCCAAGTAATAATAAGTCTCGCGGTTTTCTTCGTGTTCTCCTAAGTATTTTCCATTACGAAGTTCGTTGTTTATGTCTCCGTGGAAAGGTTATCAAAACTGCTTCCGTAGGGCTACGGAAACTCAGTTGATCTCCACTTTTGTAATTCCTTAGTTTAAGCCTATTTTGCGTGGTAGTATGCCAGGGGGCGAATGAGGAAGGCGGTAGGAATTCCCTGAAGAAGGTCATTAGTAATTTTTCTGCTGTTTTAGTTACTAAATATGGGATTCAAACACGGAAAATGGAGTCTAAAACTACTCTTGCGCTCATTAAAATGGCCCGGGGACAGTGAGAGAGCAGGACGTGGCTGACGATTATTTTGGGGGAGGTGAGTGCAAGACCAGGTCACTGGCTTGAAGGAAAGTAGTTAAAGAGGTGGAAGGTATTGTGCCTGCATGGCACGACGTTATGATTTTGATTTAGACAAACAAAAACAACATCTTCCTGTAAATAAAATATTAATGTACAGTACCATTTTCGTAAGCAAAAATACAAAATTTTAAAAAGGAATTAATGCATTACAGCAAGAAAAAAGTTGAAGACGACATTCAACCAACACTTGTATCTGGCAGCAGAGTCGTGACTAGTCAGACCGAAGTGTGTGTGTCCAGATGGAGGAGTGGGGATCGAACGACTTCCTTCGTAGCCGGCAGTGAAAAGCATTAGACATTCTTTCTTTCAGCGTTTCTTAAAAAAGTTGCTATCAGAATTGTCCCACCCAAAACAATGCTGTCCTCTCTAATTTCGAACTCTAGCAACGTCTCCCACTGCGTGACCTGGGTATCAGTGCAGCAGATATAAAGACTGTGTAACGTACCAGGAGATGTGACGTACCTGCCAGAAGGACGCATACGACATAAAGGCAGATAGGAATCAGAATAAAACGTCCGCGTAGCTCAATTGGTAGAGCAACTTATTCCGGAATGAGGGGACCCGGGTTCGAATCCTGGCGTGGACAGAAATGACGGAGAAATATACCTCGTTATAACTGTTATAAAAAAATATCGATGCACACAAAATTCAGCATTAATCATTAAAAGAATATACTTTTTACAAAAGTTGGGTTGCCAATTTTCCGATTTCTGAAAATACCGTGGTAACCATTACCAATGTCCTCTAGGCATAAGTCCAACAAATAGTTAACAAGAAAGATGACACCGAATTTTCTTGTGTAATGAGCAGGTCTTTTGAATCCGTTCTGATGAAAATTAAAATTTTCAAAGCTATTCAAAGTCAATGGAGCTGGTATGGAAAACAGTAGTATCTGACCGAAGAAAGAAGTTTTTCAGTGGGGTTCTTCATCCCGCAGATATTGCTGTAAAGGGAATCGTGATCTTACGCCCTCTGGTTGCAAACTTGTGCGTTAAGAAAAATTTGAATTTATAGGAGAAATAGTTCGCAGCGGAAACGCTATCCAACAAAGAAGGAATTTTTCAAATCGACTCTCAAAAGTATAATTATTGACAAAAATAAGATAAATATATATATATACCTACGCCCCCTGGCGTAGAAACCATGCATTATTTTAAAAAGAAAATATTCCGAAAAGGTTTGTCGGCGTGAGTAGTATCGTTCCACAAAAGAGTTTATATCAATCGTGATTTTAGAAGCTCAGATTTTGCAGCAAATACATCAGAAGCGGAAATTAGGTCTTACTGAGGTCACACCATTTTTTTTTTTTAGAAATTAGAAATTATATGCAAAGAATTTCCCACCAGGAGTGGTATCCGGTGCAGGAAGAGTTTTTTAAATAGGAGTTTTAGAATCAGAGGTACCGGAGGGAACGTAATTTGCCTTTACGCCCCTAGCGGAACGTGTATGAATTACTTGATTTTTTTGAAATTATATGAAAAACATGTCGCACTGCATACTCTATCCAATAAAGAACGAATTTTTCAAATGGGACCATTAGGAGCAGATTTATTGATAAAAATAAGATATACGCCTACGCCCATAGCGGATAAACCATGCAAAATTTTAAGAAGAACATATTCCGAAAAGGTTTATCGACGTGAATGGCAACGGTCCACGAACGAATTTTTTCAATAAAGATATTAGGAGCTAAGATTTTGTGGCAAATACATTAGAAGCAGAAATTAACGCTTACTCCCACTGCTAACCAAGCGATTCTCTGCCAGAAATTAGAATTTATATGCAAAAGATTTCTCATCAGAACCTGTATCCACTGAAGAAAAAAAGTTTTCAAATCGGAGTTGTAGAAGTAGAGATATCGGGGAAAACGCAATTTATTTTTACGGCCCCTAGTGGAAAGTCTATGCGTAACTTGAAAAAGTGACTATACCTAAAATACTCTTCGACATAAATGGAATCGAAAGATAAAAGAGTTTTTTCAATCGAATGTTTAGAAGCTAATACGTGGAAAAAAATGTATTTTGAATTCGATATCACCTGCGTTTACTCCCACTAGCCGCGAAATAGTGCATCGCAAAAAAGAGGGGGGAAACGAAATGAGGGATTATCATTCGCATATTTCAAGCTTCCCAATGCAATAACAAATTTTCTGATCGGACTAATAGTTTCAGAGATATGGTGTCTACAGTCGGACAGACGGACGGAAAACCCGATAACTTAAGCACGATCATTTTTTACAAAGGACGTGCTAAAATTAAAACAAGAAGCGAAATAAGTTCAAACAAAGCAAAGCGTGCAGCAGAACTGTTTCTTTACATGTTACCATTTCTTTCCTGATGTAAGATACAGAACACGAAATTTATAAATTTGCTTGCACTATAATAATTAAAAAATAGAATTATATAAATTCTCAGTTTTCTGTTTCCCAATTTGCTTGCACTATAATAATTAAAAAATGAAAATATATATTTTTTTCAGTTTCCTTTATTCTTATCCTGAAGATGACCGCAAGTTATCATAAATCTTTCTTGACGCTGTCTGCCACGGATAAATCTCTGGCAGGTACGAACCACTAAATAAACGCCGTGCGTCGCATGGTCACGTTAAGCTGTCGGACCCTGGACACTAGCCCCCTGGTAACAAATAAGGGCGTCTTTCATCCCCTTTCTACCTCGCTTTCATGTCACTTTACTGTCGAGCACTCTAGCCCAAACCTAGTTTCCTATTTCTAAGGTTTGTTCAAAAACTGGGGTCAGACACTCCTATTCTAAAACCCTCTACATATGATCTGATCTGATATAATACTAAAAGGAAATTATGATTTCCTGCTCAGATTGGTTGCTTGGACATCACATATTTGCACCACCGTTTGCCGTTATATTTTTGGGACGCCCTTCCATTTTTATTGTATTCCTAAGCATTCATATGCAAGGGAATCTTTTGCGACGAAACTTCCTAAAGAACCATAAACATGGTTATGAGTAAGGATGGACACATTTGGTGGGTAACATAGATGATCAACACTGGTGATTACTTATTCCCGAAACATCGATATTACGGGTGGAAATTTTCGAAGTATTGGTGAAAACCTCGATGTTTTTGCTAATACGTCGAAAAATTCGTGGTTTTCAATATGCAGCAGTAAATGGGCAATAGATGTGCAACATCTCTGTTCAATATAACAGTAATATGCTACCAATCAACATGGAGTACTTAATAATATTTATTAAAAAGGTCGACGTATTGGCAACCTAAATGAACTACAGATGGACGCTGCGCAAACGTAAACAAACTTCTTTTAGTACGGATAAGGTCACACGTGTTCCCGTGAAGTCGTATGAAACAATGGCTGGTTTAACATTCTCAATCCTTCAGATAATGAAATTTGTGGACGCTACAAAAAAAAAAGAAGGGGAAGTTATTCTTAATGCAGGTCATATAATTGCATGTGGAATTAAGAAGGCCGACCCGGTGGCGCAGTGGTCTAAGCGATGGCCTCTGATCATTCGTCCGAACGGGGTCCGGGTTCGAATCCCGGTGAGGCATGGATGTTGTGTTTGTCTTACGGCACTGGCTCTCTCCCTTCCCTGAAACCAGTGACCCTAAATTAGGGACGGCAACTGCTTATCGCCCATTGAGTTGCTCACGGTGGTCGTTAAACCTCCAATCAAAAAAAAAATTAAGAAGGAAGATAGAAAAGAAATCCACATAGTTTAGCATTGCATTCAATATACCGCACCCCGCACGGGGATAACTGGTTTTCGAGTTATTTGGGGAGCGGCACCCCCACGGCCCGAGCTGACCTTGTGACTGGTCAACATCTGATGTCATGCCACCGCTTGTTTTTTATTTTGGTGCTGTTGGTGTTTGCAGGGACGGCTGTTCATCCAGCTGTTGGGGAGTCGCGGCCCCAGGATCCTGAGCTGGTCTTGTGTCTAGCTTTTTTGTTTTTCTTTATTTTCTCCACTGGCTAGTTGCCTGTGTTGTATCCTCTACCTAATCGCTAACACGTTATGTACTAACACCCCGGTCTTGTGGTTTTGTTACCCTCCACGTCTAACTGTTTTATATTAACCGCTCAGTTCGTAGGTTGCTGAGATTCCGTTTAGGTTCCCTTCCAGGGTTTTGTCTTCCTTGGATTACTTTTTTCCTTTTAGCTGGTTTGGGTGCTAGACCTACCTTCATGTTTGCCGCGTGCGGAGACCCGTGAGGCGGAAATGGGATGTCTGGCGGCTGAGGTCGCAGGAGACCGGAGAAGTGCCTCCTGTGTACCAACACTCCTCTTCGAACCCGGCTTCGCTGTAAACGGGAGGCTAGAGACTAACCCACCTCTAGTCAGAAGTCTTGTACCAAGTTGTGTACAGGGCTTTAGCGGCTTTTTTGTCGTATAGCACGGCAGGGTAAGCCCGGGGGCTGTGGGATCATGCCAAAGGCGTTGGCATGACGGTACCCGGAGGCCGAAGTGTCCGCTGAGTGCGTGTGATCACAGCCAACGGACTATATCTGCAACGTATAAGCTCCAGAACTGTGTCCAGCGTCGTTTTCTTGGCTTGCGGACTTCCAGTTCTCCCTTGTAGGGCTCGGTGGTGGGTGGAGTAGACTGCAGACGAATCTTCCTTCTTTTTTCGATGGGTAAACCCAAAAACAAAAACTCCAAATTTAAGTCACCTGAGAAAATGATAGTTGCCAACGACTTTCCTTCGTCTTCTCAACCTACCAAGTCTCATGACCTTAAACGATCTTTAGACCATGACCTGGACCAAGAATGTGGAACCTCTTCTTCGGCAGCTGTACCAGTCGCTCCGAAGCGTCGTCTCCCCTCGATTGCTGTGAAAACGCATGCTACACACTTAGTTGTAGAATCCATCGATCCGAATGAGAGACTGTCCACCAGATCTCCATTTTTCATTTCTAAAGTTTGGACGCTGCGGTTGGCCCCTTGAAGTCTGTGAGGAAGCTTCGCTCTGGGGACCTGCTTGTCCAAACTTGCAGTGTTTCTCAGAGTAACAATTTTCTGCACCTTACTAGTCTTCAAGGCATTCCTGTCAAAGTGACACCTCACCCGTTTCTTAACACCTCTCGGGGTGTTATTTCGGAGTTTGATCTCTTGCCATGCAGTGAAGACGAATTGGTGACTGAACTTGCAGATCAAGGTGTTATTGCTGCACGTCGTATGATGTTCCGGCGTGATGGTTCTTTGATTAAGTCTAAAAATGTGATCTTGACTTTTAACTCCCCGAAAGTTCCGACCGAAATCAAGGCTGGCTACTTGGTCTGTGGAGTTCGCCAGTACATTCCCAGTCCTCTGCGCTGTTTCAGGTGCCAGAGGTACGGGCATTTACAACGTTCCTGTAAGATTTCCGCTCGTTGCGCTAATTGTGGCTCCAGTGAACATGACGGGGAAGGTTGCACTTCTGCGGCCTCCTGTGTTAACTGTGGTGAGGCATATGCAGCTTACTCCCTCAACTGTATGAAATGGAAGGACGAGATGGCGATCCAGCGCCTCAAGACCCTGGAAGACCTCTCGTACCCTGCTTGAAAGGCCAAGTTGTGTATACCCACCAATCGACAGCGTACTTTTGCCGCAGTAGTTCAGTCTCTGCCACAACCCGTGCAGCCCTTTGTTCCGCGCCCTGTAGCTCTCGCCGCACCTGCCAAGCGATCTACAGCTGAACATGCGACACAGGTGGATTTCCCCGAGCTCCAGGTTTTTCGAATAGCTGAGTGTGCGCCTTCTCTTTTGAAGACGACGGACTCTTCCAGTTCCCAGCAGAAAGCCTGCACGTGCGGAAGATCCGGCCCTCAATCCGCAAAGGTGTGCAGTGTCCATCCGACTGTCGCGGTCCACCTGACCAACATTGCAACTGTCTCGGACTCAGCGAGGTACCCACCCTTAACCACCATTATAGGGGAACATAGGGGGAGGAGAGTGACAGTTCGTCCCCAGCCTCAACCAAAATTGCAGAGGAAAATGGGGGGAGGAGAGTGACAGTTCATCCCCGCTCTCGGCCAGCATTGCAGAGGAGCGTGGGGGGAGGAGAGTGACAGTTCGTCCCCCTCCTGGTGACTCATTCTTTGTGTTTTTTGTGATCATCGTTTTCGTTATTTTCATTCTCATTTGTTGGACGAAAGAGCAGCTACGCTGCAAACTATTATCGGTGAAGAATGCGACACGAGAGCAGTGTTTTCATTTTTATAGGAAATTTCTTTTTTCAACTCGTCTAGTTTTTACCTTGTTCACTGTCATATTTCATTTTACCGCATCAGCCTGTTCTTAGCCTTGTGTACGTTTTTTATTAATTTTGTTTCGTTTTGATGTCTTTGTTTGGCGCTCTTTGGCCAACCATGGCCCTTGCGCCATTAAACTCCATCAACCAACCAACCAACCAATACACCGCAATAACGCCGTCGCCTCATTCTATCAACGATGTTTTAGACAGAAATAATTGTGAATTCTCTCAAGTTTTTTAGTGCTTTTGTAAAGCAGACAGAAGTGGAACGTGTAAACACTGTGTAGCAGTAATGCTTTATTGTAATAGGTAATTTTTATTTTTACATTTTCTGACGAGCGATATAGTAATACCGACATGGGTGTAGCAAGAATTAATGGGACCCTGGAAAAAGTCACATTTTGGTGCCTCCTTCACCCACTACACCACTAGTAGTTATAGTGGCAGATTAGAGTTTTGTTTTTTCCGTTTGCAAAAGTAGACAAAACAATTGGATCTGTAAAGTCAAAGTGACTATTGACAGAACTCTGCAAATTTTGTTCCTTAATAGAGTTTAAATTTATATGGGTAACTGCATTTACTTCTTGAAAAATGCATGTAGAAATACGGAATTTTATATTATTACTATGCAATACAAACACTTTGTCTTGTTTATTATTCATTCAAACACGTTGTCTTGTTTATTATTTATTCAAAAACGTTACTAAGTTAGTAGCATTTCACTGGAAGGATTTCAAATGCAAAGCACAGACGATTTAGATGAATGTGTAGATTAGCGTCCTAAATTATTTCGTCAGAAAAACGTTAGTATTTGGAAAAAGTGCGACGTACAGATTTTACGTTATTGAAATTAATGACAAATGGTGCAGAAATTTCATGTTTTAAATGTCCTTTAAAGATTTTTATCGTAGTATTTACCTGTAAGTGCGATCAATCTGAAGAATAATGGCGGGTCTAACGCAACGCTTCCGCGACGATATCAACCTTTTCTCCGTTTTAAGGAAGATTCAGGCGCGGAATACTACAAGTGCAGCCGCCTACGTTCTTGCCAGCGGAGTGAAGCCTCATGTACTCATACGTTACAGAATATAGTTCGTTTATGTATTGTTATTGTTTTTTAAGCAGACGTCGAGAAATGTTTTTCTTTACACATGATTTTCTGAACCTAAATAGAAAGTACGAGTATGGCTTTCTATGCTGTACAGAAACTGGGGAAGTAAAACTTTCGGTTCTGCTTTGTACAGCTTTCATTCGTAGCTAATTTACTTTGCCCCTTTACTTTTCGTTTTCCTGTTAATACTTTTTTCGCAGGTCAGTTTGTATCTCACTGATACGTATATTTTGCAAATCAAAGAGGTTTTTTCCGATTTTTCCTGCCAACAACGTACAGGATGCAACGACATAAAGGGTGGATAATTTGGACCTATTTTCTGTAGCGTATCACTACAACATTTATCGGTGTTCTGCCAACAACGTAACAGATTTTTCTTGTACTTTTCCGCCCGTCATTTTGATACAGCAACGAACCTTCTTCCTTTTCACGAAGCAAAGCTTGGCATCGGCGTGGTAGCGATACGTTAGGCCTATCGCAGCGTGTCTTTACAGTATCGCACTTACAGGTGAATATTAAGATAAAAAATTTAAACACATTTAAAATATGAAATTTCTACACCATTTGCCATTATTTTCCGTACTCTAAAATCTGTACGTTGCACTTTTCCCAGGCTCTCTCTTACATTTCCCCGACGAAAAATTTAGGACGGTAATCTACACATTTACGAACGTTTATACTAACTTGTAAAAAACATAGCTGGAACCTTGGGAACAACACTGCGAGACGCAACAATATGAATTGTTCTCTTCACAGAATTATACATTATATAACTCTCTAATTCCACAATGTATGCAAAAACTGCCCGTAAACAAGCAAACGAACCTAAACAAACAACAGCTAAGAATGTTATTCCTACCACGGCTAACTGGGATCATCAACTATTAATGTTTCTGCTCATCCGTCAACGTACAGGTAGTGTTTCATATTTCTGCCACCGTGGCGCTGAACGCCGACCCCTAACGATTGTTGTCGGGAAAATTTCCGACTGGAATTTCGTAGGTGCGGGACCTCATCCATTCGTTTCGTAGTGTCTTGTGTTTAACATTTTGACATGTAAATAAACAAGCGTTAGATGAGAAGTCATTTGATTTGTCTTTCTAGACTGGCGTGCAAAGATTAAGGACGAGACGGTTTTTCGAATATAACGTCGTGCAGAAGTGCTCCACGTCGACTCAAATCATACAATAAGATCCCCAAGATGGAAGAATATGGGACAAGTGAGCAAAACCGGCCAAACAAGGAATCCAAAAAATACAAAGGCAGTTTATTGAAAAGGTAGCTTCGAGCACAACTGGACAGAAGACAGAAACGTCCATGGAACAGGCGGCTGCCAAGAGAAATCCAGTCTTTAGTAGGGAATATGATCCCCCCGAATGCGTTGCATTATTTACAACGTCTGTCCATGCTGAGGACGAGGTTGTCAAGAAGCTGTTGTGACATCGCGGCCCATTTCTCTTGTAGCGCCAATCGCAGCTGAGGAATCATTGCTGGAGGCTGTTGACGTACTGCCAAGCGTCTCCCGAGAAGGTCCCACACGTGCTCGATTGGGTTTAGGTCCAAGAACCTTGTGGGCCAATCCATGCGTTGAATATCTCCACTCTCCAACAGCTCTGCGACAGCCACTGTACGATGAGGTGTAGCGTTGTCGTCCATGAAGAGGAACTCAGGACCCACAGCACCTCTAAACAGACGCACGTGAGACAGGAGAACCTCGGTATAATAGCAGACACCAGTGGCTGAACCTCCTTGGATGATGTGGAGGTCAGTACGGCTACCAAGCATGATACCGCCCCAAACGAGAACTCCGCCATCTCCAAACCGGTCCCTTTCGGTGATGTTGGAGGTGTGATTGCGTGTTCCTTGCTCTCTCCGGATGTGTATACGTCCAGAATAGCTCGTCAGACTAAATCGGCTCACATCCGTAAAGCGAACTCGACCCCATTGCTGATGTGTCCAGTTCTTGTGTTCCTAGCACCACAGAAACCACCGACTCCGATGAGAAGGCGTTAATGGCACACACCGTACTGGTCGTCGTGCAAATAGATCCCCTTTGTGCAGCCTCCTGATCACCGTAAAACGCGATAACGGACGTCCAGTTGTCTGTTGCATGTGCCTTGCGATTTCTCCCGCTGTCTGCCTTCAGTCTCTTCTCTGCTCTAGGGCAATATACCGGTCGTCCGCCGACGACCACTGGTAAACTCTCGGGCAGCTGTTCCTGTCGTTTGAAATGCTCTACACGCTCGTGAAACGAAGCTGTGAGCGGTCCCGAACTCCTCGGCCACACTAGTCACACTTCGACCTTCTTCCAACTTTCCAATGACGCGAACTCTGGTAAAGTCATCCAGATGTCCTCTACTGGATTGCCTGTTGGCCATATACGGTGGCAGCAACTCGACGTCATTCAAACCGATGTACACCGTGCAATAGCTTTAACCGAATTGCTGAGCGTACACCGCCCGTGTGCTATATACCCTTCCGACAACCCTCCCTCCTTACGTCATGCTGCATATATGCGCATGCCCTACCGTAACGGACCCTAGTCTATCTCCTATGTGGTCTTTCGGTACGTTCTGCCTGCTTGTTCCGCTGTTATGCTAATTTCTCCTCTTCGTCCTTAATTTTTGCACACCAGTGTATTAAATTTCTTCAGCTGCTAAAAAAACAACGAATTCGTAATTTTACAAAAGAGCTAGCCTGATGTTTCATTGGATGGAGTAAAGAAACGGATAGATGAGATAAACTAATTTGTAATGACCACAACAATAACGAACTCTCGCAGAAGATTGTATTTTTTATTACATTAAAATATTTTTTAACCAACCAAATTTTTGTTGGCTAAATGGTTTTAATTGCGTAGTCCGTATACACTTAAAAAAAACCCATTAAAACTGTATTTCTGGAAATACGGAACTGATTATACAAAATATCTGCAGAGAATTACAAGAATTATTGTTCTTATACAATTCAAATTCTGACGTTGGCTTCTCATTAAAAAAATGCTGATGGGAAGCATGGGGCAATTTATTTGAATCACTTACGCAGAATTTTTAAGAAAAAAGTGTATAACAATTTGTTTAGGAATCTATTAATCGTTTACCTAATTTTTCCATTTAAGCACACATTTATACATCCTTTTAGCAAATTAAGACATTTACTGGATATTTTTATGATTATTATTATTATTATTATTATTAGAGGATGCTTTAGTAATTGTCATTTCCTCATAATTCCAGACAGAGGAGACAATCAACTGAGAGTGTGGAAGCTTGCACATGTTTTCGTTTGTTACAGGAAGTATACAATATATTTAGAAATCACCTTTTTAAACACTACATATTCTTAGTAAGAAGTACTTCTTAAAAGCATTTCAGATAAAAAAAATGGCAAAACTTAGAGAAAACAAAATAACTTATTTTTTAAAAACACCAATGGATGCAGATTTGCTTTAATAATATTATTACAAATTACTTTATTTTTTATGCGTGATATTCCATTATTTTAGATATATCACTGAATAAATAATATTAATCAGTAAATTATTGAAATCGTACAGTTTTAGTAAAAATTGATATTAATATTATATTGTAATTTTTTAAACAAAATACTGAAGCAATATCGGGAACAAAAATTATATTTATTTAAAAGTTTAGGTTACTAATTTATACTGTTGAGTTTTATATTTCACATTTTTAGTATAACATTTTAATTTTAATTGCTTTATATTATTATTTTATTTAGTACTTTTGTTCCTTTTTATATATTACTGGTGCTAATACTTCCCGTTTTTTAAAAGCTTTGTGATCTCCAATCGTTCTAGTTTTAAACTCCAGTATTCTTCTGAGATCACATTCAATAGCTATTTTAATATGCTCCGTATTTTTTGATTTTTGTTCGTAAGATAAGGCATTTCGATTTTTCCATATATTATATTTTGTTTTTGCTATTAAATAATGAATTGTTAGGTTTTTAGCTTCTGAGCAGTCTAGAGGTACGTGGTGCAAAATTGTGGGCAGTAAATTTACGTTTATAATTTAAGTAGTTGTAACCACTCCCAGATATATTTTGCAAAAATTGCAATCCACAAATAAATTTTAAAGAGTTTCTTCTGAGCCACGGTAGTTACAGTTAGGATTAGATATTAGTTTAAATCTGCACAACTATTTTCTTGTCGGGATACTATTGTGCGAAAATTTAAAAAGTGCATCTCTAATACGAGTGCTTAGTTTTATTTTTGATTGAAGTGTCCAAATGCTATGTACCATATTAGACTGCAGTGTATCCACACCCAAGACTGTTACAGATAATATCTCACTAGCATTCTCTTCCTCCTCCGGAGTCTCTGTAGTTTTAACGATTGGAAGTCTTATACTTTAACAGTCTAAAATTATATTACTAGTGGAAAAAGTCTGCCATGGCAGGACTTCAGAAAGTCTCAGAAAAACATTTTTAGGGATTTTTTTCCCTGGAAATGTTACATGAAGACATTTTTTTCTCAAAATGTGAAACAAATCGAGCACTTTTGTCGTTAAATGTGAGGAAATACAGTTTTTTCGAAATTTCAAAATATAGGAACGTAAACAATACTTTTCCTGAAACAATGATTTTCCCGAAATACAGCACTGACTACATAAAAAATTTAATTTATACTCGGTATTTTATAAATAAACGACTTACCTATTTTTCAAAATCCAAACCAGAAATATCACAACCACAAACTTTCCAAATCATGTGGCGAAGCCACACGATAAACATTGAGAAAAAACATTCAAAGTATGGCAATCAGATAAAAAATGTATCAAAAATAATCGAATCGAAACGAAATGGCAATAGGAAACATCGCGCCAACAGTGTGTGTGATCGAACCGATAAACCTAACTGGAACGCCAACTCGGCAATGTCGAAATTCAAAACTTTCCGAATCAGAAACTCTCCCCTGGTACTAAGGTTATTGTTCTGTTTTTTGTGTGGCCAAGACACACAATAACTGAAGATACTCAGTAACCGAATTATACTCAAAAATCTTTGGTTTTCCCTTTTTTGGAGTTACAATAAGGTTCAAAGCAGTACACCATGGTAGCTACTGAATTCAATTAAAAAGCCGCCCCGGTGGCGCAGTGGTCTAAGGCGTTGGACTCTGATCATTCGTCCGAATGGGTCCGGGTTCGAATCCCGGTGAGGCATGGATGTTGTGTTTGTCTTACGGCACTGGCTCTCTCCCTTCCCTGGAACCAGTGACCCTAAATTAGGGACGGGCGAATGCTCATAGCCCATTGAGTTGCTCACGGTGGTCGTTAAACCTCCAACCAAAAAAAAAAAAAAAAAAAAAAAAAGAATTCAATTAAGAAAACTTTTGCAATTTGAGTGCGATATAGGCTATAAAATAAATTCTGCACTTTACTTTGTGTTCATACAGTTGCTTAACTGAAATGATTAACCACGAAAACAGATTAAAACAGACTCGATTTACCTCGCTATAATGCACGTTTAAACAGGACGGCACATGAAAAACTAATTACGATCAGCATAAAAAAAACCACACTAACTGGGGTCGGGGCATGCACCCTCTAGCGAGGAAAAGTGGCATTTTTCTTGTACGCGAATCCCCGTAGAGATCGCCGAAGTGACAGAGCCTTGAGCAGTAACAGTTACAGTTGATAATCCCAGTTAGGCGTGTTCCTACTATAGTAATTCTTAATTTCGCCGCTAGAGGGAGAGCTGACCGCTGCTATCTTTTTTGATGCATTGGTGTGAACCACATGTTTTTACTAGTGTCTGCAGCCAAGCCTGGGATCACTATATGCGCTATCGCATTGGGTCGCCCTGAAGCTTTTTTTTTTTTTTTGGAGGTTTAACGACCACCGTGAGCAACTCAATGGGCTATAAGCAGTCGCCGTCCCTAATTTAGGGTCACTGGTTCAAGGGAAGGGAAAGAGCCAGTGCCGTAAGACAAACACAACATCCATGCCTGACCGGGATTCGAACCCGGACTCCTTACGGACGAATGATCATAGGCCAGCGCCTTAGACCACTGCGCCACCTGGGCGGCGTCGCACTGAAGTGGCAGAGGCCAATTAGATGAAACATAAAAAAAGTAGGTGTTCCTTTGAGACGCGTGTCGAACGTATGTTGAAACCAAACAGTTGCAGCAGAGATGTCAAAGAAGTAGTGTGTGCGAGCATATCGCGGAGACCCCGTTGAGAAACCGCCCTCTCCTGTACGCAAGTAAAGTACTTGGCGCAAACTTCATGGGTTTTTGGCGGGTTGCATCACCTCTCGGATTGACTACCCCAAACGAAAGTGTCATTAGACAGTTCTTCCTTTTCACGTTTCTCCGCGTAATTAATTGATCTTATAACAACGTAATCAATTGATTTATTCTGCGAGATAGAAACCATCCTACTTATTAGGAAACAAAACCTTTTCGACTTAATAAATGCTTCGCAGTAGGGACGAAATAAGCATTCCTAAAGGTCCTTTTAATTCGCCAGACAAAGTAGTCACGAAACCAGATTCTCATGCGCAACCCTTTTCACAGAGACCTGATAGAAGGCAGCACATCAGCGCTGACATGTAAATCTCTCAGATCGGGCCCAGATTGGAAGTACCACCACTGTTTCAGTTTCTTCTAATGGTGTGATATGTAAACAAGCAAAAGCTGCTTATTCCCATACTTAAAGTACAATAAGTATAATGCTTATTCTTCGCTTATTCCACTTTTTTCAAACAAGAATATACAAATGCAATATTCAAATTAAGAATTGAGATCAGCATGTTCTGTTTGGGTAGCCCAGGTATTTACTTTAGACGATGCAGTAAAGGAACTACGTAGGAGAAATGACTTGTTATATAAAACATTACTTTTGGATTGAATTTTTGCAATATAGTTCAAGATATGTATGGTTGATAAGACCGAATTTTCTCGCAAATGGCTTTTTCAAATGTAATTAAACAATTTACATGTGATTACACTATCACTCCATATACAGGCAGATGTACCGTGGTGACTTAAATCACATAAGGCAATCTGAAAAATAATGAAAATTCTTAGTTTTCCACAAGCAGTGACTGCTTATGAGGTACCATTAATGGGTGACAAAATCAAGAATGCATTCCCAAATCACCGGTACAGAATTGCATTAGTTCTATTATTCCGTCATAAATTTTACCAGACGAGCAATTATTACTATGCAGTTTTTCAGGATTTGAGCACATCTCAAAATGTTTGTGATATGTAATGAATCTAGATTTAAATAGTTGTTTTCACATTGTAGAAAAAATCCGGAAGAATGAAGATAGTTTTTTTGCTTTTGAACTTTTTCTTCGCTATTTTCCTGCGAAAGACTTTTTCAATCGATCTTACGCAGGTTTCAAGGAACAGTAATAACATTTATTTTATTGCATATTAATTAGGTATATCATTACCATGAGCTTAAATAGTAAAACTAGACTTTAGCTTTGGATGTTACTTCGACTAGGTTGGTTGGTTGGTTGATGAATTTTAATGGCGCAAGGGCCAGGTTTGGCCAAAGAGCGCCAGACAAAGAACTATCAGCTACAGGTTTCGAAAAGCGTGGAAAATGACCAAGAGCAGACAAGCTGGGCAAAAGCCGGAAAAGAGAACGATGAAAACTGTGAAGAAAAGTTAGGCAACCAGGTGTATAAAAAAATGATCAATTCACTATTATAATTAATATTATTATTATTAATTGCTTTTTTTTTTATATACACAACAACACAAAGGATGAGTCACCAGGAGGGGACGAACCGTCACTCTCCTCCCCCCACACTCCTCTGCAATGCTGGCCGAGGCCGAGGGGCGGGGACGAACCGTCACTCTCCTCCCCCCATGTTCCTCTGCAATGTTGGTGGAGGCTGGGTCCGAACTGTCACTCTCCTCCCCCCATGGTCCTCAGCAATGTTGGTGGAGGCTGGGTCCGAACTGTCACTCTCCTCCCCCTATGTTCCTCCACAATGTTGGTTGAGGGTGGGGACCTCGCTGAGTCCGAGACAGGTGCAATGTTGGTCAGGCGGACCGCGACAGTTGGATGGACACTGCACACCTTCGCGGATTGAGGGCCGGGTCTTCCGCACGTGCAGGCTGTCTGCCGGGAACCGGAAGAGTCGGTCGTCTTCAAAGAGAAGGCGCAGACTCAGCTGGTCGAATAAGCTGGAGCTCGGTGAAATCCACCTGTGTCGCCTGTTCAACTGTAGATCGCTTGGCAAGTGCGGCGAGAGCTACAGGGCGCGGAACAAAGGGCTGCACGGGTTGTGGCAGAGACTTAACAACTGCGGCAAAACTACGCTGTCGGGTGTTGGGAATACCCAACTTGGCTTTGGCAGCAGGGTACGAGAGGCCTTCCAGGGTCTTGAGGCGCTGGATCGCCATCTCTTCCTTCCATTTCATACAGTTGCGGGAGTAAGCTGCATGGGCCTCAGCGCAGTTAACACAGCAGGCCGCAGAGGTGCAACCATCCCCGTCATGTTCACTGGAGCCACAATTTGCGCAACGAGCGGAACTCTTACAGAATCGTTGTGAATGCCCGTACCTCTGGCACCTGAAACAGCGCAGAGGACTGGGAATGTACGGGCGAACTGCACAGACCAAGTAGCCTGCTTTGATTTCTGTCGGAACTTTCGGGGAGTCAAAAGTCAAGATGACATTTTTTGACTTAATCATGGAACCATCACGCCGGAACATCATACGACGTGCAGCAAGAACACCCTGATCCGCAAGTTCAGTCACCAATTCATCCTCACTGCATGGCAAGAGATCAAACTCCGAAATAACACCGCGAGAGGTGTTAAGAAACGGGTGAGGTGTCACTCTGACAGGAATGCCTTGAAGACTAGAAAGGCGCAGAAAAGTGTTACTCTGAGAAACACTGCAAGTTTGAACAAGCAGGTCCCCAGAGCGAAGCTTCCTCACAGACTTCAAGGGGCCAACCGCAGCGTCCAAAGCTTTAGAAATGAAAAATGGAGATCTGGTGGACAGTCTCTCATTCGGATCGATGGATTCTACAAGTAAGTGTGTAGCATGCGTAGTCACAGCAATCGATGGGAGACGACGCTTCGGAGCGACTGGTACAGCTGCCGAAGAAGAAGTTCCACATTCTGGGTCCAGGTCATGGTCTAAAGACCGTTTAAGGTTATGAGACTTGGTAAGGTGAGAAGACGAAGGAGAGTCGTTTGCAACTATCATTGTCTCAGGCGACTTAAATTTGGAGCGTTTGTTTTTAGGTTTACCCATGGAAAAAAAGAAAGAAGATTCGTCTGCAGACTACTCCACCCACCACCGAGCCCTACAAGGGAGAACTGGAGGTCCGCAAGCCAAGAAAATGACGCTAGACACAGTTCTGGAGCTTATACGTTGCAGATATAGTCCGTTGGCTGTGATCACACGCACTCGGCGGACACTTCGGCCTCCTGGTACCGTCATGCCAACGCCTTTGGCATGATCCCACAGCCCCGGGCTCACCCTGCCGTGCCATACGACAACAAAGCCGCTAAAGCCCTGTACACAACTTGGTACATGACTTCTGACTAGAGGTGGGTTAGTCTCTAGCCTCCCGTTTACAGCGAAGCCGGGGTCGAAGAGGAGTGTTGGTACACAGGAAGCACTTATCCGGTCTCCTGCGACCTCAGCCGCCAGACATCCCATTTCCGCCTCACGGGTCTCCGCACGCGGCAAACATGCAGGTAGGTCTAGCACCCAAACCAGCTAAAAGGAAAAAGGAAATCTAAAGAAGACAAATCCTGGCAGGGAACCTAAACGGAATCTCAGCAACCTACGAACTGAGCGGTTAATATTAAACAGTTAGTGGTGGAGGGTAACAAAACCACAAGACCGGGGTGTTAGTACATAACGTGGTAGCGATTAGGTAAAGTATACAACACGAGCAACTAGCCAGTGGAGAAAATTAATAAAAACGAAAAAGCGAGACACAAGACCAGCTCGGGATCGTGGGGCCGCGACTCCCCAACAGCTGGATGAACAGCCGTCCCTGCAAACACCAACAGCAAAGCGGTGGCATGACATCAGATGTTGACCAGTCACAAGGTCAGCTCGGGCCGTGGGGGCGCCGCTCCCCAAATAACTGGAAAAACCAGTTATCCCCGTGCGGGCTTACTTCGACTAAATGCATATCATTGAACGTGTATTAAATTCATAGTAACTCGTATTATACTTATTGTACTTCAAACATTTTTGTATCAAAAGTACATATTCCATCCGCTATCTATAAAAGATTGTACGAAATTGAATTTTGAAGAGCCGCGAGATACTAAAAACTTGGAACTATTAATATTTGTAATTATTTTTTGATCATAACACATTCCACACGTTCATGTATTTCAAAGGAACACGCCAATTGGTTATCCAATTCGTCGGCGTCGCCTGAGCGCGGCCCAATCAGACGAGGAGTTAGATGGACCCACCAGCCTGGCCTGACTCCAGACAACAGTCGATGTTTTGCTAAAATCCTGAAGAATTCGCGTTTTTCTACCTGCACCAGTAAATAGGCAAAGAGATTTGTAAAATTTATCTTTAATCTAACAGTTACACTCACCAATTCAACATGCAATAGCATAATATTTGTTAAAACTCTCGATGCGTCGTGAAAATCTCAAAAGTTTCTTCGATGCATCGCAAGAAACGTCTGTGTTTCCATGTTTTGCTAACAAACTGAAACATTTTCCCCTTTCCATCTGCAGCAAGGAATGGGCAGTCGATTTGTAAAATCTCTGTTCAATGTAATATTGATACTCACCAATGCAACATCTAGTAACGAAATACACAGTCGAGTCACATTATTGTGACTACCTCGTACTTTTGACGTCAACAGCGCTTAGCCAATGAAAGAAGGCACGTGTCGTGAGCTGGTTTGGAGGGTATATAAGGTGTGATGCAGGCAATGTGAAAACATATCCCTCGTTGCAGTCATGAAAAAAAGGAGCGATTTATCAGATTTGCAAAAAGGGATGATTATCGGCTTTCGGGCCAAGGGTGGCACTGTTTCTGAAATATGCTTAGTTTGTGAAGCTGCTGTATTCTGCTGTGGTTAAAGTGTATCGTGCTTGGAGGTATGTAACCATTGCGAATGAGTGACGTGGAACCTGCGGATCACCACGTGCCATTGATGTGAGAGGTGAAAGTTTTCTACCAAGGTGCATGAGGGCCAATCGAAAGGCTATAGTGGATCAACTCACTGGCCGAATGAACCAGAGGGCTACCGGAAGTGTGTCTAAAACGACAGTGCAGCGTACCCTGCTGCGTATGGAGCTCCGATGAAGACGGATGGATACTGCACCTATGCTAACGTAGGTGCATCGGCAGAAAAGGCTTACATTTGTATTTCAGTATCAGAATTGGACTTCTGCTGATTGGTAAAGTATTTTTTCCTCCAATGAGTCATGTTTTTTGCTTCATTGAACGGATGGACGTTGTCGTATAGGGCGAGAAACATCGGAGAACAAATACTCTTCAACCATTGCTGGCAGAACACATATTGGTGAGCGCAGCGTTTCTCTGGGTTCACTCGTGCCTGTGGAAGACACTATGGACCGAATTCGTGATGAATCCATCCTTGCAGACCACATGCTTATTGTCTTCCCTGGTGCGGCTGGGATCTTCCAGCACGACAACGCGACGTGTCACACAGCGAGAAATGTCCGAGAGTGGTTGGAAGAGCATGATGAAGACTTCAAAATACTTTCCTGCCCTCCTAATTCCCCAGACTTAAACCCAATTGAGCATCTGTGGGACCACGACGATCGTGTTGTTCGCTCTATGGATCCTCCACCACGCACCCTCTAGCAGCTTTCAGATGCACTGCAATCAGCATGGCTCCACATGCCCGTGAACACTTTACAGCACATTATTTGGTCACCCCCAGTCCGTCTAGCTGCTGTACGCTCAGCGCACGGCCGTTACTCTGGATATTACCAGGTTGTCACAATAAGGAAGAGAAAGGAAAGATCCAGTGACGAAAGGAAGCATAGCTTTAGTAAATAATAACACTGTGTACGAGTGGTCCGATTTATTGGCGCCAATAAATCGGACCACTAGTACAGTGTTACTATTTACTACTTAATTGGTGTACTGTTCCTTGTTATCAATTTGAAGCATAGCTTTAATGCCACTGCGTGCAGGGACGTCGCCCAGGGGATGCGAGGTTGGGATACAGCCCAACCAGTTCAAGATGTGCCATTTTTTCGATTTATTTAATTTCAAAATATATCTCGACTTTGCCAAGTAATAATAAGTCTCGCGGTTTTCTTCGTGTTCTCCTAAGTATTTTCCATTACGAAGTTCGTTGTTTATGTCTCCGTGGAAAGGTTATCAAAACTGCTTCCGTAGGGCTACGGAAACTCAGTTGATCTCCACTTTTGTAATTCCTTAGTTTAAGCCTATTTTGCGTGGTAGTATGCCAGGGGGCGAATGAGGAGGGCGGTAGAAATTCCCTGAAGGAGGTCATTAGTAATTTTTCTGCTGTTTTAGTTACTAAATATGGGATTCAAACACGGAAAATGGAGTCTAAAACTACTCTTGCGCTCATTAAAATGGCCCGGGGACAGTGAGAGAGCAGGACGTGGCTGACGATTATTTTGGGGGAGGTGAGTGCAAGACCAGGTCACTGGCTTGAAGGAAAGTAGTTAAAGAGGTGGAAGGTATTGTGCCTGCATGGCACGACGTTATGATTTTGATTTAGACAAACAAAAACAACATCTTCCTGTAAATAAAATATTAATGTACAGTACCATTTTCGTAAGCAAAAATGCAAAATTTTAAAAAGGAATTAATGCATTACAGCAAGAAAAAAGTTGAAGACGACATTCAACCAACGCTTGTATCTGGCAGCAGAGTCGTGACTAGTCAGACCGATGTGTGTGTGTCCAGATGGAGGAGTGGGGATCGAACGACTTCCTTCGTAGCCGGCAGTGAAAAGCATTAGACATTCTTTCTTTCAGCGTTTCTTCAAAAAGGTGCTATCAGATTTGTCCCACCCAAAACAATGCTGTCCTCTGTGATTTCGAAGTCTAGCAACGTCTCCCACTGCGTGACCTGGGTGTCAATGCAGTAGATATAAAGACTGTTATAAAAAAATATCGGTGCACACAAATTTCAACATTAATCATTAAAAGAATATACTTTTTTTTACAAAAGTTGGGTTGCCAATTTTCCGATTTCTGAAAATACCGTGGTAACCATTACCAATGTCCTCTAGGCATAAGTCCAACAAATAGTTAACAAGAAAGATGACACTGAATTTTCTTGTGTAATGAGCACGTCTTTTGAATCCGTTCTGATGCAAATTAAATTTTTCAAAGCTATTCAAAGTCAATGAAACCGGGATGGAAAACAGTAGTATCTGACCGAAGAAAGAAGTTTTTCAGTGGGGTTTTTAATCCCGCAGATATTGCTGTAAAGGGAATCGTTATCTTACGCCCTCTAGTTGCAAACTTGTGCGTTAAGAAAAATTTGAATTTATAGGAGAAATATTTCGCAGCGGAAACGCTATCCAACAAAGAAGGAATTTTTCAAATCGACTCTCAAAAGTAGTGTTATTGACCAAAATAAGATATATATACCAACGCCCCTTGGCGTAGAAACCATGCATTATTTTAAGAAGAAAATATTCCGAAAAAGGTTTGTCGGCGTGAGTAGTATCGGTCCACAAAAGAGTTTATTTCAATCGAGATTTTAGAAGCTCAGATTTTGCGGCAAATACATCAGAAGCGGAAATTAGGGCTTACTGAGGTCACACCATTTTTTTTTTCAGAAATTAGAAATTATATGCAAAGAATTTCCCACCAGGAGTGGTATCCGGTGCACGAAGAGTTTTTCAAATAGGAATTTTAGAATCAGAGGTACCGGAGGGAACGTAATTTGCTTTTACGCCCCCTAGCGGAACGTGTATGAATTACTAGAAAATTTTTGAAATTATATGAAAAACATGTCGCACTGCATACTCTATCCAATAAAGAACGTATTTTTCAAATGGGACCATTAGGAGCAGATTTATTGATAAAAAAAAGATATACGCTTGCGCCCATAGCGGATAAACCATGCAAAATTTTAAGAAGAACATATTCCGAAAAGGTTCATTGACGTGTTAGGCAACGGTCCACGAACGAATTTTTTCAGTCAAGATATTCGGAGCTCAGATTTTGTGGCAAATACATTAGAAGCAGAAATTAACGCTTACTCCCACTGCTAACCAAGCGATTCTCTGCCAGAAATTAGAATTTATATGCAAAAGGTTTCTCATCAGAACCTGTATCCACTGAAGAAAAAGGTTTTCAAATCGGAGTTGTAGAAGTAGAGATATCGGGGAAAACGCAATTTACTTTTACGGCCCCTAGTGGAAAGTCTATGCGTAACTTGAAAAAAGTGACTATACCTAAAATACTCTTCGACATAAATGGAATCGAAAGATAAAAGAGTTTTTTCAATCGAATGTTTAGAAGCTAATACGGGGAATAAAATGTATTTTGAATTCGATATCACCTGCGTTTACTCCCACTAGCCGCTAAATAGTGCATCGCAAAAAAAGAGGGGGGAAACGAAATGAGGGATTATCATTCGCATATTTCAAGCTTCCCAATGCAATAACAAATTTTCTGATCGGACTAATAGTTTCAGAGATATGGTGTCTACAGTCGGACAGACGGACGGAAAACCCGATAACTTAAGCACGATCATTTTTTACAAAGGACGTGCTAAAATTAAAACAAGAAGCGAAATAAGTTCAAACAAAGCAAAGCGTGCAGCAGAACTGTTTCTTTACATGTTACCATTTCTTTCCTGATGTAAGATACAGAACACGAAATTTATAAATTTGCTTGCACTATAATAATTAAAAAATAGAATTATATAAATTCTCAGTTTTCTGTTTCCCAATTTGCTTGCACTATAATAATTAAAAAATAAAAATATATATTTTTTTCAGTTTCCTTTATTCTTATCCTGAAGATGACCGCAAGTTATCATAAATCTTTCTTGACGCTGTCTGCCACGGATAAATCTCTGGACTAGCGTCTGGGGACAGCAATGGAAATCTCGTAGGAAGATCCTCATTGGTAGGAATAAAACACAATCAACCAATTGGCGTGCGTGATGTGTATCACGAGTGCCAGGTAAGTATGAAGTAATTAGCAAACTTTCTGTATTTAATATAATTTTTCGAATTTTTTACTGAAAGCCATTGATCAAATTACTGGGTAAATGTGTAGATTTTCGTTCTAAATTATATCGCGAGAAAAATGTTAGTACCTGGAAAAAGTGCGACGTACGGATTCAGAGTATGGATATTAAAGGCAAATGGTACAGAAATTTCATATTTTAAATGTGTTTTGAAAATTTTAATCGGAAAATTGACCTGTAAGTTCGATGCTGTGAAGAGACGCTGCGGTTGGCCGAATGCATCTCTACTGCGATGTCAACTGTGCTCCATTTAAACGAAGGTTCGTTGCTGAACCGAAGTGACGGGTGGAAGAATACGAGAGAAAGCGGTTACTTTTTGGCAGGAGAGCAATAAATTTTGTAGTGTACGCTACAAAAAATAGGTTCAAATTATGCACACTTTATTGGTATCCCATACGTTGTTGGCAGGAAAACCCGGAAAATAAGATCTTTGATTAGCAAACGATACGTATCAGTGAGAGAGAAATTGACCTGCGAACAAAGTATCAACACGAGAACCAAAAGTACAGTGGTATAGGAAATCAGCTACGAATGGAAGCCGTTCAAAGTAGAACCGAAGTTATGCTTCCCCAGTTTTCTGCACAACATAGAAAGGAATTGTAGATTAGCGTCCTAAATTATTTCGTCGGAAAAATACCTCGAAAAAGGGCGCCGTATAGATTTTAAAATATGAAAATTAATGGCAAATGGTGTAGCCATTTCATGTTTTAAATGCCTTTTAACGATTTTTATCGTAATATTTACCTGTAGGTGTGATTTTTGAAGAGACGCAGCAGTAGGCTGAACGCACCGTTACCACGACGATGTGAAGCTTTAATCCGTTGAAAGAAAGATCCCCTGCGGCGAGTAATTCACGCGCGGATGACTACAAGTGCAGCTGCATATGCTCTTGCCAGGAAAGCGAAGCACCATGTACTCATACGTTACAGAATATAGTTCGCTCATGTTTTGTCATTGTTTTTGAAGCGCATGTTCAGAAATGTTTCGTTCTTTCACACATCATTCCCTAATTCCAAATAGAAAGTGCAAATATTCCTTTCTATGTTGTGCAGAAAACTGGGGAAGCATAACTTCGTTTCTACTTTGAACGGCTTCCATTCGTAGCTGATTTGCTGTACCACTGTACTTTTGGTTCTCCTGTTGATACTTTGTTCGCAGGTCAATTTCTCTCTCACTGATACGTATCGTTTGCTAATCAAAGATCGCATAACTTCGGTTCTACTTTGAACGGCTTCCATTCGTAGCTGATTTGCTGTACCACTGTACTTTTGGTTCTCGTGTTGATACTTTGTTCGCAGGTCAATTTCTCTCTCACTGATACGTATCGTTTGCTAATCAAAGATCTTATTTTCCGGGTTTTCCTGCCAACAACGTATGGGATACCAATAAAGTGTGCATAATTTGGACCTATTTTTTGTAGTGTACACTACAAAATGTATTGCTTTTCTGCCAAAAAGTAACCGCTTTCTCTCGTACTCTTCCGCCCGTCATTTCGGTTCAGCAACGAACCTTCCTTTTAACGGAGCACAGTTGACATCATCGCAGTAGAGATGCATTAGGCCAACCGCAGCGTCTCTTCACAGCATCGAACTTTCCGGTCAATATTCCGATTAAAATTTTCAAAACACATTTAAAATATGAAATTTCTGTACCATTTGCCTTTAATATCCATACTCTGAATCCGAACGTCGCACTTTTTCCAGGTACTAACATTTTTCTCGCGAAATAATTTAGAACGATAATCTACACATTTACCCAGTAATTTGATCAATGGCTTTCAGTAAAAATTCGAAAAATTATATTGAATTTAGAAAGTTTGCTAAATATTTCATACTTACCTGGCACTAGTGATATACATCACGCACGCCAATTGGTTGATTGTGTTTTATTCCTACCAATGAGGATCTTCCTACGAGATTTCCATTGCTGTCCCCAGACGCTAGTAATCTCTGGCAGGTACGAACCACTAAATAAACGCCGTGCGTCGCATGGTCACGTTAAGCTGTCGGACCCTGGACACTAGCCCCCTGGTAACAAATAAGGGCGTCTTTCATCCCCTTTCTACCTCGCTTTCATGTCACTTTACTGTCGAGCACTCTAGCCCAAACCTAGTTTCCTATTTCTAAGGGTTGTTCAAAAACTGGGGTCAGACACTCCTATTCTAAAACCCTCTACATATGATCTGATCTGATATAATACTAAAAGGAAATTATGATTTCCTGCTCAGATTGGTTGCTTGGACATCACATATTTGCACCACCGTTTGCCGTTATATTTTTGGGACGCCCTT
The DNA here is from genome assembly GCA_039090855.1 of Macrothele yani. Classification (NCBI taxonomy): domain Eukaryota; kingdom Metazoa; phylum Arthropoda; class Arachnida; order Araneae; family Macrothelidae; genus Macrothele; species Macrothele yani. The sequence goes on along the minus strand of CM077022.1, from coordinate 8,127,941 downwards.
CCATTTTTATTGTATTCCTAAGCATTCATATGCAAGGGAATCTTTTGCGACGAAACTTCCTAAAGAACCATAAACATGGTTATGAGTAAGGATGGACACATTTGGTGGGTAACATAGATGATCAACACTGGTGATTACTTATTCCCGAAACATCGATATTACGGGTGGAAATTTTCGAAGTATTGGTGAAAACCTCGATGTTTTTGCTAATACGTCGAAAAAATTCGTGGTTTTCAATATGCAGCAGTAAATGGGCAATAGATGTGCAACATCTCTGTTCAATATAACAGTAATATGCTACCAATCAACATGGAGTACTTAATAATATTTATTAAAAAGGTCGACGTATTGGCAACCTAAATGAACTACAGATGGACGCTGCGCAAACGTAAACAAACTTCTTTAGTACGGATAAGGTCACACGTGTTCCCGTGAAGTCGTATGAAACAATGGCTGGTTTAACATTCTCAATCCTTCAGATAATGAAATTTGTGGACGCTACAAAAAAAAAAAAAGAAGGGGAAGTTATTCTTAATGCAGGTCATATAATTGCATGTGGAATTAAGAAGGCCGACCCGGTGGCGCAGTGGTCTAAGCGATGGCCTCTGATCATTCGTCCGAACGGGGTCCGGGTTCGAATCCCGGTGAGGCATGGATGTTGTGTTTGTCTTACGGCACTGGCTCTCTCCCTTCCCTGAAACCAGTGACCCTAAATTAGGGACAGCAACTGCTTATCGCCCATTGAGTTGCTCACGGTGGTCGTTAAACCTCCAATCAAAAAAAAAAATTAAGAAGGAAGATAGAAAAGAAATCCACATAGTTTAGCATTGCATTCAATACACCGCAATAACGCCGTCGCCTCATCCTATCAACGAAGTTTTAGACAGAAATAATTGTGAATTCTGTCAAGTTTTTTTTAGTGCTTTTGTAAAGCAGACAGAAGTGGAATGTGTAAACACTGTGTAGCAGTAATGCTTTACTGTAATAGGTAATTTTTATTTTTATATTTTCTGACAAGCGATATAGTAATACCGACATGGGTGTAGCAAGAATTAATGGGACCCTGGAAAAAGTCACATTTTGGTGCCTCCTTCACCCACTACACCACTAGTAGTTACAGTGGCAGATTAGAGTTTTGTTTTTTCCGTCTGCAAAAGTAGACAAAACAATTGGATCTGTAAAGTCAAAGTGACTATTGACAGAACTCTGCAAATTTTGTTCCTTAATAGAGTTTAAATTTATATGGGTAACTGCATTTACTTCTTGAAAAATGCATGTAGAAATACGGAATTTTAAAATATTACTATGCAATACAAACACTTTGTCTTGTTTATTATTCATTCCAACACGTTGCCTTGTTTATTATTCATTCAAACACGTTGTCTTGTTCATTATTCATTCAAACACGTTGTCTTGTTTATTATTCATTCAAACACGTTACTAATTTAGTAGCATTTCACTGGAAGGATTTCAAATGCAAAGCACAGACGATTTAGATGAATGTGTAGATTAGCGTCCTAAATTATTTCGTCAGAAAAACGTTAGTACTTGGAAAAAGTGCGACGTACAAATTTTACGTTATTGAAATTAATGACAAATTGTGCAGAAATTTCACGTTTTAAATGTCTTTTAAAGATTTTTATCGTAATATTTACCTGTAAGTGCGATCAATCTGAAGAGTAATGGCGGGTCTAACGCATCGCTGCCGCTACGATATCAACCTTTTCTCCGTTTTAAGGAAGATTCAGGCGCGGAATACTACAAGTGCAGCCGCCTACGCTCTTGCCAGCGGAGTGAAGCCTCATGTACTCATACGTTACAGAATATAGTTCGTTCATGTATTGTCATTGTTTTTTAAGCAGACGTCGAGAAATGTTTTTTTCTTTACACATGATTTTCTGAACCTAAATAGAAAGTACGAGTATGGCTTTCTATGCTGTACAGAAACTGGGGAAGTAAAACTTTCGGTTCTGCTTTGTACGGCTTCCATTCGTAGCTAATTTACTTTGCCCCTTTACTTTTCGTTTTCCTGTTAATACTTTCTTCGCAGGTCAGTTTGTATCTCACTGATACGTATATTTTGCAAATCAAAGAGGTTTTTTCCGATTTTTCCTGCCAACAACGTACAGGATGCAACGACATAAAGGGTGGATAATTTGGACCTATTTTCTGTAGCGTATCACTACAACATTTATCGGTGTCCTGCCAACAACGTAACAGATTTTTCTTGTACTTTTCCGCCCGTCATTTTGATACAGCAACGAACCTTCTTCCTTTTCACGAAGCAAAGCTTGGCATCGGCGTGGTAGCGATACGTTAGGCCTATCGCAGCGTGTCTTTACAGCATCGCACTTACAGGTGAATATTAAGATAAAAAATTTTAAACACATTTTAAATATGAAATTTCTACACCATTTGCCATTATTTTCCGTACTCAAAAATCTGTACGTCGCACTTTTCCCAGGCTCTATCTTACATTTTCCCGACGAAAAAATCTAGGACGGTAATCCACACATTTACCAACGTTTATACTAACTTGTAAAAAACATAGCTGGAACCTTGGGAACAACACTGCGAGACGCAACAATATGAATTGCTCTTCTTCACAGAATTATCCATTATATTGCCCTCTAATTCCACAATGTGTGCAAAAACTGCCCGTAAACATGAAAACGAACCTAATCTAGCAACAGCTAAGAATGTTATTCCTACCACGGCTAACTGGGATCATCAACTATTGATGTTACTGCTGATCCGTCAACGTACAGGTAGTGTTTCATATTTCTGCCACCGTGGCGCTGAACGCCGACCCCTAACGATTCTTGTCGGGAAAACTTCCAACTGGAATTTCGTGGGTGCGGAATCTCATCCATTCGTTTCGTAGTGTCTTGTGTGAAACATTTTGACATGTAAATAAACAAGCGTTAGATGAGAAGTCATTTGATTTGTCTTGCTAGACTGGCGTGCAAAAATTAAGGACGAGACGGTTTTTTAAATATAACGTCGTGCAGAAGTGCTCCACGTCGACTCAAATCATGCAATAAGATCCCCAAGATGTAAGAATATGGGACAAGTGAGCAAAACCGGCCAAACAAGGAATCCAAAGGATACAAAGGCACTTTATTGAAAAGGTAGCTTCGAGCACAACTGGACAGAAGACAGAAACGTCCATGGGACAGGCGGCTGCCAAGAGAAATCCAGTCTTTAGTAGGGAATATGATCCCCCCTGACTGCGTTGCAGGATTTACAACGTCTTTCCATGCTAAGGACGAGGTTGTCAAGGAGCTGTTGTGTCACGCGGCCCATTTCTCTTGTAGCGCCAATCGCAGCTGCGGAATCATTGCTGGAGGCTGTTGAAGTTCTACCAAGCGTCTCCCGAGAAGGTCCCACACGTGCTCGATTGGATTTAGGTCCAAGAACCTTGCGGGCCAATCCATGCGTTGAATATCTTCACTCTCCAACAGCTCTGCGACAGCCACTGTACGATGAGGTGTAGCGTTGTCGTCCATGAAGAGGAGCTCAGGACCCACAGCACCTCTAAACAGACGCACGTGAGACAGGAGAACCTCGGTACGATAGCAGACACCAGTGACTGAACCTCCTTGGGAGATGTGGAGGTCAGTACGGCTACCAAGCATGATACCGCCCCAAACGAGAACTCCGCCATCTCCAAACCGGTCCCTTTCGGTGGTGTTGAAGGTGTGATTGCGTGTTACCTGCTCTCTCCGGATGTGTATACGTCCAGAATAGCTCGTCAGACTAAATCGGCTCACATCCGTAAAGCAAACTCGAACCCATTGCTGATGTGTCCAGTTCTTGTGTTCCTAGCACCACAGAAACCGCCGTCTCCGATGAGAAGGCGTTAATGGCACACACCGTACTGGTCGTCGTGCAAATAGATCCCCTTTGTGCAGCCTCCTGATCACCGGAAAACGCGATAACGGACACCCAGTAGTCTGTTGCATGTGCCTTGCGATTTCTCCCGCTGTCTGCCGTCAATCTCTTCTAGCCTGTAGGACAATATACCGGTCGTCCGCCGCCGTGATTGCTTGTGGACGACCACTGGTAAACTCTCGGACAGCTGTTCCTGTCGTTTGAAGTGCGCTACAAGCTCGTGAAACGAAGCTGTGAGCGGTCCCGAACTGCTCGGCCACACTAGTCACACTTCGACCTTCTTCCAACTTTCCAATGACGCGAACTCGGGTAAAGTCATCCAGATGTCTCCTCTACTGGATTGCCTGTTGGCCATATACGGTGGCAGCAACTCGACGTTGTTCAAACCGATGTACACCGTGCAATAGCTTTAACCGAATTGCTGAGCATACACCGCCCGTGTGCTTTATACCCTTCCGACAACCCTCCCTCCTTACGTCATGCTGAATATATGCGCATGCCCTACTGTAACGGACCCTAGTCTATCTCCTATGTGGTCTTTTGGTCCGTTCTGCCTGCTTGTTCCGCTGTTATGCTAATTTCTCCTCTTCGTCCTTAATTTTTGCACACCAGTGTATTAAATTTCTTCAGCTGCTAAAAAAACAACGAATTCGTAATTTTACAAAAGAGCTAGCCAGATGTTCCATTGGATGGAGTAAAGAAACGGATAGATGAGATAAACTAATTTGTAATTACCACAACAATAACGAACTCTCGCAGAAGATTGTATTTTTTTATTACATTAAAATATTTATTTACCAACCAAATTTTTGTAGGTTAAAAGGTTTTAATTGCGTAGTCCGTATACACTTAAAAAAAAACATTAAATCTGTATTTCTGGAAATATGGAACTGATTATACAAAACATCTGCAGAGACTTACAAGCATTATTTTTCTGATACAATTCAAATTCTGACATTGGCTTCTCGTTAAAAAAATGCTGATGGGAAGCATGGGGCAATTTATTTGAATCACTTACGCAGAATTTTTAAGAAAAAAGTGTATAACAATTTGTTTAGAAATCTATTAATCGTTTACCTAATTTTTCCATTTAAGCACACATTTATACATCCTTTTAGCAAATTAAGACATTTAGTGGATATTTTTATGATGATTATTATTATTATTATTAGAGGATGCTTTAGTAATTGTCATTTTCTCATAATTCCAGACAGAGGAGACAACCAACTGAGAGTGTGGGAGCTTGCACATGTTTCCGTTTGTTACAGGAAGTATACAATATATTTAGAAATCACCTTTTTGAACACTACATATACTTAGTAAGAGGTACTTGTTAAAAGCATTTCAGATAAAAAAATGGCAAAACTTAGAGAAAACAAAATAACTTTTTTTTAAAAAACACCTATGGATGCAGATTTTCTTTAATAATATTATTACAAATTGCTTTATTTTTTATGCGTGATATTCCGTTGTTTTAGATATATCACTGAATACATAATATTAATTAGTAAATTATTGAAATCGAAGAGTGTTAGTAAAAATTGATTTTAATATTATATTTTAATTTTTTAAAAAAAAATACTGACACAATATCGGGAACAAAAATTATATTTATTTAAAAGTTTAGGTTACTAATTTATACTGTTCACTTTTATTATATTTCACATTTTTAGTATTAATATTTTAATTTTAAATGCTTTATATTATTATTTTATTTAGTACTTTTGTTCCTTTTTTACATATTACTGGTGCTAATACTTCCCGTTTTTTAAAAGCTTTGTGATCTCCAATCGTTCTAGTTTTAAACTCCAGTATTCTTCTGAGATCACATTCAATAGCTATTTTAATATGCTCCGTATTTTTTGATTTTTGTTCGTAAGATAAGGCATTTCGATTTTTCCATATATTATATTTTGTTTTTGCTATTAAATAATGAATTGTTAGGTTTTTTAGCTTCTGAGCAGTCTAGAGGTACGTGGTGCAAAATTGTGGGCAGTAAATTTACGTTTATAATTTAAGTAGTTGTAACCAATCCGAGATAAATTTTGCAAAATGGCAATCCACAAATAAATGTTGAAGAGTTTCTGCTGAGCCACAGTAGTTACAGTTAGGATTAGATATTTGTTTAAATCTGAACAACTATTTTCTTGTCGGGATACTATTGTGCGAAAATTTAAAAAGTAGAGCTCTAATAAGAGTGCTTAGTTTTATTTTTGATTGCAGTGTCGAAATGCTATGTACCATATTAGATTGCAGTGTATCCACACCAAAGACTGTTACAGATAATATCTCACTAGCATTCTCTTCCTCCTCCGGAGTCTCTGTAGTTTTAACGATTGGAAGTCTTATGCTTTAACAGTCTAAAATTATATTACTAGTGGAACAAGTCTGCCATGGCAGCACTTCAGAAAGTCTCAGAAAAACCTTTTTAGGGATTTTTCTCCCTGGAAATTTCACATGAAGACATTTTTTCTCAAAATGTGAAACAAATCGAGCACTTTTGTCGTTAAATGTGAGGAAATACAGTTTTTTCGGAATTTCAAAATATGGGAACGTAAACAATACTTTTCCTGAAGCAATGATTTTCCCGAAATACAGCACTGACTACATAAAAAATTTAATTTATACTCGGTATTTAATAAATAAACGACTTACTTATTTTTCAAAATACAAACCAGAAATATCACAATCACAAACTTTCCAAATCATGTGGCGAAGCCACACGATAAACATTGAGAAAAAACATTCAAAGTATGGCAATCAGATAAAAAATGTATCAAAAATAATCGAATCGAAACGAAATGGCAATAGGAAACATCGCGCCAACAGTGTGTGTGATCGAACCGATAAACCTAACTGGAACGCCAACTCGGCAATGTCGAAATTCAAAACTTTCCGAATCAGAAACTCTCCCCTGGGACTAAGGTTATTGTTCTGTTTTTGTGTATCCAAGACACACAATAACTGAAGATACTCAGTAACCGAATTATACTCAAAAATCTTTGGTTTTCCCTTTTTTGGAGTTACAATAAGGTTCAAAGCAGTACACCATGGTAGCTACTGAATTCAATTAAGAAAACTTTTGCAATTTGAGTGCGATATAGGCTATAAAATAAATTCTGCACTTTACTTTGCGTTCATACAGTTGCTTAACTGAAATGATTAACCACGAAAATAGATTAAAACAGACTCGATTTACCTCGCTATAATGCACGTTTAAACAGGACGGCACATGAAAAACTAATTACGATCAGCATAAAAAAAAAACACTAACTGGGGTCGGGGTATGCACCCTCTAGCGAGGAAAAGTGGCATTTTTCTTGTACGCGAATCCCCGTAGAGATCGCCGAAGTGACAGAGCCTTGAGCAGTAACAGTTAAAGTTGATAATCCCAGTTAGCCGTGTTCCTACTATAGTAATTCTTCCTTTCGCCGCTAGAGGGAGAGCGGACCGCTGAGATCTTTTTTTGATGCATTGGTGTGAACCACATGTTTTGACTAGTGTCTGCAGCCAAGCCTGGGATCACTCTATGCGCCATCGCATTGGGTCGCGCTGAAGTGGCAGAGGCCAATTAGATGAAACATTAAAAAAAGCAGGTGTTCGTTTGAGACGCGTGTCGAACGTATGGTGAAACCAAACAGTTGCAGCAGAGATGTCAAAGAAGTAGTGTGTGCGAGCATATCGCGGAGACCCCGTTGAGAAACCGCCCTCTCCTGTACGCAAGTAAAGTACTTGGCGCGAACTTCATGGGTTTTTGGCGGGTTGCATCACTTCTCGGATTGACTACCCCAAACGAAAGTGTCATTAGACAGTTCTTCCTTTCCACGTTTCTCCGCGTAATTAATTGATCTTATAACAACGTAATCAATTGATTTATTCTGTGAGATAGACACCCTCCTACTTATTAGGAAACAAAACCTTTTCGACTTAATAAATGCTTCGCAGTAGGGACGAAATAAGCATTCCTAAAGGTCCTTTTAATTCGCCAGACAAAGTAGTCACGAAACCAGATTCTCATGCGCAACCCTTTTCACAGAGACCTGATAGAAGGCAGCACATCAGCGCTGACATGTAAATCTCTCAGATCGGGCCCAGATTGGAAGTACCACCACTGTTTCAGTTTCTTCTAATGGTGTGATATGTAAACAAGCAAAAGTTGCTTATTCCCATACTTAAAGTACAATAAGTATAATGCTTATTCTTCGCTTATTCCACTTTTTTCAAACAAGAATATACAAATGCAATATTCAAATTAAGAATTGAGATCAGCATGTTCTGTTTGGGTAGCCCAGGTATTTACTTTGCACGATGCAGTAAAGGAACTACGTAGGAGAAATGATTTGTTATATAAAACATTACTTTTGGATTGAATTTTTGCAATATAGTTCAAGATATGTATGGTTGATAAGACCGAATTTTCTCGCAAATGGCTTTTTCAAATGTAATTGAACAATTTACATGTGATTACACTATCACTCCATATACAGGCAGATGTACCGTGGTGACTTAAATCACATAAGGCAATCTGAAAAATAATAAAAATTCTTAGTTTTCCACAACCAGTGACTGCTTATGAGGTACCATTAATGGGTGATAAAGTCAAGAATGCATTCCCAAATCACCGGTACAGATTATTCCGTCATAAATTTTAACAGACGAGCAATTATTACTATGCAGTTTTTCAGGATTTGAGCACATCTCAAAATGTTTGTGATATGTAATGAATCTAGACTTAAATAGTTGTTTTCACGTTGTAGAAAAAAATCCGGAAGAATGAATATAGTTTTTTTGCTTTTGAACCTTTTCTTCGCTATTTTCCTGCGAAAGACTTTTTCAATCGATCTTACGCAGGTTTCAAGGAACAGTAATAACATTTATTTTGTTGCATATTAATTAGGTATATCATTACCATGAGCTTAAATCGTAAAACTAGACTTTAGCTTTGGATGTTACTTCGACTAAATGCATATCATTGAACGTGTATTAAATTCATAGTAACTAGTATTATACTTATTGTACTTCAAACATTTTTGTATCAAAAGTACATATTCCATCCGCTATCTATAAAAGATTGTACGAAATTGAATTTTGAAGAGCCGCGAGATACTAAAAACTTGGAACTATTAATATTTGCAATTATTTTTTGATCATAACACATTCCACACGTTCATGTATTTCAAAGGAACACGCCAATTGGTTATCCAATTCGTCGGCGTCGCCTGAGCGCGGCCCAATCAGACGAGGAGTTAGATGGACCCACCGGCCTGGCCTGACTATAGACAACAGTCGACGTTTTGCTAAAATCCTGAAGAATTCGCGTTTTTCTACCTGCACCAGTAAATAGGCAAGAGATTTGTAAAATTTATCTTTAATCTAACAGTTACACTCACCAATTCAACATGCAATAGCATATTATTTGTTAAAACTCTCGATGCATCGTGAAAATCTTAAAAGTTTCTTCGATGCATCGCAAGAAACGTCTGTGTTTCCATGTTTTGCTAACAAACTGAAACATTTTCCCCTTTCCATCTGCAGCAAGGAATGGGCAGTCGATTTGTAAAATCTCTGTTCAATGCATTGGTGAGTATCAATGTAATATTGATACTCACCAATGCAACATCTAGTAACGAAATACACAGTCGAGTCACATTATTGTGACTACCTCGTACTTTTGACGTCAACAGCGCTTAGCCAATGAAAGAAGGCACGTGTCGTGAGCTGGTTTAGAGGGTATATAAGGTGTGATGCAGGCAATGTGAAAACATATCCCTCGTTGCAGTCATGAAAAAAAGGAGCGATTTATCAGATTTGCAAAAAGGGATGATTATCGGCTTTCGGGCCAAGGGTGGCACTGTTTCTGAAATATGCTTAGTTTGTGAAGCTGCTGTATTCTGCTGTGGTTAAAGTGTATCGTGCTTGGAGGTATGTAACCATTGCGAATAAGTGACGTGGAACCTGCGGATCACCACGTGCCATTGATGTGAGAGGTGAAAGTTTTCTACCAAGGTGCATGAGGGCCAATCGAAAGGCTATAGTGGAGCAACTCACTGGCCGAATGAATCAGGGGGCTACCGGAAGTGTGTCTAAAACGACAGTGCAGCGTACCCTGCTGCGTATGGAGCTCCGATGAAGACGGATGGATACTGCACCTATGCTAACGTAGGTGCATCGGCAGAAAAGGCTTACATTTGTATTTCAGTATCAGAATTGGACTTCTGCTGATTGGTAAAGTATTTTTTCCTCCAATGAGTCATGTTTTTTGCTTCATTGAACGGATGGACGTTGTCGTATAGGGCGAGAAACATCGGAGAACAAATACTCTTCAACCATTGCTGGCAGAACACATATTGGTGAGCGCAGCGTTTCTCTGGGTTCACTCGTGCCTGTGGAAGACACTATGGACCGAATTCGTGATGAATCCATCCTTGCAGACCACATGCTTATTGTCTTCCCTGGTGCGGCTGGGATCTTCCAGCACGACAACGCGACGTGTCACACAGCGAGAAATGTCCGAGAGTGGTTCCGAAGAGCATGATGAAGACTTCAAAATACTTTCCTGCTCTCCTAATTCCCCAGACCTAAACCCAATTGAGCATCTGTGGGACCACGACGATCGTGTTGTTCGCTCTATGGATCCTCCACCACACACCCTCCAGCAGCTTTCAGATGCACTGCAATCAGCATGGCTCCACGTACCCGTGAACACTTTACAGCACTTTATTTGGTCACCCCAGCCCGTCTAGCTGCTGTACGCTCTGCGCACGGCCGTTGCTCTGGATATTACCAGGTTGTCACAATAATGCGACCCCACGGTGCATTTCTTAAAACGCCCGATGTATCGGTGGATACCTCGATGTATTGCTAAGAAGCCGAAGATTTTACAGTTTTTCACCTGCAGTAGCGAATGGTCAAATCGGTTGGTAGAATCTCTATTAAAATTAATGGTGATTGCTCATCAATTCAAACCCAAGTAACTAATAATATTTCTTAAAACGCTCGATTAGTTTTTGATGTATCTGTGGAAACTTCGATGTTTTTTCGAGGCATCGGCTCACGTACCAACGAGGAAAAGATCTCGGTTTTCGCCAACGAATTAGTTGATTCGTTGGCGAAAACCGAGATCTTGGATCCTCCTAAATAGCCAATAGGAAGGTGATATTTCTTTCCTCTTTATAAGAATGTAACAAAAAGAAATGCATTTACTTTTCGTAGAAGATATTCTCTACCAGTTTCAAACATCGGTCACGAAACCTGGATGTTTTTTCGATGTATCGGCTTATTCAATATCGAGATTAAAACATCGATCATCGGTGGTGAAACATCGAGGTTTTTTGCCTATTTGAGTTAAAAGCTGAGAAATATTTGGAATTCTGGAGAGTTTGAGGTTTTTTTCAAGAAAAATTCTATATATTCTTTTTCAGACAAATAAAAGCAGCTGGGTCGGGTAGCATGCCAGCAGTTCACTGTGGTTGTCTTGAATTAAAAATGGCGGATGATGGTTGTGGATTGTGACACAATGGCTGGTTGCTCTGTTAGCTTAAATAAAATATGAAGAACGGTAATATTTTTACGAAGCAGAACTTTAGCATCTTTATATTCAGAATATGACACTGCTCCAGAAAACGTTTGAGCCTTTAGTAAACTGTTTGACGCATGTATTTTACAGTAAACTTTCATTAGGAAAGAAATAGCCCTTGAAAGTAAAGTAACTGTCCTAATACCGACGCTTTGAAATCCGCCGGGTGATGCGGTGAAGACCGCGGTCAGACACGGCAGCTATCTTCGCTGAAGACCGTCGCCTCTTGGGCATCTAAGGGGCGGTCTGCAAATTGCATTTGTAATAGTAACCTAGGAAACACAATTGCATTTGTGCCATCAAATGCACCTTGCAGATTGAAACAATTTGTTCCAAGTAGTTGTGCAGCAGGAAAACGAGTGAGAGCCCAAATGAGAGTAAAAGGGGTCAATGTATGCAAATGAGTTGATACCAAGGGATATCTCCTGAATAACGGGAGATATCGAAATGTAATACCACTTGTTTTAAAGCTTAGGAGAAGTGCTGTGTGAAATACACTGTCGGAATAGACTTTGGGCTAATATCAAAAAGTTATTAAATGCTACCACCCTGACAGCAGGCAAACCAGTGAAGAAACTAGCGAAAATAACGCTACAGCTGAAATTAAAGTTTTTATAAAGTAATATCAACACCTGGAAGTTCAGAATACCTAACACATAGAGAAGTACCAGCACCAGGGACCATTTCAGTAATGCCATTTTTTTGAATTGTATAAATAAATGGATATATGCACTTTCGGCTCACAAACGCAATTTGTAGGCGGGACCCTTAAGAGTCCCTGAGTCGACGGTCGTCAGAGAATGAAGCTGCAGGCTCTGCCAGCTATCTACGCCGCGAATCTTCGCTGCATCTCCCAGTGGATTTCAAAGTTGTCTGTATTTGGATATTACCTTAATTTTTTGCGGAAGATTTGAGTTGGTGTAAGTAAATAGACGATGTCATCGCTCTGTCCACGTTATTTTATAAACAACGTATAGCAACTGAAAAAATTGTTCTTCCGTCACAGGTGGGATCGAACCCCAGATCTATCGATAACTAGCCATAACTTCTATTACAAAACGAATGAGTAAACAAAAATATATATGGAAGTCACTGATAAAGCATGGGCTCAATGGAGTACGTCAGCGTGATTCTAATAGTTATGAAAAAGGGAAAAGCAGCACCAGAAGGACAACATTCATTATGTTCAATACGAACGTCTACATAAATTACATAATTTAATATTGTCCGCTGTAAATTGCTTCTAAGATTAATACAAAAATAAAGGAAGAGAAAGGAAAGATCCAGTGACGAAAGGAAGCATAGCTTTAGTAAATAATAACACTGTGTACGAGTGGTCCGATTTATTGGTGCCAATAAATCGGACCACTAGTACAGTGTTACTATTTACTACTTAATTGGTGTACTGTTCCTTGTTATCAATTTGAAGCATAGCTTTAATGCCACTGCGTGCAGGGACGAAGCCCAGGGGATGCGAGTTTGGGCTACAGCCCACCCAGTTCAAGATGTGCCAATTTTCCGATTTCTGAAAATATCGTGGTAACCATTACCAATGTCCTCTAGGCATAAGTCCAACAAATAGTTAACAAGAAAGATGACACCGAACTTTCTTGTGTAATGAGCACGTCTTTTAAATCCGTTCTGATGAAAATTAAATTTTTCAAAGCTATTCAAAGTCAATGGAACCGGTATGGAAAACAGTAGTATCTGACCGAAGAAAGAAGTTTTTCAGTGGGGTTTTTAATCCCGCAGATATTGCTGTAAAGGGAATCGTGATATTACGCCCTCTGGTTGCAAACTTGTGCGTTAAGAAAAATTTGAATTTATAGGAGAAATAGTTCGCAGCGGAAACGCTATCCAACAAAAAAGGAATTTTTCAAATCGACTCTCAAAAGTATAATTATTGACAAAAATAAGATATATATACCAACGCCCCTTGGCGTAGAAACCATGCATTATTTTAAAAAGAAAATATTCCGAAAAGGTTTGTCGGCGTGAGTAGTATCGTTCCACAAAAGAGTTTATATCAATCGAGATTTTAGAAGCTCAGATTTTGCCGCAAATACAACAGAAGCGGAAATTAGGGCTTACTGAGGTCACACCATTTTTTTTTCAGAAATTAGAAATTATATGCAAAGAATTTCCCACCAGGAGTGGTATCCGGTGCACGAAGAGTTTTTCAAATAGGAGTTTTAGAATCAGAGGTACCGGAGGGAACGTAATTTGCCTTTACGCCCCCTAGCGGAACGTGTATGAATTACTAGAAAAATTTTGAAATTATATGAAAAACATGTCGCACTGGATACTCTATCCAATAAAGAACGAATTTTTCAAATGGGACCATTAGGAGCAGATTTATTGATAAAAATAAGATATACGCCTACGCCCATAATGGATAAACCATGCAAAATTTTAGGAAGAACATATTCCGAAAAGGTTTATCGACGTGAATAGCAACGGTCCACGAACGAATTTTTTTAATCAAGATATTAGGAGCTCTGATTTTGTGGGAAATACATTAGAAGCAGAAATTAACGCTTACGCCCACTGGTAACCAAGCGATTCTCTGCCAGAAATTAGAATTTATATGCAAAAGATTTCTCATCAGGACCTGTATCCACTGAAGAAAAAAGTTTTCAAATCGGAGTTGTAGAAGTAGAGATATCGGGGAAAACGCAATTTATTTTTACGGCCCCTAGTGGAAAGTCTATGCGTAACTTGAAAAAGTGACTATACCTAAAATACTCTTCGACATAAATGGAATCGAAAGATAAAAGAGTTTTTCAATCGAATGTTTAGAAGCTAATACGGGGAATAAAATGTATTTTGAATTCGATATCACCTGCGTTTACTCCCACTAGCCGCGAAATTGTGCATCGCAAAAAAGAGGGGGGGACGAAATGAGGGATTATCATTCGCATATTTCAAGCTTCCCAATGCAATAACAATTTTTCTGATCGGACTAATAGTTGCAGAGATATGGTGTCTACAGTCGGACAGACGGACGGAAAACCCGATAACTTAAGCACGATCTTTTTTACAAAAGACGTGCTAAAATTAAAACAAGAAGCGAGATAAGTTCAAACAAAGCTAAGCGCGCAGCAGAACTGTTTTTTTACATGTTACCATTTCTTCCCTAATGCAAGATACAGAACACGAAGATAATAAATTTGCTTGCACTATAATAATTAAAAAAACAGAAATATATAGTTTTACAGTTTTCTTTTCCTTTATCGGGTATTAAGTTCTTCTTGTTACCTAACGTTCGTGTCTGCTACAGATAAACCTCTGGCAGGTACGAACTACTAAATAATGTTGCTAGTATGGTAAGTCAACTGATTCATCTCTGATACAACCGTTGGAATTTCGAGTACGTGTCTGGCCGCCCGCCCGGGTGCGTGTGCCGGCGTGGAGCACGGTGTTGGCGGCCTTTGTGAGGTGCTCGCGCCAGCCGTACGTGGGCGCCTAGACTTACCAGTGCAGGAAAAGTACAAGTCGTCATGGCCACGCTACTTTGCTCCGCCGATAATCCGGAGGCTCCGACTGCGGTATTTTTGGACTTAGCCTTTACCGCTATTGTTTAGCGAGCGCGTGGTCTTCACTGTTAGTGTTAGCGAGCACGTGGTTTTCATTGTTTGTGTTGTGTTTTGTGTGCCTTTTACTTTGGATTACTTAAGAAAGAACTGTAAGTACTTTTTACATTATTTTCATTGAGTAGAACTTGTTTTCGTGCTTTTTATACATTTTTTTTTATTTGTTAAAGGACAGAATTTGGTCCTAAACAATGGCTTTGAGCAAGGCCTCTGCTAAGAAGAAAAACTATCTCCTTGTTACCCATACGGGTCTTACTGCCTCCCAAGTCAGTAAAGCGATCTGGGAACACTTGGGTTCACCTGCTGAACCGCTTTTTCATTTTGTGCGGGTAGTGAATCCGCGAAAATTTGAGATCGTTTTGAAGCGTACTGGCTATTATTTGCAGCTCGTATGCACGAGTCGTCCGAGATTCAGTGTTCTAAAGGTGACACAAACATTAAAGCTGTCTTCTGTAAGTACCTCCCATGCCAGGTAACTAATGAAGTGGTTAAAGCTGTTTTCAATTATTTTGGAAGGGTGCTTAATGTTAAGTATGAGGTTAGAAAGGAGACCGAAATATATATGAAAGGAGCCTTCTCGGGAACGAGAATTGTCACCCTTGACATGGACAAAGCCGTTCCTAATTTCATGTATGTTTCTCATTTTAGATGTATGAATGTGTACAGTGGGCAGGTCCGTGTGTGCCGGCGATGTGGACACGGGGGCACATCGCTGTTGACTGTGCTAAATACTCTTGCGAAAATTGCAGAGCTCTGGGTCATAGTATCAAGGACTGTAAAGATCCTTGCGGGAAGTGCAAGTCTCCACAGCACAAGAGAACAGAATGTGGTGTCCGTACTTTTGCCCAGATGGCCGGAGCCGGACAATCCCAGGTAAACCAAGATGATATTTTAGAAGCGCTTGACGCCACGGAGAAGGTGGGGGAAGCTCCTGAAGCTGGGGAAAATTCCTCGAGTGGCAAGGTAGTAGAAACCCACCAACTTCGTGGCTCGGGGAGTGCCCAGGAGGAAGCCGAAGGTATTTCGAATGTGCAGCAGGTAAGTGAAAGAAATGGTGAGGCGGAGGAAGTTTCTCCAAAAAATGATAAAGATAATTCTTTTTCCACAGGTCAACTCACGGTGGACAAGAGGGTTCGTTCACCAGAGGCTGGAGACGGTTACACTACGGTTATCAAAAAGTCAAGAAAATTCTCTAGTGAGGATATTAAGCAAATGGCAAATCAGTTAAATGGAGTCAGTATTATTGACGAGGATGTGAAAATGGTGGGCAAAGATAGTGAGAAACTGGAAGTTTGGTCAGGTGAAAAGGAAGGAGAAATTTGTGCGACTGGTGTGGATGAGAATGTGGAATTTTTCGACGGAAATGATTTCCAACTTGAAGTTGATAATGGTTTTGAAAAGGTAAAAATTGTTGTCACTAGTGTATGTAAAGTTAGTGATGATTATGTTTGTATTGTTGAGGAGATCTGCACTGCCATCTCCTCAAAAACCAACGAAGTTGAGAGTTTTGGTGCAGTCGACACGACTGAAAATGAAATCCCGAGTTTTGATGAAGCCGAGCCAGCGACGGATCTAGTGCAGGATATGTTCCCGGAGCAATCCGACGACGCCGGTGGTTGGATTGAGCCGGGAATGAGTGCACGGGTTCTCCTGCAAGTAGGTAGGAAGCTTGCATCCCATAGCGGAGCTGTGGAGGTTCAGCAGCGGCCCTGGACTCCCGAGGGGGAATCTGGGACGGCTTCACCCCTCCTACGGACGCCAACGGAGTCCGAGGAGGGTCCCCACAGTGAAGCGGTGCTTTTGACCGAGTCTTCTGCGAACGGCGGCCACCGTGGTAACGAGGCGGAAGTGCCGCGGGAGGCCGCCGGGGCAGGCTGGCACTCTGTCAAAGAGTGCGCGCCTGCCGGCGATGGGAGTTCGGAGGCCAAGCAGCACTCCGATACTATGGGCAATAGATTCTTTTGCAGGGATCCGAGCTTTCTACGGATTCTGAGGAAGAACAGTTGGCTGAGCAGATGGCCGAAGATCTGAGGGCCAAGTTCAAGCGTCAGGGAAGACGGCTGACCCAGGCCAACGTTGATGCAGCGAAGGATTTTGCCAAATTGGCGAAGTCGGGATTCGACGGAATGGAGCACGTCGTTCCGACGGTTACCGGTCATAAAAGCCGACGACGGAGAAACACTGCGGATACGAAGGAGACAGAGGGACGCAATAGATCGAGATCTTGAAGGTGAGTTGCTTTTTTGGTTGGGTTCCTCTTCCTCTGTTTTTGAACATGGGTGTTTGTTTTATGTGGTGTTTTTTGCTAACATACTACTTCCTTTTTCAGATTGTGGTAAGTATGGCACATAATTACCAAGGCACCGATCTGCGTATTGGCACGTTGAACGTTTACGGTCTCCGCACCGTCGAAAAGCAGAAGTGGCTCACGGGCTACTTCAGGGAGTCGGGTGTTGATTGTTTGCTGGTGCAGGAAACTCACCATAAGAAGCCCGAACAGGTTTTTGCGTTCCGTAGGAACACCGGGCTGAATTTTAGGTACTCTCTTGGAGCGAATGGTTACACCGGGGTGGCCATTGTCTACAAGCCGCAGTACGAGGGTAGCATCACGCAGATGCAGACTGATGGGGACGGTCGCGTGGTGGCTATTTCAGTTAATAGCGGATTGATGTCCATTAAGATGGTGTGTGTTTATGTTCCGGTGGAGGGTCCTCTCCGGAGCGGTTTTTATGACCAGCGGCCGTTCTTCCCTGGGGAAAGCGAAGATTTTCTGGTCGTTGGTGGGGATTTCAACTCGGTTGTGGATAACCATATCGATCGGTTGAGTACTCACAGGTGCAGGTAGTCAGAGCCGTACAGAAAGGGTCTAACGGATCTGATTAAGAACCAGCAACTTAAGGACATGTGGGGGCAGCTGTTCCCGCAGGAGCCGGGGTTCACCTGGCACAGGAATCATTTGGCCTCAAGGATCGACATGCTGTTGGTCTCAAAGATGGACTGGGTTATGGGAGCCGAGAGTTTTAACCCTAACTCACAGCCGTTGTTTGTCTCTGGTCACAGCGTTGTCGTGATGGACGTCTGTGTGCCGGCGCCGAGGGAGAGGAAAGCGACACCGTGGCGCCTAAACGTGTCAATGTTAGACGACGTTGAAGCGCTGTCGCGTGTCCGTTCGATCTTGGAGGCCGGTGCAGAAACGGCCACCGATGACAAGATCGGCGGTTGGGAGAGGCGAAGGACGAGGTCCGTAGCACCTTGGTTGCTCGGGGTAAGGAGTTGGCGAGAGCTAAGCGGGGGACTCAGGTTTTTCTGATGAACTTCCTGAACGCGGCTCTGAAGGGTAATGAAGACGGGTGTAACCTTGAGATCATTACCCAGATCAGGCAAGAGATTTCCGATTTTTATAGAGGCATCGGCTCTGAAGTTCAACTTCAAGGTGCTATTAGGAGTTTTGAGCAGGAGCGGGATATTAATCACATTTACCGGAAGCTCGAGGCGGAGCGGAAGAGGGAGAACCTGGAAGTTCTTGATATTGATGGTACCGAGGTGAGGGACAATAAGCAGATCCTGCAGGAAGCTGCTATGTATTACGGCGATCTCTTTTCCAGCGAGGAAATTGATCCTGCCGTCATGGATATGTGGTTGGAGGGTACGCCGAGGATCCCAGACGAGGACTTGGATAGCCTCGAAGAGGAATTCTCGGTGTCCGAGGTAAGGGTGGCGATTCAGGCCCTTTCGCCAGGTAAGACTCCGGGTTGTGATGGTCTCCCGTCGGAGTTTTACAAGAAGTTTGTTAATGTGTTAGCACCCTGGCTTACCAGGGTGTACAACGAGATTGTGCAGGTGGGTCGTATGCCGGGGACCATGCGGAGGGGCATGGTCACTTTGCTGTGCAAGACTTCCCCGGTCTCCAACACTTAACTCCGTCGAGGGAGTTAAGTGGTTGGAGACCGGTGTCTCTCTCCACAGTGGACTATAAGATCCTTTGCGAGGGTCATCAATAGCAGGCTTGCTAATATGGCCGTTCATCTCATTGGTGCTAACCAGACGTGCGGTATCAGGGGGCGCCGGATGCAATGGAATACTAGGTGCATACGAGACGCTATCACTTACCTGGGCGAGAAGGGCATTAAGATGGGGCTCTTCTTGGCAGACCAGAGCAAGGCTTTCGATAGGGTATCGCACGAGTTTGTCGGAAGATTGTTAGAAGCCCACGGCTTCGGAGTATTTGTCCGAAGTGCGATTGGGGCGTTGTACAGAGATCTTTCTGGGAGAGTCATTATTGCCGCTCGTCTCTCCCCCTCTTTGAGGTTCAAAGAGGAGTGAAGCAGGGATGTCCTCTCCTCCCCTTTTGTTTGTTTTGGTCTTGGAGACTCTTTTGAGAAGAGTTGCCAAGAAGGATAGTGTTAGGGGTTTTCCGGTCCCGGGGAGGATAGAGTCGTTGAAGTTCCTTGCGTACGCAGATGATGTCTCCTTCGTCGACTCGGAAAGGAGCTTGAACGGGATGCGTGATGCTTTCGCTGAGTACTGCATTGCGACCGGTGCCCGTCTCAATGAGGAAAAGTCGAGTATTATGCTCTGGGGCAAATGGGAGAGATCAGCGGTTACAGGTTTAGCTGTGACCGATGTGCCCGTTCGGATACTCGGTATCCAGTTTTCTAAGGAAGGGGTCCACGTGAGCACCTGGGGTAAAGTTCTGGCGGAGATGAAGAAGGAGCAAGAACGGTGGCAGGAGGTGGGCATTTCTAGAGTGAATCGGGCCAAGTTAGCTAATGCGCTTCTGGTTTCGAAATGCACTGTTGTCGGGGAAATTGAGTCCCCACCCGGAAGTCTCTTTTCTGTAGCGCATCACTACATTTATCACTCTCCTGTCGACAACGTAATCTCTTTCTCTTCTACTCTTCCACCCATCATTTCGGCACAGCAAAAAAACTTGCCTTTTAAATGACCAAAGCTTCACATCTTTGCTGGAGCAATGCATTATGCCTACTGCAGCTTCTCTTCACAACGTCGGACTCACAGGTCAATATTACGAAAAAATCTTTAAAACACATTTAAAATATGCAATTTCTGCACCATTTGGCATTAATTTCCATACACTAAAATCTGTACATCTCACTTTTTTTCAGGTACTAAAATTTTTTCGACGAAATAATTTAGGATGCTAATCTACACATTTACCACCTGGCCTACCCCTTGGACTGGCCCTGACTGGAAGACCACAAGATCGAATCGTTACAGCTACCTCAGGTCTTCTGCCCTTAATCCTATTAAGAAAATTTGGGAATCTATACAGCAACGTTTAGATAACCTCATTCCATACCCCAGTATACTGGCAGACCTCTGTAATATGTTAACTGTAATATGGGACTAACTGCACCAGACACTCATCAATAATGTCACTGCAAGTATGCTTCGTAGGTGTCAAGACGTTCTTCGACACATAGGTAGTGTTACTGGATACTGAAATCCAGAGGTATGGACATTCTCTGAATATACACTTTTGTCTATATTGTGGTACTACTTGTTGTGTGCAGAAATTGCCCATTAAATTGTTTTTGTAAACACACTCTGTCATTTATCATAATATTTGCACCTTTAAGGTATTAAACTCCAGCAAAGTGTGCATATTTACGTGCAATTCATTAATGACATATCATTAAATGGCCAATCACTTACCTGAAAGTTCTTGGTCACTTTTTCCCCTTACACTTCAAGCACGTCAATTATCATCATGTAATGTAGTTGGCCTTCAAAGGTTGAAAAACTCCTTGCTTATGAGATTTGTTCTTCCGGTCATGAAACATCGTATTTTTATTTTTTATTTTATTCACTGGACAAAAAAACGCAGCCGTTTGAGACGTAAACATAGCTCGTCATCTCCATAAAAACCACACAAATATACACACAATACAACTCATTCATACATTCAGTTAAAACCACTATGTACATAATGACACTATTTACATTCCCAGGCAGTTAAACTTTTGTCAACTGTGACTAAAAAATTGCTCCATCCGCTTCAAACACCATACTAAACCTACTGCAAGTGCCAACCTCATTCAGCCCGTCACACACATTCCTCTAGCGCTTTCAACAGTACTTCTGTCGCCATCAGGAGGTCAATGTGTCTCTCTGCCACATTATTGATGAGTGTCTAGTGCACTTAAGCTATGGTGGGCAGAGAGACACATTGGCCTCCTGATGACGACAGAAGTACTGTTGAAAGCGCTAGAGAAATGTGTGTGACGGGCTGAATGAGGTTGGCACTTGCAGTAGGTTTAGTATGGTGTTTGAAGCGGATGGAGCAATTTTTTAGTCACAGTTGACAAAAGTTTAACTGCCTGGGAATGTAAATAGTGTCATTATGTACATAGTGGTTTTAACTGAATGTATGAATGAGTTGTATTGTGTGTATATTTGTGTGGTTTTTATGGAGATGACGAGCTATGTTTACGTCTCAAACGGCTGCGTTTTTTGTCCAGTGAATAAAATAAAAAATAAAAATACGATGTTTCATGACCGGAAGAACAAATCTCATAAGCAAGGAGTTTTTCAACCTTTGAAGGCCAACTACATTACATGATGATAATTGACGTGCTTGAAGTGTAAGGGAAAAAAGTGACCAAGAACTTTCAGGTAAGTGATTGGCCATTTAATGATATGTCTGTCATTTATGTAACGTAGCTTCACTTCATGCAATATCCCTAACTTTTTGTGACCAGTGTATATATATATATACACTGAAGAGCAATTGAATTAGAGACAGCAGGCGTTACGCAAATGTGGCGTTGTGGGCACCCATGTAAACGAAAACATGACGTATGCAGCGATCCGACAATATAAGGACTGATGCGACGGGAATCAGTAAGAGTCGGACGCAGTATGGATAAGACGAAGGATCTAAGCGCATTTGATCGTGGGCAAATTGTCGGGGCCCGACGAAGTGGTCACTTCATCTCGGAAGTCGTGCAGGCACAGGGATTTTCACGAGCCACTGTGTCACGGGTGCACCGTGAGTACATCGAATCCGGTAAAACCATCCCTGCAAGGGCCAACTTCCGTAGACAACAGCGTGTGGATGAGCGGGGTCATCGTCGGCTAGCTCGCATTGTAACAGTGGATAGACGGGCCACAGTGCAAGAAATCACTCGGCAATTTAACGCTGGTGCACAAAAACGTGTAAGCAGCCACAACATCCAGAACCATCACCCCGCTATGGGGTACAGAAGCCATCGTCCCACGAGGGTACCGCTGCTGATCGCACATCACAGGGTGCAAAGATTAGCACGGGACGCGGAAACATCGCCACTGGACCCTAGACATGTGCAAAAGTGTTGCCTGGACTGACGCGTTGGTACATGCGGATGGCAGGATACGAGTACGGTGCAAACCACATGAAGCGATGGATCCTTCTTGCCAGCAGGGTACTCTTCAAGCTGGTGTGGGTGGCATTCTCGTCTGGGGACTGTTTACGTGGACTGAAATGGGACCCCTGGTACGTGTGACATCGTCCTTCACAGGTCAACATTATCGGGATATCCTGGACGACCATTTGCTCCCATTTGTGCGTCTTCAACATCCCACTCGGGACCTCATCCTGCAACAAGACAATGCACTGCGCCATCTCTCCCGAATTGTATCTGAATGGTTGGATGAACACTCCACCGACGTGATCTCGCTTCCTTGGTCAGCTAGGTCACCTGACCTCAATCCCATCGAGCACATCTGGGATGCCATCAAGAAAGATGTTCGAGGATCTGACCTCCCTCCATCAAATCTTCGTGAACTGTGGGAGCTTGTTCAGGGGTCGTGGATCTATGGCTTCCGAACGCTTCCGGTGTCTTGTCGAGGCCATGCCGAGACGAATCGCCCCCGTCATCAGGACGAAAGGTGGTGCTACACATTACTTGACAGGTATCTCTAATTCAATTGCTCTTCAGTGTATACACAGGGCTTAAAAATTACCGTGCCCGAGATATGTAAATCATTGGCTTGGGCAAGTAAAAATGAAATCTAGTTGTGCAGTCGGGCAACTAGGTTTAAAAAGAAAAAAAAGTTTGGAATGGAGAATTTTCTACTCTAGCAAAAAAAAAAAAAAAAAGACTCATCGCGTTTTTTCATTTTACTGCAAATCCCCAAAAGTTGTATTATTATTATTACGGAATAAATGCCAAGGCCATAAGGATAGCACTTCTTCAATTATATTATGCTCTACATCCAGAAATTGGGGCCATACATGGTTTTGCTCCAGATGTTTACAGTTAACGACAGGATGCTTGCCACGGATGAAACTAGCATCCGGTGTTTAGTGACAAAATGTGTAAACTGCCCTGAAACAGGGGGACACAGACTGATGCACAAAAAAGCTGTGCTTTATGAGGAGGGGGTGACAACAGAATATTTATTGCACAGCCAAGGGTGGGGTTGGGTCTGATACAACTTGCGCGAATGAGGAAGGGGAAGCTTCTGTCCGCGCACCACACGAACAACAGCGGTACTGCTGAAACAAAGCCTAAGTTTTGTTTAAGATTGAGCCTGTACACTTATCCGGGAGAAGAGCAAAAATTACCAACACCAATAACTTACCTAGTTTGTCCGAGAGAACAGTAGTTTGTGTTAGCTGCTGTGGATATAAGTTGTATTTAGTAATGGATATGATTTTTTTTTTTTTTGGAAAGTAAGCAATTAGGTTGAATTCCCGATCTGTCAGTCAGCGGTTGTTATAAATTTGTCTTCTGCATTGTTGAGTGACGTAATTTCAGAATCGGAAAAAAAACGCCGTCAGACAGTTCAGGAATCTTGGATAAAAACATTTAATTGGCTAAAGTCAAATGACGACAAGACTATTATGTTATGTGGTGCACTGTTGCCAAAACCATCCTAAAATTACTGATACCACCAGTAATTTTTTCAAGGAATGTGTGTGTGGGGGGGGGTCCAGGTGATAATATAGTTTAATAACTATAAGTGCATACAACAGTAGTCGAACACTTAAGGATTGGCTTTGTTTCTAAACAATTCTTGGGATATTTTATGATGCAAAATCACTTCTGTTTGCACAAGAGAAAAAGGTAAATAATGTTTACATTCAAAATTGTTCAAAACTACTTCAACTGCTATACAGTTAACTATGACTATTTTTTTTTTTTTTTTTTTTTTTTTTGCAAAACACAGGACATATATTAAAAATTCTTGAACAGGGCATAATCACTAAATTTCTCAAATGCCATCGATTACCTTTCTTAAAACTTAAGATATATGCTTTTGTGCACTTTGAACACACACACTTTAAAATGGCGATGCAAAAAATTTATAAAAAGTTTAGCATAATTTTTAACTTAAAAAATGAGGTTTCCGTTTGTTTTACCTTAGAAGATAATTTTTCTGAGCATGTAGATTTTACTTCTGGGCAGGTAAATATTTTCTGCACTTGCCCAGCTGGGCATGTAACTTTTCAGATATTTTTCAAGCCCTGATACATACATTCATTGCTGAAAAAAAAAATGTCACACCCCAATGTTACCTATACCTGGTAGGTACAATCAAACTGTGACAGTTTGTATAGCTTTTTCACACAGCGTAACTATGTGATCCAGCCTTTAATCTGTTGCCCTTAACAATCTGATAATAGAAGAGATCCATAATTCAGAGAAAGGCTAATTAGGAAGCACTGGCCTAATCGGAAAAGTATTAATCCGACAGTGTGAATAGAAATATTGGTTTGTGGCTCTCTAATTTAATTGCTTAGAAATGAAAAGGTGATTCATTCAGAGAAATCTGAAGATACAGAATCAACTAGCAAATACAAAAATTGGTCTATTACTCTTGCCATTTGGAAACAAACAGTTACAAAATTCAGAGTGAGTTGGAACATTAAATTCAAAACCAGTAGTACCAAAAGCAAACAGCTATCAAGATGGTTTTGAAACATTATGGAAACCAAGGGGCAATGAATGATATGTGTTCAGAAATAACGTTGAGAGAAAATTAGTTCAAATTAGAGAAAAAATCCTCAAAAAACTATACTTCCAACCATAGACTTAGAATGTAGGTGTACACTGATAGTTTTCAAATTATTAGCAGATTTTGCAGTTATTTTTTGCTTGTAGATTAAAAAAAATAAAAATGTTATTTACAGAAATCAAAACACTTTACTCAGATTAATATACGGAATTCTATTTTAACTTGAAGTGAACGTTCAAGTATTTTTCACATCTCCTCAGTTCTTTTGTTTTTACAGACGTTTCAGGCCCCTATAAGATTTTATCAAGGCCTGTTTGTTCTCAATACATAGGAACTGTGTCAAAAGTTTCCTTTAAACAGAAGGAATTTAAATTTTATTGCCAGGTTCATCTAGCAGCCACTAGTTATTAAATTAAAATCTTTTCCTTAAGTATTTTGTAAGTCTACAGTAATTTTTGAATTAAGTTGTTGAAAATACTGTTTATAATTTTTAAAGGTTCATTAATGAAACTGTTTTTTGGGTGTAAATTTTTTCTTTAATTCTCTTGTTTTTATGAGGTTCATAGTCCAATATTTTAATACTTTGCTATAAAAGGTCAATTTCACACACATTCAATTATATTTTGCCATCATTGGAATTTGTAATGTCTAATAATTATTTTTTTTATTAACGTTTCTTTAAATTATCTTATTCTATTGTCATCGTGATATGCGGGTTTGCAGCAAGTTTTGTTTCAATGGTTGTGTACACAGATACATTTTATTTTTGTACAACTCTGCTTCCAACTTCTCTCCTCCATTCCTGAAATTTGAACAAAAATTTAGTAAACTGTAACTGGAAGAGCATAGCAACTGGCCATCTTGCCTGCAACGGGTTCAATAACATTGCTCTGCTTCATTATTTGATAGGCACAACTCTGATATGTGGAAGGGGATAGAGCTGAGTATGGCTCAATTTTCGGAGCCGGAGCCTGTGGTATATCATCCCGAGCCCACCAATACCCAAATTTTATATTGCAATATAGAGCCCAGGCCCGAAAACTGCTAACCTGTTTAATCATGAATAAAAAACATCTCATTTTCCACACTTCTACTGTTGCCTCCTCCTCCTGCAATTAGCCAATGTATTTCTTAAATGGGGAGTTAAGAAGGGACCTCTATCTATTTTCATAGTGTAACTGTACGATTTTCTTTGACCTTTCGTTTCCACCTGAAGTGCTTCGGGCGAATGGACATCCAAAATGATCGGGCGGTACTGCAATTGTATGTTTCTCAAATAATGCTAATATTATCGTGCCATAATGCTTTGCAATATGTACGTTGCTAAATAGAATTAGTAGGGAGCTACTGCGTGGAGATAGGGGCTAACTTATTGTCGGCATGCTATCAACATCTATAGTTCTAGAAAAAGCTTCTTCTTCAATGCAGAAAAACACTAATGCGCGGCCTATGGCATTTTCTAACAAAGCCCGGAATAAATAGCCATCTGGAATGCCAGCTCCCCAACCAGAACTAGTTACCGAAGAATTCCCTTTACCAACTATAAAGGTGTCTCATTTGCTAAATGATATAAAATCACATTTATATGTAAAAAAAAATCGCTCGCTCTCCCTCGTTCTAAGAACCCGAACCGCAGTAAATATTCTACAGCCTGAGCTCTGCTTCAGGCTTGAACATCTATGAAAATGCAAGTGCAAAGGTTCGGATATTTGAGGATACAGCACAAATAAGAATTGGAAAGGGTGACACCATATCCCCCAAGCTCTTTAATGCTACATTGGAAAATGTTTTTCAATCATTGAACTGGGAAAAATAAGGGATAAAGATTAATGGAGATTACTTAACTCATCTTCGTTTTGCTGATGACATAGTCATCTTTGCAACTACCCCTTCAGAGCTGCAGAGTATGATCCAAGAACTTGCTGACAAGAGTAAAGAAGTGGGATTAAAAATAAACTTTCAGAAGACAAAAGTGATGTATAATGCTTTTACAAGAAACAAAGATTTATCGATTGATGGAGAAAAGCTTGAGACAACCGATTCCTACATTTATCTTGGGCAGCAGATATCAAGTGAGGGACACATTGATGAAGAAATTAATCAGCATATAAAATTGGGATGGATAGCTTTTGGAAGAAACAGTACAATTTTTAAGAGCAGTATGCCATTATGTCTCAAAAGAAAAGTGTTTAATCAATGCATCCTGCCAGTGCTTACGTATGGAGCAGAGACATGGACCTTAACTAAAAAAGACATACAAAGACTGCAGACAACTCAAAGATGCATGCTTGGTGTAACCAGGAAAGATAAGAAGAGGAACTTGTGGATAAGGAAAATGACAGGAGTGGACGACGTTATGACCAGAGTGAAATCACTGAAATAGCAGTGGGCTGGACATGTTGCCAGAAAAACAGACCACTGATGGACAACCAAAATTTTAGACTGGATTCCGAGGGACAGGAAAAGAAGAACAGACCACTGATGGACAACCAAAATTTGTTGCCAGAAGAACAGACCACTGATGGACAACCAAAATTTTAGACTGGATTCCGAGGGACAGGAAAAGACCCAGAAGAAGACCCCATGAGAGATGGATGGATGAAATTCGAAAGTTGACTGGAGTGACATGGAGGAGACAGGCCCAAGACAGACAATTGTAGATGAAATTTGGGGAGACCTTCATTCAGCAGTGGATTGATAATGGTTGATGATGATATATATCATCATCATCATCATTGTCAACCATTATCAATCCACTGCTGGACGAAGGTCTCCCCAAGTTTCCTCCACAACGGTCTGTCTTGTGCCAGTCTCCTCCATGTCACCCCTGCATACTTTCGAATTTCATCCACCCATCTCCCATGTGGTCTTCTTCTGGGTCTTTTCCTGTCCCTTGGAATCCAATCTAAAATTTCGGCTGTCCATCGATGATCTGCCCTTCTGGCAGTATGTCCAGCCCATTGCCATTTCAGGGATTTAACTCTGATCATGATGTCTTCCACTCTTGTCATTTTTCGGATCCACGAGTTCCTCTTCTTATCTCTCCTGGTTACACCAAGCATGCACCTGTCCAGGCTTCTTTGAGTTGTCTGCAGCCTTTGTATGTCTCTTTTAGTTAAGGTCCACGTCTCTGCACCATACGTAAGCACTGGAAGGATGCATTGATCAAACACTTTTCTTTTAAGACATAATGGCATATTGCTCTTGAAAATTATGCTGTTTCTTCCAAAAGCTCTCCAGGCAAGTTTTGTGCGCCGATTAATTTCTTCATCAATGTGTCCCTCACTTGATATCTGCTGTCCAAGATAAACGTACGTGTCTGTTATCTCCAGCTTTTCTCCATCAATCGATAAATCTTCATTTCTTGTAAAAGCATTGAACATCACTTTTGTCTTCTGAAAGTTCATTTTTAATCCCACTTCTTTACTCTTGTCAGCAAGTTCCTGGATCATACTCTGCAGCTCTGATGGGGTAGTTGCAAAAATAACTACGTCATCAGCAAAACGAAGGTGGGTTAGATAATCTCCATTAATCTTTATCCCCTTGTTTTCCCAGCTCAGCGACTGAAAAACACCCTCCAATGTGGCATTAAAGAGCTTCGGAGATATGGTGTCACCTTGTCTCACTCCCTTTCCAATTTTTACGTGTGTTGTATTTTCATACAGCCTAATCTTTGCACTTGCATTTTCATAGATGTTATTAATAATATTAGTGTATGCATCTTCAATACCGCAGGTTTTCAGAGCCATTGTAACTGCTGATGGTTTCACCGAATCAAAGGCTTTTTCATAATCGATAAAAGCCATGCACAATGGAAGCTCATATTCCCTCGCTCTCTCAATTAGTTCTCTCAGCACGTGGATATGATCTATTGTGCTGTAGCCACTCCTGAATCCAGCTTGTTCTCTCGGTTGAGCCATGTCCAGTGTTACCTTCAAGCGGTGTGAAAGAACTTTAGTGAAGATTTTATAAAGTACTGATAGGAGGCTGATAGGTCTGTAGTTTCCGAGATCCTCAATGTCACCTTTCTTATGTAGCAGGATCATTGCAGCGGTGTTCCAATCCTCAGGAATCTTTCCTTCATTAAGGCATCGAGTGAAAATTTGGGCGAGTACTGTTTCAATTTCTCCACTTGCTTCTTGTATGATGTCTACAGTAATTCCATCTTCTCCTGGAGCTTTTCCTCGCTTCATGTTCTTGATTGCATGTGCAACTTCTGCTGGAAGGACTGGAGGAACTCTGGTACTGGTATCTTTCATGATGTCTGGAGTGCATATATCATCCCTTTCATATAATTTGGAGTAGAAATATTTCACTCTTGTCAAAATTTCGCCTCTATTTCTTGTTACAGAACCATCTTCTTTTCTCAGTGCCATAATCTGTTTTCTTACCTTACTGAGATGTCCCTTTGCTATCTTTAGGCTTTGGTTGTTTTCAATTGCTTTCCTCACTAGTTCACAGTTGAATTTTCTTACGTCTTCAGTGATACTTTTTCTTACTGTCTTGCATAGCTCTATATATTCCACTTTGGAAGTCACATCTTCTTTAGTTGTCCTCATCTGTCTTCTTTTTTGCATCAACATTTTGGTTTTTCCTGATAATTTGTTCACATGCAACTTGTTCTTAGACCCAGCTAATTTTGTTGCTGTTTCCATAAGAGCTTTGGTTACTTTTCTGTTAACTTCAGAGATGTCCACTTCTTCCGATGTTAGGCCTTCTAAAGCAAAGAACCTGTTCTTCAGTTCTAACTTGAAGGTATTATGGTGTTTTTTAAGGTTGGTTATGTCAATAGATTTTGTTTGTCTTATGAGCTTGCCACGTTCAAGTTTAGTGTTGAGGTGCATCTTACATCTCACCAATCTATGGTCACTACCTGTGTTGAACTTGTTCAGCACACTGCAGTCTTCTATGACGAATTTTTTGTTACACATAATAAAATCAATTTCACTTGTCGTCCCATTTGGATGTCTCCATGTCCATTTCCTGTGTGGCTTTTTCTTGAAGAAGGAGTTCAAGATGAAAAACCCTTCTGCCTCTGCAAACTCAACGAGAGTATTTCCACGCTGGTTTCTGTTGCCGTGACCGAATTTACCTACTGAAGTTTCATTCTGTTGCCGTTGCCCTATTTTTGCATTGAAATCTCCCATAATTATTTTCAAGTGCTGCTTACCTTTATTATTTAGATGACAAATTTCCTCATAAAATTCTTCAATTTCTTCTTCAGGATGACTTGTGGTGGGCGCATGAGTTTGAATAATCTGAGCCTGGTATCTTTTCGAGAGTTGGATAACAAGTCGTGCAGCTCTGTCAGTGGAACTTTCAACTTCTACCACTTTATCCTTCAGTTTCTTGTTTATTATAAATCCAACACCACTAGTTCTGCCAGTATCTGTCCCACGATAGTAGAAGAGATGTCCCCTTTTCAGTTCGATGAGATCTTCTCCTTTTCTCCTTACCTCACTTAGCCCCACGATGTCCCACTTGATCCTTTGTAGTTCCTCTTCCAATTCAAGAAGCCTTGAATCAGAAGATAGGGAGCATCCATTGTAAGTAGCCAAGGTCAGCATCAGATGGCAGCCTAGTCTGGTCCTCCGGGGATTCTTAGCACCCTCTGCCTTCATGTCGCACTGGCCGCTGCCTTGGCCAGGTACATTCCAGCTGCCGGAGACTGAGGGCCAAGATTTAAGTTGTGGAATCATTTTGGAGGGGTTTGGCCATAACTCACCACGCTGGCCAAGCGGGTTGGTGAGTATGGGATAGAATTTCCTCTAATCCCGATGGTATAGTTATACCGCTATTGGCGGTCGTCAGAGCCCCTTTAGTGGGAACAGGATGCACCATGAGAAGGCGGGGTTGACATTTGTCAAGGAGAGGCTGTGATGTTACGCATCACCTGACCTTACATCCCGATGATATATATATATATATATATAACACAGTTAATAATATGATTCTGCCCAATGAAAGTCTTTTCGAAGTTGGCTAGAGGATGCATATTAACTACAAAAAGGAACCTTAGTGCTATGGATAAGAAGGTCCTATTAAAAATTAAATAATATAGACAAAATCACAAAAAAAAAAAACTTAAAAATCTGTTTATAAAAGAAAATAAAAATAAATATAAAAGAAAACTAGTTATTCACTCACTAGAATAGCTATACTAAAAAAAAAAAACTAACATTAAAATTAATAGGATTCTGAATAGTCTACAGAAGCTCACTAAGGTGATTAAATACATGCAAAGATTATTAAATACACTACTTGTGTATTTCATAATATTTCTCATGTATTCTGGAGAGTTAATTCTGCTTTTTCTGATCAAACAAGTCTACAATCTTAATTATATTTTTCTCTAGTTAATATCTCCACGAGTATGATTTTTTTCAGTGTGTGGAGGCCTTCAGCCCCACCCACACTGCCCCCAGCAACTAGGGAGTGGCAGGGGTGTTTTGAAGTTTGGGGTAAATGGTCGGCCATGTTTCCTCAAGAGTGAAAGAAGTTAAGTTGCATAAGAGGTAAGCTCTCTTCATTGTCTTTGGGTTTTAGGTTTTCCAAGTTCAATGTTTGAACTTCTTGAACATTTTTTCCTTTTTTTTTTTTGCTTTATGCATTTAGGCACTAGCAAGTCTATTAACTTTTTTGCGGATTTTAACTCGTTCTTTTCTTGGTAACTTTGCACGTTTTTAAGGAACTAAGGCTAAGCAGCCGGCCATTCCATTGTTCTTGTAGTCTGCGATGTGTTTTCAATGTAGTTAAGGTCTTAATAACTACTTAATTATGCACTTATAGCACTTCTGAAATACTTTGTACATATTGCAACTAATTGTTTATGTCATATAACCTTCACAAAGCATTTCTTTAGTTTATTATTGTCTTTATTTTATTCTCGTTTTTGTGTTGTCAGAAGTTGTGGAGTAGGGGGTTTTATAATCCAGTTTTCTTTCAAGAATCTGTGCTTTAGAAAAAAATTAATATTTCCTTTTTTATTGCAATGTTTAAGAATTTGTAGTACTTTAGTATTGCTATTCAGGTTTAAATTCTCTCTCAGGCGACTAGGTAACTTGGCAATTTGTTATTGCTGAACATTTTTTCTGATTCATTATGTCACTCTTACAACTTGAGTTTTCTATAATCATCTTCTTTCTGTTAATTAGTAACAGATGAAGAGCATGGGTCGGGCCAGGAAAGTTATGGATGCAAGCTAAATTGTTAACTAAAGCTTAGTCATACAACTCTGTGGAGGTTATGACATATATATATTTTTTTAAATTTTTTTGGTGGGCTTATTACTTGCATCTATGACTTTGCAGAAACCCATTTCCAAATAGGTCTTTGTGGAAGTGAGAAAATGCAGAGTTTTTGCTGGTCCTTGATAAAACCGAGGCTCAGTATTCTCGACACTTTCTACATTCAGTTGTTCTATTTTTTTCTCTTTTTACTCACACCGGTCAATACATAACCTTTTCTATGTTGTACTTGGTATGAGTCAAAAATTTTTTGCTTCAGTCTCTTCTTAATAGAACATATATATATATATATATATATATATATATATGGGATGTAAGGTCAAGTGATGCGTAACATCACAGCCTCTCCTTGACAAATGTCAACCCCGCCTTCTCGTGGTGCATCCTGTTCCCACTAAAGGGGCTCTGACGACCGCCCATAGCGGTATAACTATACCATCGGGATTAGAGGAAATTCTATCCCACACTCACCAACCCACTTGGCCAGCGTGATGAGTTATGGCCAAACCCCTCTAAAATGATTCCACAACTTAAATCTTGGCCCTCAGTCTCCGGCAGCTGGAATGTACCTGGCCAAGGCAGCGGCCAGTGCGACATGAAGGCAGAAGGTGCTAAGAATCCCCGGAGGACCGGACCAGGCTGTCATCTGATGCTGACCTTGGCTACTTACAATGGACGCTCCCTATCTTCTGATTCAAGGCTTCTTGAATTGGAAGAGGAACTACAAAGGATCAAGTGGGACATCGTGGGGCTAAGTGAGGTAAGGAGAAAAGGAGAAGATCTCATCGAACTGAAAAGGGGACATCTCTTCTACTATCGTGGGACAGATACTGGCAGAACTAGTGGTGTTGGATTTATAATAAACAAGAAACTGAAGGATAAAGTGGTAGAAGTTGAAAGTTCCTCTGACAGAGCTGCACGACTCGTTATCCAACTATCAGAAAAGATACCAGGCTCAGATTATTCAAACTTATGCACCCACCACAAGTCATCCTGAAGAAGAAATTGAAGAATTTTATGAGGAAATTTGTCATCTAAATAATAAAGGTAAGCAGCACTTGAAAATAATTATGGGAGATTTCAATGCAAAAATAGGGCAACAGCAACAGAATGAAACTTCAGTAGGTAAATTCGGTCACGGCAACAGAAACCAGCGTGGAAATACTCTCGTTCAGTTTGCAGAGGCAGAAGGGTTTTTCATCTTGAACTCCTTTTTCAAGAAAAAGCCACACAGGAAATGGACATGGAGACATCCAAATGGGACGACAAGTGAAATTGATTTTATTATGTGTAACAAAAATTCGTCATAGAAGACTGCAGTGTGCTGAACAAGTTCAACACAGGTAGTGACCATAGATTGGTGAGATGTAAGATGCACCTCAACACTAAACTTGAACGTGGCAAGCTCATAAGACAAACAAAATCTATTGACATAACCAACCTTAAAAAACACCATAATACCTTCAAGTTAGAACTGAAGAACAGGTTCTCTGCTTTAGAAGGCCTAACATCGGAAGAAGTGGACATCTCTGAAGTTAACAGAAAAGTAACCAAAGCTCTTATGGAAACAGCAACAAAATTAGCTGGGTCTAAGAACAAGTTGCATGTGAACAAATTATCAGGAAAAACCAAAATGTTGATGCAAAAAAGAAGACAGATGAGGACAACTAAAGAAGATGTGACTTCCAAAGTGGAATATATAGAGCTATGCAAGACAGTAAGAAAAAGTATCACTGAAGACGTAAGAAAATTCAACTGTGAACTAGTGAGGAAAGCAATTGAAAACAACCAAAGCCTAAAGATAGCAAAGGGACATCTCAGTAAGGGAAGAAAACAGATTATGGCACTGAGAAAAGAAGATGGTTCTGTAACAAGAAATAGAGGCGAAATTTTGACAAGAGTGAAAGATTTCTACTCCAAATTATATGAAAGGGATGATATATGCACTCCAGACATCATGAAAGATACCTGTACCAGAGTTCCTCCAGTCCTTCCAGCAGAAGTTGCACATGCAATCAAGAACATGAAGCGAGGAAAAGCTCCAGGAGAAGATGGAATTACTGTAGACATCATACAAGAAGCAAGTGGAGAAATCGAAACAGTACTCGCCCAAATTTTCACTCGATGCCTTAATGAAGGAAAGATTCCTGAGGATTGGAACACTGCTACAATGATCCTGCTACATAAGAAAGGTGACATTGAGGATCTCGGAAACTACAGACCTATCAGCCTCCTATCAGTGGTTTATAAAATCTTCACTAAAGTTCTTTCACACCGCTTGAAGGTAACACTGGACATGGCTCAACCGAGAGAACAAGCTGGATTCAGGAGTGGCTACAGCACAATAGATCATATCCACGTACTGAAAGAACTAATTGAAAGAGCGAGGGAATATGAACTTCCATTGTGCATGGCTTTTATCGATTATGAAAAAGCCTTTGATTCAGTGAAACCATCAGCAGTTACAATGGCTCTGAAAACCTGCGGTATTGAAGATGCATACATTAATATTATTAATAACATCTATGAAAATGCAAGTGCAAAGATTAGGCTGTTTGAAAATACAACACACGTAAAAATTGGAAAGGGAGTGAGACAAGGTGACACCATATCTCCAAAGCTCTTTAATGCCACATTGGAGGGTGTTTTTCAGTCGCTGAGCTGGGAAAACAAGGGGATAAAGATTAATGGAGATTATCTAACCCACCTTCGTTTTGCTGATGACGTAGTCATTTTTGCAACTACCCCATCAGAGCTGCAGAGTATGATCCAGGAACTTGCTGACAAGAGTAAAGAAGTGGGATTAAAAATGAACTTTCAGAAGACAAAAGTGATGTTCAATGCTTTTACAAGAAATGAAGATTTATCGATTGATGGAGAAAAGCTGGAGATAACAGACACGTACGTTTATCTTGGACAGCAGATATCAAGTGAGGGTCACATTGATGAAGAAATTAATCGGCGCACAAAACTTGCCTGGAGAGCTTTTGGAAGAAACAGCATAATTTTCAAGAGCAATATGCCATTATGTCTTAAAAGAAAAGTGTTTGATCAATGCATCCTTCCAGTGCTTACGTATGGTGCAGAGACGTGGACCTTAACTAAAAGAGACATACAAAGGCTGCAGACAACTCAAAGAAGCATGGAGAGGTGCATGCTTGGTGTAACCAGGAGAGATAAGAAGAGGAACTCGTGGATCCGAAAAATGACGAGAGTGGAAGACATCATGATCAGAGTTAAATCCCTGAAATGGCAATGGGCTGGACATACTGCCAGAAGGACAGATCATCGATGGACAGCCGAAATTTTAGATTGGATTCCAAGGGACAGGAAAAGACCCAGAAGAAGACCACATGGGAGATGGGTGGATGAAATTCGAAAGTATGCAGGGGTGACATGGAGGAGACTGGCACAAGACAGACCGTTGTGGAAGAAACTTGGGGATACCTTCGTCCAGCAGTGGATTGATAATGGTTGACAATGATGATGATGATGATGTGACATGGAGGAGACTGGCACAAGACAGACCGTTGTGGAAGAAACTTGGGGAGACCTTCGTCCAGCAGTGGATTGATAATGGTTGACAATGATGATGATGATGATCATCATCAGTCTCCTCCATGTCACCCCTGCATACTTTCGAATTTCATCCACCCATCTCCCATGTGGTCTTTTTCTGGGTCTTTTCCTGTCCCTTGGAATGATATATATATATATATATATTAAGATAGTTTAAAAATCATTAATTTTTTATTGTTGTTTACTTTTAAGTTTACTTTTAAATTAAAACAAGGCTATTGAAAGCCTGCATTGTTTCCTGATTAGTACTTTGGCTATAAAAGAAGTCCCAATGATTTCAGTACATTGCAAAGTTGGAGTGCTTATGCATTTACCTGGGAATCATCATCACTTTTGCCGCTAGAGACATTCTCATGGCACTTTTTGTTTTCAGTGATTTAATCTTAAGTGTTGATATTGCCAAATGCGCATTGCAGCTGATGTAATCATAGAGGCTCAATCCATCTTCCTTTCCAATTATAATATTCCAGTCAAATTGTGAAATATGTTCTTGACCTATCGATTTGTCTGGAAAGCAAATTCAAACATAGGGCTATGTGATCCTGAGCAAGAGCAGGTGTCTACCATAGGTGACAACTGATCTGACTAATGTTAGCTCAGAAGGAATTGGTGCATTCTTCACAGTGAAACATAAAACACGTGGAAGATAGGGAATGGAGAGCAGAGGGAGTAGAGAGATTGGAAAATAGAATTTTTTCATAGCAAACAAGAACTAGGTGAAAAGAGAGTTCGGCAAACAGAATCTGCGTGCTTTGAATTTCTTATTCACAACACCACAATTTAACACATAAATGAGAATAAAGCTAATTTGATTAATGTGCAATTACTAAAATTTAACATTAAGATCAATTCAGAATTTTTGTACTAAATACATGTTTGCATTTGTGCTCCAGTTTTTCATGCAGATTATAAGTAGGAAAAGATTTAAGTTTTCCAAGGATCCTGAATTGCAAGAATAGTGGATTACTGCTCTCTACAGAGACAACTTGATACCAAACCACAGCAGTATAATTTGTATTCATTATTTTAGTGATGAATGCAAATGTTATTAAAGTTGATACAATTTCAAGGGATGGTCATTCACTGTTATCAGTTCCTTGGAAAGTACTGAAATTAACTATCCATGTGATACCTTATATATTTCCAAACCAACTATCATATTTTTTTTTTCAAAAGTTATGGTAAAAATGTAGGTGTGGCTTCATATTTTGACTTAAGGAGAGGGATAACATTCACATTTCTGGTAGCTTTTCTTCACAACACTTCCAGCAGCCCCTTAATTAAGTCAGTCTGTTCATATCACTTTAATACCACCCCTTTTGTAGTGTGGTATTCTGGAAAAATTGCATATTTTCTGCATGTTTCGCATTTTATAATAAACCTCCTGTTACAAATACCTTAGCAATTTATAAACTGTAATGTATTTCCTGTACCACCTTTATTTATTTATTTATTTTATTTATTCATTTATTTATTTATTTTTTGTCTTTTTAGAATAGCCAGTGGGGACTCAATTCAAGAACCTTACTTATGCTACTGTGAAGCATGTCACATGTGGTGGAAAACATTTTGCTGTAACCAATAAAGGATGTCACCTGTGTGCAAGGTTAACTATTTGAGAGAAGTGTTTTGTAGTGGATTTAAATAGATTTTGCTCCAAACATTTCTTTTTAATGGTTTGAATTTATAACTGTGGTTGATTCTAAAGTTCAAGCTAGAAATACTGCAGGTAAGCTTTTTTTCATGCATGCATTTTTAATGATTAGAGAAAGTTTTACATTTGTGTAGGCATCACCAGTTTCCAGCCAACTAAAAAGTTAAATCAACAGCACTAGCAGTCTTTCACTATCCTTTACAGACTGACAGATGCTATTCAAAGCATCCATGACAGATGATTTTGAATAACAACAAAATGATATTTCCCCTAGAATCAGTTTTGTTGTTGTTCTGATATCTTTTGCTATTATAAACTGTTTATTTTCAATCAGGCTCATCATTCCTTTGCATCATACTTTCACTATGTAACATAATATAACTTTTACCACTATGTGAGCCAAACAAATAAGACCATGCATAATTCTCTATATTTCTATTGAGTAAGCATGAGTGGCAGTATGTGCTCAACAAGTACATAAACATTGTCTTGTGCTGTGACGGAGGTCTCAGTAGGTGCAAAAAGGCCCAAAGAGGTGGCTTGTTAGTAAACGTACCACAGACACCACCTCCACTGGTATGTAACACTCCAACTTGATGATTCAGGTCCATGGCCTCATGTGATCTATACCACACATGCAACCTCCTATCAGCATGCCACAGTTGCTGAAACCTTCCTCACTCCTATCTGTCTATGACTGAACTCATTAATTAGTGATCTCCATGTAATTAGTGATATCTAAAATAAGAGGTAAATGTATGCCTGCAGTGTAACATTTTATCATACATGGAATAAAGACATAAAAAAGAAACTAGTCTGATACTTATGTAGCAGACAGATGGGAGGATGGGTGAAAGGTTTTAACACTAAATCACTATGTAAACAAAATTCCACTCTTCATTTGCAGTGATCAGCAAAGGGATTCACTAATCCTCTTGGAAAACTTTAAAATAGACTACAAGACTTAAGAGTTACAATTTTAACATCCTTACCCCACATGTGAATGCAATGAACTGTGTGAGAGACATTACAGAAACATTTGGTTAATTTATATACTAACTGAACTGCAAATCCATTTTTTTTTCATTTGGTGTTTAACTAGCACCATGAGCAACTCAATGGACTACAAGCAGTTGCTCATCACTGATTTGGGCCCATCTGTTTCAGGGAGAGCAGTAGTGCAGCATAAAACAAGCACACTTCATGACATACCCAGATCCATCTTTAGTGAATGATTAGAAGCCGGCATATCATACCACTAGGCCACAGGAGGGTCTCAAATTTTTAAACAGGGAATTAAGTTTTTCCAAAGCACTACGTTTTCCCCCACAGTTAATTTCACTAAGGAACCTTAAGTTGATTTTGATTTATTTCATATTCAATATCAAAAGCATCACTAGACTAATAACACTGGGGTGCTAAACAAGGTTTAATTTATTTTGCTACATTGTACTCACCCCATTCCCTTGCTTCCATAATGAATAAAACAAGAAAACTGCAGAATTTTAAAATTCATAATTGTCATTTAATTTGATTGCATTTTAAATTTGAGATAAATTAATTTAATTTCACTTGCAACCAATGTAACCTTGTGATATTAAGTTTTAGGATTAATTTAAGTGCAGTAATATATTATTTAAATGTTGACCTTTTCCCCATTTTTGGTGGGGTTTTAAGAATACAGAGATGGTCCCTAGTTGCTTTGCTGTGGTGAGGAGTATTGAGCAGTGGTACAGAGGAGTTATGGGCAATAAAGAAAGAAAGGAAGAAACCCACCACATGGCACACCAGAAAACATCACATGATAAAACAACAACAACAAAAAAAACAAAAAAAAAAAACAAGTTCAGCATATGCGACCAAAATGCCCAAGTATCCAATTGATCATGTCCACCAGGGACATACAATGCTACCAAATCTTGTGAAGAAACTATGGCTAAAAAATGTATGAACTGCATTACACACCCGATGATCTGTGGGCATGTCCTAAAGCAAGTCGTGGTTCCATATGCATCCTTTGGTAACATACAATGGCCAAATATAAATTTACCATCAATATTTTTTGTCTTCTTTATTTTATTTTTTTATGATTGATCATTGATTTAAAATAATAATCATGTTAATCGAAATTTAATCAAGGCTTACAAATTTTTCTTTTAACTTAAGCAAAAAACTTCCTTGTAGATTATGTAGGGGCTCACTGGCAGGCTCTGTGACCCCTGTATTATGGGGGGGGGGCTTAACAAAAACATCTGCAAAACTTTTTAGTCCTTTTGAAACTGCTTAAAGAAATAGCCAGACATTTTTGACAGCAACTTTGAATAAAGTATTAAGCAGAAAAGTTTTTTTTTTTTTTTTTTTGTAAATAAGTAAAATCTTGAGAAATCATTTTTACAGTTTTAAAGTTTATAAAAACTGGATGACAGACAGGAAAGCATCAACTCCAGAGGATGTGAAGCCCCTTTTCATAGCAATGGCAATAGTTCCTATACATGTACATATATTAATAAGAGAATGTGAAAGAAATATCAGTTCAAGGAATTACATTTTTACACCACTGAGAATAAAGTGTTTTTATTGAGAATAAGGTGTATTACAATTGTTTGCCCATAACTGTGCATTCTTAAAAATATAATGAACAAAAAGATGTTCTTTGTGTGGACAAAGAAACAGAGAGCCTGTCTTTGTTTCTTTACAAGAATTATGGAAAACAAATTTGCTATGTGCAAAATATTGTGGCATTATTTTATATAATGAACAAAAAGATGTTCTTTGTGTGGACAAAGAAACAGAGAGCCTGTCTTTGTTTCTTTACAAGAATTATGGAAAACAAATTTGCTATGTGCAAAATATTGTGGCATTATTTTACATAAGTGTTTTTTTTTTTAATCAAGAGTAAATAATTCAAACAGCTTTTTTTTTTTTTTTTTTTTTTGAAACTTTACTCTTTAATTGTTACTCATTTATAAATCAGAAAAGGCCATTATTAGTATGAATGTTTTGAGTTGGTGAAATATAGATGATTTTGATGTCAATAACATTTTTACTTCTTTTTCTGTTTGCTGGAGGTGGGGGGGGGGGGGCACAGCATTAATCATGGAAACCAATTCTAGGTGCTATACAAAGCTGCTCGTTCTTAATTTGTAGCCAACGAAGGGAGAGAACCACTTCCTTAAGACAAATACACAACTAATGCCCCACCTGAGACTTGAAACTGAGTAGTCAGAAGTCAGTGCATAGACCATTGCACCACAAATAATACAAGTTAGTTCAAAAGGCAAACAGTTGTCGGAATAAATCATGTTGTCTCAATGCAAGGGATATTGAAGACACTGTCACGTGGCAGTTACATGTTTTGTGTGTGTGATCGTGATGCATTTCAAGGAAGTTTGCCATAGTTCTTTAACCCTTTAAATGGCCGGAACGAGTTAACTCGGGGTTATCAAAATGGGCTGATCAGCTCAGATGGATATATTCACTGTCTAAGAAGTGGGTGAAGTGTGGCTAGAACGAATTCATTTTGGGGAAGGTTTAGTGGTCTTAACACCACTTGAAGGAAATACCTGAGGGTCATAAAATGCTACCTCCCCCTTTGATTTGTTATTCAAAGGTGTCAATTAGAGAAGTGATTGACAATGTAGGGGCTTTCTGACTGATTAGATGCTGATAGTGCCACAACAGTGGCGACGAACCTAAGAAAGGAAAGAGAAGATGTTAGAGTTTTTTTTTTATCTTGTTGCATGATATCCGTGTCAGGGAGACTAGACCTACCCCATCTTGTCATGAATCAGAGAATAAAGGACTAGAAGGGAGCGCTAATAACTCGTGACAGGTTTATAGTCCTTACTGCTCAGATGAGAGAGCGAAAGAAATTGTTTTGCCTCAGCTTTTGTGAAATCGGTCATTATGGAAACAACTCTGTTTGGGGAGAGCAGAATTTTTTTTGCACCTTTCGGTTCAGGTACATCGGCCACTTAAAGGGTTAAAGAATAAAATTTGCATGATACGATTAATTTTTATGTGTGTTTTGTGGTATTTTTTGTTCACAGAAAATAAGAGCAATCATTTCAATTACAATGTCACATTTGTATTTTACACAATAAAGTGCAATAATTTTGGTTTTATGAAAAGCGGCTGTAGGTTCTAAAGAACTTGTATTATTAAAATGCCCAGAAAATCTAGTTAATATGGAATTTAAAAATTTCAGTAATTGAAAGTCAAAATTGATTTTTTTTTTCAAATGGGCTTTGAAGATATTTTTTTGCAGGGAGGGGGGTGAATTTTTCTGGTATGCCACTGAGATAGCAAGATTATGGAGGCTTCAGCCCCCTTCCTAAAATGGTCTAGCAATGTCCCTGCTCAAATTATGTGGGAAGACCATTGATGGAAAATCTAACATTCACGCCCCACCAGGCAGGCATTCAAGCCCAGACCCATTTTGAACAAATGATTTAAACAATATGTGTGTAATAAAGTATAAAGTCAGCTAAAAACATTCTTTTTTGCTTAAAATCAAATTCTTTTCCATTAACTATTTACATTAATTGAAAAATATTCATGGAAAACCCATGTCCAGAAAATGCACTACGGCTATCTTATACAGACTTCCCGCAAGCCTGTAATTGATAACAAAATACAGTTAGGTGAGCTAAATAGTTCTGTTTCGATTCAAATCCACAACTATT
Organism: Macrothele yani; assembly: GCA_039090855.1. Classification (NCBI taxonomy): domain Eukaryota; kingdom Metazoa; phylum Arthropoda; class Arachnida; order Araneae; family Macrothelidae; genus Macrothele; species Macrothele yani. The sequence continues at coordinate 8,085,750 of CM077022.1, read as the reverse complement.
TTCTATTAATTATATACATTAATTCAAAAATACTCATAGAAGCCAGTGCTTGTTACACTTGCTCACTGGGTGACCCCAAGTTTTAAAACTGAGAACTAAGTTTTTCCAGACATAAAAGAAACTTATAGAATTGCATAAAGACTACCACTGCCATTTCCTTGCAATTAATTTCTTTTACCTTTAGTTGATTTTGATCTACTTCAAATTCAAAATTATTTGGGAAAACCATTGATGCTAAATCCATTTCAAAGTTGTCAGCCCAAAGACAGAGTAAACTTGCTTTGCTTTTGAGAGTATGATACGATACTTCAGGCTGCTTGTGCTTTGAAACAAAGCATCTCTCTCTCTCTCTCTCTCTCTGAGCAGCTTTGTGCTATTAAAGTTCAAAACTTCCACCAGTAAAATCAGTCAAATGCATTCAGAATCCCACAACACTTCACGGACGGGAAATCCAAAATTTGTAAAAAAATGCTTCAATTTTTACAAATTTTCAACTCTGCTACTCCCGTTTTTGTGGATTTCCTGCTCCCTTCTCAGCTTAAATGCAAAAACTTATGGGATGGGGAATATTTAGCAATGCAGAAGAGCGGAAACATTGGGGGTGGGGTGCTTACAGGAAAAATCTTTGTTTGGTCTAACTCCTGGTTTTGGAAAATTTCCCCCTCTTTTCAAGCTGAAATAAAAATATTTATACAGTAAAATTTTATTTGACAATAATACTGGACAAAGGCAAAATCGCAAGAAAAATAAAGTACCATTGCGAAAAAAATCTGAACTCCGCCTACCTGCCGTTTTAGAAAGTTTTGTAAAAATGAAATTCCATCCTACAACGAACCCCCCCACCACCACCACCACCACCCCATTTCTGTTCAGCAGCATTGGGAATAAGAAAATTACGATTACCACAAAATTTTTTACTCTGTTTAACTATTGTTTTCAAAAGTTTTGAAACACAAATACCACCCCCAGATGGAAGACGACACTCCTCCCCCAAATTCTCTTCAGTTTTGCATCGATCTTGAGAATGATCTAAATGACAAAAAAGGCGGAATTCCGTGAATCAACTTAAAAATATCATGTATATCATAAAATAATAGCAAAATAGAAAAAAGTAAATGTGAAAATTTGTAGAATCCATAGTTTCAACAGTGAGTCCTGTAGTCAGACAACAAAATCTGTAGAAACTATGGACATTTCATTGTAGTTGGCAGGTATGTAGTATATGTATTTACATATGTAGCATTATATTTCTTGGATGTATTTTGTATGTACATGAAGTAGTATATATACATTTGACGTAGTACATGTTTTGATGTAGTAATGATAGCACAGAACCATTTTATGCTTGGATAATATAAAACAACTTGAATCATCACTCTAACTCTATTTCATATCGCATTGGTTATTTAAAATAGGGCACGGTTCCAATAATGAAGCAAAAAATTTTATGCACAATTTATTACAGACTAACTTTAGGAATAGTAAGAGGTCTTTCATTTGAAACGCCAGCCTTAAGCAAGTACTCACGTAGTTGACATTGTTTCTTTAGCTGTTGCCAGTAGAGATTTCCAAATTATCAGAATACTGAGAATGCATCAGAATTGCAAGTTTTTATTGAAGAGAATTTCAATGCTTTCTCTGTAGCGTAATGAAAATATATTGGAGAAGGGTGCAATTTTTTTGTGACAATTCCAAATTTTTTGTTTCATTATTGGTTTCTTCATATTTTCATATTATGTCAAATGGCCTTCCTACCAATAGGGCAGGGTTTTTTTTATAAATGCTATTTGGGGCTTGAAAAATATCTGAAAAGTTACATGCCCAGCTGGGCATGTGCAGAAAATATTTACTTGCCCAGAAGTAAAATCTACATTACCAGAAAAATTTATCTTTTAAGATAACAAAACAGAAGCCTCATTTTTTTAAAGTTAAAAATTATGATAAACTTTTTATACATTTTTTGCATCACTATTTTAAAGTGTCTGTATTCAAAATGCACAAAAGCATATATCTCAAGTTTTAAGAAAGGTAAGTAGTTTTTAACAACAATTTTGAATGTAAAAATTATTTACCTTTTCTCTTGTACAAACTAAAGTAATTTTGCATCATAAAATCCCAAGAATTGTTGTTTTGTTACAAAGGCAAATCTTATGTTTTTGACTACTGTTGTGTGCACTTAGTTATTAAACTATATTATCGCCTGACACCCCACATTGCTTGAAAAAATTACTGGTGGTATCAGCAATTTTAGGATGGATTTTGCAAACAGTGCACAACATAATGGTCTTGTCATTTGTTTTTAGCGAATTAAATGTTTATATCCAAGATTCTTGAACTGTGCAACAGCTTTTTTTTTTTTGTAGGCTTTATCATAGTCCTTTTGCATAAGTTTCAGATTTGCCAACGATGTAGATTCTGATTCTGAAATTACATCACTCAACAGTGCGGAAGACGAATTTGTAACTACCACTGACAGATCGGGAATTTCACATAATTGCTTACTATGAGATATACTCTCATTGCTGAATTTTATTTTCCAAAAAAAAAAAAAAAATTATATCCATTACTAAATACAACTTATATCCACAGCTAACATGAACCGCAACTAACACGAAAACTATTCTCTCAGATAAACTAAGTTATTGCCGTTGGTAATTTTTGCTCTTCTCCTGGTTAAGTGGAATGCATTGTGCAGGCTCATTTTTAAATGAAACTTAGCTTTTGTTTCAGTAGTTCCGCTGTCAGTTCAGGTGTGTGGGTGCGCACGCGGGCGGAAGCTTTCACTTAACCAAGTTATGTCAGAGACGAAACCCCACCTCGGGTTGTGCAATAAATATTCAGTTGTCACTCCCTCCCCATAAAATACGGCTTTTTTGGCCATCAGTCTGCATCCTCCTGTTTCATGGCAGTTTATGCATTTGGTCACTAAACACTGGAGGCTAGTTTCATCCGATGCATGCATCCCATTGTTAACTGTAAACAACATCTGGAGAAAAACTACGTATGGCCCCAATTTCTGAACGTAGAGCATAATATAATTAAAGAAGCGCTATTCTTCTGGCCTTCGCACTTATTCCGTAACAATAATACAACTGCAGTAAAATGAAAAACATGCAACGACCGTCTTTTTTTCTAGTTTCCTGACCGGGCAACTAGATTTCATTTTTACATGCCCCAGGCATCTCAGGCATGGTATTTTTCAAGCCCTGCTATTTGTCCATAGATTATTGGTAAATGTGATGCAAAATTGTGTTTACACCTAAGAAATTTAGGCTTTCAGGAATTAGAAAAGTTACACTTCACTCAGCAATGAGTTCAGCCTTTCTTTTTTTTTTTTTAAATTGGTTACTCAGAACATATGTTCAGCATGTCTTCTGACATATAAATGAATACAAAAATCAATGTTCATTGTACAATTTTGAGTGGGTCTGTGCCTCAAAAAAAATCTGACTTCCATATAGCTGTTAATTACATTCACCCCCTACCTCAATTCCATATGTTACAACTCATACTCAGCCCTTTGAAAATATAATGTCAACATCTGCAATGCTACTTAATCAAATTTACAAATATACTAGTATATTATTTATAAATTTGCTTATTCATAATAAACTAAAATTTGAACTTTAGTTGAAGTATAAATTGTAATTTATTATGAAGGTGCTACTAGTGATATCAGTCAGTTTTGTAGTTCTTGGAAGGAACAATGCTAATATGAATTTGAAAGAGGTTCAACTAAATTGCATGTAGACTAATTTTAAAGCCAATTAGAGATACATATGCAGGTCATACGAATATCAAATAAAGTAATTGTACAAAGCCAAATGTATATAGCATTTTTTTTCTGATTGAAAACTAATGATTCCTGCATAACGTTTTCTGATCATAAAAAATTCATTAAAGAAAAGAAGCATACCCACAGTATTTCTAGCCTGAGCTTCAGAACAGCTTACGGCTACAATTCAGACCATTAAAAAGAAATATTTGGAGTGAATTTTTTTATTTAAATCCACTACAAAACACTTCTCCCAAATAGTCAATGTTGCCACAGATGATATACACAGCCAGAGCAAAATGTTTTTCACAGCATGCAATATGCTCCACAGTAGTACAAGTCTTCAAAGGATTGGTCCCCTGACTTCTGTTGGGAAGACAAAAAAGAAGAGGGAGGAGGTTGCAATACATGAGTTTAAGATACATGAAATACACTAAAGTTGTAAACTGCCAAAATATTTGTAATAACAGGTTTATGCTAAAGTGCAAAACACAAAAAATGGGATATTAAACTGATATGAACAAACTTGTTCGATTAAGGTGATGCTGGATGTGCTTTGAAGAAACTTCAGCAGAAACTGAAATGCAATACCACTTCTTAAGCCAACAAATAAAATCATGCCTACATTTTAGTATAACTTTTGCAGAGAAGACATGATGGTTGGTTTGGAAAAAATATAAGGTAGCTAATTTTAATATTTTCCAAGGAACTGAGACCAGTGATCATCATGTCTTGAAACTGCATTAACTCAAATAAGTTAATCACTAAAATGCTGAATACAAATCATATCATTGAGGTTTGGTATCAAGTTATCTCTGTTGAGAGCAGTAATCCACTTTTCTTGCAGGTCAGGATCCTTTGGAAATTTGAACATTGTGACTACATCTATCTTTTCTGACTTATAATTTGCATGGCAGCACATCAGCAGAATCTGTGAGAAATGTAGCACACCATTAAAGAAATAATAATGCTAAGATGAAAGTTTTACAGTAAAACCCTGTTTATCTATTTTTCACATGTAAAATGTGTATCTGGTCCAAAAGTTCTCAACTGCTCTTAATGGTAAATTTAATTTATTACACATTAATCAAGAATTAGTTTTCTCCTTAGTTATATATTAGAAATTCAAATCATGCAAATTCTGTTTACCAAACTTTCTTTCCACCCTTTCCCTTTGCCACAAATTCCAATCTCCCCACATCCTCTGCCTCTCGTTATCACAATGTCCTGTCATCCACCTGGTTTATGCATCACTTTGCAGAATGCACCCATTCCTCCTGAGCTTACCATTGATCACATCAGGTGTTACCTCCAGTACGTATCTGCTCTTGCTTCACATCATATAGATCTTTGTACACATTCACTTTCCAGATGAATCTCTCCATGAACATATCACTTAAAAGATTTGACTGGAATGCTATAATTTTAATGGAAGAAGAGTGCTTCCAAGATTGCATTAGTAGCAACTTGGATTTGGCAACATAATAATTTGTACCTCTAGAAGAAATTGAGAACACAAAGTGCAATCGGAATGTCTCCAGTGAAGATTATTCTCAGGTAAGTGCATCAGCAGCCAACTTTGCTGTGCACTGAAATTATTAGGACTTCCTTTATAGCCATAAAACTAATCAGAAAACAATGCAGGTTCTCAAAAGCCTTATTTCAACTTAAAATAAATAAACAGCAAAAATTCATTTTTTTAAACTATCAATGTATGTTTTATAACATATGTATCTTGTGTAAAAATAATAATCATAAATGAATTAATGCTGTGTATATATATGTACTACATACAAGCACTGTAAATCTATGCAGACTGAATGACATCAATCTTTTTTTCTTTAACTTTTAATAACCATGACCCAAAAATCTTAAATCACGCTAAATATCATATAGTCTGAAACTGTCTGTTGGCTCACTTCTTTGTTTAGTAACAACAATAATGATTGAGGGTGATACCTGCTAATCTCCCATAGGTCATGCAAATTTAAAAAGCAGAAAAGGGCAGGAAATCTGACTCACTCTACACAGGCGTTTCGGGCGGCTATGATCCATTGTATGCGGGTGGGAAATTAGCGGTCGCCAGGAGCAAAATGCGACCACAATTTTACGTTTTGCGACCAGTATTTTAAACCTGGGAGCCAATTCACGACTGCATAAATTTTTGATTTTTCTTTTTTAACATGCGTACATAGTAATTTTCAAATGCAGTATTTATGTTTCTTTTTTTAAAAGTTCCCAGTGGTGTGTGGTTAAAAGTATATTGGGGTAGGGAGAAATAAGTTTAACCTCACTGCTAGCATGTGCTGAACTAGGGGAGTGTACGTAAAAGTCCCGTGAGGAATGCAGGTGCGTGCTACTATGACCTTCGATGGCACTACTGGGGGTGGGGAAGGGGAGCAAGCCTTAAGAAAGGGATGGGGGAAATCAGCTTCAGAGGTAACGTGGGGGGAGGAGAGGGGGACAAGAAGAGCAGCCGTTAAGGGAGAGTATCAGCATGGGAGATGGGGTGTTTGGCATTTCCTGCCATTCTAACTAAACAGCCTGTCCAAAAAAAAAAAAAAAATATCTATGTGAATTTTCCACGTAACTGGTAGAATTTTTTACAAACATAAATCATTGATACGAAAGGCCCTCCACAAACTGCTCCTAAATTGGTTCAATACTTTTTAAACTAGGCATGGCCGCCCCGGTGGCGCAGTGGTCTAAGCGATGGCCTCTGATCATTCGTCCGTAAGGGGTCCGGGTTCGAATCCCGGTGAGGCATGGATGTTGTGTTTGTCTTACGGCACCGGCTTCCCTGGAACCAGTGACCCTAAATTAGGGACGGGCGACTGCTTTTAGCCCATTGAGTTGCTCACGGTGGTCGTTAAACCTCCAATAATAAAAAAAAAAACTAGGCATGGAAATTTTTATTAAGAATTTGTTGTGCATAAAAGTGCCGTATGTTCAGGCACATAATCCGCGGATTATCTGTTCCTAAAAGTTTAAATTCTAGACAATGTCGATTATACGACGGTGCAGATAATAGAGAGCCCCTCCCCCCCGTAAACTTTAAAATGAAGCTTTAAGAATGCTGCCACGTGTTCGACGATAATATGCAGTGTCACTCCAACATATCTCCGCTTGCCCCTTGGCTTTGGCAAAAATGTCTGTGTATGTGAGTAGACATTTCCTCTCTGGGAAGGGATTGCTGCTTTGTAAAAGTTAAGAGGAGGAAACATTGCCTTCAGCAAAGCGCGTTGTCCTTGAATAGCGGAGTGCGGTTTCCATTCCATAAAACATTGAGATGTGCCGCTCTGACCCGTGATGTCACCCCCCCCACACACACACACACACACTCTTCCCAAATTTCCAACCCCACTTGTTTATTTTCCTTTCAGCTCCAAGACTGAAGAACTTCGACACCATTACAAATTATTTACGATCTGAAAACCAGTGTTTCAGTTGTTGATGTAATTTTAAACATTACTCAGAATTACAGCGCGATTGCCACAGAAATTAAAAATACATATCACAACCGTTTGAAAGTTGCGGGGTATCGTAACAAACTTTTTTAAATTTTCAAAAATTTCACGATTTTATAAGTTTTTTAAACTCATTAAATGGAAAGAAAGTATATTTATACAGTAAAACCTCTAAAATCCGGCATCAACGGGACTGGACGAGTGCCAGATTTATGAAAATTCCGGATTTCTGAAGCCATCCAAAAATTGCGTAATGGGAGCTACGATCAGGTCACAAACAAATTTTGTGTTTTGTTTTATGGCACTGGCTCTCTTCCTTCCCTGGAACCAGTGCAGCTAAATTAGGGATGGGCGAGTGCTTATAGCCCATTGAGTTGCTTACGGTGGTCGTTAAACCTTCAATTCAAAAAAAAAAAATTTGTGCGCCTATGCCTTATAAATATGGAGGGGTCGCGCTGCCGATCGCATTCTTTGCAATTTGCGAAAAAGAAATCGTTTTGGCGATGGGGAAAAAAAGTGTTGGTGAAAATATTGGCGATTACTTTTTTGTACTATATATTGTAAAACTGTTGTGGATTACATGTTTTTTTTTAACTTTTACTATGAATTTTGTTTGCGGATTATATGCTGAAAAATACGGTACTTAATAAAAATGTTCGTGGGTAATTAAGAAAGTATTTTACTGATTCACATGAAATTTTCAGGGTGGGCTTCTATTATCAACTTATCCTGTGTATAAAAATTTCAGCCAGTTTTATTAAGAATTCGTGAAGATAGCTTTCCGATTTTTTTTTATCTAGTTCCATAGTTGAACAAGGTGGGGAATGTGCTACCGCCGGTGCCGGTTCCTTGCTGGGCTGGCTGGGGGAGCCCAGCAAGAAACGGCTCCTAGAATTTCAGCTATAGGAGCCATTTTGCTCCTAGGATATTTTTCTAATTTCCCACCCTGATTGTATGTACAGGTGTTTTGGGCATTAAAGTGTTAAAGCAGGGGAAAAAAAGGATGACTCCAAGTATTAGTACACTAGAACATAAAAAAATACTACATCTTATGAAATACATAGTATAACAATGCTAATGGCTACATCATGTGTTGCAACAAAACAATGTTCTGCCTTCTAAAGACGGAAAAGTTCCATGTTTTGCTCATATGGTTTTCCAATGATATGCTAATTTTACTTGGTTCTTTAAAAACTGTATAGACAGTTTTACTGTATATATATATCTCCACTTACAATAAGCAGAAATAACTACAGCAGGAGACAAAATAGTTAAAATAAACAACATCAAAGCAAACGAGCAGGGAGAAAAAAAATGGAGTGCAGAAAGCTTTGAAAATGCTGAGCTTTGGCTTTATCAAGGACCAGCAAAACTCAGTATTTACTCACTTCCACAAAGACTTCGGTGAACATGAATTTCTGCTATGTAATAAATTTAAAAGATACAAGTCCCCAAAAATCACCCAAAAAACATGACCGCCCACATGGGCTCGGAAACTTAAATATTAAGCAAAATTTTGAACTTCGCATTACATCTATGACATATCTGGCCCAACCCATAACTCATAGTCCACAAAAACTTCAATACAGAGCTCAAAAATATTGCAAGATAGGTGTAGAATTTAGACCAATGAAACGAAAAACAAAACCTGGGAAAAGGCTGCGAAAAAACAAAACTTTTTTTTTAGATGTACAGAGCAATTTGCCCAACTTGGAAGAATAAAAAAACTAGTAAAAAAAACTCACGACGCACTTCTAAATCATAAAACAGTTACAGATTTTAAATTACTTTTCCCTTTCTTTAATTTTATGTTCTAAAAATGATTTTATAGATTCACCGTTTGGAGAACAGGCACATTGCCAGTACTAGCAAATAATATGAATCATCGAAGTATGCAATACATTCCTCAAGCTCTTGTGCACAGATAGTTGTATTTTAGGATAAGTCAATAATTTCTTTTTGCCACCCAGCAGCCATTTAGCAAACTACTGTTGTTGATCAGTATTTTTATTTGTTCGAGCATTTAATGACTACTTTATGCAACTCTATGAGCTACAAGAACTTGTTCATTTCTAATTTATGGCCGCTGTTTCCAGTGAAGGAAGAAAGCCAGTGTCATAAGACAAACACACCACACATGCCACATTCAGGACTTGAACTCAGACCACTCGGATGAACGATCACAAGCTAGTGTTCAGACCAGTAGAGCAGTGTTCTATATTGCTGGCCCAAGGAATACATAAACTTTAATGCCTTATATATATATACACACACACACTTTGCCCCCCCCCCCAAAAAAAAATGAAGCACCCTCAGAAAGTTGTTCAATCGTGATGAAGCTCCACATGTAAGTACTCACTACCAAATATGCAAATGATTAAGAAATAGCAACCAACGACTAAATAGTAGCCCATCATAGCACAAGGGAACCATGCATCGAAGAGGGTATATCAAAGCTCGCATGCAGAGACAGCTGTAACAGCACATTGTAGTTACATTAACCTCCATTGACTGCGAGGATGCCTCAACGTCAGATCCATGCGCGACATGAGCGAGTTTGAGAGAGGATGTATAACTGGGCTGGGAGACACTGGTGGCTTAAGTTGTCGTATCGCCAAGCTTTAGAGTCAGAGCAATGCCAGCAACTGGACGATGTTGGCACCAATGGGTCGAGGAGGGCACAACCCAGTCAATGGATTGGGCGATTGTAAAAGTTACATGAACAGAAATGAAATCCTCGCTCTCAACCATTTGTGGCCATGCTGCATCATCTACAGGTATGGAAGTGGTTATCCAGAGTGTTGCTAGATGACTTGCAGCACAGTGGCTACATTCAAAGAGGCCACTCTGCTGCCTACCCTACACTGACCAGCGTATACATGTCTGGAGACTAAACAGCCAGCACATGGATTCTGCCTTTACTGTTGAACAGCACATGGCTCACACACTGGGGTGTGTGTGTGTGGGTGGGGGGCTATCTGGGGGAGCCATTTTTTACGACAGCCGGACACTCTTGGTAGTCTTCCATGCCACCCTTACAGCTCAACCGTGCATCCATGATCTGTAGTGTTGCCATTCCTCTTGCCATCACCGAGCAATTTTGAACAGGATAAAGCCTCATGATAATGAACACAGCAATCAGAAATCACTGAATTGACTATAATTACTGTTCCATATGTAATATCAATCACATAAAAAAACTTGAAAACTTTATTGCCCTGCAGCGGGAAATTTTCAAGTTTTCTGATGCGATTGATATTACATGTGGAACAGTAATTACAGTCGAGATAATGTAAATATACAATGTCATCGCTCTGTCCACGTTATTTTATAAACAACGAATATATATTCAACATTTCTATTGCCCTTCGGATTTATCAGCTGTAATTAAAACAGCTTGCTTTGTTGAATGCCACTAGATGGCAACACATCAGTTGCTGAGCCCATCAATATGGATTTGTGTAGTCAGATGCTGACCGATAAACCACGAATAGTGCTGCGAATTGTTGGCACCGTAGCGTAAAACAAAAGCACTCTGCCAGTTATTGAGAGATCTGGGGTTCGATCCCAGCGGTGTCAGAACTATTTTTCAGTTGCTATTCGTTGTTTATAAAATAACGTGGACATAGCGATGACATTGTATATTTAGTAATTACAGTCAATTCAGCAATGTCTGATTGCTGTGTTCATTATCATGATGTATTGGCCACATATTATAAGAATATTTTCCCACACTATATAGGGTAAACCCTGGCCACACACAGCATAGCTCTCCAAGGCCTGACTTCATAATGTTGACACCCTTCTGTGGCCAGTCCGATCACACGTTTCAACAATCAAATGTTTGGATGACAATTGGCATGCGATACCTCAGGACAGCATCTGTAAACTGTATGCATCTTTGTCTTGCATATATCCAAGCCACAAGTGGTGCTGCAATGTACTGACTTGCCTCCTTGGTGTAGCTGTTTTATCCAAATATATTGCTCAACTGCTCTGGAATTGTAATAATTTCTTTTCTTATACATGTACATTTTACACACCAATTTTCATCTTGATTGGATGACTCCTTCTGTGTACTTCATTTTTTTTTTTTTTGGCTTTTAACTGCTAGTAGTCAAAAAGTTTTTCCAAGGTCATTTCCAACAGTTTTTTTTTACAGTGTAATAATAAACCTGGTTATCTTATGGTAGTAGTTCTTCAGAAATTATAGAGAAAAAACAAAACAATCCCTAATTTCCTCAGGGTACATCATTTAAAAAAGAAACTTTACATAATTTGCACACTACTACTACAACTTCTCCAGCATTTGCGGGTCGCAAATAGAAACGATACAAAAACATATACAATTGTTCTTTACAATGGAATTTTAAAGCCACCCTGATTTTTAAGCTCCACTGAACACTTTTATAAGTAAACTTAAGTTACTCATTTAGAAAAAAAATAATGAAAAAAGAACAAAAAGAAAAACAGAAAATGTGGAAAACCGAGAACTCATTGAACTGTTTGTCTTTTTACAATTTTCTGATTTCTGTAACACTAAAACAAATAATTGTAAACAACTCCATGTTAGCTGAGATCTATAAACATTCTACTAAAATAATTACAGAGTAAGTTTACATAAAGTTCAGACACTGCAGATCTGTTGGATCTGGTTCAGCTCCTTGGTATCGAAAATGTGGAGTCGAGCGGATTGTCCGCTGGAAGTGGGTTCCTTCACCTTTAGCACTACATTGTTTAATGGCACTGCACATACATCCTCTCTTTTTCCACATTTCTCTGGCCATTGGAACCCTTTAGCTGGGCCATGGGGATGCATAAACGACACAGTAATGTCTTCGAGCTCTAGAGATATGCTCTTTATCTGTCCCATCCACCAATAATTATATACACACCCAACAAATTGACCTACAATGAAATCACCCAAAGAGTACCTGTTTTTTACTTGGCTTGTTATTTCTACTTTCTGCACATTATGTTTAATTGTTCTTGCCATATAAGCTTCATTATTTTGCACCAACCAATAATGCTGAGATTGTAAACCTACAACAGGTTTTACAGTGATCCATTCTTTTTCTTTACAAGACCTGAATTTTTGAACAACTTCACTTTTGAGGTGTAGTATTTTCGTATTACGTATGAGATTTGAAATTGTACAAACAAATGAAGCTGCGTCTCTTATGGCTTTCACAGATTCTTTTTGTAGATTAAATCATGTAGCATAGTGCTTGCATATGCCACCTATACCATCGCATGCACTCTTACCATGCCCAGTAGCTGAAAATATCCACTTTCTTTGTATAGTTGGATTACCCTTAGACAACTCGTGAAGTTGATATCAATTTTTGAAATGTGCGTCAGCTCCATCTGAAACGTAAACTACTGAGGTCTTAATTTCCAATGGATACGATTTTGAAATGTCATTTTTTATAAGACCTATGGCACAGAGAGCATGAGCTGTGTCATGGGTTATATCATCAGACACTACTGCAAAACTTTCTTTCACTTGACCAATTTGTGCAACACATGTAAACAATGAGATTTGTACATTTTGCCAGTGATAGCTTTGTATCTCATCAGGCAATATAACTGACCAGTTCTCTGCAAAATCAAAATGTAAAACACACACAGAACTCCCTTTCACAGAGATTTTAGCTTTGGCTATTCCTTCTCTCTGGATTTTTCGGATATAATTATGAGGAATTGCTTTATTAATCCAATGTCTAGCATCTTTGAGGAACCTTTCAGTAGGTATAGTTTTCTTCATAAGGTCATTACGTTCCCAAATAGCATATGTAACTTCTTCATTCAACAAGCCAAGAGTATCAGCTGTCAGTGCATCTGTACCGAGACAGTCACCACACATTTGGAGCCAACAATCTTCATTGTCTGTTTTGTTACACAAACACTTAAGTAAAAGAGCCTCTTCAGTATACTTTTCATTAGTTACATTTTGGAGAGCTATGCTTATTAGTGTAATATTACTACAGTAAATGCAAGTGCAAACTGCTTGTATAGGTTGAATTTTCACCCACTTTGGACATAGTGAATAAAATTTTGAAAGTCCAATTTTTATTTCTTCGTTTTCCTTTTTCAATATACTGTATATCTCTTTGATTGATCTTGTCATAAATCTTTTTGCCTTTTTAACTTTCTCACCATTACCATCTTTAACACATCACATCTTTTTTGTTTGGACTCTCTCTTGTGCAGTCTTTGCTGCCATCTAGGTAGTATGACAAAGCAATTGCCTTAGTATCTGCAGACAATGGATGTCCACTGTAGGGATCAGGTTTAGCATAAATCCCTTTTTCTTTTTTAACACTACGTGACTTATCTATGATGTACTTTGATACTGAAGGTAACTTTGCCTCCAGTTGCGTTTTAGTAAAAGTATGTGGTAACAGTGTCAACAATTGCACTTTTTCACTGTATTTAGAATTTTGAAGAGCTGTGTTAATGTTAAAAAACCACTGATTGCAAGTATAACAGTCAGGTTTTTCAACAGAAGGTTCACTTGAAATGTCATCATTGACACTATACACTTCTAATTTCTTCACAGATGCAGTTACTAGTACTTCCTCTAATATCAACTTTTTACATAACTTTGCCTCCTCTCAGGCCTAACTTGTGAAGGGGATTTCAATGGCGACATATTTACATCAAGAATGTTAATACTTTTGTTGACATCATTTACAATCTCCTCACTTGCAATAAAAGGTTCATCAGATGAAATCTTTTTGTTCAGGTTCATTTGTAAGTTCCCCAAATTTTTTTTATAAAAAACAACACAATTACTACACAAACTGTCATTACTTTTTACAATAACAGACCTACCTACAATCCTTTGAATTGAATCAGCTGAATCACCAACACCACATAACCTCACACTCTTACTTTTGTATACAGTTTTTTTGTGTATTCTAATATAGTCCATACACTTAATTCGTTCAGAACTATAATAATCTGACATTATTAAATAGGCCTATTCAGCAAAAATGTAAAAAACATATCTGAGAAATCACAAACACATATCAAGTGTTACTCTTCCAAACAAAAGAACAGACTGCACAGTAGTTATAGCACAGGTGGGTGTGGCCATGGAGGGGGAGGGGCTAGTGAGACAGTTGATTAGCTGTGCAGTGAGCAAACACTGGTCATGCATGTGCATGTATGATCCTGTTGATTCAGCATTGCACAGGTGTAGAACAAGCTTATTTGTTGTTTAAGCATTAAGACTAGGTCAGTTCATTTAACAACTGTAACTTTATTACAGAATTTATTATATAATAATTAAAATTATTTTTTATTTAGTAGATTAATATTTTAAATATTTTTACTTTAAGTATTGTAATTAGTCTACTAGCCTATATTTTAACTTTCAGAGCTAATTTAAAACAAAACTTTGTAGTGTTTTTCTGCGACCCGCAAATGCTGAAGAACTGTCATTTTCAACAAAACGTTAAAAATTTACGAGGCAAAAACACACAATTCTGCCCCCACCAATTGATAATATACTAATAGGACAACATAAGGTCAAGTTTTAAGATTTTTAAAAAATGGGGTTTTTGAGTTATTGCTACTTGAAAATAGTGCATTTTCGTACTTTTGCATATTTTGAAGTTGAATTGTATAGACTGTATATATGTTAGGCAATAAATAAAATTTTCTGTAAAACTACCATTGGTGGACTACACATTGCCATCTTTATTTGTTTAAAAAAACTTTTCTTAGTGTAAGAAAAAAAATCGTTAAATGTCAGAAAAAACAAAATTTTGTACCTAAAAAGTGGATT
The DNA here is from genome assembly GCA_039090855.1 of Macrothele yani. NCBI lineage: Eukaryota > Metazoa > Arthropoda > Arachnida > Araneae > Macrothelidae > Macrothele > Macrothele yani. The sequence continues at coordinate 8,070,713 of CM077022.1, read as the reverse complement.
TTTTTTTAATTACTAATAATTATAACATGCATATTTAAAGTATGTCAAGTTAAAAATCAATTCATTAGCTACAAAACAAAACAAAAAACAAAACAAAAATGAACTGAATCGCCCAAATAGTTTAAACGCAATAACATTTGTAAAATATGCCGTTTTTGACATTCCTTTCAAAAAACGCGTTTTTCACCAAATTTCAAAATGGCGCAGCAAGTGATATAAGTTTTTTTGGAGCAAATCCCTTTGGAATATCTTATATCTGTAGTAGGAGTAGCTACTGTAATTTTTTGGAACAAATCTAAGGGGGTCAACTGACATGCTCTGCCTGAATTGAGATGGAATGGGCCGGTAGTAGTTCTTCAGAAATTATAGAGAATAAACAAAACAACAATCCCAAATTTCCTCAGGGTACATCATTTAAAAAAAGAAACTTTACATAATTTGCACACTACTACTACAACAGTATACAACTAAGAAATTTTATTAATTTACAAGAGAAGTAAATGAGGTGGCAAGAACAAATTGTAGATACACCCTAAGGTACCACCAAGTATATGTGCAAAAGAGAATCCAAGGAAAATATTTTATTTGATTGGGAGTTTAACGACCATCATGAGCAACTCAGTGGGATATAGGCTGTTGCCTGTTCTTAATTTAGGGCCAATGGTTCCAGTGAAAGGAGACAGCCACTGCTGTAAGACAAACACAACATTCATGCCTAAATAGGATTTGAACCCAGACACATCTGGGACGAATGATCAGAAGCCAGCGCTTAGACCACTGTTTCACAGGGGCAACCCAAGGGAAATAGTGACTCTTCAATGGTTAATATTTCACTAACAAAATATTTTTTTTGCTGCTTCATTTAAGACACTCTTACCTTGATATAGTTCTATTTCTTGGTATCTTAGTGATGTTAAAGCTTCATAATAGACAGACTAAAAGAAAATTACATTATGCAGGTGCTCACACTGTACATTATGACATGCTGAATTACATATATACGCTAAACTTGAAGTGCACCTGAACCTAAAAAAAATAAAAATCAATTTGAAATGGTGCTACACATTAAATAGAACTTTACCTATGTTATTCATCAACATGCACTTAACTACCATCCAGAAAATGCACCACGTTCATCAATGTCAACAATGCAAGCATTACATAAAATGTACCACAGCTAACGTGTACAATTACATCCGTGTTTTACCTCTACACACAAAATATGACTTACCTATAACATTATTCATCCATATGCAGTTAACGCCCGTCCAGAAAATACACCATCTTCGTCGATGTCAACAACGAAGTTACAGAAAATGCACCACTTCACAATTACATGATACATCCAGGGCGGCCAACTATCCAATCTTTATATCACCAAAATCACAAGCAAATATCTCCAGAAAATCACCAGATTTAAGGAAGAAATCAGCAGTGCCGTATTACAGAAGTCTGGAACGAAATATAAGTTATATTAATATGTATATATATAATTTTAATATATATATATATATCATCATCATCATCATCATTGTCAACCATTATCAATCCACTGCTGGACGAAGGTCTCCCCAAGTTTCCTCCACAACGGTCTGTCTTGTGCCAGTCTCCTCCATGTCACCCCTGCATACTTTCGAATTTCATCCACCCATCTCCCATGTGGTCTTCTTCTGGGTCTTTTCCTGTCCCTTGGAATCCAATCTAAAATTTCGGCTGTCCATCTATGGTCTGTCCTTCTGGCAGTATGTCCAGCCCATTGCCATTTCAGGGATTTAACTCTGGTCATGATGTCTTCCACTCTCGTCATTTTTCGGATCCACGAGTTCCTCTTCTTATCTCTCCTGGTTATACCAAGCATGCACCTCTCCATGCTACTTTGAGTTGTCTGCAGCCTTTGTATGTCTCTTTTAGTTAAGGTCCACGTCTCTGCACCATACGTAAGCACTGGAAGGATGCATTGATCAAACACTTTTCTTTTAAGACATAATGGCATATTGCTCTTGAAAATTATGCTGTTTCTTCCAAAAGCTCTCCAGGCAAGTTTTGTACGCCGATTAATTTCTTCATCAATGTGACCCTCACTTGATATCTGCTGTCCAAGATAAACATACGTATCTGTTATCTCCAGTTTTTCTCCATCAATCGATAAATCTTCATTTCTTGTAAAAGCATTGAACATCACTTTTGTCTTCTGAAAGTTCATTTTTAATCCCACTTCTTTACTCTTGTCAGCAAGTTCCTGGATCATACTCTGCAGCTCTGATGGGGTAGTTGCAAAAATGATTACATCATCAGCAAAACGAAGGTGGGTTAGATAATCTCCATTAATCTTTATCCCTTTGTTTTCCCAGTTCAGTGATTGAAAGACATTTTCCAATGTGGCATTAAAGAGCTTCGGAGATATGGTGTCACCTTGTCTCACTCCCTTTCCAATTTTTATGTGTGTTGTATTTTCAAACAGCCGAATCTTTGCACTTGCATTTTCATAGATGTTATTAATAATATTAATGTATGCATCTTCAATACCGCAGGATTTCAGAGCCGTGGTAACAGCTGATGGTTTCACCGAATCAAAGGCTTTTTCATAATCGATAAAAGCCATGCACAATGGAAGTTCATATTCCCTCGCTCTTTCAATTAGTTCTTTCAGTACGTGGATATGATCTATTGTGCTGTAGGCACTCCTGAATCCAGCTTGTTCTCTCGGTTGAGCCATGTCCAGTGTTACCTTCAAGCGGTGTGAAAGAACTTTAGTGAAGATTTTATAAACCACTGATAGGAGGCTGATAGGTCTGTAGTTCCTGAGATCCTCAATGTCACCTTTTTTATGTAGCAGGATCATTGTAGCATTGTTCCAATCCTCAGGAATCTTCCCTTCATTAAGGCATCGAGTGAAAATTTGGGCGAGTACTGTTTCAATTTCTCCACTTGCTTCTTGTATGATGTCTATAGTAATTCCATCTTCTCCTGGAGCTTTCACCCGCTTCATGTTCTTGATTGCATGAGCAACTTCTGCTGGGAGGACTGGAAGAACTCTGGTACCTTTCGTGATGTCTGGAGTACATGTATCATCCCTTTCATATAATTTGGAGTAGAAATCTTTCACTCTTGTCAAAATTTCGCCTCTATTTCTTGTTACAGAACCATCTTCTTTTCTCAGTGCCATAATCTGTTTTCTTCCCTTACTGAGATGTCCCTTTGCTATCTTAAGGCTTTGGTTGTTTTCAATTGCTTTCCTCACTAGCTCACAGTTGAATTTCCTTACGTCTTCAGTGATACTTTTTCGTGCTGTCTTGCATAGCTCTATATATTCCACTTTGGAAGTCACATCTTCTTTAGTTGTCCTCATCTCTCTTCTTTTTTGCATCAACATTTTGGTTTTTCCTGATAATTTGTTCACATGCAACTTGTTCTTAGAGCCAGCTAATTTTGTTGCTGTTTCCATAAGAGCTTTGGTTACTTTTCTGTTAACTTCCGAAATATCCACTTCTTCCGATGTTAGGCCTTCTAAAGCAGAGAATCTGTTCTTCAGTTCCAACTTGAAGGTATTATGGTGTTTTTTAAGGTTGGTTATGTCAATAGATTTTGTTTGTCTTATGAGCTTGCCACGTTCCAGTTTAGTGTTGAGGTGCATCTTACATCTCACCAATCTATGGTCACTACCTGTGTTGAACTTGTTCAGCACACTGCAGTCTTCGATGACGAATTTTTTGTTACACATAATAAAATCAATTTCACTTGTCGTCCCAATTGGATGTCTCCATGTCCATTTCCTGTGTGGCTTTTTCTTGAAAAAGGAGTTCAAGATGAAAAACCCTTCTGCCTCTGCAAACTCAACGAGAGTATTTCCACGCTGGTTTCTGTTGCCGTGACCGAATTTACCTACTGAAGTTTCATTCTGTTGCCGGTGCCCTATTTTTGCATTGAAATCTCCCATAATTATCTTCAAGTGCTGCTTACCTTTATTATTTAGATGACGAATTTCTTCATAGAATTCTTCAATTTCTTCTTAAGGATGACTTCTGGTGGGTGCATAAGTTTGAATAATCTGAGCCTGGTATCTTCTCGATAGTTGGATAACGAGTCGTGCAGCTCTGTCAGAGGAACTTTCAACTTCTACCACTTTATCCTTCAGTTTCTTGTTTATTATAAATCCAACACCACTAGTTCTGCCAGTATCTGTCCCACGATAATAGAAGAGATGTCCACTTTTCAGTTCAATGAGATCTTCTCCTTTTCTCCTTATTTCACTTAGCTCGACGATGTCCCACTTGATCCTTTGTAGTTCCTCTTCCAATTCAAGAAGCCTTGAATCAGAAGATAGGGAGCGTCCGTTATAGGTAGCCAAGGTCAGCATCAAATGGCAGCCTAGTCCGGTCCTCCGAGGATTCTTAGCACCCTCTGCCTTCATGTCGCACTGGCCGCTGCCTTGGCCAGGTACATTCCAGCTGCCGGAGACTGAGGGCCAAGATTTAAGTTGTAGAGTCATTTTGGAGGTGTTTGGCCATAACTCACCACGCTGGCCAAGCGGGTTGGTGAGTGTGGGATAGCATTTCCTCTGATCCCGATGGTATAGTTATACCGCTAGTGGGAACAGGATGCACCACGAGAAGGCGGGGTTGACATTTGTCAAGGAGAGGCTGTGATGTTACGCATCACCTGACCTTACATCCCTTTAATATATATATATATATATATATATATATATATAAAGGATTTTCTCCTGTTGAGTCCTTGTATGATGCTATTTTTTTATATGTTTGGATATAAATTTATCTTCAGGTTTTAATATATACATATATATTTACAAGTTTGGATATAAATTTATCTTCAGGTTAGCTTTGTAAGAAAACAGAAAAAATTTACAGTAACAATGTTTTATCAGTCAGTCTGCTCAAAAGTTTTCAAATTCATCATCTGAATATGGCATCTGAGAAGATGACGACTGACCCTCGGTGAATCTGTCATAAATTGCCATTGTGGCAATTTTTCAATTACTTCTTTTGGAAGCTCATATTCATGACACTACTTGCCCTCACGCTTCAAACCCAACTTTATGATCAGTATGCTCACTAAAGTGTCAGATTTCATTTTATTTCTGGTGTTGTTTTTTACATGATTTACATAACTGAAAACTCGTTCAACATCTGCATTCGAATGTGGCAGTGTTAAAACATGTAACGCAAAATCAGAAAGTTCCTTAAAAGGATTTTCTCCTGTTGAGTCCTTGTATGATGCTATTTCACACCATAGCTTTACAGTGTCATGAATTTCAGTCCATTTGACATAATGAAAATTTCGGCAATGCCTTTCAATCTGCGTTACTATAGATGCATCAGAATAAAAAGGTGCTCCGAAATTTACAACAGAAGCCTTCAGTGGTCTTAAACATTCTGATACAGATAACAAAGACATATGCTGCAAAATATAAATGTTCGATTGTAATCGTTTCCTCAGCTGTGCTACAAGTTCCTTCAAGAACAAAACACATTTTTTTTGAATATCCTTTTCAATATTTTCTGGTGTTAAATTATTTTTAAAATTTTGAAATATATGATAATTATAAGATAGGATCCTTTAATCAGAAACATTTTCTCATACTTCAGTTCAGAGCAGACAACCAACTGAGGATGTGGGAGCCAGCGCAAGAGTTACCGCTTGCAACAGGATGTATACAATTTATTTAGAAATCTTCTTTTAGAACACTACATATTCGTATGAGGTTCCAGTCAAAGGTATTTTAGGAAAAAAAAACTGACAAAAAGTAGAGAAAAGAAACTAATTGTTTAAAACATGAAAGGATAAAAAGTGGTGAAATACAATATTGAAAAACAAAATGGATCCATTTGTTTATCAGTTTTGTAAACAATTATTTTTATTCTTTGTCGGTGATATTCCCATATTTAAAATGAGTAAGTGTGTATATTACATTTACTTTTGGTAAATTCTTGAAATACAACTGATATAGTCAAAATTGAATTAAATATTATATTTTAATTTTTGCAAAGAAATACTGCTATTGTCTTGGGAGCTAAAATAAAATAAAAAATGTTCGAGAGTATAAGGTACCTTTAATTTATATTACATTTTACATTTTAGCTACAAATATGTTAAATTTAAAAAGCTTAATCAATAATCTTATTTAGTACTTTTGATAATTTTTTATAAATTACAGGAGCCAATGCTTTCAATTTATTTAAAGGTTTTTTGAGCACTGTTAGATCTCATTTCAAATTCCAGAAATTTTCTGAGGTCACACTTTATGGCAATTTTTATCTGCTCTGTATTTTTGGATATTTGTTCAAAGGATAGTGCATTTCTATTTTTCTACATATTAAATTTTGTAATTGCTATTATATGATGTATTATTAAATTTTTTGGTTCAGAGCAGTGTAACGGTCTATGGTACAAGATTTGGTGGGTAGTAAATTTATCATTATAATTTAAATATTTTTGTAACCAATCCCAGATGTGCTTTGATTACAATCAACGAATAAATTTTCTAGAATTTCCTCTGAACACAGAGGGTGCAGTTTGGATTAGGTAATTTTTTAATTTTAAACAGCCATTTTCTTGTAGGAACAATATTATGTGAAATTTTGAAGAGTAAGTCTCTAGTATGAGTACTTAATTTTATTTTGTATTGCTGCATCCAAATAATTTTTACTGTATTAGATAGTAGTATATCTTCTAATTTTGTTGAATGATTTTTGTTTAACGCTAGGTATATTTTACATAATTTATCATCATGGGTGATATTTTTTAAAATGGATTTTTCCGTTATTTCCTTCCAAATACTTATCATTTTTGCATATTTATTTCCTGTGAAATAAACAAATGTTTTTTGAGGTGTGGATTAGTTGAAGCACTGTATTTCTCTACCGACCTGAAATTTTAAATGCTGGGTGCTTCTCATTTTGAAAAACATTTCAAAGTGTAAGGAAACGGAGTAAATCGCTTTTCAAAGATGGTCTCACAATACCCAATCCCCCATATTCATAATTGTTATACATTACGTTTCCTTTTATTTTATCCCCCTTTCCTTCTTAATGAAACGGAAAGGAAGTTGTTTTGCGTTTTTTATGACATCTTTAGGAATTTCAAAGGTTCTGGCAAAGTAATAAAACTTTGAGAAATGTAAAGATTTTATAATTTTGGCTTTTTGAAAAGAAGGAATAACTTTTTGTTTCCAATTTTGTATTATATCTTTTCATACTTTCGATACATTCTTTCCATTTTGTAGTTAAATTTGAATCCTCATAAACCAGATGGTCCTACTGTCTGCCCTGCAGATGCTGCATGGAAACCACCCGGTCGCGGACTTGTAGTTGGAATAATCGAAATAGACGTTCACTGTTAGGGTTGCAATTTGACAAAAACAGAGAGAGTAAGATTAAAAATCTCCAGATTTCTCGCTAGATGAGAAACGATATCTCTAGTATTGAGACATGTCGCTGGAAGGATAATTTTGTCACCAGATGTAAATCATTATCTCCAGATCTGGCGACAAAGTCGCTAAGTTGGTCACCGTGGATACATCCCTACTTACGAGAACGAGAGTACATTACCTCAAGGTCTTTGACATTACCTCGGGTTCCTCGGGCTTCGGGTTGTTTCCGATCGAATCGTCTCCCTCTCTGAACAGCCAATCACAGCCTTGCGTGGAACCCGTATAAGATTGCCGTGGTGCATTTTCTGGACATTCGTCACGCATGGCGTGTTTAGCATGGGATGTGACGTCATTTGCCAGTGTCGTAGTTGATGATGATGATTTTCTACCCTGTGATCTTCAACGCCATCTATTGGATTTGTTTTGTCACTGAGATGTGATAAAGATTAAAAACCACCTTAACACGATTTCAGCAACCAAGAACTACACAATTCCAAAATTTATACAGTTGAAATTACGTAGGTATCATGGAAAGAACGTCAAATACCCACACCTTTCGGCTTCAGTGTTAAGAGACTCAGGGCATCTTCAGAAGCATTATTCCAAACAATCTAAGCTCCTTTTCTGTGATACATTTTTTTTTTTTTTGATGAAAGATTTAACGACCTCTGTGAGCAACACAGTGGGCTGTATAAGCAGTTGACCGTCCCTAATTTAGTACCACTGGCTTTAGGGAAGGAAGAGGACCAGCGCCATAAGATAAACACAACATCCATGCCTCACCGGGATTCGAACCCGGACCCATATCGGACGAATGATCAGAAACCATCACTTAGACCACTGGCTCAATTGGGTGGGGGGGGGGGGCACTGTGACACATGCAGTGCGGTCTATTTGTATTCGCAGGTTGAGCTGAAAGATTAAAAGAATGTTTTACAACTCAAGTAAAGTTGAAAAACATTCTATCGTGGCGTCTGCTAGCAATGTGGTTGTATGACGTCAGAGCACCTGCTCTTCTACTTTCAATACATGTTATTTAATATACTCGAAAACTCAGAATAAAGTTTCGTTGTTTTAGGAGCAGTTCAGCAGTTTTCTTGCGTGGAGAAATTTGCTGAATTTTGCGTCTTCGGCTGCTATAGCTGAACTTGTTCCGATTTCATGAGGTGTTTCTTTTCACGTGTATGTTTGGCTATCGGACAAAGCCAGCTGAAATTCAGGTTTGTTAGAAAGCAGAGTCTGCTGTGTAAGGCCAGGAATATTTTTTTGTCGTGTAGCCATAGTTTTGCCATGGATTTGCCATCTGTAGTTTCTGTTCTTAAGTCAGTAGCACCGTTAGAACTTGCTGAACCATGGGATAACGTTGGACTATTAATTGAACCTGTAACTTCTAAAAAGGTGATGTGAATTCGATATCTATAATTTATTGATAACGTGTAGAGTCGCAAATTTTAAAAAGAAAGGAAAGTTTGTTTTTTACCTATATGTCATTCAACAGGATGCTCAAGTTATTTGTTCCCTAACAGGCGTGGCCTAAAAAGTGTATTCGAAAAGTCGTGGTAGTACAATTTCTTTTCTTTCTTTCTTTTTTTTTTTTTTTCTGTGTAAGTTCAAGATGAATTCTTTGAAAGAATTAGTGGAACTAATTAAAATTAGGAAGAATAGTAACGTTGAAGGTGTGTAATATGTGTTAAACATTGAAATGGTCATTCATGTGTAAAATTATCCTTTTTGATGAACATATGATCTTTGCCTGCCAGCTACACAGATCTGATGATCCTTTTTGCTGTTCTTTTCCTTTTGTTGGAAGATATTTTCGTTTGGCATTGTTTACATGCTTTTAACCCACCTCTGTAATGTGCTTATTTTATTCAGCCCAGCAATTTTTACGAGGGACTTACCCAAATACTGTAGACTCAACATAAGCATGATTACAGAAAGTACTTCTGCAATGATTCCACATGAGAAAGTTACTCTTAATTTTAAATAACTTGACAAACAGTACTCCATAACTAATAACAGTATAATAGGTGTTACATGTCTTTTTAAAACTTTAGTAGAAATAAATTTCAGTGAAATAATTAATTTTTTTTTTTTTTTTTTTATGTTTAACGACCACCACGGTGAGCAACTCAATGGGCTATAAGCAGTCACCTGTCCCTAATTTAGGGCCACTGGTTCCAGGGGAAAGGAGAGAGCCAGTGCCATAAGACAAACACAACTTCCATGCCTCAATGTGATTCGAACCCGGACCCCTCTCAGATGAATGATCAGAAGCTATCGCTTAGACCACTGCGCCACCAAGGTGGCAAATAATTCACTTTGTAAAGCAATTTGTATGTTGCTTCAGTTAAGCAATTTACTTGGTATTTTGACACCATCTAAGTAGATTGCCACATGTAAATTTTGGTTCGTTATCAGTACCAAAGGATATGAGATTTCATGTAAAGGTGTGTTTTACATTAGGTAACTAAATGAAAAAACTGCAGTATACAATATGTGAAAGTGCTTCGTCCAGCATAAATTGATGGATTTACTTTTATGTGAATTAGATTGTAGATCTGATTTGATGTATGTTCATGAAGATACTTTATTAAGATGGGAGTCTAGTGATTTTGTTCCCTATACTTCCACAAAAAAAAAACCACATCCAAACTTAGATTGTACAATTGATGTTTTTTGCAGAAAACATTCTATGATACTTGCTTACAGGTGGTGCCATTCTTCTTTACCACTACATTGAAGTAAAGTTATTGATTTTTAATATAGTTCAAGAAGGTTTTTTTTGTAAAAAGACACCAATTGTACAGTCTAAGTTAGGATGTTTTTTTCAGTGGGCCAATTTTGATACATGGGAAATCTTTCTTTGCTAGGGAAATAGTCATTTTTTTTTTCCATTGGAAGTATAGGGAACAAATTCACTAGGCATCCACCTTACGGTTTGGAGGTGGAACAAGACAACATGAAGAGATTTTGAACCAATTTTTTCATGTATGGAAGGAAATTATGGTAGTAACAGATGATTCTGCATGGACTTCAAAACTACAGATCAGCTAGTAATATCTTTTGTTATCTAGCTAACAATAAACATAAAAAAAATACATAAATTTAATAGTTTAAGGTTCTTTTGGGACACATCATACATACATATCAGTAAGCTGTTCTCTGAGATTCAGAGGTTAGCTCCAAAAAGAAATACAAACTACCAGATATTCTTTTGGACACTCTTTTTGTAATTTCAATTTATAGTATTTCTGATTAGTCATTTTGGAACTTTTTTATCTTGGCTACGTGTTGACACAAAGCATCTTCAGCTCATGTCCCACTGGCCATCAGCGGCCTCCAAATCTATTTTTAGTGACTTGAGAGATCTTTTCCTCGTAAGAAATTCTAAAATGGAGGAAAAAATATGAAAACAATTTTTTTAAAATGTTACTCTTTTCATTCCTTTTATTTTCCAGTATTTTTTGTTTTACATTAAATTCAGTTACACTTTGATTAATAAATCATGTTTCTATATTATTTCACTGTATGCTCCAGATTTAAGAGTAATTATTTTGTATAGCTGTTCAACTTTTAAAGATGGTTATGTCTAAAGGTATTTTTGGGTCCATGGGCTTTAAATTCCCAAATCTGCAATGAGCTACATTAAGATAAATTATATACTTAAAATTTTTAAAGAGTGCTGAAAATGTAGACCAAGCTTGTGTGTCATCTGGGCATAGCTTGGAAGTTTTTGTAATATTCAAAATCCAGAAAACCTGGTTTTCCAGTTTTGTGTAGGAATTTGGGAATCGTCAGTCGTGTCATTTCTAAAAATGCTATGAAGTGGGTTATGAGTTAAAAGTGCCTTTCCAGATTCAAAACTGTTGTGCATGCTGAAAGGAAGGCTACTTGTATCATTTTGCAGCTAGCTGTATCTATATCAGATAATTCAGTTACATAATATTCAATGAATCCAATGAGCTAATGTGCTGAATTGACTAAAATCACTGTAGGATGTTATGGCATCAAGACTTAAGCATCTGGAGCTCAAGTGATCTCCATGATGTGCCTAAATGTTCTGAAGTGCAATTTTTGACTTCAAAAATGTGAAATCTAATTTCACAATTTTTAAGAGATCTGTAACACCACTAACATCACATATCAAGTTCAAAATGCAATTTTTGAAAGATTTCTAATGTACTGGATTGGTATAAAAAGGTGCAAAGTTCAATTTCACAGACGTTAGTAGTTAATTGTAGTGTAGCTAGTTAATGTAATGTGTGTGTAATATATATAAACAATATGTACCTATATTGTACATTACATTATACAGTATAGTATGCATTATTTATATATGTAGCACTAAGGTCAGTGTTCAGGGTTTTTTTATTTCATCTCATAATCACCCCTGGTAGACACAACAGGTACCTACTTCATACTCCTTTTTTACATGCATATCATGTTATCTACATTGCTCCTTTATTTGAAAGTTAAGTTTTAGAAATTAAAAGGCCTTTGAAATAACAGGTATTCACGAGAGACACATGAAGTTTTGCTCTATTTCTAAAATGTTCTGTGCCATTTTGAAAATTTGTCTTAAATAGCAGTTTTGTCTGATAAACTGCTAAGTGAACAAAAATGGATTCCAAACAATAATTCTGAATTGGTTCTTTCTCTAAACGCTCGGGACTACTTTTTGTAACAGTTAGCTGTTCCATACTTTCCACTGTAGTACACTCTGAGGTTAACTTGGAGTATAGAGTAATCCATGAATGCTGTTTATAAATTTTAATTCTCCCATGTGACCCCTGCTCTTCTGGCTCCAACACTTCCTTCAAATGTGTTAATCAAGGACTTTGAAGCTGGAGCGTCTAGAAATGCTTTATGAAGCTCGAAATAATATGTTGTAGCCTAGCCTTTTAAAAATCTCAGATCCATTATGTTTCCTCACCAAAAATGTCCATGCAGTGCTTTTCTATGTCTACCTCATTTTTACAATCATGCTAGAAAATGAAATACAGTGAAATATCTGAATATATATATATATAACGGTCGCTGCTCAGACTGGGAAAAAGTTGCCATTGTTGGGAGGTGCCGTTGTTCGGAAGGTTAGGCGTAGATTAACATTGCTAGTCCATTGCGTTAGTACAAAAGGAGAATGATTGTACAAAGCTTAAGCATAAAAAAAAAAAAAACATTTCAGAGCTTTCTTCAAAAGTAGAATGTTGAATGAAACTCAGTATAACAATTTAAAATAAATTCATGGTAGAGAGGATTTTAGAAAAGTAATGTCTGACCCGTTGTCTCAAACTTCGCTTTAAAATTATCAAGTTAGAAGGCGAAGTTTAGGGTATGCTAAGGGAAAAAAAAAAGAAAAATGTTAGACAGTGAAGTGGAACTGCATAGTTAGCTAGCCGTGTGCTGAAAAATAGGGACAGAACCCACAGGGACCAATCAAATACATTCTGCCCCCACCCCCTTAAGGTTGCTACTGAAACATACACGGGTGCTGGAGTTCTGCTCATGTAGAACTAAGCATTAAGCCTTAACTCTTTTCACTTCAGCACACCATTGTATTTGCAATAATCTAACCCATCAAGCTGGAGGCATAGTAGCATTCTTTATTCCTATCGTATCCCTTTCGCTGAAATACTGTAGGAACTGCATAAAATTCTAAAGGATAAGGTGTCCGTTAGATCTCTTTCTGGACTGACTGGGGTGTCCATTGGCCACTGTTGAGAGGTTATCGTTAACTAGCAGGGGTACCTTGTATTTCCTGGGTAAAAAAAAAAAAAAAAAAAGGAGCCGGGATGGCTGCAATTGTGGAAAAAAATAAAATTGATTTAGTTAATTTACTTTTATGAAACAAAAAAAGAAAGGAAGAGGAATGGAAATATGTACCTTCAAGGAGACATCTACAGAACTGCCATACATCTGGCGCGCGCTTCTGAGAATCCCAAGACACTAAAATGCAATGTACCTATGTCATGTTGCATGCATATGACTTGACATTGATCATTCTTTTGTTTACTGTTTTGAATTTGGAACATCTGGAACTCTGTTTACATTACATTAATTTCTGCCTGATGAAGCCACCTGTTAGTGGTTGAAGCTAACATTAATTTATTGTATTTTTAATACACCATTAAACGGATATTTTTGCATTTTATTGTTATCTACGGTCACTAACTTAGATCGTAAATCGGGTATTGGAGTGCAGAATTGTGTTGCAGTTCTTAAAAGTAAAAAATGGAACATTTTACGGAAATTTTCTGTGAGGGCCCCTTGACCCCGGCTCTGACCCCATCTGAAAACTGTCTACGGTATAAGTTAGAGTGCCATGAGATAGTATACCAAATTTGGTGGTTCTAAATTAAAAACTCTAGATTTTACAGGAATTTTGTGTGTGTGTGTGTGGGGGGGGGGGGGGGGCTTGACCCCTGGCTCCAGCTAGTTGACTCTGGGCTCCGACCCCTTCGAAAAACCATCTGTGGTCTAAGATAGGTTACCATAAGATAGTGTACCAAATTTGGTCAATCTAAATTAAAAACTGTAGATTTTACGGAAATTTTGTGTGGGAGCCCCTTAACCCCAGACTCTGACCCCTTCCTAAAACCATCTACAGTCTAAGTTAGGGTACCATGAGATAGTGTACCAAATTTGGTGGTTCTAAATTGAAAACTGTAGATTTTACGGAAATTTTGTGTGTGGGGCCCCTTGACCCAGGACTCCGACCCCTTCAAAAAAAGACCATCTACAGTCTAAATTAGGGTACCATGAAATAATATACCAAAATTGGGGGTTCTGAATTGAAAACTGTAGATTTTACGGAAATTTTGTGTGGGGCCCCTTGACCCCGGGCTCCGACCCTTCCAAAAAACAGTCTACGGTCTAAGTTAGATAGTATACCAAATTTGATGGTTCTAAATTGAAAATTTTGTATGGGGGCCCTTTGACCCCAAGCTCCGACCCCTTCCAGAAATCATCTACGGTCTAAGTTAGGGTACCATGAAATGGTATACCAAATTTGGTGGTTCTAAATTGAAAACTAGATTGTACGAAAAAAAATTAATGGGGGCCCCTTGACCCCGGGGTCTAACCGACCCCTTCCAAAAGCTGTCTACAGTCTAACTTAGAGTACCATAAGATAGCATACCAAATTTGGTGGTGGACATACAAACAAACAAATATTCAATTTTATATTATCGTTAATGTTAAACCTACAGCAGCTGTTCTGTACCAATCAACACTTGCAATTGTTCAAAGGTGTCCTTTAATGGAGGTTTCACTGTATATTGTTCGTGTTGGTTTTGAAGTAGACCAACAGAAAAGTACCTGAAATCTTTGATTTCCTGGCCTTTGAGAAGACTTAGTACTATGCAGCTGATCAGAAATAGTATGCTCCTAGAAGTTTGTCAAAAAATGTTGTGTAATTTCAGCCAAGTAAGAAGTTATTAACAGAACCTAGTGTTTGTATACTGCACTGTTTATTTAGTTACTTCTGGTCTTGGGGAGTCATGTCATTTGCAGTTAAGTAAAATGACCTTGAGCAACTATCAGCCACGCCAGTACACTTGGGTCTAAGCCCTGGCTTCTGACCATTTGTCAGAGTGGGCCCAGGTGAGGCATAGGTGGTGTGTTTGTCTTACGGCATTAGCTCCCTCTTTCACTGGAACCATGGTCTTAAATTAGGGACAGATCCATGCTTTATAGCCCTTAGTTGCTCATGGTAGTCGTTCCCCAAAACAACAACAAAAAACTATCCTATCCTGTACTGTGTATGAAACCTTTGACAACTTTCAGATAGCTGCAACTGTCTGTTTTGCATCTGTGGTCATAATCGTTTTGGATGAAGAATCTGTGAAATTTATTTTTATGAATGAACAAGCTGTTACTGGACAAAATGAAGCATATGATCAAGAGGAACTAGAGTTGTTCTTGTGAAGTGACATGTCAGTTAGACTTCCAGTCATGCTGCACAGTTGTATATATTTCAGTTTTTATAGTAATTTTTGTCCACCATAATGAGAAGCGTAACTAGGTATTTGTGCACCCAGGGCAAACCACAAATATTGTGCCCTCCCCAGTTCTGTTTGAGTGTTCCTTCCCATAGAGGGTAACTTTGGGATCTGGGGCCAGGGATCGCATTTCTCCTAAAATTCCTAAAATTCCTAATATTTTGTGACCCTCCTTAAATTCCTAAAATTATAACTAAAATTTGCTAATTCTTCCTAAAATTTTCGTAAGCTTATTTTTTAAAAATACAACCGTTATTAACGCCAATAAATTTACCATTGCGGTAAGGTGCATATGGAAGTGGTTGTCCGTGGCCTGTTATTGTAGAAACACAGCCTATATGCTGTGCTGCTGAAGGGAGGGAAAATGACGCCATCGAGATGCACTTGCTTCGGGGCGGGCGCTCCACTTTTGTGCCTTCGGACAGTTTTCGAGAGTAACAAGAGATTTAAGGAAAAAGGGGAGGGGTCATTTGCAATTCGGCAAGATATAAAAGAATTCACTGTTTCCTGAAAAATGAGCTAACTCCTTGCTATTTAGCATTAATTTCATTTTCACACCAAAATTTTGAAAAGTTTTCATTATGTTATCAGAGTGAAGAACCAAAAATACACCACTTATATTCTGATTTAAATATTTTAATGAGGAATGTTATGGCTCAGTTTATCCAAGATGACGTTATTGCAGGGAAATTTGGAGAAGACCTAAAGAATGTAGATTTTGAAAACAAAAATTCATGGAAAAAACTAGGGGAGTTAGAAGTTGGTATGAAGACAAACAATCTCCTCAGGAATGTTCAGGAGACCAGGCAGAAATTATTTCTCTTAGATGTAAGATCATCACTAATTGCAACCACAAAATATTTAAAGTCAAATTTGCCATTCTGCAATCAAAAGCTAAGAGACATAGAAGTTTTAAAGGTAAAAGAACCAAAGAAAGAGTCAACTCAACTTTCAGTCACTGAAGGACTTTTGGAAATAACCAGAATTTCAAGTGTTTTGCATCTTTCTGAGGAACAAATTGATAGAGTAAGAGAAGAGTGGAAACTTTTAAATTCTGATAGTTCAACTCTAGATGAACTAGTGAAATTTTCAGAGGAAGGGCATATTCCAGTGCGGATTGATCATTACTGGTGTAATATATTTAGTATTAAAGACTCTAGCGGAAAAGAAAAATACTCAAATCTTGCTAAACTCATCAAGTCAATTTTAGTTTTACCTCATGGTAATGCTGATGCAGAAAGGGGATTTTCGGTTAACACTGCTCTGTTAAGGAAGGACAAGGCTAACTTAAAAGACTCAACTATAACATCATTAAGAATAGTTAAAGGGGCCATTAAACACTATGGATGTGTAAGTAAAGTTCCCATAACAAGAAATTTGTTAAATAGTGTTCGTGATTCACATAAATTTTATAAAGAGTATGTTGATAAGCTGAAGGAAGAAGAATCAAAAAAGGTAAAAGAAAGGAAGCAGAAAGAGAGGAAAAATAAGGAAAAGCAGCTAGAGAAAAAAAGAAAAGCTGAGTTTGATGACAAAATAAAAGAAAATGATGCAGAAATAAATAGGCTTAAAAAAGATAAAGAAGCCTCCCTAGCAGTAATTCAAGAGGGAACAGAAAGAATGAGAAAAGCTGTAGAAAAACAAAATACTGTTGAAATAGCAGTTGCCTCTAACTTGATCATACAAGGTTCAGCTAAAATAAAGAAAACTGAAAGTAAATTAGTTGTGGTGGAAGCAGAAAAAGATAGGCTTATCAGGAAAAGGTTAAAACAATAATATGAAAAAAGTAATTCAGTGAACAATTGTACATAGTTCTTGGTTTTCAATTACCTTTTTAGGATGTTATAATTTAATGTGAAACCTGAAAACTTTACTGTGAAAATCGTCAATTGCTTCTGGTTCAACAGCATATTAATGTTCAAAGTGAAACTTGAATGTGATAAATATACTTGAATATAATAACACGTGAAAAGATAAGAACTGAACATTAGAAGTAAATCATACTTAAACTTTAGACATTAGACGTTATGCAAAAAATTTGGGTGTGAACTTCGACCATATATACTAATGGACTGCGCATTGGCAATAGCTGCATCAAAGCCGCCATGGCTCAAACATTGGGCACGTCATCATCAGACTCCAAATTTCGTGTAAAAATGCTGCTATGATTACTAATTTACGCTGCAAAACTTCAGTGTTTTCGGTGTATTATGTGAATGCGCCTCATATATAATGAAAACTCTTCAGGTAAGTTTACTTATGAGCTATATACATGCATGATCGGGTTGTTTACATTTTGTGATTTATAATGTGTGATTAACATTTGCGAAGAATTTGGAACATGCATTCCATTTTTTTTTCTTAAGTTACTATATTTTTATATCAATAGCTGCAAGTTTCTGGTTAAGTAATTGAACTTTATTGACTTAGGTATTTAATTCGTTTCTTACCCATGAAAAATCATAGAACTTCCTTTACTATATCGCTCAGAGCAACCATAAGCACAGCAGGTGTAACCCATCTCTTTGACTGATGTCATGTGATTTTATGTTGGAGCCAGAAATTTTGATGTCATGCGCAGTCTATCAGTATATATGATTGAAGGGTGTGAAGCAAACTCTTCACAATGTATACGAAGTTGTTTTACTAGATGTATACAAATATACATCTAGTTTTTATTGAAATACACTCCTAAAATTTTTCCAGAAATTCCTAAAATTCCTACCTAAAATTTTCCAGAAGTATGCTATGATCCCTGTCTGGGGCGCTACTTTAATAAAAAGGGCAATACCGAAATCGTTAAGACAAAAAAAAATTAGTGCCAGGGATGTATAGGTGCTTAAAATATTATTATTCGTATTGTATGAGTTCTAATAATAAAATTTTGTGTTGATTACTCAAAAATGTGCATTATTTAGTATCTACACACATATCCAATTACAATTTTTCAAAATAACAAAACATGGCTACTGACATTTCACTTCACAGTGAATTTCAATTTATATTTTCTTTTATATCACTTGTGCTTATTGATAACTAATAATCATTGAAGGTTGTGCAATAGATTTTAAGAACCCGCTAGCCTTTCAGTGAACAAGAAGAAGATTTTTACGAATTTCCTGCTACTCTGATTGCCCATTTCATTGTAATTTAACAGCCTAACACTTAAGTGTTTTTTATTTGTGTATGATATAGTAAATAGAGTACTATAGAGCAAGCTGTCATTTCTTATCCCATAAGGGAACAGCTCTTTAATTACATCAGAAGTTGGGAAATGGGGGCAGCACTCGGCAGAAGAGTTTCGTTCATTTCCGTATCCTGGATGTTCTAGGTAATGAAGCCAAACCAGACAACATTTATGCTGTAAAATACAGAAGAAGAAGAAAAGGGAGGTGAGATTTTCAACTGCTTCAGAGTTCGAACCTCCTATACCTTGGACCAAATATAGCTGGAAGTAGTGTACTGAGTCACAACTATGATCGAAAAGCTCCCAGAGAATCTACAATAATGTGAACAACATCCTTTGCAAAGTACAAACAAACTGCCCCTTCATTTCTGAATGTGTGCAACTAATATCCCCTGCACATTTTGTTGAAGAAATTTGACATTTAAGCTGCCAAGGCTACTGAAACTGGCAAAACATATTATGAGTGAATTCTGTAAATGGATAATGACCAAATTTGTGCAAAAAAAAAAAAAAAAAAAAACTGTGCTGGAAACTGGTGCGTAAGTTTCAATTCCAATTTTAATCAGATTGTCAGCAGTTAGTTTTTTACCCTCTCTTGAGCTGTGCCTAGGGCAGCCACTCTGTCCTAATTATGACTAGTTATGCTTCTGATCATAATGATGTACACTATATTGACAAAAGTCACCAAACGCCCCTTCAAAAGCAAATGAACAGATCCGCTGTGTTGTTAAGATGTGCAGTCCAGCTACAAGCAGTATAAAAACAAGCCTGCAGCTGACCGCGATCATATCGCACTGTGAGGTTGAGTGAAAATGTCGCTGCGTGAGAGAACTGACTTTGAGAAAGGAAAGATTGTTAGATGTTAAATTAGTGGGTTGTCAATAAGAGAAACCGAGAGGCATGTAAACATACCCAAGTCAACTGTTTTGGATGTGCTGAATAAGTGGAAGACATGTGGCGTGCCTGGAGCAGCAAAATGTACCGGCAGACCAAAGAAAATCAGTGATAGAGGACGTCGAAGCCTCAGGAGAGTTGTTAAAGCTAATTGACGGAGTGCTGCACAAGACCTCAGTGTACAGGTGAGTAACAATGCTGGAACCTCGGTATGTGCATGTACCATTCACAGAGAACATTCCATGGGTTACCGTGATCATGCGGCTGCTCATGAGCTTTTCATCTCCACTCGGAATGCTACTCATCGTTTAGCATGGTGTAAAGAACATTTATCGTAGACTGTAGATCAATGGAAACGGGTCCTGCGGACTGATGAATCCAGATACATGATCCATCAATCTGATGGCCATGTGTGGGTATGGCGGCAGCCAGGGGAACGCTATTTACCACAGTGTATTGATCCTGCGGTCAAATTTGGAGCTGACAGTGTACTAATTTGGGGGTGTTTTTTGTGGTATGGTCCCGGCCCATTGGTTATTGTGGACAAACCTGTTAACCAGCATGTCTACCTCGATATTCTGGACAATTATGCCCTACCCACCCTGTGGCAATACTATGAAACCGAGCCTTGTTGGTACCAGCTGGATATTGCACCGAGCCATAATGCAAGGACTTAATCCCATAGAGCACCTATGGGATGAAATAGAGCGCCGCATAAAAAGTTTGGAGCCAAGGCCTACTACTAAGTAGCAGTTAGCGGCAACATTATGTACTGAATGGAAGCGCATACCTATTGCTGTGTTCCCATAACCTTTTCGAAAGCATGTCTCAAAGGGTCTGTGCCTGCATTAAGGCCAAAGGTGGACCAACACCGTACTAATGTATGCCAATAAATGCTATGTTGTGTTTCTCTTCTAGGTGTCCGGTGACATGTCAGTATAGTTTATATTATTCCATTGTGAATTGCTAAATATGGTCCTCTTGCTGGACAAATGAAATTGACGGGCTATCCTCAAGGTGGTGTGCCATATTTTTCATTGATCAGCAGTTTATTGGCATATATGGTAGCAGTGAATTAGCATATATGGTAGCTGTAAACCACATCTTACATGAATTGAATTTTTTATATATACTTTCAATGACTGTGTAGATATGTCCTAGAGTAGTCAAGTTCCCTGGTTACTGTCACCAAGTTAAAAATCTTGTTTAGACATGTGTTGACTAATATCCTCATAACAATAAAAAGCCAGATTTATTTGTGTGTAACTAAGTTGAATGGTTGAATTAGTGATGTGGTGCCATCTACTATAAAAGTTACTGCTAACACTGAAATTCAAATTGAAAACAAATGCTGTTTTGAGTTAAAATTATTTTTGTAATAAAAACATGAGGGCACTCAAAAAACCCTGTTACAATATCAATTGGGGGAAAGCAACTGTATTTTAAAATGTCTGTTAATCTGCTAAAGATGCAAGCAGATTAACAGACAGAGCATTTTCAGTTAATGTGCAGTTTCATAGCCCATAATACATTTGCTTGTAGTCACATTCAAGTGTTTGAAGTTTATGCATTTCTGCACTGCGAATAATTTATGGAGAACTTGGACAAGGGCGTCTTATGGCAAATAGTTTTAACTTTCTAAAGAAATCATTTTTTATTTCTTTACCATTTGTGTGTTTTTTTTTTTTTTTCTCATGAAAAAGAAGGTAGACCTGTGGATCTCAACACTTTCGAATAGTTCTGTGTATCTCTTCTCTTTGTTTACATATATTTCATGTGGAGTATTTGTTAGAATAATAATAATTTAGATACTCAAATAACACTGATTCTTTTATACAAAGGAAAAATAATAGAACAGCTATTTTTTTCCTCTTCGAGGAAGTTTTATGGTTAGCTCAAAAGATTTTCTATAGTTTTTAATGAGAAGTGATTGAGCAGAATTATGTAATTTATAAATATGTAATTGGTCAAGTGGATATTAGAGAGTTGAAGAAATTGTTCCTCTTAAAATATATAATTTGATAATTTTATCAACTTGTGTCAGGTAAGGCTACTTAGATTATCATGAAAGGAAGCAAAAGCTAAGAAGTCATACTTTTATATCGAAATATTTGGCTGACAGGTTTGTGAAAGTTTTGTTTTAATGTAGGTGCCAAATATAGTGTTCAGAACTTTATGAGAGTAATTCAGTTGACATAATGGAAAATGCAATTAATGAACTTCATAATTAACCATATGTGCAATAAAATGTCTTTTGTTAAGCAGCAAATTTCTGTTCTGCACCTCATGTACCAATTTGTTCTCCATTTCATATTTTAAGTTAGCCAATTAAAAAAAAAAAAGCTCCAAATTGTAAGTTTTCTTTTTTCTCTTATTACTGTTTTTCTTTAGTGGTGAAGCTAGTTTCTTTGTCCTGTGGTGAGTGGGTGCAGTCTTATGGAAGCAAAGTGAAGTTGAATGGTTGAAAACTTATGCATCATGTAAGAATATCATAATAAACACAGAAATTGAGTGAAACCACACACACCAGTCCTGTATGTATACATATTTATATACTGTGTGTTTTTCACTCAATTTCTATGTTTATTATTAAAGTGAAGTTGATACATGGAACTACTTAGAAGTACTGAGATTGAAAGTCCACCTGAAAAACAGTTTACAAAAATAGTATCTCAACATAAAAACGACCCTTTGTTTTTTCAGGAGAAAAATTTCTCAAGCTGAAATTTCTATTTTTAGATTTCTGGTAGTATGCTATCATTTCTGATAGGCCTTGGCACTAGTATGCCACCATATAGTTTTTAAGTGAATTTATAAAACCTGTTGAATATTTCTGAAGATCCAAATATTTTGTCAGTATTTATGCAGCTCATAATCCTCCCCCCCTTCAAATATACAATCTGAATGACTATATCCTTTTTAATTTTAAAGCATGGAACTTCAATTTTCATTCATTAAAAAATTGTGATTTCCCAGTTGCCACTTATTTATGGATTCCCTGTTTTTAGAGTAACAAGAATTTTTGAGGCTTATTAGTAGTACTCAGTGCAACTTTAAACATCAAGAGACGTGACAAGTCTTAAAGTTTGTTAAGTCAGATGATAGATGGCACCAGGTGTCTCATGTAATGAAAAATCTCGTCAAACATGGAATACAACAGATATGGATTCCCCAGTGGAGAAAGCAGCATGTGGGTTTTGGTTTGCAGAGTCAAAATCTCTAACAACAGTTCAGCATAAGTTCAGAACGGAGTACAACAGGTAGCCGCTGACACAAAAGAGCATCGAACAATGGGTAAATAAATTCAAAACAACAGAAAATGTCTTCAAAGGCAAAAGCACCAGGAGACCTTCCATTTCAGACAAAAAGGGGGAAGACATGCGTAAGGCTTGTCTAAGGAGCCCGGAAAAGCCCATCCGCATTGCTAGTCGTGAATTCGAAAAACCACGAATAACGGTTCACAAGGTTCTGCGTAAACGTCTACGCCTATATTCATATAAAATGTAGTTAGTGCAAAAACTTTGACTAAATGATCAACCACGTCAAAAAGCATTTGTGGTAGACAGGCTTAATTGCATTGATGAAGAGGCCACACTTCTTTCACAGATCTGTTTCAGCGATGAGTCAACATTCCATGTTTCTGGCAGAGGGAATAAAATCTGGGGCACGGAAAATCCCCATGTGGTCGTAGCACACGAGAGACAGCCTGAAGGTTAATGTATGGGCTGGCCTAATGAAAGACAGAGAGAGAAAGAGGCCCTTTTTCTTCACTGAACCAACTGTTACTGGCAATAACATATCTGGACATGTTAAAGCAATTTCCAATTCCACAACTCCAGGATATTCAAGGCATCATTTTCCAGTAAGATGGAGTGCCTCCGCACTAGCCTTTAGATGTACGTAGATCTTTAGACCACCATTTTCCATGGCATTGGATTGGACGTGGGAGTCCGACGGCATGACCACCTCATTCTCCTGATATTACCCCATGCAATTTTTTTTTCTTTGAGGCTTTATTAAGGACAATGTGTACAAGAAAAAGGCTACATTTATCACTGAGCTCAAAGAACGCATTACTGCAGTCTTCCTCCTTGTTACACCTGACATTCTGCAGCATATGTGGATGGTACTGGACCATCATTAGGCATCGTGCGAGCACCCAACAGAGCACCCAACAGAGCACACATGGAGACCTACTAACATTTAAAAAAATATTTCAATGTTACCATGTGTTTTGACATTAAAAGTAAGTTGTTATTTATTGTAGGTTTTTTTTTTTTTTTTGGGGGGGGGGGGTTCTCTATAGCATACTGAAGTTGTATATTTCATTTATGGACACCCTGTTGTTGTTTTCAATACATACAATAGATTCAGTGTTTAGTGTAGTATATGACCATTGATTATATTTCTACTAGCCCTTCATCCAGTGTCTGGCCCATTCTACCAGGTTTTTGTACAGTTTACCATCACTCCACTCATAATCAAATTTAGCTGTTAATTGAAAAACTAGATCAGATGATTTAACAGTTATCCATGTCATTGGGGTGGATGCATTCTTTTCCTAAGTGCCACAATATGTAAAAGAGAAATAGATAAAAACCTAAATTAAGGATTTTTCAATGTCAGGGACTGACCATGCAGTATGGAAAGTGTACCAGAGATAAAGCAACTGCACTGGCCTCTACAAAAGTCTTGTCAAGATTGGGAGAATTTTAGGGATAAATTTTCCAGATGTAAAAGATTTTTTTTTTTTTTGTAGGGTATTTCTGCATAATCTGGATGCACTTTTTATGCAGTTTTTTGGTGCTTCTGATTAGAGGCCATCCCCCAACTGCAATGCTAGTGCCATCTGGTAGGTGACTGCATAATTGAACAGTGATCTATTTTATCATATGTTCATTTCAAGATCACTAGATGTCACTCTCTGCTCAGTCAGACCCCATTGTACTTATTTTGTCATTACATGAATTCTTCAGAATAATTTCTTTGTATACTCACATATAAGATCTTTGTATACTCGCAGTATTTCACACCATTGATGCATAGAAAGTTTCCATACGAACTTTCCATTTCAGTACAAACTTTGAAATAGTACCCATAACTTCCCATGTGAATTCTCCTTTTATTAATGTAAATCACTCACAGAGATGTAGGAAATTAGTTATTCATGTGTGTACCTGTCCTAGCATTCCCAAAAATCTTTTATTAAATTAATTCACATTTACTTTCTCCACAGACAAGTTTTAGCACCAAAATCTATACAACATCCATTGTTTCCAAAGCCGCTGATATATGTGTGAGCACCGTCTTTCGTGGTTGAAAAGTCATAATAATGAAGCATTTTACGCCTCTGATGTGGAAACTTTTTTAGAATTCCATAAAAATTCCAACTGAAACAATGTACCGGGTGATCCAAAAGTCTTGCACATTTTGAAAATGTAATAACTCGCTGAGTTTTGAGAGTAGGGCAACGCGGTTTGCATAGAAATTATCAGAATGACATTGGGTTTTTTATGAAGTCACATAAATTTTTACTCATTTTACTTGCATTTTTCATCACCAGATGGCGCAGCAACCACAGGTTGGAAGTGTCGAGAAAAATAGACACCTGATTGTACCAGGTGTTCAATGTGATGGCCGTCATGTTCCAGCACTGCCTGCAGACGAGAGAAAACACCATGGACGGAATTGAAGAGCATGTCCGGTGGTATAGCTGCCACATGGTGTCGAATGGCATCTTTCAGCATGGCCAATGAAGTGGGGCAACATCTGCACACTTGTGATTTTAGGTAACCCCAGAGCCAGAAATCGCAGGGTGTCAGGTCTGGTGACCGAGGAGGGCCAGGCCTTCGGAAAGTGTCAGCTCAACACACGATTTGCGCCAAACGTCTCTTGCAGCAGTTGCTTAATGGAATGTGGGGTGGTGCTCCATCCTGCATAAATGTGCACAGATTCACTGCATCCCTCTCTTGCAAGCTAGAGGTAACATACGTTTGTAACATGTTCGCATAACGTGCACCTGTCACTGAAACGGTTTCGAAGGAGGTGCCACGGACCTCTTAAAAAAAAAAAAAAGGACTGATGATGAAGGAAGCCGTAAATACACACCACACTGTCACTTTCAGCTGATGAAGTGGGGCTTCAACGACTGCTCGGGGATGTTCCGTGGACCAGATGCGGCAGTTGTGCGTGTTTACCGCTCTGTTTAGGGAAAAGTGTGCCTCATCAGTCCATAAAATATTCATCAGCCAGTTCTCGTCGACATCCATTTGTTGAAAACACCATGCTGCGAACTCCTGACACTGCACGTAATCGCCAGCTTGCAGTTTGTACGGGTATCTGTGCAGAATCTGATGTAGTATTCGCCATACAGTCCCGTATGGAATGTCTGTTTGCCGAGAAACATGGCAAGCAGTGGAGTCTCCATGTGCGGATGACATTGCAATCACATCCATTTCCTGCGTAATCATCTCTGCTGCAGCAACACGTGTTCGTGGTCATGCTGCTAAAGATCTCGTTTCCTTGAATTTTTTCACCATTCGCCGCAGCGCAGCACTTTCCATCAGTCTTTTCCCACTGTGATCACCTTTCAGTGACCAGTAGGCTCTCAACGCAGAACTCGCACATTCAGCGTTGCAATAGAACAATTTCACCAAGAGCGCTTTGTCCGGTAATGACAGCATACTGACACGGACTGCTGTGACTTGTGGTTGCATCCCAGTTGCTGATTTTATACCCACTATCCCAGACCTGTTCGCCTATGGCGCTATCTGGCGATGAAATATGTAAGTAAAATGAGTAAAAGTTTATGTGATTTCATAAAAAACCTGATGTCATTCTGATAATTTCTGCGCAAAGCGCGTTGCCCTACTCTCAAAACTCTGAGTTATTACGTTTTCAAAATGTGCAAGACTTTTGGATCACCCGGTATAATATCCCAATTCTCTTTTGGTGTCTCCAGAATAAAAGAAAAAGGAATGGATGGAAAAGATGCATACAAGGATGATCGGCTTTTGTAACAGATGACATTTGTAAGAAATTTGCATAAGTTGTCAAGGTAAGCAGCATCCAATCTGGTAGAGAGCTGGATCTCTGTAGTGGCTTTGAAATAAACACAGTGAGCATTTAGAAGTGCTTTAGTTTCCAATGTATATGCTTCTACTAGGCTTGCTTGCTGGAGACTTCTTGATGACACTGGGCTTTAGTTAGTAAATTCTAAAATGATGACAATCCATTGTGGCAGAAACCAATTTCACTTGCAGTGTATCGACAGGAAGAGCTCAATGAGTATGGTCTCAGAACCTTTTTGAAAACAACTGCAAGTCTTGAAACTCTCACGAAGACATCCTCACTTCATGGTGGCAGGAACAGGAATGATGAAATACACTGGCGGAAAGTGAAAAAAGAACACCAAGAAGGAGACGTCTGATACCAACGAAATTTATATAGCATAATAATGTGATCAAAACATTATGGCAAAATACAACTGTATTTGCTGGTAAACTGAAAATTAACATTTCCATGTAACATGGTTAGTACGAGGTTGAACCGCCATGAACTGCGTCACACTGTGCAATTCTGGCATAAAGTCTGTCGTACAGATGTTGGATGTAAGTTTGGGGTATTGAGTTCCAAGCATCCTGAACCTGGACGCGTAAATCGGGGATGGTCGTGGCTGGCCGTGGAGACCGGATAAGTCGTCCCATTATATCCCACACGTGCTCAATGGGGGACAAATCCGGTGAATGAGCAGGCCATGGAAGTTGTCTCACACCCTGAAGTGCATGTTGCGTTGTATGTGCCGTGTGTGGGCATGCGTTATCTTGCTGAAAAAACACCACGATGGACCGACCTTACAAATGGCACAACAACGGGCTGAATGATGTTGTTGATGTAGGAGGTGGTGTTTAACGTACCCGGTACAAACACTAGTTGTGTACGGGAGCGATAGCTGATCGCTCCCCACACCAGGAGACCAGGTGTAGGCCGTGTGTTGCTGGCGGATGCAAGAAGGGTGGAGACGCTCCCCTGTGCGTCTGCAAACACGCATACGGCCATCGGAGGCTCCCAAGCAGAATCTGCTTTCATCGCTGAAAACGATAGATTGCCATTGCGTTCTCCAGTGCAGACGTTGGCGACACCACTGCAACCGTTCATGACGGTGGGCTGGAGTCAGAGGTACACATGCCAGAGGCACACGTGCACATAGTCCTGCATCCAGTAGACGGTTGCGGATTGTTCGCACAGTCACCCCAGGTGCAACGGCAGCTCGGATTTGCGTCGCAGTGGATTTTCTGCTTGACAACGCCGCTCTTCCTATGCGTCGATCAGTCCGCTCATCAGTCCATCTGTGACTCCCGGTTCCACGTCTTCTCGTGTGGGAATGTTCCTCGGACCATCTACGCCACCATCGTACCACCACCGATACTTCCCGTCCAGTTCGTTCTGCAATACGACGATACGACCACCCGGCCTCACAGAGTCCGACTAGACGACCTCGCTCAAAGTCCGATAACTGTTGAAATCATACACGTCTTCCATGTCCAGGCATTGCAGCTTCTTCAGGGTCTTCGCACGTGTCCATACGCCAACGACTGATTACATTCACTTCGCCGTACTCCTTAAATACCACTGACGATAATTTGCATATCATACCGTGCTGTGGCGCAAGCGCTCACTGGTTGGTCCTGAAATTAACATCACTCCTACGTAAACTCGACCCCATTAACATATGTAAATTTCATGATCGTCCGCCAATTTCTTCTCAGTGTTCTTTTTTCACTTTCCAGCAGTGTAGAAATGAATAGAACTGCAATAGAAAAAACATGTAGAAGTCCATGAGGCAAGAACAGAACATTTGTTATTGGATGTGACGTCACCTAAGCACTGGCCGGTGAAACAAAAGAAAATTTCCAATTGGCCGAGGGAGTGAAAGTATGTTGCGAAAACTAAAACAGAGCAATGTATTGAAATCTCACGAGCAGGAAAAACAGCAACATATCCTGGGGAAAATAGTCTTTTCCAGAAAATATACAAATGGAAAAGAATTACCAAGGAAGGAGAAATTTTCCACCCTAGAAATTTTGATAACAGAGGTAGTCTCAAAATGTGTATTCTCTCATTACATTTGTTTGATAGAATTCACAAGATAGTTATATATGGTGGTGTGACCATGTTTGGAGAAATAAAATTTCAAACTCATGCTCAGAATATCTGTTGTGAATTTATTTTCCCATTAAAATACAGTCGAATCTGCCAAAACAGAATCTGTCCGAAGCGGAAATCTGCTTAAAATGGAAAAGTTTTCAGGATCGCTGAAATGTCTATGGCATGAACACATTACTAAAGCAGAATCTGTCTAACGCGGAAACGGAAGCCATATTTTAAGTCGCAGGAAAAGAAACCTGCTTAATGCCGAATTGCTACTAAATACAGTAGGTAAACCAACTGGACTGCCGCCCCGATGGCGCAGTGGTCTAGCGATGGCCTCTGATCATTCGTCCGTAAGGGTTCCGGGTTCGAATCCCGGTCAGGCATGGATGTTGTGTTTGTCTTACGGCACTGGCTCTCTCCCTTCCCTGGAACCAGTGACCCTAAATTAGGGACGGGCGACTGCTTATAGCCCATTGAGTTGCTCACGGTGGTCGTTAAACCTCCAATCAAAAAAAAAAAAAAAGCCGCCCCGGTGGCGCAGTGGTCTAAGCGATGGCCTCTGATCATTCGTCCGTAAGGGGTCCGGGTTCGAATCCCGGTGAGGCATGGATGTTGTGTTTGTCTTAAGGCACTGGCTCTCTCCCATCCCTGGAACCAGTGACCCTAAATTAGGGACGGGCGACTGCTTATAACCCATTGAGTTGCTCACGGTGGTCGTTAAACCTCCAATCAAAAAAAAAAAAAACAGGACCTGAGTCCCAGGTAACCAGTTTTCTCGCCCTGCTGTTGGCGACGCTGACACTAGGGGGGGGTCCAACAAGAAATGAGTGGTTGAGTTCGAGAAGCTGATAAGCAGAACCTTTCGGAGGGAGGAGGTGCCCCCTGGCCTAGCAGACAGACTCCAAAGTCCGACCTCCAACTCCGGACAGTGACAAAGTGCATGTTAGACACGATCATGTTAGCGTGCTTTCTCCATACCATGGGTGTAAAGAAAATTTTCAAACCCTATTGAAATCGCAATAATGGCCTTCAATGGTCGTAAGCCATACAACGTATTGATCCTTGAGCAGAAAATGAAAATTATTGAGGAGCATTACAAAAGTGTTTCGGTTAAAGAACTGTGTGAGCTATTTAAATGTATGTGGTAAAACCCAAATTTACATGACACTAAAAAATAAAAGTGAAATAAAAGAAGAATGGGCTGGAGGCGCAAATTTTAAAAGAAAAAGAGGAATAGAAAACAAGATATCGATGACATAGTATGGACATGGTTTGTGGATGCACGTTCAAGAAATCTGCCAATGTCAGGTCTGATTTTACAAGACAAAGCTTTTGAAGTAGCAGAAAAAGTTGGGAAAGAATTTGTTCAAAGCTTCGAATGTTTGGCTGGTAAGTTTTAAAAAAAGACATAGTATTGGCTGTAAAGTTTTTTTTGCGGTGAAGCCAAAGACATTGATGATAACGCGGTAAACATATGGAAGGAAAATCTCAAAAATGTAACGTGTGGATATAAACCACAGGATATTTTCAACTGTGATGAGACAGCATTGTTTTTCGTGCACTGCCAACAAAATCACTTTGCATATCAGGAGACAAACGCATCGGCGGAAAACATGCAAAACAGTGTCTCACTGTTTTTTTCTGCTGTAATATGGAAGAAGAGTTTGAAATGCCTCTGATGATAGGAAAAGCAACAAAACCGAAATGTTTTAAAAACCTCAACATCAAAGACCTCCAAGTAATATGGAGGGCAAACAGAAAATCATGGATGACAGCAAAAATAATGGAGGAGTGGCTTCACATGTTCAAGAACAAAATAGGAAAGTCATTTTATTTTTAATCAATGCTACTTGTCACCCCCATATTACATTGACAAATGTCAATTTAACATTTTTACCAAGCAACACAACAGCATTCACTCGATCAAGGAGTAATTTACACTGAAAATGAAATATCGAAAGTTCCTTTTGCAATCTCTCATTGCTAGTATGAATAACAGCGACAGCATTTATGAGCTTGCAAAGTCTGTAAATGTGTTAAATGCAAATAATTGGCTAGCTAAAGCTTACTAAGATGTTTCGCTCCTCACAATACAAAAGTATTTTCGCAAAACAGGATTCATAACAGATGTGTTCGTGATGATACTCTGCATTTTGACAATGAATTTCTGCAACATTTAATGAACAAAGCTACGTCAGAAAACATACAAGTGCATGAATTCGCAGACAGTGACGTTTGCACTGAAGCAGGCATTCAGAATATTGATGACCTAATAGGTGAGAAAAACGAAGTCAAGAATGAAGATAATGAGGATGAAGTGAACATAGAAAATGACATAAAAACTTATAATGATGCTTTCACTTCAGTCTTCGTGCTAATAATGCTAAACTGTTAAACATGATTAGCGGTGTTCGATGTGAAGTTGAAAAATGTATTTTCAAAAAAAAAAATCGGAAGCAAACAACTATTAAAGATTATTTTAAATAATGAAGCATGGATGTATGTAGTATGTATGTACTGTATAAATAGGTAAGTTCTGTTTTCAATTTCTTAATTATAGTATAGATGATAATATGCGCGAGTTATCACCACTGCCAAGTGGGTGTTGCAAATTACGTACTATCAATTCAATCGTTGATTTTTCCAAATCTTTGTAAAGTGGAAATCTGCCTACAACAGAAAAATTTCTTGGTCCCACCAATTTCCATTTTAGGCAGATTCGACTGTATTAATCATCTGTTGATTAAAATTCAGGTAACCTTTTAAGTGTTGTTAGGTCACTTCTAATGAAAACTGAAAATGTTTATCTTGATTTCAATTGAGATCTGATAAATTTGTGTTGTTCCTGATTTTTTTAACTGATAGCATAATGAAAAGTTTAGGAGTAACACATACCTTATCAGGTTAAACATTGTAAATATTTAGCTTTTGGATGATTGAGTTTGATTTGGCTAAATTAATGTGATATATCTCATCGAAATTGCTGGTAGTAATTTTTCACTCAGTAAGGTCCATAGCCACTGACATGGATAGACACAACCTGCCCTTTAAAATATTTTCTTTTCTTTCATTCATTTATTCTGTTTTTCCTAAAACAGTTACTTCTTTCTAAATATTGTTTAATGATATGGCACTGTGAAATATATTAACAAGGTAATTTTTTAGAAAGAAGCCTCAAAAGTACTGCTTTTGTAAAAAGGATTTGAGATTTGTGTAAGATATTTTATAACTACTGAATATTGCAGAAGTTCCCTGCCCAGTTTTTCAAATTCTTTGGAACAGTTACTTCTGCTGACATCATAACAAATACTATCTGATATCAGAGTGGGAAGAAGCTTGATGCCAGACTGCAGAGTATTTCCAACTTTTGTTTTATTCTCAGGTTGTTTCTCATATTCATTACTGAAATTGTAAAATGCAGATGAAGTGGCTAAGGAGTCTGTTATTCCTTTCATTTGTGGGAAACTTTGTTTCACATTTTTGTATAAGTAACAGAAATCCAGAAATCATACTCAACTTGAAATCTTTTTTTTTATATACACTGCTGGCCACCCAAAATGCAACACCAAGAAGGACACAAGATAGCAAAGCCAGATTTACTGGACATGTAACAACAAATACAAAGATGAAACGATTGAGCTTACAGGCTCGTGCGACTTGTGGAACATGCAGACATCAGTAGCTCGTGTGGCCCCCATGGCTGGCAATAACGGCTGCTACACGCCGCAGCATCGAATGAAAGAGGCTTTGGGTGTGGGCTTGGATTATGTCGGTCCAGGCTGTTTCCACGCGTTGCCACAGTTCATCAGGCGTAGCCGCGGGTGACCGAGCAGCGACCAGACGTGTTCGATATGGGCAACATATCGGGAGAACAGGCGGGCCACGGCAGCAGTGACACCTGGTGGGCCGTGAAGAATTGTTGCACGATGCGGGGCGCGCATTGTCCTATTGAAACGTGGCTGCTGGCAGGTCCTGCAGGTAAGGGAGGACTACAGGCTCTAAATCGTCGGAGATGTAGCGGTGGCTGTTGAGTGAGCTGGCGATGCTTACCAGAGGGGTGCGGATGTCATATCCAATTGCGCCCCAAACCATAACGCCAGGCGATGGACTGGTATGGCGATGCATAATGCAGGCGTCATACAGTCTCTCGCCACGGTGCAGCCACACGCGGATCCGACCGTCGTGGTGTTGCAGGCAGAAGCAGGATTCGTCGGAGAAGACAATTTTGTGCCATTCCGTAGTCCAGGTGCGGCGTTCAACAGCCCACTGCCGCCGCACACGCAGGTGGTGTAACGTCAATGGTAACCGGAGCAATGGCCGCCCTGCAACAAGTCCCCCGCTCCTGCAGACAATGTCGAACGGTACGTGCTGACACAGGTTGTTGCGCAACACACCCTAATCCCTGCGCTAACGTTCGTGATGTGGTGGTGCGAGCCGTCAACGCC
The DNA here is from genome assembly GCA_039090855.1 of Macrothele yani. Lineage (NCBI taxonomy): Eukaryota > Metazoa > Arthropoda > Arachnida > Araneae > Macrothelidae > Macrothele > Macrothele yani. The sequence goes on along the minus strand of CM077022.1, from coordinate 8,037,641 downwards.
CGCCGCACAACATGCCGGTCCTCTCGTTTGGTGGTGTGCCGCGCCTGCGGCAATCACTCACGTCGGTCCGTACCTTCTGCACCCACCGAATCCATACTCACCTCACTGTGGCTGGATGTCGTCCCACACGGGCGCCAATTTCTCAGTACGATAAACCGCTGTCGCGATAAGCCACCATTCGTCCTCTGTCGAACTCCGAAATGTGCTGGAATGACTGCCGTATTCTGCGACGAGGCATCAGGAAGCTTCCCATGCATAGGTCCGGCAGCACAACACACTTCCACTACTTACACCCCGCCTTCTGTGCACCCTTCTTATAGCGCTTCTCGGTGGCGTGCCGGGCGCACATGATTTGCATATGCCCTGCAATGCTAATCGTTTGCATGTCCTCTCGCGGGCGACGCATGCTGCAAATTTCAGGCCAATCAGATGCTTCCTTCTTGGTGTTGCATTTTGGGTGGCCAGCAGTGTATATATATATAAATTATTCTCGGGTAAGTTGAAGCAGCTTGCAAAAGAATTTGATATTGCATGTAATGACATGAAAGTTATGATTATAAAATTTGTGCATGCTTGCATTGCATGTTATTGATTGGAGTAGATATCCTAGCAGCCAATCATTTTTCAGTGAAGGGTCTATGTAGGTAGAAAATTAACTACAACAATAAATCAGAAAGGTGTGTGCCATCATTTTAACTCCAAGACTTTATGACATAGAGTCCTGAAACTTAAGATACGTACTAAGAAAACTTTGAAGATGTTCCTTGGATATATCTTGCAAGAAGCAGGGTCTACTCGTGATTAATAATGTCAACAATTAAGATATTTCAGGGCTGTATGTATTTATTTTTCACTGTTTTCCCACATAAGCCACCTCTTCAGAAAATTTGAAGATTTCCCAATTTTCATTTGAGCTGAGCATGCTATTTTGTATATTGTTTCTCAATTGAAATGAATGTAGGTTAAAAGTTGTAACTTTATGTATTCTGCAATTATTTTATATGTAAAAGGATTTCATTGTATGTAAAAACTGTAACTGTATGTATTCTTTTTGATGTCATTTATGAATACTCTAGTTTCTATTACTTTCTTTCCCCCCAGATCTGTGGCCGCTCAGTTTTTCAGTAACCATGTATTTTAACCGACTCACTATTGAGAATGTTTCTTACTTTTATTTATTAGGTTCTTCAAATTATGCTTACTATTGATTTAACTACTACTGTAATGGAAGAAGCTATTAAGAAACGTGTTCAGTTGATCATTGCATATCATCCACTAATATTTAGGCCCATAAAGAATCTGCGAAATGACAACTGGAAGAATCAAATTGCTTTGACCTGCCTTGAGCAAGGTATTGCTGTATATTCACCACACACTGCTTTAGATTCTATTCATGGTGGCATAAATGATTGGCTTCTTATGTGCTTTGGTAAGTTTGCTGTAGTTATATCTTCTGTATTACTTAGCTGCTGAACTTGTGTTTGATGCCCGACACTTACTGCATACAGATGCACTTCGAAGTTTTTCAAGTTTGTGTTTTAATGTGGGGAGCAGTTTGTTAGCTTCCACAGTGTATTAGTGTGTTTATTCTGATCTGTTGTATTGAATGAAATGGGGAAGTGGATTGGCCTTGTTGCTATGTTTGGAACATTATTTGATAGTGCTTACACAAAAAAGTTGTCTCATAATTGCTGAACTTCGAATACCATAGTGCAAATAATTGCGTACTCTGTGTTTGCTAGTTAGTACATGTGTAACATTATTATGGGGAATATTTGCATTTAATAGTGCTTAGGTGTGAATATTTATTTTACTTGTGCACATAAGGGATTACTGACTGTTCTGCTGTTAGGAACAGTATCATCTGCTATTCATTTGCATCTTTTTTTTTTTGTTGTTGTTGTTGAAGACGATGAGGCTTATAGACTGAACTTTGTGCCTCACAGCAACTAGTTGGCCGAGCTGTAATAGTGAAAATGTCCACTGATCACGATGAACCCCTAAGATGCACGAACAGCACGTGAAGCCACAACAGCATCACAAAAGTCCATCTCATGAAATGCTCATGAGAAGGAGAGTTAGAAATGGAGTTCAAAGTGAGAAGCGTCTGGAGAGAACTATAAATTTCTCCAAGGCCCGAACTTTTCTTTTTGCCATGAAAGCGTCCCGAAAGTCCAACAAGGAATACGCTTGAGAAGAGATGAAAGTTGTGGAAGGATTGGTTGTCACACCAAAACAAACCCTCTGATATGCACTGAGGAGTGAGTAACAGTCTCAGGACCGGAGGCACAGAAACACATCAGGGAGGAACGTTTCCAAACCAGAAAAAGGTAGCCATTTAACGGTGCCATGTCCGTGCATAATTGCTGAATGATGACCGCAGAGGAACTCCGATAACAATGTTTGCTAGGCCATTTGTGACGAAAGCTGATGTACTGATATCGATCTGCCCGACCGGACAAAAGCCAGGCTGAATCGGAAGCGGAGAGGATCATGGAACCACTTTGCCAAGCAGCGTCGGAGGCTGTAACAGGGGGACAGGGCCAAGCCCTCAGCATGGCCCTGTCGAACGGCAGTGTCCGCGGCCTCATTCGCTGGTAGACCTACATGAGCCGGGCACCAAACGAGCACAGTATCTTTGTAGAAAGAGCGTAGGCATTGGAGAGAATCGTGCAGAAGAACGATAATGTCTTGACATTTGCGATTTAATGCCAGCAAAGCCTGTAGTACAGAACGACTATCAGTAAGCAGCAAGAGGCTACCGCACGGGCCTGGAGCAAATTCAAGCACCGCTATTAGGGCCCACGTTTCAGCCGAGAACACTGAGGATACAGTCGAGAAGGAGAACGAATGGCTGGAATTGTTCTGTGGAAAAAAATGACCTATCGCCACCGAGGAGTTAATCTTCGAAGCGTCAGTTGCAATGATGAAGTGCGACGCTGAGTACTGGGCCAAGAATACCCCAAAGCGATGTGCGAGAAGCATCGGATGCAGATATCAGTGCTGAAAAGAGATACCCAAGCAGATAATTGAGTAGCAGGGAGCAGACGAAAGAGGAGAAGCCGGCAGTGCCCAAAGAAGATCGCTGTTGACGAAAAGCGGCTCCTGTCGGAGGCGACCGAGCATGATTCCAAGGGGAAAGCCATGGGACCTCCAATCGTAGAATGACAAGGCTACCTCTTCCATAAGATCAGCGATACGAGAACGCTGACCCATCGAAAGGTGGCGGTAAAGAAATCAGACTGTGAGGAGGGTGATTAGAGAACGAACGCTAGCGATTCCACATTCACCACGCAAGACCGCAACAGGCGTCGAGCGAGGTAGGTGAATGGCTGCTCGGAGTACATGGTTGAGCAGAACCTCTAGAGAATCGTAGAAATGGTCGGGGGATGCAAACAGGACTGGAGCCGCATATTCCAGAATTGGCCGAATCACAGCAACGACAAAGGCAAGAGTGTTGTGGAAGCCAAAACCCCACCGGCGGTGACAAACAACTCTTAACAGCAGACAAGGCTCAGAAGACTGACTTCTTAACGTGGGTGAGGTGGGAAGACCAAGTCAAGGAGGAGTTAAACCAGACCCCTAAAATCTTGATGGAGGACTGCCAGGCCACTGAGTCTGAACCCAATTGGAAGGGAGGGGCAGGCAACCGGCGCTTAAGAGAGAAGTCAACCACGAAGCTTTTAGAAGAAGAGAGACTTAAATCCCAGGAAGATGCTCACTGCACAATGGATTCCAAAGTGGATTGCATATAGCTAAGGGCCGCCACCTGGTTGGGACTATAGGAAACAATAAAAATGTAGTCTGCAAATAAGAACATATGAGCATTCGGATGACAGCGATCAACCACTTCGTCAATGTACAAGTTAAAAAGGATAGGCGAAATGGAGCTACCCTGAGGAACACCATGACACTGCGGAAAGGAGGATGACACTGTTCCCCACCAACGAACGTGAAAGCTGCACAGAGCAAGGAAGTCAGCCAACCAACGGAGAAGACGTCCATGGATACCCAGAGACTCCAATTTACCCAGGAGAGCAGGATGACAGACCGAATCATATGCCGCCTGAACGTCCAAAGAAACCAGAAAAACATAATGTCGAGCTCGAGCCACCAGAAGATGAGGTTGAATCGACAGAAGGCACGCCGATGTTGAACGTCCTGGCAAAATTGTTAACTGCATCTTGCTGATCCGTTGATGAGAGAGAATAAAGTCCGTTAAGCGAGAGGCCAGGACTTTCTCCAAGATCTTCGAAAGAACCGATGTGAGGGTGATCATTCAGTACGATGATAAGTCGAGAGCAGATTTGTTAGGCTTCTTTATTGGGATCACCCAGGACTCCTTCCAACATGAAGGGTGAATGCCAGCAGACCAAAAGAGGTTCAGGAGGTCAACCAGCCATGACAAATTCCACCTCCATATACGTCTCACCAGTTCGTAAGTACACCCATCAGGACTGGGTGCACAGCGTCGGTATGGTCCATCAATAGCCCTGGCTACTTCACCAGCTGTAAGTAACTCATCCATCGCTAGGGAAGAGTCATCTTGGCCAAGAGAAAAAGAGTGCACCGGACAGCAGGAGGCTGTGGAAAAGAGATCACCAAATGCCGAAGCCTGCTCCACCGGATCAGCAACCAGGGAATCGTAAGTCCGAAGAAGCAGGTGATCTGGGCTCAATCCAACATGAGATTTCAGGCGGCGCAAGAGAGAGAAAACAAATCCTTTCCTCGAGGTGCCATTGCATTGTGCTTTCCAGTAGGTACGTCTCTTAAGTTTGAGGAAGCGGCGAAGATTCTGTTCTTCATGCCGATATAACGTCCAAGCGAAGAGGCAGCCGGACGATTTGGCACAGTGAAGGAGGCGACGTTTCTTGCGAAGCCGCTGAGCACACTCGGAGTCCCACTAGGGAGAACAACGTTGACGCTGCCCAATGGGCCGATGAGAAACATGAAGAATCTGGGAAATCCGGTCCAGGATCAGAGCGGCACCGTCAGGAGTGGAAGGATGTTCATCTCAGATAATCTTCTGGATGGAAGGCCAAACCACTGACCATGCAACTGGCTGCAGACCCGGTGAAGGAGATAGAGGGGAGCCAAACTTTCCTGCCTCCAATGTTGTAATGACAGGATGATGGGTGCTACCATAGAGATCAATTTCCATTGACCAGGAGTAGTAAGGAACCAACGGAGGAGAGCGCAGGGTGAGGTCCAAAATGATAGTTGTAAAAGAACAGGAAAATCTCGTTTGTAAAGAAGTAGAACTTATGCAGAATAATTTAGATAAGCAGAGGACACGTCTTATTACAAACTTTTTCCAGAAAAAATAAATATTTTTAGTATATTGTTACTAATTAAATAAACTACATTTGTCACTAATAATGTCCATTCCATTATTTTTTGCAATTATATTACTTTTTCTATTCATGTGTTATTATTAAGGAAAATCTAAAGTATAACAAAGCAGAACTTATGCAAAATAATTTACATAATTATTACCAACTTTTTCCATAAGTAATAAATAATTTTAGTGTATTTTTTTGATAAACAAACTACATTTGTCACATGTTTGCTCCATATTTCTATAATTAAATTACTTTCCTATTCATGTATAAGTATATAAAGTAGTTTAAAAAATAAAATAAAAATAAAGTGGGTGGATCGGATGGCTATAAGGGGTGATGAGGAGACCATTAATAATATATATATACACACACACTTTTTGGGTACTTTTTGCGAAATAGAATAGGTTACTTTTGGTTACTTTTTCAACTTTTTTTACTGCTTGAACCGAGTGGCAGCCCTGGCTATGGGAAATGCGATGTTGAGGCTAACAGTTTACAGAAGACTGTTTGTATGCAAAAAGGACAATGGTCTGTATTCCACTCACCACGTCACACAGAAGGGTCTGTCTGAATCGTTGCTGACATCACCTCTGGACCCCTGATCAATGGCCTGTGTTCTCTTCAGTGACAAGTTGTGGTACATCCTAAACATAGACTCTTGAGATGTGTACATTTGGAGAAAGGTTGAAAGCCAAAATCTTCCCTCCAACATTAGTGAAATGGACGACTGCAGTGGTTGGAGGACTTCTGGTTTGGGTTGGCAGCAGTAAGAAATGGCATCCCTGAGCCCTATGTACAGCTCTTCAGGGGAGCTGTTGGCCCCCCAGTTCCATTTTATGGATGATAACGCCCGTCTCCATAGGGCATGGATGATCAATGAATACCTGGAGAGTTAAGATGGAGTAGCCCAGCGAGATCTCCGGACTCAGTAGAATGTAGATATAGACGTTGAATTCATAATATTCGTTCATAATTGTTCTGTTTCACACATTAATACATAAAGCACAGCTTTGGCTGATGTCGGCAGCATAATAAATTATCAACATGGATGATCGTCGCATACTATTCAAATGTATTAAGAAGTTTTCTTGTAGTAAAATCCAAGAACAAAAATCAAGCGCAGAATGAAAATGAAATTAGTTACATTCCTGGCAAAAACATTCTAGAATAGGCATTAAATCAATGGGGATGAGAAAGTTTGAAAATGCGTGTAGACTTATCCCTGCCAAAGCGATGTTATTCACCTTCCTCGACTTGGTTCCAGGCATGTTTCGGCTACATTGAACCGCAGCTTTCATCAGTGGTTGCCATTGTGTTCCTAGCTGCTACAATGTTATCTTTATGACTTGAAGAAAATGACATCTCATCATCGTATTTTTCGTCGTCACTGTTACTGTGCATGTTTGTGTGGCGCCATCTAGTGGTCATCAGGCCCTGGATTTCTCAGTTATTTGCTTAAAAATTATTTTGGTCCTGTTTTTAATTTATTGTTCACATTTAAATAAAAGCCTTAAATCTTGTTCACATTCAATTGTATTTTCAGGCATATACACCTAGAAAAACTTAAGTAAATGTGGAAAAATAGGACCAAAAGAATTAAAAAAAAAAAAAAAACTCCAAAAGAATTTTTAAGCGAATAACTACAAAAATGAAGGGCACAATTTGCTTAAAATCAATTTTTAAGCGAATAACTAAAAAATCAAGGGCACAATTTGCTTAAAATCATTTTTTAAGCGAATAATAGAAAAATCAAGACCACAGTTCACCTAAAACCAATTTTTAAGCGAATAACTGAAAAGTCAAGGGCTTGTGTAGCACCGTCTGGTGCCACACAAGTATGCGCAGTAGCAGCGATGACGAAAAATACGATGAGTTGGCATTTTTTCCAAGTCGTAATGATGATGTGTAGGAATGCAACGGCAACCACCAATTAAGGCAGCGGTTTAATGTGGCAGAAATGCGTCTGGAGCTGAGCCGAGGAAGGTGAATAACATTGTTTTGGCAGGGATTAGTCCACGTGTCTTCCAGAACTTTTTCACCCACGTTGATTTTATGCCTATTCTTGAAGTTTTTGCCAGGTATGTAACTAATTTCAGCCAAAGCTGTACTTTATATATTAACGTGTGAAACAGAATAATTGCGAACAAATATTATGAATTTGTCGTCTATATCTATATTAATGCCACATAGTATGTAATCAAGTTGACTGACTAACTTGATCAACATCCAATAGAGCATGTCTGGGTTGCCCTGGGAAGAACAATTGCAAGCCGGCAGTCCTCTCCCAGAACTCTCTTAGGACTTTGATGTGCCTTGGTAGAGGAGTGATACATACTGCCCCAAACTCTCATTTACAGCCTTGTAAAAAGCATGCGGGTTTGTTGTTTGAGCTGTATCGCTGTTCGGGATAATCACACTCCCTATTGGCCCCTTGAAATCCGCACCACTTTCTGCATCACTTATGGACTGCCATGTTGTCATGTAGTGATGACATTCCATTCCTTTTCTACGTTACCGATATATGTATATATCTGCACCAACTGTCATTAAACTGTCGTGCGGATTTTGCATTATTCGTGATTTTGTGTTTGTCACATTAATTTTGAACACTAGCATACACACACGTGCGCATGCGCGCGCGCACATACACACACACACATGTATACAATGAAATGTGTAAATAAACCAAGATCTAGCAACTATTGATGCTGATATCAAATTACTAGAATCATATTTGGTTTTCAACGCAAAGAATCATTAAAACAAACAAACAAGCATAGTGTTTGCAATACCGCATGTAACAGTTCCTAAAATTATTTACTGTCAATTTACTTTGCATGCTGAATAATCAGATGTAAAAAACTGATCAGCAAGGCAAAGAAGCTTTATATGAATATGTAGCAAACATGCTATCTAAGTTAGAAAGAAAAATCAAAGGTGATTTATTATTCTATTTTAATCACACTAAAGTTTCCTGTGTTGAAAGCTTCATATGGGAAACTTATCAAATGTCTCAAAAATTTGAATTCTCATTTATTATTATTAGTATTATTATTATTAATGACAAAGCAGCCTCCAGCTTGTCTGGAGCTGAAAAGACATCACTGTTATATGTGTATGGAAGAATATCTACAAGATTTCTCATAAATTGGAAGGCACAATTTGCCCAAAATAGAATAGTCTTATAACTTATCATAATTAAGTTATAAGACTATTATATTTTGATGAGAAAATTATTACATGTAGAATATGCATAGGCCTGACTATTGTAGCTGTAATTGGTCCCTGAACCCCAAAATGACCTTCAATAATATTTTCATTTAACATCCAAAATTATTTAGTGGAAATTTATGGTGAAATATTACACCCATCTTTTCAAATATGTTAATTTACTTAAAATAACTGATGAAATTACAGTAGTAATGGTGTTTTTGAAGAGTTTTCCTATAAAATTTACCTGCAATAGCGATTTTTGCCTATAGTCTAGTGACTTTTTTCACCACAAGGTCTTCCTTGTTTTGTTTTGCAATGCCAGACAGATATATATTTTCCAGATATTTTGTACTAACTCATTATCTTAATTTTCTGAGTTTAACTTGGAAGCCCAACAGATGCAGCTTACCCTTCCCCCACTAGGCAGAGAAATGCTCATCATATTTTATTTTCATGTGATCATGTTTGAACTTTTGTTCAAAAAGGGAGGGATGAGTCTATACTCATTGTCTTTGGTTCCCCTGAGAGTTTCCTCATCCTTTACTCTTCGAGGAAAAATGATTATGTGTTCTATGCATTTCCAAAGATTCTTGGTATTGCTTTTCTGTAGAATAGTAAAAGCATTTTAAATTTTGTTTGTGGTTGAGTGATTTGAAAAGTCTGTAGTCAGATTTATTTACAGAAGCCTGTATGAATCTCAGAAGCTGACACAAAATGAAGCTTCAGTATAAATATTCTTGAGGTACCAGCTAGTTCGGTGTGTCATTAGCCAAAAGACCCTAACTCTCACTGGGTTTGTTTCCAGAACAGAACCCTTAGGTGGAATAACTAAATGGAACTGTCAACTGTGGGCTAATATACATACTGATATATTTTTTATGGTTTTTAAGACTCAAAGAAAGGTGTTGACAATCTCAGGTGTGAGATCTAGTGAGCCTACCACACTTAAGAAGGCTGGTTTACCTCAGAAACAGAAAGGGGTCTTGGCAGTGTCGTGCAAGATTGGTGTATGAAATACTAGAGGAATAAAGGCAGGATGAATCAAGTGATTAAAGAAATGAATAAGTATGGATTGAAAGGATGTGCTTTGTGTAAGTGAAACTGAAGGGAACCTTACCCCTCCCTCCCTTTGGGATAGAAATGACTGGAATAGTGAGGTGTGGTTTGAATTGTTGGATGATGCAAGAAAATAAGCTGCATTATTATAGATACACAACCTGTTCTCAATGCAAACATCAATTAATTTTTCACCATTATCATTTATATATGGATTATTTAATTTACCCAGAACATGGTCTGAAAGTGAGCCTACCACACTTAAGAAGGTTGGTTTACCTCAGAAACAGAAAGAGGTCTTGGCAGTGTCGTGCAAGATTGGTGTATGGAATACTAGAGGAATAAAGGCAGGATGAATCAAGTGATTAAAGAAATGAATAAGTATGGATTGAAAGGATGTGCTTTGTGTAAGTGAAACTGAAGGGAACCTTACCCCTCCCTCCCTTTGGGATGGAAATGACTGGAATAGTGAGGTGTGGTTTGAATTGTTGGATGATGCAAGAAAATAAGCTTATTTAGGTATTATTTTAAATGAAAAAATTAGAACAACTTAACTCCACTGTACTTGCAGTAAGTGAGAGAATTTTGTGAGTGCATTTGAAAGTAAAACTTCACCAAGTAGTTTATTGTCACACTCTATGGTCCTCGTAAAGAGAGATTTATGGAAGAGGGGGCTGGGGTGCTCAGTACTAGAGTGGTATTCAGAATGAAATATCAGACCATGTTCTGGGTAAGTTTAATAATCCATATGTAAATGATAATGGTGAAAGATTAATTGATGTTTGCATTGAGAACAGGTTGTGTATCTATAATAATGCAGTTTTCAACCACAAGTATATCAACACATACACATGAGAGAATCATACTCTGTGGCAGTTATGTGTACTAGATTTCTACAGGCTGTCAAAAGAAATCTAACAAGATTATTGAATATCTAAAACTTGTTATGTTATAATCTTTGAAACCACTGTATCTGAGTTTTCTGGGCTAACCTTTAAACAGTTATTAAAACAATTATAAAAAAATAAGTTTCTTCAAGGAATTAACATATTAAAAAACTGAAAATAACTTATTAATTACATGTATGGAGTGAAGGGCAGAGTAACTTTCTGTAGCATCAGCTGGTGGCAAAGTGCCCTATTTAAATTGTCTCATGGGAAATCATGATAAGAAAGGAAAAAAATCTTTTAAAAATATCTGTTTGTGCTGGTTCAAAACCAACAGTATAAACATTAAAAGAAAACAAAGGGAGAAACATTGTGAACAAATCATTTCTGCCATTAAAAATGGAGTTGAATAAAAAAAAAATTCCTCAAAACAAATGAAGTACCACATAAAAGTGACAAAAATGATGTGGTAGTAAAAAGGAAGAAAGATTAAAAATAGAATGACCAACCCAGAAAACAAAGGATTCAAAAACATTAAAAATGTGGATTTGTGTGTCATGTAGTCTGATGCATTTTAGCAAATTTCTGGCTTGTCTTCCTCAGAGACAACGAGTTGCCTGCTGTATTTTACAGTCTTCCATGCCTCAATGTACATACATCAAAACCATGCATTCTGTCAAGCATTGTAGTCTAATTTCTCCACGTCATGAGTGTTGCCATCTGTTGTGTAGGAATCTGCTGATGTTGATTGTGGCACTTCATTGACATCAGTATTATGTGTTGTTTTGTATGTTTTTTTACTCTTTCAGGTCGTTATACAGAAAACACCTTGCATCACATTTAATGCTTCTCTCTACAACAGTGAGAAGCATTAAATGTGATGCTTGGTGGAACAGTAAGATTAAAGAAGCAGTAAAGAGGGAGAAGAAAGCTTATCTGAAAAGGTGGCATGGTAGGGGTACTGAAGATGAATATTGCTATATCAAGCATAAGCAGCAAAGTTGGTTGGTCAAAGTAAGGCAAAAGGTAGGGAAAATTAAAAGGACAGGCATGAATTAAATTTTTGGAAAGATTATGAAATCATTCTGGAAGTTCACACAAAAAAACAAAAAAACAAAGAACAGGGGACTAAAGTTTTAACTCCTAGAAAACTGATATGGAAAACATGAGTTAATGATAAATCAGGTGAATACTTCTGTGAGTTATTAGAACATAAAACCAATTATTATTTTGGTGTAGAAGCATATGATGCCACAAAGAGAGAAGCAAATACAGCAGAAATCTCAAGAAATTAGATTTGTAAAGCTATACAATCTCATCAAAATGCTACAGCTCCAGCAGTAGAAGACACTACAACTGAGATGTTAACATATGGTGTAACTTTGTCATTTACTGTTTAACTGAAATTTGCCAGTTGTGATGAGAGTTAAAAGCTGTCATGCAGGATTGTAGGGATCCCTTTATATGGGGGGGAAGGTGATCAGACTGAATGTATAGTAGTATCAGCCTGTTAAATGTACCAGGGAAAGTGTTTGATAAGATCATTATTGATAAGCTACATGGCTTTACATAAGAGAAGGTGTGGGCTGCACAGAATGGTTTTATGACTGGTTAAGGCTGCACTGATTAAAGTTTTGCATATAACGTATGACAATTAAAAATACCTGTGCATTGGTAAGAAAGTTTCTGCTGCCTTTATAGATTTGGAAAAAGCTTATGACTGAGTAAACAGGTTGCTTCTGTGGAAGATCTTGAATAATTATGGTATAACTGGAAATCTGCTTAAATTTGTGAATGCTGTGTATGCTTGCAATATAGCATGTTTACATGTGAATAGTTTTATTGAAATGGTTGTCATCTATTGTTGCAAAAGTCAGACAAAATTGTGTAATGTCACCTGGGTTGTTCAATATATTTATGGATGCAGACATGCACGATTCCAAATTAGATAATACTGGTTTATGTCTTGCTAAAATCTCTGTGTTCAGGATGCTGTATGCTGATAACACAGTCTTGTTGGCAAAGAGCAAAAGTGAGTTGTAGGTTATGTTATCCTGAATGTAGAAAGTTTGTATGAAATTCAAACTGAGTATAAATTAGGGAAAACCAAAGTTGTTATTTTTGAGCTATTAACTATTGGTACTGAATGCATGATCTATCTAAATGGTGCTGAGATAGACCAGGTGAAAGAGTATGGGTATTTTGGAAGCATGTATGACAGATAATACAGAATAAAGGTGAAATTAGTAGTTGGGTGAATTCAGCTTTGAAAGTCATAGCTGCTTTAGGAGGATTTCACAAGAATGATGGGTCCTGTAAAAGATCCAGAATGGCTATTTATAAAAGTGTAATTGCTATTGCCCTGATGTTATGGCAGTGAATCCTGTGTGCTCCCAAAGAGACACAGGAGTAATGCTAGAGAGATGTGTTACTGGTGGGAGGTTTATGGCAAAACACATTGTGATCATGTGAGGAATGAAGATGTGTTGCAAAAGTGTAATGTGAAGCAAAATGTTAGCAGGGTGGATGCAGATGTTTTGAGTTGGGGTTTGGCCATGTTGAAAGAATAAGTGATGAAGTACTAAGAATTTATTTAACCCACATGGCAGGAAAGAAAGGTAGAGGAAGATTGAGAAAATTATGGCTTTACATGAGAGAAGGGTCAGATTCAGGAATGCCTGGAAGAGAAGATTGAGTATGAAGTACAGAAGGGCCGCCCCGGTGGCGCAGTGGTCTAAGCGATGGCCTCTGACCATTCGTCCGAACGGGGTCCGGGTTCAAATCCCGGTGAGGCATGGATGTTGTGTTTGTCTTACGACACTGGCTCTCTCCCTTCCCTGGAACCAGTGACCCTAAATTAGGGACGGGCGACTGCTTATAGCCCATTGAGTTGCTCACAGTGGTCATTAAACCTCCAATCAAAATAAAAAAAAAAAAAAGTACAGAAGGTCTTGTGTAAGATGTGTGGTGAATATTGGTGAAGCTTGAGTTGTGTGCCATGATTACTGTAAATGGAATCTTTGCATGCATCAGCAGTAAGTGAAATCTAACACCATCAGTAACTTTGATTTGGCAGATGTTCTTTCTCTAACGAGCTAACCTCTGAATCTCAAGAGAACAGCTTAGTCTTATATATGATATGTATATTTTGATTTATGTGCTGTTCTTGAATTCTGCAGTGTTATAAATGAAATGCACATGCATGTTAAATATTATGTAGAGAGATTTCATGCAAACTGTTATGAGTAAGTTTTTTATGATTTAATATGCTGGATCAGTTTAAAATATGTACAATGGTCATTCTGAAAAATTTAAAGTGGGAGGAAATGTATTAAGTGAAACATTTGGCAATGGTGTACAGGTAGAACAGACAAAGGTTTTGCAAATTATTCCAAATGTCATATGGCAACAGCAATGGTATAGATTGTGGAAGTAAGCATTGTAGGTGTTAAGAGTTCAGTATCATGTGATGCTGTTTTACAATTTTAGGAGTTGTTTTGAATGGAAGTGAATGCATATACAGTGGAACCTCGGTTGTCGAACATAATTCGTTCCTGAAGGCTGTTCAGAAACCGATTTGTTTGAAAACTGAAACCATTTTCTCCATAAGAATTAATGTAAAATGGATTAATTCATTCCCAAACCCCAGATGATTGATAGTAGTACTTCATGCATAAAATCGTATACAAAAACAATGAAAATGCATAAAATCTTACACAAAAAAAAAAAAAATGAATATAAACACAAAAATAGATAAAATATAGACGAAAACGTAACTTCTTTACCTGCATGAAGGAGAGTTGATGGCATCAGTGGAAGGTGGTAAGGAAGGGTAGGGATGCTATTGTTTGAAAGTTTCTTTTTCTTTTTTCTGTCTTTTGGCACCACTCAACTCTGCTTGAGATTCACTGGGACTCTGTCTCACTAAAAACCTGTCCAATGAGATTTGTTTTTGCCTGTGTTTTAAAATGTTTCTGAAGTGAAACATGGCATTGTCATTGAAAAGGTTTATGATGCTGTTTAGTAGAGCTTTGTCAGGGTGATATCTTTCCATGAAACTTTGCACTTCACCCCATTTCGCACACATTTTGTTGATCAAAGAACTAGGAACATCTGCCTTCCTTCCTCTGTCTCTGAAGACATTTCCTCCACCACTGTCTTTTTCTGCTTCTTCTGAAGGTGTTCCAGTTCTTTCGTGGTGAGCTCATTCCTGTGGTCCTCCACTAACTCCTCCGCATCAGTATTGTCAACTTCTAAGCCCATGTTTTTGCCCAGAGACACAATATCATCAACAACAGCAACAGTTTCAGCCTCAAAGCCCACAATGTCTCTTTCTGCTACACAGTGTGGCCAGAATTTCCTCCAGGCAGAGTTCATGGTCCTGTAAGTCACTTGGCCCCAGGCTTTGTCAATGATACTTAAGCAATGTGATTTTTCCAGAATTCTCTGAGTGTTAATTCTGTAGGTCACTTCAAAACACCTTTGAAACAGTGCTTTGTTGTAAAGTTTCTTAAAGTTCGAAATGACCTGCTGGTCCATGGGCTGAATTAGAGGAGTCATGTTAGGGGGCAGGAACTTCACTGTGATGAAATCAAACTCTTCCACCAACTCATCCTCTAAGCCTGGAGGGTGAGCAAGAGCATTATTCATCACCAGAAGACATTTTATCGGCAAATCTTTTTCTTGAAGGTATTTTCTTACACTTGGAGCAATGACTTCATGAATTCACTCAATAAAAAAATTGCCTGGTTACCCAAGCCTTACTATTAGTCCTCCACATAACAGACACGTTATTTTTCTTAAACACCCTCTTGACCTTGAAGTCCCCACTTGCATTTCCACATAGTAAAAGGGTCAGCCTGTCCTTCATTCGCTTGTGTCTTAGCAATGCTTTTACCTCCTGAGTGATGTATGTCCTCCTTGGCAGTTTTTTCCAAAATAGGCCGGTTTCATGATTGTTGAACACTTGTTGGAAAAGAAAGCCCTCAGCCTTTTTACATAGTCACTAAATTCTTGCACATATTTCTCAGCAGCTTCTTGGTTCAAACTTGCAGCATCCTCATGCCTAACCACACTATGTATGCCACTTCTCCTCTTAAATTTCTTGAACCACCCTGTACTAGCTTTGAACACATCAGTATCAGCTCTCATACCAGCCTTTTTCTTTAACAGGTCATCATGTAGTCGCCTCGCTTTTTCACAAATTATAGCCTCAGAAACACTATCACCAGCTAACTGTTTCTCGTTTATCCAAATCAGCAACAATTTTTCCACTTCTTCAATCGCCTGTTATCTTTGTTTAGTAAGAACTTTCACTCCTTTTGCAACATCTCCCTTGATTGACTCTTTTATTTTTGAGTGTAGTACAGATCGTTGATTTCACCATACCGAACCATTCGGACAATGTTGTGAGCAAGTTTAATGATCCGTGTGTAAATGATAATGGTGAAAGATTAATCAAACTCTGCATTGAGAATGGTTTGTGTGTATCTAATATGTTTTTCAACCACAAGTATATCCACACACATACTTGGGAAAATCGTACTCTAGGTCAAAAGAGTGCAATAGATTTCGTTGTCTACGACCAGCGTCCGAAACACTTAGGTGCTGAGAGGTGTGGATGTTGGCTCTGATCATTACTTGGTAGTGTCGCGAGTGAAACTGAATGTCGGTTGGAGGAAAAGGAATAGGAAGAGGCCTAGGATGGAAAGAATAAAGGTTGAAAGGATCCCTCAAGATCATCAGCATTATTCTAACTTTCTCAGAGAACAACTGAAGGAGCTGAAGTCATGTGAGAGAGATGTAGAAAGAAAGAATGTTTTAAGAACTGTGTTGTCACTGCTGCTGAGGAGAACCGTGGCACCTCACAGTAGTGGGTAACAATAGAGGCGATGCTTGGTGGAATAGTGAGATTGAAAAGGCATTAAAGAGAAAAGAAGGAAGCCTATTTGGGAATGTTGCAAGGTAGAGTTTCTGTGGGTGAATACCACTGTAAGAAGCATGAAGCAGCTAAGCTGGTTCACCAGAGTAAGGCAAAAGATAGGAAGGAAAAGGTGGAAAGGCATGAATTGGCTTTTTGGAAAGATAAAAAAACTTTCTGGAAGGGGGGGGTTATAAGTTGTGCAAATAATACAGTAGGATCGGAGAAATGATATGGGAGCCCAAAGAATTAAGTGAAAGATGGGGTGAACACTTCTGTGAGTTATTAGATCAAGAAAGCAAAGGTGATTCTGAGGCAGAAGCAGATGATGGCATAGTGAAGCATGGAAGCACAGGAGGGATCTCAAGAGAAGAGGTGTGTAAAGCTCTAAAATCTCTTCAGAATGGTAAGCCTCTGGGAGTTGATGGAATAACTGCTGAGATGTTGAAATATGGTGGTGATTCTGTAATTGACTGGTTAACTGAAATTTGCCAGTTGTGCAGGGAGCTAGGAATGATCCCTTGGGATTGGAAGGATGCTATCATTGTTCCCTTGTATAAGGGAAAAGGTGATCAGACTGACTGCAAGAGCTATCGTGGTATTAGCCTACCGAGTGTGCCAGGGAAAGTGTTTCGTAAGGTCATTATTGAAAAAATACTGGGTCTTACATCAGTGAAAGTGTGGGATGTTCAGAGTGATTTCATGCCTGGTAAAGGCTGCACTGACCATATATTTGCATTACAGTTGATGATTGAAAAGTACCTGGCTGTTGGTAAGAAAATTTTTGCTGCCTTCATAGATTTAGATAACGCTTGTGACTGAGTAAATAGGACACTTCTGTGGAAGGTATTGAAGGAATACAGTGTTACTGGGAATCTACTTAATTGTGTAAAAGCCATGTATGCTGGCAGTAGATCTTGTGTACAAGTGAATGGTGTTTTATCAAAATGGTTTTCTATTGGTGCAGTAGTCAAGCAAAGTTGTGTAATGCCACCATAGCTGTTTAATATATTTATGGATGCATGCATGCATGTGTGATGCCAAAATAGGTAATAGTGGTTTATGTCTTTGCGATATTCGTGTGTGCAGATTGCTGTATGCTGATGACACTGTCCTGTTGGCAGAGAGCAAAAGCGAGTTGCAGAGTATGTTGTCCCAGATGTATAAAGTTTGCATGAAATTCAAACTGAGTATAAATAAGGGAAAAACTAAAGTTATGGTTTTTGAGTGAGGAACTGGTAGTACTGAATGTAATATAAGTCTAAATGACACAGTGATTGACCAGGTGAATGAGTTTGTATATTTATGAAGCATGTTTGACAGAAAGAATGAATTGGATAGTGAAATTAGTGGGCGAGTGAATTCTTCATTGAAAGTCATAGCTGCCTTGGGAGGTTTTCAGAGGAATGATGGGTTCTCAAGAGTCCCGCATGGCTGTGTATGAAAGTGTAATTGTTCCTACTCTGATGTATGGTAGTGAAACCTAGGTACTACAGAAGATGAGTCGTTTGTGTGCTGGAGAAATGCGTTGCTTACTGGGGGGGGGGGTAGAGACACGTTCTGATCATGTGAGGAATGAAAATGTGTTGCAGTTGTGTAATGTGAAGCATACTGTTATTAGCAAGGTGAAGACTAATATGCTTTGGTGGTTTGGGCATGTCAAAAGAATAAGTGATGAGGTGTTTGCTAAGAACATTTTTTAGCCCAAGTGGCAGGGGAAGGCCAAGGAAGTCGTGGGAGGATCAGATTCAGGCATGTCGGCATGAGAAAGAGATCATGAGTATATGAAGTACATAGAAGATCTTGTGTGCATCATGTGATGTGTGTCAGTGAAACCCAAGTTGTTTGTCAAGATCGCTGTAAATGGATAAGTTTGATACGGCAGCAGTAAGTAAATAATCAATTAAAAATTGTCGTAGTTTATTTTTTCTTTGTGAAGCTAACTTCTGAGTCCCAGAGAACAGCTTAGTGTTATGTATGTACACGAGTATGTATGTATGAACTGCTTAGCAAGATCTGAGACACGAATGCGATTTTCATGTTTGGATATGTTTTCTTTTCTCACCTCTGTCGTGGTTCTAACAACTTTTCTTTTCGCTTTGCTGCTAACACTATCCTTCTTTGGCCCCATGGGGGCATATTTAATAATAATTTACAAAAAAACAAAATACAAAGAAAATCAAGAAAAGGCACCGTAAATTCTAGCAGGAGTCTGCGGTGTAACTGACACTATCTCGCCATATATCTCAGTCTGTGGAGCACGTGGTTGCCGGTGTGCCTGTTCCGAAACAGAGATTCTGTTCAGAAACTGGTGCGTTTTTGTTCAGAAAATATGTGCGGGAACCGATTTATTCGAGATGAGAGTCGTTTGACAACCGAGGCTCCACTGTATTCACAAACTGCCTTCGGTGTTGGGTAGACCTTATCATACAACTTTGCATTGGTGATTTACAGAATTCTGGAAAGGCTGCAGCTCACACAGGTGCAAGTTGTACTTCAAAATACCTCACTCATTAGTGACTCCTGAAAATGTAGCTGCTGTGTAAACAATGGTGAAATGTGGTGCAAATTGCTCTTATGAGATTTTTGAAAAAAACCCATTGACAATTAATAATCTGTCCCAGTGTTTAGTGTTCTGCATGATCAACTTCATTAAAGAAATCAGTTTTCTTTGGGGGTGCTACACAGTTCGACATCATTTTAAATGGCAGCATTATTAAATCAGCCAAAAAAACTTCACAGATGCTGTGTAGTTGCAGCCACTGCTTTAATCCATATGGAGAAGCAGGTGTGGATCAGTGATGATACACTAATCCCAGAAACAGTAAGAAAAAAAAAGAATAAAAAGAAACATTTAATGAAGAAAGTGATATGTGTCATATTCTTCAGATGTGCAAGTTCTCATCAAAGCCATTAAGCTGAAAGACGGCTACTACTAATGGATGCATCACATAATATCTACCTGCAGTTCTGCTGAAGCTCAAAATTAGAGATTTGATATTACACTAGGATAACACACTTTTGCGCATAGCAAAACAGACTGTTAAGTGTTAATTCTTGAAAGAAAATCAGATCAAACTGATTGGGCATCACCTTTTTTCTCTTGATTTAGTGATGTGTGACTTTTGGTTTATTCTTTAACCTTAAAACATATTTAAGAGAATGAAATCTAGTGTTTTCTCTGAAAAACATGTTATCTGGGTGGTGTATTTGCCTTCTTCCTCCTAGAAATGAAGGTAACTTGCCTGTAAAATAACATTTGTTGAAATCACACATTTGTTTCAAATGAGTAAAGCAGAATAACAAAATTAGAAAAAATAAATGACGGAGAAATGTAGGAATTATGCAACTTACAACCCTAATTAAAAAGAAAGTCCAGAATATGATTCCACCATCTGGGTGTGAAGAAAAACAAAATGGCAGATCGTCCTTTTAAACAGCTCTGGGAAGAACAGATCAAATCCACTGCAGTAGATTTGATTTGTGGAAAATTTATCTGCAGAAGTGCACTGATGCTGAAAGTGAATACTTCAAAGATGCTTGAAGTAAACATGTCATATCAGTAACTACTTTTTCACATCTCAGATTTTTCAGAATCACCTTGTATTTCTAAAAAATCAGGAAAATTTAGTTTGTTAGTTCTAAACTTCATTACATCCTTGAAATTTTAATTATTATACTTGTTTTATTTAACATATTTTCAGAATGTCGAACTAGTTTGCCTATACAGGTTAAAAAAGTGCAGCAGTATTACACCCATACTGTTAAATTTCACTACTGTGAGTACTCTGCAGACTACCATACAAAATTGGCTCAGCTGTTGCCTAATGTGAAAATCATTGAGCATAGGTTAGTATAAAAGTTTATACATTTTAAAGAATGTAAAGAAGCTTATCTTATAATTTTTATATTTATGTTGTACCTTTTTTTTACATTTTTATTTTTATTTTCACGTTCAATTCCAGTTGTGAAAGCCACAGCATAGGAACACATTATGCTGTGGTCAATGTTTAGAAACATTTTAATTTTGAAATTAAGAAATCTTGTAGAGTTCAATTTTACATCATGAACATCATTCAGTGTGAACATTACATACCAGGGAATTCTCGAGTGTTGATATGGTAGAAATGTTTGCTTAGCATAACAATAAATGAAAACTATGCTTCATTAAACATCTCATTAAATAATAAGTACTTTGACATTTGTAGTGGTAGTTTCTGTATGTTATTATTACTGTTCACTCTCATACAATCATAGTGAGAATAATTGGCAGTGAAACACGTAACACACAAAACATTAGAAAAATTCTTGATGTGACATATCAAGCAAAAGTTCTGTAAAAATTACAAGTGGCAGGACGTTTCGGTAGTGACTTTTATCTTCATCAGCCATAGAATGAAACACGTGGTATAAGCATCAGTTGTTGCCAGATTTCAAAATAGCTCTCCAAATGATAGATATGTAATGATAGATATGTAATGATAGATATGTTAAAAGGTGCATCTGTATTGCAGGTGTTAGCAGTAAGGAAGATTTCAATGCTTTTGCTGTACCTGAGGGTTTTCCGATCGCTGAACGGAGCAATACGTTTAGCAATAAGCCAATCGGGAATCGTGGACGTATCGCCGATGGTTAAAATTGAAAGGGAGGTGGAGGTGTTGCTTTTCTTAACATCAACGATATGTTCCACCAATCGCCGGTTGATGCTTCGGTAAGTACTACCAATATAGTGGGTAACGCCAGTGGAAGTGTTGAGAGGAATAGAGTAGACGCCTTGTAACTCTAGGGGTTTATTGTGATCTCTCTCTCTTTAAGGGTAAGGTTAAGAAGATGTGGAGGTGGTTTAACAGCAAACCTGTAGACAAAAGACTTGAAAATGGAGAAAACTTTATGAGTAAAGGCCAGGCTAAAGGGCAAAGTGCCAATAAACTGATGAGTGGTGGAAAGTTCAGGCAGTAAACTAGTAGAACTATTCTGTGATTCAAATTTCTTAATTAGCCTATGTACTGAAATGGGTGGAAAGTCATGCAATTTGCCAATGTTGATGTTCTGATATTCGTTTTGAAGAGCAGAACAGCTGTTGCAAATAAGGTTAGCTCTGTGGATGTATCCCTTTAAAGCAGCCAATTTGTATTTACCAAAAGTGAAGGAATGGTAAGAGATGATATTATGGGTGGCAGAAGGTTTCCTGTAAACAGAGAGACCAAGTGAGAAGTTTGGGTTGATGTTAACATCCAGAAAACTAATATTGTTGTCTACCTGTTCTTGAGATGAGAATCTTATGAGGGAATTTGGAAGTTATAGAGGACATAAGTTCAAACAGAGAGTGTTTGTGGTGTGGTTGCCAAATGATGAAGATGTCATCAACGTATCCCAACCAAATGAAGGGTTTTAAGAGGTTTGGGGCAACGATTAATTTTTCAATACTCTGCAAATAAATTTCAGCTAGTAAGAGGGAAAGAGGAGAGCCCATTGTATACAAAACAGGAATACTTATCCAGTGAATCAAAACAGTCATAAAGATCTTTTATGAGTTTCCCAGGAAGTTCTTGGTGCTCCATTAGTTTTTTGACCATGAGCATGTAGGCATCAAAGAAAGGAACAGAAGGAAATAATGAATCCACGTCAAAGGTATACAAAAAATCTTGAGGATTGATGGATGAAGAGAGTTTCTGGATGAAGTCCTTGGTTGACATAACAAAATAAAGGTGAATTTTTGTCAGAACATTGCAACATTTGACCAATTGCCTTTCAAGATTGACTGCTGGAGAAAACATATTTTCAATTAAGGGCCTGCCCTAATAGGATGTCCAACTTTATGTAGCATGAATCTGTAAAAACAACTTGGGAGTACAATAATAAGCTTGGGGGGGGGGGATGTCTTGTGAGAAAGATTTTAGAGAAGATTCTTTAGAAAGCTTAGTAACCACTTTACATACTTTTCCAGTGTTGTCTGCATTGAATCTTATGCAATTAGTTTTTTCCAGGAACTCAGCTGCTTTGTTGCCCAAAAAATTCTTATGGATGAAAACAGGTCATCCTGCCTTGTCTGCTTTACAATCTGCAAGATTATTACATTGGGTGAAATTTCTAAATTTCCTCAAAAGGGCAGAAAAGTATTTGAGCCTTGGGGTTTGAACCTTGGAAATTGAAATAGCCAATTTTGCACGAATGATTGGTTGATGTACGGGATCAGTGTTTTGGATTTCCAAAACACCGATCCCGCCCAACAATTTCATTTTTGAGGAAATTTAGAAATTTCACCCAATGTAATAACATTGCAGTTTGTAAAGCAGAAAAGGCAGGATTTCCTGTTTTAATCCATAAGAATTCTTTGGACAACAAAGCAGCTGAGTTCCTGGAAAAAACTAATTGCATAAGACTAGCTTTCTAAAGAATCTTCTCTAAAATCTTTCTCACAAGACATCCCCCCACCCCAGCTTATTATTGTACTCCCAGGTTGTTTTTACAGATCAAGCTACATAAAGTTGGACATCCTATTAGGCCCTTAATTGAAAATGTTTTCTCCAGCAGTCAATCTTGAAAGGCAATTGGTCAAATGTTGCAATGTTCTGACAAAAATTCACCCTTATTTTGTTATGTCAACCACGGACTTCATCCAGAAACTCTCTTCATCCATCAATCCTCAAGATTTTTTGCATACCTTTGACGTGGATTCATTATTTCCTTCCGTTCCTTTCTTTGATGCCTACATGCTCATGGTCAAAAAACTAATGGAACACCAAGAACTTCCTGGGAAACTTATGAAAGATCTTTATGACTGTTTTGATTCTTTTGGATAAGTATTCCTGTTTTGTATACAATGGTATGTACTACCAACAAAAACAAGGTGTACCAGTGGACTCTCCTCTTTCCCCTTTACTTGCTGAATTTTATTTGCAGAATATTGAAAAATTAATCGTTGCCCCACACCGTTTAAAACCCTTCATTTGGTTAGGATATGTTGATGACATCTTCATCATTTGGCCACACCACAAACACTCTCTGTTTGAGCTTATGTCCTCTACAACTTCCAAATCCCTCATATAAGATTCTCGTCTCAAGAACAGGTCGACAACAATATTATAGTTTTCTGGATGTTAACATCAACCCAAACTTCTCACTTGGTCTCTCTGTTTGCAGGAAACCTTCTGCCACCCATAATATCATTCCTTACCATTCCTGCAGGCAACCCTTCTACCTCCCTTTCAATTTTAACCATCGGCGATACGCCCGCGATTCCGAATTGGTGAAATGTTAAACGTATTGCTCCGTTCAACAATCGAAAAGCTCTCAGGTACCGCAAAAGCATTGAAATCTTCCTTACTCCTAACACTTGCAAAGCAGATGCACCTTTGAACATACCTATCATTTGGAAAGCTATTTTGAAATCTGCAACAACTGATGCTTATACCACGGGTTTCATTGCATGGCTGATGAAGGTAGAGGTCACTACCAAAATGTCCCAACACTTGTAATTTTTACGTAACTTTTGCATGATATGTGGACATCAAGAATTTTTCTAATGTTACTATCATACAATTATTTCATGTTGATTTCTTAGCAGTTTGTGAAGACAGGATGATTTATTTGTTTCGTACTGATGATTTCTGAAGCAAAATGCTATGTCAGTTTAAATTAGGGCACAAAAATCCCAGGTGCCTGGAAAACTGGCACTGGTGCCTGATTTTTTATTTTATTTTTATCTCAGATTTTGTAATTTCTGTTGTATAATCCTCTGATTATTTGTTAAAAAGTTACAAATTTTGGTTCTCCTGATAACACACACACACAAAAAAAAAAAACATTTCTTCACCATTTAAAAAAATTTTTATGTTAGGTGTCAGGAAAGGTGCTGGAAAAGTACCAAAAATGCAGTTGCAGAAAAAATGTCATGCAATATGGAAATAGAGGACTGCAAAGAGATTGAAAGAATATATAATCAGGATCATTGTCAACCATTATCAAACCACTGTTGGACAAAGGTCTTCCCAAGTTTCTTCCACAATGATCTGTCTTGAGCCTGTCTCCTCCATGTCACTCCCACATGCTTTTGAATTCCATCCACCCATC
This sequence comes from Macrothele yani, assembly GCA_039090855.1. Taxonomy (NCBI): domain Eukaryota; kingdom Metazoa; phylum Arthropoda; class Arachnida; order Araneae; family Macrothelidae; genus Macrothele; species Macrothele yani. The sequence goes on along the minus strand of CM077022.1, from coordinate 8,013,150 downwards.
TCCCATGTGGTCGTCTTCAGAGTCTTTTCCTGTTCCTTGGAATCCAGTCTAAAATTTCGGTTGTTCATCAGTAGTCTGTCCTTCTGGCAAGCCCATTGCTATTTCGGGGATTTTACTCTGATCATGATGTCTTCCACTCTTGTCAGTTTCCTTATCCACGAGTTCCTCTTCTTATCTTTCCTGGTTAGACAAAGCATGCTTCTCTCCAGGCTTCTTTGAGTTGTCTGCAGTTTTTGTGTCTTTTTTAGTTAAGTTCCATGTCTCTGCACCATATGTAAACACTGGAAGGATGTGCATTGATTAAACACTTCTTTTAAGACATAATGACATATTGCTCTTAAAAATTGTAGTTTCTTCCAAAAGCTCTCCATCCAAGTTTTATATGCCAATTAATTTCTTCATCACAATGATTGTCGTTTGATATCTGCTGTCGAAGGTAAATGCAGGTATCAGTTATCTCCAGCTTTTCCCCATCAATTGCAAAATCTTCATTTTTTGCAAAAGCATTGTACATCAGTTTTGTCTTGCGAAAGTTAGTTTTTAATCCCACTTCTTTATTCTTGTCAGCAAATTCCTAGATCATACTCTGCAGTTGCAAAAATGACTGTCGTCAGCCAAACAAAGGTGAGTTAAATAATCTCCATTAATCTTTATCCCTTTGTTTTCCCAGTTCAATGATTGAAAGGCATTTTGCAATGTGGCATTAAAGAGTTTGGGAGATATGGTGTCACTTTGTCTCAATTTTTTTTATTGGTGCTGTATCCTCAAATAGCCAAACCTTTGCACTTCCTAGATTTTATTTACTAATGCATGGATCTTCAATACTGCAGGCTTTTAAGGCCATCATTACTGCTGGTGGTTTTATGGAATCAAAGGCCTTTTCATGATCAATAAAAGCCATACATAATGGGAGTTCATATTCCTTTGCTCTTTCAATTAGATCTCTGAGTATATGTATATGATCTATAGTGTTGTAGCCACTCCTGAACCCAGCTTGTTCTCTCGGTTCAGCCATGTCCAGTGTTACCTTCAAGTGATGTGAAAGAACCTAGGTGAAGATTTTATAAACCACTGATAGAAGGCTGGTGTGACTAGTTCCTGGGATCCTTAATGTCACTTTTTTTTTATGTAGCAGGACCATTGTAGCATTGTTCCAATCCTCAGGAAGCTTTCCTTCATTGAGACATCTAGTGAAAACTTGGACGAGTCTTGTTTCAGTTTCTCCACTTGCTTCTTGTATGATGTCCACAGTAATTCCATCTTCTCCTGGAACTCTTTCCCCATTTCATGTTTTTAACTGCATGTGTAACTTCTGCCAGGAGGACTAGAGGGACTTTGGTGCTAGTACCTTCCGTAATGTCTGGAGTAGATGTATCATGCCTTTCATGTAGTTTTGAATAGAAATCTTTCACTCTCATCAAAATTTCTCCTCTTTCTTGTTACAGTACCATCTTCTTTTCTCAGTGTCATAATCTGTTTTCTTCCCTGACTGAGATGTCCCTTTGTTCTCTTCAGGCTTTGGTTGTTTTCAATTGCTTTTCTCACTAGTTCACAAATGAATTTCCTTATGTCTTCAGTGATATTTTTTCGTACTGTCTTTTCATAGCTCTGTATATTTCACTTTGGAAGTTACAACTTTTTTTTTTTCATCCATATTTCCCTTCTCTTTTGCATCAGCATTTTTGTTTTTCCAGATATTTTCATATATTTAACTCCTTAGTACCACCTATTTTTCTTGCTGTTTCCATAAGAGCCATGATTAGTTCTATGTTAACTTCAGAGATGTCCACTTCTTTCGATGTTAAGCCTTCTAAAGCAGATAATCTGTTTCTCAGTTCCAATTTGAAGGTAGCATGATGCTTTTTAAAGTTGGTCATGTCAATGCATTTTGTTTGTTTTATGAGTTTGCCACGTTCGAGTTTAGTGTTGAAGTGCATCTTACATCTCACCTTTCTATGGTCACTCCCAGTGTTGAACCTGTTTAGCACACCGCAGTCTTCAATGAAAATTTTATTGTCACACATAATGTAATCAATTTCACTTGTCATCCCATAGGGATGCCTCCACGTCAATTTCCTATGTTGATTTTTCTTGAAAAAGGAATTCATGATGAAAAACCTTTCTGCCTCTGCAAACTCTATGAGTATTTCCACTTTGGTTTCTGTTCCTGTGATCGAATTTACCTACCAAAGTTTCACTCTGTTGCCCTATTTTCACACTGAAATCACCCACAATGATCTTCCCAAGTGCTGCTTGCCTTTGTTATTTAGATGCCGAATTGCTTCGTAAAATTCTTCGATTTCTTCCTCAGGGTGATTTGTGGTGGATACATATAAGCTTGAGTAATCTCAGTCTGGTATCTTTTTGAGAGTTGGATAACAGGTCTCTCAGCTCTGACCAAGGAACTTCCAACTTCTAGAACATTGTCCTTCAGTTTCTTGTTCATTATAAGTCCACCACTAGTTCTGCCAGTATCTGTCCTGTGATAGTAAAAGAGATGTCCACTTTTCAGTTCAATGATATCTTTTCCGTTTCTTCTTACCTCACTTAGCCCAGTGATGTCCCTAGAAATCATCTATTAAATGTAGCCAAAGTCAGAATCAGATGGCAGCCTAGTCCGGTCCTCCGGTGATTCTTAGCACCCTCTGCCTTCATGTCGCACTAGCCACTTCCTTGGCCATTATTCCAGCTGCCGGGGACATATATATAATACATACATTAAATTGAAACGCATAGAAACTACAATTTTGAATTTTAACAAAACCTAAAAACTGGTAAATGCCCACCTGGAGAAAAGAAGGATTGTAGAACATATTGGCAGCTCTCACCTATAGCTTTTTCAAGGTCCTGCACAGATCACAACTTTCTCAGTTCTACACAGACCAAAAAAATGTGCGTTTCTGCTATATTCCGTTTGCAAAACAAAACTTAATAGAATACCAGTAAATAATTAATTAAGCCTTAAACTAGAAGCTGTAAAATTCCTAAATTGCAATGGAGCTCACAAAAGTAAACTTCTGATAGAGAATTCAAAAGAACTAAGAAGTAAGCAAGTAATTTAGAAAACGTTTGAATTTTTTTTTTAATTCCACTGCAAACTGAATATTCTAAACCTGATACACACTTACAACCCAGAATATTTCAAAACACAATGCACTGTTGGAAACAACTTGGTTGCAGAAAAGAACATAAACAGTCATATCAGAATAATATGACCTACCTAATAATGGGAATAACCACCCTTGGCCCAGATGACAGCAGCAAGACAGCATGGCATGGATGCAATGAGGCTGTGGAAGGTTGCCCGAGGCACTCGTACCCATTTGGACTGCAGCATAGTACGGAGGTCCAGGAGTTGACGTGGTTGCGGGTCGGCTCGTCGAACCTGTCAATCCAAATAGTCCCACAAGTGCTCTATGGGACAGCTCAGGGGATTTCGCTTTCCAAGGGAGAAGGGTGACATTACTGCCGTGTTCCTGGAACCCGTCATGCACCTTCTTAGTGATGTGGCATGGCACTTTGTCCTGTTGGTAGGCACCATTGCCACCAGGGTAAATGTCCAACATGAAGGGATGCATGTGGTCAGCGATGATGGACAGGTAGTCATTGGCGTTTAGAGACCCATCCAGTGGTACCAGCAGTCCCAGGTCATACCAGGAACCCCCCCCCCCTGACATCAACACTGCCATTGCCGGCCTGTACTTGACTGACAAGCTTCTCTATGTGTTAGTTTTCTTGTATTTGATGCCGTATCCGCCACCGCCCATCACTTCTGTGGAGTAGAAACCTTTATTTGTCGGAGGAGGCAACCTTTTCCCACTCTTTCACTGTCCAGTGACCATAGTCCCATGCCAACTACAGGCATTGTTGCCTATGGACCTTGGTTAATGTGCGCTTTGATGCAGCATAGACTCTGGAGACCCATGCGTAACAGGGTTTGCTCTACTGTTATCGGGGACACATAACTGATGACCTAGCTTTCATTTGCGTTGTCAATTGCTGCACTCTTGCACGTTGATGTTCTCCTCTGAGGTGAATGGCCTTTGGGGCTCCACAGTTATGATGGCGGAAGGTACTCGGTGTGCCAGTAGTCCATTCTTGGTACACTCTTACTACAGCACCTCGTGAACAACCCACGAAGTCTGCTGTTTCTGAGATGCTACTACCTTTGGCATGGTAGCCGATGATCATTCCTTTTTTGAACATCCAGCAAACCACTACCTCTGCCCATTGTGCTTATGTGATGCATTATGGCTCATCTATCCTGGCCGGCCGCTTATATCTCCATGTGGTCTACCTTGTCACATGCACTTTGTGATGCACCTGGGCGAGTAAACACACCTGCCAACTACTACAGAATGACCGTAGTTTCTACAGATTTAGTTGTTTAACTATGGAACTCGCTGTTGAAACTACGGATTCTACGAATTTTCATTTTGTTTTTTTTATTTTGCTGTTACGAAACAACACGAAATACCGTCCCCAGACGGTATTCAAGCACTTTTCAAAACTTCCGAAAACAGTAGTTAAACGGAGTAAAAAATTTTGCCATAATTGTAATTTTGTTCTCCCGATGTTGCCTTTGTGTTCCGTAGTCTTGTTAAATATCATTTTATTGCATAAATGTACGTATTTCATCTTGAAACTATAGGCAACAATTTGCCAAAACGGAAGTTAGACGCCGCAAGAATTTCCTTGTGATCTTCTTTCACGAATTCGAGGAATTCCGCCTTTTTCGTTATTATTTTGGTCATTTGCAAGATCAAGTGAACAGAATCTTTTGGGGAGTTGGTGTGGGGGTGCTCGTTGGGGGACAGAGTTTATTTTTTCCGTAATCGTAATTTATATCTTCTCGCGATGTTGCCTCTGTGTCTGTCCAGTATTAATGTTAAATAACATTTTACTGCATAAATATTTGTATTTGAGCTTGAAAATAGGGGAAAAGTTTTCAAAACCCGAAGTATGACAGGGCAAAGATTTCTCCCGCGCAATATTTCTGCTCTCCTGCGTTGTTAAATATCTTTTCCTATAAGTTTTGCATTCAAGCTTGATAAGGGAGGGGAAATTCCTAAAAATGGAAGTGATGAAGTTGGAATATTTGTAAAAATTGATGCATGGTGTTCAAAAGTATTAATATTCTCAAAGTTACACCATTTATCTAAAATAATTAACGCTTTGATATCATGCGCTCATTCATGTTTCTCAGGCTGAAAGTTCTTTCAGCATGATGGATGAAATCATTGTTATCAAAAAGCATAAAAAAGGGGGGAAGGAAGAAAAGCGACAATGAAGAAATAGGGAGAGAAAGATATCAGCACAAAAAAATTAAGCAATGGATGCTGTGCAGCTACAGAGTCAACAAAAGACAAACTGACAGTAGTCCATATTCTTGTGTTTTTTTATTTTTCACCCAGCTAAAACATTCAGCTTTTTTTCCCCCTTTGGTCTCATCTTGTCATAAACTGCAATGTTAGAGGCAATATGATCATATGGTAAGTGGAGGTTTGCGCACTGCGCGTTCACTTGCTTGGATTTCCCATCTGTCAAGTGTGAAATTCTTAACGTTATCTGACAGATTTTTACTGGTGGAAGTTTCGAAATTAAATCTCACAATGTTACCTACCATGCCCTCACCAGGGGAATCAACTTTGTGTTTCGCATGTGATAAGTATGTTTCATTAGTGTCCTTGATTGTTGTAATTTTTTGTTGTGGTGTGTATTTCTTTTTCACAAAGAGATGGATCGTTTTGTAAAAAAGCGTCTATGTATGCCACGTGATAATACTACGTAGTTACTGCTGACAAGGCTGTACCTAATGTTGGCATGTATGGGTACACTGTGATTCTGGGGGTGGTCATAATATTCTGATATGACCGTGTATATAAATAAACACAATTCAGATTCACTGCATTGCACAAACTAAAAAAATACAACTGATACCTGCTATAAGGGAATGAAAAGCTTCTACTATGTTCCGTTATGTACAGAAGTATTGTAATCGATGAGAATTGGCGTGAGAAAATGAAAGCATAATCAAGTAAGAAAATTTACCAAGACGTTGCTTGAAAACATGCCTCTAAAAGAACAAGGGACCCTCTGTAATGTGCCTTAAAGCTGAAACACTACTAAAATTACACTTGCTGAGCAGCAATGATTAGCCAAACGAAATTGAAACATAAAATGAAAATGCTGTGTATCTGAAATGTCTGTATATACATGTTGTTTTCTGCAATCAGTTTTTCAGTGCATTGTGCTTTGAAATATTCTGGGTTGTAAGTGTGCGTCAGACCTGGAATATTCAATTTGCAGTGGAATTAAAAAAAAAATTGATTTTTTTTTCTAAATTATTCACTTAGTTTTTTTAGTATTTTTTTTTTTTCTCTTTGAATTCTTTTCGCTGAGAAATTTTCTTTGGTGAGCTCCATTGCAATTTAAGAATTTTACGGCTTCTAGTTTAAAGCTTAATCAATTATTTACAGGTGTTCTATTAAGTTTTGTTTTGTAAACTGAATATAGCAAAAACCCACACTTTTTTGATCTGTGTAAAACTGAAAGAGTTGTGATCTGTGTCAACCCTTGAAAAAAGCCATAGGTGACAGCTGCCAATGTGTTCTACAATCCTTCTTTTCTTCAGGTTGGCATTCACCAATTTTTAGGTTTTGTTAAAATTCGAAATCGTAGTTTCTGTTTTAATTTACTATATCTACTGTGCATTTTTTAATATTCTTTTTAGTAGCTTTTAGCGCAATTTGATTTTCAAAACTTTGGTTAGTTTGGAATGTATGAAATTATTCTTTTTTTGTTTAGCTACATATACATACACTGGCGTGCAAAAATTAAGGAAGAGACGGTTTTTCGAATGCAACGTCGTGCAGAAGTGCTCCACATTGACTCAAATCATACCGTAAGATCCCCAAGATGTAAGAATATGGGACAAGTGAGCAAAACCGTCCAAACAAGGAATCCAAAGGATACAAAGGCACTTTATTGAAAAGGTAACTTCGAGCACAACTGGACAGAAGACAGAAACGTCCATGTGACAGGCGACTGCCAAGAAAAATCCAGTCTTTAGTAGGGGAAATGATCACCCCTGACTGCGTTGCAGGATTTACAACGTCTGTCCATGCTGAGGATGAGGTTGTCAAGGAGCTATTAAGGCATTGCGGCCCATTCTTCTTGTAGCGCCAATCGCAGCTGCGGAATCGTTGCTGGCGGCTGGTGACGTGCTGCCAAGCGTTTCCCAAGAAGGTCCCACACATATTCGACTGGATTTAGGTCCGGGGGACCTTGCGGGCCAATCCATGCGTTGAATTTCTTCACTCTCCAACAGCCACTGTATGATGAGGTGTAGCGTTGTCGTCCATGAAGAGGAACTCGAGACCCACAGCACCTCCAAACAGACGCGCGAGAGGCAGGAGAACCTTGGTACAACAGCGGACACCAGTGATTGAACCTCCTTGGAAGATGTGGAGGTCAGTACGGCTACCAAGCATGATACTGCCCCAAACGAGAACTCCGCCACCTCCAAATCGGTCCCTTTCGATGATGTTGGAGGTGTGGTTGTGTGTTCCTTGCTCTCTCCAGGTGTGTATACGTCCAGAATCGCTCATCAGACTAAATCGGCTCTCATCCGTAAAGAAAACTCTACCCCATTGCTGATGTGTCCATTTTCTTGTGTTCCTGGCACCACAGAAACCACCGTCTCCGATGAGCAGGCATTAATGGCACATACTGTACTGGTCGTCATGCAAATAGACCACCTTTGTGCAGCACCCTGGCCACAGTAAAACGCGATAACGGGCGTCCAGTTGTCTGTTGCATGTGCCTTGCGATTTCTCCCGCTGTCTGCAGTCTGTCTCTTCTCACCTGTAGGACAATATACCGGTCGTCCCCCGCCGTGGTTGCTCGTGGACGACCACTGCTAAACTCTCGGACAGCTGTTCCTGTCGTTTAAAATGCTCTCCAAGCTCGTGAAACGATGCTGTGAGCGATCCCGAACTCCTCGGCCACACTAGTCACACTTCGATCTTCTTCCAACTTCCCAATGACGCGACCTCGGGTAAAGTCATCCAGATGTCGCCTACTGGATTGCCTATTGGCCATATCACACGGTGGCAGCAACTCAACGTCGTTCAAACCGATGTACACCGTGCAATAGCTTTCACCGAATAGCTGAGCGTACACCGCCCATGTGCTATACCCTTCCGACACCCCCCACGTCATGCTGCATATATGCGCATGCCCTCCCGTACCAGACCCTAGTCTATCTCCTGGGTGATCTTTCGGTCCGTTATGCTAATTTCTCCTCTTTGTCCTTAATTTTTGCACACCAGTGTATTTTACATACAAACATTCTGACTGAAAATACGATGCAAAAAGGCAGTATCATTTGTGCTCGCGAAAGCCTACGTGCTGTGAGTAGCCTGCAGAGCTTTTCCATGGCATGTAACAATTTGGTGAATTGCATTCGTTAGAAGAGTGGCAGTGGCCTTTTTAATATAACGATCATTTCTTCCTTACTTCTTCTGTCTTCTAGGTTGGTCATCCTGTGAATCATAGTTTTTCTGTGGGAAATTACAGTTCAGATCAACATGCCAGATGCAGATTATACAACAATCTTTTTTTATTAGGTGCCGGATCCCCCCCCCCGGTCTTTAAATTACACACTGCTGCAAATCATGTGTTAGATTTCTTTTTCGTGGTCTGTGGATTACACGTCACCATAAATCTTACAGGTTTTTTTTTTTTTTTAATTTTATGGTCTGCCAATTATACGAAGGAAAATATGGTACTATGAAATATGTACCAAACCTGACTTCCACAAATTGTGCTTTAATAAAATCAAAATCTGAAATTTAAATCTTTTGAGAGCAGCAACTGGAAGAATGGAAAATTGGAACTTTATTTTGCAGTAAGTGGTTTAGGTAAAAAGAAAAAATTGACAACAAATATACTGTATTTTATCACTTTCCATTCCAGGATCATCACTACACATTATGTTCATGCATTATTTTTTGAAATCTGACTTCGTTTCATCATGCTCCTAAATTTTGGGAGCTGGCTCCTAGATCTGGAATATATTTGTCTAGCCCTGGTCTAAATAGTATAGACTAGATGAATGAATTTATATATTTTGGGAGCATGTTTAACAGAGAAAGCATATTTGATGGTGAATTTATTAGGTGTGCAACTTAGTTCTCGGCCCCTAACTGCAAGCGATCATAGGACGTCGCCAAGTGCAAATAGCTGTGTGTGATAATGGCTGATTGCAGCGCCATCCAACAGCTTTCCAGGCAACTGTAACCACTCACAGCTGTAATGACAGGTGGGACGAAAGTTGACGGTGAAAGCAATGTCATTCGAGAAGCAACATTTGAGGCACTGCCTCCTGTTCACGTTTCAGCTGAAAAAAGTGTCATGGAAGCCCAGCAAATGATCTGTGCTGCTTTCAGTGAGGCTGCTGTGTCCTACAGTACATGTAAGAAGTGGTTCCATCGGTTTAAGCTGGGAAATTTTGATCTCCGTGAAGCAGAAAGTCCGAGACAGCCACAGAAAGTTGACGATGAGAAACTGGAACAACTGTTGGACGCAGATCCCTGTCACACACAGTCAGAGCTCACCCAGAAGCTCGAAGTAACACGGCAAGCCATTGCAAAGTGCCTGCACAAGCTTGGACGGATTCACAAGGAGGGCCGTTGGATGCCCACCAACTCGCAGCTGCGAAATAAGTCTAGGCGCTACGATGTTGATGTGTCCTTGCTCTCCAGATTCAAGAGGGATTTCCTCCACAAGATTTTGACCTGTGATGAGAAGTGGATCCTCTACAATAATCCTAAGCGGTTCAAATCGTGGGTTTATCCAGGTCAGCCTACCACCAGTACCGCCAAACCGAATATCCACGCCAGGAAGTTGTTGCTGTGCATATGGTGGGATCAGCGTGGTGTCGTACACTATGAGTTGCTCAAACCTGATGAAATGGTCAATGCTGAGCGTTATTGTCAGCAACTCATTCGTGTGAGTGACGCACTGGAGGTGAAAAGGCCATACACTGGCAAGGGCAGAAGGTCGGTTCTGTTGCTTCAGGATAACGCACGTCCTCACACCACGAAAATTACTTTAAACACGATCACCGACCTGGGATGGGAGATTTTGTCCCACCCGGCATATTCTCCAGACTTCGCCCCATCGAATTATCACCTCTTTCGCTCCCTGCAACATCACCTAAGTGATACACACTTCACTTCTGTCAAGGAGGTCCGCACAAGTATTGATGACTTTATCAACTTGAAACAGCCCTCTTTTTTCCGCAGTGACATTCGGCAGCTCCCTGACCGATAGCTCAAATGTATCCAACACTATGGGGATTATTTCCCTGATTAGGTGCGTATTCGATTTGCTATAATTTGCTGTCAACTTGTCATGCCTGGGGCTGAGAATTAAGTTGCATACCTGATAATAGGTGAGTTTATTCATCTCCAAAAGTCATAGCTAGCTGCCTTTTGGAGGATTTCACAGGACCGATGGGTTCTCAAAAAGGTCCAGAGTGGTTGTATGTGAAAATGTAATTGTTCCAACTCTGGTGTACATCAGTGAAACCTGAGTACTGGGGAAGAAATATAGGTGTTTTTGCTCTGAAAAGATTTGTTACTTACAGGAGGTTTTTGTCGAAACACATTCATGTGTAAATGAAATGTGTTGCAAATGGAAAGCAAAATGATAAACTGATTTTAATGTAAGGCGGAGACAAATATTCTGAGGTGGTTTGACTGTGTTTAGATGCTTACTGAGAGAATTTGTTCAGCCTAAGTGGCAGGAAAGGAAGAGGAAGGCCAAAAAATTATGGGAGGACTAGATTAAGGAATGTCTACATGAAATATATATATATATATATATATATATATATATATATATATATATATATATATATATAATAAGTTTGAAGTACCAAAGGTCTTATGTGTGATGGATGTCAGTGAAGCTCGAGTTGTGTGCTGAGATCACTGCAAATGGAGACATTTGATACATCAACAGTAAGTAAAATCTAGCACCATCAGTTTTAAACCTTAATCTATCTGATAAGCTTTTTTGAACAGCTAACCTCTGATTCTTGGAGAACAACTTAGTGATATGTAGGTATGCTTTCTCAGTTATTTTATTCATTGCTGTCATACAGTTGAAACATATCATCCACTGGAGAATATCGTTTGATCAATAATAAGTTAATTGAAATTGAAAATTTATGTGTTTATATTTGAAATACCAGAAGTTAATTTTCTGGAATGCTTTAGCATAAGATTTAATCCACTGAAGTCTAGATGCTGTAAGATTTAATCCACTGAAGTCTTTTTCATTTTCAGCCCTCTAGAAGAGAACTGTATGGCAGGAACACTGAAAGCAAATGAGTCCGATTTAGAACTTCTTACGTTAATCTCAAAAAAAGATAGTAAATTTCAAGTTACTGATATTTCCAAGGATCCAGTGGTACATAATTTTAATATTTATAATCCTTTTAATGTTTTTTATGCATTTAATATCGATTTTGATTAGTGTGCAATCATTGTATTTTGATTTATTTGTTCTAAAATTTATTTTCTTACCACATTTTGAATATGTAGTACTCTTTTCCATTCAAGTCAACCAAGCAAAAAACCTCACCTTCTTTGATTTATATCAATTTTGACATACTTATTTTACTTTATGAAAGAAGTGTCCATGCTAATTTTCAAAGTTTTATTGTTCGTTTTTCAGGAGTTTAGAACACCTGAAGTTTGAAAAAACATGCAAATTTGTGTGCACAGACCAGTGTAAATTAGAACATTTTTCACTTGAGATGCAAAGCTTATAGTGAGCTCATGTTAAATCTCTTTAAATGAGCTTTAAAATGATATATAACTCAACTATATTAAATTAAATATTTCAAGGGCCGCCCCGGTGGCGCAGTGATCTAAGCGATGGCCTCTGATCATTCGTCCGAAAGGGGTCCGGGTTCGAATCCCGGTGAGGCATGGATGTTGTGTTTGTCTTATGGCACTCCCTTCCCTGGAACCAGTGACCCTAAATTAGGGACGGGCGACTGCTTTATAGCCCATTGAGTTGCTTACGGTGGTCGTTAAACCTCCAATCAAAATATATATATATATATATATATATATTTCAAGGTCAACAATAAAAATATTTGACTCTGAATGTCTCAAAATCCCTCTAAAAATTAAAATATATACACGGTCATATCAGAATAATATGACCACCCCCAGAATCACAGTGTACCCTCTCAGGCGCATCACACAGTGTACGTGACAATGTCGACCACACAGAAATATGAGAGGCCGGCCAGGACAGGTGAGCCATAGTGCATCGTATGAGCACAATGTATTCAAAAAGGAATTCTCATTGGCTACAGTGCCAAGGGTGAAAGCATCTCAGAAACAGCAGACTTTGTGGGCTGTTCACAAGATGCTGTAGTAAGGGTGTTCCAAGAATAGACCGCTGGCACAACTGAGTACCTCCCGATGTCACAACTGTGGAGCCCCAAAGGCCGTCGACCCCCAGAGGAGAACATCGACTGGTAAAGGGGCAATCAACGTGCAACAGTGCAGCTATTGACCACGCAAATGAACACCGAAGCACCCAGATATGTGTCCCCAATAACAGTAGAGTGAACCCTGTTACGCATAAGTCTCCAGAGTAGACGCTGCGTCAAGGCACCCATGTTAACCCTGCTTTGCCAGCAATGACACTTGCAGTTCACATGGGACAACTATCCTTGGACAGTGCAAAAGTGGGAAAAGGTTGTCTTCTCCGACGAATCGCGGTTTTTACTCCACATAAGTGACTGGCAGTGGCGGATACAGCGTCAGACACACAAGAACCTACACCAGGACACACTTGTCAGTGAAGTACAGGCCGGCGGTGGCAGTGTACATGTTTGGGGGATGTTTTCCTGGCATGACCTGGGATGGATCCCTGAACACCAATGGCTACCTGTCCATCCTCGCTGACCACATGCATACCTTTATGTTGGACATTTACCCTAGTGATGATGGTGTCTACCAACAGGACAATATGACGTACCACATCGCTAAGGTGGGCAGTGTGCATGTCTAGTGGATGTTTTCCTGGTATGACCTGGGACCGCTGTTACCACTGGATGGGTCCCTGAACACCAATGACTACCTGTCCATCCTCGCTGACCACGTGCATCCCTTTATATTGGACATTTACCCTAGTGGTGATTGTGTTTACCAACAGGACAATACGCCGTTCCACATCGCTTAGGGGGTGCATGACTGGTTCCAGGAACACGACAGTGATGTCTCTGTTCTCCCTTGGCTGGCAAAATTGCCCGATCTTAATCCCATAGAGCAGTTGTGGGACTACTTGGATCAGCAGGTTTGATGTGCCGACCCACAACCACGTCATCTCCAGGACCTCCGTGCTCTGCTGCAGTCCGAATAGGCACGTGTGCCTCGGGCAACCTTCCAGGGCTTCATTGCATCCATGCCACACCGTCTCGCCGCTCTCATCCAGGCCAAGGGTGGTTATTCCCATTAATTAGGTAGGTGGGCATATTATTCTGATACAACTGTGTATATACTAGCAGTCATTCCCGATCTTCGAAAGGTAAATGTATAAAACAATTTTTGAACATAAAATTAAATAAAGGGAAAAGTAATTTAAGATCCATAACTGTTTTCGGATTTGGAACGGGGTTACGCGCTTGCACGTGACATGTCAGTGCACGTGGTTTGACATAAAATGGTAGCAAGCTTTAGCACCCCTTTATTTTAAATAAAATTTCATGGAATTTTTACAGCATTTCAATGTTTCTAGCATAATTTTTTTAAACCTATCAGCATTTTGAACAGTTAAGCTAAGCTACCCTTTTGAATTGTTATTATCATATATTTTTTCATCCTATTTATTACACATGTTCTAATCAGTAAGATCACTCATCATTCACTGTGCTGCCATCTACAGGACCAAATAAAATCACCAAACTGAAAAAAAAAGGGGGGGGTTGCTAATTCATTATTTTATCAATATTAAATTAATTATCTATATTATTTTTATTTCCTTCATTTTACATATCCACTCCTAGGGGTTTAATTTTTTTTGTTCTGTTTTGCATTTTTTTCCGGTATCTATTATGGTTTTCCATAATTATCAATGTGTCATGGCGAAAATTTTAACCTCTGATGAATTTCAGAGAGACCTGATCAATCTTTCTGTTGGTTTATCAGAGATTAATTAATGCAAAAATTTTCTTCCATGACATACGTTAGAAGAAAATTCCTGGTTGAAAGGCAGGGGAATTCAAGCGCAAAATTTGCTTGTCTTAATCACTACCAGGAAAACAAAATTTCATGTTGGAAAAAAAAAAAAAAAAAAGAATATTTGATTTAACTGACTTTGGGGTTTTGAAAATAATTATTTTATCTGTTCTTTTATCGCGATAGGAAAAGGCGAGTAGGTGTGCAGCTCAGAGAATCAAAATTAATTTTGGTTTAACATCACGGAACGAGAGAAAAAGAAAATTAAAATTAGTGATTTTCTGCAAAGCAAGAATCCGCCATTTTTGCGTTCCTGTTTCCAAAGTCGCCCAAAAGTGTAACATCTTTTCGTCTTTTGGGTAAGGAATTCAGCAACGAAATCTATTTTTAGAACCTCAGGGTCAAGATGGGCCTGCTCTGCACGTGTGAAGGTCAGAGGTCACTCGAGGCGTGGGAGTGAAGATTCCGTTGGGAGAGTCGTGAGTTGCTAGGCTGAAGTTTCGACCAATGAGAGGGGTCGGCGGTTTTTCAAGCACCCCCTGAGTTTTATCCGTTGAGAGTCACTTTTGGTACTTGACTTTTGCTGACCGGAGAGAAAGAGGGGACGGCCGAGTCTCTCCTCGCCTTTTTGGCAGAGGAGGGGGCGGCAAGAAGGAAAATTTCGTATTGTAATCTAAACGGACAACAGTTGAAATTGAATTTCAAGGATCTCATTACTGGAGAGGAAATGCTTGCAGATTCAACCCTCTCCTCCTCTCCTAGTGGACGACGGAGGAGTGAACTGCAATAAAAAAGAAAAGTAATAACTACCGGGAATTGATCTCCGCAGGAGAATTTTCTGCCAGCGCAACCCGAATGCTGTTACTACTCGGTTCAATATGGAATGAACTCTTCAAGCCAGTTCAACCAGACACTGGAAGTTCCGAAAAAAAAAAGGGGCATGCACGGCTTTGTAGAAGATACCGCCTTTAACTGCTGAATCGTCGAGTTGGGCCCTACTGATTACAACAAAGGGTCCACCAGCAGGGTTCCAAAATGCCCGTTTCCTGTATCGTTGGCCAAACACGCTGCCTCATGAATCCGTTTTCACCATTTGCTTTTATACTTCTGTGGTAAATTTTGAAAATGCCTCAGAAAAAGGAAAAGAGAAAAAAAAAAGAGGAAAAAAAAAAGCACCTTGGAAGTGAAGTGAAAATCAACCGGGACAGTGGTGTTCTCTGAGGGAGAGTTTTTTTCTTTATTTATTCATTTTATCTATTATTAGGCTGTGAAACCTTTTTTTTTTATTATTATCGACGGTTAGTGTGCTTGGCAGGAAGTGTTGCTGCCCCCAGTCCTAAAGGTAAAATTCTCTCGGCATTTTCTTTTTTGTATTATGTTGTGGTTTCTTTAAAATTATAAAACGAGTTGATTTTAAAAGTGGGGGCTGTCGGAAAAATATATTGCAAGACAAAAAAAAGAGAGGGGAGTTGAAGATGCTTTCATTTATGTTTTTTTTTTGTGTTGTCATGTCTGGTAGTTTAGCAACTTCCCAGGCCAGTAAATTTTGATGTATCGGAGAAATTTAGTTTAATAGTTTGAGCCCAGTAAATTTTGGTGCATCGATAATAGTTTAGTTGGGCATGTGATATTTAAAAAGCAGTGTTATTGTGATGTCGTGGGTGATAAAATAATTGTAAACATTTCTCTCTAGTCTTTTACAGCGTTGAGTTATTTTTTTTTTTTATGAGTGAAGATAAATTATGGGATGATTTATATTGGAATTTTGGGAACATATTATAGTGTGATGAAATTGGAAACCTAAAGTGTTGTTTACATTCTTGGAGTGTTGAGTGTCGAAATTAAGATGGTAGGTGTGTTATTTGAGGACCAGTATTTTACATGCTCCAGATGAGTGTTAATCTCCCATTGGAAAGGGGTGATCTTAGGGCAAGCAGGGAACTTGTCCTAGGGCAGAGGGCTCTGAGTAGGGAATTTTCACCAGGATGCGATATGTGCAAAATAAAAGTTGAGGTATTTAGGTTCTCAAGTTTAGTATTTTCACAAAAAGAATGAACATCATGGGTTGAGAAGACACACTTTTGCTCACCAGTTCCAGTATTAATTGTTCTTTTCTTTGGCCTAAATTTTCTTGTTTTTACTATAAGGTTAAAAGTCTAAACGTAATTTTAATTTTCAATAAGGTGAAAATATTTAGTGGGTTATGTAAATGGTCAGTGTTATTGTCTGAAGTGGACCTGCGCATTGCCATGGTGCAGAGGAATTTCCTTGCTTGTGATTTTTCCTGGGATATATGTGGATATAGAGATAAGTGAATTTTCCTGGGATATATGTGTAGAGAGATAAAGTGAATTTTCCTGGGATATATGTGGAGAGAGATAGAGTGAATTTTCCTGGGATATATGTGGATACTGTGATTTAGGATTTCTTGGGATATAGAGAGATAAGTGAATTTTCCTGGGATATATGTGGAGAGAGATAAGTGAAATTTCCTGGGATATATGTGGATATAGTGATTTAGGATTTCTTGGGATATAGAGAGATAAAGTGAATTTTCCTGGGATATATGTTGATATTGTGATTTAGAATTTCTTGGGATATATACAGAGATAAGTGAATTTTTCCTGAGATATAGTTGTGTTAGTTCTGGGCCGGATGTGCCTGGAGTATTTAGGGTTGAAGTACGACAGGCTCTTGCAGGCGTGGTTGATCAAGGTGAGATCATGCATTGGTTCGAAAAGGGGAGATCCTTGAAGACGTGGTTTTTGGGGGAAAACTTGTCTTCAAACCCCCCAGTAGTTTCGCTGCTCACGGAGATATGTACTGCCAGCGAGGGTCGGTCGAGCGTTGCTTCAAGAAATGTGGTGAGATCATGTTAGAGGAAATTCTGTGCCTGATGATGATGTGTCACACTTGAGGATTTTTTCCTTTCCCTTTGCATAGGCTGAAAGTGGATTCACGACCCAATTTCACGCCTTCAGCCTGACTTGGTATTTTCTTCCTGTGTTGGTTCTCAAAACCCAGGGTAGTGTCTGAACTGAGAGTATTTGCCTCACCGCTACCTCAGTAATTCACTGCAGGTGTTAAATTCAAGTTTGTTTGGTGATTTAAAGTATCTAAATTTATTTGTTTATGATTTGCTGTAGTGCTAGGGATGTAAATTCTAAATTCTGGTTGTTGGTGTTGGTGAACTTGATATTTAGTTTGGAAATTTAGTTAATTGGTATTTTGAGCTTTTGTTTACAGTGTAGAGTTATTAAGTATCCTGAGCTATTATGTGAAGTGCAGAGTGGGGTGATTTTTATGAGCAAGCTAGTGCAAGAAGATTGTTTGAATTTCTGAATTATGTTGATGTTATGAATAGTGATAATTTTTTTAGATTAGTTAGTGAGGTTTCTTTATAAGTGAAGTAGGTTCATTCAGGATAGTTCTATAGGCTATGTAATGTTAATTAATGCTTGTGCTCAGTGTAAATTCTGTTTTGAGGATAATTTACTTGGTTTGTTTACTTGCTGATAGTAGATTTGTTAAAGTATAATTTGTGGCTCTTAAAATAACTGTAAATTTAATTGAAGTCTTTGAATCTGGTCTGGGAGATTGCGGAGTTTGCTAAGATTGTTTAAATTTAAATCAATAAGTGTAAAATTGTAAATTGGTCATTGAGCTAACTGGGTGAGAGAGAAGAGAGTACGTTTCAAAAGAACAGAATTTGTCCACCTTGTGGAATTAAAAATAATCCAGTATCTTTTTCTTGTGTAAACCATGCGAATCATAGTATGATTTTGAAGGCATAAATTAAAAGCCTAGTGTTCAAACTAACTGTGTTGACATATGTAAAGTTGTGTTGTTCATAAGGCCAGTGGCCAAAGAGAAATAGAAAGTAAATTGAGATTCTGTTTTATACTGCTGTGTTTAAGCAAACAAGAAAAAAGGAAATACCATCTGTTTGTCCTCTAAATTAACTCATTAAGTTTTTAAAGAAAAATAATAAATACAGGCAGTAGCCTTTCAAAAAAAAGTTCAAAATGAGTGCAGTGTGAAAAGTTTTTGTGTGCTGTTGTCTTCCATGACTTGGTCCCATGTACTTCCCCTTAGCTTGACTAAGGCTATCGATCCGAATCCTGGTTTTCTAAGGTAGTTCATAACTGCAATTTTTGTCCTATCCATTTTAGATTGACTTTCACCGCCTCCACAAGTTGTTGTTGAACGAGTACATTTTATCATATGTCTTATAGTGACACATTTTTATACACATGCAACAATATTCACTTATTTTTGCACTTTCAGGTGACTCAACTCTGCTTGAACACAAACAACGCAAACTTTCCAATAACTTCTTGTGGAATGTAAATTTTCAGATGCATTGTTGTTTAGGATGTTCAGGGCCTTTTCTAGTACTTAGAAAATATTTTTGTTTCGAAATGCATCCACCCATCTCCCAACTTTAAATTTTCTATAATTTCCATATTTTGAATTTCAATACCAGCATAAATATAATGCCTTTTAATAAATATCAATATAATCAACATACTCAAAATAAATTTTACTTATTTTTTTTTCCACCAAAACAAATGCCTGCAGGATTTTGAATATTGCAATCGTTTTCTTTGTTTTTCAATCAATATGTTTTCAGAGTCTTTATTTATTTTTTGCATTAAAATGTGTTGATAATAATTTAATATCTTCAAGTTTTGGAAATGGCCTGTTATTTTTACACAATATTGTATT
Organism: Macrothele yani; assembly: GCA_039090855.1. Classification (NCBI taxonomy): domain Eukaryota; kingdom Metazoa; phylum Arthropoda; class Arachnida; order Araneae; family Macrothelidae; genus Macrothele; species Macrothele yani. Next base: position 7,994,152 of record CM077022.1, on the reverse strand, counting down.
AAAGCAGTTTTTTCTTCTCTGTTACAATTCGTAATGTGTTTTAATCGTTTTCTTAAACAATTGTTAGTACTGCCTATATATGTTATTTTTGAAGGAGTAGGGCCTATTAGAATTGGGTATATCCCTGCTTATTCTAATATTTTCGTGTGATTTTTTATTGTTAATTATCAAACCTCCAATATTAGTTACTGAATGGCCAAACTGAAAATTACATCCCCCCTCCCATTTTTATTAATTGTCTTGATAGCTTTTTAATATATGGGAAAGAGTACATATTTCTGTTTTTGCTTTTCATTTTTATTGATAGTTTTCTTTCTTATTTTACTTTTTGTTTCAAGTACAATAAATATTTTTTTCTTATTTTACTTTTGTTTCAACTACTAAAGTAAAATAAGAAAGAAAACTATTTCTAGTGGTGCTCTTGTTTGGTCCTGTAGATGGTAGCACAGTGAATGATGAACGATCTTACTGATTGGAACATGTGTTATAGGATGGAGACCCTGCCCTGTCTTTTGGTTCATTCCGTGCCCTCACAGAAAGCTCACTTCTTGTGAGAACCTGACTTGTTCAGATGTCTGCCCGATGATAGTCTCTTGCCTCAGAAAGCACTTGCAGCACATACCACATTTGAGTTTCAACCATTCCCTTAGTTATTAACTGTAACTTGGAGTTAGTTTAGGTGTGCATATTCCTTTAAATTAATTAATATTTTAGCTTAACGTTTTTAATCTTAGGTGAAGAGAATTAGGGTTACTATGTTTTAGTCACTTGGTCCTAATATGTAAATATAATTTTATTTACAAAGGGGATGGTAGACGCAAAGGCAAAACATACTACATATATATTAAGAATTAGGTGAGTACACGTGACTAACCTTGAAAATATTAATTATACTGAATGTACATTCTTACATAATGAGAATATTAGGTATTGAGCTCATTATATTTATTACAATGTTCATTTTGTTGATTGCTACTACGTAGGATTGAACTTTTTTTTTTTTTTTACTATGATCCCAGAAGGAAACTTGACACACTCGTAGTTAGTAGTCTAAGTAAGATGCATATTTTTTTTTATCACATGTTGAGACCTACTTTGAGACATTAGAGGTCAATTATTTTTATTGTTGACCTTGAAAAAAAATTTATATATATAGTTTAGATACATATCATTTTAAAGCGTCCCCCTTTTTTAAATGAGCTTATTACAAAGGCGTAACTAGGGCAAGGCAGCTGCCGCATGCGCAGCTCAAAAGAGGGCGCAAAAATCCCTGCTCACACTCTGATTAATATTGCAATAAAACCTTTTGCAAGAGTCTGGCATAGTTTTTTAGCACCATACTTTGTCATTTGTCCATTTACAGAATTTGCTCATAATATGGTGTGCCAGTTTTGGTAGCATTTGCAGCTTAAACTTTGCATTTCTTCTTCAAAATATTTAGGCGATATTAGTTGCTTACATTAAGAAATGAAGGTGCGATTGTATGGTCCGTTCAACCAAAGAAGAACCACGGCCTTCGTCGACAACAATGGAGCCTACGTTCTTTCTCTAGTTGGGTATGTTGCAAGATAAGGATGTTGTTCACATTGCTGAAGATTCTCTGGAGGATATTCGATAGTTGCCATAGCTTTGAGCCTCAACTGCCCGTTGCATTTGGTTCGTTTTATGTGGTACCGAAGGTCTGAACTCCGAAGCAGTTAGTAAAGATTGTACAAACAGCCATAGTTTGATATGACCAAGTTTGATTTGAGAGAGAGAGAACTGTTAAATTGGTAATATATTTACATAAGAGGAAAATGCAGATGGAGGCGCAATATTTTATGGTTGCCCCGGGCGTAGAAATGCCTAGTTACGTCTCTGCTTATTATGAGTTCTGTATCTCAAGTAAAAATGGAGATATGTTCCAATTTACATTGGCCCATGTGTGCAAATACGAATGTTTTTCCAAACTTTAGATGCTGCTAATTCTTGAATAAAATATAAATAAAACTTTGAAATTTGGCATGAGTATTTTTTTTCATGAGAATTTAATAGGTTGTTGAAAATCTGTTAGGAGATTATTGAACTTTTAAAATTTTTCGCATGTTCTGGCCTTTTGGAAAAGGTATACTCCAGTGTCATCTAAGCTGGCATTTTAAAAAGAGAGAAAATAGGTGATTAAAACAATAGTTTCTTGTAGAAATGAATCATAAAAAATGAAATATAAGATTTTATTGCATGTGTACATTTAACAGCTGAGTGATATTGCATTTGATTCAAGGGCCATGCTGAAACTGTCGGAACCACGACGTCAAAAGAAAATTCTCGAGGAACTGTTGGTGCTCACCCAAGTACACTAAAAATGTGGTCTACAAGAAGGCAAATGGAGGAAAAAGAAGCATTTGAACAATGGTTGTTGTAATAAAATGAAGGATTAAAGCATAGTTGAATAAAATGTGCTTAAAATCATCGAAGCATTCCATGAATGGGACGTTAAGCCTAAAAATCTATTTTTCTGCATCGTTCATCCCATATTGGCTGTTGGAAGGTATTGCATGCTAGTCTGCCTTGAAAATGAGCAGGTAGTGGAGCCATTGGCAATGTGTGTTTCCACTCTCAATAGTTGTTATGAAACACTGTGAGTTCTGTTGACTGTGCTTGTGTGCGCTTAAATGAAGAGAATGCATGAGCTCTCAGTTAGTTTCTAAGAGCATATGTTCCCTGTCATTATTCCATGTTTTGTTTACAAGGCATCTTTTAGGTTGTGAATCCCCCCCCCGATTTCAGTGCTTTTCTCACATTTGTTTTCCAAGCTACCTACTGCATATGGACAACTCTTTTATTGGTGGGCTCTTTTTAATTACTTTTATCTTCAAGCCATGCTTGGTGCAACTACGTAGAATGAATGGTATTGTGTCATCTATGTTGGACCCTTGGAATATTAATGTTGTGAGTTAAAGTACTTCTGTAAATATATTTTGTACTTTTCTAGAGAAAAAGTAGTTTTTGAAAATAAGAAATCAGATTTATACTTAAAAATGCAAAAAAAAAAAAAAAAAAAAAAAAAAGTAAAGAAAAAGACCTACAAGAGAAGGAACCAGGAAAAATCTTGCAGACAAAAAAAAAATCCTCAGCTTTAGTGATTAAAAAAATACTTAAAATGATAAAGTATCATTTTATTATCATGCATTACCTTTTGAACTTCTGTTGTAGGATTCTGGTTTAGTAGCCTTGTGATGTAGTTCCTCATTCTGACAGCATCTTTGTGAGTGCAAGATAGTACTCCGAGTTGTTCAGCTCCACTTGTCACCCTTGATATATATTTAGTGTGTGGGTCTTCTTTCAATTATATATAGGTATATGTTTGTTTTTGTTTTTGGGGGGATGGGGCATTCTTGAGCATATAAAACAAGAGTCCTTCATATCAGCATGTAAAACAAGAGTCCTTCATATCCTAAATTTAGAGTTACCAGCTTCTGGCTATATATAGTAAATACAAGACCTAAGTTAAAAGAGCAGATGCAGAGCCAAAAGAACCAAAAGAGACTATGTCCCGTTCAGAATTTGTATCCAGGCTCTTGGTGTGGGCAGCTAGCATCCTGTGGGTAACACACTTATTTCAAGACCAATCAGCCTTTATACATGTATTAAAACAACTTAAATATGATTTTAATATGACAAAGAACAAATAAGTATATTGCATATAAGTACAAGATGATTTGAATGTCTCTAGCACTTATAATAACACAAGTATTGATATCAAAAATTATTTTGTGTAATTTACTTTAGGTTACAAGTTGCAAAACGTGCTGAAAGAAACCCCAAATGTGTGTAAACAAGTACATATCTGTCCACATTATCGAGTTTGCAAAAACTGGTGCCAACTCCACAAAGTTACTGCTTTATAGCCCTTTTATTATATTTTTGAGGGATGTGGTCATTTGACCCCCCCTCTCAAAAAAATTCCACTGGAAAAAATCCAGTAATGTCATTAATGGCTTCTTTCAGATCATGGAGACTACAGGGATTAACTTCTTATTTTGAAGCTTTCACTAATACCCACAGATCAGAAATGTTGGAATAGCAGATAGCTATATATGGGGCTAATGATCTCACTTCATGATTTGGCTCACCATCTAATAACTTTCTCATCATATTGCAGTGCCTCCATAATCACACGCGGAGTTACTGAATGGCCACATGCGGTGGTTTTGAGCATTAACATATTTAGATAAGTGGAACCAGGCTTTATCTGTGATTAGGGTAATATTTATGATATCTGTTTCATCTGTGGTAATCAGATGTTTAAGCCATCAACAGGGTTGTTTGCATTTGCCTGTACATTTCAGTTCATGCATTAGTGTTAATTTGTATGAATGTACGCGAAGTTTTTTTTTTTTTTTTTTTGTAAGAACACACTGTTGAAGAATATTAGATGCTTGCTTACTAGAACAGTTGACATATGGATATTCTGAGGCTTTGTATTTTGCTACTTGAAATGTTCATTGTTTGGTTCTCTGCTAATTGCATCACATCATGAACTTATCCTTACTTTTCTGAACTAAATCAGCTGTCATACAGTGTAGATGTAATTGTTTATGGGGCATTTTGTAAACTTCTCTTTGTCTTTATTTGTGTGTGAACATTACCAACAGAATGTGCCCATTGAAATAATGTGAGTGACAATGTCATTTCCACTGCACCTCATCGGCACTTCCACAGTGTGACTAATTGAAGGAAGGAAGTAGTTAGGTTCATACAACTATCACAGTATGTGCATATGGCACACATAAGGCTTACATGACTACCTGTGCATGTATGCAATAGTTTAAGAGATATACTCAAGAGTGACTTTTGGTCTGACCTGGAGTGTACTGAGAGCCACCGTAACCCGCACATAGCGGGAGGGGGTGGGGCACGGCTAAGAGCATCTCCAGCTTTAGCAAAAAGATTTTATAAAATCTTTTTGCTAAGGCTATTTTTTGCGGAAACTTCATAAGAAACTGGTTAAATAGCCAGGAATTCAGGTAGCTCTTAATGAAGTATTAACAAGAAAAGCAACTTTTGCTTCTTCCCCCCCCCCCCCCAGTAAAAACTGAATGATGGGAAAGCAGCTTTTCCACAGGAATTGAGGCCCTTTCACTGCAATAGTAAGAGTTTATGTGCATAATACAATTAACAACAGAATGTGGGAGAAATATCAGTTCAGTGAGTGGAAGTGGAATTTTCATGCCAATGAGGATAAAGTGTTTTGTATTACAAATGTATGTTGCAGATAACTACGCATCCTTCAGAATATGATGAACTTTTTAAAAGGTGTTCTTTGTAGGAACAAAGAAGCAGAGAGCTGTGTTTGTTTTTTTTTTAGACTGGGGGGGGGGATATTTTATTATGCACAAAACATTGTGACATTATGTTAAGTGTGTTTTTTTTTATATTCCAGAGTAAATAATTTAAGTACTATTATATGTTTTGTGCCATAATTCTTAACTGTTACATATTTATTTGCTTACTTATGTTCTGTATTTTCGCAAAAACCGGAAAAGTTCATTAGACACTGACATGTGGCAGTAACATGCTTTTTGTGTGTGTGATCATGAGGCATTTCAAAGAGGCTTAGTTTCAAGACATTCATTTCAAAAGAGCTTAGTTCTTAAAAAAGAATAAAATTTGCATAATATGATTAACTTTGGCATAAGTGTTTTGGAGTACTTTGTACAGTATGAAATTAGGACAATCATTTTAATTACCATATGCACATTTGTGTTTCATGCAATAAAGTGTAATAATTGTGGTTTTATGAAAAATACTTGTAGGTTCCAAAAAATTTGATTTATTAAAATGCCCATTAAGCTTAGAAGTCTTCATATCACGCATAAGTTACGTTAAAAATTACAAGTGGTGGGGCGTTTCGGTAGTGACTTCTACCTTCATCAGCCATGGAATGAAACACGTGGTATAAGCATCAGTTGTTGCCAAATTTCAAAATAATTTTCCAAATTATAGGGATGTGAAAAGGTGCGTCTGCACCTTTTCACGTCCCTATTATTTGAACAAGTGCTGTCCTGTTTCTCCAACGGATAATTGCCTCAGCTTGTGGAATAAACTTGAAGTTGTGAGTGCCATAAGTAGGGTAAGTGAACTTGATGCCGCTTCATAAAGCTCTGATTTGGCATTGGTTCAGCTGGACATCACTGAAGTTGAGGTACGGAGGTTGAACACATTGAACGCATATTACTCACTGGATTTTTTTTTATAGGTTTTTAATTGTCACTTGCTATAATATCTGCGGAAGTCCAAAAATGTCATGAACGGCACATTAATAAATTAAAGGGACTAGTTGCACTGAATTTAGAATGGCAATATTCTGCCACCTGTTACAGGAGGAGGGGGAATGGTAACTCTTTGTGTTCAACCTCCATACCTCAACTTCAGTGATGTCCAGCTGAACCAGTGCCAAGTCAGAGCTTTATGAAGGGGTGTCAAGTTTGCTTACCCTACTTATGGCACTAACAAACTTCAAGCTTATTTCACAAGCTGAGGCAATTATCAAAACTCTTCAGTTGAAGGAACAGGACAGCACTCATCACATCCACTTCAAATTCCCAACATATAAGTATTTAGAAGGAAGAGAATCAAAACAACTCAGGCAACTTTATGATAACCCTCAATTTGCAATTATCAAGGCGGATAATTTGCACTAAGTGGACCTTATCAATAAAAACAGCTACCAAGAAAAAATGCTTGAAGCAATTTGCAACACCCCCATATTGTAATTGATTCTGATCCTACCTCTGCTACAATTGCAGCCATAAGTAAACTAAGAAATCATAAAACTTCCCAAAGCAATTACGGACAACTCATTCCGACTTGTGGACACAGGGTTCCTGAGTTCTTTGGGACATTAAAAACCCACAAAGATGGGCACCCTGTTAGACCTTTGGTTTCAGGCTATGCGAGTGTTACCCGCCCGGTTGAGAAAAACTTAGCAAAATTTTGGGCACCTCTCACTACATGTACTCAGTCTCTAGCCCCACACAGGCTCTGAATCAACATCATGAAACACCCTTTATAATGGCATCCTTAGATGTTGTATCACTCTTCCCTAGCATTCCTGTTGAATCAGTTCATGAGATAATTGAATCCAAGTTAAGAACCTCAAACCACTTTTCACCCGAGAAGATACAGGGTACTATGTCTGCTTTGAAACTTATTCAAAAATGCACATACTTTAAGTTTGACGGCACAATTTTTCATCAATGCAGTGGGGCACGCATTGGGGACAGTGGGGCACCCGTGGGTTCCCCACTGTCCCCAATCTTAGGAGAAATTATTTTGCAATTTCGTGAAGGGAAAGTGCTGTCAGAACTACATCGTGTGCAAAGCCTTTATGTGAGGTACGTTGATGATGTTCTGGTGTTTTGGACATACAGTATGGATGCCCTACACTCATTTACTACTTGTATGTCATCACAGTTTCCCACTCTAAGCTATACCTTAGAATGTGTAAAGGATTACTGCTCATCTTTCTTGGATTTTACCATAAAAAGAAATCCACTATCTCAGACCTTGCAACATTCAGTTTACTGTAAGCCGACGTCAACTAACGATATCATTCCGGCACAGTCCTTCCACCCAGTGACGTATAAACTGTATGCCATACAGTTTCTCATACAAAGAGCCATTACTCACATGTTAAACAATAAAAGTTGACGGTTAGAACTCAAGAAAATTTGTGAAATAGCTAGAAACCACGGCTATTGTGACTCGGTAGTATATAGTACCTTACAGAAAATATGGAATGCACATGGTATCACCCTGACCAGAAAAATCTCATGAATTAAGTATGCTGGATCCATAAAATATGTTTCAAAGATAGTTAATATTTTGAAAAATGTGTGCAAACCACATGGACTCAGTTTCAGCATTAGAACATGAAACATTCTTTCGAGTATTGAAAAGGACTGAGATCTAGTGGACATGATTGATAGATTCAGCGTTTACCGCATACCACTCAAAGCAAGTGACCCAGGTGTAGTGGATCAAGAATATATTGGTTTTACTTCTCGCACATTAAACATTAGAATCAAAGAATATATCTACAATGTTGGTGACATGACAACCACACTCTCTCGGTTGGTGAACTCGGGATCACACTACCCTCTTTGGAAGGATGCGGCAGCCCTCGTCACCCCAGGTAAGAAGGCTCATTTAACTTTCACTGAAAGTTTATTTATCATATGGAAGGGACAATCCTGTTGCAATGATTATGTTCCGCATATTATACCAAGACCCTGGACTTTTCTGTTCACTGGCAACACTGTCCATAATGTATCAAATGAATCAGTTACTGTTTAATCATTAATCACTATTTGCAATAAAGTGCATGTGTTTGTACTTTTTTACACCAGATGGCATTTTGTAATTGCGTCACATATGTTGTTATATATGTGTTTGTGTCTAGCCCACTTTTCCTCATTTTAACGTGCCTGATGATGGACCCCGGTGCAGGAGTCTGAAAGGTCTCATGCTTTTAACTTAATCATTTGGTTTTAATAAATCTTGACTGGTAGTCCCAAGGTGGACTTCAGTGTACATAGTTCATTAGATGGCATTCTTTATTGCATTTGTTCAGCACGAAGTTTTCACTAATATCACACCACACATACATGCACTCAGTTTCAGTCAAACACCACATAGTACTTACTAAACTACCTCTGAAAATCCTAAAAAGTTAGTGAAAAGAAACCTGAATATTTAAATTCCTAGCACCCATATCAACTCTCCTCAGGAGATGGCCTCTTTCGAACATTTTCGCTCCGCTCTGCGGGCATCTTCAGAAAGACCAGAGCTTTCAACAACTGAGTTGCCTGCAGCAAAGTGAACTCCTACGTCGCCACGGTTGGTTATTCCGATAGTCTGAATGTCATTGCTATCCTGGCACCATCTATTAGGAAAACAATTCTAATGTGTACTTTTACATTAATCCTCATTTCCTCTTTTCTTGTATATACATTTTTTCCTTTATTTGTCTTCCCTATTTTTCTCGAGTTGCTCTTGAAGTCACTATTTTTGCTCTTGGAGGCACTATTGTCACTAGTTTTAACCTTGAAAGTGTTCCTAGGACTGTATAAACAGTACGGATAATTTTTTTGCAGAAAAAAGTGCCATAGAAATTTTTACTGTGAAAAATAATGCAGTCGCTAGCAAAGCAATTTGATTCAGTTCGGTGACTAAGTTACTTGCACGGTTGTGTTTTCTTTCAATATTATGTAATTCATCATTCTTCAGTCAATTTTCTAATATAAATGTAGGTACAAGAGCTGAATTATTTTCATTAAGATTCTGAGTGAAAAATTTTCCGTATATTTGTGAGCTGATTTTCCAGAACCATTTCTAGTATACTTGCTTATTCATATCTGAATTTTTTTTTTAATAGCTACTTTTTGTCTTTATTTTCTAGGAGTATGGAAAAAGTAACAGTGGTATGGGAAGACATGCAATCTTGGCAAATCCACTGAAGATTTCTGAAGCTGTGGACAAAGTTAAAACTTTTTTCAACCTCAAAAAAGTGCGGATTTCACTGGCAAAAGACTCTACCATGGGTAAAAAATATTTTTCCCATAGCTCAATCATATCTTTAACATACACTGCCTTACCATTAATATCCCCAACCCCTCTATTAACAGTGAATTTGGTCGTATGCAAGCACCCTGTCACAGACCCAACTATAAATATACTTGTAGTGCTATAATGAGAAAATAGCACAACAATTAGATAACTGTCACGATTGACAGAGTTATCTGATTTCCATCCTGGATTGATAATAGGGTGCCAAATAAGCAGTCACTCCATGTGACATTTAAGTGCCATTGAAGACCCCTGGGGCAGGAAATGACCCAGTAAACCTACAGAGCTAACAGAACATGTCAGGAGAATTCTGCAAAGGACTGTTTGCTTAGAATGCAAATCAACATGGTCTTAAATCATGCAAACCATATGTGAGGCAATTCGGACTGAAATCAAATCACCAGTATAGTGTGCAAGATACTGTGAGACATCAGTGTCGAGTAGCCATCTGGAAGCCACCAATCACTTTGACTAATGCCACACGCTAATTAGCCTGGTGTAAGGAAAATTTACCTTGGACTGTAGACCAATGGAAAACTGCTTTGGACTTACGAGTCACAGTACACAGTCTGCCAGTGGGATGATTGTTTCTGGGTGTGGTGGATGCTGGAAGAAAGGTACCTTCTGGACTGTCATATTGACAGTGAAGTTTGGTGGAGGCAGGGTGATGGTATGGGCTGTTTTTCGTAGTTCAGCTTGGGTCCAATAGTCATATTCAGAAAAACCATCAATGGTTTTTCTGAATATGACTAGATGTTTTGGACAATTATGCATTACCAATGTAGTGGCAGTACTTTGGGGAATGCCCATACCTGTATCAGCAGGACAATGCACCATGTGATACTGCTCATGTTGTTACAGATTGGTTTGAGGATATGGGTGTCAAAAAGTTAGACTGACCATCCCAGAGTTCTGGCCTGAATGAACCCTATATAGAATCTCTGGTTTAAATTGGATCATTTGATGCATGCAAGAAGAGATCACTAAATAAACAAAGCTGAGATAATCGCTACTTGGAAAGTCAGATGGACGAACACATCAGCAGACATTTACAAAACACTGGTGGACAGTAGTTCACAAAGACCAGGGCCGAATTAAAGAGGGTCTGTATGGGCTATAGCCTTGGTCATGGTGGCCTTGGGGCTCACCATGACCAAGTGCCCATGAGGTATGCCTGGGGCAAGTAAGAGAGAGGTTTATAAAATAGTTTTACTTTTGTCTCGTTTGATTTCCACTTTGTAAGGAATAACGGCTGGAAGGTGAACAGATTTCGAGACAGTGACTCACCAAGAGCAAAGGTTTCATGTTGCTGTGGACAGCGGAGTCAGCGAGACAGTTTCAGCTTTTCCACTACCATCCACTCACACCTCCCAATTTGTACTTGGAACTGTTAATTGTTGATGTCCCCTTTGGCTTTGTATTGCACTTAACAAAAAAGATGAACTAAGAAAGGTATACTATGGTAAATCAATAGAAAATCCAAGACAAAATCTAGGAATCCTAAGTTTTGAACTCGTGTTCTTCTGAGAACAATGAAAAATACAATGACTTATTGTGAAAACTTTGCAAATAATTTATTAGTTACAGTTTTGTGTTTTAACGAACTTCGTAATAGTTCTCAGTCATAAGTTCTTTGGGGGCCCACTCAAATGTCTTACTTGGGGGCTCACTGAGGCCTTAATCCGGCCCTGACAAAGACTAAAGCCCCATCATATGGACTAAAAGATTCATCACAAAACATTAAATGTTCTGTAAATAAAGATTATTTGTATACATGCAGGTGTATCTAGGTATTAATGGTGGGGCAGTGTGCATTATTTAAGGAATATAATTTTTTTCAGCGTAACTGGTGATAATTTTCAACAGAGAAGCTATATGATTTGTGTCCAGAAGAGTATTTTGCTGATTTTGGAGAGCAGATTCATTGTTAAAAAGGGTATGGTGTGTAATAATAAACAAGTTTCTATGACAGGTGTTCAATAAAGACTAAAACTGATTACATTACATGGGGAAATGGTGTCAAGCAAGATGTTGCTTGCTACATTGATTGCTGGAGTTGGGCTAAGAATGTGGGCACTATGTCAGTCACGCACCATCAGTGGGAGTCTAGTTACAGTCAGGTGAAGTTCGGTTGTGTTCTTTTCATTTTTAGAAATGGAAACAAAGAGTGAGCAAGTACTGCTCAAAGCTATTTTCTATTAATGCAGTTATGCACATGCATAGTTCCTGTGCCTGCCACAGTTACTACTGCCTACCTATCAGGAAATTCTGAAAGTAGTTATTACTCACATTGGGAAAGAAGTTATAAGTTATCAAAGGAACTGGGCAAGTTTGCCTAATCCTAGATAATGCAAGACCCCATTTTGTCAATATTGTTATCAATATTTGTCTCAGAAAAGTATTTAAATGTGCACCAGGATACACTCTGTATATAGTTCGTATGTAAGCCTATGTGTCATTTTGTTATTTTCAAACGTGAAAAGGGAACTGAAAAGAAGATACCACAGCCACTTTGGTGGTTGAGTGCCCACCATACTTCCAGCTGAATACCTGCATTTGGCCAAGGTTCAAGTCTTGCATGATAGTGTTTGTTATACAGTATTGGTCTTTTTTCTTCCCTAGAACCAGTGGCTGCAAATTAGTGATGACTCCCCTAATTAAGGTTCTCTCCCATTCACCCTACAGCCTGGACTTGACACACAGCGATTTTAATTTATTTCTGAATCTGGAAAAGAATCTCGAAGACTCACTTCACCTTAGATGATGAAGTGAAGCACAGTCTCATCATGGATCAAACAAAGAAGCTCTGAGGTCTGCATTGACAGCATGCATAAACTTGTACATTGAGGAAAATGTATTGAACAAGGTGGCTACGTTTTTGTACCTACCATATTGTACTTTCATTTTGGTTTTTGTTTGTGCAAATACATAGTTTCTTTTTCTGAATATTTGTCTGTGTGCATTACTTATCAGCTTATAGTATATGCAGGTAAGTATACCACAAAGGAATTTTTATTGAGGATCATTCCACCCCTCACCGACAATACTTAGTTGCAGTCAGCTATTGTTATAAAAGTTTAGGTACAGTTGGTGTAGGTCAATGATGATCCACACCATATATAGTTTTCTGTTCATCACATTCTGATATAAAGCTGCAATTGCATAAAATTATGTGCTGCACGAATAGCAAAATATTGAAAAGAAATGTTTAAGTATCAGTATTTTAAAAAAATGATAGAAAAAATATGACATACTTTGATGATTTAGTAGTCTTAGACCAGTGGTCGGCAACTCGGCACTTAAGAAGGGCCAGAAAGTCATACAATACACATTCTTTACTTTTAGAAGAGCCATGAATGGCGGCAATATGAGCTGTGGCATCCACTGCAACCCCTGGCCGACACAGGCAAAATTTGCGAAAATGTATGCACAATATTTTATATAGATCTTGATTATTCATATTTAATATTGTTCCGCTTTGAATTAAAATATATATAGCGGAATCAAAGTTTCACAAAATCTCCACTTTAAGCCAGGATGAAGCAGACTTGCATAGTTAAGAGTACCAATAGCAACTGTCTTTTAAAAGAGAAAAACACAGCAAGCAAAAGAAAAAAAAATGAAGGGAGAAGAAATATTCAAGGTTCGTTTTTTTTTTTTTTTTTTTTTTTTTTTGCTGAAGCCGGTTTTTCAGCTCGTTTGTCCCAAACATATTCGAAGTGAAAAATAAAAAAATTATCACAATTTTAACGAACTTTAGTTTTAGTGACTACTGCTAATCTTTCTTCGCATCTTGCTTGCTAGGTTTTCAATGTCCAGTTGGTACTGCATTATTTTCATCTTCAAACAAGCCTAAAGATTCTCATCCGTGAGTGAACTTCTCAATTCATATTTCTCCGGCCGAGCAATGACTCCCCGGCTGCTGAGTAGACCACTCTGTTTCTCCTCCAAACTGAACTTTGAAACAAGCCGTGGAGTTGCTCAGAGGTGTAATGGGTGCAGAGCCGTCCGCACCAGAGAGAGAGAATAAGTTTGAATGATGAGCCGCTGCCGTGCAGCCCACAATCACTCACAAATACACAAACAATGGAAAATAAGGTTTTCGGTCATCATCAAGGGTTTAATATTTTTATGTTCCTGTCTCTCACCTTGGAGAGTAAATAAGATTTTTCGTTGAAGTAGAATTACATAGAAGTAGAAGCTGGAACTTTGCAAATTTTTCCATTCCTTTAAGTATCAAAAGAGCCAAATGTTGCTGACCCTGATCTTAGACAGTTGACGCACAAAGTGATGTAGATGGTTATTAAGCCTAGTTGTAAAATTTTTTTAGCTGAGTTGGCATTCATGAAAATTTAGGCCTGAATCATAGTCAACTTACTTGAGGCTTAGATGTTAACGTTGTCACTTATTGCATGCTTATGTTCAAATAAAGGATGGTTAAATCCCTGAGAATGTCAATCTGGAAAAGAAAAACAACGTTAAGAATCAGAAAGGAATATGATTCAAATGCAAAACGAATCATAAGTAATCAGTCATCGTCATTTAAAAAGTATGAAAAACCAAAATTATCAGTAAGTTACTAAAATACTAAGTACAAAATATAAAATTGCAACCAATGAAAGCATGAAATTGCTGTGAATAGTTAAAAGCAAAAAAGAAAAAAAAATCTCTGCAAGCCAAAAAAAAAAACTTTTAAATCCAAAATGAAATCCTATACATCAATTAGGTGTTCCCATGCATATGATAGATTATGAGGCCATTACTGTTACATATCCTGTTCAAATATTTGCTAATACATACAGACTCAGCAGTCAGAATTTTCATCCAAGTCTTATGCTGTAATGGTATTTTCACTGAAGTCTAATTCTGCAAAGCATGGTGTTGAATACAATAATTAATCTATTAGTGCAGTTTTATTTTCCCGTTTATACTGATTTTCCATATGCTCATTTAATCTGATTTTAAGATTGTATTTAGTACTTCCAATGTATGAAACTGAAGTAGATCGGTTGTTATCAACAATGGGAATGCAGTATACTACTGACATAGGTGTTTTTTCATGATTTTGGATTACAAATTTACTGATGTCTTTATTTTAACACCAGTGTTCATGTTTTATTATTTGCATGTACGTTTCATCGTGCTGGCAGCATTAGGTAAGTATGGTAATGATTCACAGTTAGTAAGTGCTTCACTTATACCCCTTATGGTATTTTCAACATTATTTTTTTCAAGTTTTTTTAATCACATTATAATCATTTAATTTGATTAAGGCTTCTCTTTCATCGGTGATACATTCATATCACCTATGAAAGAGAGGCCTTGATCAAATTAAGAAGCAACCCTCATGTTAGTTCCATCATGGCAAATCAAGCCGTATCATACATATCACTAAGCTGTTTCCTGAGATTCAGAGGTTAGCTCCACAAAGAAATACAAGCTACCAGATAATTTTTACTTACTGTTGCCGTATCAAACTTCTCCATTTACAGCGATCTTGGCATACAACTCTGGCTTCACTGACATCCACCACACGCCATACACAAGAGCTTCTGTACTTCATACTCATAATCTTTTTCTCATGCAGACACTCCTGAATCTGATCCTCCCATGGCTTTCTTAGCCTTCCTCTGCCTTTCCTTCCTGCCACTTGCACTAAAAAAATGTTTCTTAGTAAGCATCTCATCACTCACTCTTTCAACATGGCCAAACTACCCAAGCATATTAGTCTCCACCTTGCTAACAGCATTTTGCTTCACATTACACAACTGCAACACATCTTCATTCCTCACACAATCAGAACATGTCTTGTCACCCCCCCCCCGTAAGTAACGCATTTCTCCAGCACACAACGACTTCTATGTTTCTTCTGTAGTACCCAGGTTTCACTGTTACTTTCATACCGAGCCATGCGGGACTCTCTCGAGAACCCATCGTTCCTGTGAAAACCTCTCAAAGCAGCCATGACTTTCCATGAAGAATTTGCTCACCTACTAATTTCACACATAGGATTATTCCACCGTCTGAGCATGATTAACACAAATTAAAATTGTATCTCGAATTAAAAGCATTTAATATATATACAGGCTAAAAATGCCTTGAAAAACATGAGTACTTTCAGACCCACAATGGGTCCATCATCAGATGTTAGTACACTGTGGAACGTAGTTTGAAGCTCATGTATATAAGCATTAGAGTTTAAACACTGTGACGTAAAAGCGTAAAGTTTGGAGGAAACGATGTTTTGTGCATTTGTCGTGGACCAAAGTCATTATTTTTGTTCGTTGATTTTATACATTTGGTGGTAAGTTATTTGCCTCATCAGTTTCATCCAATAGGCATTTCCAAGCTTGTGGTATATATAGAGGTGTGGAGTCATTGCAGCATAAATGTCCTAGGCTATGTATGATGAGGCTTTCTGTAAATAGCAAGGATGATTTTTTAAAGGGTGTGACAAAGATTGAGGCCTCATTCCAGTTGGGAAAATATTCATCTCCATTCGATAATCGTGAGAGGGCTGTTGTCTCTGTTCCAGTTCTACCATTATATTGATGTTCCCTAATTCTAGTTTCAAGGGAACAGGAGGTCTATGCACACCTTATCGGCTGCTGTAGATAACTCTTCTTTCAAAGGAATTTTATATATACCAAATTTCTTTGACATTTCGATGGGATCTCTGTTGGGTTTTTTTTTTTTATCATGGATAGTATATTTTCTGTTTTAACACCAAAATCAATATGGTTTCTTTTGCAAATATTTTTCACAACAGGTATAATCTGGGGATTATAATAAAGTGACCCATCAAACCTGTTTTTATTGTTGTCCCGGGATAGAGTGGTTTGTCGGACTCTTTTTATTTTACCAAGTACACTGTTTATGATAAATTCATTGTATCCATGTCTTGCTGCAATATCCTTAATGCTGTTAATCTAGTGCTGTTGTGATGAGTGGGAAAGCAGTGCGAAAATGCCCGATTTAACATAACATGAATTGCTGATATCTTATATCTCATTAGGTGGAAGGACTCTGTAGGAATTATTGTTGTCCATGCAGTGGGTTTTCTATACACAGAATGTCGGATGTTGTATGTTTCACGATCACGTTCGAGTAGTATGTCCAAAGAAGGAAATGAGTAGTTAGTCTAAAATTCTGTAGTGAATTTTATTGTAGCATATCTTGAGGACATGTATGCTGCAAATATATGTAATTCCTCACGTGAATATTTCCAAAATATGAGGATGTCGTCTACGTAGCGAATGTATAGCACTGCTCCCCTTTTGTACTCGGTAAGTACTTTATTTTCCAAGTCCTGGAGGATCAGCTCCGCTAATACAGGGGAGAGTGGGGAACCCATGGGCAGTCTGTTGATATATTATTCCATTGAATTTGAAGTATGTGCGGTTTTGGATTAACTTTAAAGCATTTAATACAGCTTGTATCTTGGTATTGGAGTAATGACCCTCAGACTGGAGTTTCGAAGAAATAATGTCGTGTGTAATGTCGAGAGGTACATTTGGGTACAGAGATGTCACATCCAAAGATGACATTATATGTGGTTCACCGTCATGTTGGAATGATTTAATATGATGTAATGCCTCGGTAGAACTTTTTATGGAGTAGTTGGAGTTTTC
Source organism: Macrothele yani (assembly GCA_039090855.1). Taxonomy (NCBI): domain Eukaryota; kingdom Metazoa; phylum Arthropoda; class Arachnida; order Araneae; family Macrothelidae; genus Macrothele; species Macrothele yani. Next base: position 7,976,912 of record CM077022.1, on the reverse strand, counting down.
TGTCTGATGCATCAGGTATTTTTTCAAAGCTTTTTCTAATGGTCTTGTTGGACTCGGGTAACCAGAGACCAACGGTCTGAGGGGGTTACCGTCTTTGTGTAATTTAATTTTTCCAAACATCTCAGGGATTCGAGGTCCATTAAGTTGTTGCATATTTTCAATGATCGAAGTAGGAAGATTGCCATGATTTTTTATTTTACTTACAGCTGCTAAAGTTGCGGTTGTAGGGTTACCACGGATCACATTGTGTGGTATTTTTTTTTCCAAGGCTTCAGCCATTTTACTATCGTAATCAGTTTTATTTAAAAGAATAATTTGTTCAGTTTTGTCAGCAGTTATTATAGCCAAGTTGGGGTTGGCGTACAGAATTCCAAGTTGTTGTCATTCGTTCTTATATGTCTTAAGCTCCGGGCACCTATACCCTTTTTCTGCACGTTGTAGGGCTTTAACTACATCATGTCTGGAAGACTCTTGCTCTGCTAGTGGGAGTGATTTTATAATTTCTTCCATTGAGGGATCAGTTTAAATGTGTTTATACCATTTACAGTGTAAGCAAACTTTGTATCTCTGTTTAAAGCCTGTAACTGAACAGGAGTAAGTTGATACGAGCTAAAATTGATGATATTAGGTTGTACACTCGTCGAGCACCGTTGCACACGATTAGTGCGTGGATTATATCTTGAGCTAACTTTTCGAGCGACAAGATTGTTTAACTTGTTGATATGCGTACACTGATATTTTTGAACTTCAGAGTAAATTATTGCATTCAATACTATCATATATCTATCTACAAGAATATGGTTGATATTTTTAGTCATGCACAAGTACGCGTAATATGCTTTACATTGTAGGTGATCAAGTAATCCCCTTTTAATGCGAATTTCCGCTGCTAGCCTTTTCCTTTCAGCTTGTTTGAGGATATTGAAATCACGAAATGAACGGGGTATAGTCATTGAATAGTCAAGAATTTAGGGATGACATCTAAATCCCTACAGTTAATTAAAAACGACAAATGCGTTTCTTCCGCTGCAAGTTTTCTTCTACAAACACTGAATGTCTTGAACTTTTGTTCCATCTTGTAAAAATATTAAGAGCTCAATTGCAGGGTTACATACCTTTAGCAGCGGCGAGCAGTTCAACACCAAGAATTTCGTGCTATGAGTTACACATAGGATTATTCCGCCGTCTGAGCACAATTAACACAAATTAAAATTGTATCACAAATTAAAAGCATTTAATATATATACAGGTTAAAAAAATGCCTTAAAAAACATGAGTACTTTCAGACCCACTATGGGTCCATCATCAGATGTTAGTACACTGTGGAACGTAGTTCGAAGCTCATGTATATAAGCATTAGAGTTTAAACACTGTGACGTTAAAGTGTGGAGGAAACGATGTTCTGCGCATTTGTCGTGGACCAAAGTCATTATTTTTGTTCGTTGATTTTATACATTTGGTGGTGAGTTATTTGTCTCATCATTTTCAGTTTTATCCAATGGATTATGATAGTAAAATGGTTGAAGCCTTGAAAAAAACACCACACAATGGATGCCAACCTCTACTCATTTGGCGCAGAAACTAAGCATTTCTTTAGCTTTACTACGCACTACGTATCATATGCCTAATACTATGCTTTTGTTGCCATGACACCGGATTTTTTTCCCCACTAACTTTATTTAGCATAATTTTTGTGTCTTTTTGTGGACCCCCTTAGCATTTGTCATGGACCCAAGTGCTTTAGCGTATTCAACTCAATAACAGGTTGCATATAAGAATAGTCAAAAAGCGCAATGCAGAATCTCCGTCAATGTTTTGCCAGCTCTACTTCGGTATCTGTCCTGCGTCGTCTGCTACAACGAAGCAACTGCCGATAGGTGGCGCTTCCGCTGCTTCGCCGCCGAGGCTGGTAACTGCATGTTAAAGACTGGAGGTTCCACGCTAATCCTCGACTACCTCACAACCCCACTCCCTCGCCTGTGTCTCTTTGTGTCACTCCGAACAAAATGATGAACACAATAACCGACTGGAACTGGTTTCACCCTCCTGTGATGGGTAGCAGCGTCACATAGGAATCGGAGTGTGCACGCTCTGTACCAAAGGGTACTACTCGAAGCGTTTTAACTGAAGTAAGCACGCGGTTTATTTTAGCATACCATTTGATTTTGCATCCATCCATCCACGCATGCGTGCGCACACACGTTTCACGTTTTTCTAATTGGGCAACGTGGGAGCGTCGCCGTGTCGCTTGCTTAATAGTACAGCTTCAGATTGGATTTTATAGTGCTTTTTTTTTTTCTTTATGATCAAGTGAGTCTGCTTGCTTTCCGTGTGCAGAGTTACAAGTGCTCCGGTTTGCTTGGCTCTGGCCATCCCGGAAGTTTTGTGAAAACTCCAGACAAAAAATGACCAATCTTGGTGTAGATATGATAAAATTTTTGTTTATTGCATTTTATTTTATAATTGCTGTGTATTGTTAAAAAATTCAAGGGTTGGCACAATCATCTTTCTCCGAAACTGTTAAAATCCGGCAAAAAGAAAAAGGCCAAAAGGAAAGAAAGAAGGAAATTGTGCTTTAGATGTGGGCATTCTTCTTAATGTTTTTGTTAAGTTGTGGCACTCGGGTGGTTTACAGCTGTTGGAAGCACGTTGCAATGTCAGTAGTAGATGAATGACCTCAAGATAAGTACTGAAGTGAGGGATCCCCACCCAGTGCAGGCAGCGTGATGTTTTTACATACTGGGAAACAAAATTGTGTATTATCTTTTTCCCGAATTTTCAGTTAAATGTACAGTACTGTTTACAGATGCCATCATTTATTAAAACAAAGTGGCCCTGAAAATTTCACCTTGATAACTTAAAAACTTTTTGAGTTAGAAATGCAATTTTTTTTATTAATACCTCTTTCTCTAAGTGTCCAATAAAGTTTTTTCTGTGTGTGCGTGTGTAATTTAAAAAGTCTGGATTTAGGCGAAATTTTCAGGGTAACTATGTTTGACCAAGTTAGGACATCTATAAAAAAATCAGCTTTTTTAAATGAAAATTTAGAAAATTAATTTTTCACATTTTAATCCTCAGTTAAGCAAAGACGCAATCCAACAGCAGGTGGCAAATGGGGCTCAGAGTAAAAGGGGGAAGGGAAATGAATGTTGCAAGCCCATAGTTCTCGGTCATCTGCACTTTCCCGTGCAGTTGATCTTTCTTTCTCTGAACGTCTTAATAATAAAAAAGAAAAGTGCGTAATTTAAAAAGCTTCCATTGGATTCAACCGAAATTTGCAGGGTAATCTTATAAACCAAGTTATGGCATCTGTCAAAAATTCAGCTCTATTAAATGAAAATTCGGAATTTAAATTTTTTGCATTTTTATCCTTAGGGAAGGAGGAGTAACTCAGCAGGTTGCCAACAGGATTGTTAATGAAAGGGGAGACACTACCGAAACCCACATAATAGATTACGTAAGTCTCGCCCGCGTAATGCCCCCGTGGGTCTCTGATGCGAATGGCGCATGCCTGTTGGTCCTTTTTACGCTGCCCTTCTCTTTTCGTGAGAATAAAAAGTTGACGTTTTTCATTTGTGTGTTGTTCATTTCCATATTTTGATTGCTGTTTTTTTTCCTTAAAAAAATTAGTCTGCTGGCTTTTTTTTTATCATGTCTCTTTCTCTAAGAGAAAGAGGAAACATAACCAAGTTTTTAAAGATGCTTATGAGAAAACGTGGCCTGTTTTAAAAAGATCAAAAGAATCAGCAAATGATACCTATTGTACCTGTTGTGATATTTCCTTCTCTGTTGCACATGGTGGAAAAGACAACTGTAGACGTCATGTGGAATGTCGCCGTCATATTGAGGATGCAAAAAGAAAAGCATCAAACCAAACATTAACAAAAATGTGTGCACAATCTGATGACCTCTCCATGAGAGCAGAAGCATTATTTGCAATTTTTTTAATATAGCACAACTGCCCAATTGCCATTTCTGATCATGCAAGTGCATTATTTAAAAAATGTTTCCAGATTCAGCAATTGCCGCAAAGTATGGAAGTGCCCACACAAAAACCTCTGCAATTATAAGGGGTCAGCAACTGACGGAAGTTCTGAAGATATCCAAGTTTTGCTTGGCTTCAGATGGTAGTGATTCCCATTCAGATAAAAAAAAAATTCCTATTTTAGTCAGTTATTTTGACCAAACTTTATAAAGTAATCCCATTATTGCTATCATTACTGAATCTATGTGGTAATGCAACTGGGGAAAATATATTTCACTTGTTGGATCAAGAACTCACGAAACGATCAATTCCATGGCAAAATTGTATAGCGTTTTGCTGAGACAGTGCACCAGTTATGGTGGGAAAGCACTGTGGCGTTACAAAATTTATAAAAGATAAAAACCCTTCCATTGTTTTAATTGGCTGTACATGTTATTGGATTCATGATACAGCATGTAGTGCTGCTCAGAAGCTAAATGTATCCATTCAAGAATTTTTTTGTGGATGTATACTTTTATTTAAAAAGAAGTATGAAGAGAAGTGATGCTTTTAAATTGTGTCAGACTTTATGTGGGGAAGAAACACAGAAAATAAGAAAACATGTGTCAACAAGGTGGCTGTCACTGATGAATGTAGTAAATGGTTTCCTTGATCAGTGGGAGCCCTTGCAAAAGTTCTGCTATGAATATGAAGATAAAGACTCAAAGAAATTTAGACAAATTAAAGGAACTTTTGAGTCTCCTGTTACAAAACTGTATCTGCTTTTCCTCCATCATGTGCTGCCATTGTTTTGCAAGACAAATGTTTTTATGCTGCAAGAAAACCCACAGATCCATAAACTATGAAGAGAGCTTCTATCATTATTTACAGAAATAGTGTCAAGGTTTATGAAACTATCAGCTCTGAGTGAAGCTGAAAATGTTTTTTCAATAAAATTTACTGAGTGTATGTTTCAAAAATTTAAGGATGATCTGGTTATAGGTTCAAAAACATGCCAGTATTTAATGGGAGACTCTTTAACAGAAGCTGAAAAAAATTGTTTTTACAAATCTGTACATGCATACTATACAGAAGCATGCCATTACATGCTAAAGAACTTCTCTTTGGAAGATAAAGTTTTGCAGCATGCTGAAGTTGCTGATGTCAATCTCAGATTTCAGAGTAAATTTAAGTCTGTGGATTTTTTTCTGGAGCTCTTTCAATATGATGTTGAAGAAAGAAATACCATTGAGATTGATTCATCATGTTTAACAGAAAAATTGCTGTTACACACAGTGCAAAATGCATCATTCGATGACACATCTGATGCACGCAAACATGGCCATTTTTCCGAATACGATGGCTTAAATTTCTGATCTGCAATCTTTAACTTCTTTCTTGCTTGTTCAGCCATATTAAAACATGTAATCGCTAAATGTGTTCACAAGTCGCGAAAGCACAAAATAATTTGTGTACAACCATGAGATATATTAAACTGTGTGTTCATGCCCAACCTTTGTGTTTTCTATTTGTGTGGATTCTGTCATTTATTCTAGCAGGAATAGGGGTAAGTAAAACGCCCTTTTAAATTTTGTTCATTGTCAATGTTTCATAAGTCGCTAATTGTTTAAATCAAAATCTCAAATCTGCACATACAGTTCTCAATAATGATTTTTTTCTGGTTATTTTTATAACTGTCTAGTCTGTCGTAAATTTAAAACATCTTAAAAATACTTTTTCGTAATATTTCTTATGTCTACACATGAAAGCTCAAAACTACACATTTTTATGGCTTGGACTACACATGAATGCTGTAAGAGGTTGGCATCCCTGGATCCGTGGTGACCCTATGGCCGCAACTTTAGCAGCTGTAAGTAAAATAAAAAATCATGGCAATCTTCCTACTCCGATCATTGAAAATATGCAACAAGTTAATGGATCTCGAATCCCTGAGATGTTTGGAAAAATTAAATTACCCAAAGACTAACCCCCTCAGACCATTGGTCTCTGGTTACCCGCGTCCAACAAGACCATTAGAGAAAGCTTTGAAAAAATACCTGATGCATCTGACAGAAAACTCCAACTACTCCATAAAAAGTTCTACCGAGGCATTACATCATATTAAATAATTCCAACATGACGGTGAACCATATGTAATGGCATCTTTGGACGTGACATCTCTGTACCCAAATGTACTTCTCGACATTACACACGACATTATTTCTTCAAAACTCCAATCTGAGGGTCATGCCTCCGATACCAAGATACAAGCTGCATTAAACGCTTTAAAGTTAATCCAAAACCGCACATCTTCAAATTCAATGGAATAATACACTGGTGTGCAAAAATTAAGGACAAAGAGGAGAAATTAGCAAAACAGCAAAACGAGCAGGCAGAACGGACCGAAAGACCGCTCATTAGATAGACTAGGGTCCTGTACGGTAGGGCATGCGCATATATGCAGCATGACATTGGGAGGGGGAGTGTCGAAGGGTATTGAGCACACAGGCAGTGTACACTCAGCAATTCGGTGAAAGCTATTGCACGGTGTACATCGGTTTGAACGACGTCGAGTTGCTGCCACCGTGTGATATGGCCAACAGGCAATCCAGTAGACGACATCTGGATGACTTTACCCGAGGCCGAGGAGTTCGGGATCACTCACAGCATCGTTTCAGGAGCTTGGAGAGCATTTCAAATGACAGGAACTGCTGTCCAAGAGTTTAGCAGTGGTCATCCACGAGCAACCACGGCGGCGGATGACCGGTATATTGTCCTACAGGCAAGAAGAGACAGACAGCGGGCGAAATAGCAAGGCACATGCAACAGACAACTGGATGTCCGTTATCGCGTTTTACCGTGGCCAGGAGGCTGCACAAAGGTGGTCTATTTGCATTACGACCAGTACGGTGTGTGCCATTAATGCCTGCTCATCAGAGACGACGGTTTCTGTGGTGCCAGGAACACAAGAACTGGACACATCATCAGCAATGGGGTAGAGTTCTCTTTACGGATAAGAGCCGATTTAGTCTGACGAGCGATTCTGGACGTATACACATCTGAAGAGAGCAGGGAACACGCAATCACACCTCCACCATCATCGAAAGGGACCGGTTTGAAGGTGGCAGAGTTCTCGTTTGGGGCGGTATCATGCTTGGTAGCCATACTGACCTCCACATCTTCCAAGCAGGTTCAGTCACTGGTGTCCGCTATTGTACCGAGGTTCTCCTGCCTCACTTGCGTCTGTTTAGAAGTGCTGTGGGTCCTGAGTTCCTCTTCATGGACGACAATGCTACACCTCATCGTACAGTGGCTGCTGCAGATCTGTTGGAGAGTGAAGATATTCGACGCATGGATTGGCCCGCAAGGTCCCGGAACCTAAATCCAATCGAACGCGTGTGGGACCTTCTCAGGAGACGCTTGGCAGCACGTCACCATCCGCCAGCAACGATTCCGCAGCTGCGATTGGCGCTACAAGAGGAATGGGCCGCGATGCCTCAACAGCTCGTTGACAACCTCGTCCTCGGCATAGACAGACATTGTAAATCCTGCAACACAGTCAGGGATGATCATATCCCCTACTAAAGACTGGATTTTTCTTGGCAGCTGCCTGTCACATGGACGTTTCTGTCTTCTGTCCAGTTGTGCTCGAAGCTACCTTTTCAATAAAGTGCCTTTGTATTCTTTGGATTCCTTGTTTGGACGGTTTTGCTCACGTGTCCCATATTCTTACATCTTGGGGATCTTATGGTATTATTTGAGTCGATGCAGAGCCTTTCTGCATGATGTTACATTCGAAAAACCGTCTTGTCCTTAATTTTTGCACGCCAGTGTAGTTAGGTTAATCGATGTATAGATGCCTGTGTACACTTTGACCAAAGATCCAAGTTCTTCAATATTGTACAGCCAGAAAACAAGTAAATCATCTACATATCTGATAAAACTGGCAGGGATTTTAAGATTAATGTCATTCATAATTTTATTTTATATGTCCTGTAGTATTACTTGTGCAAGAACGACAGACAGTGGCAATTGTTATGGTGATTTTTTTTTAGTTATTAACAAAAGACTCTAGTTTTATGCTGATATTGAAACTTATATGGAAATTATAGAAAATTTAAATTTGGGAGATGGATGGATGCATTTCGAAACAAAACTGAAATTTTGACTAAGGCCATGAAACAAAATAGAAAAAATAAAATGCGCCACTGAATTTGGTAACTCCCAAAAGTTGCTATTGTATTGTTTGCGTTGTTTGCGTTAGACGAGTAGATACACCTGAAAGTGGAAGAAAAGGTAACTATTGTTTGCATGTGTACCAAATTTGTAAACACTAAAATTTAATGATATACAATGTACACGTGTAAATAACTTTTGGAAGTGACGATCAAATTAGATAGTTAGGACAAAAACATTGATTTTTTTTTAACCACAATAACCTAAGATTTATTTCCTCACCTCAGTCATTGCTGAGGGGGATGCAGCTGAACCACGTGATGAAAATTCACCCTGAAAATATCTAAAACTTCACTGCACTAAGGTTTAGGTTTTTGAAAGGCCACTTGGCCTATATTTATTTTAAAACTTAACCCAAAAACAGCAACAAACACAATAACAAAGTGTTTCAAGAAGTCGGATAATTACCTAGACAACCATGTGTTCTTGTTTTTGAACACAATCAGCTTTTAACATTTTTGTCAATGTCACTTTTGGCAACCAGGCCTTATAAAAGCAAGCAAAATCAGATGACACTCACTTGTTGTATTTATATCAACCATAAAAGGAAGAACACATATTTTTGCCAGAAAATCAAGATTTGCAAAAACACATAAATACTCTTGACTTAGGGAACATAACATAAACACTGTGGATGAGTTTGGACAGCTGAAGTGCAATCTCTCCCTCTCTTCATAAATTTAAAGATTATTGTATACACAATAACGATTTCATTTCCTTTCGAACACACCCTCAAACCAGTTTCCTTAACCAACATTAATTTTAAAATTGCAATAACTGAGTAAAAAAAATTATAAATAACCAAAAGTTACTTCCGTAAACAATCCTACACTACCAGGAAAATTTGCATTAAAACTTAATATACTCAACATTCTAGCATTACTTGATACAAAATCACTCTACTAAACACACTGTACTAAATACCTTACTCAATTACCTCAAAAGTTATCATTACACAATAATGCTGACAAATATACTTAAAATTCACCCTATCATCTGGAAAAATTCAAAATACTTCACTATTCAAACTTGCTCTGAATGAAGTACACAATATGAATATCCCACTATGTAAACAAAAGGCAAACACTAACTCTCAACACTCCTGGACACAAATTCATACTTATCTGCACTCCCACTGTTCACAACAATTTAAAATTTACACCACTAATTCTCACCATCAATTTATCAACAACTTAATCGAAAAATTCAAACTAGTACCATGTAAGCTTGTAGTAATTTTTACTAACTCGTGTAGTAAGCCACTGAGGTAACGTGTAGGCAAAACATCTCAGTCAAATTACTAAATTTCACTTAAAAACAAAATTCTCACTGGGAGGAAGTATTATTGAGGCTAAAGGTGAGATTGGGTCGTGAATCCAATTCAACCTATACACCGAAATGGTAAAATATGTGTGACTATCACCCTGTATTGGTTCTTCACTCTGATTTTGGGACATCACATCACTCTCTGATAGATACCACCTCCTATAAGCCAAACGAGCTTACTCGGGCAGAATACAAATCCCCCAATCTGTTTTCATGCACCCTTTCAGACCCGAGGCGTGTCCACATAGGGAAAAGCATCCCACCAGAGTTCTCTTGCCCCTAAAATATCTCATTCTCTATTTTCCAGAAAACTACATCAACATCCTCATCTCCAGAAAATTCAATACATCACCTTTTATTCCAGAAAATTACTTCTTATCCTATTTTTCCCAGGAACACACTTCATATTTTCATTTTCCCAGGAACACACTTCTTTCCCAGAAAATCACTCATCTTTATTTCCCAGGAACACACTTCTTTCCCAGAAAATCACCTATCTTTATTTCCCAGGAACACACTGTACTCGCTCATCTCCCAGAAAATCACTATACCGCAGAACCACTTATTTCCAGAAAAATTCAACACCTATCGCAAATCTATCCATTTCCAGAATTCACCTCCTCCTGAAGAATTGCAACGTTATACAAGGGTAATGTACAGTACAACACTTTATTAACTTAGTCAGCGTACATGCCCTTTTTAATGTCTCCCACTCATGAAAATTAATTTTCCAGATCCATCTGCTGATATGGTCCCTAGTCACACTAACTATTAAATGGTACAAACAATTTTACACCCCTTTCTTGCCAAACTAGAAAATCACCAGTACCTGCTTTTAAGAAAAGAAAAACTTACTATCAGACTCTTACTTTATACTTACTACTACTACCAAATACAATTTATACAATATTAAAATTTACCAAGCACAAAGAGTTAAATTTCAATAATAATAATAATAATAACTGGTTTGAGGAGTTGCTTTTTCATGATAGATTATAACACAATTTGGATTTCAGATATTCCTTACACCTGTAAAAACTTACACAGCATAACACTATAAAAAAAAAACCTGAAAGGAAAAACATTTACATTTTTATTACTTTAGTTTTACTGACCCAAGCATGGATTATAACTGAATCCTGACCATAGATTACAACTGAAACCACTGTCAAAAACTCATATGTTAAATATTTTAGAGCAACCCTAACCTATCTCTTTCTTTGCAACATATTTTTTTTTCGACAGCCTCATTTTAAAACCCACTCGTTACATAATTACAAAGCATAAATTAGCACATTACCTTTCTGGCTGACTTCAAAGGAAGGGCACAACGAATAAAAAATAAAAAAAAGTCCACTTGTAACAGCAGCAGTCTGCTTTTCCCTTCACTCTTTCCCCTTTTTTTTTTCGCTGGGACTGAATGTTTGCAGTCCATAATACGCCCGAGCATGGTTTCTCTGCCGGTCTTCGTGGAAGTGAAAGCACAGTATCGGCTCCTAGGTGAAAGGCCACAGGCAGGAATCTTTCTCTCGGTTTCAGGAAGGACTTTTCTTCATGATGGCTGAAAACCCGGGCGAACTCCAAGTTACATTATGGATCCTCCACACTGCCTCCTGGGTCAAGCGGAATCAGCCTCCCTCCATCTTGGATTTTGCAGGATGGTCCAGGCAAGAAGCGTTGCTGGTCATCGCTGACAGATAGCCGGCAAACTGGAAGCGCAGAGTAATTTTGATTAATTTTCTTTTTTTATTCCTTTTTTTTTATTATTATAATATTCAGCCCTGCGTGGGACACTGGGTCCACTCACGCCTTTTTCCCTTTTTCGCCCAGCCAGCCAAAGCTCACGAAGAGCCGGCTGGGGGAGGGGGGCTTCCAACGGAGCCCCGCTCTCGTTACATGCTGCCGGCCAAAAAGAAAAGATAAGAGTGACGCTTCGCTCCCCTTGAAGCCGGGGTGCTCAAATCCATTGACCTCTCTCATTGGTCGAAACTTCTGCCTTAGCAACAGCAAAGAAGCTGTTCTCCCCTCGGTCTGTGCCCTCGTGCCAAAACTGTTGAGAAAAAACACATGGCCGGCCTTCCAACGGACTTTTTTTTCTCCCACGCAAGCCAGGGGTGACACTCTGACCTTCACACGTAGGGACCAAGTAACCTCCTGCATAATGCTGTGACCTTGTTCCCGAAATAGATTCTGCTGCTGAATTCCTTACCCAAAAGACGAAAAGATGTTGCACTTTTGGGCGACTTTCACGACGCTAGAAAACAGGAACGAAAAATGGCGAAATGAAGAATTCTTGCCTTGCAGAAAATCACTAATTTTAATTTTCTTTTTCTCTCGTTCCGTGATGTTAAACTAAAATTAATTTTGATTCTCTGAGCTGCACACCTACTCGCCTTTTCCTATCGCGATAAAAGAACAGATAAATTAATTATTTCCAAAACCCCAAAGTCAGTGAAATCAAATATTATTCTCTTTTTCTTTTTTTTTTTCTAATATGAAATTTTGTTTTCCTGGTTGTGATTAAGACAAGCGAATTTTGCGCACGAATTCCTTTGCCTTTCAACCAGGAATTTTCTTCTAACGTATGTCTTGGGAGAAAATTTTGCATTAATTAATCCCCGATAAACCAACAGGAAGATTGATCATGTCTTTCTGAAATTCACCAGAGGTTAACATTTTCGCCATGACACAATCCTGTTGGATCACATTTAAGTTGTTTGTAGAATTTGCCTTGAAATCTAGTGCAACTGTTGTTCATAATAAATTTCAGGCTTGAAACTACATCTTTAATTTCTGTGTTGAGATCATTTAATTTAAATTAAATCAATGGTTACTTCAGTCAGTGTGTTTAGATATAGTCTCAACATCAAGGCTCAGGGTCCAGGCCCTATAGTAGTCCATGTGGTAATCAGGCCCTGATGTAGGCATGAGTAGTGCATCACGTGAGATGAGATATCCTTGACTTTTCCTCCACGAGTCGCTAGTGTTTCACATTAATAAAATTATCAAATGGAACTTGTCTAGAAAGAAAGATGGCTGTGGCTAGAGGTATGAGCTTTTGGCAGATCATCTTAGTTGGCCCAGGTTCGAGTCCACGTGATCCATTATCATTTTTGAACTCATACGAGCTTGCTCGAGAATTTTGATGACTTCTGCGTTGGAGACAGAGAAATTATCAGTGGAATAATACAGTTTAAGATATCGATATAGTGCTTTTTCAAGATTAACTGTTGGAGCAGCATTTTTGGCTGCAGTAGGTTTAATTGGTTGTTCAATGTTATGGGTTTTAAGTTTTCCAAAAATTATTGGTATAGCAGCACCCACCAGTGTGTATGCTTCTTTTTTTGACTCCCATTGGAAGACAACTATGATTCTTCATAGTTGTTAATTTGTTGAGAATTTTATCAGTTGGATCCTTATTTGCAGTCTAGGTTTTTAAATCATCAATTGCTTGAAGCATTTTGCTGAAGTATTCACGTTTGTTTAATGTTATAAGTTATTTGTCTTAGTGAGAGATGGGTTTGCCTCCTTGGAGTGCTCTTCAGACCCATTGGAAGACAACTATGATTCTTCATAGTTGTTAATTTGTTGAGAATTTTATCAGTTGGATCCTTATTTACAGTCTAGGTTTTTAAATCATCAATTGCTTGAAGCATTTTGCTGAAGTATTCACGTTTGTTTAATGTTATAAGTTATTTGTCTTAGCGAGAGATGGGTTTGCCTCCTTGGAGCGCTCTGTGGGAACAATGACACAGAAGAGCAACAAGGCCGCAGAGCTGCCAACTTTTCAAAATCAAAAACCGGGACATCAACGAGCATTCGGCGGCATGCATATTTACAATTTATAAATAATAAAATTATATGTTATAGGTTTCTCTATTTTTTATTACAGTTAATTACTTAATACAAATAAAAAATATTTACAAAAAAAATAGTATTTAAGTATAAAATAAAATTTAACAAACCTTGTTAATAAGTTTTATTTTTAGAGAGTAAGACACTATTTTTTCCAGAGAGAGTTTTTTCTCCCCACCATAACAGGAGTGTTATCACACAATAAGGCAAGACAGTTAATCCATGGAATACCATGACACTGGAATTCTTCAGACACAAGTTTGGCAATATTTTCACCTGTTGAACTGGTTTGTAGGCATGGCAAGAGAGCAGCATGCATCTCATTTGCTTGCAATGATTATCAAGGTACGTTACCACAATTGGATAAAGTTGATTGTCAGCATCATTACTGCCATGAGTTGTAACAGAAAAAGGGTCCACTTTTAATAGCACAGGACATTTTTTGAATGATATTTTGCCATTTCTTGAATAATATACAAAGTTTTTTGTTCTGCCACATGCGTATCTTTTTACTCTGTTCTGGGGAGTTAGGAAACATAGCTGACAACAATCAGGAAACATGATCAGCTGCTGCTAGTTGTATGTTGTGCTCCAACAAAAATCTGGTAAACAGAACTTCTGCATTAACGTTTGAAAATCATTCGGAACTGAAACAAAACGATTCATGTTGCACACACTTTTTGTGCTATCATGATTTTTTACATGCTTGTTAGATGTAACATGTGTGACGATGTCTCCACGACCAGCGTGAGAAACAGAGAAATCAATGTTGCACAAAGCGTGAACTCACCCTTATGTGATGGATTTACAAAGTCAAATTCTTGGGAGTATTTCTTCAAAAATCTTTGGTCCCGACGTTTAGGCCCCATTCTGGGGCTGTGAACTGAAATGATAAGTGATAACTGCAACACAGCTTTTTTGTTTTAAAGATCAAATGAAGTACGGAATCAGCATTCAACCTGAAGGTTAGCAAACACACACACGGCTCCACGCGAGTGCCGTGCGCAGCCAACCGGAGCTCCGAGCCAACGGCGCCGTGGATGTGACGGCATAAACCAGTACTTCAACTTTCGAAGCCTCTGACTGTCTTGCTATCATCACAGGGCAAAACAACCTTGGCACTCAAATGCTGTGGATTAGCAGAACATTTGTTTCTATTCGTTACCGATTCTGACAGCTGGCATTGACGCTGGATAAAAATTATGGCTGATAACATTAATGAGAGAGAGAAAAAAAGACATAATAAATGAAAAAAAAAAAATAAGAAAATCACAAGACCTGATTTTTGGTAGAGAAATTGGATTCCCGGAAAATATTTTCAAAACCGGACAGAATCCGGTTATCCCGGGACACTTTGCAGCTATGCAAGGGCCTCTGTGAATCTTGGAGAGGTGCCAGATAGTTCTGTGTGACATTGGCAAAAAGACCCCAAGTCACTGAGTTTTGTTCTAGAATCCTAAGATTATATGACCAACTGGAACCGTCAGCTGTGGGCTAATCCCTCGCACTGATGTACTTACCTGACTAAAAAGACACAAACTGACTAGAGTGTGGGATATAGTGGGCCTACCACACTTGAGAAGGATGGTCCACCACGGAATCAACCTAGACTTTCTAAATGACATATGAGAAAAATATCTTGGCTGAGTGAGTGTAAGATTGGTGTATGGAATACTAGAGGTATAAATGGCAAGATGAATGAGGTGATTGAAGAGATGAATAAGTATAGATTGGATGTGCTGTGTGTAAGTGAAACCAAAAAGAAGGAAATTGGGATAGAAGAAGTGAATGGAATGGTGAGTGTGTGGTCTGTAGTATTGGATAATGGGCGAGGACAGGCTGGTGTAGGTGTGATTTTAAAGTGAAAAGATGAACTTGATTCACTAAAGCTGCATAAGTAAGAGAATTCTTTGGATTTGTTTGAAAGTGAAACTTCAGAGAATACTAATTGTTGTAGTGTATGCTCCTTGTGACTCGGAACCTTCTGATAGGAAGGAAGATTTCTGGAATGAGCTAAAAGCTGTTTTGAGCTAGTTTGGTGCAAAAGAGAAAATTATAATAGCAGGGGATTTCAATGCAATTTCTGACAATGTTCTGGGTAAGTTCAGTGATCCTTGTGTGAATGATAATGGTGAAAGATTAATTGAACTCTGTATTAAGCATGGTTTGTGTGTATGTAATATGTTTTTCAACCACAAGTATACCCACTCATATACTTGGGAATATCGTACTCTTGGTCAAAAGAGTGTTATAGATTTTGTTGTCTACGATCAGCATCTGCAACATTTAATTGTTGACACTCGTGTGATGACAGGTGCTGATGTTTGTTCTGATCATTACTTGGTAGTGCCATGAGTGAAACTGAATGTTGGTTGGAGGAAAAGGAATAGGAAGAGGCCTAGGATGGAAAGAATAAATGTTGAAAAGCTCCCTGAAGATCATCATCATTATTCTGACATACTCAGAGAACAACTGAAGGAGCTGAAGTCTCGTGAGAGGGATGTAGAAAAGAAGTGGGAATGTTTTAAGAACTCTGTTGTCACTGCTGCTGAAGAGGTCGGTGGCACCACAATAGTGGGTAACAATACAGGCGATGCTTGGTGGAATAGTGAGATTGAAGAGGCAGTAAAGAAGAAAGCCTATTTGGGGATGTTGTAAGGTAGAGTTTCTGTGGATGAATATTGCTGTAAGAAGCACGAATCCGCTAAGCTGGATCGCCAGTGTAAGGCAAAAGATAGGAAGGAGAAAATGGAAAGGCATGAATTTACTTTTTTTTTTTTTTTTTTTTTGTAAAGATAGGAAGACGTTCTAGAAGTACATGAGACTCAGGAAAAATTGGGAAAACAAAGTTGTAAGTTGTGTGAAGAATAGGATTGAGGAAATGATATGGGAGCCCAATGAGTTAAGTGGAAGATGGGGTGAATACTTCTGTGAGTTATTAGATCAGGAAAGGTGATTCTGAGGCAGAAGCAGATTATGCCCAGTGAATGATGGAAGCACAGGAGGGATCTCAAGAGAAGAGGTGTGTAAATCTCTAAAATCTCCTCAGAATGGTAAGGCTCCGGAAGTTGATGGCATAACTGCCGAGATGTTGAAATATGGTGGTGACTCTGTAATTGACTGGTTAACTGCAAAAATTTGCAAGTTTTGCTTGGTGTTAGGAATGGTCCCTCAGGATTGGAAGGATGCTATCATTGTTCCCTTCTGTAAGGGAAAAGGTGATCAGACTGACTGCAATAACTATTGTGGTATTAGCCTGTTCAGTGTACCAGGGAAAGTGTTGGGTAAGGTTGTTATTGAAAAAGTATGGAGTCTTACATCAGAGAAAGTGTGGGATGTTCAGAGTGGTTTCATGCCTGGTAAAAGCTGCACTGACAAAATATTTGCATTACGGATGATGATTGAAAAGTATCTGCCTGTTGGTAAGAAAGTTTTTGCTGACTTCATAGATTTAGAGAATGCTTACGACCGAGTAAATAGGACACTTTTGTGAAAGGTATTGACTGAATAAGGTGTTACTGGGAATCTACTTAACAGTGTAAAAGCCATGTATGCTGACAGTAGAGCTTGTGTACGAGTGAATGGTGTTTTATCAAAATGATTTTCTATTGGTGCAGGAGTCAGGCAAGGTTGTGTAATGTCACCATGGCTGTATTTATGGATGTGTGCATGTGTGATGGCAAAATATATAATACTGATTTATGTCTTGGTGATATCCATGTGTGCAGGTTGCTGTATGCTGACAACACTGCCCTGTTCGCAGAAAGCGAAAGTGAGTTGCAGTGTATGTTGTCTCAGATGTATGAAGTTTGCATGAAATTCAAACTGAGTATAAATAAGGGAAAAACCAAAGTTATGGTTTTTGAGAGAGGAACTGGTTGTACTGAATGTAATATAAGTCTAAATGGCACAGTGATTGACCAGGTAAATGATTTTGTGTATTTAGGAACCATGTTTGACAAAGAGAACAAACTGGATGGTGAAATTAGTACAACACCAAGAATTTCGTGCTATGAGTTACACATAGGATTATTCCGCCGTCTGAGCACGATTAACACAAATAAAAATTGTATCACGAATTAAAAGCATTTAATATATATACAGGTTAAAAAATGCCTTAAAAAACATGATACTTTCAGACCCACTATGGGTCCATCATCAGATGTTAGTACACCGTGGAACGTAGTTCGAAGCTCATGTACACACTGTGTGTATAAGCATTAGAGTTCAAACACTGTGACGTAAAAGCGTAAAGTGTGGAGGAAATGATGTTCTGCGCATTTTTTGTGGACCAAAGTCATTATTTTTTGTTCACTGATTTTATACATTTGATGGCGAGTTATTTGTCTCATCGTTTTCAGTTTTATCTAATAGGCGTTTCCAAGCTTGTGGTATATATAGAGGTGTGGAGTCATTCCAGCATAAATGTCCTAGGCTATGTACTAGGGGTGTTCAAATGAAAAGGTACGAAACGACACTGTGGGTATAAATGAAGACTTTTTTCAAAGTATACACCATAGGCCGTAGCACAACGATCCCATTGATTAACGAGCCGAAGGATTCCTTGTTCCCAGAATTCCTGTGGCCGTGACGAGACCCAGTCCTGCACAGCGTCCTTAAGTTCGTCTTCCAAGTGGAAGCGCTTCCCTTTCAGATGTTTTTTCAGGGGACCAAACACATGGAAATCGCAGGGCGACATGTCCGGGCTGTAGGGCGGATGGTCAAGCTGCTCCCACTGGAACTTGGCCAGTTCCGCGTGTGTGACCCTGGAGACGTGTGGACGCGCGTTATCATGGAGCAGAACCACACCCTCCGTGAGCAGCCCCGGTCTTTTGTTCTTGATGGACCTGCATAGGCTTCGGAGTGTCTCACAGTACACATCGGAGTTAATGGTTCGTCTGTGCTGGAGGAATTCAACAAGTAGTCAATTGGACGGCGCTCTTTATAAGAACCTCTGCTCTCTCCTGCGCATGCGGGCGCCCGCGCATGCTCCGATCCACGCCGGCGACTCCAATCGCATCCCTAGATGTGTCGCTACGTTCTCCCATAGCGGCATAGGCAAATATGTTAACGGTTACGTTCTTATGACGTTTCGTACCTTTTCATTTGAACACCCCTAGTATGATGAGGCTTTTTGCAAATAGCAAGGATGATTTTTTAAAGGGTGTGACTAAGATTGAGGCCTCATTCCAGTTGGGGAAATATTCACCTCCATTCGATAATCGTGAGAGGGCTGTTGCCTCTGATCCAGTTCTAACATTATATTGATGTTACCTAATTCTAGTTCCAAGGGAACGGGAGGTCGATCCTATGTACACCTTATCGGCTGCTGTAGATGACTCTGCTTTCAAAGGAATTTTATATATACCAAATTTCTTTGACATTTTGATGGGATCTCTGTCTTTTTTGATCATGGATAGTATATTTTCCGTTTTAACACCAAAATCAATATGGTTTCTTTTGCAAATATTTTTCACAACAGGTATAATCCGGGGGTTATAATCAAGTGACCCAACAAACCTGTTCTTAATGTTGTTCCGGGATAGAGTGGTTTGTCGGGCTTTTTTATTTTACCAAGTACACTGTTTGTGATAGATTCATTGTATCCATGTCTTGCTGCAATATGCTGCAATATCCTTAATGCTGTTAAATCTCGTGATGAGTGGGAAAAGCAGTGCGTAAATGCCGCCCGATTTAACATAAAATGAATTGCTGGTATCTTATACCCCAACCGGTCATGCTGCATATATGCGCATGCCCTACCATACCGGACCCTAGTCTATCTCCTTAGTGGTCTTTCGGTCCATTCTGCCTGCTCCTTCCGCTGTTATGTTAATTTCTCCTTTTCGTCCTTAATTTTTGCACACCAGTGTATTAAGCTAGGGAAAAATTACCTAATCTCGACAGTCTGCTTAGTAATGGCAAATACAAAGTAAAATATCAAGTATGCCGAAAACGAACATACACTCATTGTCATAAAA
Source organism: Macrothele yani (assembly GCA_039090855.1). Classification (NCBI taxonomy): domain Eukaryota; kingdom Metazoa; phylum Arthropoda; class Arachnida; order Araneae; family Macrothelidae; genus Macrothele; species Macrothele yani. Next base: position 7,957,550 of record CM077022.1, on the reverse strand, counting down.
ATCTGTGCACCAAGAAGGAGGCGTCCAATTGAAATGAGAGTTTAGTAGTGATATGGTACATACCAAGGACAGAAGTGATTACAATATCACAGCAGCAGGACGATTTCCTGCGGACATATGATACACATTCCAGTCCACATTAGTACCGCGTCGGACCGCCTCGTGCTCAGATACATGCAGTGATGCAGTCCAGCGTAGATTCAAAGAGACGCCATATGTTATCCCGAGACAGATTGGCCCACACTTCTTGCAACTGACGCTCTAAATCACGAACATTGGGACATGGAGAAAGCTGGCATACCATCTGGTCCCACACGTGCTCGATGGGTGAGAGATCAGGAGAAGCATGGTGGATCTATTGCTTTCAATTTTTCTTTCTAGAAAGGGAGGCCAGTTCCGGTAAAAGCCGCCCCGGTGGCGCAGTGGTCTAAGCGATGGCCTCTGATCATTCGTCCGAAAGGGGTCCGGGTTCGAATCCCGGTGAGGCATGGATGTTGTGTTTGTCTTACGGCACTGGCTCTCTCCCTTCCCTGGAACCAGTGACCCTAAATTAGGGACGGGCGACTGCTTATAGCCCATTGAGTTGCTCACGGTGGTCGTTAAACCTCCAATCAAAAAAAAAAGTTCCGGTAAGTACTTTTTTTAATAAAAAGAAATGCTAGCTATAATTAATGGGATGTGTACTCATGAAGAATATGCTCCATACTACCTGTTTCATACTGTTTCAATATAATGTAAGTTTTCGGGTTTTCTGTGCATGTGCCTGTATTGTTATTTTTGTATGTATTTTAAATTAAAAAAAAAAGACGTTGTTGCTGACATACGATATTAATGTTGTGACTTTTTTAAAGTTCTGTCATGGTTTTCAAGCAGTTTTGTTTAGTGTAATATCTAATGCTGTTAAATTTTAAACATTTGATTTTTATATGAAATTAATTTTCCAATTGTTATTTCAGATTCTGTAATACATACCGTAGCAGTTTGTGCTGGATCAGGAGCAGGTGTTTTACATGGCGTTAAGGCTGATCTGTTTTTGACCGGTGAAATGTCTCATCATGAATTGTTAGATGCTATTCATAATGGAGCAACTGTGATACTCACTGAACATAGCAATTCAGAAAGGCGCTATTTAGAGCACCTAGCAGAGATTCTAATGAAGAGACTCCCTGGGGTTGCTGTTGTGTACTCAAGTTCTGACTCAGACCCTGTGCTGATTGTTTGAGTATTTCTTATTGCTGTATTTTCCGAGAATAATGCCGCAGTTCCATGTATCTCGATTTGTTATTGGAAATAACACCGCAGATAAACATACTACAAAAACATTTTTATTTGACAACTATTCCAACCCCAAACATGGTAACAGGGTATATTGTATGGCTTTCATCAGAGATAAATAGCCCAATGAAGGGAGTTATTAAGAAAACTTTTTATTTTTAATATATTTCAAATCATTTGCATAAATAACACCAAAAATATCCCTTAAAGCTATGCACTAAATGGTAGTACCTGTACTTCATTTATGCACACAACTCTTCCTCTTAATGGGTAAAAGACATTAATTTGGAAAGCCCATGCAGCCCTGAACTTTAGCAAGCTCGGCTCATACTTGCCAGTTTACGACCTGGCTCATTTTAGACGTTCATTAGGTGTTACCCACCACTTATTGCAAATAATGCAAGGCTTAAAAAACGAACAAAAAAGTTTCTCTGCTGAGATGAAGTACTTCGATAATAAACAGAATGTAATGCAGAGAGACATGGCAGTTCTGGTAAGTATTCCTCCCACATGTGAGGTTCACTTGACTACCTTCCTCTGTCTGTTTCAAATGCAATTGCATTTCCTCTTCGACACTTAAGTATAAACAAGGTAGCTTTGATCTCCAAATACGTAAACAAATACTTCAAACTTCCTCATCTCCATTGTAGCAACAAATCACACCAGAATGTTTTCGTCTGGTTTTGTGAAGCTGAAAAATATGTTCATGTAAACATTTCTATTATTGGCATTTTGTCATCGTCCTGGAGCAGGAATCAAATCCGCACCTCCCAATTTCTGGTAGAGCTTGCTAGTCATTACACTACCCAGGACAAGGAAATTCCAAACAACTGAACATAGATATCTGAGAACCATCAGATTTGCGCTAGTCGAAGCTATTCCTGCCCCCAGAATTATTTCTTCGGGAAAATTCATTTCCCAATTGTGCATGATATACTTTCATCACTGGAATTTGTGGCCTACATCTGACCCTGGATATGAGAAAAGGTCGTGAGGCGCTATGATGGGGGCAGGAATAGCTTCGACTAGAGCAAATCTGATGGTTCTCAGATATGTGTTCAGTTGCTTGGAATTTCCTTGTCCTGGGTAGTATAATGACTAGCATGCTCAACCGTAAATCGGGAGGTGAGGGTTCGATTCCCACTCCAGGATGATGAAAAATTTGCAAGTTTTCTGAAGGAAGTGGTTACATGGAATACAGTGAAAATACACTGACGGAAAAAAATCCCAACACCAAGAAGGGGTTGTGTTAGATAAACGACAGTTGGTAAGCTGTGAGAGTACATCTGTAAGATGACGTCTATGCAAATTTCGCGCTCGGCGCATACGTGTGGCGCTAGTAGCGCCCTCGGAACATGCAAAGCAGGTTTGCTGTAAATACGCGCTGTAACGTTCGTGAGCGTTAGTTATCGTTGAGATTCGACGTAGTGTGTTGATGTTAGTCAAGAATGCCTTTAAGAAGACGAAGAAGCCATTATCAACAGCTCACGGAGTTTGAATGAGGTCGTGTAATAGGGCTACGAGAAGGTGGATTTTCGTTCCGCAATATTGCAGAACGACTTGGCAGGAATGTAGCCACTGTGCATGATTGTTGGCAGCGGTGGTCAAGGGAAGGTACTGCCTCAAGAAGACCGGGTTCTGGCCGGCCACGTGGCACTACTGAGAGGGAAGACCGCCGTGTACGGCGTATGGCCGTGGCATATCGTACCGCGTCTGCGGCAGCAATTCGAGCTGCAGTTGCCACAACAGTGACACAACGAACTGTTACAAATTGGTTACTTGAAGGACAGCTCCGAGCCAGACGCCCTGTAGCGTGCATTCCACTTGCTCCTAACCACTGCCGTTTGCGACGTCAGTGGTGTCAAGCTAGAGCTCATTGGAGGACAGAGTGGAGATCTGTTGTGTTTTCTGATGAAATCCGGTTCTGCCTGGGTGCCAGTGATGGCCGTGTGTTGGTTAGAAGGAGGCCAGGTGAGCGCCTGCAACCAACCTGTCTGTGGTCGAGACACACTGGACATACACCTGGAGTTATGGTGTGGGGAGCAATTTCCTATGACAGGAGGAGCACTCTCGTGGTTATCCCACGCACCTTGGCAGCACAGTTGTACGTCGGTCTGGTGATTCAACCTGTTGTGCTGCCATTCATGAACAGCATTCCAAGGGGTGTTTTCCAACAGGATAACACTCACCCGCATACTGCTGTTGTAACCCAACATGCTCTACAGAGTGTCGACATGTTGCCGTGGCCTGCTAGATCACCAGATCTTTCACCAATCGAGCACGTACGGGACATCATTGGACGACAACTCCAGCATCACCCCCAACCAGCATTAACCGTCCCTGTATTGACCGACCAAGTGCTACAGGCATGGAACTCCATCTGACATCCAGCACCTGTACGACACAATGCATGAACGTTTGCGTGCTTGTATTCAACATTCTGGCGGTTACACCGGTTATTAATGTACCAGCATTTCACATTTAAAATGGCTCTTCTCACGCTTGCAATAAGCTGTGATCTTGAAACCTTAATAGATTAAATATGTTACCTATACAAATGTATTGCCGCCATTTCATTCCTCTACAACTATTTTTTCATGGTGTTGGGATTTTTTTTCCGTCAGTGTATGCCAATAATAGCATTACAATGCCTACCCTGTACTTATTAACAATTATTTCTTCGGGGAAATTCGTTTCCCAATTGTATATGACACAGGAGTAACTATGACTCTCTTAACACAGTTGTGAGAACCGACACCCTGATGGGGTGCAAAAATTCCGCCAGTCATATACAATTTGGAAGCGATCTGTTCTGATATTCGTAACCATGATCCAAGGTATTTTGTAACACATAGTCCAAAACAACGTTGAATAACAAAAGCGAGAGTGGATCTCCCTGTGTCTTATTCCACGAACTGGTCTTATAGTTGGAGATGTACAGACAGCCCTTGAATTGTAGTAGTGTGGTTCCATTAATGTAACAATGGCGGCAGTATTCAATAAATGATGATGGAGCACCTAAAGATGATAAGCGGTCGTAGATGGCATTGTGATTTATAGAATAAAATGCTTTGCGAAAATCAACAAATGGCATTGACACAGGAATTAGATGTTGCAAGTGTCTAAAACAGCTATGAAGTGATGTAATATTCGCAAAGATGCCATCACCCTTGCAAAAACCTTTCTGGAAGCCCGTAATGGGTAGAATTCCCTGTAATCTGTTGGCAATTGTTTTATGGTAGTGTCTAATGAACACTGGTGATATGGTTATTGGTCTGCAGGACGAAGGATCAATTACATTTTCACCCTTTGGGAGGAATATAGTCCTTGAGTGCAAATACTCCTCCGGGCACCAAGAAATATGTAACCACATAAGTTGAATAATTTTAACTTGATCCGCATAGGTATTGAGTCAACGTCTTTTGATGTGAATCCATCAGGTCCTGTACTGGAGTTCTTGCATGCGGAGCTCTTAATAATCTCCATAGGAGTTATTGGATGACAAAGGGAACTCCAATCTGAATCTCTTTTTACTTCCATATCTGGTGTAGACGATGGTAAGCCTCCAGGCGTCATTTCACATCTCCAAAATTCAAATAGTTGAGAGACAGAAAAATTTGATGTGAACGATGATGATGAAAATATTGCTCGTGCCGCTGCCCCTCGGTCACGTTTAAATAAATACTGCATCTTTGAGAAATATCTTCATCTTTGCATTCTACGAGATAATGGTTTCGATGCGATTTCTTCTCTCGCACGCTGTCAAACTTGCCCCGGTAAGATGGATTGTCCAGATGGAGTTAATGACAGCATATAATTTTTTATATTTTCCTTGATTTGTGGTATGAAGGTAACAGTGTCAAAGGCAGAGCCCAATAATTCTCGTTCAAGATCAGAAATAGGAGGACTCGCATACTTTTCGTTCCAATCTCTAGTCTGGGTTTTAAAAGGGTGTCCATCAATCATAAAAGCATCATCCGATATAGTTGGAATTCTTTCTGATGATGTTGATTCTATGGAATCTTCTATAATACACTCTGCCACTCATATGATCTTAACTAAATTCGTATATTTTTGCCCTTTTCGTTTTCCTTTTATTGCTTCAAGAGTTCTATCTGGGAATTCCAAAAGTAGATGTTGATTCACATTACGGACACCAGTTGTAATCAGTCATACCTCTGCCTCAGCCAGTAAGCGCTCTTCATCAACAGTCCATCTTGTCTTAATCATTGGCATAGATTGTAGCCTTCGTTCATTGCATTCCTTAAAATGTTTTGACCTCTGATGCACACCCAGACCAATTTTTATTGAAAATACTCTTTGGCAGAATTCACACTCGTAATCAATCGCAGCCATCGAGTCACAATCCTCCGTCTCCGTTGCTGAAGTCGCGCAATCAGCACGTCTCCTTAAATTTCTTTGGTTTCGTATCGTAGCAATAGAGATGACCCACCGGTGGAGGTCGTCAGAGCCGCCTTTACCAGCCGACTGTCACCACGCTGTGCCCATAAGCACACACCGTGATGACCCCTACCTACCAGCGGGAACCATGAGGAGGTTGAGGTTAACTTGAGTGACAGAGGCTATGAGACCTAACTAGTGGTCTTGTATTGCGCATGTCACCCCTGTAACTATGCTCTTACTTAACAGTGCATCGTGAGGTCTCCTTCACCCATCTGAAGTACCATTCAACTGTAGCAAAACACTTTTGCAATGGGCAGCAAAAAAGCACCCCATCAGGGTGCCGGTTTTCACACCTGTGTTAAAAATGTTGTAGTCACCGCCAGTCATATACAATTGGGAAAGGAATTTCCCAATTGTATATGACTGGTGGGAGTAATTATGATTCTCTTAACACAGTCGTGAGAACCGGATTTCTCTGAAAAGAAAAAAGTTGTGTGATTTAGTCACTACTGCAAATAAAGTGAAAATGGAATTTGATTTCAACCTTGAAAGAATAAACTGGCCCATTTCAGACTCATCTTACAGCCCAGCTTTTTGATTTCAGCTGTAATATATGATGATTAGATCCAACACATCTGATGACAAATATACTTTTGTGTCTTTCTTCTCACTCAGTGATCTTCGCCATCTGATTATTTCGTAAGTCACTTTATTTTGTGAGTTGAAACATTTTTCTTTAATCCAAGAGCAAAGTTCTAAACTTTCCAGATCAAGCCCACTCCGGCCCGAGCACAGAAGTTTTCACTTCATTGATGAAAAAAAGGGGGGTGTGAAAGAGAACGTGTTTTACATCAGGTCATTTGTTATCAACCCCACGCAGCAGGAGTTTAATATAGTTTTGTCAGTGGTTTATGTGTTTAGAAACAGGGTGACGCCACTCTAATTTTACTTGTGAGAGTGGAAGCACATGCAAATTTGTGGTTTTTCCTGTTGCGGGCTCACCGTCTGTAGTGCTACGTGCAAAGCCAAAAAGAAATCCACATTTTACTCTCCCTAGTATCAGATAAGAAAAGGAAAAACTGACTAAAGGAAAGAATAATGTATTGATTGATTCTCAATAAATATTTTCTAATAGTAAATCTTAAATCAGTTATACGCAAAATGAAAGACCAGGTTGAATGAATCTTTGTCGTTCTCCAAATTACCTATTCACGTATAATTGCGAACATTTCAAGACTTCATTTGCTTAGACCCCCATGCTAATCAATTGCACTCTAAATTCTTTATAGCTCAGTGTTTGCCATAAACGATTCACAAAACAATTTGTTTTAATATCATGAACGGTTGAAATTTTTAATGTTACTGAAAGTGGTTATTAGCCACACTTAGTTAAATGCTGCATTTCAGTGCCGCACATTTGTAAAATTAAGTTTAGCTACCCCAGTGGCGCAGTGGTCTAAGTGATGGCTTTTGACCATTCGTCCAAGATGGGTCCAGGTTCAAATCCCGATAATGCATGGATGTTGTATTTGTCTTATGTCACTGGCTGTCTCCCTTCCCTGGAACCAGTGGCCCTAAATTAGCAACCCATCGAGTTGCTCATGGTGGTCGTTAAGCCCTCAATCAAATAAATAAATAAAATCGAGTTTAACACCGCAGCATTATAATTGGAATATATGGTACTTGATTAGACTGTTAAAATAGCTAATAACTGTCAGTTTAAGCTGTATTAAAGTATTTTTAAAAATTGGCCACTGTTATTATTTCATTTGTCATTGATTTTGTGAATGTGTTTTTCATTATGAGAACAGTTCCTATGTTTTGCTAAACTTCTCTTTAGAAGTGGGATTGTTCAATTCAAGTTATTTGAACAACTGTTCTTCATCACGCAAAGGAAGTTTGTCAGCTCTGTATGTATATAACAATTAATTTTGTAGCCTATAATGTAATGTGAGCCCTACTCGAGAAGCCCAGTGGAAATAAGTGTCCCTCTACTGCAATTTGAATTTGGTATTTACCTGGGCCCTTTGGGCTCCTGATAACTGAATGGCAACTTCCAGGGGCTCAGATTCATACACTTAACCCACCGGTACCTAAAAAGAAATCGGAGCCCACGGGACAGTTGTCTAAGCGCTGACTTCTAGCCATTCGTCTGGCATAGGTCCAGGTTCAAATCCCAGTGAGGCATGGATGTTGTGTTTGTCTAATGGTGCTGGCTGTCTCTCTTCCCTGGAACCAATGGGCTTAAATTAGGAACAGGTGGCTGCTTTATAGCCCATCGAGTTGCTCACGGTGGTTGTTAAACCCACAAGCAAAACATGCACAAGAGGATAAGTTTTCTAATATGGACTGGTCTTCTGTATGGTTAACTAACATCAGGGCTCTTTCACCAGCCAATAGTGCCCTCGAGCAAATAAAATTCCTAAGAACGATTACAGTCATAACTAGGAATGTTCTAATACTTTGCTTGTTGTGGTTTCGTACAACCCACCTAGGTTCAAGAAATATAAAGAATATTTACAGGGGTTTATGAAGATAATGGAAACACTGTTTGTGGATAACTTTTTATTAATAGACTGTAGGCCTACCTCGGGCTTTCAGAACAAAAGCAATTCTACTTGGAATAGACATACAAGCACATACAGTAATGGAATTATGGGATCATTCATCCTGTTAAATATGTCCCAGTAATGCTGGACATGGAAAGTGTGATCTGACGTTTTGCTCCAGATATTCCCACAAGTGTTCAATAATGCTGAGGTCTAGAGATTGAGGTGGCCAGGTTAGCTAATATACCTCATGCTCGGACTCATTTACAACTTGTGGGAATACAACTCACTGCAATGTGACTCATTTTATGTGATGCATGTTGCATCATTATCTGCTTGGAACCAGGGTTGATCATTAGGGAACAATGCCTGCAACATTGGGTGCAGGTGGTTTCCAAAAATGTATTCGTATGGTGCAAGTGTGCCACGACCCTGCAGAATAACCAATGGCCTTAAGGAATACCATGATGTGGCACCCTACAGCATCAGAGATCCACTTCCATGCCTCACAATCAGAACCAAACAGTCTGGGTGGTACACTTCTGCAGGTTTTCACCATATATTACACTCTACCAGTTGTGGGAAACAATGTGATGCATGAATCATCAGACCAGATGACACATTGCCAGTCTAGCATCCCAGGTTTTATGTGCTTTGCACCACCTTACACATTTTGTTGCATTGATGTTGGTAATCAGAGGTTTGTGGATTGCAGCTTGGCCATAAATACCTGCACTCGATGAGCTGTTGTGACTGAAATGGGATCATTCCGACTGGTGTTCAGCTCTGCTGTTAATTGCAGTGCCATGGTCTTGTGCTTCTGTTGTACAATCCATGCCAACATTCGCCTATCCCTATCTGACATCTTATAGTGTCCACAGTTTTGATGTGTATTCATAATCTTTGATACAATTTCTTGTGTTATACCTATTTTTGCCGTTCTAGTTACTAAAGCTCCCAGAAGATGCACACCAATGTTCATGCCTTTTTTAAGGTAACTGAGATCACACATTGTTGATAATTACTTCACAACAGCTGTTTCACCTGTGATTGGCACTGCTACGTAATAGCAGACATCATACTGCACCCTTTTATGTACCTCACATCGCAGGTGGCATCGCGTCCCGTGATTTGCATATGGCTCATTGCATGCACTCCAGTTGCAGTCGGTGTTTCCATTATTTTGATAAACCCTTGTACATCTTTAAATGTAGATCCACATTTATCACTCCAATAATCTGTGCGTTTTTCTTAAGATTCAAATTAAGCTATTGACTATGAAGCAGGAACACTCTCATTTTCTTTCCCATAAGCATCACCTGTCTGTTACACACAGTAGTAGTCATGGGCAACGTTGCACTCCTAAGGGCAAGATTTCTCTGGCAGGCTGTTATTGTGGAAACGCATTACATAGCCATGCCGGGATCTTCTTGTATCACCTCCTTGAGTTAAAAGGGGGTGACCTCCGTTTGTTTCGGCCACTGTGCGTCTGGTATTTGTCTCGGTCGACTTTCGTCAAGCACTCGTGGGAGGAGGGCATTCAGAGTGTAATTCCTCTTTCAGTGTTCAAAACAGAAAGATATAGTGCCAAAACAAAAAAGGTATAATAATTTCAACACCAAAAAGAAAATAGAGACATTATCATACCTGCCAAGTTTTACGGTTTAACTGTAAAATTTATGGAAATTGTACTTGTTTTACGGTTATTTTACAGAGCGAAATATTTTACGGAATGTTCTTTTTCAAAACAGTTTAGGTCCATATATATAATATATATTTATATATATTAGCTACCCATTTTTCGAAGAGTGATTAATTATCTTAAAGGTTTCTATATATCGCTTATAGCTATAATTTCGTGGTTACAAATGGATTCTTTTTTCGTATATGTAGCCTAATGACTGTATATTTATGTTTTTACTGCATTTTAATTGTTATAAGCAAGAAATACTGCCGAACATCTTATTTGCATAGCATTTGAAATCGATATATAATTCTTATTTTGAATCAGTTTGTAATCAATATTGTCGATGCATTTCATCAGTACGTTAGATACATTAGTCAGTCTAGTATATCGATTAAACGTTCACTGAACTTTTTTACGGATTTCAATTCTTGAAAGCTGGCAGGTCTGCATTATATAAAAATTGCCCATAGTGCAGTACACGGCACCATTATTAAGGCAAAAATATGCGGGAGCATATCGGATTGCCTTTCGGCAGCAATTCCAGTATGTAGACAGCGACGGAAAAATGTAAATGACGTGTATAGGCCACTTGTGATTTATAATGTAAAAATATAGAAGAGGAACAAGCCTCAAAAATACAAATGGAAGTGAGAAGAGTGGGCGGTCCACCCAGTTCTAAGTAAAGACTTGTGCTTTTGTAAGGGCAAATGTGTTGATGAGAAAATGAAGAAAATACGCATGTGCAAGGGTGTTGAGGATAAACGTCATCGCACTCCGAAAGAGGAGGCCCCTCCAAGATGAATTTGAAGTGATGGGTGAATATTCATGGCTTATGAGCTTGTGTCATAAGTAAAAAAGGTGTTTCATCATGCCTAGACTGGAAGCAGGGAGAAAGGTGAGTGTTGATATTGTCAGAGTGAGTGGTAAAGCTTAAGAGGTAGGGGCCCCACTAGTATGTCTTCATGTGTCAACTAAGAGTGCCAAAGATGAGAGAGGAAATCCACTTACAGCCAATAATAGCCGAAATTGCTTAGTACTGCTCTTCACGGGATCTCCATGCGATTGTGGTCTAGATCCTAAAGAAAGTGCCCCGGCTGCACTTTGAACTCAGCCAGCAGTTCGAGAAGTCATAAATCATATGTGACTGCAAAAATGTTGGGGTTTATCAAGTATATATTTATACTGTAAATTCCAAGAAATATTTAAACTAGAAGCCAATTAGTTATGCTTGTACTCAATATTTAATAATTCTTATTATCTATAATTTCAAAGGTACAAAACACAAAATATTATTCTAATAGTTAGAGTGAAAGAGGAAATCTAGAAAGAACTAAAAGGGGAACAGAGCCCCTGGGTTCCCCCTTCATTAAATGTCTCTTCATTAAACGACTTCTTCCAAATATTATTTTTAGTTATCACAATAGAAATTTGCATTACCCTATTTTTTCTGGTGTTAATATCCAATGGATGCCAAAAGCACACAACACACAAGATGGCTATTGAAAATCAACATGCCTTAGTACAGTATTACCGCTGCTGATAATTACACCTGAGAATTCTTCAACAGAGCCACATGTGAATACAGCATACGACTATTGTGTCATATATATGTTGTGAATAGCTATCAAATTGACCATCTCCTAAAAAGATTTTAATATATATTTTAAAATTCCAATAAAAATGTGTCAATTTTTGAAAAAATGAACATTTCTAATGACTTGGGCTAGGATTTTCATGACCTAAAAATTCCTAGAAAATGCCTTATAAAAATGCATTTATGACCCAAAAAGCTAAAAAAAAGTGTCCTATAAAACAAAACAAAAGACCTAACAAATGCACATTTATTTATTTTATTTCCATGTGAAGCTAATTAATTAAAAAAAGAAGAGAGGCATCAAACAAAACAAAAAGAATCTGAAAAATATATTTTAATTTGTTGACTGTTGCTGTGTGAACTAAAATTCTTTATTTTACTAATGAACACCTGACCTATGAAACAAAACAAAGAATAAATAAGAAATACAAATTAATTGTTTTACAGTTTCTGTGCCAAACTAAAAATTTATTGCTCGAAAACATGTCCTACAAGTTTTAAAAAGAAAAAAAAAACTTAAAAATACAGTTTAACTTTTTATGGTTTCTGTACCAAACAGTCATTTTTTTTAAAAATTTTTTTATTTTATTAACAAAAAAAAAAAATGCCCTATGAAAGAAAACAAAGAAAAATGCAACTTACATTTTGTGACAGTTCCTGTGCTAAACTGAAAGTTTGAATTTTAACGGAAAAAATTCTTCGAATATTTTTACTTTGCCAGTGCAAACTGAGAGTTTTTATTTCATCAGTCCAGAACTGCAATGCACATCAAAATGCATGTGCAGATTTTAAAAAGAAAATGATTTTCTGTTGTCTACCAGAAAGCTTTAAAACAATAAAAAGGACCTTTCTACTTCTACTGAAACCACATGAGCATGCTTGAAATACAGTATCGCTCCGTTTAGTCTTCTGAAATTTCACCAAGGGAAAAGTTTCTCCCTGATAGCACATCTTGCAATTAAGCACAGATTTTCACACCCTACATTTTTTTCAAACTTGGTTAGTTTTCTTTTGCACAGCCTTTCCCACTTTTCAGTCACAATGTCTAGGTCATTCACAGTTTTCTTCATCAAATCTGTTTGAGTAGTGAGAAACAGGCAGAAATTCAAAATTCAATTTGATGTATAAAAATTTACCTGTTATTCAGGATCAGAAAGTAGCCTCTGTATGACTTTAAGGCCGCTTCATTGCTGTCGAACGAGTCAATCTTCATCCAAGAGAAATTCATCCAAAAAAATGCTCGTTTTATTAAAAATACCAAAATATGCAAAATAATGACTCAAAAATAAAAAAATGCCTTAAAATGACCAAAAAAACTGGGAAAATGCATATCCCGTAAAATTCCTGAAAAAATACATCAACAAAGATACTTAAATTAGCTTATTTTTTTGTTTGAAACACTTTTGTATACACTTGAACAATGTTTTAGTATCGCCCAAAAAAAAAAAAAAAATAGCAAAATCATATAAATCCTAGCCCTAGTTATCACTATATCTGTCCGTCTGTCAGTGGACACCATACCTCTAAACTTATTAGACCAATCTGAAAAAAATATTTTTGCATTATTTAGACTGAACTGTGAGAACGATGATTCTTGCACTTTGGTCTTTACAAGATGTATAACTTTGCCACTAGGTAGCGCAAACACAGATGCTATAGAATTCAAAATATGATTTATTCAACATCATTGGCTCTGAAAACCCGATTGGAACAATTCTTTTTTTTTTTTTTTTTCTTTCTTTGATACCTTTTACCATGAAGATAATTTTGTATACACTTTCTCCTTCAAACAACATGCAGTCTTTGTGCTAGAGGGAGTAAATATATATCATACTTTTCCCCGACATAAAAGCCCCATTTGAAAAATTCTTCATGTTATAGCATTCATCTCGAGAATAAAGTACAGCTCTGACGCTAGGTGTCGTAAAAGTATGTATGTTTCTGTTTGTAACTATATCTCTTAAAATTCCGATCATTCATCCAAGATGGATCCGGGTTCGAATCCTGGTGAGGCATGGATGTTGTGTTTGGCTTACGGCGCTGGCTCTCTGCCTTCCATGGGACCAGTGGCCCTAAATTAGGGATGGGCGACTGCTTATAGCCCACTGAGCTGCTCACGGTGGTCGTTAAACCTCCTATAAAAAAAAACAAGATGCAGTTGACAAGAGATCAAACCTTCTCTCCCACTGGCGGGCGAAAGTATCATAGGTGTCCAGAGATGCCAACCATTGCGGATTTCCCCCCGGGATTACGGGCGAAAAATTACGGAAATTCACATTTTTGCTGATACTAAGAATGTTTTACTGGTTTTTAGAATAATTTCGAATGACTAAGAAAAATTACGGAAATTCAGATTTTCGCTGTAAGGAATGTTTCACTGGTTTTGTAATTAATCAATGTAAAAGCCTCTGAACAAAGTTCGTGGCGCAGCTCCTTATTTCTTCACCCCACTCCCCAAAGAGAAGGAATTTGTTGTGCTTGTTTGAAAGCTAAGTGGAAAGAAAGCACGGCCCGGCGCGTTTCTTTCGCCGTGGCGTGATTATAACGGTCCGTAGCCTCTGAACAAAGTTCGTGACTCAGCACTTTGTTTCTTTTTTTTTTTTTTTTTTTTCCCGAGGAGGAGGAGAAATTTGTTTTGCTTGTTTGAAAGCTAAGTGGAAAGAATGCAACAAGGATAGATAAACCTTGGCCGGGCCGACCCGGTGGCGCAGTGGTCTAAGCGATGGCCTCTGATCATTCGTCCGAACGGGGTCCGGGTTCGAATCCCGTGAGGCATGGATGTTGTTTGTCTTACGGCACTGGCTCTCTCCCTTCCCTGGAACCAGTGACCCTAAATTAGGGACGGGCGACTGCTTATAGCCCATTGAGTTGCTCACGGTGGTCGTTAAAAATCCAATAAAAAAAAAAAAAAAAAAAAAAACCTTGGCCGGAAGCCTCTGAACGCAGTTCGTAACGCAGCTCTTCGTTTCTTTTTCTTTTTTTTCCCCCCGAGGAGGAGGAATTTGTTTTGCTTGTTTGAAAGCTAAGTGGAAAGAAACCACGGGGCCGGGCCAGGATTACGTCGTCCCAGCGTGCTTTTTTCCCCGTGGCCCAGGATTACATCGGCCCGAAGCCTCTGAACAAAATTCATGACGCAGCTCTTTCTCCCCTCCCCCTCCTCCTCCCAGGACGTGGAATTTGTTTTGCTTGTTTGAAAGCTAAGTGGAAAGAAACCACGGCGCCGCGCCGGATTACGTCGGTCGGAAGCCTCTGAACAAAGTTCGTGACTCGGCTCTTTGTTTCTTTCCTATTTTTTTTTCCGAGGAGGAATGTGTTTTGCTTGTTTGAAAGCTAAGTGGAAGAAAGAATGCACGGCACAGGGCCGGGATCAGGGCCCGATTTACATAGAAGCGGGCCCTAGGCACAGCATAAGATGACCCCCCCCCATCCATATTCTTGAAAGAGTACATTTGTCGGTACTAAATATTATCAATTAATTTTAAAGTTTATTTAATAAATGGGATACTGTGCCGGAGAGAAACAGGAAATGATATATACATTTATTAAATCTTAATGTTTGCAAGGAAATTCGCACTTAAAAATATAGACGGGTAAGTAAAACACTTTAATAGTTCAGTATTGCTATTTTTGCATTTAATTTTACTTGCTTAAACACTTGGCAACTATATATATAATAAAATTAGCGATAATAATTTTTTGATTTTTACGTTTATTACGTTCGTTTTTCTTATGTTTATCGGAACAGCTTTTGGTGTTTTCGGTTAATTGGATGCTTAGACAATCACATGCCTGGATACCCTTCACAAGGGAGAACATGTTTTTCTCATTTTCATCTTCAAATAGCACTCAGTATTCTTGCATGGGTCATGAAGTTATATTATGTTTTCCTCCATATCTCTGCTTCTAAATGTTTGATTTGAAAAATTGCTGCCACTCCGGGGGCGCCGTTGTCTAAGCGATGGCTTCTGATCATTCGTCCGAGATTGGTCTGGGTTCGAATCCCGGTGAGGCATGGATGTGCTGTTTTTCTTACGGTACTAGTTCTGTCCCTTCCCTGAAACCAGTGACCCTAAATTAGGGACGGGTGACTGCTTATATAGCCCACTGAGTTGCTCACGGTGGTCGTTAAACTTCCAATAAAAAAAAAATCCTTATGAAAGAAATACGGGATTACGCCATATAATACAAATTTTGAAGATGACAATCCGATTTTTGGCGTAAATGTGACAAGGATGGTAAGTCAGATAATTTTTGAAAACTTGAAAATTTTCATCGTCCTGGAGCAGGACTCGAACCCGCGTCTCCCAGAAAACGCCTAGGTATGCTAACCACTACACCACCCAGAACGACCAAGTATTAACCTCCAGATTCGCTAAACATGAATGCCGGTTGCTTCGACTAGCGAATCCTGTGATGGTTAAATTCAAATTGATCGGAAACTTGAAACTTGGTCGTTCTGGGTGGTGTAGTGGTTAGCATACCTAGGCGTTTTCTGGGAGACGCGGGTTCGAGTCCCGCTCCAGGACGATGAAAATTTTCAAGTTTTCAAAAATTATCTGACTTACCATCCTTGTCACATTTACGCCAAAAATCGGATTGTCATCTTCAAAATTTGTATTATATGGCGTAATCCCGTATTTCTTTTCATGATTTATCTGCTTCTCCGAGCAATCACGGGATAGGATTATTAACCTCCAGATTCGCTAAACATGAATGCCGGTTGCTTCGACTAGCGAATCCTGTGATGGTTAAATTCAAATTGATCGGAAACTTGAAACTTGGTCGTTCTGGGTGGTGTAGTGGTTAGCATACCTAGGCGTTTTCTGGGAGACGCGGGTTCGAGTCCCGCTCCAGGACGATGAAAATTTTCAAGTTTTCAAAAATTATCTGACTTACCATCCTTGTCACATTTACGCCAAAAATCGGATTGTCATCTTCAAAATTTGTAAAAATCCTTATGCTTAGATATCTTCCGGTATTTGGTAGATATTGCATACACTTCTTAATTTTTCGTAACGTACGTTTTTGCCTCTAGTGGGCACATATTGCTCTGTTCTTATTTGCAAGTATTTCTCCAAATCGAGGAATCCGGTTGAAAAAATTGTTTTTCTAACTGACTCTGTTCACTACGAAGAACAATGCAAACTGTGTATTTTGATAAATTTGCAATTTTCCCATTAGAGGTGTAAATATGTTGACTTTCTACTTTCCTAAAATCCTTTGCAAAGTTCTTTCACGTTCTAGAAATTATTAAAAAAACATACCCATTGCACTCGGGACTTTGGTCTTTAAAGTATTCCTGTACACCTTCTACTCTCTAGGTGTAATCTGTACACCACCTACTTTCCGAGGAGAGAGGAAAGGAGACAAGGACTTTAGTGATCACCTTAGGGCCTCAATTTGTAGCACGGTCTGGTTGCGCTTTATTGTTGAAGTCAGAACGTACAGAGGTGAATTTCGCTTTCTTTAGCCCCCATTTTCTAAGATTTTTTGTTTTCAATTTTTTCGTCACAAAAAATAGAAAGTACTATTTTTAAGTACATATAATGCTAATTAACTGATAATCTCTTTCTAGTGCGATTTGTAAAACAGTGCAAAGGCAATCGATTTGCCCGTTTGTGAACATTGAACTTTGTGGCCTTTTTGACGTTTTCGAAAAAACATTTTCTGACTGATTAGGGATCAAAAAATCGTAATCTAGTGTTTCACAAAATTTTACGCATATAAATTTTTAATGTAGCTCAGAAGTTTCTCATTAACGACTGAAAAGCGGAATTTTGGAATGATGCAAATGGACGATTTCAGTTAGAGCAAAATAATATTTAGCCTGGGATACCCTAATTTAAAGCAATTAGTTCCGTGGAAAAGAGAGAGCCAGCGCCGTGGACACGTCATCCGGGACTTGAACACCCAGGCCCACAAACTTCTTCAAGTTCGAAACATTCATTCAGTGTATCCAAATATCACATTATTTATTTCTTTTATTGTGTTTTCATAAAATGAAGTATAAGATTGTTAAAAACGGATTGTTGTTCATCAAGTGTAAGTTACCTTCACAAAACTTCCCCTCGTCAGATTAAAATAGTATTTTTTCGAAATACACTAATTCACGGATTTATGTGACTTTATTGTCTCCTTATTATGAAGTATACAGATTCGATATACTTGCAATTTCGTGTGTAATGAACCTTGTAAATGTTCAATTATTTTTATGATATTTAAATTCATTTTAATTCAAGGGAATTTAAAAGATTAATAAAAAAAGTTTATATGGAAGCGGTAATTACACTGCTGGACAATTGCTAAGGACGGATCATAAACGGCTATATAGCGCATAAAAAAGTAAGTGTGGTTGGATGCCAAGTGAAATAAAATAATGTCGGAATGTCAGGACATTACAAGAAAGACAATTTATTGTGCTCTGAAATCCAGAAGGCTTTGGAACGTGTTCAAGGGACAAACAGGCCATTTTGTGCAGAATACGTAAACGTGAAAAAAATGCAATTACCGTCCGCAGGCGTTCCGGTGTAAGATGTCAATACGGGATATGGCCACCATGGAGGGCGATGCAAGATTCCACACGTCGTGTCATGCTTTGCACAACATTATCAAGCAGCTGTTGGGGTAATTTATCCCATTCCTCTGTCAGTGCACGGATGAGGGTGTCCTTGTTTATTGGAGGGCATTGGCGACCAGCAAGACTCCTTCCCAAAGCATCCCACACATTTTCAATGGGATTCAGATCTGGAGAACATGCTGGCCATACGAGGCGTTGAATATCCTCGCTCTCAAGACACTCCTGGACAGCGACTGTTCGATGACATGTTGCGTTGTCGTCCATGAAAATGAATCTATCACCGACAGCACCACGGAACATTCGAACATGAGGTAGCAGAACATCATTAATGTATCGTTGGCCAGTCATAGTCCCAGTTGGAAGCACATAGAGGGACGTACGCTATTGATCCTGATGCCAGCCCATACCATGACACTACATGTCGGATATCGGTCCCTTTCCTGTATGTTTGCTGGACAATATGCAGTACCACTATCACGCCAGATCAGTTGTCGTCGACAATCAGACGATAGACTGTATCTACTCTCATCTGAGAAGAGGACAGCAGACCAGTCGTTATCAGTCCAATTGCGATGTTGATGGCACCATTGCAAACGGGCGGTACGGTGACGTCTGGACAATGGGATTCACACAACAGAACGGCAGGCGTATAGTCCTCCTTCATGCAAACGTCTAGCGAGAGTTTTTCGGGAGATCCGCTTGCCAGTAGCAGCCATAAACTGATTTGCTACCTCACTAGCTGTGCTGCGCCGGTGTCTTTTTGTTGATAGCACTATGTACCGATCTTCTGCAGGTGTCGTACTGCGAACACGACCTCCCCCGTGACGTTTGCTACACTCTCCATTTGTTTGAAATGATTTCCAAAGCCTTGAAACAACACTGTGTCTGATGTCGAACTCCCTGGCAACATCTGTTATTTTTCGCCCTTCTTCAATCTTGCCAATAATACGGCCACGTGTAAAATCATCTAGGTGATGTCGGGAAGACATACTGAAAATTGCAAGTTCGTCAATTGATTCTTTCCCTTTCAACTTTGCGTTTGAACAACAACGGTCAACACGCGTCAAATCCTTTATATCTTATCAGCGCTATGACGTCACGAACAAGTTCGGCAATCCAAAATTTGCATACGCACAACACGTCTTACTGTATCCCGCACTTATGCTAATTTCCACATTATCCTGCCTTCCATTTTATGGTTGCTATCGTTGCTATTGTCATCCGTCCTTAGCAATTGTCCAGCAGTGTTTAAAGGCGGCAAAGAGGTGGTTTTTTAAACGCCTTTTAAAAAAACCCATTATAACTCAGTATTTATCACCGCTGTAATTCTGAAAAACTGTTATATAGATTATTTTTTTCACTTTGTCATCCCGTTCACCCATCCACACTGTAGTGGCTGGTGACTGGAATGCTAAACATCCCGACTGGTTTTGTCGTTCAACTAATAGTGCTGGAGTGGCACGATCGCAATACATTGACAAGCTGGATCTTACAGTTGCAAGTCCGGTCCATTCTACTTGCACCCCGTCACACGAGGTTGGCGATGTCATTGATTTTGCTGTCCTTCAATTTGTGAGGCACTTTCATCAGGTCTCTGGGCTTGACTCTGATCATGACCCAGTCCTACTGAGATTGAACGGAGTCGCAGCCACCCGGCGGACGATGATGTATACTGATTGGAAGTTGTTCCAGAAAATTATTGCACAGGTTGATTCGCCTACGGTGGACACTAGTACTCGCTCGAACGTCGACAATGTGGTGGAGGAACTCACTCGTTGCATACAGGTAATTTTGAATCGATGCAGGAAGCCCCTGCCCGAGACCCTTATGCAATTCCTCACGTATTGTCCGGATGATCCGAGAGAAGAACAAGTTTTTTTTTTTTTTTTTTTTTGATTGGAGGTTTAACGACCGCCGTGAGCAACTCAATGGGCTATAAGCAGTCGCCCGTCCCTAATTTAGGGTAACTGGTTCCAGGGAAGGGAGAGAGCCAGTGCCGTAAGACAAACACAACATCCATGCCTGACCGGGATTCGAACCCGGACCCCTTACGGACGAATGATCAGAGGCCAACGCCTTAGACCACTGCGCCACCGGGGCGGCGAAGAACAAGTTCCGGAGGATCTGGCAGCGGTCGAGATCAGCCGACGACAAGGTTCGTTATAACTCGTGTCGCGATCTCGTCAGGGCAGAAATCCGCGCGTTCCGAGAATTCCAATGGAACAAGTACCTTCTCAACGCAGTTCAGTCTCGTCAGGATGATGTGTGGACCATCCTTCGAAAACTCCGGTGTAGTAAGACTGTTATACTGCCCATTCTCGGTCCACAGGGTTTGGTGTACGGTGATGACGAGAAGGCTCGGGTCCTTGCTGGTGCTCTATAGGAGCAGCTCTCACCTCATGACATCCAAAATCCTAGTCACACGGATAGGGGTCATGGAGGCTTTAGCTGCATACGATCTTGATGATACAGACGAGGTTATCTCGCCTGTTAGTTACCTCGAGGTAACTCGACACGTAAAAAACTAAAGGTGAAGAAAGCTTCCGGAAGAGATGGAGTTTCGGCAAGAGCTGTTCAACTGCTCCCTGAGAGCTAGATTCTGGTACTGGTGGAGGTTTTCAACGGGTCTCTCCGGCTGAAGTATTTCCCCAGGGACTGGAAAAAGGCAGTGGTATTGGTGTTGTCCAAACCTGGAACTAATCATACCTAACCTGAGAACTACCGCCCAATATCTCACTTGCCCGTCCTGGAGAAGGTCATCCTTTATAGGCTTCTAGAGTTCTGTGAAGCTAATGGTGTGATTCCTGATAAACAGGGTGGTTTCCGGGCGAAGCATGCTACGACCCACCAGTTGATCAGACTTACGGAATTCGTTTCTGAAGGACGAGATAAGAGCGAGTATTCCACTACTGTCTTCCTGGACATCAGCAAGGCTTTTGACCGCATACACAAGTTGCAGAAGCTTCGATGCCCTCGTCCACTTCTTGAGCTGATTGGCTCGTACCTCAACAACCGCGGTTTCGCTGTGAAGATTAACGGTGAGCTTTCTTCGGAAAAGAAGATTCAGGCTGGCGTTCCTCAGGGTTCGGTTCTTGGACCAACGCTGTTCTCCATTTTTATCTGCACGACTTACCCAAACAAGGTCAGGTCACGATGTACGCAGATGATACAGCTATTGTCATCAGGTCCCTGAACAAAAGCAGAGCAGTGAAGCTCCTCCAGGACTTTCTCTCTCAGCTGGAAACCTACTATTTTGACGGGCGGATCGAGATCAATCCGTCTAAGAGCAGTGTGCAGTTGTTTTTTGTATCTCTCCAAGGAGTACCGAAACTCGTTATGTTTCAAGAGACAGTCCCTGGGCTACCTCCACTAAGTACCTAGGGCTCCAACTCGATTGTCGACTTTCGTGGATAATGAGCACCAGCTACCACACGAATAAAGCTATACAATGCCTTGGGCAGCTAGCTCCACTACTCCACCGGAGAAGCTTCCTTACAACACGGCACAAAGTACTGCTGTATAAGACGGTCGTCAGGCCGGTGCTTACCTACGCCTCCTTCATCTGGATTGGTATTAGTAGTAATCAGCGAGAGAGAATCGAGAGGGTGCAGAGCCGAGCACTTTGAGTGATCACTGGGGCTCTCCCTTGGACCCCACTTCGGAACCTGAGGAACAGACTTGGAATCGAGAAGGTACATGAGTTTTCCACCAGACTCGCCAAGAAGTTCTTCAAGAAAGCGGAAACCCACCCTAATGGACTTGTTAGGGGCGCGATTGATTACAATCCCAGCGAATTCCTTAGGTAACCCAGAACTAAGGCGGCGATCGTTGACCCCCCTTGACGGAGAGAGTAAGTATGTGAACACTGGTAGGTGTTAGACAGACCGTCACCCCTTTCTTTTTCATATTGGCATCGAGACGGTGAAAATGGATTCTGCTCGGGCATTTGGACTTGGTCTCGTTGAGTTGCAGTGACCCCCTGGTGTGGCGGTGGCCGGGTGGTGTTGTGGTTCTATGTGATGTTGGGCGGTGCTTTGTTCCCCTTGCCCCCTTCCCCCGGACTGGTGTCACAGTTCACAGTTTGAAAGACATATCACCCTCGCCTTTCACTCACTTTTTCTGTTTATCTTTCCTATTGAGTTCACTTACTCAAATCTCTTAGCTTCCTATTTCTAAGGGTAGTTTTAGACCTGGGGTCAAACACTCCCTTCCTAAAACTTCTTCAAATATCGTATCGTATCATCCCGTTCACCCACAAGGGATGTGGTACCTTGACGTGGTAAGTGGGCCCAACTGAGTCATAGCTGCGAAATCCAGATCGTTCCTTTACGGGTGAGTGGTAGATTATTTGCATGTAGCAAGTAATACTACATTAATGTCATCGTTGTTGGTGGAATTTCTTTCTGCCGTCCTTGGTGTTCGAGGTAACGCCTCCAGTTTTTTGTGTTCTGTGTCGGTGACACTCCTTGGTTAGCTGGTCATGCACTGCCTTGGAGCTCCGCAAAAAGGTGTGTGCATTTCATGGATCCTGGATTAGGTAATTACTGTTTTATTGGCTGTACCACTTCTGCAGGGTAGCTATCACAGAGCGTAAGCGACCTTAGCAAGTGGTCTCTTTTTACTTTCTCACAATCTGTCCTACACTCTTGTGTATTTCTTCTTTCACCTGCCAACTGGTCCAGGTATTGTTCCTAGTTAGTATTCCCACTATCATGTCTACTAGCTTGTGTGCTTTTCAGCAGCTAGTAGTTTTCTGCATTGCATTGTATTGAAGCATTGATGACTGGTCCAGGCATTGGCCCCAGTTTGCACTGTATTGAAGCATTGAAAAAAGAATTTTTGCACTATATAAGGCACCCCATTGACAAAAATTTTGGAATAAAAAAGGGCCCTTTTAGGGCTGTTCTCAATTCAGTAAAAATTTTCAAAAAGGATACCAGTTGTTCTATCACATTGAAAAATTAAAAGGAATTCACGCGCTTTATAGACATTTCATTTAAAACAAATTGTGATCACAGTGGTACAACTATAAAATAGTTTTGCGTGAAATTTTACTTTAAGGAAGATTTTGCAATTAAAGTCAATAATGCACTACCATAACTTAGATGGTATAAGCAAAGAATTTGTATATTGTACCATAGCTGAGGTGGTGCAAGCAAAAATGTTAAAATTTACCATAGCTATTGTGGTGCAAGTTAAATTCCTATTTAGAACTCTGGCAAACAAATCAAACTGACTAGTATCTTACTAAATTCATATAATAAACTAGTGCAAAATAGTTCGCATATATAAATAAATTCTCATAAACGCATATATAAATACATTCTCATAAAAAAAACTAATTTTGGTGTTCTTCACACGTGTGAATAAAATATTGGCTTTGTTCGCTTGTGTGAATTCTTTACACGTGTGAATAAAAATACATATACAAAATATTGTAGAATTCTTCACACATGTGAATGATAATAAACTAAGCTAATATTCTGTCAGCATTAACTATTATTTTGTAACTAGAAAACAAAATAATTGAAATAAGCTGACTCACACTGTGCGTCGAAATGGTAAAAGTTAATTAAAAAAATTTAAAAAATTTTGTGAGTTTTAAATTGTGTGGTCCTAATATTTTGAAGTTATGGCATTTATTTACTTGGAGCTTAGAAATTGAATTAAATTCGATAAAGTCCTTGTCAAAATAAATGGCTTTATATTGTAAATTGGATGATCTTGCAAAATACAGAAAAACTTGTAAATTTTCAGCCTTGTACGTCTAATTTTATATAAGTAACACTCATACTTCCTGCCTCTACAAACAAATCAAATTATTTTTATTTTATTCTTGGCTGAGCAATCTCAACGGCAAATATTCAAGCTACTCATTACTGTTAGCTTATGCATATCCTCTATAACTCTGACTTCTTCATTACTTTTACATTCTGATCTGTCCTATTTGAACAACTGTTCATTTCTATTTTCAAAGGCGGTTGGACCTACGGTGTTACGTCTTTCCCGTCTCCAAAGGCTCGTTGCAGCTTGGGTATAGGCGTCTAAGCCTGTTAGGGAACCAGTAACCAGGAGGAGTTATTTCAAAATGGTGAGATGTGTGTCTCATTTATTTTGAACCTTCGGTTCTCGATTCGTTCGTTCGTTCGTTCATCCCTTTCACAAATTTCTAGCGCATATTTAAACGGGGGTTTTGACCTCCTGAAATAAGCACATCACCGAGAAACGTGCAGAATCACATAGTTAAGCGAGTCTTCCTGTATATGAACACATAAGGCGAATGCTTTTTTCTACTAATTTCTGGGAGAAACCTTGCATCTCCCAGACGGGTACTTCATTTACTGAGAGATATTTCCCCCATCAAGGAGAGACAGTAAACAAAAAGTTAGTCTTTTGTTCATCGTTTTCGGACTTCGGTGAAACAAATTTCACAGGTTTTCACACAGCGTTGTGTTTTTCTTGCTATCAGGGATAACATATTGGTTATACATCCAACCCGGGCCCGCTCTGCCGTGACCCCCGATAGAGAAGGCCCTCGCACATGTTTGTGGCGTCACTGGCGGTGGATCGCAGCCCACGAGAAAGACAGGCTGGGCACATCGGAGCATATTTCTGATGGTCACGATCGTTGTTTTAGAATTTCGAGTTTACAGTGAAAAATTGCATCACAAATGTGAAATATCGCTGAAAAAAATGCTTAACGTATTCTTTTTATTAAAAGAATAAGAAATAAAATTATTACGAGATTGTGGCTCCCGTTTTTCTAAATCTGAAAATCAGTTCGCGGATTCTGTTTGTATTTTTTTTCAGTTAATAACTTTAGTAATAGTAACAGGAATGAACGATCATAGGAGAATGTTTTCAAAAACTACGTCATTGTTTTAACTGTTGTGAAAAAAATAATATCTGAACTAATTATAATATGAAAACTCTCTGTATATATACTTCTCCAGAAGATGCATATAAAACAAAAAGGGTTCACTGTTACCATTATGGACAGTAGGTATGTAAAAATTTATATTCAGTAGACCTCAACAATATCAATTTGCTAAAATGTTTTTCTCCCAAATGCTTGACCAAATTAATTAACTATGGTCTTACGTATTTTCTAGAGGAAGTCATTTCATTTTCACACTACCAGAACATAACCTTCAGGATTTCCCGTAAACTTCACCTAATAACAGAAACATTAATTTATCAACGTGCGTGTGTTTTATATGTGTCCAAATGCACTTTTTCTCTGAATATAAATTTAAAAAAGGAACGTTAAGAAAACTTCTAGGATTATTCATTATTAAACAGTCTATACTAATGTTGAATAGCCAGAAAAATACTTTGTTTAGAGTTAAGGCAGTGACAAATAACAGATGCTGTAAACATATGAAGATCCAAAGTACAAACCTTAAAATTTAACATGACTTGCAAATGCGCTGAATTCAAAATATGCACTTACATAAACATCAATACATCCATACACATTTCACCTCCTAATGAGCATTTTTGTTTGGAGCAACAATTATGAAATTTCTTATCTTGCTGTATTTTGTGATCTTGAAGTTTTCTCTTATAGCATTCAACCATTTTATGGATAAAATGTATATGGCATTTCTTAAACAACTCTTATTAAATAACTAGCACAATTTAGTACACTACTTTCAACGTGTAGCATTTTTTTTATTGGAAATTTAACGACCACCGTGAGCAACTCAATGGGCTATAATCAGTCGCCCGTCCCTAATTTAGGGTCGCCGCCCCGGTGGCGCAGTTGTCTAAGGTGCTGGCCTCTGATCATTCGTCCGTAAGGGGTCCGGGTTTGAATCCCGGTCAGGCATGGATGTTGTGTTTGTCTTACGGCACTGGCTCTCTCCATTCCCTGGAACCAGTGGCCCTAAATTAGGGACGGGAGACTGCTTATAGCCCATCGAGTTGCTCACGGTGGTCGTTAAACCTCCAACCAAAAAAAAAAAATTTAGGGTCACTGGTTCCAAGGAATGGAGAGAGCCAGTGCCGTAAGACAAACCCAACATCCATGCCACACCGGGACTCGAATCCGGACCCCTTTCGTACGAATGATCAGCAGCCATCGCTTAGACCACTGCGCCATCAAGGTGGCAACGTGTAGAATCAACAAAGACTCGTACGAACATTATCAAGCAACATGTTCGATCGCTGTTGTGGATCCACGTGCGCCCGGTGAATGTCCGTAGGCCGCCCTGGTGGCGCAGTGATCTAAGCGCTGGCTTCTGACCATTTGTCCGACAGGAGTGCGGGTTCGAATCCCGGTGAGGCATGGATGTTGTGTTTGTTTTACTGCACTGGCTCTCTCCTTTCCGTTTAACCAGTGGCCCTAAATGAGGAACGGGCTGCTGCTTATAGACCGTATGCATTGACGTCGCGAAACCGCGGTCACGTCACTTTTTCGTCTGCTGCTTTCTTGCAGAACAACTGGTGTACAAGTGAGATCAAAGATGCATTACATGGGTTACGTAAGTGGGTTATCTGACGATAAAAAATAAGCTTTATTCTGATAAATTAAAGTTATTGGGCAATTGTGGTGACCCATATGTAATTCCATACTCATTTTTCCTGAACAATATTTACGTTTTGCCACTAATAGAACACGGCGATATTGTTAATTATTTCGTTTTTTGCACTAACGCCTTTACTCCTGAGCCAATGAAATCTAGGTTAATTCCAGTCTAAAGATCTGCATAGAGTTTTTGTAGATAACGCATCAGTAAATTTATGAACATACCTGTTACAAAATGTAAACTACACACTCTAATATTCCTTCGTTTCCGGTCATCAATGTCAACTCTGCTGATACGTGATAACCACAAATTTTGGCGCTTCTAAATAATTGTTTTTTATAATTCTGATCCCACTTCGTTCACTCAGATGGTAATCTATAATAGGACACATGATTATCTCTCCCACTACGGTTGCCGCAGCCGAAAATAGCACATAACGCCATCTTCCTTAACGCTCTACAATGCAAATCCAAGCAGTGTTTGTACACTAGTTGATCACCATGGCGTCTGCTAGGATGGTTTACCTTGCTGTGACGTCATATGCGTACGGTCGAGGTTGACGAAAAAGACAGGCTTCGGTGCGGAAGGGAATCGACGGGATCACGTGACCAACTTAGTGCTGTTGCCTCTGCTTGGGCTGCCGAGAGCAATTGGTGACCGAGTAGAGAGCTATTTTTTCCAACACGCAGCGAATATAAGGTGGCACATCTAATCACTGCATATTAATTTCAAACTATTAGAGAATAAAACGTTTAAAAGGAACATTATTAAAACGTGAGTTCTACTGAACTTAATCGTTTAACACTACTGAATTAATTTTTTTTTTTTTTTTCGTTTTCCGTGTAGTGTGGATTTTCGCGCTCAGCCGTTCCTTTAGCAAAGTCGTATCAAAAGACATATTCGACGAAAGTTTTGTTGCTCGTTTTAATGAAACTAACTATATTTTCTTGTTGTCCGTGTAGTTCATTTTTTTTTCTTTTTGCCTTCATGATTTTCTAGCAACACTGAAAAGCAAATTCGTTTGATAAATGGCGTACAGAATATTAATAGCAAACGGAAAACGTTAAGCGAAATGATATTGAGGTCGAAGAAAAAGTGTTCCTTCATATACATATCTATGGCTAAAACGTTCTTTGCTAAATTAAAAAATGATATATTTTTTTCTTGCTCCGGAAAAAATAAATTTTTGGATATTATTGCATGCATTTTGTTTAATGGGGTTATTTCTAGGACAATGCTTCTGTACACTAAAAGTACATAATTTGGAAATAATTCATTTTAAAAAAAATGCTTAGGATCCCTTTTAATACAAATCATCTGTCCGGGCATTAGAGTTTATTTTACTTATTTCTACTTGGCGGAAGAACAAAAACACTTTTTTTAATCCTTATCTGTATATATTTCAACACTTTAAAATTATGGGACAACACATTCTGGCACAAGCTATCTTGGTAACTGAAAAAAAAAAGCCGAATGAAGGACACTGTCACAAAAAATGTTCTCATTGTTTTGTGAAAAATTAATGCAAGAACTTTTTTTTACAAAATTATTCATTTTTGTCACTATTAAATTTCCCTTTCATTTGTAAATTTACAATTATTATAATTGAATACTGTTAGGTAAGCCAAAAATATAAAAAACTATTTCAATACTAAAATTTAATTCAAACTATACCAGTAAACAGAATTCTTGCTCACCATAACAGAATTCTTGCTCACCATTCACAGAACATTAATTGCATTATGAGCCAATAAGCAATCTGAAATTGCAGATTTAGACTAACTCTTTCATACCAGAAAATTTGAAAAATCCATCACCGTGGAGAAGGAAGCAATCCTGCATTTCTCGATTTCCATTCGAGCATGCTACCGTTACACCATCCAGGATGAGGAAGTCCCAAACATCCGAGTGATTTAATCTGAATAATCTCGGATTTTTGCCAGTCAAAGCAAGCCCTGCTTCATCGTAGCTCAGCTATTTAGAATCAGGTCGGTGCTTAGCAAATTCCCAGTTATTCAGGTAAACATTGTGGAAGAAATATTTCTTTTCGTGATACGTGCGAAATATGTATATCTATAAGCAATCTGAAATCGCATATTTATTGTTACGTAACTGAAATCAAACGATCGTCCATGGAATGGAAGCATGTCACCTCTCCAACAAGGAAGACGTGAAAAGTCCAACTATCTCTGTCTGCGGGAGAGGTCAGGGCGACTGTTTTCTTTGACTGTGAATGTGTGTTTACACAGAATTTCTGTTAAAAGAGACGACCATCGATAGTGACTCATATTGCCAAACACTACGAAATTTGCGAAATTCAATTAAGGACAGATGCCGGGGTAAGTTGGGCGAAGGTGTCACTCTGCTGCCCGACAACGCTACACAGCACGAAAAACAAAGGGAATTGCTGCAGTCATTCAAGTCGGAGGTGTGGCAACATTCACCTTACAGCCCCAACTTATCCCCATGCGGCTACCATTTGTTCGGTAAAATGAAACAGGACCTTAGTGGACAACCATTCCCAACCGACGAGGTTGTGAAAAGTGCGGTCCTTAACTAGTTGCACCAAACTGGACTGTTTCTGTACAGGTATGCACGTTCCGATAAATGTTTAGTCCTTAGGCGACTATGTTGAAAAATGAATTAATGTTGTACCTTTAAACCAATATACATACCCTGAGTATATCTCTTTGTTTTTGTTTTTTTTATTAAACAGTGTAACTAACTTTTTCCACCCTCATATTATTAAAGCCTTTTGCTGCAATTCAGAAATTAAATTTTTAGTTTGTGTTTTAAAAATTAGCATAAATACTACATTTTGGAAAAAGTATCAACTTACCTATTGACTATCAATTTGCCTTGTATCTTCAAGGGGAACGAAGTAAAAAATACTATTAAAAATAAACAAATGGGTCCATTTTTTTACATAAATGTACCTCAAATGTCTGTTTCAAATAGTTTGAAAGAAGGAAGTCATCACAAGCTGCAACGGTATTCAGCTTCAGATTGTTTACCCCAACTTTCCTTATGTGATAGCATCTGCAACAAAGTTATAGCTCTGTTTCAAATAGTTTGAATCATCATAAGCTACATCAAAATTATCTCAGCTTTAGATCCTCCAGTATGTGTTACCATCTGAATATTTTATGTATGAGCTGTGTCCATTATTTTCTTTACCTAAAATCTACTTTTGTAATGTTCATACCTAACTGCGATCTACTTTTTTATAAAACATATTTGATATCACTTTGGATTAAACAACATTTCAACCGTATAAGAAATTATTTCCCACACATTTCTAAAGGAATTAAGCAGAATTGGTTTGTAGTTTTTCATAACACTAGGGAATTTATACATTTTACTAACATTCTTTACTAGAAGCCGAATTTGCTCATTATGGTAAAATTAAATTTTTACTTTCAATATACCTACTACAAATGTCAAGCTAAGCACTAGTACACACACCAGTGCTGAGACTGGCCGAGCCTGAACCGGGCGCGAGCTGCATAACACTTACTGGAGTTCGGGCTTGGAGAGAGGGGGAGAATTTTCTTCCTTTTTCTTTTAATGTGATTTTATATGATTTAGCACACGAGGCTTTTTTTACACTTTCTAGTTGTTAAAGAGAATTCTTCGGCAACTGGGTCTAGATGGGGAGTAGGAATTCTGCAGGGCTATCCATTCCGGGCTTGGATAACAAAATACCATAGGCCATGAATTACAGGATTTCTGCCAAGTAGAAGTTTCTTTAAGAAGTATAGATAGTAGATAGCAAGCTGACGGAATTTTGCTCCCTACTTCAAAGGGGCAGCTCCCTGCTAATTCTATTGAGCAACATACAACGTAGTTTGTTGTGCCTCCAGATTTTTTCTGATACACTCCCTCCCCCTCCCCCCAAAACATTTCAGGAAGAAATGAATGGTTGAAGAAACTATAGACATCCCTTCCCCACTCCGCAGTTGAGACATTGGTTAATTGCACGGGTAGGAAAGAGTGGAAGTCTGGAAGAGACTTTTTTAATGCCTATACAGGTTAATCATAGTTTTCGGGCTCGTTCGGGCTGACATACTTTAGGCTCGGGCTCTTAAAATTGAGCCCAAACTCAGCTCTGATACACACAGTAACACTTCAGTTAATTTCTCACAGGTGTTTTTATCAAATTTTTATGGCAATGAAGTCATAGTAGCAAGTTTGAAAAATAAAAGAAATTTCCTGGAATTTTTTAGTACAGTATTGAAACGAAAAAAAAAATGCTACAATATTACTGCTAACATTGATTGATCTGGGAATAAATGACATGGAACTCGTATGGGTATGGTGTCGTTGAGGGACTATTAGTCAGACCCCATGACGCGAAGAAGTACAGCATCATCTTCCACGGAAAGAAAATAATCCATAGATTTTCAAATGAATTTTGACTGATGAAATCACAACTGCTATTAAATGAGGACCTCTGGTCCTTTTTGCTGTGAAACGGCTTGGCAAATTAAGATACATATCTTGGGGTAAGAAAATACAAAAAAGGTATATCACAGGCGCATTGTGTAACACGGGCAACCACTTCACAAACAGTATTAGTTCCAACTTTAAAAAAAAAAAAAAAAAGACACCACCAAAAATTAAATACAAATCTGCCGCCACCACCACTCAGCATCACTATGTGAATAATATGTGATGAAGCGAAAAAAAGATCGGAAATGTTACTAGACGCTAACTGAAGTATTGCTTCCTGGTATACAAGTTTCAAATAAAATGAAACCAAGTATGACGGATCTTTACTTTCTAGTTTCAAAGATAACTTTTCAGAAATATTATCTTCATTTACTACAGAAAAAAAATTACAATTCAATGCTTTAACCAACCTGGCTATACATGTTACATGCATACAAAATATTTGATAAGTTTGAACTCTTTTTTCTATCTCAGGACTTACTGGGCACACTATGCACTAAGGAGAGGCACGCAAAACTAAGCACTAAGCGTTCAGACTTTCAACTTCTTAATTTTTCTTTCACGTGATTTCAAATAATTTCGGTTATCATGTTTGGCTTTTACTAAGTTGTTCAAGAGTATTTTGCAGCTGAGGAGAGTTTGTTTTCCTATTTAGCTTTCAAGCTACTCATACACAAACATTTAACAGAAAATGAACAAGGAAATGCAAGCAGCAGATTTTGTATAAGACAAAGTTTGTCGTATACAAAATCTGCTGCACATAATACTTTGGTATGGCAAAAGTTGTAACAGTCTCCTTTTGACTTCTAGGAAAGTGACATGGAAGCCAAGTAGAAAGGAGGAGGAAGACGCCATTATTTATTACCGGGGGCAGTACCCGGGGTCCGACGGCTTAACGTGCCCATCCGACGCACGGCGGATATTTAGTGGATCGAGCGTTCGTACCTGCTGGGACCGAACCTGAGGTCCTTTCTGTGGCAGTCACGAACGTTGCCCACTAGGCCACCCGCGGCCCCAAGGGTCTGGCGTCAGATCAGATCAGAGAGGATTTTAGGAAGGGAGTGTCTGACCCCAGGTCTTAAACAACCCTTACAAATAGGAAGCTAGGAGATTTGGGCTAGGGTGCCCGATAAGAAAGTGTATAATGAATTAGCTTTGTTTATCTTTTTGCTAAGCTAATTATTATGAATGAATAATGCTCTAAGCTTCAAAATAATGAATTCCCAAAAGGGTGTTGTTACTCGTTAATTATGAACTTAAACAAAGTCTCAACGCTGGTTATTTATATTAAGTAATCAAAGTCATAAACCTAACAGCCAGACAGAGGTCTGACAAAACTAAGAATTGAGAAAGACTGAACTTACTGACAAACTTGTTTATTTCCGAGACTCTTGGTCAACTAAGGCACTCATATATCTTGTACATAATAATGAATAAACTTTCCTCTTATAGTACACACACTCTCATAACAACCCCTCGCAACGCCAACACATCAACCTCAACAACACAACACAACTCACCCTCTACACAACTCCAACCTCGATGAACGCGCCTATATACTAGCTACCACCACGTCATGACTTACACTCATTGCCAGATCTCATTCAGCGGGTGAAATAATATTTCGTTCAGTAGGAAGATAATTTACATAGTAAAATAAAATAACCAGAGATAGTAAAATCAAAAGGAAAGTGAATATAGAGTATACGTTACATCATCTCCCCCTTAATTTTTTTTTCTTTTTTTTATGTCCGAAAAACCTATCAATTTTGGAGTGTAAGTCTTACATTTCGATGATTGACGTTTCTCGATCTTTTTTTTTTTGATTTGTTGTTTGGTGGTAGCCGTATTTACATTATCAACTTGGCATGACAATTTACGAATCTGTATTCGACTGTGAAATTTGTAGTGTAGAACAAACCAAACCTGCATCGGCATATTTTCCTTTTATTCTGCCTAGCAGGAATCACTTTTTTTAATTTCAAATGACGTGCGCCTCATTCGTTGAAATACATAACAACTGTATCAGCAGCGAAGATTGCCTGAAGCTGCCTAACAGTAACAATTTTATTATTTTCATTTCAAATTACGTTCGCCTCATTCGTTGAAATACATAACAACTGTATCAGCAGCGAAATTTACCTGGAGCTGCCTAACAGTAACAATTTTATTATTTTACCCCTAAGCACATAGATATATACAAAAAAAAGTGGATTAGTAGATGGACATAGAAGAAATATAAAAAAAAAACACATATATACACAAAAAAGAATGCATAGGCCCACACGAAAAAAAGAAATTCTGACACGCCAACTGGTCGTGCAGGAAAAACAACAAACTGAGAAAAGAACCTGTCCACGAGAACTTACTTATCTCGAGAACGCATAAAAAATTCTAGTGCGGTAACGTTTTCCAGGCCTAATGGGACTGGTGAAATCAGGTGGCTTGGATCTCTTCCGGGACGGTAATGGAACTTCGGTCTGTTGTCGGTCAGGAATCTGGCGGTCTGGAAATCCCTGCGGCTGAGAAGAACGGTCATTAACGTCAGAAGTCTGGCGGTCCGGAAATCCCTGCTGCGGCTAATAGGAACGGGCTCCCCCAGGCTTTGGATATGAAGTCCCTTGGTGCTGGGGCCCGTTGTGTCCTTCCAGTATCTTTTTGGACGGACGTGTCTCCGGCCACATCGCTTGCTTTCGTTTACGCCCACGGGGCATGATAGTAGTAGCAGGCATCGGCCCTGTTTGCCCTGAACGGAGGTTCCAGGGGCGAAACCCGGGTGGATGCAAAGATTTCTGCCTTCGTCGCTGTTGCGGCGAAGCAGATTGGGGAGACAAGTCACGTTTGCGCCCAGCTTTTGGTGGTGCTGGACGGTGTGGAATATGAAATGTTGGATTCATAACTGACAAATCAGAAATGTCCGACGCCTCTGAGTCGCTGCTGTAATTCAGCGGTCGTGCAGGGCGATGTTTAGATTTGCCTATAGGAATACTCTCCGATGAGGTATTCAAAGAAGAAGTATCCCGCGTTGGTGCAGAGGTAGCCGGAAACGGCGCAGCAATAGTCTTGGCAATGGTTGGAGGGAAAGGAACGATACTAGTATTCGACGAACTCGATTCGAGCCTTGGTCTCATGGGAGAATCAGGTTGCGGGTGTAGAAACTCGTCCGGAGGGGGAGGGTGAAGGAAAAATCACTGGTGATTCATCAAAAATGTTCGGTGGTTCGTCCATAATTTCCGGCGGTTGAACATGAGATATAGATTCTTGAGTCTGTGGAACAGAAGGTTGAGTAGGATTGATAATGAAATCGATATTCCGTTCGTGATACTTGCGACATTGATCAACATGTACATATTGAAAATTGTTGTTCGGTTTCTCCAGAACAATATTATTTTCAAAGACATTTGCCACCCGATATGGACCTTCGTAGCTGGGTGCAAATTTCTTCACTAAAGTATGCGAAACAGAAGACTGGAAGTGCGTTTCCACGAGAGTGAGATCTCCAACGACAAGATCTGGTTCCCTACGCCTAGAATTATAATATCGTGCTTGAGCCGCTTGTGCTCCCAGCATTGCAACACGAGCTTTTTCTGCCATAATGTGTACTGATTGCGGAGTTGGTCGCTGGTTTAATTCGTCGATAATCCCCGTTAAATTTTCAAAAGGGGTTTTAATTTTGCGACCCAGAAAAAGTTCTGCAGGAGTAATTTTAGTAGACTCGTGGACAGACGAGCGAAGGGCGAACGCAAAAAGTTCTAAATGGTCATCCCATCTTTCATGGTGATCCATTACAAAAGTCGCAATCATTTTCACTAACGTTCGGTTAACACGTTCCGCCGGATTACTCTGGGGATGATATGGGGAAATGAATTTATGTTTAATGTGTAATCTCGCACACATTCTTTCAAAAATGTCAGAAATAAATTGAGGACCATTATCCGA
The DNA here is from genome assembly GCA_039090855.1 of Macrothele yani. NCBI lineage: Eukaryota > Metazoa > Arthropoda > Arachnida > Araneae > Macrothelidae > Macrothele > Macrothele yani. The sequence goes on along the minus strand of CM077022.1, from coordinate 7,922,542 downwards.
AACTACTTTATTAGGTGCACCATATCTAGAAAATACTTCATTAACTAAGACATTACAAATAATCTCAGCCGTAGCGGCTTTAATGGGAAAAACTTCAACCCATTTAGAAAAATTATCAGTTAGTACTAAAACATAACGAGCTTTATTTTTAACAGATAATGGATAAGGTCCCAATAAATCTATGGAAATAATATCAAACACATGAGAACTTGAACTAGATTTCAAGTGACCGGCCGGTCTTACATTACGGTATATATTAATCTGACACAAGTGACATGATTGAACGTATGCGAGCACACTTTGGTACATTCCAGGCCAATAGGCAACATCCCGCAATTTACCACGGGTCTTGCGAATACCTAAATGGCCTGCAAGAGGTTTGTCATGAAATTCATTTAAAAGAGCCATTCTAAGGGTTCGCGGAATACATGGGCGAAACTCTGCCCTAGTAGTCCGAGATTTTGTATAATAAAGAAGACCCTCAATTACTTCAAAATGTTGTGACCTTCCAGCCAGAGAAGGATCACTTGGGAGGGGCGAACCCGCACGCAAAAAATTGTAAATATCCCCAAAATCTGGATCATTTATTAATTCTGCCATTATCTGCTCTCTGGATGTGATATCAGCTATCAGAAGTACAGGCTGACATCCAGGAGTAGTTTCTGTGGGGACCCCACTAATCGGAACGCGAGATAATGCGTCCGGTAATTGATTCTTATTACCTGGCTGATACGAAATTTTGATATTGCTCTCTTGTAACTTCAGAGCCCACTTCATAAGTCTTTGAGATAGGTGCTTAGCAGAATTTAAATACTGAAGGGCAGAATGATCCGTAATTATGTTAACTGTCAATTCATTAAGATAACATTGAAATTTATTCAGTGCATACACAACAGCAAGACATTCACGTTCCGTAGCTGAATAATTGCGTTCAGCTTTGGCTAAAGTACGAGACGCAAAAGCTATTGGATGCCCAGCTTGTGACAAAACGCAACCAAGACCAACTCCGGATGCATCAGTATAAATATCAAATTCTTTAGTATGATCCGGGAAAGCCAACACCGGAGGCTGAGTCAATGCAGACTTCAGTGTTTCGAATGCAGCGTTAGCTTCAGGTGTCCAAATAAACTTCTTGTATTTACGCTTTAAAGCATACAACGGCTCACATATTGTAGCATAAGCGGGGACGAACTGCTGATACCAACCGGTCATTCCCAGAAAGCGTGATAGTTCTTTTGCTGTTTTAGGCCAAGGAAAGTCAACAATAGGCCTAATTTTTTCATTATCAGTGAATAAACCGTGGGGAGTAATTTTCAACCCCAGATATACAATCTCGTCCCGCGCTATCTGGCATTTACTAGGTTTTAACGTCAAGCCAGCATTGTATATAAGTTGGAACACCTGCTTGAGCAGAGAAAGGTGCTCGTCAAAAGTCTCTGATGTTATAATAATATCATCCAAATAGACATGCACATGGGGACCCAGGACAGGTCTGAGAACCGTGTCCATAAGCTTTTGGAAAGTAGCAGGTGCAGAAGCTAAACCAAAAGGCATACGTAAATATTCATAGGCCCCAAAAGGAGTCACAAAGCCTGTTTTATCGACCGAGTCCGGATGTACTGCCACCTGCCAATATCCACTCGCCAAATCCAAAGTTGACATCCATTTGGTTGACGACAAGTCATTTAGAATATGTGACATGACAGGTAGGGGATAATTGATTGTTTTTGTGACTTGGTTGAGCTTGCGAAAATCTGTCACGAAACGAAATTCATTTGGTTGTTTCTTTGGAACCAAGAAGGCAGGAGCAGCCCAGGCGCTTGTTGATTCCCTGATTATGCCTTGCTTAATCATGTCAGCAATTTGACGTTGCATTTCCTGCTTTTTATGTGGAGCACAAGGGTAAGGTTTCGTCGCAATTGGTTTCGAACCATCAGTGTCAATAACATGATAAACCACCTGTGTGAAACCAGGTTGATCCGAAAATAAACCAGGGCTTTCCTGTAAAAGGAGAGAAAGCTGGTCTCGTTGCCCCTCATTCAATTGGTCACTCAACAATAAACTCGTAATATCTACAGGAACCGTCGGAATCATTTCGACAGGTTCCGGAAAGGAAATCACATGTTGTACAAAATTCAAAGTTATTTGAAACTTGTTAATAAAGTCCATACCCATGAGACATTTCACGGGTAGCTCGTCTATAAGCAGGAAAGAATGTGTAAAACGAGCTTTTCCCAGCCCTAAAGATAATGTGACAGTTCCTGCGATACTGAAGATTTCATTAATGGCACCTCGCAAATACTGCGTTGCAGGCTGAACGTGTATTGCAGAAAAAACGTCATTGCAAAACTTTGTATTTAGGGCTGATATCTCAGACCCAGTGTCGAACTTTGTCTCGACAATAACGTCTTCAAGTGTCAAGAACACATCAGGCAACTGAGGAGTTTGAACAGTCACTAATACTGTTTTAGGGTCAGAATGTTTGGTATCAGGAAGCAGGACCGACCCTTCGTCTACTTCCTGTGGGAGTTTAAAGGAATTCTGGTGGTGTTATCATGTGGTCGGAAACCTCGACCCTGCCGGGTATCGGGAAAATTTTCACGATAAGGAAAATTGCGTGAACCCTGCGTCGGGAACTCCGCGTGTCTGTTGACATTTTCATATTCGTTACGTCTGCCCTCAGCACGGGCAGAAAAATTATTATTGCCCTGGGCATGAGAACGTTCCGAATGCTGCTGAGTGGAACGGGGTCGAGCATACTGTGCATTATGACGATATCCCGAAGCTTGCTCAGAAACTCGCTGTTGGTTCGCCACTCTTCTGTGTGGTGGAACGTATGAAGCTTTGGTGGGCACTTGTGTATGCTCGCGCTGAAAGTTTTGTCTATTATGCCGCTGAGGGTTTTCGGAATAAGCCTCGCGGGGTGCCCGAGCATGGTGAGTTGAAGCATGTTTGCCATGTCGCTCTTCATACGTGCGTATGAGGCGAAGGCATTCATGAATAGTGGTAGGGTGTCGAACCTCAAGAAAATCTTGTAAGAATGGGTCGAGCTGCTGTACGAGGGTATCCAACATGTCAACATGACTGGCATGTGGATCCCATAGATTATATAGGCGTGTAGTTTCCAACGCAAATGCAACAGGGCTATCATTGGGACCTTGTTGACGTGAAAAAAGCTGTTGAGCAAGGCTAGCTCGACTGAGGCCGAAAGGAAAGACCTCCAAGAATTCTGCACGGAAATTCTCATAATGAGAATCCGGGTTCGACCCTCGCCACTGCCGATACCAGGTCTTGGCGGTATCCCTCAAGCAAGTCCCGGCAATTTGGACCTTGCAGTCTTCCGGAATATTATAGAGATCAAAATGATCTTCCAGATCTTCGAGGAACTTTAAAGACCCCTCCAAACCATTGAAATGAATTGTTCCTGCATGCGGCACGAAATGAGCAAGCATTCTGCTTCGCTGAGAGGATTGAATTCCCTCAGGTACGACCCGCGACTCAGAGTAATAAGAAGCTGGTGCATTACGAGATGGTGAAGAATGCTTGGGTATGCGTAGATCATTCATATCAAAGTTAGAGCCACAGGCTTCGTTCAAATTGTCCAAACAAACACCATTGCCCTCGAGACTTGCCGGAAGGTGGAAATTTGCAGTTGTCTCAGGTAAGGAAGCCATGGGTAATAATAGTCAGGATCTCGTGTTCGAGAAAAGTTCGGGCGCCAATTATAATGAATTAGCTTTGTTTATCTTTTTGCTAAGCTAATTATTATGAATGAATAATGCTCTAAGCTTCAAAATAATGAATTCCCAAAAGGGTGTTGTTACTCGTTAATTATGAACTTAAACAAAGTCTCAACGCTGGTTATTTATATTAAGTAATCAAAGTCATAAACCTAACAGCCAGACAGAGGTCTGACAAAACTAAGAATTGAGAAAGACTGAACTTACTGACAAACTTGTTTATTTCCGAGACTCTTGGTCAACTAAGGCACTCATATATCTTGTACATAATAATGAATAAACTTTCCTCTTATAGTACACACACTCTCATAACAACCCCTCGCAACGCCAACACATCAACCTCAACAACACAACACAACTCACCCTCTACACAACTCCAACCTCGATGAACGCGCCTATATACTAGCTACCACCACGTCATGACTTACACTCATTGCCAGATCTCATTCAGCGGGTGAAATAATATTTCGTTCAGTAGGAAGATAATTGACATAGTAAAATAAAATAACCAGAGATAGTAAAATCAAAAGGAAAGTGAATATAGAGTATACGTTACAAGTGACACGAAAGCGAAGTAGAAAGGGGGAGGAAGACGCCCTCATTTATTACCGGGGGCTAGTACCCTGGGTCCGACGGCTTAACGTGCCCATCCGACGCACGGCGGATATTTAGTGGATCGAGCGTTCGTACCTGCTGGGATCGAACCTGAGGCCCTTTCCGTAGCAGTCACGAACGTTGCCCACTAGGCCACCCGCGGCGGTGTGGCGTCAGAGCCTTCCAGGGTCCTGCTATATCGGGGGTCACGGCAATGCGCGGTGGAAGAGTGCGCTGACGTGCTGCCATCTATCGGCCGATACGAAAGATGACAACACGTGACTGTGGATCGATATCCTTATATTACTATTTTGGCAAGCCGTTAAAAGCATCTTCAGAAGTGTTAATCTCTTTTCTACTCCGAAATACGTATTCCGAAGGAAAAGTTTTGTTTCCTCTTTAGTTTGAACCTGTCTACCTAGCAGAATTAGTCAAGCACATTAATTACCTGCCAGGAAAGAACTGTCTGATGATGCGAATTAGCACATCAAAGCAATATTCCGAGGAAAGAGGATAATATGAGCATGTAGCACGTGACGTCATAGAGAAGTTTCAGTTAAGTGGCAACAGTCCTTGCAAGTTCCTGAAGGACAAACACATCTGGCTGTCTTGCAGTTATTGTGTAAAATGCGATCATTAGCGATCAATGTTAACAAAAATATTGAAGAGTTAGACTCTTCAAAGGTAAAAAATCTTTTAAAGGTTAGTTTTATCTATAAGTCAGTGATTTCTGGTAAGGCTGGGAACCTATCTTTTACTTGTTCAAATACTGTTGGCGTGCAGTACTTGTACTTATTGGGCCAGTCGTTTCACTTGTTGATTCGAAGTTTTCAAGTTGAATTTAAATGGCGTTGGCTTTTGTTTTGCGTAGGTTTTATTGCTACTGACTATTTTCTGATTAAACACCCTTCAGAGTTTGTCTCTTAGTCAAAAAAAAATTCCTAAATCAACGCTTCGGTATCCAATCTGCACTTCTGTGCGCTTGGGTTTTTCACCTTCAGGGATTTCTATTCAGAAGGTTCCTGTCTGATCAAGGAGGTGTTGAAACTTTTTATAGAGCTAAAAGTTAATTTGTTAGCCAATCTGACTGTTAGTCAGAATAAAATCTCTTCGGCTGTTCTGGATTTTTTTAGGAGAGCTTTTTTTTTTTTTTTTTATTGGAGGTTTAACGACCACCGTGAGCAACTCAATGGGCTATAAGCAGTCGTCCGTCCCTAATTTAGGGTCACTGGTTCCAGGGAAGGGAGAGAGCCAGTGCCGTAAGACAAACACAACATCCATGCCTGACCGGGATTCGAACCCGGACCCCTTACGGACGAATGATCAGAGGCCAGCGCCTTAGACCACTGCGCCACCGGGGTGGCATTAGGAGAGCTTGACCCACTGTTTTGCGAATTTTCGGCTTTCCACTTAGTATTTTCACTTTTAAGATTATTTGGCTCTGAGTGTTAAGAGATTTTTGTTTTTTACTTTAGTATTTCGTTCTATATATTTCCTCTCCAAACCACCGTTGATTTCATTTTTAGTAACCTGGATTTTTAACTGGAGCTGATGTACACTTTTCTGGAAAAATGCAAATAATGGATAAAATTATTCCCAAATGAAAATTTTTTTTTTTTTTGGTGTCTAGGTCTGTTTACAGACTGGGATTATGCTGCTAAATTTATTTACGGATAAAGAACGTAGGGCGCAAATCAAAATTATTGTTTTTTTTCACCACAAATTTGCGTGGAAAAACAGATTTTGCTCTAAATTTTTCTAAGTCTTGGAAAACGTTTTCCCAGAACTAAGAGAAACACTTTTTATTGAAGAGTTCCTAATTACTCACTAATTAGTGATCACACTAAATTACCATGTAAAAGAATATCCATTTTAATAAAATGTTATTTGCTTCAAGACTTTTATATGCCTCGAGCTGTTGTATAGTAAAGGCGGTTCGACCAAAACAAAGTAATAAAAAATATTTACTATTTGTACTTTCGGAAAACTTTTTGCGTCACCTTCAAGATACTTGCATTCAGCACATACAGATATTTTCCTTCAATCTCTTAAATTTTTTCCAAATATCGCATTTTGTACTCGGAAGTTAAACTTTCAAAGTAGGACGCCATCATTTCAACAGGGACTGGTTGTCCTTCACTTACGTTACTAAGGCTCGTTGCCATGCTAAAGTCACGTGTCTGCTACAACCTCATTTACGTCCGAATAAATATCCAGAATTTTGTTCTGTCAAATGAATTTTTCGATTCCCCTCTATTAGTCAGTGCGTTGATGACGTCAATTGCTGTCCACATCACGGCGATATTAAGTGGAATATGAGGATTATGGAGCCACGTCCCAAGTTTACGGAAACACATATCTGAAAAATGCTTGAAACGTAGTTCTTCAAAACCTTAATTGTCCACCATGTTACTACAAATCTACTCAGAGGGTCATTAAAACTTCTTGACGTCGGTGGCAATCCTTGCCTTTCACAACACAAAATGCATACATCATCGTCCCCAGCAATTTCATCGAAAAACTTCTTCCAATTCCACGTCTTACACCGGCTGAGGCTAAATTCACGCTATGCATAAATATAAACTACAGACTAGATTCACGCTCGTTCTGTGATTGGTCCGAATGATTCGAAGTTAGTGCTCTTCTTCGGGGAGGGTTTTATAATTGATGTCTTCCTGTCTAGCTGTCAGGAAAACTCTGCTGCGTTTTTAATTTATTATTGTCATTAGATAGCGTCGTGTTCTTTTTCTGTATGTAGTTTTTATTGGTTTTGCTCGCCTGTAATAAATGCTTACAACTAGCGCGTGGTGTCAGGCTAGGGATACAGTGGTTCCCACCAACTAGCGTGGTCGTCTTACGTACCTGTGAATGTGCGGTGAAGCAGCAGAGAGTTAAAGTGGTTCCACCTAGAATCTCTGTCTTATGTTTCCCATGGTAAAACTTCTTTACATATTTTCTTCGCAATTAATGTATTCCCAAGGATGAAAATTTGCACATCCACAAAACTAACTTTAAGTTATAGCATGGGATACTTAATACTTGTTAAAACATAACCATAATTAAGCAATCCAACATTTGTTTGTATACTGATGTCATCAATGTACAGGTCGCGCCATCTATTAACAGGTTTGAACATTACTCAAAGAAAAATGATTGATTTTTAATATAATTATGGTTATGTTTTTAGCAAGTATTAAGTATCCCATGCTATAACGTAAAGTTTGTTTTATCGATGTGCAAATTTTCATCCTTGGGAATACATTAATTGTGAAGAAAATATGTAAAGAAGTTTTGCCATTTAGGTGGAACCACCTTAAGATGCAGAATAGCATGACAGTGGCGGAGCGTGACTTTTCTGGAAAGGGAAGCGGTCAGAACAGCCCACCTTTAGTCACTTTATTAATACACATACAATGCATACGTAATAAAAAAATTATGCTTATATATGCATGCAATTATTAAATGTATGTACGCATATATATTTAAAAATTATGTACTTATAAACATTTAAACATTATACATACTAACACCAGTGCTGGATCTAGGGCGGGGGGGGGGGGGGCAGCCGGGGCGCAAGCCCCGGCTGTTGCCTTAAGAGGGGCGCCAAATTGGCTCTGCGGAAAGAAAATAATTTTCGAGAGGAACGAAAAGAAAAGCGGAAAAGATTTTTTTTTATTATTCCAAAAAAAAAAAAAAAAAAAAAAAAAGGAAGAAAGAAAGAAAATTTAAAGAAAGAAAGAATTTTTGCTTAATAGACTTTTAGATGTTTTTGCTTAAAGAAAAATAAATTTTTTTGCTTAATGGAAAAAAATCTGAGATAAGAAAATACCTCAGAGAAGGAGAACAAATGTTGTCCCTCTTGTGTGAAATGATGTCAGGTCAAATCGGGAACAAAAGTAGCATTATCGGAAAATTACGTGAGAACTGTTGGCAATACTGGCGCTGGCCAATCCAGTTCAGCCTTGCGCTGGCTAAGCAAGGTCTTTTTCTTGCGTCTTCTCTTTTGTACGTGCGCGGTAACATAGGAGGTAACAGCCTAGGGCTCTCTCCACACGTGCAGTGCTAAACTAAACAAAAAAAATTTTATTCCCCGCAATTCCTAATGAAGAAGTAAGATGCTGTCAATGAAAAGAAAGTTGTCAGGAAGTCAAAATGCTAAAAGAGCTCAGAAGAAGCAAATGGAAATTCAACAATCAGCAGAAATGTTTTCAACGTGGATGAAGTCGTCTGATCGTACTGACCAGGTCAGTGAAGAAGGTAAGGAGAGAAATTGTTATCATCTTATATTGAAAACGTTAAAAATAGCCCATTGTATTTTAAATAGAGACTCGTGTAACCCCTCTGCCGGGGCCATAGTAATGGTTTTTAACCCTTATTAATATAATTGCCTTGCTGTTGATTTTTTGTTTTAAAATAACTTTTATTTTGTTTAATGTGATCGGAAAATATGTTTAACTGTGTAAATTTTCGAAATTTTTACTAACTGCCGAGTTGTCGTGTGGTAACTTTGTCGCTGATTTTAACCCTTTATTTGCACTGTGTCCGAATGAAACGGACAATAGAAAACTATGGACGTTATCAATGCGTAATCTGGGTTAATATTGTAAAAACAAAAGTGGCCTGAAAATTTATTAAATCTGGGTTTGTGATGGGGGGGGGGGGGCAGGTTTCAAAAGACGTTAAATCGAACAAAGTGTTTCGTAAGGTATTTTTATTTAGATATTTGTGTGTGTGTGTTTTAAACGGCGTAACTGAAAGTGATGAACGAGCTATTTTTAATGGCGGCTTGCGTGTATGAAACAGTTGTATTTGCAGGCTGAATTTTTTATGTGGTGCTTGTGTTTAATATATGAATGATTTCTTGATGTGTGTTTTAAATATTCAGTGTTTTTATTAATGTGCGTGTTTGAAATGTTCAGTTATTACGGTGTGTTTAAAATTATGTTCATTAATACTTGTAATCAATGATCGCGTTAACGTCTGGACAGGCGTATTTTACACATCAAAAACGGAAATGAATTCCTAAGAAAAAGCTGGGACGAATTTTTACTTGTCCAAAAATTCTAAAAACCGAATCTAGGTTGTTGTTTTTTATTATCATCATTAGTCATTACTATACATACCCCCCCCCACCTTGAGTTGACTGTTGAACGCAGAAGTTGCGCTATCGATAATGTAATTCCTTCCTCGTTCCCCACCCCAAGCTCTGCCACTGTTCTCGGTTTCTCATATCTCGGGCTGAGGGGAAAACACGACCCCGAAAGGCCAAGCCATGTGTGGACAAACGACTATATCTGTCACCACTTGGGAAGAGAAATTCCAGTGACCTTGATCTCTGCTGCCGTGCCCGGTGAACAACAGAGCTACAAAAAACGCCGTAAACAGAGGGAGGAAGGCAACGTTTTTTTTTCGAGAGTTCTGAAGGAAAGAAAAATTAGCTGTTCTGTATAAAAAAAAAAAAAAAAAAAAAAAAAAAAAAAGCTTGGGGGTGGGGGCAGATTCCCGCTATTTACAACTGAAATGTTTTCTGTTGTACTTCTTTTTTGGGGGGAAATCTAAAAATATGAGCTTGGAAGCGTGGTATATAATATTTTACATATATTCTGCGTATTTTTATACTTTAAATTTAATGGAATTCATATTTCTTACGATTACCACAAAACTTCCTTCATATCATTATCGTTATGATTTACGTGCTGCATTTGTAGGAATCATACAATAGAACTTTATTTCATTTGTAGGAAAACTTCCTACTGTCCTACATAATCGTATTTTATTTCATATCTTCCCACAGATATTCCCAGAGAGCTGAAGCAAATTGAAAATGAAGGAAGGCACAGTGAGCACCACAAGGAAGATCAGATAGTTGTAGTTAAAGAAGATCAGAACAAGGTCCAACTCCAAGAAAATGACATGAAGGAAAACGAGAATCGTTCAGATCAAATGCAAGATGACGAAGATGGTATAAATGTAGATTTACGAATTGGTGGCACAGGAAAAAATATTCCGTCAACTTCTGGTGAATTGGATTTAGATTATCATGATCCAGGAAGTTGGCCTGAAAAGTTTTGTGATGCCCAAAGATGCTATTTGATAAGGATGAGAGCTGAAATTCGAGATGTCCATGAGCCTAATGATCTTGCTAACAGTCTAAGGGATGGTAGGAAGCTTACCGAACAATGGTTTTACAAATAGCTTCCAAACAATTTCAGAGTTCGGAGATCATGGTTAACGTACAGTAAGTCGAAAAAGGCACTTTTCTATATCCCCTGCAGATTATTTTCAGATTCCATTATTGATCAAAAGTTATCAACTCTAGCTAAAAAAGATGGGTTCACTCAGTGGAAGAAATTAAGTGATCGAATTTCAGAGCACGAAAACTCGTTAAATCACAAAATGTGTTTTTGTTCATAGAAGACGCTGGAGTCATCATTGGTAACAAGAAAAGGCATAGATAAAGAGCTTCAAGAGCAAATCAGAGAAGAGGAAAACCATTGGAAAGCTGTGTTGCTATCTATTGTTGATGTCATTGTGCATTTGGCAAGACAGGGTAGCCCGTTTAGAGGATCAGAAGAAACCAGTGACTTTGGTGACCCTAGCAGTGGAAAGTTTCTCAATACCATAGAGCTCGTTTCACATTACCATGCCCCTTTACGAGAACATATTGACCGCCACAAAAAAGGTCAGCTTACTTAATTTTCTCACGCAATACAAGATGAATTTTTGAAAATAATTTCAAGAAAAATTAGGGAAAAAATACTGAACGACATTAAGGAAGCAAAGTATTTTTCTATGTTGTTTGACTACACTTCCGACATAAGCCATCAGGAGCAGACGTCTCAGTTTATAAGGTACATACGGGTTGATGAGAATGGTCCAGAAGTTGTTGAGAGCTTCATTGATTTCTTCACTGTGACGGATAAAACTGGTTCAAGCCTGTCAGAAGCCATCATAGATAAACTGAAAAGGGATGGGTTGGATATCAGCAACTGCATGGGCCAGTCGTATGATAATGTTGCTAATTGGCTGGAAAGAACAAGGGTGTTTTTTTGTTTTTTTTTTGATTGGAGGTTTAACGACCACCGTGAGCAACTCAATGGGCTATAAGCAGTCGCCCGTCCCTAATTTAGGGTCACTGGTTCCAGGGAAGGGAGAGAGCCAGTGCCGTAAGACAAACACAACATCCATGCCTCACCGGGATTCGAACCCGGACCCCTTTCGGGCGAATGATCAGAGGCCAACGCCTTAGACCACTGCACCACCGGGGCGGCCAAGAGTGTTCAGAAACGTATCTTTGATAAGAATCCCTTAGCCTTTTTTATACCATGTGCAGCTCATTCACTCAATTTAGTGGGTTTTCACGTTGCTTGTGTGGTGGTAGAAGCAGAAACATACTTCGGTACACTTCACCGCCTCTATTTATTCTTTGTTGCATCAACTTCAAGGTGGGAAGTTCTTCAGGCTCATGTGATAACCACCCTGAAATCGCAGACACAAACCAGATGGTCAGCCAAAATTGAAGCCGTGCGAGTTGTTTTTTTCCAACTGGAAAAAGTCGTGAAGGCCTTAGATGAACTTAAGAACTACAGTGACTCAAACTTGGAAACGAAAGATGGGGCCAAAAATCTTTTGAAAGACCTATCAACATATGAATGTATTGTGATGACCTGTTTCTGGTTCAAAGTTTTGAGTCATATTCACCGGGTCAACAAACTCCTTCAAACAGAGGATATAACAATTGATATGTCTGCAAAGCACATCCGTGGACTCATCAAACTTCTGGAATTGTCTCGAGATACTTGTGCAAATGATGCAATCACTGAAGCCAGAGAAAAGGCAGAGGAACTTGGGTTGAGCCCCAATTTCCGTAAAGTTCGAATGAGGAAAAGGAAGACAATTTTGGATGAAGAAGATGAAGATGAAGAGGTTCAAATGTCTACAGAAAAAAAATTCAAGATCCTTCTTTTGGAAGTAATGGACAGGGTGCTTTCAGAACTGAGAAGGAGATTTGAGGCAAACGAGGAACTAGATAAAATATTTAGTTTCCTTCATGGCTCCAAGTTCCAGTCACTTTCTGCAGAAGAACTAAGGTCGAAGGCAGCTCAGCTTGGTGAGACGTATTCAGATAATATCTGTAAAGCTGAGCTTGAACTAGAAGTAGAGAGCTTTAAGCATCACGCTCTGAGCCTGGACAGTAATTTGAAAACTGCATCTCCTAAAGCTCTCCTAAATTTCATTTTCAAATGTAGACTTGAAGATGCGTACCCAAACATTTCAACAGCACTTAAGATTTTGTTGACACTTCCAGTGACTGTTGCATCAAACGAACGAAGTTTCAGCAAACTAAGGCTGATTAAAACGTACGTACGGAACACTATGAGACAGGAACGTCTCTCAAACCTAAGTATAATTAACATTGAACACAAAGTGGCATCGCAAATATCACATGATGAAGTCATTAAAACCTTTGCAGCCAAAAAAGCTCGCAAGATAAAGTTATAGGAATTTTTTTTGCAATAATTTTTGTACACTTTTAGTAGAATTTTTTGTGTTCACACCATAAGTGTAATTAAATAATACCTTCATTTTGATAATCTGGTAAAAGGCCTCCTGTATACACTTTTTTAAATATTTTGTTTTGTTCAAACCATAACTGTAAATAAATGATACCTTAATTTTGAAAATCTGGTAAAAAGCCTCGTGTGGAGAGAGAGGGGGGTGCGCCACTCTGAGGTTTTGCCCCGCCCGCCAAAGAAAATTTCTAGTTCCGGCACTGCTAACACATACTGTATAAAATAATAGCAGTGAAAATTTTTGTTGGTTACGAGAATTTAATTTATGAGTGAACACGGAAACGTCATTGTGAATACATATTACAACGGATCTATATTTTTTAAAAATGTTTTGATTCATTTGCGTGCAGAAAAGGTCCTTTCAGCAGATGCATTTGTAGCAGGAATAGTCAATATAAGCTGACTGAGTCGGAATACCTAGGGGAATACGCTGACCAAGTCTTTCTAAATCAGATACTGGTAGAATTCACAGACATTTTCTTTCAGAATATCCGGCTGTGAATAAATTACGCAGAGTTCACTTTTCAGACAAATGAGATCGAAAAATGAAAGAAAAGCTTCTTTCAAATAAGAAAAATCGATTTCTGGAAATTTCGTGGTGAATTGGGGAAATTGTGTTTTGTCAAGCAGACGTAGGAACATTAACTTTGGCACTTTACTGAATATTACGGAAATATTCAAACTAACAATGTCGAGGACTTCTCGAATAATCGACTGGACGACGATTTTCTGTCTTCACCAGAAATTGAATCAATTCGCATTCTTCTCTGATACAGGGGAAGAAGATTGCTTTTAAGATTTGAAACAACTTTTCAGTGTAACGAAAAACCATACGAAAAAGGGTAAGAAAGAATTGGGATTGACGCACAGAAGCTGATCAAAAAAGTGAATTCAGTATAATTCACATACTGTATATTCAAGATGCACAATACTCTTTAAACACATTAACAGCCAATACAATAGAACACAGAAACAACTAAGAAATCATTTTATACGCAGAAAAACAATTTCACCGAAACATAAGGTTACTAGCTAGAAGCGGTCTAAACGCAGAGTCAAACAGTAAGCGTATGCGCCGCTCAGGCTCCCATGCAGGGCTTAAAGGTTACAGCTGGAAGTGCAGTAGAAATCGCATCCACGGAGAACGTAGCATGCGCCTCTTTGGTTTCCTTGCTGGGCTGAGAGGTTAGGCTAGAAGCGCAGTAGAGATCGCTTCTACGGAGAACGTAGTACGGCCATGTGTGTCCGAAAAAGAGAAGCCTCACTGAATTACCTGGTTCACAACAGTCGGCATTAACGTAACCGGCCGCAAGTCGAATACATTCACTTAGTAGCGTAATCATGAAATTTGTTTGTATTACAAAATAACTGAAAAATAATGCATAAATGAATTTGAATTTTTAATCCTTTATTGCCTTTTTTCACGATTTCGTGCGGCATTTTCCCTCATGATTTCAAAGGGAAGCGGCTCTTCCATTGCGTTTATGGACGCTTCGCCGCTGAGCATGACCATCTCTGACATAGATAGCTTATGGAACATAAAATTTAGACACAAAATAAAAGTTTGTACTAAATTTAACCAGAAATTAATCTGTTACTTTTTGCTACCGAAGGGTAGTCAACTTTTTTTTACACACGGCATTGTTACTTCTTTAATCTCTGTTTCACATTTAGACCTGAAAATATCAAGCATTCTGAAATATTCTCATGGAAATTATGCTTGAAATTTACTTAGAAAGTCACTAAAATTTCCAGAATGCAACCTGCATGTTTCTACTTTACTGCAGTGAATGAATGGTTTTGTATAGAACACTGAACAGTTTTTTCTTCTAAACACATTGATTTTAGAAGATTCGCAAACAATTTTTGAAGTAAAACAGTTTCATAAAGCATTTCTCAGAAGTTTAGACACAAATATATGCAAATCGTTCCTTGCACTACTACCTGGACTTTTGAAAAACTTGTCAATAAAATATTTCGATGACCATACCGAACAGGCTCTCAAAAATATCATCCAATGCAGATTTACAAACAAGTATTGCCTTAAGAAGCTGAATTTAATTGCTGCCGGGTGGGCTGGGGGTAAGCAAGTACCCTTCATGAATATCACATTTCAATGTGAACAATAGTGCATTCTAGAAAATTAGAGTTTTGCTAGGGACAGGAGCAATTTCCTTCCCAGCAATCAAATTTATCCTAGAAATGATATCCTATCTCTGAAAATCCTGTTTAGAACACAGTTTGGACGATATTCTACGAAACGCATTCATTTCTGAAGATCCATAAACATTTATGAAAATCATTTCTCAGAAGCTTAAGAGACAAACACGAATTTTCACACAGCACATCAAACATGAAATTTCACACTGCAAGAAATCATATTTCAATAACTAATCTTCTGACAAGAATCGTCTAAAATGATTTTTTTAAAGAAAAACTGTTCATAAATTGTTGAAACTATGATATTTTGTTCTAAATAAAAACGTTCAGTCACTGCAGTATAGGTTATATATACAGGTTGCATCCTGGAAATTTTAGTGACTTTCTAAGTAAATTTTAAGCATAACTTCAATAAGAATTTTTCAAAATGCTCGACATTTCGTGGTCTAAATGTGAAATGGAGATTAAAGAAGTAACAATGCCGTGTGTAAAATTTAAGTCGACTACATTTCCGTAGCGAAAAGAAACAGATTAATTTGTAGTAAAACTCAGTACAAACCTTTATTTTGTATCTAAATTTTATGTTCCATGAGCTGTCTATGAAAGAGATAGTCATGTTATTCTGCATCTTAATTTTCTGCTGTTTCACCGCACATTCGACAGGCATGTGAGACGACCACGCCAGTTGGTGGGAACTGCTGGATCCATAGCCTGCCGCCAGACACTAGTTGTTTTGTTTTGTTGTTTTTTTTAAGTTTAACGACCACCGTGAGCAACTCAATGGGCTATAAGCAGTCGCCCGTCCCTGATTTAGGGTCACTGGTTCCAGGGAAGGGAGAGAACCAGTGCCGTAAGACAAACACAACATCCATGCCTCACCGGGATTCGAACCCGGACCCCTTACGGACGAATGATCAGAGGCCATCGCTTAGACCACTGCGCCACCGGGGCGGCAGACACTAGTTGTAAACATTCATTACAGGAAAGCAGAACCAATAAAAACAACATGCAGAATAGAACACGGCGCTATCTAATGACAATAATAAATTGAAAGCGCCGCCCCGGTGGCGCAGTGGTCTAAGGCGCTGGCCTCTAATCATTCGTCTGTAAGGGGTCCGGGTTCGAATCCCGGTGAGGCATGGATGTTGTGTTTTTTTTTTTTGGAGATTTAACGACCACCGTGAGCAACTCAATGGGCTATAAGCAGTCGCCCGTCCCTAATTTAGGGTCACTGGTTCCAGGGAAGGGAAAGAGCCAGTGCCGTAAGACAAACACAACATCCATGCCACACCGGGATTCGAACCCGGACCCCTTCGGACGAATGATCAGAGGCCAACGCCTTAGACCACTGCGCCACCGGGGCGGCGATGTTGTGTTTGTCTTACGGCACTGGCTCTCTCCCTTCCCTGGAACCAGTGACCCTAAATTAGGGACGGGCGACTGCTTATAGCCCATTGAGTTGCTCACGGTGGTCGTTAAACCTCCAATCAAAAAAAAATTGAAAGCGCAACAGAATTTTCCGGGCAGCTAGACAGAAATACATCAATCATCAAACGTTTGAATCATTCGGACCAATCACAGAACGAGCGTGAATTTAGTCTGTGGGCTATTTTCACGCATAGCTAAGGTGACCAGCACTGATTTGAGGACAAAAGGGCGTGGCGTCCCTAAATCGGCAGTTCATTTGGGGACATATACGGACTCAAAATAAATATGCAAATCTTTTTGTCACAAAACTACATTGCTTCAATAAGTGTGATATTACATATGAAAATTTATGTGTTAAAAGGATATATCTTGTAGAATGTTGGTAATTTGTATTGACAAAGTAGAATTATGATGGCGAGAACATATTAGCAAAAGTGAAATGCTTTACCTTGTACATGTGCCGAATTGAAATCAAGCTGCACACCAAGCTAATTTCATGGCGAAGTTTTCACTTTGTTAAAGTTTTTGGAGAAACGTAGATCAAGTACAGTCGAAATTTGACCGCACCAGTAGTTCAGTGTCCTAGTGCTGGCCACTGACCATTCGTACAAGTGGGTATGGGTTCGAGTCCCGACTGAGACATGGATGTTGTGTTTGTCTTACAGCACTTGCTCTGTCTCTCTCTTCCCTAGAACGAATGTCTCTAAATTAGAGACATGTGACTGCTTATAGTCCTTAGACAGGTGACTGCTTATGCTCTCGGTGGTCGTTAAACTCAGAAAGAAGAAAAAAAGAAGTCAAAATTTGTTTTCACAAGAAGCATGTCGGAAAATTGGTACAACCAAAACTACTTTTAAGAAAATTTTTCATTAGAAATCTAACGAGCTAATCATGAAGTGTAAATTCGAGGACATTTGAGGACAAACATAAAATTTGATGATAATTTACGTCCCCAAAGGCATCAGACGTTTTTGGGGACAGTAAACAAAATTCGAAGACTGTCCTCAAGAAGTGGAGACTTCTGGTCAGCTTACGCATAGCGTGAATTTAGCCTCAGCTTCTTACAGCAAACTTTTTGTTACTTCTAGTGAAAGAACCTTTTTCAGGGTATCAGTGAGTTTTTATTCCGTTGCCTTAGACTTTAACCAGTAGTTTTCTGAACATCAGCATGAATTGTGAAGATAATCATTATCTGTTCACCATGAGATCTGAGAACTCGCGGCTGTAAAGGTTAACAGATAATTTTTGCTCAGGTTGCCTCCTTCACAGGCGGAAGAGACATGAGGAAGGCAACCATCCACTGATATCACCGTCTGTACGGGCAGACCCTGTTTCCAGATTGATGCCCTAGCAATAGAAGCGTTATCAACAGGTTTTTTTAACTCGGAATCTAAATCTAAAAATTTGCAGTTAGAGTTTATTCAAAGCATATTTTCATTACATAAAGGGGAATGAACAGCGATGTGAATATCCTATTTAGATGAAAGCGAGATTACAAAAACACAGTTCATTTTGTTACTAAGGAGAAGGGAAGGTAAAGCGATTATTCTTCTCAATGTTAATTTAGTTCAGTAGTTATGTTATCTTTTCATATAAATTTAAAATAAAGGAACCATAGACGACGTTACAGGCACCCCAAAGAAACTCCTTCATTTTGAACAAATAAAAATATCTTAGAAACATTCCAGAACTTTGCTAATTGAAAAAAACAACAATACGAAATGCAATATTAAATGCTCTGTTATCATTTATAACTGGCAATTTAAAGAATAATAGATTTCTAAGTGCTCATTTGTTCTTGTCATATTTAAATAACTAGTTTTTGATGGATAAAAATTGTGACATTATTTAAGGCAAGGTAGTAAATACTACTCTCTCACCGGAATGCTGTGTTTGTCTTACGGCACTGGCTCTGTCCCTTCCTTGGGACCAGTGGCCCTAAATTAGGGATGGGCGACTGCTTATAGCCCAATGAGTTGCTCACGGTGGTCGTTAAACCTCCAATAAAAAAACATCTGAAATATTGGGAAGTGATAAAAATATCTTCGCCATAGTGAAATGCGTTTCCAATTATTCGTAAAATATATATTTAAAAACTTATACAAATATGTCTAAAAATAAGCAGCCAATAAGCAAAAACGGAAAAGTAGGTGATACTTCATGGGGAGGAACAGGGCTCCAGGGCCAACCCCACTGAGTGCGCTACCGTTTTGGAGCATGTACCCGCAAATGAAATATACATTAAAAAAGTCTTCATCCTAATGACGGATCTTTTGTTAGAAGCATTTTCATGAAAGTAGAGGTCGTGGTCATTTGCAAAATACATGGACACTGCTGCAGTTCCATCTATCGTCTGCACCGTCTCCTCTGACTTGAATTCACCGAGAGCCACGGTGCATTCAATTGGCATCTTGGTAATGGCCTAATACAAGCAACTTTGAAATCCACCGAGAGATGCAGCGAAATCTCCAGGAGTAGAACACAAGGTGGTTAGAATAAGATATCTGGAGATGCCCTTGTTAATGTAGGAGTACCACTTTGCATGAAGCCTATAACCGCGAGAGATGGCTGTCAAAGTGTAGGAAAGCTGATGGTTTTCAAGGCTATGGCAATGCATTTCATGTTGGCGGAATCGCCTTCTTTCATCGCAAATGTTTCGAATTTCGCCCCGTAACCTGCTGACGATGTGTGAGAAAGTGCTGAATTTATAAAATTCTTAATTATTTTGAGGCTTTTTCCCATTTATATTTTAAATTGAAATACACGAACGTTAGTGCAAATTCTAAACAAAACATACCGTTAAAATTGAAAACTTCACGCGTATGAGAAGTATAATTAATTGCGGTTTGATATTAACACGGTTTCTACAACCAAAACCCACGCTATTCCAAAATACACACGGTTGAAATTGCATAGGTATCATGTAAACAACGTCTAATTCCCACCGTTTACGGCTTCACGGTTAAGAGACTCAGGGCATCTCCAGAAGTATTATTCTAACCTTCTTGGTAGAACACAGGCCAAATCTCCAGGAGTACAACGCAGACATCCACGCTGTCGGACGTCGACGCTGGGAGCCCTAAGCGGCCCGTCTGCAAATTACTTTTTTAACAGTAACCTAAGATACACGACGGGGTAGTGAAGGGGTGGCGTACAAATTGTCATTAACCTGACAGCAGGTGAAACCGTGAGGCAACAATTGAAAATAAGCTACTTCTGAACTTAAGTTTTCATAATGCAATAATTACCGTGCTTAGAATGAAGCTCAGAACACGTAGCACAGAGGCAAGACTAATTGCAAGCACCAGGAAACAATTTAGTAATTTGCTTAACATCCATTTTTCTGCTTTGCATAAATAAATGGATCTGAACACTTAGGCTCAGAATTATGGGAGCATGTCATTTAGCACTCCAGTGGAAGGGTTGACAAAGGAAGAAATGAGAAAAATGTATGTACATGTAAGACATCAACTGTAGTACAGCCGTACCAATTAATTATGATCACCCTGTATATATATACAGGGTGATCATAATTAAAGTACCCCTAGTCAACACTCTGTGGAGAGATATCTAGCAATCCAAACGCAACCAAATTTGGTATGCTGCCAATTGAGGACATGCAAAAGAGATTTCCGAAAAAACAAAAAACAAAAAAAACGGTTCCAACAGTCACCACTAGGAGACTTCTGGCGCTGCAAGCTGCGATAATATAGACAATTATCGGCTCTACGTGGGAAACGGCACAAAAATCGAAGCAGAAATCAACACACGTGTTGCGGTCAAGACGTTTTATTGTATCCAGTATTTAATTGCACAAGGGAGAGATTGTGCAATTAAATACCGGAGACACCTTAGCGGTGCTGCTCAATGTGGGCGCCATTGTTAAATTTCAAAACCTAAAGCCGATGAGCAGTGTGTCCAACGGCCGAACGTAACTGATTATTGTCTTTCATTTCAACAGTGGAATCTGTTGAAATGCATGAGGATTTTGCAATGCCCGAATGCGACAGTTATGTGTGTTGACTGTTCTATTGAGGTGAAAATGTGCCTCGTCACTCCACAAGATCTCCCATGGTCACGCATCGTCCCCTTCCATTCTATCAAAGAAAGGTCAGTCGGGTGTTCTTGTCACCGTCAATCAACTGATGGGTGTGGCTGATCTTGTATGGAAAAAAATGCAACACCTTTCTCAGTACCATCGACACGGTGGTGTAGGGCACATCCAGCTTCCGTGACATTACGCGTGCATCCCTGAAACCTGGTACACATTATCCATGGAGCAATCCGCAAGCGCCGTGGTGATATCTTCAACCACTTCTGGAGCTATAGGTTTGTGCCCTCGCCCTGGTTGAACACGTAGACATCCAGTTTCCTCGAAACGAACAATCATCCTTCTGAGAGCACATGCAGTCAATGGATCTTTTTTTGACGTCGGAATTATCGAAGCACAGTGGCAGCATTGCTCGCGTTTTCATAAAACAGCTTAACAAGAAGAGCTCGTTCTGGCAAGGTGATACCCACTGCGGTTGATGGAATACGAATGGTATTCCTTTTTTTTGATTGGAGGTTTAACGACCACCGTGAGCAACTCAATGGGCTATAAGCAGTCGCCCGTCCCTAATTTAGGGTCACTGGTTCCAGGGAAGGGAGAGAACCAGTGCCGTAAGACAAACACAACATCCATGCCTCGCCGGGATTCGAACCCGGACCCCGTTCGGACGAATGATCAGAGGCCATCGCTTAGACCACTGCGCCACCGGGGCGGCATGAAGGAATGGCATTTTTTTATTGGAGGTTTAACGACCACCGTGAGCAACTCAATGGGCTATAAGCAGTCGCCCGTCCCTAATTTAGGGCCACTGGTTCCAGGGAAGGGAGAGAGCCAGTGCCGTAAGACAAACACAACATCCATGCCTGACCGGGATTCGAACCCGGACCCCTTACGGACGAATGATCAGAGGCCAACGCCTTAGACCACTGCGCCACCGGGGCGGCGGAATGGTATTCACCATGCCTAGAACAGTTTTATACCAAGGAGTCGCCCGTAGCGCGTGTGCCTTATGCGAATAATGCGATTTTTTGTCGCTCGTAGCGCCACAAAGACTCATTTCCCTAGTACAGCCGAAAACTGTCTATATTATCGCAGCTTGCAGCGCCTGAAATCACCGGGTGGTGACTTTTGGAACTTTTTTTTTTTTTTTTTTTTTTTTTTTGCGGAAATCTCTTTTGCAAGTCCTAAATCGTCAGCATACCTAATTTGGTTGCGTTTGTACTGTTAGATATCTCTCCAGAGAGTGTTAAATAAGGATACTTTAATTGTGGTCACCCGGTATATATCATCATCATCAACCATTATCAATCCACTGCTGGATGAAGATCTCCCCAAATTTCTTCCACAATTGTCTGTCTTGGGCCTGTCTCCTCCACGTCACTCCAGCATACTTTCGAATTTCATCCTTCCATCTCCCATGGGGTGTTCTTCCGGGTCTTTTCCTGTCCCTCGGAATCCAGTCTAAAATTTCGGTGGTCCGTTCTTCTGGCAACATGTCCAGCGCATTGCTATTTCAGTGATTTCACTCTGGTCATGACGATGTCGTACACTCCTGTCATTTTCCTTATATATATATTTCTTGTTAAAGTACCATCTTCTTTTCTCAGAGCCATAGTCTGTTTTCTTCCCTTACTGAGATGTCCTTTTGCTCTCTTCAGGCTGTGGTTGTTTTCAATTGTTTTCTCACTAGTTCACAATTGAATCATTGAACTGGGAAAACAAAGGAATAAAGATTAATGGAGATTACTTAACTCACCTTCGTTTTGCTGATGACGTAGTTATCTTTGCAACTACCCCTTCAGAGCTGCAGAGTATGATCCAAGAAGTTGCTGACAAGACTCAAGAGTAGAGAAGTGGGATTAAAAGTGAACTTTCGCAGACAAAAGTGATGTACAATGCTTTTACAAGAAACGAAGATTTATCGATTGATGGAAAAAAGCTTGAGATAACCGATACCTACATTTATCTTGGGCAGCAGATATCAACTGAGGGTCACAACAATGGAGAAATTAATCGACGTATAAAACTTGGATGGAGAGCTTTTGGAAGAAACATTACAATTTTTAAGAGCAGTATGCCATTATGTCTTAAAAGAAAAGTGTTTAATCAATGCATCCTGCCAGTGCTTACGTATGGAGCAGAGACATAGACCTTACCTAAAAAAGACATACAGAGACTGCAGACAATTCAAAGAAGCATGGATAAATGCATGCTTGGTGTAACCAGGAAAGATAAGAAGAGGAACTTGTGGATAAGGAAAATGACAGGAGTGGGCGACATCATGACCTGAGTGAAATCAGTGAAATGGCTATGGGCTGGACATGTTGCCAGAAGAACAAACCACCGATGAACAACCAAATTTTAGACTGGATTCCGAGGGACAGGAAAAGACCCAGAAGAAGACCCCATGGAAGAGGGATGGAGAAAATTCGAAAGTATGCTGGAGTGACATGGAGCAGACAGGCTGAAGACAGACAATTGTGGAAGATACTTGGGGAGACCTTCATCCAGCAGTGGATTGAAAATGGTTGTTGTTGATGATGATATTTTGAAGGCAAGAGGGTCGTGGTTAGATTTTGAGCGAAACTGACGAAATTTCATCATTGTCAACCATTAACAGTCCACTGCTGTAGCAGAGATATTGAGAAAAACAGATTAAGCGTTTGCGCGCCGTACTGGCGAAATTGGGCATTATTGTGGAAAGAAAATACGCACACAGAGTTTGCATAGTTAGTCGTATCTGACAGAAGAAATAAGTTTTTCTTTCTGGTTTTTAGTCCCGCAGATATTGCTGTAAAAGGAAACGTGATCTTACGCCCTCTGGTGGTAGACTTGTGAGTTGAGAAAATTTGAAATTGTATGAAAAACATTTCACAGCGGATACGCTGTGAATGTTTCTCATACAATTACTTCCAGTCTTTCGACATCTCTACAAATCTTTATTCTCCCTTTTCACAAATCTTCACACCCTGTACATTAATCATCGTCATTTTGTGCTATTCTGCCTAACTGTCATATTTCCTGAAACGCAAAAGCTGTTCGCGGATGTAGGTAATGGGTCGTTCAGCTAGAAAATGTTTATCCAAAGGATAACCAAATTTATACAGGAAAACAAACTCAAAGAGAAGATTAGAGGAATGTGTAGCACGCAAAAATTTCCGCAATGACGTTCTAGAATTGGGTTTTTTTATTTGAGGTTTAACGACCACCGTGAGCAACTCAATGGGCTATAAGCAGTCTCCCGTCCCTAATTTAGGGTCACTGGTTCCAGGGAAGGGAGAGAGCCAGTGCCGTAAGACAAACACAACATCCATGCCTCACGGGATTAGAACCCGGACTTGGACGAATGATCAGAGGCCATCGCTTAGACCACTGCGCCACCGGGGCGGCTGAATTGGGTTAAAAAAGGCTACCTGTTTCTCCATGAAAATTGTGAGGTACAGTTAACTCTTTTTTTTAAAACTCTACATGTTTTTTTTGAAAAAAGAACACAAAGTTTCCCTGATGTTAAAATGTTGCTTGCTGTGGCATATATGAGAGTACATCTTAATTAAAATGAGAACTGGATGCTGAGTACAAAGGAATAGTTCAGCTCTGAATAAAGTCTCAGTACACCAGTGTCTTCCCATAGGGCACAGCTTTTACAGGTAATATCACGGGAATCTTTCACATGGTGTAAGACACAATTAAATGAAACCCACTGCCTTTTGCCAAAGTATTCCTACGCTTTTCTAGAAACAAGTTCACCAAATTCACATACTTTACCCAACTTATTAACTAGGATACAAACCGCTTAGCCAACTCATTCGTTTTTCTTCCATGCAATTCAGTATTTGAAATCTTGTCTTCGTGTGTGCATTTAAAATTTTCCCGAAAATTACTCACTTTCAATTCGGAAACGCAAGATTAAAACACGTTTTTCTGGTTTGAAGTTGATGATTGGTTGCGCATTGTACCACAGTTGAATTAATACAGAAAAATACAACCTCAATTGATGTCAGACTCTTAGAAGCAAAGATATTGAGAAAAATAATATATGCATCTACGCCCCCTGGCGGAAAAGCCATGCATTAGTTTGAGAAATAAGTATTCTCGGAAGATTTTTCGATGTGAGCGGTATCGGTCCACGGCATCCTTCAGAAACAGAAATTAACGCTTACACCCCCTGGTGGCGAAACAATTCTTTACAAAATGTTAGAAATAATGTGCAAAGCATTTTCCATCAGAAGCTGTATCCGGTGCTGAAAGAATTTTTCAAATCGGAGTTTTAGAAGCAGAGATATTGGGGAGAACCCCATTTACCTTTATGCCCCTAGCGGAAAGTTTACGAATTACTTGTAAATTTTGAAAGCATATGAAAAACATTTCTCATTAGGAACTTTATCCAACAAAGAAGAAATTTTTCAATTCGGCCTCTTAGAAGAAGAGATATCGAGAAAAATAAGATATACGTCTATGCCCCCTGGCGGGAAACCACGCATTATTTAAGAAGAAAAGATTCCGAAAAGGTTTATCCACGTGAATGGTATCGGTCCACGCTCGAATTTTTCAATCGAGATTTTAGAAGCTCAGATTTTGCTGCAAATGCAACAGAAACGGAAGTCACACTTACGCCTCCTGGTGGCCAAACCGTTTTTTTACCAAACATTAGAAATGGAATGCAAAAGATTTCCCATCAAGAGCTGTATCCGCTGCTGAAATAATTTTTTTTTGATTGAGGGTTTAACGTTAGGTGACCAGAGACTAGATATTGGAACACTGATTTGAGGGAAAAGTGGCGTGGTCTCCAAATCAGCTGATCATTTGGGGACACTACATACTCAAACTAAATATGCCACTTTTTTTTGTCACAAAACTGTATTGTTTCTATAAGTAAGATATTACATATGAAAATTTGTGCCTTGAAATGATATATTTTGTAGGATGTTGGTAATTTGTATTGACAAAAAAGAGCTATGACGGCAGGAATATATTAGCAAAAGTGAAATGTTTTACCTTAGGAATATGTGCTGACTTAAAATCAAGCTGCACACTAATTAAACAATTATATGGCAAATTTGTCATTTTGCCAGTTTTTGGAGGAACTCACAGCAAGTACAGTTGAAATTTGGCCGCACTAGTGATGCGGAGCTCTTATTGTTGGCCACTGACCATTCGTACATGTTCGTACAGGCTCGAGTTCCAAATGAGGCATGAGTGGTGTGTTTGTCTTACAGCACTTGTTAACTCCCTTCCCTAGAACGAATGTCCCCAAAGTAAGGACAGGTGGTTTCTTGTAGTCTTCAGAGCTGCTCACGGTGGTCGTAAACTCGGAAAAAGGAAAGACAAAACAGTCAAAAATTGTTTTCACAAGAAGCATGTCAGAAAATTAGTACAACGAAAATTTATTTTAAAGAACATTTTTCATTAGAAATCTAACGAGCTAATGAGGCAGTGTAAATTCAAGGACACCTCAAGACAAGCATCAAAATTTGGGGACAATTTACGTCGCCAAAGGCATCAGACGTTTTTGGGGACAGTAAACGAAATTCGAGGACTGCCCTCAAGAATTCCGGTCTGCTTAGTTTAACGACCACCGTCAGCAACTCAATGGGATACAAGCATTCGCCTGTCCCTAATTTAGGGCCACTAACTCCAGGGAAGGGAGTAAGCTAGTGCCGTAAGACAAACACAACATCCATTCCTCACCGGGATTCGAACCCGAACCCATCTCAGATGAGAGATTAGAAGCCATTACTTAGACCACTGCGCCGCCGGCGCGGCCAAGAATTTTTCAAATCGAAGTTTTAAAAGCAGAGATATCGGGGAAAGCTTTACTTTTACGTCCCTTAGCGGAAAATCTATGCGTAACTTTAAAAAGTGACTATACCTAAAATTGTCTTCAACATAAATGGAATCCTAAGGTAAAATAATTTTTCAGTCGGACGTTTAGAAGCAAATATATGGAATGAAATGTATTTTGAATTCGACATCATGTGCATTTACGCCCTCTCGGGGAAAAACTGTGCATCGTGAAAAAAAAAAAGAAAAAAGAAAAAATGGGTCATCATTCGCACATTTCAGGTTTCCCAATGCTAAAAGAATTTTTCAAATCGGACTATTAGTTACAGAGATATAGTGTACACATACTGCCGGACAAACCGATAACATAAACACAATCTTTTTTTACAAAAAACGTGCTAAAAATAAGTGGGGATCCCAAAAATATTCGGCATAACAAGAATAACGGTGGTGTAACTTTGTGAAGGCTAAGTCACGAATTTCAGCAGGAAATCAGAATTTACTTTTAGTATTAGTATTATATGTTTCGAACATTTAAATGAGGACAGATCAGATCATATGTAAAGGATTTTAGGAAGGGAGTGTCTGACCCCAGGTTTTTTTTTTTTTTTGATTGGAGGTTTAACGACCACCGTGAGCAACTCAATGGGCTACAAGCAGTCGCCCGTCCCTAATTTAGGGTCAATGAAGGGAAGGGAGAGAGCCATCCATGCCTGACCGGGATTCGAACCCAGACCCCTTACGGACGATTGGTTGGTTGGTTGGTTGGTTGGTTAGTGGATTTTAGTGGCGCAAGGGCCAGGTTTGGCCAAAGAGCGCCAGGCAAAGAACGATCAGTCACAGATTTTGAAAAGCGTGGAAAATGAGTAAGAGCAGACAGGCTTGGGAAAAGTTGAAAAAGAGTATGATGAAAGCAGGGAAGACAAGGTAGTTAATCAGATTTATAAAAAAAATTACTAACGGAGAAGGACGAACAGTCACTCTCCTCCCCCACACTCCTCTGCAATGCTGGCAGAGGGCGGGGACGAACTGTCACTTTCCTCCCCCCCATGTTCCTCTGCAATGCTGGTTGAGGCTGGGAACGAAGTGTCACTCTCCTCCCCCCATGGTCCTCTATAATGTCGGTTGAGGGTGGGGACCTCGCAGAGGCCGAGACAGTTTGATGGACACTGCACACCTTTGCGGATTGAGGGCCGGGTCTTCCGCACGTGCAGGCTGTCTGCTGGGAACCGGAAGAGGCGGGCGTCTTCAAAGAGAGAGCGCAGACTCAGCTGGTCGAATAAGCTGGAGCTCGGTGAAATCCACCTGTGTCGCTTGTTCAACTGTAGATCGCTTGGCAAGTGCGGCGAGAGCTACAGGGCGCGGAACAAAGGGCTGCACGGGTTGTGGCAGAGACTTAACAACTGCGGCAAAACTACGCTGTCGGGTGTTGGGAATACCCAACTTGGCTTTGGCAGCAGGGTACGAGAGGCCTTCCAGGGTCTTGAGGCGCTGGATCGCCATCTCGTCCTTCCATTTCATACAGTTGCGGGAGTAAGCTGCATGGGCCTCACCGCAGTTAACACAGCAGGCCGCAGAAGTGCAACCTTCCCCGTCATGTTCACCGGAGCCACAATTAGCGCAACGAGCGGAACTCTTACAGAATCGTTGTGAATGCCCGTACCTCTGGCACCTGAAACAGCGCAGAGGACTGGGAATGTACGGGCGAACTGCACAGACCAAGTAGCCTGCTTTGATTTCTGTCGGAACTTTCGGGGAGTCAAAAGTCAAGATTACATTTTTAGATTTAAGCAAAGAGCCATCACGCCGGAACATCATACGACGTGCAGCAAGAACACCCTGATCCGCAAGTTCAGTCACCAATTCATCCTCACTGCATGGCAAGAGATCAAACTCCGAAATAACACCCCGAGAGGTGTTAAGAAACGGGTGAGGTGTCACTTTGACAGGAATGCCTTGAAGACTAGAAAGGCGCAGAAAAGTGTTACTCTGAGAAACACTGCAAGTTTGGACAAGCAGGTCCCCAGAGCGAAGCTTCCTCACAGACTTCAAGGGGCCAACTGCAGCGTTCAAAGCTTTAGAAATGAAAAATGGAGATCTGGTGGACAGTCTCTCATTCGGATCGATGGATTCTACAAGTAAGTGTGTAGCATGCGTAGTCACAGCAATCGAGGGGAGACGACGCTTCGGAGCGACTGGTACAGCAGCCGAAGAAGAGGTTCCACATTCTTGGTCAAGGTCTAAAGGCCGTTTAAGGGTATGAGACTTGGTAGGTTGAGAAGACGAAGGAGAGTCGTTGTCAACAAACATTTCCGCAGGTGACTTAAATTTGGAGTTTTTCTTTTTGTTTTTGCCCATGGAAAAAGGAGGAAGATTCGTCTGCAAACTACTCCACCCACCACCGAGTCCTACAAGGGAGAACTGGAGGTCCGCAAGCCGAGAAAATGACGCTGGACACAGTTCTGGAGCTTATACGTTGCAGATATAGTCCGTTGGCTGTGATCACACGCACTCGGCGGACACTTCGGCCTCCTGGTACCGTCATGCCAACGCCTTTGGCATGATCCCACAGCCCCCGGGCTCACCCTGCCGTGCCATACGACAAAAAAAGCCGCTAAAGCCCTGTACACAACTTGGTACATGACTTCTGACTAGAGGTGGGTTAGTCTCTAGCCTCCCGTTTACAGCGAAGCCGGGGTCGAAGAGGAGTGTTGGTACACAGGAGGCACTTATCCGGTCTCCTGCGACCTCAGCCGCCAGACATCCCATTTCCGCCTCACGGGTCTCCGCACGCGGCAAACATGCAGGTAGGTCTAGTACCCAAACCAGCTAAAAGGAAAAAAAAAGAAATCCAAAGAAGACAAATCCTGGAAGGGAACCTAAACGGAATCTCAGCAACCTACGAACTGAGCGGTTAATATAAATCAGTTAGTGGTGGAGGGTAACAAAACCACAAGACCGGGGTGTTAGTACATAACGTGGTAGCGATTAGGTAGAGAATACAACACGGGCAACTAGCCAGTGGAGAAAATAAATAAAACGAAAAAGCGAGACACAAGACCAGCTCGGGAACGTGGGGACGCGACTCCCCAACAGCTGGATGAACAGCCGTCCCTGCAAACACCAACAGCACCGAAACAAAAAACAAGCGGTGGCATGACATCAGATGTTGACCAGTCACAAGGTCAGCTCGGGCCGTGGGGGCGCCGCTCCCCAAATAACTGGAAAACCAGTTATCCCCGTGCGGGCCCTTACGGACGAATGATCAGAGGCCAGTGCCTTAGACCACTGCGCCACCGGAGCGGCGACCCCAGGTCTTAAACATCCCTTAGAAATAGGAAGCTATGAGATTTGGGCTAGAGTACCCAATAGGAAAGTGACACGGAAGCGAGGTATAAAGGGGGAGGAAGACACCCTTATTTATTACCAGGGGGCCCAGGACCCGGGGTCTGACGGCTTAACGTGCCCATCCGACGTACGGCGGATATTTAGTGGATCGAGTGTTCGTACCTGCTGGGTTCGAACTTGAGATCCCTTCCGCGGCAGTCACGACGTTGCCCACTAGGCCACCCGCGGCCCTTAAATGAGGAAAAAGGATCATATGTAGAGGATTTTAGGAAGGGAGTGTCTGACCCTAGGTCTTAAACAATCCTTAGAAATAAGAAGCTGGGAGATTTGGGCTAGAATGCCCGATAGGAAAGTGACACAAAAGCGAAATAGAAAGGGGGAGGAAGACGCCCTTATTTATTACCGGGGGTGGTCAGTATCCGGTTTAAATGAGGACAATATGATCATATGTAGAGAATTTTAGGAAGGGAGTGTCTGACCCTAGGTCTTAAACAACCCTTATAAATAGGAAACAAGGAGATTTGGGCTAGAGCGCCCGACAGGAAAGCGACATGGAAGCGAAGTAGAAAGGGGAAGGAAGACGCCCTTATTTATTACCGGGGGCCAGTACCCGGGGTCCGATGGCTTAAGTGCCCATCCGACGCACGGCGGATATTTAGTGAATCAAGTGTTCGTACCTGCCTGGGATCGAACCTGAGTCCTTTTTCGTAGCAGTCACGAACGTTGCCCACTAGGCCACTCGCGGCCCTTAAATGTGGACAACCGCGAAAGATGACATAGGCATTAGGTTTTTTAAATATTATAGTGCAGGCAACTTAATTAGCTTCATGTTGTATATATTTGCAAAAGAATATGATGATGTAAAGAAATTAAATAGTTCACAGAAAATTTGAACATTTCATTGTCTGGTGTCGGAATCAAATCCACGGATCCCGGTTTTTCTTCAAGTATCCTATCCGTCACGCCACTCAGGCAGTACAGTTTTTTTATTGGAGGTTTAACTCCATGAGCAACTCAATGGGCTATGAATGTGTAGCACGTGACGTCATCGAGAAGTTTCAGTTAAATGGTAACAGTCCTTACAAGTTCCTGAAGGACAAACACAGCTGGCTGTCCTGCAGTTATTTTGTAAAATACGATCATTAGCGATCAATTTTAACAAAAATTTTGAAGAGTTAGACTCTTCAAAGGTAAAAATCTTTTAAAGGTTAGTTTTATCTATAAGTCAGTGATTTCTGGTAAGGCTGGGAACCTATCTTTTACTTGTTCAAATACTGTTGGCGTGCAGTACTTGTACTTATTGGGCCAGTCGTTTCACTTGTTGATTCGAAGTTTTCAAGTTGAATTTAAATGGCGTTGGCTTTTGTTTTGCGTAGGTTTTATTGCTACTGACTATTTTCTGATTAAACACCCTTCAGAGTTTGTCTCTTAGTCAAAAAAATTCCTAAATCAACGCTTCGGTATCCAATCTGCACTTCTGTGCGCTTGGGTTTTTCACCTTCAGGGATTTTTTGGTGTCTAGGTCTGTTTACAGACTGGGATTATGCTGCTAAAGTTATTTATGGATAAATAACGTAGGGCGCAAATTAAAATTATTGTTTTTTTCACCACAATTTTGCGTAGGAAAACAGATTTTGCTCTAAATTTTTCTAAGTCTTGGAAAACGTTTCCCAGAACTAAGAGAAACACTTTTTATTGAAGAGTTCCTAATTACTCACTAATTTGTGATCACACCAAATTACCATGTAAAAGAATATCCACGATAATAAAATGCTATTTGCTTCAAGACTTTTATATGCCTCGAGCTGTTGTATGGTAAAAGCGGTTCGACCAAAACAAAGTAATAAAATATATTTACTATTTGTACTTTCGGAAAACTTTTCGCGTCACCTTTGAAGATAATTGCATTCAGCACATACAGATATTTTCCTTCAATCTCTTAAATTTTTCCCAAATACCGCCTTTTGTACTCGGAAGTTAAACTTTCAAAGTAGGACGCCATCATTTCAACAGGGACTGGTTGTCCTTCACTTACGTTACTAAGGCTCGTTGCCTTGCTAAAGTCACATGTCTGCTACATCCTCGTAAGCAGTCGCCTGTCCCTAATTTAGAGCCACTGGTTTCAGGGAAGGGAGAGAACCAGCTCCGTAAGACAAAACACAACATCCATGCCTCACCGGGATTCGAACCCAGACCCCTATCGGGTGAATGATCTGAAGCCATCTCTTACACCTCTGCGCCACCGAGGCGGCGCAGTCCACTTCAAGCAAATGGAACTAAACAATCTTGGCTCAGGAATCTGAACCTACTTCAGATTTGTGCTAGCTGTAGCGATGTTATTATAATTTTTTGATTGAAGGTTTATCATACATTTTACAGTATGCCAATTGACTAATTTACACGGAGAGACCAGTGTTGATCAAGTAACACATTGTGAACAAGTACACATCAAACATGGTTTTACAGTATGCTTTATAACCAATGTACACAGCAAACCAGTGTTGGACAAGTAACACATTGAGAGACAGTGCCAAAAGTCAAACACAAACATCCATGTCTCACGGGATTCGAACCCGGACCCAACTAGGACGAGTGGTCATAAGACAGCGCCTTAGGCCACTGCGCCACCGGGCAGGCTAGCGATGTTGCTCCCTGATAGCGTTATTATCATCCATGTAACTCCTGAGAGATGTTATATTGATGACCAGTAAGATCTACAAACAAATTCAGGGTTTATAATATGATTGTTAGGAATATTTTAGCGCCGCCCCGGTGGCGCAGTGGTCTAAGCAATGGCTTGTCTTACGGTACTGGCTCTCTCCCTTCCCTGGAACCAGTGGCCCTAAATTAGGGACGGGCGACTGCTTATAGTTCATTGAGTTGCTCACGGTGGTCATTAAACCTCCAATAAAATAATATATATATATATATTTTAGTGAATTCCCGTGTTCTATGAAGAATATTTATTCCTTCATTGAATTCACAATCTGAGCATGTGCAAGTTCTGTTTTGTAGTGTTACTGGATAATATCACCTGACTTTTTATCAGTGTCCGCAAACCGTTCCTGTAGGTGCATGAATGTACGTCTGCTTCAATTGTTATAAACATGGGAATGACATATAAGCAAATATTATTGTGTGTTGGAATGTTAATTACTGGGTCACTAAATACACTGAGTAAGAAGGCACAAAATGATTGCAGGTAAGGTTTTTATTCCAAAAATGCTATCTGGATGATATATTAAAATGTTTCAACCTGAATTTTTGTGTATTATGCTGTACTAGGATTCTTACTTTCTTAGTGAAAAGTTATATATATATTTTTTTATTGGAGGTTTAACGGCCACCGCGAACAACTCAGTGGGGTATAAAGCAGTCGCCGGTCCCTAATTTAGGGCCGCTGACTCCAGGGAAATGAGAAAGCCAGTGCCGTAAAACAAACAACATCCATACCTCACAGGCCGCCCCGATGGCGCAGTGGTCTAAGCCATGGCTCTTGACCATTCGTCCGGGAGGGTTCAGGGTTCGAATCCCGGTAAGGCATGGATGTTGTGTTTGTCTTAAGGCACTGGCTCTCTCCCATCCCTGGAACCAGTGAACCTAAATTAGGGACGGGTCACTGCTTATAGTTGAGTTTGAGTTGCTCACGGTGGTCGGTAAACCTCCAATTAAAAAAAAAAAATGCCTCACAGGATTCGAACCCGGACCCTTCTCGCTTCTCCGGCAAAAGGTCATAAGCCAGCGCTTAGACCTCCGCGCCCCCTTAGGGGGCGGGTGTAAATTTGGTAATCACAGTTTTTTTTTAATATATAGGAAGGGGATGGAAACAATATAGAATTCAATAGATGTAACTTCTTTTTCTTTTAGCGTTATTATTGTGGTTAATGATGCTAGTAATAGCTTTCATATGCATATTCAATACAACTAAGTAGCATTAAAAATAATGAGATTCATTTTCCAAATTGCCCAGATGGTGCAAGCATCACATAACATGTAGTATCTTGATTCATTTTACGTTTTGTTTATTTGTGTTGCTTGTACTTTCTGTAGTTATATTTTCAGTGAGAAACGGTGTCAAATGTTGAATGAATAAATGACACAGTGATGAATGAATTTGTGAGACATTTCATTTCATGTATTTATTCATTCAGTTGCCACTACAGCAACTAGGAAAAGGAGGGAAAATGCGGTAATACCTGACATAGCCTTCCTTTCCCTAGAATACAAAAAACGTGAAGCTTAACAGAAAAGACAAGCCAACACATATATGGTAGGTTAATATGTGAATATACACGAACTAGCTCATAACCAACACATATACCAATATGTTTCATCATCAATAGCCTTCATTATATTTAAATAAACAACAAGTATTGTGTTTTGGCACTTTGTAGGTGGAATATCATATATTTTTTTTCCGAGAGCTGTGCAGCCAAGTTTTGCATGTATGTCTGTTTCTTTTAATGCTACCTTCAACTGTTACTTTGTAGCTAAGATAAAATACAAGCAGTTACTATTACACTGCAACAATCTGTTTCTTTTACCTGAGTCTTGTCATCAGTAAGTATGTTTTTAAACCCATTCCAAACCGGTCCCTTTCGATGATGTTGGAGGTGTGATTGCGTGTTCCTTGCTCTCTCCAGATGTGTATACGTCCAGAATCGTTAGTCAGACTATATCGGCTCACATCTGTAAAAAGAACTTGACCCCATTGCTGATGTGTCCAGTTCTTGTGTTCCTGGCACCACAGAAACTGCCGTCTCCGATGAGCAGGCGTTAATGGCACACACCATACTGGTCGTCGTGCAAATAGACCACTTTTGTGCAGCCTCCTGGCCACGGTAAAACGGGATAACGGACGTCCAGTTGTCTGTTGCATGTGCCTTGCGATTTCTCCCGCTGTCTGTCTCTTCTCACCTGTGGGACAACATACCGGTCGTTCGCCGCCGCCGTGGTTGCTCATGGACGACCACTGCTAAACTCTCGGACAGCTGTTCCTGTTGTTTGAAATGCTCTTCAAGCTTGTGAAACGATGCTGTGAGTGATCCCGAACTCCTCGGCCACACTACTCACACTTCGACCTTCTTCCAACTTCCCAATGATGCGACCTCGGGTAAAGTCATCCAGATGTTGTCTACTGGATTGCCTGTTGACCATATCACATGGTGGCAGCAACTCGACGTCATTCCAACCGATGTACACCGTGCAAATAGCTTTCACCAAATTGCTGAGCGTACACCGCCCGTGTGCTTTATAACCGACACTCCCCTCCCCTACGTCATGCTGCAAATATGCGCCTGCCCTACCATTCCGGACCCTAGTCTATCTCCTGAGTGGTCTTTCAGTCCGTTCTGCCTGCTCGTTCCGCTGTTATGCTAATTTCTCCTCTTAGTCTTTAATTTTTGCACACCAGTGTATTTTACATTTGATGGTGAAATTTTTGAATCATCAGAATTATCTCATTGGAGTCGATACTACTACTCCAGTGACATAGTCCTGGTGATGAGCTAGGTTTTAGTTTAAAAAAAATAACTACAAAATATAAGCACGTTACCTCTATAAACCCATAAATTTAACTTTTTCACTGTAAGATACATTTTTGTGTTTGTAGTATTGCTACAAGCATGCTACTTCTGATCACTGCTGTCATTTACCTGCATACACTGAAGAGCAATTGAATTAGAGATACCTGTCTAGTAACGTGTAGCACCACCTTTCGCCCTGATTACGTCGGCGATTCATCTCACCATGGACTCGACAAGACACCGGAAGCGATGGGAAGCCATCCATTTGCACCGTACTCGTATCCTGCCATCCGCATGTACCAACGTCAGTCCAGGCAACATTTTTGCACATGTCTAGGGTCCAGTGGCGATGTTTCCCGTCCCGTGCTAATCTTTGCACCCTGTGATGTGCGATCAGCAGCGGTACCCTCGTGGGACGATGGCTTCTGTACCCCATAGCGGGGAGATGGTTCTGGATGTTGTGGCTGCTTACACATTTTTGTGCACCAGCGTTAAATTGCCAAGTGATTTCTTGCACTGTGGCCCGTCTATCCGCTGTTACAACCTGAGCGAGCCGACAATGTCCCTGCTCATGCACACTCTGTTGTCCACGGCAGTTGGCCCTTGCAGGGATGGTTTTACCGGATTCGATGCACTCACGGTGCACCCGCGACTCAGTGGCTCGTGAAAATCCCAGTGCCTGCACGACTTCCGAGATAGAGTGACCCATTCATCGGGCCCCGACAATTTGCCCACTATTAAATGCGCTTAAATCCTTCGTCTTACCCATTCTGCTTCCGACTCTTACTGATTCCTGCCGCATCACTCCTTATATTGTCGGATTGCTGCATACGTCATGTCGTTTCCGTTTACAGGGCCGCCCACAGTGCCATATTTACATAACGCCAGCTGTCTGTAATTCAATTGCTCTTCAGTGTAATTTGCTCCCTCAGTTTTGATACACTGTTACCAAATTTTTTGTGCAGATCTGTGAAACAGTTCTGGAAAGTACTGCCTGGAATGTGCTGTGCAGTTCTTTCACAGAACTATGAATAACAACATATGTATAATAAATCTACATGATGAAAAAAAGCGAAAAACATGAAATATTATCTTCATCATCTGAAATGTAAAAAAAAATCATTGACTATTATCATAAACATTCTCGTGAAAAAAGCAAATCTGTAAAAGAAGTGTGCCCAACTTGTAAACAGTTACCTCTTTTGTTAACATTAAGCCATTATATTAGATATTTAGTACCATTAACTGTAGCATTGTTACATCAATGTATACTTTATTTACTCAGTATGTACTACACAAATAAAGTATACATTGAGATAACAATGTTACAGTTAATGGTACTAAATATCTGATAAGTATTTGGTCTGAAAATTACAAATGGGGTTATAGTCGTTTATTATTGACTTTTTTTTTTTTTGTCCCCTTTGCTGCTTATATTATAAATCTGCCATGGCTCAAGCAAATTACTACTTTCAAAATTTCAAGTGCATCAGGTGCAAGCTAAATAGAGAGATAGAACATCTTAACTTCTCTTAAGTAGCTGCAAGTCTAATAATGTCATCCCAAAATGACCTGCAAGTTAGTAACAAACCACTTAACCAGGATGACCAAAGAATACTTAGTATCTCTGAGAAGAAATTAAAATTGTGAAATAACCATGGGTTATTTATATATAATCATTAAGCCATCTGCTATATTTGATGAGCTATGTGATGCTTTTCTTGTAAACATTAATTAACTTCTAGTAATTGATGACTACATGACTTCCTTCAATTACTGTCAGTAATGAAATAACTTAATAGGAAGTATAGAGGATAAGTTTATTAAGGTAGAACCAAGGCTTTGTCACCATACCTGTAGAAGTAGTAAGATGCAGGAATTCTTGATGATGATCTAGTGCAGTGGTTCTTAATTACTTTTCACTAGGAGTCACATTTTTTCTTCTTCTCATAAAACCAGACCAGATGGTGTGAACACTTAATTTGGTAAACCTGAGTTACATATCAGATATATATTTATATATATATATATATATATATATATATATATATATATATATGCAGGGTGTCTGAGAATTATTGGACACATTACAAAATTATGTACAAAAAAACTATGAGCATTGTCTGTTTTTCAATGTCACACATTACTAACACGGTTTCTAAAGTTTTGTTTTGCAGAATTGTTATTCCCAGAATCTGATAGATGGCGCTAGGTGTGGCCTGATGAGAAATGTATGAGAAATGCACAATCAGTAGTCATGTCATCCGTAGTGTGTTATGGCTTACGGAATTAAAGTCTGTCATTAAAGTTAAAAGACGGGTACCATTTAGAGTATGGTTGTAATCCTCCGTCAATGAATTTCATTAAGCGGTGGATGAAACAGTTTAAAGAAACTGGCAATGTGGAACATCGTGGAGGAGCCGGTTGGCCTAGCGTCAGCGGTGAGACGGTTGACCAAGTTTATGAAAGTTTCCGACGGAGCCCCACGAAATCCGTTCATAAATCAAGTTGAGAAATGTGACCAATGCCTCCACATTGGTCACCGTGTGTACGCAAGTGCCTAAATGAGCATTTTCCCAACAGATGGATTGGACATGGTGGTCCCATTCTGTGGCCTCCTGGCTCTCCAGATCTAACTCCATTGGATTATTTCATGAAGGGTTATGTGAAAGAATGTGTCTATCAAACACCTTGTACTGATTTTCAGGAACTGGAGCAGCATATCACAGCTGCTATTAATTCCATAACTCCTCAGAAGCTTGCCAATACATGGCATAAAATCGAGTATCGCTTGGACGTACTACGAGCAACCAGGGGATCTGACATTGAAATTTATTAACTTGTGTAGTTTCATTGTAAGTTAGTACAGTCAGTTTCTTTCTATCTGTTTAATGTTTTGTTTTATATAATTTTGTATTGTGTCCAATAATTCTCGGACACCATGTATAATTTTACATGGTGGGCAAATGAAAAAATAGAACAAATTTCAGAAATTTGTTACTTGTATTAATGTAAAATTACAAAAGATGATTTTGAATAACTTAAAGTTAAGATATTTCAGTTTTCCGGTTGTCCAATCCAGGAGGAAACTTCCGATTAACACTCGCATGTTTAGTACCAAAGTGATGCCACATATTGTACTCTTTGCACACAGACACAACTTTGTTGCACACTAGGCGTCAAGGAATAACCCCTTTTCTCCATGGTAAAATAAACAAATACTTCTCTGTCTAGTCACTATCAACTCACGATTTTCACTGTCAACTTTTCTCTTCTTTAGCGTTGAATGATGTTTGGAACAATCACAATAATTAGAGCTGTTGTGCTCGGCACTGCATGAAACACGATGCGGAATAAACCGTGGGAAGAGTTAGCTCCAAATGCTGCCAGCGAGAATTCATTGATGGCGCATTGAGTGGAGAACCGAATACATGGATATGTGAGACCTTTTTCTTCTCTCCCTTGAAGCCTAGCAGAGGGTTGCATAGGAGCGTCAGAAAATCCTGCAGAAAACTACTGAATTGCATTTATCTTTTGTCACGTGTGAATGCACAGTCACAGAACTAAATCAAACTAAAATATTTACAATGTTTTATATTATAAAGATTAATAAATATTTTTTTTTTGCCTGCATATTTTATAGATTTCTTTTTGGTCTAATTTTTTACTGCAGGCCAGACTGACAGCCTTCGTGGCCCGACTATTGAGAACCACTGATCTTTTTTTTTTTTTTTTGTTTGGAGGGTTAACGACCACCGTGAGCAACTCAATGGGCTATAAGCAGTCGCCCGTCCCTAATTTAGGGTCACTGTTTCCAGGGAAGGGAGAGAGCCAGTGCCGTAAGACAAACACAACATCCATGCCTGACCGGGATTCGAACCCGGACCCCTTTCGGACAAATGATCAGAGGCCAGCGCCTTAGACCACTGCGCCACCGGGGCGGCAACCACTGATCTAGTGTGTAGGTTAAAAATTTGAGTGGTAATGTACCTGGGTAAATGTATCATCTATAATTACCATTACGTTTTCTTTCGTTACTGACATTAATTTTCTGTTGAAGGACCCACTAATCATCTTGCCCTTTGTCAATTTAAGAAGCTGCGATAAATTGTGTGCTATCAGCAATACTCCAGTGCACTATTTTCACTAAATTCTTCAGTAAAATTTAATATTATGGCTATCGGTGATTTGATCGTATCCTTCAGTGTTATATTTTCAGGGATGTTCATGATTCAAGAAAAATGTGAAATTTAATGCACGTTTGAAGATGCATATAGAAACATCTTGTAAATTGCAAATGAGAAAGGGATCAAAGAAGTTAAAACACAAACTATTAATTCATAGACTTTCTGCTAGGGGGCATAAGGGTAATTGCGTTTTCCCCAACATCTCTGCTTGTAAAACACCGATTTAAAAATTCTTCCTGTGTCGAACACAACTCCTGATGAGAAATGTTTTGCATATACTTTCTAATTTTTGGTAAAGAATGGTTTGGCTACCAGGGAGCGTAGTGTTTATTTCTGCTTTTGATGCATTTGCAGCAAAATCTGAGGTGAAAACTTGATTGGAAAATTCTTTCGTGGACCT
This sequence comes from Macrothele yani, assembly GCA_039090855.1. Taxonomy (NCBI): domain Eukaryota; kingdom Metazoa; phylum Arthropoda; class Arachnida; order Araneae; family Macrothelidae; genus Macrothele; species Macrothele yani. Next base: position 7,882,755 of record CM077022.1, on the reverse strand, counting down.
CACCTCAGAAAACCTTTTGAGAATAATGTCTTCTTAAAATAATGCATTATTTTCTCACCAGGGGGCATAGATATATATCTTATTTTTGTTGATATCTCTGCTTCTAAGTGTCCAATTTGAGAAATTCGTTCTTTGCTGTAGAGCGTTTCTGCTGCGAAATGTTTCTCGGACAGTTTAAAAATTTTCTTAATGCACAAGTCTGCCACCAGAGGACATAAGTTAACATTTACAATAATATATGCAGGATTAAAAACCCAATTGGAAAACTTCTTTTTGGACAGATACTACTAACTATGCAAACTCTGTGTGTATATTTTCTTCCTCAAATAATGCACAAATTCGCCTCCAGGTGGCACAAATGCTTAATCTGTTTTCCTCAATATCTGTTTCTACATGTATGATTTAAAAAATTATTTCAACACCGGATGCCATTTACCTTGTAGGACATTTTAGGCTAGTATATAAGGAGTTTTATAGTTCATTGTTCTGTCAGTAGACTGTGGTGTTTGTGTTCTTCATTTTGTAGCTGCATTGCTGCTTCTAAAAACCCTATTGAGAAATTTCTTCTACTGTATGCCATTTGCTACAATAGCGATGTGGAGCATTATCCTCTTTAAATAATGCAAATAGTTCCTGCTAGGGGAGCAGAGGTTGAAACCTTTTTTTTTTTTTTTGCTATCTCTGCTTCCTGGAGACGTATTTGAAAAGTTCATTTTCCTTAACCTAGTTTCCACGAAGAATATTTTTTGCCTATTTTCAACTTTTCCATTATGCAAAATTCTTCCGGTAGAAGGCGTAGAATTACATCACGTTTCCTTCTACATGTATATTTCTTTTTTTAACTGTTTGATTTGAAAATCTCTTTTGTCTCTTATACCTTCCTTGTGCTATGTGAAACTTTTTGTGCGCCATTTGTTAATTTTTTTGACATACTTTTTAGCCGCTAGTGGAAGTAAGTAGCGGTCTCTGTTTCTGGATGTCTTATCAATTGTAAAAACTGTTTGATTATTTTACTAACCAGTTCCATTTACTTTGAATAGCTTTGATAAATTTAATTCACATTAGATTGGATTAAAAAAATGTGCTCATTACAACCGAAAAATCGGTGTCATGTTTCTTGTTTACGATATCATTGTATCATGAATGCTTGTATATACTGTACCTTTATGCTTATCCATTGTTAACTACCCATGTGTATTTTTATGAGCTAGATGTGTATTTGTGCTCTTGTGCATACCTGTGAGTTAATGTAAGACAGTTTAAGCGCATCTCATATGTTGTTCATAGCGATATGAAACAGAGATAGGACTATCGTAATTCCTTTCATAAGCAAAGTGATAGAAAATGAAAGTAAAGAACTGCATTTTAGAACAAAATGTCATAACAGACGCTTAAGACATCTACCAGCAAACTGGGTGTGCAAAAGCATTATTGGTGCTGCAAATTCTTTGATTTATGCAAAACTTTCATAGACAAAACACAAAAATCTTATTCATTCACAGTAACATAAATACTGTGAAAATGTAATTTTTGGGAAAATCCATTCATGAAACATGCAAATTTTGCTTGAACTTAAACTGGCAGGAACATGCTTTTTTTTTTTTTTTTTTGCAGTTTATGGCTTCTGAAGGTGCTGCTGCATTAGACAGATTGTGTTGAAACCCTTGATGATCGCTTTTGCTAGGGTCCTGTCTCTCGCTTTGTTGCTGTTCAACAACAACATGCAGAGGTTAACTCATTCGCTTTTCTGACAATACTTTTTATTTTGAACAGTTCTTGGCAAATATTTAGATTAAAAAAGACCAATTCCTGTTCCATGGCATAATGCCACAGAATGTCAATAGACTTCCATCAAGGTTGTCTTACTTCCACATATCAGCCATATGGTGAGGGTGACCACCCAAACCAATAATGAAGCTCAATTGCTGTACAAAGGTGTGACGTTGTGGGCAAATTTCATAGAGCATTGGTTGATGGATTGAGTAGCGTTTCATTACATTGTTTTCGTCAGTGGTATTGCAGATGGCAAGGATCCAATGATTTGTAAGCTGCTGGTTTTATGCATAAAGGTTTTTTTCATAACTTTTAAAATGCCATTTTATTTTTTTTCTTAAATATTTCATAAAAAATAAGGGTGCATCTTATATACCAAAAAATATGGTACTTTTTATTTGCTTTACGAGCTTGCATCATTCAAGTTTTGTGATGAGATGCATCTCTCCATTCTATGGTAACTTCCTATGTTGAACCTGACTGCAGTGTGCTTAACAGGTACAACACAGGCTGTGACCATAGTATGGTAAGGTGCATCTTATCCAAAAACATCAATGACACAAGATTGCAAAGGAGAGGAAAAGTATTGACATACAGATCTCAAAAAAACGTCATAAAACTTTCAAATTGGAACTGAGAATCTGATTCTCTGCACTAGGTCTAACAACAGAAAAAGTAGAAATATCCAAAGTTAAAAAAAAAAAATTACCAAGGCCCATATGGAAATGGAAGCAAAAATAGGTGGTATTAACATTAAAAACCACATGAAGAAACAAACTTGCTGTTGCAAAACAGAAGGGAGATGAAGATAAATAAATAAAATGTAACCTCCAGAGTAGTATATATAGAACTATGTAAGACAGTGAAATAAGTGTCACTGAAGACATAAGGAAATTCAGTTGTAAACTATTGAAAACAACCAGAGCCGGAAGAAAACAAATGGCATCTCTGTAGTGGAAGAAAACAGATTATGGCACTCAAAAAAGATGGCATTGTTCAAGAAATAGGCAAAACTTTAAGGAAAGTTTAACAGTTCTACACAAAACCATGTGATTATTCATGTATTATAGGCATAAAGAAATACACAGGTCTTCAATACTCCTGAGAGATGTTATCCATGTAATTAAGATCATGAAACTGGGAAGAGCTCCAGGGCAAGATAAAATTTTCATGGACATTATATAAAAAGCCAATGAAGAAATAAATAGAAACTACACCTGCCCAAGTTTTCACTAAATGCCTTAATGAAAGGATGATTCTCGATGACTAGAACAATGCTACTGTGCCTGTTGCTTAAAAGAGAAAGCCTTGTGAACATCAGGAACTACAGACCCATCAGCCTTGTATCAGTTGTTTACAAAATCTTCACTAAGGTACTGTTACATTGCTTGAAGGAAACAATGAAATGGCTCAACCAAGAGAACAAGCTGGATTTAGGAGTGGCTACAGTAGTATTGATCCATATACTGAGAGAACTTGAAAGTGCAAATTGATATGAACTCCCACTATGTATGACCTTTTATTGATTATGAAAAGGTATTTGATTACGTGAGACCAACAGCAGTTGTGTCTTTGAAATCCTGTGCAATTGAAGATGCATATATTAATATAACATCTGCGAAAATGCAAATTCGACTGTTCAAGGTCATAGCACAAGTAAAAATTCAAAAGGGAGTGAGACAAGGTGACACTAAAATTCAAAAGGAAGTGAGACAAGGGCTAATTATATAGGAAGCACCAAAAGAAATATCATGATAAGATTATCGAAACACATCGGCAATTGGTTCAGGAAATAAAATAAAACTGCACTTATCGACTTCTGTATAAATAATCAATGCACACCACTATGGGAGGAAATAAAATGGAAAACTCAGCAAAAAAACTGGAGGACCATACAGATTGCTGAATCCATCTTAATAGAGAAGACCAAATCATCAAACTGCAATAACAGTTCACCATATGCCTGGAGGAATTTAGTGGACACCGAATAAAGATTAAAAGAGGAGCATAAGAATAAAATCAAAAGGCAACGATAAATACAGGAAAATCAAACTATGACACCAGATGGCACCAACATATAGGAGGAAAACTGACCCATGCGCAATGTACATCATGACTTCTGGAGGTACGGAACATTGTCACTTGCCAACAGACGTTTCATTTCCTGTTGAAAACGCCTAGGAAGAGGCTAGGGCGAAATGCATCCGGGAATGCTGGTGGACGTGAGGAGGTGGTGCACGCATTATGTAAATAGTTCATTCATCGTTTCTTCTGGCCATTCATATTTTATTTTGTTTTTTTAAATTCATTCACTATCAGCCTTTTAGATTCATTCACTATAGTTTCTCGGATTGTTCATTGTTAGCCTTTTAACCTGCCTGTGGCATACGTCATTACAGGGTTTTTATTTTCAGTTGTATTACTCTTTTGAGCTTATGATACAATATATAGCTAGGTTTTTTGGGTCGACTACTACTTTGACATTGCTTATAGTCACCATCGGACTTTTTGCAATGCATAGCCGCTGAACACCTGAGACCAAACAACTTGCGGACATCATCAAAGGTACCAGTACCAGAGTTCTTCCAGTCCTCCCAGCAGAATGAAAACAACCTCTGGACGAATATATGCGAGTAATTGCTCTTGCAATTACGAATGAAAACAACCTCTGGACGAATATATGCGAATGAAAACAACCTCTGGAAGAATATATGCGAGTAATTGCTCTTGCTTTTTTTTTTTTTTTTTTTTTAGATGATAAACGTCATAATTAACTGCACCACCATAATCACATGTCCGTATTTTAATGTGCGTAATAGCAATTCTAAAAGAGATACTGAATCTCTATATCATCATCATCATTGTCAACCATTATCAATCCACTGCAGGATGAAGGTCTCCCCAAGTTTCCTCCACAATGGTCTGTCTTGTGCCAGTCTCCTACATGTCACTCCCGCATACTTTCGAATTTCATCCACCCATCTCCCATGTGGTCTTCTTCTGGGTCTTTTCCTGTCCCTTAGAATCCAATCTAAAATTTCGGCTATCCATCGATGGTCTGTCCTTCTGGCAGTATGTCCAGCCCATTGCCATTTCAGGGATTTAACTCCGATCATGATGTCTTCCACTTTTGTCATTTTTCTGATCCACGAGTTCCTCTTCTTATCTCTCCTGGTTACACCAAGCATGCGCATCTCCTTGCTTCTCTGAGTTGTCTGCAGCCTTTGTATGTCTCTTTTAGTTAAGGTCCACGTCTCTGCACCATACCTAAGCACTGGAAGGATGCATTGATCAAACACTTTTCTTTTAAGACATAATGGCATATTGCTCTTGAAAATTATGCTGTTTCTTCCAAAAGCTCTCCAGGCAAGTTTTGTACGCCGATTAATTTCTTCATCAATGTGACCCTCACTTGATATCTGCTGTCCAAGATAAATGTACGTGTCTGTTATCTCCAGCTTTTCTCCATCAATCGATAAATCTTCATTTCTTGAAAAAGCATTGAACATCACTTTTGTCTTCTGAAAGTTCATTTTTAATCCCACTTCTTTACTCTTGTCAGCAAGTTCCTGGATCATACTCTGCAGCTCTGATGGGGTAGTTGCAAAAATGACTATGTCATCGGCAAAACGAAAGTGGGTTAGATAATCTCCATTAATCTTTATCCCTTTGTTTTCCCAGTTCAGTGATTAAAAGACATTTTCCGATGTGGCATTAAAGAGCTTCGGAGATATGGTGTCACCTTGTCTCACTCCCTTTCCAATTTTTATGTGTGTTGTATTTTCAAACAGCGGAATCTTTGCACTTGCATTTTCATAGATGTTATTAATAATATTAATGTATGCATCTTCAATACCACAGGATTTCAAAGCCATTGTAACTGCTGATGGTTTCACTGAATCAAAGGCTTTTTCCTAATCGATAAAAGTCATGCACAATGGAAGTTCATATTCCCTCGCTCTTTCAATTAGTTCTCTCAGTACGTGGATATGATCTATTGTGCTGTAGCCACTCCTGAATCCAGCTTGCTCTCTCGGTTGAGCAATGTCCAGTGTTACCTTCAAACGGTGTGAAAGAACTTTAGTGAAGATTTTATAAACCACTGATAGGAGGCTGATAGGTCTGTAGTTCCTGAGATCCTCAATGTCACCTTTTTTATGTAGCAGGATCATTGTAGCGTTGTTGCAATCCTCAGGAATCTTCCCTTCATTAAGGCATTGAGTGAAAATTTGGGCGAGTACTGTTTCGATTTCTCCACTTGCTTCTTGTATGATGTCTACAGTAATTCCATCTTCTCCTGGAGCTTTTCCCCGCTTCATGTTCTTGATTGCATGTGCAACTTCTGCTGGGAGGACTGGAAGAACTCTGGTACTGGTACCTTTGATGATGTCTGGAGTACATGTATCATCCTTTTCATATAATTTGGAGTAGAAATCTTTCACTCTTGTCAAGATTTCGCCTCTATTTCTTGTTACAGAACCATCTTCTTTTCTCAGAGCCATAATCTGTTTTCTTCCCTTACTGAGATGTCCCTTCGCTATCTTTAGGCTTTGGTTGTTTTCAATTGCTTTCCTCACTAGTTCACAGTTGAATTTCCTTACGTCTTCAGTGATACTGTTTCGTACTGTCTTGCATAGCTCTATATATTCCACTTTGGAAGTCACATCTTCTTTAGCTGTCCTCATCTCTCTTCTTTTTTGCATCAACATTTTGTTTTTTCCTGATAATTTGTTCACATGCAAGTTGTTCTTAGACCCAGCTAATTTTGTTGCTGTTTCCATAAGAGCTTTGGTTACTTTTCTGTTAACTTCAGAAATATCCACTTCTTCCGATGTTAGGCCTTCTAAAGCAGAGAATCTGTTCTTCAGTTCCAACTTGAAGGCATTATGGTGTTTTTTAAGGTTGGTTATGTCAATACATTTTGTTTGTCTTATGAGCTTGCCACGTTCGAGTTTAGTGTTGAGGTGCATCTTACATCTCACCAGTCTATGGTCACTACCTGTGTTGAACTTGTTTAGCACACTGCAGTCTTCTATAACAATGTTTTTGTTACACATAATAAAATCAATTTGACTTGTCATCCCATTTGGATGTCTCCATTTCCTGTGTGGCTTTTTCTTGAAAAAGAAGTTCAAGATGAAAAACCCTTCTGCCTCTGCAAACTCAACGAGAGTATTTCCACACTGATTTCTGTTGCTGTGACCGAATTTACCTACTGAAGTTTCATTCTGTTGCCGTTGCCCTATTTTTGCATTGAAATCTCCCATAATTATTTTCAAGTGCTGCTTAGCTTTATTATTTAGATGACGAATTTCCTCATAAAATTCTTCAATTTCTTCTTCAGGATGACTTGTGGTGGGTGCATAAGTTTGAATAATCTGAGCCTGGTATCTTCTCGAGAGTTGGATAACGAGTCGTGCAGCTCTGTCAGAGGAACTTTCAACTTCTACAACTTTATCCTTCAGTTTCTTGTTTATTATAAATCCAACACCACTAGTTCTGCCAATATATGTCCCACGATAGTAGAAGAGATGTCCACTTTTCAGTTCAAGGAGATCTTCTCCTTTTCTCCTTACCTCACTTAGCCTGATGATGTCCCACTTGATCCTTTGTAGTTCCTCTTCCAATTCAAAAAGCCTTGAATCAGACGATAGGGTGCGTCCATTATACGTAGCCAAGGTCAGCATCAGATGGCAGCCTAGTCCGATTCTCTGGGGATTCTTAGCACCCTCTGCCTTCATGTCGCACTGGCCGCTGCCTTGGCCAGGTACATTCCAGCTGCCGGAGACTGAGGACCAAGATTTAAGTTGTGGAGTCATTTTGGAGGGGTTTGGCCATAACTCACCACGCTGGCCAAGCGGGTTGGTGAGTGTGGGATAGCATTTCCTCTAATCCCGATGGTATAGTTATACCGCTATTGGCGGTCGTCAAAGCCCCTTTAGTGGGAACAGGATGCACCGAGAAGGCGGGGTTGACATTTGTCAAGGAGAGCCTGTGATGTTACGCATCACCTGACCTTACATCCCTATATATTAGACATTATATCTCTCAAGCTCTTCAATACCACATCACTGTTTGTTTAATCATTGAACTTGCATAAGGGGAAACAAATAATGGAAACTTTCTAAAAACATTGTTAAGTTGCAGGCTCTCTATTCAGCTACTTATCTGTTGTTCTTGAATTAATTTGCAACTACAGAAACTCTTATGGCAGGATGTGAAGAAAATAGAGGAACACACTAAGTTACGTAAAAGTTATATTTTATGATAATTAACACAGCACTCAAACATCTCTGAATTTACTGTATTTTTACTGTTCTCACATAATATCAATCACTAAGAAAACTTGAAAATTTCATCACCCTGGAGCGGGAATCGAACCCGCATCTCGATTACCGTTTGAGCATGCTAACTGTTACACTACCCCTAACCGTTAAGATTCCCACTCGGGTGATGAAATTTTCAAGTTTTCAGAGTGATTGTTATTACATGAGAACAGTAAAAATAGTAAATTCAGAGATGTCTGATTTGCTGTGTTAATTATCATGAAGTATTTTTCAGGTATTATGACAAAAATATTTCTTCCACACTATATACCTGAATGGCTGGTGATATGCATAACGACGCTAGATAGCAGCACTGTTTGCTTTGATTAAGAATGGAGTCAGAGAATATTCCGATGCTCTTAATGCTCAGATACTTGGGACTTCATCTTCCTGGGTGGTGTAACGGTTAGCATGCTCGAACAGTAATCAGGAGATGCGGGTTCGATTCCTGCTCCAGGGCGATGAAAATTTTCAAGTTTTCTGAGTGATTGATATTATGTGAGAGCAGTAAAAATACAGTTAATTCAGAGATGTCTGATTGCTGTGTTAATTACCATGACATATTTTCCATGTATTATGAGAAGAATATTTCTTCCACTCTATATATAGTTATATTTTACATGGAAGCTTTCAAACAATACCTTTAGTTCTTCAGCCAGAGTTTGGATGGAAACTGACTATTATTTTGAAAGAGCACTGCTATCAAGTTATCCTAATACCATCATGTCTACTAAAATTTTATTGAAAAATTACTAATTTAATGCTTTGATGCATATATGCTCCTTGTCAAGAAAATGTTTGAAAATTTTTCAGAAAGTTGAACTCCCAGGAGTTTTGATAAAATACCTCTGTGATTAGTTCATCACAATTCAAAAACATAGCTGCTTTGTCTACAATAAAACATAGTATAAACAAAAAAACTGGTCTACCAATGGGCTCACTCACCATTGTGCCCCATCCTTGCTGAAACATATTTGCAACATACTGAAGAAACCATGCTTCCTAGCCATTTCAACCTACTTCCAGGCTATGTTAATGATGTGTGTGTCATCTGGTCTCATCGTTAATGATGTGTTTGCCATCTGGTCTCATCGTTAATGATGTGTTTTTCATCTGGTCTCATCCTGAAGGAAATTTACTATCCTTAACCAATTAAATCTCTGAAACATCCTCAACTATAAAATTCACTGTTAACAAGAAAGAAAATGGCATCATACATTTCTTGGATGTTTCCTTCAGAGAAATACAGATTTCTTCATTTCTAGAACAGCTTTCTATAAATCCTCCGCATCTACCAATATTATTCCTTTCCAATCTGTTACTTACCAGAATTATAAATATGCTGCAACAGGGCTTGAAAAATACCATGCCCGAGATGCCCGGGGCATGTAAATTATTGGCTTGGGCAAGTAAAATGAAATCTAGTTGGCCACTCGGGCAACTAGATTTAAAGAAAAAAATAAAGAGTTTGGAATGGAGATTTTTCTACTCTAGAAAAAAAAGCAGTCGCCGCATGTTTTTCCTTTTACTGCAAATCACCAGAAGTTGTATTATTGTTACGAAATGAGTGTCAAGGTCAGGAGAATAGCACTTTTTCAATTATACTATGCTCTATGTCCAGAAATTGGGGCCATACATAGTTTTGCTCCAGATGTCGTTACGACAGGATGCATGCCTCGGATGAAACTAGCCCATGGTGTTTAGTGACAAAATGCGTAAACTTCCATGAAACAGGAGGACACAGACTGATGGCCAAAAAAGCTGTGCTTTATGGGGAGGGAGCACCTTTGGGAGGGAGTGACAACAGAATATTTATTGCACAGCCCCAGGTGGGGTTGGGTCTCTGATATAACTTGCGCAAGTGAGGGAGGGAAAGTGGAAGTTTCCGCCTGCGTGCATGCCCACCCACACACACACATGAACTGACAGCGGTACTTCTTAAACAAAAGCTGTTTTGTTAAAGAATGAGCCTGCACAATGCGTTACACTTAACCGGGAGAAGGGAAAAAATTACTGACACTGATAACTTAGTTTACCTGAGAGAACAGTAGTTTGTGTTAGCAGTGGATATAAGTTGTATTTAGTAATGGATATATGATATTTTTATGGGGAAAAAAATCCAGCCGTAAGAGTATATCTCATAGTAAGCAATTATGTGAAATTCCCGATCTGTCAGTGGTATTTACAAATTCGTCTCTCGCATTGTTAAGTGATGTAATTTCAGAATCGGAATCTACATCGTTGGCAAAACGGAAACTTACTCAAGCGGACTATGATAAGGCATATGAAAAAAACACTGTCGCACAGTTGAGGAATCTTGGATAAAAACATTTAACTGGCTAAAGTGAAATGACAAGACTATTATGTGGTGTACTGTTTGCGAAAACCATTCTAAAATTGCCGATACCACCAGCAATTTTTTTTAGAGGAATGTGGGGTGTCAGGTGATGATATACATTTAATAACTATAAGTGCATACAGCAGTAGTTGAAGACATAAGGATTGCCTTTGTATCTAAACAACAATTCTTGGGATATTCTATGATGCAAAATCACTTCTGTTTGTTCAAGAGAAAAGGTTAATAATTTTTACATTCAAAATTGTTGTTAAAAACTACTTAAACTGCTATACAGTTAACTATAATTATTTAATTTTTTTGTAAAACACAGGACATATATTAAAAATTCTTGAACATGGCATCATCACTAAATTTCTCAAATGCCATTGATTACCTTTCTTAAAACTTGAGATATATGCTTTTGTGCATTTTGAATACAGACACTTTAAATGGCGATGCAAAAGATGTATAAAAAGTTTATCATAATTTTTAACTTTAAAAATATGAGGCTTCTTTTTTGTTATCTTAAAAGATAAATTTTTCTGGACAAGTAAATATTTTCTGCACATGCCCGGCTGGACATGTAACTTTTCAGATATTTTTAAAGCCCTGTGCAATAAAATCCTTTATACACAGAGATAACATAATTTGCAATAGTCAAGCTCCCCTAGAAAAAGAATACTAAAAACTCTTGCATATTGCTATTTCTTATGGCTTCGCTCAATCAAAAATAAAAAACCTGTGTAATCTACCAGTTTGAACTGAAATAAAAAATAAAAGCTGTCCAAACAGGCAAAGGAAATCCACAATTCATAGGCTCCATTCCTTTCCATTTAGATTTCTATTACAAATTAAAAAAAAAAAAGGTTTTCAAGAAGTTTGGTCACCATCTTGCATTCAGTTCCAACCCCACATTCTAAAGCTTTCACTTAATGACAGTGATCAAATAGACCCACTTGATCTTCCAGGAGTCTATTCTATTCCAATAAAAATTTCATCTTGACAAACTTTCTGTATTGGAAGCTCTTATTGAAGCATCAACAATAGATTGAAAGAACACCAAAAAGATGTGAAATGGGGAACTCTAATACAACCTTAGCCTTGTTCACTTTAGAAAACACCTTAGCCAAACCCCATTGGAAGGATTCAAAGTGAATTGCACCATTTTTTGGTTCCTATGCTTTTCTCTACCATGGAAGCTTGGGAATTTATCTTTCTTCCAGTAAGTGCAATTTAGAATCTCCATATATCATCCACGTGGTGTGGAAATCCATGCTCTTTCAAAATAAATACAACGTTCAGGAATCTGGTAACCATTTAGAAGAATTGTATGACAAAGATCTGGCAACAACCTAGTCAGTTTCCATCCAAATTCTGGCTGAAGAAGAACTTAAAGACATAGTTTGAAAGCTTCCATTCAAAATATAACTTTTATATAACTTAAGCATGTTCCTCTATTTTCTTCACATCCTTTATTTCAGTTATGAGTTGTTGCCCAATTCTCTCAACCCTTATGGAAGGCTATGCAAACTGATATTGCAACCTGCATACATTGTTGACCATCACTGTTTTAGGAGTTGAATGCTTTTGAATTTAAAGAAATTTACTGATGAATTTCATTCTTTTCTCATGATTTTAAATATTTGATGCATTAGTGATTTAGAGAAGTTAATTTTGTAACCATTGAAAAAGGTTTTACGTGGCATTGATAGACATTCTCAGTGCATTGATGATAATCAGTATGTTCTGCAAAGCATTGCTTCAAGATGATGCTTGACTTTATGAGAGCCAGAAACTGTTGTTCTGTCTTCTGTTCAGTGCCCTCCTGGACTTGTCAACAGGTTATTGTAGGAGCAGCCAACACCAGCCACACATTTATAATTTTGAAGTGAATATTGTCAGATTCTGCTGCATCAGTTAGCAGTAATTTAAAAAAAAAAAAAAAAAAAAAGAGCAAAAAAAACATTTTGAGAGGAGTGACATATACTGGACATTGCACATTTTAAATTCATGGTGGGGAGTGACAACAATTGATAGAACAGGTGGTCATGTTTGTGTGTGGCAGCAGTGTTGCATTGCTTTGCAGGAGCATCACATCATCCTTATTTTGGGAATATTCATCATTCTGCAAAATAAAACTAATTTCTGATAATTTCAAAATTAATTTTCCACATAAACCAATGTGGAAATCTCCTCTCTTCCATAAAAAGAAATTTACCAATAAATTTCGTAAAAAATTTAGTGTTCTTATCTTCTAAAAGCTTACCAAAATTTTTAGTTTAGTGTCCTTTTCAATTTTTAGTTAGAGTTTTGACAACCTGTTAATAATTAATTTCTTGTCAGTAGTTTTTGTAAACCACCAAACAAACTTAAAATTCATGTTTCCCTCAGGAGTTAGTTAGACCCAGGACATGAGTAAAAAAACCTTCCTTCTTTCATTTTTTTTTTTTTTGCTGCTGAACAATCACAGGTGACCTGAATACTCGGTTGATATGCAAAATGAACAAGATATGAGAGTAATCTGTTCTGAACAAGCTTGTTATTTTTGACATAGAAGTGATGTAATTTACTGTTTATCCATGTGATCTCCTTCTCAAAAACTTCACCAGTTGTAGTGAAGTGATAATTTGTTTGAAATTAGTTATAGAGCAGTATATGTGTACCTAATACATAAGTACAGTACTCACAGTTGAACAAAGAAGAATTGTACAGGGCGTTTCACTCACTCTCGGCCCCTGATTTTCTCTTATAACTTGCAAACTAATGAACATAATTCAATGAAATTTTACATGGACCTACCTTGGTGTATGACAAGCATGGTCAGTGAACTGTCGAGGACAGCATAGCGAGTGGCAACACTACTCTGTAGCCCATGTGTCGTGCCTGCGCAAAGTGAAGGGCAATTGCGTGTTCGCTCTCTTCGGCCATTGGTGTGATGCATCTGACTGTGCTGTTGTTACGGGATCATCAACAGTCATCATGCCTTTGTGTTACAAGCAATTACGGTATGAACTGGTACACAGTGGAACAGCATGTGTTTATTGTCGGCATGTACTGGAAAACTGCATTGATAAAGGAGTGCCAAAGACAATTTATTGTGCAGTTTGGGGTTCAAGAAACCACCAGCAAAATCCTTCATTAAGTATCTGGTGAAGAAACTGGAAGCCACGGGAATATTGTTTGATGTCCAGAAAAGAGGATATCCAAAACTGCCAGAAGCTACGGTGCAGGAAGTGAAAAACAGACTGCTGGCCTCCCTACAGAAGTCCTTGCATAAACTGTCACAGGAGATGGGGGTTTCCACAAGCACATGTCAATGAGCTGCGAAAATAGCAAAGCTGCATTTATATTGATTTAGTGCTGTGCAAGAATTGAAACCTCCTGCGTAACAGAAGAGACCGAATTACTGTCATTGGTTCCAGCAGTTTGTCAATGCACATCCAGAAATGCTGGACTACATGTGGTTCTCTGATGAGGCATGGTTCCACCTAAGTGGGCATGTCAATTCCCAGAATAGTCACATTTCCACTAGTGAGAATCCTAACACCATGCATTAGGCACCTCTTCATGATGAAAAAATTGGGGTGTGGTGTGCTCTGTCGCGGCACCACATTATTGGCCTAATCTTCTTTCATACAATGGTGGATACCTCAGTCTACATGGAAATCTTCTGTGAGTAGTTTGTGAATCAGTTGGAAGACGTGGAAGTGGAACTCTGTACTGGCTATTTTCAGCAGGATGGTGCCACCTGCCACCCCTCCAACGTCATGGCTAAAATTGTTTCCTTCTTTGAAGATCATGTCCTTTCAAAGGGACTTTGGCCACCAAGGTCGCCTGACCTTACCCCACTGGATTTCCTCCTATGGGGCATGCTGAAAGGAAAAGTGTATATCAACAAGCCACGGACTCTCATGGAACTGCAGGAAAATATGCGGTGAGAAATTAAAGCTGTGACTCTGGATGTGTTGGTCTTCTGTAACATGAAGAGGCATGTGCATGCATGCCTTGATGCTAATGGCAACCACTTTCAACACTTGCTCTGAGATCACATTGCTTCTCATACACCAAGGTAGTTCCGTGTCAAAATTCACTGAATTATATCCATTAGTTTGCAAGTTATAAGGGAAATTCAGGGGCAGAGAGTGAGTGAAACACCCTGTACATTGTGGCAAAACAGTTAAATTGATTTTGTTTTTCATGAGCACACAGCATAGAAACTATCTTGTTTATTATCATCCATGTGGTGAGAGGATCAGATATTAGATGCAATTGTGACGTACTAGCATGATACTAAAATACTGTGTAAAAGAACTGGTGGGTTCATGTAATGAAAAGAATAAAAACAGAAAAGTTATACAAGTAGCATCATTAGTACTCTTAGCTGCTAAGTAAAGTGAATATATTTACGGTAATAACAAGATAGAAAAAAATATGTTTTAAGAGTTGTGTTTTCACTGTTTCAGAAGAATTATGTATTACAGAAAAAGCAACCAATGTAAAAGTAAGGTATGAGGGTCTCTTATAAATGAGTGAAACTATTTGCAACACTGCATTATAGCTGGCATCTGGGATGCTGCTATTCCCACATTGGATAGTCTTGGGTTAGTATGGCATTAACTCCCAAGATGGCAGCTAAGGCTCAATGATGTCACATGCTAGGATGGACAACAACATAGAAAGTGATTATCATGTACAATGTTGGGCCACATGATTCCTCTGGAAGAAAAATGTCACCCTTCTGACATTCATCTCTGGTTAAGAATGATATGTGGCTACAGCACTGTTCTTTGATGGGTGGAACAAGGTTTCAAATGTGTCATGAACTACTCACAAGTCATAATCTGGACCCTGAAAGAGTCTTTACCAGGCTGGTCACAGGTGACAAGTTGTGGTTTCACTACCACTTGAAAAGAAATAGCAATCCATGCAGTGGAAGCATGGTAGAAGTTCTTGTCCCAAGGAATTTTGAACAGCTACCTTTGCTGGCAAGCAGTTGGCCACAGTCTTCTGGCAGTGGCGCTGGAACTATTTTTTGACAGCAGGGGCAAGATGGGCAAGACGTCAGATGTAATGTTTGATCAGAGCATAAAACTGATAGCACTGTTGTAAAATATTGTGGTGACGTTAACAGGAAAAGCTCTGCAGACAACATGATCATATCGATAAAACATTAACCAATACAAAACATTCATTTTATATTGATATGGAATTTTATTAATGTAGAACATACTCATAGACTGTGTTAAATTATGTTATTTGGAAACTTTCATATCGGTACGAATTCCAGAGCCTTAGCCGTTGACGTTATAACCACACAGTGAATAAAGGTATATCACATTCCTCTCTTCCTACTTAAATTTTCTTAATTTGTTTTTTTTTTTGAGGAAGACTTATTTTTATGCTTAACAAAAAACAAAATATTAGTGCTCTGATATAAGAATACAATATTTTCCAGGAATTTCGGGTAAACTGATTTTTTAATAATTAAAGAACAATCAAGAATGAACTTAAGGGCACTAAAAGTACCAAAGTAAATATCAATAAAACTCTTAATAAAGTCTTTGGACATAAATTTACAAAATAAGAGAGTAAAATATATGTAATTGATGTGAAATACCGTCTAGAAGTTTCCAAATACTGCTTTTCGTTCATTGCAGCTGGTAGCAAACTCTCTGGCCACAGTTTTTAAATCTAGATTTCCAGTACGTTTATCGTGCACATGAAAAAGAAGCAAATGGTTCAGCCTTTGTTGAGTCATTGTTGTTCTTAAACATGTCTTTAAATGATGAAGTGCGCTGAAAGATCTTTCACAAGAAGCAGGCACCATTAAAACTAAAATTACTAGGCGAGCAACTTGATCCAAAAAGATGCGAACAGCATGCGGTGATTCACGAAGATTTCTTGCAATCACGTTAGGGCTCAGTTGTGCTATCTTGATACTGAGAGAAAAACATGAAACTCAGGAATGCAGGAAGGAGCACATGATCCTTGGCCCTTTCACACATGTAGAGAGACCCCGTAGGGAATCTGGTGCACATGGTCGGTTTGCAGCATGTGTTTAGGACAAGTGTTTTGAAGACGGCCTCATAGAGGTTGGAAAGCTTCAACCAGAGTTTTGGTGGAATGGTGGTGATCTCAGGCATGCCGTGATTTTAAACTTCTTATTGGAATTTAATAGTGAAATATTTTAAACTAGTGGTGCAACAGGTACAGTGAACATCGATGGAATGTGATTTTTAATGATGAATTTTTAAACTTCAAATTAAACTACTGGTGCAATAAGTACAGTGGATATCAATGGAATAGAGTATTTTATCAACATGTATATAGTGATTTTAACATTAAAAGAGCTGCAACCATAGTGCAATAGTGTACATAAAAAAATTATTAAAACCAAAAAGTCTCATCTACCAAGGAATTATCATTGGAATATCGCGACATGTGTTGAGAATCGTCAATGAAACCACAAGTAAGAAAAATGACACGCCAACAATGTGAATCATTTAACTGAGGATTAGAGGTACGTAACAGTACTTAATCTGTTAGTGCATATATAATTGTTACTATGAACTTTCGGTGTGAGTTATCAACGTGGACCCGAAACAAACTTTTGTGGTTCTACTGAGATATTTTATTGTTCTATGTAAACCAAGCGAAAATTGCTGTGTTCAGGAAAGGACAATAAGGTGGGATTTTTAATAACGCTGCACTTTTACTTAGGCAATAAATATTTACATAACATGTCAAATTTGTAATATTTTTCTTTTACTTGATTAATTCATAGGCCCTACACCTTGGCCTTTTTAACAGCTTTCAATCCGCCGACTTCATATTCATAACGCTTACGTATCAAATTAAGTCAATAGCATTGCACTTTTACTAGGCACTAAATATTAAAGTCATAGGCCACAGGCATAGGACTTTTTAACAGTTTTTAATCCACCAGTGTCATATTCACAATGTTCACACAGCAAATCAAGTTAATAATATTGGGGTTTACTTAGGCACGAAATATTAATTCATAGGCCCTAGGCCTTTTTAGTAGTTTTTACTCTATGAATATTCATAACGTTTACACACACACACAAAATAATAATAATAATATTGCTCTTTTACTTAGGCACGAAATATTCGTTCATAGTCCCTAATTCTTGGCCTATGAATTAATATTTCGTGTCCCAAGTAAAAGTGTAATATTATTAACTTGATTTTCTGTGTAAACATTTTGAATATGGCATTGATAGAGTCAAAACTAAAAAGGCCTAAGGCGTATGAATTAATATTTCGTGCCTAAGTAAACGCCCAATATTATTATCTTGATTTGATGTGTAAACGTTGTGAATATGACACTGGTAGAATAAAAACTGTTAAAAAGGCCTATGCCCGTGACCTATGACTTTAATATTTAGTGCCTAAGTAAAAGCACAATGCTATTGACTTGATTTGATACGTAAGCGTTATGAATATGAAGTCGGCGGATTAAAAGCTGTTATAAAGGTCGAGGTGTAGTAGGGCCTATGAATTCATTAAGTAACAGAAAAATATTACAAATTTGACATGTTGTGTAAATATTTATTGCCTAAGTAAAAGTGCAGCGTTATTAAAAA
Source organism: Macrothele yani (assembly GCA_039090855.1). Lineage (NCBI taxonomy): Eukaryota > Metazoa > Arthropoda > Arachnida > Araneae > Macrothelidae > Macrothele > Macrothele yani. Next base: position 7,864,711 of record CM077022.1, on the reverse strand, counting down.
ATCCCACCTTATTGTCCTTTCCTGAACACAGCAATTTTTGCTTGGCTTACATAGAACGTTTTCTCGAAATTTGTTTGGAGTTCCCAATTCAATTCAGGCCAAGAAACGGCAATCTTTATACTACCCCCCCCTCGAACTTCTGTAACCAGTTGCCCTAAGTATGAACCGACATGAAAATTCAGACAAACAAAGGAGCTCCTTCCCATCGTTCGGCACCTTAGGAAACTGTGCCACACATAATTCGGAAACTTTGAAAACTGCCACACCAGAAAACTGCCACACAGTCAAAGTGTTCTTCGGATGAATAGCAATTTGTACCTTGCCCCTTAATGAAAAGCGTGTGGCAGTTTTCCTGTGTGGCAATGTTCCGGTGTGGCAGTTTTCTTGTTTGGCAGTTTTCCTGTGTGGCAATGTTCCGGTGTGGCAGTTTTCTTGTTTGGCAGTTTTCCTGTGTGGCGGTTTACAGTGAACCCCTGCCACCAACACACCAATCAAACTAAATCTAGCAGTAGAACCCACCCTCCAAAACCAAATTTTAGTACCAGAGTAAAAATCAGTGAAGTTGGTCAGTTTGGAAACTAATATTAGTAATCGAAAATGCAGTTATCAACAAACGGCAATTCCTTAACAGCAATGATCTTCCTATACGCTCCTTTGGTTGGTCGGGCGGAAATTAACACATTAAGCAGGAATTATTTGGGTAACGATAACGATCTTATGTGCATGAATTTACCGGGTCCCGTGCACCAGTTTGCCAGGTACCTATCTCCTGCGTACGAGTTTTCTGAAAAGTTTGTTTTACGGAAATGTCGTGATTGCTTCAATTTATGTAGTAATTTACGAATTTGAAGATAAAAAAGTATGCATCGAAATAATTAGAAGTAGTGAAGCAGATGCTAAAGCCAGAAATTCAGACATTAAAATTGAACAGATAACAGTAGGAGATAAAACTGTGTGTGTACCAATATCCTGTGCACTACAGTACTAGTTTGTCCGGGACCAGTTTTCTGGGTACACTACTAATCTCCTGTTTGCTATTAAATCCTGGATCCAGTTGCCACTGGCACAAACTTCCCAAGCTTGAAGCCCGGGTCAAATGGAAAAATGGAAAAACCCTTGTGTTACATCATGCATGGCTATATAAAAAAAAAAAAATACTGCTTCAAGACTCAAGTTATAAGTGGATGAAACTTTGAAACATCTGAGTAAGCATGTTAGTTTGATATTAAAATTTTAATATTGACTTAGCCTACTTATTTTGCGTGGTTATTTAAAACAAGTACACTTTAAAATACACATACAATCATACATATTTTAAAACTTACTTGTTCTTTACTTTCAAGATTGTAGAAGTCATTAATTTTTTCTTTGATAAATGTACTTTTCAAGCAAAGACTTTAAATTGACTGAGGAACATTTCGGTTTCAGTTGTTAGCTCTCTCTCTCTCATCTGACTAGGATATTTTGGCTGCTTCCAGGCGCCACATTTCTACCTCTTCAAATTAAGATCGACAGGCAATAAAAGTTAAAATCCATAGCCCACCCATTCCAATGTTCTTCAGATCAGGGGCGGCAAAGTGAATGGGGGAAGCGGATCTTTGAACAAAGGCTAAGACTAAGAGAGGTCGAGAACGCGATAGTAACAACTTTGCTTTCCCCCACTTATTTGCAACGTAATAGGGTCCAGCAGAAAAGAAAGGGGCGGGGGCAAAGAACTGTTACATGAAACGAATCTCTTCTCACGAGATCCTTTTGTGGGCTATTTACTGGAGCTGGTATTTCCTGAAACTTTTTTCCCCCCAACTGGACACAGATTTCTTGATGGTTCACGTTCGGTTCATGGAAAATGATATTAATTTTATCAAAAGGAACTTTAAATGACAAAATATAAGAGGGATTTTAAATCTTTATGAGAATAAGAATCACATGAACATAATTTGAAAGCTCATGAGCAAAAGTCGTCTTTGTGCAGATAATTGAAAGTAAAATAAAACTCGGCTTAACTTAAATCAAATTAACTCATATCATGAGACATCAATTTAATAAAACCTTATGATATTTTAAAAACAGATTAAAAGACATGAGTACTTTCGGGCCATCGCATGGCCCATCTTCAGATGGAACAGCTAAATTGACAAGATCTGCATAATATATACACACACATGAACGCGGTCAAAGTCGGTTGTTGTACATTTATGCAAAGAAGGAAGACATTCCTCCCGGCACATTATCCCATGGTTACAGGTAATTCAAAGCCCCTAGGATTAAAGTTAATTAATACCTTATAGGCATTGGGGAGCTCATAAGGCATATAGTCATTACAACAAATATTTTGTGAGTGAAAAATGAACATGCTCTCGGTAAGAAGCAGCGTGCTACGATTTTTAAGGGTAATCAGAATTTTCAAATTTTCCTAGTCCGGATATAAAATCCCTTCTGTAACTTTCCTAGCAAGTGCTGTGTTGGTACCTCCTGTCTGGATATTATATTTATGTTCCTTTACCCTGCAAGACAAATTCTGTCCGGTCGATCCTATATAGACAGATTGAGTAGTTCCAAAAACATCTTTTAATGGAACACAATAGACACCCCATCTTTGTAAATATCCATCAGGGTCCTGTCCTTTCTAACAAGTGGTAGGATATTAAAGGGCGAGTGCCGAAATCCAATCCAAATTTCCGGCAAATGTTACGAAGAGGTTGAGTAATTGAAGGGATGTAATCGATGGAAGCAATGAAACGAAATGGTGTGGGCAAAAATGGTTGTAATGTAGTAGCAAGTTTACTTTTAACTCGGGAATGGATCCGGTTAAAAACGCATTCAGGATATCCAAATTGGGAGGCAAACGACGAGACCCATTGTAGTTCTGCAACGCGTGCAGTGCGAGTTGAAGAATGGGTGTAGGCTCTACGAATGAAAAAGCGAAGAGATGTTAACTTTTGGTTTTGCGGATGATTAGAGGAGTATGGAATCATAGTTAGGGTTTGAAAAATTTCATTTTTAAAATATCATAAGGTTTTATTAAATTGAGGTCTCATGATATGAGTTAATTTGATTTAAGCTAAGCCGAGTTTTATTTTACTTTCAATTATCCGCACAAAGACGGTTTTTACTCGTGAGATATAGTTTGTGCGACTCATCAGTATTTGATAATTTGAAAGATAAAAAAATGAGGGGGCAAATGTGATGGTTTGCCCCTGCAGGTAAAGCAGTGCGGGGGCAGCTGCCTCCTCTGCCCCCACAGTTCCGACGCCACTGTCTTCTGGGATGTGAAAGGAATTCTTGTGGAGGAATGTGTTCCACAGGGGACAACAATAAACAGTGGAATCCAGCTCCAGCAAAAAGAGAAATGGATGTGGCAAGTGCTGTTGCAGCATGACCATGCCAAGCATCACACTAGCAGTACCACATCACAAACAGTAACAACCCTTGACTTCACAGTCTTACCACATCCACCAGATTTGCCTTCATCATATCATGGCCTGTTTGACAAGATTAAAGAACTATTGTATGGCGTACAATTCCAGAATGATGACAACTTTCAGTGAAGTGTTGTTCACAAGTTGGTGCATGCTCTCCAAAAAATGGCAGTGGTGCAATGGTGGGGAGTATGTGGAATGTGTTACAGTTGGACAGTGGGGCTATCCCCATCTTTAGTCTTATATTCCAGGTGAGTCCCAGTCATTTATGAATTTCCCTTGTAATACTGAGATTAGAGTTGTTGTGCAACACAAGAAAAAAGTGTATCTGTATGTTTTGGAAAGTAATGTTTCTCAGAGTAAAGACAGGTTAAACAAGCATCAAGTAAATAGCCAAGGTGATTCTCACGAGAAAGGCCAGAGGAAAGAAATAAGATGAATAAAATGGAACTTGAAATGGCAATGAGTACCTGAGTTTTTGGAAAACAGAAATGCAGATTGTTTTGATGTAAGAGCAGTTATTATTATAAGGTAGGTGTTAAGTACCAAGATCTCCAGGGAATGCATGATGATCTGTCAGGTTTTTATGAAATCATAAGTCTTGCAGAGATAAGTGGCATCATATCAAAGATGACCAAGTAACAACTTTATTGATTTGTTAAAAAATTGTTTATATTTGTTTGTTAAAATTTATGGAATGTGTGTTGCAAATTATGACCTCTTTTGAATGGAGAAACAGCATAAAAATTTGTTTGCATGAGGACAAAAGTGAGTAAACTCTAATCAAGAATAATCTAGAAATCAGTTTAGTGAGTATAACAAGAAAAGTATGTGGTGAAATTATCGTCATGCCTGAGAAAATGTGAGTATAACAGAGAAGTATGTGGTGAAATTATCATTATGAGAGAGAATGTGTAATTCAGTTTTTCTATGTAATATACATAAATATATTACTAAACTGTTCTGTGAGGTTCAGATGTTAGCTCCTCAAAGAAAGTTCATCTGTCAGATTAAAATTTACAACTGATAGAACTAGATTTTACTTGTACTGCTGCTGTATGAAACCTCTTCACTTGCAGTAATCTCAGTATACAACTTGAGCTTCACTGTTGTCCATCACATGTCCCACACAAGACCTTTTTTACTTCATACTTGTTATATCTTTCTCTCGTGCAGACATTCCTGAATCTGATCCTCCCATTATTTCCTTGGCCTTCATCTACCTTTCTTTTTGCCACTTGGGCTGCATAAATTCTCTTAGTAAACAACTCACCACTCCTCCTTTCAACATGGCCAAACCACCTAAAAATAGTAGTTAAAATTATTCGCACGGCATAGTCATTTGAGTATCACGCTGTCTTCGTACGATATGAAAAACCCAGCTTTCAAAATTGCAAATTAAAACCATATTTATTTACAAGTCTAAAAGTTAGTTAAAAAAGACAAGATGTTTTGGAGCTCACTAGGCTCCATCATCAGGTCAAGTGCCGACAAGACACCTGGGGAGCTTACATTATAAGCGCCTGCGGTAGACCCACAATACATCTGGTTGCCAGCTTCACCTTTCGGTGATGCCAGTTTGATATGGTTAAAGTTCAAAAACTGATGGAAATCAAAAGAATTCCTCACCTTCAGACCGTCGCTCCGATGGTTCAATCAAACGTCTCCACTGATGGGGAACAAATGACGGAAGTTCCAAATTACAGCACGTTTCACCATACTTTAGAATAAACAGGCTTTCTGTGAAAAGTACAGGCATCACCAAAAGGTGAAGCTGGCAACCAGATGTATTGTGGGTCTACCGCAGGCGCTTATAATGTAAGCTCCCCAGGTGTCTTGTCGGCACTTGACCTGATGATGGAGCCTAGTGAGCTCCGAAAGATCTTGTCTTTTTTAATTGACTTTTAGACTTGTAAATAAATATGCTTTTAATTTGCAATTTTGAAAGCTGGGTTTTTCATATCGTACGAAGACAGCGTGATACTCAAATTGCCACCTAAAAATATTTGTCTCCACCTTACTAGCAACATTTTGCTTTATATTACACATCTGCAACACGTCTTCATTCCTCACATGATCAGAATGTTCAGTAATGTCTCTCCAGCACACAAATGACTTCTGTCTTTTCTGCAGTACTCAGGTTTCACTGCTGTACACCAGAGTAGGAACAATTACACTGTCATATACAGCCATTCAGGACCTTTTCAAGAACCATGTGTCCTGTGAATTCCTCCCCAAAGCAGCTATGACTTTCAAAAATGAATTCACTCGCCTACTGCTTTCACCATTTAATTTGTTTTTCAATCAAACACACTTACTAAATACACTCTTTGCCAAAAAAATGAAGCATCCTGAGGAAGTCGTTCGATTCTGACAAAATAGTCCAAATGCATGTACCTTAGGGTCACACAAATATGCAAATAATTAAAAAATAACGACCAGTGACTAAATAGTGTCCTGTGAGGAGGATATATCAAGAGCAAAGTTTGCACTCGTGAACAATTGTGACCGCAGATTGTGGTTGCATTAACATCCATGGACTGTGAGGATGCCTTGACGTTCGATCTTTGCACACTATGAGCATTTGAGCGAGTTTGAGAGAGGACATAAAATTGGGCTGAGAGAAGCCAGTTGGTCACAAGTTGCTGTGTCACCAGGTATTTGGGTTGGAGCCAATGGGTTGAGGAGGGCACAACCCAGCTGCCACGCCCAGCAGACGGCTGAGGGTATGCCAGAACACGAGGATCAAGTGAGTGTGAGAGCCACATAAACTGAACCAAATTCGTCTCTCTCAACCATCCTTGGCCATGTTGCATTGTCTACAAGTACGGAAGTGGCTATCTGGACCGTTAACAGACGACTTGTGGCACGGGGACTATATTCGAGGAGGCCACTTCCCCACCTACCACTGACCAGTGAGCATCGCTGTCACTGGTTGCAGTGCCAGGCCTCATCAATGTGGGATAGTGTCCAGTGATATCGTGTTGTCTTCAGTGATGAGTCACGGTTTGCACTTAGTGTTATGACCATTGCATACATGTCTGGAGATGAGCCGGCCAGTGCAGGGATCCTGCCTTTATTGTGAAATGGCACATGGCTCACACAGTGGGAGTTATTGCCTGGGGAGCCATTTTCTAGGGTAGCCAGACACCCTTGGTAGTCGTCCATACCACCCTTGTGGCTCAATGGGACATCAACAACATTCTATGACCTACAAAACACAAATTTTGATTTATGACCTGTTTATGACATTCATGACTATTCATTATTTTATGAGCTGCTGTGTTGCCATTCCTGTTGCAGCATCACAGAGAAATTTTTCAACAGGATAATAATGCCTCGCCAGATACGGCATGACTCTCCCAGGCCTGCCTAAATAATGTCGGTACCCTTCCATGGCCAGCCTGACATCTCGCTGATAAAATATATTTGCGACATGATGGGATGCCACCTATGCCTATCCCGTAAAGTCGGCGAACTGACTTGCAATTTGGACCCCATCTGGCATGCTATTCCTCAAGACAGTATTCATGAACTGTATGCATCTCGGCCACACTGGTAGCCACTTGTATCAGAACCAGAGGTGGTGCTACAATATATTGACTTGTTCTACTCTTGTAGCTGTTTTATCCAAATAAATGGCCAAAATAAATGGCCAAGCTGCTCTTGAATTGCAATAATTTCCTTTTCTATACATGTACATTGCACATACCAAATTTCATCTCGATTGGATGCTTCCTTCTAGGTGCTTAGTTTTTTTTTTTTTGGGGGGGGGGGGCAAAGAGTGTATACATATTCATTCACCTGGTCTATTTCTGTGTCATTTAGACTGATCTTGCATTCAGTACTAACAGTTCTTCATTCAAAAGCCATAATTTTGTTTTTTTTCTTATTTATACTCAGTTTGAATTTTGTAGAAACTTCTTACATCTGGGAACATACTCTGCAACTCACTTTTTCTCTCTGCCGGCAGCAACTGTGCACATGGATATTACAAAGACTTAAACCAGTATTGTTTATTTTGGCATCACACATGTCATCATCATCATCATCGTCAACCATTATCAATCCACTGCTGGACAAAGGTCTCCCCAAGTTTCCTCCACAACAGTCTGTCTTGTGCCAGTCTCCTCCATGTCACTCCTGCATACTTTCGAATTTCATCCACCCATCTCCCACATGGTCTTCTTCTGGGTCTTTTCCTGTCCCTTGGAGTCCAGTCTAAAATTCAACTGTCCATCGATGGTCTGTCCTTCTGGCAGTATGTCCAGCCCATTGCCATTTCAGGGATTTAACTCTGATCATGATGTCTTCCACTTTTGTCATTTTTCTGATCCACGAGTTCCTCTTCTTATCTCTCCTGGTTACACCAAGCATGCACCTCTTAATGCTTCCTTGAGATGTCTGCAGCCTTTGTATGTCTCTTTTAGTTAAGGTCCATGTCTCTGCACCATAACGTAAGCACTGGAAGGATGCACTGATCAAACACTTTTCTTTTAAGACATAATGGCATATTGCTCTTGAAAATTATGCTCTTTCTTCCAAAAGTTCTCCAGGCAAGTTTTGTACGCCGATTAATTTCTTCATCAATGTGACCCTCACTTGATATCTGCTGTCCAAGATAAACGTACGTGTCTGTTATCTCCAGCTTTTCTCCATCAATCGATAAATCTTCATTTCTTGAAAAAGCATTGTACATCACTTTTGTCTTCCGAAAGTTCATTTTTAATCCCACTTCTTTACTCTTGTCGGCAAGTTCCGGGATCACACTCTGCAGCTCTGATGGGGTAGTTGCAAAAATGACTACGTCATCAGCAAAACGAAGGTGAGTTAGATAATCTCCATTAATCTTTATCCCCTTGTTTTCCCAGCTCAGCGACTGAAAGACACCCTCCAATGTAGCATTAAAGAGCTTCGGAGATATGGTGTCACCTTGTCTCACTCCCTTTCCAATTTTTATTGGTGCTGTATTCTCAAACAGCCGAATCTTTGCACTTGCATTTTCATAGATGTTATTAATAATATTAATGTATGCATCTTCAATACCGCAGGATTTCAGAGCCATTGTAACTGCTGATGGTTTCACCGAATCAAAGGCTTTTTCATAATCGATAAAAGCCATGCACAATGGAAGTTCATATTCCCTCGCTCTTTCAATTAGTTCTCGCAGTACGTGGATATGATCTATTGTGCTGTAGCCACTCCTGAATCCATCTTGTTCTCTCGGTTAAGCCATGTCAAGTGTTACCTTCAAGCGGTGTGAAAGAACTTTAGTGAAGATTTTATAAACCACTGATAGGAGGCTGATAGGTCTGTAGTTCCTGAGATCCTCAATATCACCTTTTTTATGTAGCAGGATCATTGTTGCGTTGTTCCAATCCTCAGGAATCTTCCCTTCATTAAGTCATCGAGTGAAAATTTGGGCGAGTACTGTTTTTTCGATTTCTCCACTTGCTTCTTGTATGATGTCTACAGTAATTCCATCTTCTCCTGGAGCTTTCCCCCGCTTCATGTTCTTGATTGCATGTGCAACTTCTGCTGGGAGGACTGGAAAAACTCTGGTACCTTTCATGATGTCTGGAGTACATGTATCATCCCTTTCATATAATTTGGAGTAGAAATCTTTCACTCTTGTCAAAATTTTGCCTCTATTTCTTGTTACAGAACCATCTTTTCTCAGTGCCATAATCTGTTTTCTTCTCTTACTGAGATGTCCCTTTGCTATCTTTAGGCTTTGATTGTTTTCAATTGCTTTCCTCACTAGTTCACAGTTGAATTTCCTTACGTCTTCAGTGATACTTTTTTGTACTGTCTTGCATAGCTCTATATATTCCACTTTGGAAGTCACAGCTTCTTTAGTTGTCCTCATCTCTCTTCTTTTTTGCATCAACATTTTGGTTTTTCCTGATAATTTGTTCACATGCAAGTTGTTCTTAGACCCAGCTAATTTTGTTGCTGTTTCCAATAAGAGCTTTGGTTACTTTTCTGTTAACTTCAGAAGTATCCACTTCTTCCGATGTTAGGCCTTCTAAAGCGGAGAATCTGTTCTTCAGTTTCAACTTGAAGGTATTATGGTGTTTTTTAAGGTTGGATATGTCAATACATTTTGTTTGTCTTATGAGCTTGCCACGTTCAAGTTTAGTGTTGAGATGCATCTTACATCTCACCAATCTATGGTCACTACCTGTGTTGAACTTGTTTAGCACATTGCAGTCTTCTATGACGAATTTTTTGTTACACATAATAAAATCAATTTCACTTGTCGTTCCATTTGGATGTCTCCATGTCCATTTCCTGTGTGGCTTTTTCTTGAAAAAGGAGTTCATGATGAAAACCCCTTCTGACTCTGCAAACTGAACGAGAGTATTTCCACGCTGGTTTCTGTTGCCGTGACTGAATTTATGTACTGAAGTTTCATTCTGCTGCTGTTGCTCAATTTTTGCATTGAAATCTCCCATAATTATCTTTAAATGCTGCTTACCTTTATTATTTAGATGATGAATTTCCTCATAAAATTCTTCAATTTCTTCTTCAGGATGACTTGTAGTGGGTGCATAGGTTTGAATTATCTGAGCCTGGTATCTTCGCGAGAGTTGGATTACGAGTCGTGCGATTCTGTCAGAGGAACTTTCAACTTCTACAACTTTATCCTTCAGTTTCTTGTTTATTATAAATCCAACACCACTAGTTCTGCCAGTATCTGTCCCACGATAGTAGAAGAGATGTCCACTTTTCAGTTCAATGAGAACTTCTCCTTTTCTCCTTACCTCACTTAGCCCGATGATGTCCCACTTGATCCTTTGTAGTTCCTCTTCCAGTTCAAGAAGCCTTGAATCAGAAGATAGGGAGCGTCCATTATACGTAGCCAAGGTCAGCATCAGATGGCAGCCTAGTCTGCATGTCGCACTGGCCGCTGCCTTGGCCATGTACATTCCAGCTGCCAGAGACTGAGGGCCAAGATTTAAGTTGTGGAGTCATTTTGGAGGGGTTTGGCCATAACTCACCACGCTGGCCAAGCGGGTTGGGGAGTATGGGATAGCATTTCCTCTAATCCCGATGGTATAGTTATACCGCTATTGGCGGTCGTCTGAGCCCCTTTAGTGGGAACAGGATGCACCATGAGAAGGCGGGGTTGACATTTGTCAAGGAGAGGCTGTGATGTTACGCATCACCTGAACTTACATCCCCATCACACATGTACATATCCATAAATATATTATTGTAAACAGCCATGGTGACACAATACAATCTTGTCTGACTCCTGCACCAATAGAAAACCATTTCAGTACAACACCATTCACTCTTACACAGGCTCTACTGCCAGCATACATAGCTTTCACACCATTAAACAGATTCCCAGTTATACCATGCTTATTCAAGACCTTCTACAGAAGCATCCTGTTTACTCAGTCATATGCTTTTCTAAATCTACGAAGGCAGCAAAAACCTTTTTAGCAAGAGACATACTTTTTATTCATCATGCATAATGCAAAAATTTGTTTAGTGCACCCCTTACCAGGCATAAAACTGCTCTATGCATTCCACACCTTCTCTGATGTTAAAGACCTCTTACCATATTGATAATAATCTTTCCTAGCCCAATCAACAGGCTGATACCACAGTAGTCCTTGCATTCAGTCTGATCACCTTTTCCCTTATACAAGGGAACAATGATAGCTTCTCTCCAGTCTTGAGGGACTATTCCTAACATCCAGCACAACTCAAAAACTTCAGTTAACTAGTCAATTACAGAGTCACCAGTATATTTTAACATCTTAGCAGTTATGCATCTACTCCCAAAGCCCTACCATTTTAAAGTGATTTTAGAACTGCACAAATCTCTTCCCTTGAGATCCCTTCTGTGTTTCCTTCTCTCAATGTGGCCATTATCTGCTTCTGCCTCAAAAGCACCTTTGCTTTCATGGTCTAATATCTCACAGAAGTATTCACCCCACCTTTCACTTAAATCATTAGGCTCCCATATAGTTTCTCTGATTTTATTTTTTAACACAACTTAAAACTTTATTTCCCCTATTTTTTCTATATCTTGTGTACTTCCAGAATGTTTTTGTATCTTTCCAGAAAGTCAATTCATGCCTTTACACCTTATCCTTCCTGTCTTTTGCCTTATTCTGATGAACCAGCTGTGCTGGCTGCTTCATGGTTCTTACAACAATATTCATCCTCAGAAACTCTATGTAACACTTTATTATAAATTATAATTTTTCAATTTACATATTAGGGAAAAAATTCTTATGCACTGATAATAAAGTTATATTTCTGGAGTTCAAGAAAGCTGTAATGGTGTGCTGCTGTGAAGGTGTATGAAAAATGAACAGATAGGCAAGAATTTGGTAAAGTGTTTAAAAATAGTGTATTAGATAACAGAGATTTTGTGTGAGTAATTCATTTGTTTCCTCATTGTGGCAGTTTTGGATAGGCATTTTATGTCTCTGTTGCTGTGTTCAGCATTAATTTGGATTTATGAATGCATTATGCAAATCTCATAGTTACCAGTGGTTTGAGGTTATTTTTGATTTTGTGAAATAATAAATCAGATGGTTTTAACCAAAAGTATTTATTCAGCTTACAATTCCTGGAGATAAAAGTGATACAAAAGGAATTAGAGGCAGATTTTTTTATCCAGAATTTTCCATAATACATAGCTTTTGGCAGTCAAATAAAAGGCACGAATTAATGAAATCCTTATCTATTTTTTTTTTTTTTTGCAATTACCTTATCTTTTTTTTATTTTATTGTTGCATAGCTGTTCTTAGTATTTCCATTCAAAATTTGTTTGGTTTTCCTTTTTTTCCCTTCAGAAATAGACTGTAGAATCATTTTAGGCAGTCTCCCATCTGTACACTTAGCATGCCCTTATCATCTCTCAATTATTTCTTTTTAATAATTTCTGTTGCTATTGTCAAGGTTCTGTTGTTGTTTTTTTTTCTTCTTCTTTGATTTAGAGTTAACAGTCCCCATGAGTATCTAAATTCGTAAGGGTTCTCCCATTCTTCATTTAAAGCTGGCCACTGAATTCAAGGAAGAACTGTACAGTTGTATACCATCAAGTTTTGGTGGCACCTGCACAATAAATGACTTGAGACCCTTATGTGAAAAAATTATTAACTTTTAACCACTGATATTTTATGGTTATGTTTTATATTAATAATTGGTTTAATACTTTCTGAGAGTTTTTTCAAGAAATTGTATTTTATTAAAACTTTCAGAAGGTCCATATAAATAGAATGATTACTCTCATAAGAATTTGTATGTACAGAATACTCGTAAAACACTTTCTGAAATTTCATCATACCCAGTAAAGTTGATTTCCTACCAGAAAAAAGGAAATTCTTTTTTAAAGGTTTCACAATTAAATGGTATTCATCAAATGTAAAGGTATTCCAACCCACTCATCCTTGTAGATGAGTTTTGGGATTTTTAGGGGCTGGGGATATCTGACGTAAATGGTTACATAATGGAATTGTCTCTTTTCTGTTTTACGTTATTGAAAAACATTGGTATCCCTTGTTGCCATATGCTTCAATTTCAATTTCAGATTTGCATTTAAGAATACTGCTTCATTACTCAGTGACATAATAATCAGAAATTTTTGCATTCATTTTCAGGAAGTATTTTTGAAGTGGATCTTTGCAATAGTTTCCAACCTGTTTCAGAGTACTGTGAGCTTTTTCATTTTTAACGAGCACAAAACACTTTAATAGGTAGGCCTACATGTAATTAAATAAATATACATGTAAATGCAGTTAAATAAATGTTTTGTTACATGGTGCAAACTTTGCCAACAACATAACAATTTGTTTTGGAAAGTTCTGTCCCTTGGTGCATACAGAAATGAAAATGATGTAATCTACCAAAGAACATATATGTTCTTTTATAGATAAGCATTTCAAGCACTCCGTTGGATAGAATGTCTCCCTTTCATCCTTTTTCTCCCATACATCACAGGTCCTAAAAAATATAAAATATACTTACAGATTCATGTAGGAAGTTTTACCCATACCTTAACATACAGCACAGAGAAATAATGATGTTCTAATCTTTACAATGGCAGGCACTATAAAGACACTGCACATAGCACACATCAGCATAAGCATAGAGAAGCTACCATGTTACACACCTGATGATAACCCAGACCTATGTGTAGACAACTCTTACCAGATATCAAGCAAAGGTCACAATGATAAAGAAATTAATTGATGTATAAAACTTGATACACCAACAGAAATACCATATGCATGGAAACATCTACTTGAAAAAGAAAAAACGAAGACATTAAAAAATAAAAAGAGAAAGACGAAAGAAAATAATCTATAGGAACAATTAGGAGATAAGGACTACAATAGATATTGCTGTTACAAGTTGACGCAGGAATGATGGAACAAATAGATACTGCGACCATGACCCATATGATGCAGGCCATGGCTGATAGTGAATCTGCACAATCCTTTTGAGCTGTAAACATCACATATTTCGAACACCAAAGTACTCCATTGAAGAAGACATAGCCTAATGTTGAAACATGTTTGGATTATGGTGGTGATGTTGGAGGAGGATTTCGTTTGTTGGTTTCTTTTAGGATTCAGGTTTTAATTTGATTTTATCCTTCATTGATTTTATGTATATTCCATTGTAAATTTCATTCCTTTTAACAAGACTTTGAGTGTTATTAACCTTATGTTTCATTCCCGGCAGTCAATTCGTTCTAGGCCTAAATGCTTTTATTGTACATGATTTCTTTTACTACCAGATATTAAAAAAAAAAAAAGACTTAAATAGTGAAGTCTGAGCAATGATACATATGCTATTCGTAACCCACCCAAGAAATACCGAGCTTCCAAGGCCGCATGGGTAAGTCCAAACTTCTTATCAAATACAACAATAGCATATCCCTAAACGCGTCCTCGTCCAACAACCACTACATATGTAATAAAAACGTGCGTAACAGTAATTTCCTGCTACACATTATATGTAGTAAATACAATAAGTAACGTACCACATATATTTTTTGTTCAATTGTGAAAGTAGCTTTTTGAACTTTGCAACAAATCAGACATAAGCAGTTTGCACATTCAACACACTGTAAGTCAGTGTATGTTACAATCTCTGCTCCAAGGCATCACAGCTTTGTCAACCTTATACTTACATATTAAGGTGGATATTGTGTTAGCTGAACCCATAGCTCATCATCATCATCATCAACCATTATCAATCCACTGCTGGATGAAGGTCTCCCCAAGTTTCTTCCACAACAGTCTATCATGCGCCAGTCTCCTCCATGTCACTCCTGCATGCTTTCGAATTTCATCCACCCACTCCCATGTGGTCTTCTGGGTCTTTCCTGTCCCTTGGAATCCAGTCTAGAATTGTGGTTGTCCATCAGTGGTTCATTCTTCTGGCAACATGTCCAGCCCATTGCCATTTCAGGGATTGTACTCTGATCATGATGTCTTCTACTCTTGTTATTTTCCTTATCCATGAGTTCCTTTTCTTATTTCTCCTGATTACACAAAGCATGCACCTCTCCAAGCTTCTTTCAGTTGTCTGCAATCTTTGTATGTCTTTTTTTAGCTAAAGTCCATGTCTCTGCTCCATACTTAAGCACTGGAAGAATGCATTGATTAAGCACTTTTCTTTTAAAACGTAATGGCACATTTCTCTTAAAAATTGTACTGTGTCTTCCAAAAGCTCTCCGATCAAGTTTTATACATCAATTAATTTCTTCATCATTGCGACCTTTGCTTGATATCTGGTATCCAAAGTAAATGTAAGTATTGGTTATCTCCAGCTTTCCCCCATCAATCGATAAATCTTCATTTCTTGTAAAGGTATTGTACATCAGTTTTGTCTTCTGAAAGTTCAGTTTTAATTCCACTTCTTTACACTTATCAGCAAGTCCTTGGATCATACTCTGCAGCTCTGAAGAGGCAGTTGTAGAAATGACTATGTCATCAGCAAAACGAAGGTGAGTTAGATAATCTCCATTAATCTTTATCCCATTGTTTTCCCAGTTCAGTGATTGAAAGACATTTTCCAATGTGGCATTAAAGAGCTTCGGAGATATGCTGTCACCTTGTCTCACTCCCTTTCCAATTTTTATGTGTGTTGTATTTTCAAACAGCCGAATCTTTGCACTTGCATTTTCATAGATGTTATTAATAATATTAATGTATGCATCTTCAATACTGCAGAATTTCAAAGCCACTGTAACTTCTGATGGTTTCACGGAATTAAAGGCCTTTTCATAATCAATAAAAGCCATACATAATGGGAGTTCATATTGCCTCTTTCTTTCAATTAGTTCTCTCAGCACATGGATATAATCTATAATCCTATAGCCACTCCTGAATCCATCTTGTTCTCTCGGTTGAGCCATGTCCAGTGTTACCTTAAAGCAATGTGAAAGAACCTTAGTGAAGATTTTATAAACCACTGATAGGAGGATGATGGGGCTGTTGTTTCTGAGATCCTCAACATCACCTTTTTTGGGAGCAGGATCATTATAGCTTTGTTCCATTCCTCAGGAATCTTCCCTTCATTGAGATATCTAGTGAAAACCTAGGCGAGTCTAGTTTCAATTTCTCCACTTGCTTCTTGTGTAATGTCTGCGGTAATTCCATCTTCTCCTAGAGCTTTTCCCCATTTCATGTTCTTAATTGCATGTGTAACTTCTGCCGGGAGTACTGGAGGGACTTTGGTACTGTTATCTTTCGTCATGTCTAGAGTAGATGTGTCATCTCTTTCATATAGTTTTGAGTAGAAAGCTTTCACTCTTGTCAAAATTTCACCTCTATTTCTTGTTATAGTGCCATCTTTTTTTCTTTTCTCAGTGCCATAATCTGTTTTCTTTCCTTACTGAGATGCCTCTTCGCTTTCTTCAGGTTTTGGTTGTTTTAAAGTGCTTTTCTCACTAGTTCGCAGTTGAATTTCCTTACATCTTCAGTGATACCTTTTTGTACTGTCATGCATAGCTCTACATACTCCACTTTAGAAGTGACATCTTTATTTGTCCTCATCTCCCTTCTCTTTTCCATCAGCATTTTTGTTTTTCCTGATATTTTCTTCATGTGCAACTTGTTCTTAGTACCACCTATTTTTGTTGCAGTTTCCATAAGAGCTTTGGTTAGTTTCCTGTTAACTTCAGAGATGTCTACTTCTGATATTAGATCTTCTAGAGCAGAGAATCTGTTCCTCAGTTCCTATTTGCAAGTATTATGATGCTTTTAAGGTTGGTCATGTCGTTACATTTTTTTTTTTAATGAGCTTGCCACGTTCAAGTTAAGTGTTTAGGTGCATCTTACATCTCACCATTCATGATCACTCCCTGTGTTGAACCTGTTCAGCACACTGTAGTCTTTGAAGACAAATTTGTTGTTACACATAATAAAATCAATTTCACTTGTCATTCCAGTGAAATGCTTCCATGTCCATTTCCTGTGTGGTTTTTTCTTGAAAAAGGAGTTCATAACGATAAACCTTTCTCCCTCTGTAAACTCCACGAGAGTATTTCCACGCTAGTTTCTGATCCCATGTCCGAATTTACCTACCAAAGTTTTATTCTGTTGCTGTTGCCCTATTTTCACATTGTAATCACCCATAATGATCTTCAAGTGCTGCTTGCCCTTGTTATTTAGATGCTGAATTTCTCCATTAAATTCTTCAATTCCTTCCTCAGGATGACTAGTGGTGGGTGCATAAGCTTGAATAATCTGAGCCTGATGTTTTGTTGAGAGTTGGATAACGAGTTGTGCAGCTCTGTCCGAGGAACTTTCAACTTCTAGAACACTGTCCTTCAGTTTCTTATTTATTATAAATCCAACACCACTAGTTCTGCCAGTGTCTGTCCCACAATAGTAGAAGAGATGTCCGCTTTTCAGTTCAATGAGACCTTCTCCTTTTTTTCTTACCTCACTTAGCCCGACGATGTCCCACTTGATCCTTTGGAGTTCCTCCTCCAATTCAAGGAACCTTAAATCAGAAGATAGAGAGATCGTCTGTTAAACATAGCCAAGGTCAGCATTGGATGGCTGCGTAGTTCAGTCTTCCGGTGATTCTTATCACCCTTTGCCTTCATGTCGCACTGGCCGCTGCCTTGGCCAGGTGCATTCCAGCTGCCAGAGACTGAGGACTGAGGGCCAAGATTTAAGTTGTGAAATCATCTTTTGGAGGCAGGGGTGGGGGTCATAACTCACCACACTGGCCAAGTTGGTTGGTGAGTGTAGGATATCATTTCATCTAATCCTAATGGTATAGTTATACCGCTATTTGTTGGTCATCAGATCCCCTTTAATGGGAACAGGATGCACTGCAAGAAGGCGGGGATGGAATTTGTCAAGGAGAGGCTATATGTTTGCGCATCACCTGACCTTGCATCCCTCATATGTGGATATATTATACACACACCATAGCTCATATATGGATATACTGTATTATACACATACCAAAGAGCCAAAACATGACCTCATGCCTAATATAATGTTGGTCCTCCATGTATCACCAAAACAGCTCTTACCTGGTGAGGTATACATGCTACAAGATTTCTAAAGGTGTCTTGTGGCATCTGGTACCAACATATTACCAACTTATCCTTAAACTCTTGTAAGTTACATGATTCAGCTGCCACAGATTGGATTTATTGTTCCAACACAAACCAGAGATACTGGATTGGATTGATGTCTGAGGAATTTGGAGGCCCAGGCAATACCTGAAAGTCTTTCTCATGTTTTGCAAACCATTCTCGAACAATCTGGGTACTGTGGCATGATGTATTATCGTGCTGAAAGAAGACATTGCTAGAGAGGAATGCCATTGTCATGAAAGGAAGTACCTGGTCTGCAATGACATTTTGGCAGGTGGTAGACATCATAGTTTCCTGCACATGAATGACTGGCCAGGGTTTCCATGTAGAACATTGCTCAAAGAATTACACTTCCTCGACCAGCTTGTTTTCATCCTATAATGCATCCCGGTGCCAACATTTTCCCAGGTGAATGACACATATGTACCCATCGTCCACATGATGCAACAGGAAATGAGATTCATTAAACCAGATGATCTTCCAATAATTCAAAGTCCAGTTTTGATGCTCACGTGCCCATTATAGGTGCTTTTGATGGTGAACCAAGATTAGCATGGGCACTTGGAGTGGCTTGTGGCTACACAGCCTCGTTTTCAGTAGGGTTTGATGTACTGTGTGTTGTTACACATTACTCTCATCATCAGCTTTCCAATTACCGGCAAGTTGTGCCACAGTGTCCCTTCTGTTAGCTCGTGCCATACAGGATAGCCTTCGTTCATCTCTAGCATCGGGAGTGTGATTGACCCACACCTTGCCAGCAGTTTGTGGTTTTTTCCTCCTTGGACCCCTTTTTGAAAGCGCTAATCATTGCTGATCACAAGCATCCAATAAGTCCTGTCATCTCAAAAATGTTCTGACCCAGTTCACTTTATTAGTATGCTGCCTTTCCCACCTGAAGAACAGAAATAACACTGATTAGCAGAGTTTAGTACCAGGTATTATTTATACCATTTTATGACCTTGACCATCACATGCACCCTTGTTTACCTACAGTTGCTTCAATTTGCATAAAGATGTGCTGGACATAATGTTTTGGCTCTTCAGACTGTGTATATTCCTGTTCTGCTCCAGTAATTGATAGTTGAATGTGACAGTGTCTGCAGCTCAGCTACCTCTGGCAAGACTTTCAGCTTAAAAATAAAAAGGCCTCTTTTCTGAAGACCACTTAGCACAGAACATCTCTCTCTCTCTCACCCGTTACAGATCAGTGAGCATGCCGTATGAGCAGTAGTGAGTTTATATTTCTATATTTCTTCCTTTCAATGTTCTTTGTTTTTTTCTAGCACTGTCTCTATATTTTGCATGCATTGAGAATCAAGAATCCCCCATAATTCACTGTTCTCACTGAATGGTTTTAGCTTCAAGTGGCACTCATATTCTTGTCCATTGTGGGGACCCTTGTGATTCCATCCATTTGCTGTCATGATGGGCATTTAACACCATATTTATGGCTTCTTGCACAAAGCTCCAATTGCCACCAATCCAAGCTGTTTCCAAGATCTACAAAATTCCGTATTTCCAACTGAAATCTATTAGTTTGGAAACTATTTTTACACAACTTTAAACCTCTAAAAATCCATCTTCATAACATTTTTAGTTGAGTATGATGATTTCAGTTATTTTTATGTAAAAAGTTCCTACTTCTATTAATTATGAATTTACTTCTTTTATGCAACTTGTGAATTGATGACTATGGAAGGGTTTTGATGTTTGATTGCATTTGATATTTGAATTTAGTCTATTCACTGAGTTTTCTCTCATGGGGATGTCATTTACACCAGGGACTGCCAACTTCTATGTCCTTTGAGGGCTATGCCTAAACTTTCTGCGGTTATGAGAGGCTGCATGTAAATTTATGACCAATACAAATTTAGGGTGCCTAATATATACATACACTGACGGAAAAAAAAAATCCCAACACCACGAAAAAATAGTTGTAGAGGAATGAAATGGTGGCAATACATTTGTATAGGTAACATATTTAATCGATTAAGGTTTCAAGATCACAGCTTAATGTAAGCGCGAGAAGAGCCATTTTAAATGTGAAATGCTGGTAGATTAATAACTGGTGTAACCGCCAGAATGTTGAATGCAAGCACGCAAACGTTCATGCATTGTGTCGTACAGGTGCTGGATGTCAGTTTGTGGGATGGAGTTCCATGCCTGTTGCACTTGGTTGGTCAATACAGGGACTGTTAATGCTGGTTGGGGGTGACGCTGGAGTTGTCGTCCAATGATGTCCCATACGTGCTCGATTGGTGAAAGATCTGGTGATCTAGCAGGCCACGGTAACATGTCGACACTCTGTAGAGCATGTTGGGTTATAACAGCGGTATGCGGGCGAACGTTATCCTGTTGGAAAACACCCCCTGGAATGCTGTTCATGAATGGCAGCACAACAGGTTGAATCACCAAACCGACGTACAACTGTGCCATCAGGGTGCGTGGGAATAACCACGAGAGTGCTCCTGCTGTCATAGGAAATTGCTCCCCAGACCATAACTCCAGGTGTATGTCCAGTGTGTCTTGGCCACAGACAGGTTGGTTGCAGGCGTTGACCTGGCCTCCTTCTAACCAACACACGGCCATCACTGGCACCCAGGCAGAACCGGCTTTCATCAGAAAACACAACAGATATCCACTCCGTCCTCCAATGAGCTCTAGCTTGACACCACTGACGTCACAAACGGCAGTGGTTTGGAGTAAGTGGAATGCACGCTACAGGGCGTCTGGCTCGGAGCTGTCCTTCAAGTAACTGATTTGTAACAGTTTGTTGTGTCACTGTGGTGGCAACTGCAGCTCGAATTGCTGCCGCAGACGCGGTACGATACGCCACGGCCATACGCAGTGCACGGCGGTCTTCCCTCTCAGTAGTGCCACGTGGCCGGCCGGAACCCGGTCTTCTTGAGTCAGTGCCTTCCCTTGACCGCCGCTGCCAACAATCATGCACAGTGGCTACATTCCTGCCAAGTCGTTCTGCAGTATTGCGGAACGAAAATCTACCTTCTCGTAGCCCTATTACACGACCTCGTTCAAACTCCGTGAGCTGTTGATAATGGCTTCTTCGTCTTCTTAAAGGCATTCTTGACTAACATCAACACACTACGTCGAATCTCAACGATAACTTATGCTCACAAACGTTACAGCGCATATTTACAGCAAATCTGCTTTGCATGTTCCGAGGGGTGCTACTAGCGCCACACGTATGCGCTGAGCGCAAAATTTGCATAGACGTCATCTTACAGATGTACTCTCAATGCCTACCAACTGTCGTTTATCTAACACAACCCCTTCTTGGTGTTGGGATTTTTTTTTCTGTCAGTGTATATATATACACAAAATTACATATATGTTTGTGCTCCAGTTAAAATGTTTAGATATTAAAAAGTGAAAGTTAAAGCAGGTAAGAAATGTTTAAAGAACAAATTTAATTTAAAAATCAGTCTGTTACTAACAAAGTCTATGAAAAGTGCAAATGAAAATAATGCAAGCAGGCAGTTCACAGGTTCTTCAAAATCAAAGTTTAAAGAAGTTGAAGATAGTTGCAGTGTCTTTTAGGTGTCTGTAAGTCAATATACTTTGCTGTGAGTAGTTCATCACCTTTATTGTGGAACATGTATTAAACACATGTGTATGCTTTACAGTTCTTCCAGAAAAATCTCTTTGTCCTAGGAACTTATCACTTGGAACCAGTTTCCAGAATTGAATTCCAGTTTCATATGAGCCTTGACTAGAAGTGTCACACTGCAGATTTCATAGCTGCAGGAGGATTCTTTCCTACTTCTCTGAAATGTTACACTTTGTAGAATTATTGAACAGAATCAGTTGTGGCTCCATGTAGTTAAATTCAGCAAACCTCTCTGAAAGCATGCCCAATATTGGATTGTAGAATTTTAAGTCTCCATCCAGTTTATTCTACTATTTCCTTGCATGGAGAAAAGCACACTAAATTTCCATTCACAAAGGAGACTTGAAAGTCTTCAGTTGGTTTACAAACCCATGCAAGTGTCCAACTCTAGATCTGAGATGCTTTGATTTCAACCTTATAACTTCAGGTTAAGTTCATTCATGTGATGCATGATGTCTGTTAGGAAAGCAAGTGAGCAGTTGAAATGAGGATTGGGGAATTTTGCTGTTATGCTTAATGTGTTAGTTTTCATAATTCACTTAGAAAGTCAACAACTCCATTCTTCAAAGCAACATTTTTTTTAAGGTGTTCCCTTTTTTTAACCAGTGCACCTCTGTATACAAAACCAAATCTTCATATTTTGCTTCAATTTCTGTTTGAAAGGAAGGAAATTTTCTGATGAGTAAATGATCTATTTAAATCTACCTTCAATCAGATTCATGTTTATCATTACTATTTTCATTACATCCTCCCATGCCCAAACACTTTCCACACAGTGCTGCTTGGTGGACAATGCAGTGTAAAGCAAGACAATTAATTCCATCCTTACATAGTTATCTTATTGAGCTAGCCTGAGAACCATGCCTGCATTTAGTGCCATCTGTGATAATGGCTGAAAGTTTCTTTGCACCACCGATCTCATTTAGAACTTTAACTGCTGCTTCGTAGATGTTTCTGCATGTGGCCCTGTCATGAAGTGACTGTAGCACAAGAAATTCTTCAGGAATGGCCAACTCCTTTGAAACAGTTGGAACATAAATCAAGAGTTGAGTTGTACCAGTTGCGTAAGTTGCTTAATCTAAAGCCAACAAAAAGCGCACAAACTTAGCAATAACACTTCTGTATGTTTTAGAAATGCTTGAGTCTATTTCTTTAATTATCCTAGTTACAGTTTGCTTTGACAAAGACACATTTTTGAATTCATTACCAATTTTTCTCTGCTTAAATACCTTTGCTGTTTGTATGCATGCAAACACCTTTTTGCTTTTGTAATTGCAGAGCTCACAACAAATGATGCTAGGTAAGACTTTGTTTGATATCATGTTTTTTAGTAAAACATTGACTACTAACTCTTTTCTTCAGATCTACTATTATTTCAGCATGTGGTTGTCCAACACGCATTTGGCATTTTTCTCCATGGCTCTGGGAATGATAGTCAAATTTGTATTCTTTGTGATATGAAAGTACTTGTAAACATATGGGGCATTGTAATTTATTGTTCATAAACAGGAACTTGTGTTCCCATCTATCCTGAAATGATATATTTTTGTCACTAATTTTGCATTGTTTTTTCATGAACACAGATGTAGAAAAATTAATACAAACTTAAATGCATTAACCATATGAAGAGTCATTAGATATAAACCATGGGGACCAATGCAACCCAGTTCTAAACAACTTAGTGACTCATAACAGACTGAGAATGACAGCTTGTAAGTTGACTTTTGCACATGCTGTTATCACTTCGTCTTGTGAAGCTAATGCACATAGCAGACTAGTAATGCTTGTTTTTGCAACCAAGCCAGCTTTTCCCCACTCCCTATTGTTCCTCTTAATGTGGGAATTCTTGATACCACTGCATAGTAAAGTGACTAATTGGGAGATACTTTTTTTCTGCCTCAAATAGCAATTTTGAGAACTTTAGAAGTTTCTGCTTCTTTCTGCAAAAATCATTAACATTGCAGACTCTTTGTTCAGCTTCTTTACATATTGTTAAATAAATTTCCCACTTCAGATATCTTATGCCAGGTCACACAGACTCACAATGAGGAGTTGGCCATCCCTAATTTACATGATCAAAGCCTTAAAAATATGAAAATATTAGTTTGCCCATATGAATGGCTTTTTGAAAATTTTCTGCTTGTATTTGAAAAATCAAACTGTTCATTAAAACTAGTTTTGTATAACAAGCACAGAAACGAATTAAAGTTGCCTCATTGCATGTGTCACAAGCAAAAAATATGTCTTGAATCATGGTTTTACCCTCATGGTTGTAGATCAGGGATGTATCATTCTTTGGTAGGAGACTTAAATTGATTTAATTTTTGCACTTTACCATCATCAGATTCCTCTTTTTTCCTCTTTCTTTTTTTTATTTCAAAAAAATTTTTTAGTAGATATTAAATCCTAAAGTTACATAAGTTAGGGTTTCTATTTTTGCTTGGTAAAGTTGTTATTTACAGCTTTGTGGTAATATTGCAAACACTGAAAACCTTGTAAATGATATTTCAAAAGAAGTCTGTTGATGCAGAGTGTGTGATTCTCCCTATGTATACGTGATATACCTCTGCAAAAATTAAAAGATATGGAAGAGCATCTGAAAAGTTCTGGTTTTCATGCAGGGCATGAAGCAATAAAGAATAAAGGGAAAAGTTTGTAATTTTGCTCCAGCATTTCAAGAGGAAATACTGTGGATTTACTTAAAAAAAAAAGATAAGTATTTCTAAAAGTATGTATTCCAAATTTGCAATTGAAAAACAAAGCAAAACTTCTAAACTTGAAGCTTGCACCGTGTATGAGGGAGGATCGAAAAGTAACGCACAGTAATTTTTTTCTCTTTGCAGGTTACAATTTGGCAGATAACGAATTTCGATATCACGCTACAGACTGGTTTGGCTGGATCAGCTGTCGCCGTGGTGGAAGACAGTATGAACAGTGGCACAAAGATACCACATTTGTTAGCGTCATTTACAAATGAAGAGCAACACAGTGTAGTCCGATTTTTGTGGGGGAAATGGGAAACTCTGATGAAAATTCAGAAAGAAATGGTTGAATTGTATGATGGTGATTGCCTGGACCACAGGAACATCTCCAGATGGTGCAGTTTCTTTGCAGAGGGCCATGGCAAACTTACTGATTTGCCACATTCTGGTCGACCTGTTACCGCATCATCACCTGCCATTGTGAGAGGCATTGAACAGGCAAATCTGAGTGACAGGCAGATTCATCTGTAAACATATAAAACGAGCGAAACACACAGTCACGTACGGTAAAGAGTTCGTTTAGCGGTAGCTTTCGGTCATCCTACGACCTTGATCACCCGCGATCGACTGGATGCATTGGTTGCCAGAACTACAATTTGAAGTTGGGGTGTTGGAAATGTTGCCAGATTTTAGAAGAGAGATCCAAATAAATGGGATTTGGTGAGGGGTCTCTGAATTGCAGTTTTTGGTGAACACAATTTCAATGCTCTCTCGGAAACGCAGAGATGCCTTGTTGAAGAAAGGGGCAACTTTTTTGGTTTCTTTCCAAATGGGAACTGCAGAGGTGTCTTCAAGGGTTAGTGCAGATAAAGCTGTCTTTGAAAGACTATTGGAAACATCTTTTTTGTGTTCACCAAGTCTTGTTTTGATGCTTCAGTATGTGTTTCCAATATACACTGAGAGACCAGAGGAAGTTGAAATGGGAATATGGGCTACACTCTCACAGTGAAACCAAACCCTTCTGCAATAATGTGCCTGCTTAAAGACAGGGATCCTGTCTCACCCTTGGACACCCCTGGAGTTTATGCTATTCTCATTTCAACTTCCTCTGGTCTCTCAGTGTATATTGGAAGCACATACCGAAGCATCAAAACAAGACTTGGTGAAAACAAAAAAGGTGTTTCCAATGGTCTTCCAAAGGCAGCTTTATCTGCACTAACCCTCTGCAGTTCCCATTTGGAAAGAAACCAAAAAAGTTGTCCCTTTCTTCAACAAGGCATCTCTGCATTTCCAAGAGAGCATTGAAATTTTGTTCACCAAAAACTGCAATTCAGAGACCCCTCACCAAATCCCATTTATTTGGATTTCTCTTCTAAAATCTGGCAACATTTCCAACACCCCAACTTCAAATTGTAGTTCTGGCAATTAGCCCATCCAATCGATTGCAGGTGATCAAGGTTGTAGGATGACCGAAAGCTACCGCTAAATGAACCCTTTACCGTACACGACTCAGTGTGTTTCGCTCGTTTTATATGCTTATGTGTTATTGTCGCGTGAAGCCTGAGTTTTAAACCAAGATCCGTCTGTACACATTGGCACAGAAGTTCAACATATTGTATGGTATAGCATACGATATAGTGCATGACAAATTGCAATTTCGCAAGATCAGTGCGCGATGGGTGCCCAAGAACTTGTCAGATGACCAGAAGGGACAGAGAATGATGTCATCCTTGGACCCTTGATGCATTACGTAGGAGGAGAACATGGATTTCTTGCAGATGTAGTGACGGGCGACAAGTCCTGGTCATGCCACTACACTCCCAAAACGAAGAAAGCTAGTATGGTGTGGAAACATTCCGACTCACCGCCACAAAAAAAAAAAAAAAAAAAAAAAAAAAATCAGAGTAACCCAATCTGCACAAAAAAGTCCTCATGCTGGTGTTCTGGAACATGCATGGCATTCTCCTGGTGAAGTTTCATCCAATGGAGACGACTGTGAATGCCAAAACTTACGCTAACACATTGACAAAGTTGCGTCGTTCCCTTTGTGACAAAAGACCCAACAGAGATGCTGCAAATGTCAGACTGCTTCATGACAACACCCCCTGCATGTTGCACAACATGTTCGTGACAAAATTGTGCAATTTAGCTGGGAGGTTCTCCAACACCCGTACAGTCCAGATCTGGCTCCTTTAGACTTTCATCTGTTTGGTCTCTTGAAAAGATTCCTGGGTGGCCAATGCTCTGATTCGGCTGATCAAATCGGTTGTCCACAGGTGGCTATATGCCTAGAAAACAGACTTTTATGAACAAGGTATGCAAAAACTGGTACCACGTTGGGATAAATGTCTCAAGCGTCTCGGTTCTTATGTTGAAAAATAGCTAAGAAATGAAGTTTTACTGTGTACATGTTTTGTTTTGCCTATCTATTAAACTGCTGCCAAAACAAAATAGTGTGCATTACTTTTTGATCCACCCTAGTATAACCTTTAATGAACATCCCTTATTTAAATATCAATTCGATTATTGATACTGAAATTTAAACTTTTAGAGGTTTAAATCAGTGTTTTCCTGGCTTCCTTTTTAATTGTAGAATATGTATTTATTATGCCGACAATGTAAATTCTCACACTTTTTTCTTTTCAGGTAAATATAATTTGTAGATAAGAATTTTCACTGTGTTCTTCATGCACAATTGATCTGTCTTTCTCTGAGGGTGAAGGCAGTAACCAATAAGTCTTCGCATTAAGACCAATCCTCCACTGCCTATTACTTACACTTCGGTGTGATTACTTTCCATTAGGATATTATGTAAAACATTTAGTTTTATTTTACTTAAATCTGTCATGATACAAGTCTGTTACATTAATTGAAAAATCAGGACATAAAATGTTAGACCCCCTCCACCAAGACAGTAGTTTTCATCTGAACAACTTTAGAATCAATAAATGTCAAGCTTCTTTGTAATAAGTACTGTTCTCACACTCAAAGTGCTGCTTTCAAAACAAGTCTTAAATTTAATGCAGTACACAAAAGAACATTTTTGCTTATTTCTATGCTGGTTAATACTCTGTGATTGCTTTCATTGGAATATAGCTGTAGTGTTGTACCCTAAAGCAGAATTACGATGACGGGCAACGTACGTCGTAGATTTT
The DNA here is from genome assembly GCA_039090855.1 of Macrothele yani. Classification (NCBI taxonomy): domain Eukaryota; kingdom Metazoa; phylum Arthropoda; class Arachnida; order Araneae; family Macrothelidae; genus Macrothele; species Macrothele yani. The sequence goes on along the minus strand of CM077022.1, from coordinate 7,837,208 downwards.
GTTTTTGTCCTGCAGAGAAAAATGATGTATCCAGAAGTACTGTAATATTTGGCTAAGTGCTACATCAGCATAATTGCCACGTCTGACAAAAATTGTTATTTAGGAAACAAATTTGTTGTATAATCCTCACAGGCACAAACACCACATCACAAAATTTTGTTATCTCTTAGCTATGATACAGGAGCTTTGACAAATAACTCTGTAAAACTTTAGGATCATTATCCAAGATACATACATACATATCACTAAGCTGTTCTCTGAGATTCAGAGGTTAGCTCCAAAAAGTAATACAAACTACCAGATTTTTTACTTACTGTTGTCGTATCAAACTTCTCCATTTATAGCGATCTTGACATACAACTCGGGCTTCACTGATATCCATTACATGCCGTACACAAGATCTTTTATACTTCATACTCATAATCTTTTTCTCATGCAGACACTCCTGAATCTGATCCACCCATGTCTTCATTGGCCTTCCTCTGACTTTCCTTCCTGCCACTTGGGCTAAAACAAAATTCTTAGTAAGCATCTCATCATCCATTCTTTCAACATGGCCAAACCACCAAAGCATATTAGTCTCCACCTTACTAACAACATTTTGCTTCACATTACACAACTGCAACACATCTTCATTCCTCACACAATCAGAATGTGTCATGCCACAAACCCCCCATAAGTAATGCATTTCTCCAGCACACAAACAACTTCTATGTTTCTTCTGTAGTACCCAGGTTTCACTACCATTCATCAGAGTAGGAACAACTACAGTTTCATACACAGCCATGCGGGACTCTCTAGAGAACCCATCATTCCTGTGAAAACCTCCCAGAGCATCTATGACTTTCAATGAAGAATTCACTCACCTACTAATTTCACCATCCAATTCGTTCTCTCTGTCAAATATGCTTCCTAATTACACAAACTCACTCACCTGGTCAATCACAGTGTTATTTATACTTATATTACATTCAGTGCTACCAGTTCCTCTCTCAAATACCATAACTTTGGGTTTTCCCTTATTTATACTCAGTTTGAATTTCGTGCAAACTTCGTACATCCGAGACAACATACTCTGCAAATCACTTTTACTCTCTGCCAACAGGACAGTGTCATCACCAAGACATAAGCCACTATTATTATCTATTTTGGCATCATGCATGCACACGTCCGTAAATGTATTAAACAGCCATGGTGACATTACACAACCTTGTCTAACTCCTGCACCAATGGAAAACCATTTTGATAAAACACCATTCACTCGTACACAGGCTCTACTGTCAGCTTACATGGCTTTTACACTATTAAGTAGATTTCCAGTAACACCATATTCATTCAATGCCTTCCACAAAAGTGTCCTATTTACTCGGCCGTAAGCTTTCTCTAAATCTATGAAGGCAGCACAAACTTTCTTACCAACAGCCAGATACTTTTCAATCAGCATGCGTAATGCAAAAATCTGGTTAGCGCAGCCTTTACCAGGCATAAAACCACTCTGAACATCCCACACTTTCTCTGATGTAAGACCCCGTACATTTTCAATAACAACCTTACCAAACACTTTCTTGTGTATTCTTAAAATCATTTTTCCATGATTTCATAATATCTTTTAAGTTATTTTCAGTAACTTAACGAGCTTATGTAAAAACGAAGTGAGTGATGGCATTGAAAATCCCAAAACTTCTGTCCTTGATTATCTTCTTTCTTTATATGTGGTTAATAGTCATTCTTAGAAGGTGTTACAGATTATGAATTCTAGCTTGTAAACACAGTTTTCATGGCATGAATTACCAGAGCTATTTTTAGTTCAAAAAATTTATTTGTGCTATCATAAAATATCTGAACAAAAAAAAAAAAAAAAAAATGTTATTGCATTAAACCTTCAGCATTGGCTCACCAGCATATAATAAAGATGATTGCAATACTACTAAGTGGAATTAATATTAAATTGAAGTTGCAGTGTTACTTTTGAATTGGTTTATTTTTTAAAATCACAGTCTGTTTTTTGAAGTAGTCTTATAACAAATTTGAAGTTTGTCACTTTGTCTAATGTGTAGTTACTGTAATAACATCTTAGTTATCACTCAGTAAGACAAACAGCCATTACAGATCACAACAACCACCGAGATGATGGGTGTTGCCAATCACGTTTATTCATCTACAAATTAGCTATATGAGAATACCGGAAAATATGACAACAATATATGACATCTTTCTTTTTTTTTTTTTTTTTTTTTTTAAAGATTTAGTTTATCAGGTGGTTAAATTTTTCGTCCTGAATGAGTGGTTACAGAAATAGACAACTTAGTAGCTGTGTGCCAATGCACTGAGAAAAACGAGATGGTAATTGTGATTCTGGTATAGTAACATGATGTTTATCTTTAGTTGGAGAGTTCTGAGGAAGGAGCAACCGATTAGAATCGGGTATAGTAATCATAGGTGTATCATAGTTTTGAGAGTTCTCCAGGGGAGACAAAACTGGTGGGCACTCAACTACAGGCTTTTTCGACGTGAATAGACCTTTTGTTGGACGAATAAACTCTGCATTGTGTCGAAGAGTGGTGCCATCCTGAGTGGTAACTAAATAGGAGCGAGGAGTATCAAGCTTCGCAGATACAGTAGCAGGAATCCAGTTGCGATGTGCCGTTTTAAGTTTTATAGATTGACCCTGTACTGCTGGTGCCCCGCACGGGGATAACCGGTTATTTGGGGAGCGGCGCCCCCACGGCCCGAGCTGACCTTGTGACAGAACATCTTACTTTTTCGTCTTGCACGATTATGTTACCGAAGGGACAGCTGTTCATCCAGCTGCTGGTGGATGGCGTCCCCACGGCCCGAGCTGACATGTACTAGATGTGAATTTTCACATTTTTTATGTTTTTTGTTTTTTTCACTTGACACGTTCCTGCCTCAGTTGTAGGTTGCTGAGGTTGTGATTATGCGCCAGCTCTGGATTTCAGTTTCTCTTTTTCTTTCCTGTCTTCTCCATTTTATGTTCCTTTTTGTTTTTCCGAGCTGGTTAGCTAGACCTACCTGCACGTTTGCCGTGTGCGGTGACCCATAAAGTGGAAAAGGGGATGCTGGAGGCTGAGGTTTCTGGAGGCCTGGGTGTTGTTGTCGCCAGTTGCCAACACTCCTCTTTGCCCCCTGCTTCACCCTAAACGGGCGGCTAGGAACTAACCCACTCCTAGTCAATGAGGTCTGTGGCCGAGTGGAGCCCAGACCTCTAACGGCTTGTCGTTTCGCACGACAGGGTGAGTCTGGGGATAGGGTGGGCATGCCAAAGGGGTGTTCCCCAGGCACAGGAAAGTCTGGGTGCACGCCGAGCGCATGTCTGCTCTATTAACTTGCTATATCCGCTTGCTATCCCTAGAGCCGTGTCCTGCGTCCACTTGGGCTTGCGGACCTCCGGTTCTCCCTTGTTGGGCTTGATTGTGGGTGGGGAAGTCGGCGGATGAATTCTTAACATTTTTCATGGCTCTGAATGATATTTCCCACGAACCTAAAACCAAAAGAGGTATTGAGGAAGGCTTAGCTCCTTCCGCTAAAAAGCATGTGCCAGATTGTTCGAATGCTAGATTCTTTTTTGTGCACTCATTGGACCCTTCAAAGCCTTTGAGTGCCAATGTCCATTTTGGATAAACAAAGCACTTCAATCCATTACAAGCTCTCCTAAGAGCGTAAAGAAGCTTCAATCTGGAGATCTTCTTGTAGAAATGTCCACTGTGGCCTACAGTTCCACACTTCTTAAAACCAACATGCTGCTTGAGACTCCGGTCAAAATAACACCTCATGGATACCTAAATTCATCTCGAGGTGTTGTCTCCTCTCAGGACCTCGTTGAATGCTCTGAAGAAGAATTACTTGAAGAACTGAGGAGTCAACACGTTACGGGTGTGCGCCGTATTCTATTCAGGCGGAATGGGCAGTCCGTCCCATCCCGGAACATCATTTTAACTTTTGATAGCCCTTCCCTGCCTATGTCCATCAAGGCAGGGTATCTCCACCTAGAAGTACGCCCGTACATCCCTAACACTTTGAGATGTTTTAGGTGTCAGTCGTACGGCCATTCTCAGCAGTCGTGCAGGAGCAATCCTAGGTGTGGACGCTGTGGTGCCACAGAGCATCTTTTATCAGAATGTGTGGCCGAGGCCGAGTTTTGTGTGAACTGTAAGGGTTCACACGCAGCATCAGCCAAAGATTGTCCCAAGTGGAAGGAGGAGAAATAAATTCAAAGGCTAAAGACGGTGGAGAATATTTCCTATCCTGAGGCCAGAAGCAGAGTAGTTCCTGCTTCTTCTGATCGGCGCTCGTATGCATCAGTGGTGGTTGCCAAATTTACGGTTGCTATTCAAACCGACATTCAGATCCCTGTTAAATGTCCCTACAAGCTGGACGATATCATCGCAGCCGGACTGGAGGCACTCCAGTCTCGAGCTAGGGGTCTGAAAGCGCCACCCACCACTTCGCCGAAGCAGACTCATCCCACCACCAGCAATGGAACTCAGGCCACTTCTTCTTTCAAGAAAACCAAAGCCCAGGATAAGAAAAGCATTTCTTCTCCTCCAAAATCTCAGCAAACGACACAACATCGTGCTCCTCCCGTTAAGACACTTGGGACAAAGCATGCTCCCATCTTGGCCCCTGGTCACACTCCTCCAGATCTGGGGGAACCCCCATCAGAGGTGATGGAGCCTGACTCCGTTTGATCATTTTCATTTTCATTTCACTTTTAACCATGGCTTCAATCACTCAGTGGAACTGTCGAGGTTTTCGGACGAGTTTTGATGAAGTGAAACATCTGCTTTCATTTTACTCTCCGGTGTGCCTTTGTCTACAGGAGATGAAGCTTAAACCATCAGACCTGCTTTCAGTTCGAGGCTACAGTGCATATCAGACAGATAATGCATCGGGAGACATCGGCTGTGGGGGAGTCGCTATTCTTGTCCCTCACAGTGTTCCGATGTCTTCCGTTGCGATATCCACATCTTTGCAGGCCGTGGCGGTGCGAATATCTGTGCCTGGGCCTCTTACTGTCTGCAGTGTCTATCTGCCGCCAGACGAGAACATAAGCGTCTCTGTTCTGGAGAGATTGGTTGATCAGCTGCCTTCACCCTTTCTTTTACTGGGTGACTTCAATGCTCATCATCATTTGTGGGACAGTGTCAGAATCAGCACGAGAGGTCGTCGCATAGAGTCTCTTCTGTCCTCAGCCTCTTTGTGCCTTTTTAACACCGGTGCTGACACGTACTTCCATGAGCCGACAAGATCCTTCAGTGCAATCGATTTGACCTTGGGATCACCATCGATTATTGCTGATTGGTCGTGGACGGTGTGTAACGACCTCCACGGGAGCGACCATTTTCCGATTTTGCTCTCGCATCATGTGAACATGCCATCTTCTGCCTCCCGCCCTGCTCGGTGGAGGATTGAGCGTGCGAGATGGGAGGTCTTCACATCGTCAGCAGTAATATCTTCTGCAATGGTGGCCCAAGAGTCAATCGACGCTGCTGTTTTTGAAGTCACAAATTGCATTCTTCAGGCAGCTGATCTTTCTATACCAAAAACATCTACGACACTCTCCAGAAGTCTGAAGCCTTGGTGGACCCTTGAATGCGCAGCGGCTAGGAGAGCTCAACATAAGGCCTGGTCTATGTTTTGGCGTTATCTGACCGATGCTAATCTCGTTGCATTCAAACGAGCAAAATCTTATGTTCGTTTGGTGCGTCGACGTAGCAAGAGGGAGTCTTGGATCCAGTATGTTTCATCTCTCACTTCTCGTGTCAGTTTGAAAAGTGTGTGGGACAAGATTCGTAAGATCCGGGGTAACTATAGCTCTCACCAGATCTCCATTCTCGAGAGTAACGGCTGCACATATGCTGAAGTCGGGAGATTGCTGACTGTTTGGGGGAGGCGTTTGTATCCTTCCTCCTTTCTGAGGATTAAATCCACTGTGGAACGCCAGAAAGTCTCCTTTGCGCCTTTCCGTAACACCAAATATAACTCCCCCTTCAGCATGTTTGAACTACGGGTGGCTCTGCATCGGTCCGGTGCTTCATCTGTTGGTCCTGATAACATCCACTATGACATGCTCCGTCATCTCTCGCAGTCGTCTCTCAAGAATCTCTTAATCTTGTACAATCGTATTTGGTCGGAGCAGTTTCCTGGAATCGTGGCGAAAAGCTTTTGTTCTGCCTTTTCCCAAACCAGGCAAGGATCCCAAGTCTCCCTCTAGTTATCGTCCAATTGCTCTCACTAGCTGTCTGTGTAAAGTTCTTGAACGCATGGTTAATTCCAGGTTAGTTCATTTTTTAGAATATCATCAAGTTCTTTCACCACCACAAAGCGGCTTTCGCCGTCATCGTTCACCTCACGATCATCTCCTGCACCTTGAGACATCTGTTCGCGAGGCGTTCGTACGTAGGCAGCACCTGGTTTCTGTATTTTTTGATATTGAAAACGCTTATGATTGAGCGTGGCGGCACGGTATTATCCGTGACCTCCACGCATGCGGGTTGCGAGGGAATCTTCCAACCTTAATTGTAAATTTCCTTCGCAATCGGGTGTTCCAGGTGCGCCTAGGTACGACGCTCTCGACGTTTCATCAAGAACAAGGTGTTCCTCAAGGTTGCATTTTATCTGTCACATTGTTCATCCTCCGCATTAATTGTCTTTTCATAAATCTTCCTCCTGCGGTTTCGGCTACAGTTTATGTTGATGACTTGCACATTTTCTGCTCGTCATCAAGCATGAATTTTATTGAAAGGCAGTTGCAGTCTGCGATTAACCATATCTTTAAAGCTGCGAATAGCAATGGTTTTGTTCTTTCTCCCGACAAGACAGCATGTATCCATTTCTGCCGGAGGCGCGGCCTCCATCCTGACCCAGAGCTGTATTTAAACCGTGCAGCCATGCCAGTTTTGCCGGAGACCAAGTTCCTTGGACTGACCGTCGACCATGCGCTTACGTTCCGTGCGCATGTTCGGCGGCTCAAGATTTCCTGTCTGCGGGCTCTATCTATTCTTAAGATCCTTTCAAGAGTCTCGTGGGGTGCAGACAGGATGTCTTTGTTTCGAATTTTCCATTCATTAATACGGTCAAAACTAGATTATGGTTATATCGTGTATGGCTCTGCTCGTCGTTCTGTTCTCCGGCCTTTGGACACTATTCACCATCAAGCACTGCGTCTTTGTACGGGAGCATTTAGAACATCTCCGATTCCCAGTCTTTACGCTGATGCGAATGAACCATCGTTTGAATTACGCCGTCTGCAGCTGTCTATTCAATTCTACTTGAAACTTAGATCTCTTCCAGACCATCCTTTATACGATGCAGTTTTTCATCCTCAGCATGCTCGTTTATTTGAGAACCGGCCCTCGTGCATTTCAACCTTCAGCCTTCATATGGCGGCCGTAGCCCGTGATGTAGGGCTCGACTTGTCACTTGTTGGAGAGACCAGGGGCTTTGGGGATCCTCCTTGGCACCCACTTGGTGTCATGGTTGATACCACCTTTACCTCTTTCGATAAATCCTCAACCCCTGCGTCAGTGTATCAGCAGCTCTTTGCTGAGCACCGTGCCCTTAATTCTGACTACACTCCTATTTTTACTGATGGCTCCAAAATACATGGAGTCGTTGGATCCGCTGCTGTCTGTGTTGATGACGTTTCAGTAGCGTGGATCCCAGCTGAGGCCACGGTGTTTTCGGTGGAGATGCATGCTGTGTATCTCGCCCTTCTCCATGTTCAGTCGAGTTCTCATCATTGTGCTATGGTTTATATGGATTCCTTAAGTGTCTTGCAGTCCTTGTCATCTGCAGATTGCCGTGACCATCCTTTTCTCTTAGATGTGAGACAGTTGCTTCATCGTTTTCTCGATGCCGGTTTTCGGGTTCACTTTTGCTGGATTCCTGGGCATGTAGGAATCTCTGGTAACGAGTGTGCTGATGCGGCTGCTAGATCTGCTTCTTCTTTGGTCATCACACCCTTGCCACTGTTTCACTGGGATTTCCGCTTTATCGTTCGCGACTATATCAAGCGAACGTGGCAGGGTCTGTGGGACCAACAGGTGGAAAATAAGCTGCATCGTATTAAACCTAATCTTGAAGTCTGGAAAACCTCATATCGTCGGAACCGTAGGGAGGAAGTGGTGCTTGCGCGTCTCCGCATTGGGCATTGTCGTTTCACTCACCGCTTTTTGCTGTGTGGCGACACTGCGCCGATGTGTGAGACGTGCAATTGCCGACTCACCGTCACTCATCTTCTGTGTACCTGTGTTCGTTTTCGTGATGTACGTTTTCATTTCTTTCATTCTCATTTGTTGACCGAGGACGCCGCTACACTGCAGCGGCTCCTCAATGACCACTGCAATACTGTTGCTGTTTTTTCATTTTTTAAACAAATTGACTATTTTAAACATATCTAGATTTTAGCCTTATCATCATCCTCATTTCTCAGTTTTACTGAATCAGCTAGATTTTAATCATTGTATCATGTTTTTAATACTGTTTGTTTCATTATCTTTTTTAGCCCTTCCATCGTTCTCATTTTTCAGTTTTACATGATCAGTCAGATTTTAAGCTTTTTACCACATTTTTAATACTGTTTGTTTGTCTTGTGTCTGGCACTCTTTGGCCAAACATGGCCCTTGCGCCATAAAAATTAACCAACCAACCAATGATGGTGCTTGGTTATGCGTACCAGTTGTGGCATTTGTACGTTGGTTCTCTCTGGAGAATTGGAGGTGAGCAGAAGTTGACGCCCGAGGCAAACGTACCAGAGGATGTAACGGGATCATTGTTCGTGTAGGACGTCCAAATAGACGTTGAGCTGGAGAAGGTAGGTCACCGCCAGGAGTATTCCTCCAATTCAATAGCGCCAGATGCAAGTCAGATGGTTCTAGATCAGTACGCTTTAACATTAACTTAGCGATTTGCACATACCGTTCTGCCAAACCATTTGACTTGGGATAATGAGGACTGGATGTGAGATGTTGTATCTTCCAGTCTCTTGTGAAATTATGAAATGCCTCAGAGTTATACTGTGGGCCATTGTCAGTTTCTAAGATATCAGGAATACCATGAGTGGCAAAAGTAACTTTTAAATACTTAACCACAGCTTGAGACGTTGGCTGACTTAGTTTTTAAAATCAAAATATACGGAGTAACTATCAACTACAAGACAATAATGGTCACCCTTGAAGTCAAATAAATCTCATGCTATTTGTTGCCATGGAAAACAGGGAATAAATAGGTTTCATCAGCAATGGTTCTGTGTTAAGAGCATGAGCAGTTTGTTGACACGTTGGACATTTTTGAACAAATAGTTCAATCTCTTTAGACATTCCATGCCAAAATATTATTTCTCTTGCATAATGTAAGGAAAGGCTAGTACCCAGATGACCCTGATGGATAAGTTTGAGATATTTAGGTTGAAGTACTCTAGGAATAATCAGTCGTTCAGCCTTGAACAACAGATTTTTGTATACAGATAATTCTTCTCGATAATTCCAATACTTGTGTAAAGAAACGGGCACTTCCTTTATTGTTGGTGGCCAACCTTCAAGGATGGTGGCGCAGTGGTCTAAGCGATGGCCTCTGATCATTCGTCCGAACGGGGTCCGGGTTCGAATCCCGGTGAGGCATGGATGTTGTGTTTGTCTTACGGCACTGGCTCTCTTCCTTCCCTGGAACCAGTGACCCTAAATTAGGGACGGGCGACTGCTTATAGCCCATTGAGTTGCTCACGGTGGTCGTTAAACCTCCAATCAAAAAAAAAAAAAAAAAAAAAACCTTCAAGGATAACTCTCTTGAGTTGTTGTAATTCTTCATCTGAATTAGTTGCTCCAATCAGCTCTTGAAATGTTAATGAGGGAAGCAGTATATCGAGTAATATTTCAAAAAGTTCTTGATCTTCACCAGCTGTCTCCAAAGACTCCACACTACAGTCACGACTTAGAGCATCAGGGATTGGAATATCAGTACCACGTTTAAATATTATTTTCGGCGAATACTGAAGCACATAAAAAATTTATCGCTGTAATCTAGGTGGAGCTGTATGTAAGGGTTTCTTCGCCATGACTTCTAAAGGTTTGTGATCCGTTTCAATGGTAACAGACTTGCCATAAATATAGTCATGAAATTTTTGCACCCATGATGAATGACAAAGGCTTCTTTCTCAATTTGAGGATAACGCTGTTGTGCAGATGTTAATGCTTTGGTAGAATATGCTACCGGTCTACCATCTTGGAGAAGTACAGCACCAACTGCATGAGAACTGGCATCCACAGAAACAACCACTGGCTTGTTTACATCATAATCAGCCAACTGTGGAGTATTTTGAAGATATTCTTTTAACTTACAAAAGGCTTTTTCTTGGTCAGAAGACCACTCCCATATGACATCTTTCTGTAGAAGTCTGCACATGGGTTCTGAAATACTTGAATAATTAGGTATGAATTTAGGAACATAATTAGTCATACCCATAAATCTCTGCAACTCAGTAACACAAGTGGGTACTTTTAATTTTCCAATAGCCTCAACTTTGGATCAGTCAATTTCTAGTCCACTTGATGTTAAAATGTGACCTACGAACTTAACTCTTGTTTTCTCAAATTCGTACTTGTCTTTATTCAACCGAATTCCACTCTCTAAAAGTCGATCAATGACCTTCGATGTTAAACTACGTAACTCCTTGAGCGTGTTTGCCCAGGTCAGAATATCATCCATTGAGCATTCAGTATTGCCAATGCCCTTCAATATTGACTCCATAACCTGTTGGAAAACTTCGGGTGCCGAAGCAAGTCCAAAAGGCACTCTCAAAAATGAGTATCGGCCTCAGGGTGTATTAACTGTCAAGTAATCCGAAGTACGTTTTGTTACACATAATTGCCAAAAACCCTTTTTTGCAAGTAGGGTAAAATATTTTGCTGTTTTTACTCTAGCAGCTATATCTTCCACAGTTTTGAGTGGAAAGTGACATCTTTTAATAGCCTTATTTAGATCAGTAAGGTCTAAACACAAACGAATTTTGTCTTGTTTCTTAATGATTACCAATGGGCTTACTGCAAGAGTAGGATTAGCAACAGGTACGAGAATTTTCATCTTCACCATCATGTCAATCTCCTTCTTTACCTTCTCACGAATTGCATAAGGTATTCGCCGTGGTGGATGTATAGTTAACAAAGCACCTTCTTGCAGCTCTATATCATATTTAAAATTCTTTATACAACCAATACCTTGAAAAATCTTTTCTGGAATAGGACTTACAGTTTTATGAACGTGAATGAAATCCTTATTTCTTACTATTAAACCCAAGTTCTCACAAGCATAGCATCCTAAAATGCAATTGAATCTACCCTCAACCACTAGAAAATTAAGGGTAACAGGTTTGTTTTTTATAATACACTTAGTGCTTATCTCTCCCATAACTGGTGTATACATATTATTAAAAGGGCCGCCCCGGTGGCGCAGTGGTCTAAGGCGCTGGCCTGTGATCATTCGTCCGTAAGGGGTCCGGGTTCGAATCCCGCTGAGGCATGGATGTTGTGTTTGTCTTACGGCACTGGCTCTCTCCCTTCCCTGGAACCAGTGACCCTAAATTAGGGACGGGCGACTGCTTATAGCCCATTGAGTTGCTCACGGTGGTCGTTAAACCTCCAATCAAAAAAAAAAAAAAAAAAAAAATTATTAAAAGACCTCAGTTGTTTAACTTGTGAATTTGAAATTTTCACCGATAGTTGTCTTGCCAATTCTGCAGTTGTGACATTCCCTTCTGCACCAGTGTCAATCTTAAAATTAGCGCAAATTCCTTTATCAAATAGCACCTTTGTGTACCATTTACCTTGGTAATTATTTGAGAAATTAATCACTTCACTGATATGTAAAGTATCACAGGTATATGTAGTAATGTCCTCCAAATCACTATCAGATTTGCTAATCTCATGAACTTCCTTATTTCGTGACTTGAGGGTTTTCATATTAGCTTTGCATTGGCACGCATAGTGTCCCTTCTTGGAACAGTAATTACACGTCACGCTGAAAGCAGGACACTTCTGAAATTGGTGCACAAAACCACATCGCCAACACACACCCTTTGCTTTCATGTCCACTGTGGACTTCAATCCTTCACGTATTTCTGAACAGTTGAATTCTGTAGGAACCCTTTTTTTGTTTATTCTTAATGAAATGACTTCTTTATCTTTATTCATCACTGCCCTCATTTCCTGAAGTTGATTCGAAGCTCGTTCACTAGCTCTGCATATATCAATTGCTTTACTCAATGCTAGCTCTTCTTCAGCTAATAATAATTCACAAACTTTATCTGAAAGAACACCACGCACAGTCTGGTCACGCAACAAACCATCTTGTAAATTACCAAAAGCACAATCAATAATCTTCGTTCTAAGCTTAGTTAAGTAAGAATCAAAATTCCCTTGCTCACCCTACACACAAGTAAAAAATAAGTAGCGTACATATGTCTCATTTGGTTTTGGGGCAAAGCAATCATCAAATCTTTTTTTAATCACAGCTATATCGCTCTGCTCCGCCTCAGACAAATTAAAAGTATTAAAAATCATAGTTGCCGAAGTTCCTATTGTTGACATGAAAGTAGCGGCTTCCACCTGTGGTGGTTTCTCAAAAAGTTGCATAGCAACTGCATAAAATTCGAATGATTGTTTCCACAACTTCCATTTTGCGGCTATGTTGTCAGTAGTTACTTCCAACTCTCAAGGAAGACGAACATTTGCAGAATCCATGTTACTTGAACTATAAACTCAACACAGTTGCCTCAAATTAGTCATAACACTACAACTTTTATGATCCCACAATTCTGACACCATGTAATAACATTTTAGTTATCACTCGGTAAGACAAACAGCTATTACAGATCACAACAACCACCGGGATGATGGGTGTTGCCAATCACGTTTATTCATCTACAAATTAGCTATATAAGAATACCGGAGAATATGACAACAATATATGACAGTTACCACATGTAGAACAGAATGGGTAAATAGTGTCAACTTTCACTTTAATAATAATTGAAAGAGAGGAATATTAAATCTTTATTTCTTATAAACAAATGTTCATGAAAAAGATATAACAAATGGATGGATGAAGCAGAAATTTGCTGGAAAGAAGGAATAAAAATCAATTCTGTTTTTAATTTCAAGTACTACTGCCTGTGTGAAAATCACAAATGATATTTTAGGTGACAGTTTTAGCCTTATTTGGTGGAACAACAGTAAATTCTCAGAAGTGCAGCTGGTTGTGACATGAGAGAAATGTGGTATCACAGCTACAAATTCCTGTTATTTACATTTGGCTTTTAAGTTACTGCTGACCATGCACAAAAGAAATGTTCCCCAACACCATCACATTGTTTCTTTCTCATTGATGTTAAATTTGGTGATGTTAACAATGCTGAATTTCAGTATTTTTGATAGATTTTGCCATGTTCTAAAACTTTTGCTCAGTGCAGTTTTGTAAAACAAGTAGAAAAAACATGTCACAAGGGGAAAACATAGGTGATGTATCTTTCTCGCGTTCTGAATAACTTTGCAGAAATAAATATACCATTCAAAAACAGGGAGGAATCTATGGCTATTTGCTGTGAGAGTGATATCACATGGAAACTTACTGCTGTTTGCTGAGGAGTTGTTTAAGAAAAAAATCATAGTGAGAATAATTGGCAGTAAGACATGTAACACACAAAACATTAGAATAATTCTTGAAAGCATTGAAATCTTCCTTACTCCTAACACCTGTAATACAGACGCATCTTTTAATATACCTATCATTTGGAAAGCTATTTTGAAATCTGGCAACAACTGATGCTAATACCATGTGTTTCATTCCATGGCTGATGAAGGTAGAAGTCGATACCAAAACGTCGCCCCAACACTTGCAATTTTTACATAACTGAAGCATGACATGTCGTTATCAAGAATTATTTTAAGAAAAAAATTTGGGGTAAGAGCTGCATCAGCATAAGAGCTGCAGGGTAGGCAAACTGCAGTTTTTTTTCCATAAGTGACATATCTTTTAGCCTGAAAATTGCAGTATGTTTAATCCTTGCTTGCCCCATTCCCAATCACGAGCTTAAGTTTTCCTTCTGGGGGATTGAATTCCAAATTTCAAAGCTTTTTGAAATTAGAATTTAGATGGACTGAAGGTTTCTCCTGTAATCTTATTTCCTTTTTTCTCGTGATCTTTCTCTGGCCATATTGTTGTTAAATATCATTTTATTCCACACATTTTTGTGTTTCAGCTTGTAAATGGAGACAAAAATTTCCAACAACGAAAGTTGTACAACGCGATTTTTCCTGAAGTTGTACATTTTTTTTCTTGCAAGGTTTCCTCTACTATGTACATTTTTGTTTAATATTATTTTATTCCACAACAGTGAGTTGAAAGATCTTCAGCAAAAGTACAGCACAATATAACCCCCGTTTTCAAATCCAATAAAGAAATTCTAGGTTCAGATGACAGAGTATTTTTAATTCCAGTTATTATTGAAGTTGCTGTAGTAGATAGGCTAGGGTTTTTTTGTTTAGGTAGAAGAAATATAAGGTGATGAGTTCCTTTTCTCTCTTTTTTATTTTTTTGTTTCTGCATGAGCAAATTTTCATTGTTTTTCATACCTTGTAGTTATGCTGTGCTGTCCAATGACCATCCCGCATATTATTTTGGGTTACCACTATATCCTTCACAGACTGGTTAGAAACTTTCTGCTGTGGGGATGTTGCCTTTTACAAATAACTGTAACTGGTATTGCTTTGTGCAGTTGTCAGTGTGAGCTTCATGGTTTACTATTTTTTACTTAATACATGTGAGGGAGCGCCATTGAAAAATTGCTTCTCAAATGTGCTTTTAGCACAATGAGTTTTGGTGTCATAACTGTAACTGGAGAAATGAATGGTATCAGAATACCAAAACTTATATTTTAAAGTGTTTTGGCATTTCTGTGCATATGGCCAAAAGGTTTTTCCTAACCTTTTGTTAAAATTACAATGCATTTGCAGATTATGAAATTAATATTTCTCTTTTTGTCTGAAATCTGAAGAACAATATGAAGTGTTGCTATTAAATTTTGTTGACTGCACAAAGTGGTGCAGTCTATAATTTGATCATGATTGTGTGTGTGTGTGTGTATGTGTGTGTGTGTGTGTGTGTGTGTGTGTGTGTGTTTGTGCAGAATGGATGGCAGAAAAGCAAATTTCATCATGTGTATCGTGTAATAATTTTAAAATGTTAGCAAAGTTTTGAGTTCCTGTTACTTATTACTGATCTTGTGTTAATCTGCAAAAGGTTTCAGTGTCACATGTTGCTTAAGAAAATACAGGAATATCATAATACACCTAGAAAAAATCTAACTGAACCCAAATGTAAATTAAAAATCTTAAAATATAATTCATCTCATAATGAAAATTTAGATAAATATTAAAACAGTGTTTTTTGCATGCTTCTAGGTGGGTGTATCCTTGCTCATTCATAAATTTTTCAGATGTGATGTCTAACTGAGCAAGTTAGGTAATTCAAAAGGATTGCCCCAATTACAAATGACAATAATGTGTTTATGAAGATAAATAGACAGATCTATGATATCCCTACATAAGAAAGAAGGAAGTTTAGAATTTTATCGGAACCTATTGCTGTGTTGCTATGGTGATGTAGGAAAGTGAGCTGCCCGTACGCCAAAGCCAGTGGGAAGAAATGGCGACCACAGCAGAAAAGGCTGGATTTTGAAAAGTGTGATTTCCTCAGGTCTCCGGACCTTACTCCTTGTGACTTCTTTTTGTGGGGGTATGTCTAAGACCATGTGTATATGCCACCTTTGCCGAGAACACTGCAAGAATTAAAGATGCGCATTCAGCTTGCACTGGCATCAGTGACTACGGACATGCTTCATAATGTATGGCATGAAATGGATTACCATTTAGATGTCCGCATGATCCAAGGGAGTCACATAGAACATTTGCAAGGTATGGAAACAAAATTCTAAACTTCCTTCTTTATTGTGCAACAATGTGATCACTGTATCCATGTTCATAAACCAGGTATTGTCATTTGTAATCGTGGCAATCATTTTGAATTACCCTGTATTACATTGATCACTTTATTAAAATCATTCATTGTCATATCAAAATTTGGAATATCTTGACCCTCCAAATTATTTTCTGTGGATTGATGTTAATGTATTCAAACTGAGGAGGGATCAAGTGCTTTTGAACTTTTACATGAATCTTCTTGTTTTATGATCAGTTGTTGCTGAAAATATGTAGCATGGATAACCTGCTGTTTTAGAAAGCTACAGTTAAAAAAACTGTGGTAGTAATAACATTGGTAACCAGTGTATCAGTTTTTATTTACTCATAAATGCAATGTGTTCATTCAGAATTGTTTATGAAAATGGTAATTTTGTCCATTTTAATTGTTTCCCCGTGCATGTACATAATCACAACAGTGTCTGGTTATCTATGGTTATATTCTTTCTTGGTTAGTGACTGCATTGATTTATCAACCTCTTTAATGAAAGATTGTCCACTTCAAAAAACAGCTTTTTTTTATGACAAACTCCCCCTACCTAGGCAAGAATGTGGTTTGATAAATCCCTTTACTATTATGTCTGTAAAAGAAAATCTTCCAAGGTGGACAGTTTTCTGCCCTCTTAGTACAATCACTATTAGAAAATAAGTGTCCATTTCTGTAAGGAGTTACAAGATTTGGCAGTGTGTGTACATGAGGATGTCAAACACATGTTTTCACTGTATTTGAAGATATATGTTTTGTTTCCTTTTCTTCTAGTGCACCTGGGTACCCTGAGCCAAGAAGTAATAGTACATCACTCCCTCATAAGTTTGATCACCCTTGGTTTCAGACACTTATTATGTTCATTGGTAAGTATCCTAAAGTATTGTGACCACATATAGTTTTTAAACCTTTTGCTAAAACGTTTTGTTACTCATTATTATCACATTTTGATTGTTTCATTTCTGTCTTTGTATTGAAGGAACTTTTAGATACACAAAATGGTAACTGTTTTTTTTTAATAAATGTTATTTATGCATACTAAATAACAATTCTTGAATTCTTAGCTTCTTTGAAAATAGGCTAAGTGCTTCACTTTGATGTAAGAGATATTTAAAAAATAAAATATTGCACTTAAGTACATCCAATCCTCAAATAACACAGTTTCAAGGTATGAAGTGCACAGTGGCGTTGCATGCCCATTTAGGCTGGGTGTGCGCTGTTATGGGAAAAAACACACACAAATTTTATTATGTACCCCGAGCTGCAAAATTCATGCATTGATTTTAAACATACGAAAGCTTTTCTTTTATTTAGCGGTCATCTAATTACTTATAATAAAGATCTTTACATACACTCCATTGTAAGAAAAATGTGAATTTCCTGTGCAAATACTAGTGATGAACGAATTTTCGGTTATTTTTTTTTTTTATGAGTTTTAAATACAAGATGAGGCTTACCTTCTTTAACCCACTTTACATAATCTGCAAAAGCTCTAGCAGAAGATGGATCACTCAGTACATCGTCAACCTAAATGAATATCAAAATTCAAATTGTATATTTAAATCTGTGCTCATAAACACATCGATTCACACAGCGACGAAAAGACAGAAAAACAGTAACTCGTAGAGGAACGTTGAATTGTGTTTATGACTTTACGCTATTCCAAACACAAACGAGTATGACTAGTGGTGCATTTTTAAGTGTGCACACCCTGGGAAGTTTAGCCTCTGTGTTGAAACCACAAGGAAATAAAAACATAACCTGTAGCACTATCTGGAGAGCTTTGTATTAGAGCTGCTTTAATGACCTGGGGTGTCCGCTGGTAAAATAACACTCCTTCAGCTACAGATATTACTTACTACATTTTGTTTATTGAATGAAGCAACGAACGTTCTCCTCTTCATGAAAACATTGCACAAGGGAATTAATTTTAGCCACACATGCAAAGTCTTAGGACAAACTTCGGTGAGTCTTATTAGAAATACATACCCCCTCCACCCCTCCTAAAAAAACCCCAATATAATAGCAACTCATATCACAATGCTGAATTGCAGTGCTCCATGGGACTGCAAGCGGTGCTTATTTTGGCTAGCACACCCTAAGAATTCTGCTGTGACGTTTGAAACCACAGGAAAATAAGAATGTGACCTGCAACACCATCTGTGGAGCTCCTGTACCACAGTTGCTTGAACATCGTCGGATGTGTGGACGTGAAACTGCATACCCAGCGATCTTAGCACGAATATGACATGCTTACTGAATGAACCTTTTCTTCTTAATGAAAACATTATATGGGAAAATTAATTTTAACTCCCCACTTGAAGCCTTGGGACAAACTCTGGCGAGTTTTATTAAAAATAAATCCGAAAAAAATAATATCGATAATATAGGTTAAATTGTGGCTCTGTGTGTGTGTGCGCTGCACACCTAGCACACCCCAAATATTAGCCCCTAAAAGTGCAACTGGTTTTAAAGCAGCATTATTAATTGTGTCATTCATCATGATTTTTCCATGCCTATGGAAAGATGTAGGAAGTGAGAGAAATATTGTGGGCTGTGCTGACTTCTGCCATTCCCATATCCTTAAATACCACAAGTTCATGCATGTTATATCAGTCAATCAGTATTTTCCTTGATGCTATTTGCATATGTGTTTCACTCACAACTCCAGTGGTCTCATTGCCAAAGTTAAACAATTTTTGTAACTTTGGAATACATGCACTGCCAAAGTGGAAACATGAGCAGAGAACAGGAACATGACGAGAATAAGAAGCACAGACAAGAGACAGTTGCCTCTGAATTCTCAGTGTGTAATGACTGGCTTTTTGATCCAAGTGAAAGTATGATAATGTAAAAGGGAGTAATCATCAAACATTTATTGGAAACTAAATTAATATTTTATGGGATTTTTCTAAGAAAATGTTACAGATTTATATCACAAATTTTTGGAGAAAACTCTTCTCCATTTTCAGGTAGTTGCTTGTTATCACTC
Source organism: Macrothele yani (assembly GCA_039090855.1). NCBI lineage: Eukaryota > Metazoa > Arthropoda > Arachnida > Araneae > Macrothelidae > Macrothele > Macrothele yani. The sequence continues at coordinate 7,818,181 of CM077022.1, read as the reverse complement.
TTTTTTTCCATTACTATCATGATTAACCTCGACAGTTACGTTTTTTTTTTTTTTTTATATAAGATCTTGCGATTCTTGCCAGATGTTAATGACAAACCTTTACAACAGCAGTTCTGTCTCTCTCAAAGTGTGCTCCATGGAACCCCAAGGCTCCGCAATGCTTCCCGTGAAAACTCTGTGACACTGTCATGCTCAACAACGAACACACACTGGAAAAATTCACATAATTTCTCAATTTCCATATACAATGAATGCACGTAATGCTTCCTTCAAGCATTTACCATATTAGAAGCCGTGCATAGTTGTCCTTTATCACTGGTACAGCGTGGCAGCGGTTTAAAAACAGGCAGGCAGAACAAAGCACAACCTATCGTCATTACCACTGAAAGTCTGATGTTACTGTGGTGTCCTTGCCTCCCATATCTTTCTCTCATGCTTGCATGTTGTCAGGCCCGATGATTGAAATAGCTGTATTGATGTGCCTCACACGGGTTAGTTCTCAGAATAATGATACCACTCCTGAAACAGTGAACTGGTGCAACGCTTCCTCTCCCTGGGGCTGTTCTTTGTTGCAACACAATCTACATAATCCAAGTAATGCGACAGAGTGGACGAAGAGCTGGACATGCGGCTGCAACTCTCCTCTGTAGAGCCAGACATAAAAGAATTTTGTAAGGAGAAGAAACAACTACACTTATCACACTGAGGTCAGTAATTCAATCATTTTTCGTACGAATACTTGCCATGCATTTGCAATTTAGTATTTTCTTTATTTTGATCTCTATTGGTTTTATTATGAAAGAAATGTAGAATATCCAAAACACTAAAAGTGTTACATATATGCTATTAAATAAAACCAATACTTCTCAGATTTTTTATAAATAAAATTCTTAAATCTTCACTCACTGCCTGTAAAAACACAATTTTACACCGAATATACCCTGAAGAGCAATTGAATTAGAGACAGCTGGCGTTATGCAAATGTGACACTGTGGGCAGCCCTGTAAACGAAAACGACATGACGTATGCAGCGATCCGACAATATAAGGAGTGATGCAACGGGAATTAGTAAGAGTCAGACGCAATATGGGTAAGACGAAGGATCTAAGCGCATTTGATCGTGGGCAAATTGTTGGGGCCCGACAAATGGGTCACTCCATCTCGGAAGTCTTGCAAGCACTGGGATTTTCACGAGCCACTGTGTCACGGGTGCACCGTGAGTGCATCGAATCCGGTAAAACCATCCCTGCAAGGGCCAACTGCCGTGGACAACAGCGTGTGGATGAGCGGGGTCATTGTCAGCTAGCTTGCATTGTTAACAGTGGATAGACGGGCCACAGTGCAAGAAATCGCTCGGCAATTTAACGCTGGTGCATAAAAACGTGTAAGCAGCCACACCATCCAGAACCATCTCCTTGCTATGGGGTACAGAAGCCATCGTCCTACGAGGGTACCGCTGCTGACCGCACATAACAGGGTGCAAAGATTAGCATCTGTGCGGGAACATCGCCACTGGACCCTAGACATGTGGGAAAATGTTGCCTGGACTGATGAGTCGAGATTCACGTTGGTACATGCGGATGGCAGGATACGAGTACGGCGCAACCCACATGAAGCAATGGATTCTTCTTGCCAGCAGGCTACTTTTCAAGCTGGCAGGGGTGGCATTCTCGTATGGGGATTGTTTACATGGACTGAAATGGGACCCCTGGTACGTGTGACGTGTTTCACAAGCCAACGTTACCGGGATATCCTGGATGACCATTTGCTCCCGTTTGTTCATCTTCAACATCCCACTGAGGACTTCATCCTGCAACAAGACAATGCACCATACGATCACTCCCAAATTGTATCCGAATGGTTGGATGAACACTCCGTCGACATGACCTCGCTTCCTTGGCCAGCTAGGTCACCTGACCTCAATCCCGTCGAGCACATCTGGGATGCCATCGAGAGAGATGTTCGAGGCTCTGACCCCCCTCCATCAAATCTTCGTGAACTGTGGGAACTTGTTCAGGGGTTGTGGATCCGTATGGCTTCCCAACGCTTCCAGTGTCTTGTCGAGTCCTGCCGAGACGAATCGCCGCGGTCATCAGGGCGAAAGGTGGTGCTACATGTTACTAGACAGGTATCTCTAATTCAATTGCTCTTCAGTGTATTACCTCGGGGCACTCCGTGGGTAATGGCGCTCAGAACAGCAACAAGGGCCACTGTGAATCTTGGAGAGGTGCCAGCTAGTTCTGTGTTACATTGGCGAAAGGACCCCAACTCACTGGGTTTTGTTCCAGATCCTTAGGTTGAATGACCAACTGGAACTGTCAGTTGTGGGCTAATCCCCCACACTGATGTACTTACCTGATTAAAAAGACACAAAGAAATGAAAAAAAAAATGACTGAAGTGTAGGATACAGTGGACCTACCACACTTGAGGACTGTCCACCATGGAATAGACCAGGAAATTCTAAAAGGTGCATGAGAAAGAAATCACGGTTGAGTGAGTGTAAGATTGGTGTATGGAATACTAGAGGTATAAATGGCAAGATGAATGAGATGATTGAAGAAATGAATAAGTATAAATTGGATGTGCTATGTGTAAGTGAAACCAAAAATAAGGAAATTGGGGTAGAAGAAGTGAATGGCATGGTGTGAGAAGTGAATGGCAATGTGAGTGTGTGGTCTGGAGTATTGGATAATGTGAGAGGACAAGCTGGTGTAGGTCTGATTTTAAGTGAAAAGATGAACAACTTGATTATGAACAACTTGATTCAATACAGTTGCGTAAGTGAGAGAATTCTCTGGATTCGTTTGAAAGTGAAACTTTAGAGAATTGTAATTGTTGTAGTGTATGTTCTTTGTGACTCGGAACCTTCTGATAAGAAGGAAGATTTCTGGAATGAGCTAAAAGCTGTTTTGAGCCAGTTTGGTGCTAAAGAAAAAGTTTTAGAGGTTCAACTTATATTTTGTTTAAGAATTAACTTAGTAATAGATCACAATATACTCAAATTGATCAATTTATTTCACCCATCACATATATAAAATCAGGAGTTCCACAAGGATCTGTACTTGGCCCACTATTATTTAATATATATATTAATGACATCTTTAATATTGAATCTAACTCTCACCTTATTCTTTATGCCGATGATACAACACTCCTCTTTTCGGGATCAATTATATAATCTATTAGTGAAATAACATTTTTATCCACTACTGAATTATCGAAGTACACTGACTGGTTGTCTTCCAATGAATCAGTAATTAATTACAATAAATCTAAAGCCTTACTTTTTTTCCAGACAAAAACCTAATCAAACTATTAATTTTAACTTTTCTATTCAAAATAATCAGATTGAGTTAGTTAATAATCTTACTTATCTGGGTATTGTTTTTCATAATGATTTAAAATGGAATCTGCATATAGACATTTTATCGAAAAAAATATCCAGAAATATAGGAATAATTAGTCATATACTGACAAATCTTTCTGTTAAAACATTAAAATTATTATTTTATACATTAATTCATCCACACTTCGATTACTGCTTACTATCTTAGGTTCAAACAACACTTACTAATATTAATCAATTACAAATTCTTCAAAATAAATACATTCGATTAATAGATTCTAAATATAATTTAAATGGTGACAACTTCCTAGGGCAAAATACGTTCAGATATTCCAGAGCCAACCCGAACAAATATAATATTCTAACAATTCAGCAACTGTTTCACTTTAACAAACAAATTAAATTAAACCTTGGACAGGAGCTCATAGAAATTAATACTGCTACATACCATTATAATATTCGTAACCAAGCTTTGTTGAGACTAACTACACCTAGAACACAAACTACTAAACAAAGCCTAATTTATTCTGGTCCGGAGTTTTGGAACTCTTTGCCTGCAGAATTAATATCTATTAATAACTTCAATGTGTTTAAAAAGAAATTAAAACACTACTTAACAACTGACATCCATTTATTAGTACAAGATGGTAGAGATGAGCGTTATTTCACTACCTGTGATTTGATCACGGTTACCGAAAAGTCACAGGTAGCGCCTGCTACTGAAAACCGTGAGTAACAGTGATCGTCCAATAAGCGTTCCTCACTCTGTTATTGCTACCCATCATGCTCTTCGTGATTTTTCACAGCTCCGTCTTAACTGTTACGGAGTGAATTCTGCTCCTGTAGCTGTTACTCGTTATCTGCTGTTGCGTTTGGCAGCTGCCTGCTATTTGTGATTTTTTCACAGCGTTGTTTCTGAGCTCATCGTTCTCGCAGTGAGTGGGGTTAAAAATTTTTGAATTCGGAGAAAATAGTGAATTGTGAACGTTACTTAGTAAATCTTTAGTAGCTTCATCCATTTCAAGGCTGAAAAAAAATGCTGCCTCGTTTCTTTCAAAGTTGCAACATACCATGTTAGGTACAAAAGAACAGTGTGTTTTAGATAATCTGAATCCAAAATTTAACTAACCGCGAAAAACGTATAAAAGAATTACGCATAATTCAACTGAAAAAGCTGTAAAAACTACAGCAAAATATCAGAATTCGCGCAGAATTACCTATAAAAGTTTAAAACAAGTTTAGGACATAACGGACTTTTGGGCACAAATCTTTAGAGGCCGTACAAAAATTGCAGTTTCTTGGCGCTGTGAGGGGAATTGAATGGAGATAACGTTCCCAGTAAGACAAACGACAATTACAATTGAATTTAAAAAAAATTACAAAGCACAAATTTTGAAGATGAAAATCCGTTTTTTGGTGTAAATATGAGAAGGACAATATCCGAAAACTTGAAAATTTCGTCGTCCTGGATCGGGATTGCATAGCACATAATCATGAATATGGATTACATCATATTCATGATTACATAACACATTTCTTAGGTTTCAACGAAACAAAGCAATTACATCAGAACTCATACTATGTTCGGAAAAAGACGACAAACAGGGATTTTTTTATAACGCTGCACTTTTACTTAGGTACTAAATGTTTACATAACATTTCAAGTTATTAATATTTCTCTCTTACTTAATTAGGCACTAAATTACTATGCCTCATTCGTAGGACCTTTTGACAGTCTTTCTTCTACCGATGTTATATTCATAAAGTGTACGTATCAACTCATGGTAATAATATTGCGCTTTTACTTAAGCACTAAACATTATTTCACAGGACCTATGCCTTTTTAACAGTTTTTGTTCTATCGATGCCACATTCATAACAATTAGGTATCAACTGAAGTTAATAATATCCCGCCTTTAATTTTTCACTAAAAACTTTCTCACGTTCCCTAGGCCTAGGCCGTGGCCTTTTTAATAGTTTTTATTCAATTAATGTCGTATTCACAACTATTACTTATCAAGTGAAGTTAATAATATTCCGCTTTTACTCAGGCACGAAATATTCATTCGTTACCCTATGCCTAGGCTTTTTAAATAGTTTTTACTCAATGTCATATTCGCAACGTTTATGATTCAAATAAAGTTAGTAGCATTGCGCTTTTACTTTGGCACTAAATGTTATTTCACAGGCCCGAGGCCTTGACATTTTTAACAGCTTTTGTTCTATCGATGTCACATTCATAACAATTCCGTATTAACTCAACTTGGGTGTAGGATCTCAGATCAGATCTTCAGTAGAGGATTTTATGAAGGGAGTGTCTGACCCCAGGTCTTAAACAACCCTTAGAAGTAGGAAGCTAGGAGATTTGGGCTAGAGTGCCCGATAGAAAAGTGACAGAAGATAAGTAGAAAGGGGGAGGAAGACGCCCTTATTTATTACCGGGGGCCAGTACCCGGGATCCGACGGCTTAACGTGCCCATCCGACGCACGGCGGATATTTAGTGGATCGAGCGTTCGTACCTGCCGAACCTGAGGTCCTTTCCGTGGCAGTCACGAACGTTGCCCACTAGGCCACCCGCGGCCTGGGTGTAGGAGAACTGGCCACAAACATTTTAAGGGGCCGTATAAAAATTACGTTTTTGACCGCCTCGTGGCCACGACCCCACAACAGAGGTTGGCAATCTAAGTCATATAAAGCTTCCGTAATTTCGTCTTTTCTTAATTGCGATAATTAATGTAATTCTTTACAACAAATGTTTGATCTGCATCTCAACAAAATATTTTAGGGTTTTCAAACTACAAGTCTGACAATTATCAGAGTGCATGTGACTACTCGGCAACAAAACTGTCGGGGGGGGGTTATACCAAAAGTGGAAAATATAAAAGAAAATCTCGTCCGATCGGGAAATTTTCAGCATTTACAAGCTACAACTCGTCGACACATTATCTAAACACATATGCCTACTCTGGAAACCTACCGGGGGTGGGGGTGGGGGGGGGTGGCATACCAAAATTGTAAAATATAAAAAAAAATTCTCGCCCGATCGGGAGATTTTCAGCATTTACAAGCTACTACTCGACACATTATCTGAGGGCATGTGCCTACTCAGAAAACCTGTCGGGGGGGGGGGGTAATACCAAAATTGTAAAATGTAAACAAATTCTGGTCCGGTCGGGAGATTTTCAGGCATTTATAAGCTACAACTCGACCCATTATCTGAGCGCATGTGCCTACTCTCGAAACCTGTCGGGGGGGGGGGGGGGTAAATACCAAAATTGTAAAATAGTAAAATATGAAGAATTTATGGTCTGATCGGGAGATTTTCAGCATTTACCAGCTACAACACGACACATTATCTGAGCGCATGCGCCATATTATACTGTTTATTTAACCCCCCCCCCCCCCCCCCCCACACACGCACAGGTATCCTGAGTAGGTACACCTCAGATAGTTTGCTGAGTTGTAGCTGGTAAATGCTGAAAATCTCCCAATCAGACGAGGAATTTTTCATATTTTACACTTTTGGTATTAACCCTCACCCCCCACCCCGACAGGTTTGCTGAGTAGGCACATGCCCTCAGATAATGTCTATTTGTAGCTTGTAAATGTCAAAAATCTTCCGGTCGGACGAAAAATTCTTTATTTTTTACAATTTTGGTATCCGCCCTCACCCCGACAGGTTTCCTGAGGCAGCAGATGCCCTCAGATAATGCGAGACGCTTTTCTCCTTCCTGGTATAAACAATATCCTGATATAGAGTAAAGCATCGTTAAAGATACTGCTTATTGCTTTGAGTTTGTTTTCTTTTCCCCGAAGGTCCAGACAGGGAGAAATTAGATTGTACTTGGAATGAAACAGGTGTAAGGCAATGACACAAAATGAAGAGTGTGGGTAAATATAAATTAGGAAAATTATCCCAGCATTTCTCTTTTAAAGCTCACAAAGCTGCACTAGTGGATTGTTGCCATTTTTCACAAAAAGATAAACACGTCGATATTCTTTTAGACAAAAATAAAAGGGCTAGTGTAATTTTCAAGAAGAACATGATAAAGAATTTAATACTAAAGTTTTAAATATTTTATTTGATGTTGCCAGAACATTGGCCAGGCAAGGCATTGCTCTTTGCGGAAATAAGTCAGATGAAAATGGGAATTTTCGTCCAATCGTAGTTTAATTTATCGTCATTGCTTGATAATGAAGAAATGGTTAGATAAAAAGAGACTAGACAAAACCCATCGGAATCGACGGTTAGTTTTTTTTTTTTTTTTTTTTTTTTTTTCTGAAAAGAATAAACTCATATAATGTATTTATTTACACATTAGAAAAAATCCTGCAGAATTGACAATCATCACCTTAGATTTCACTGTCTCTACTTTGCGTTTCAGTGTTCCACTCTCCAGCGACATCAAAGTCCTGCTTCAAATAAAGATTTTACTGAGTGAATTGGTTTTTAAATTGAGCTGCACTTCCATCAGAAAAAATTTTTAACTTTTCTATTTCTGGAAATTTGGCCTTTAATGTAGCTATAGCAATTTTTAAGGCCTGCACAGCATTTTTGTAATGGTTGAGCTCATTACTTATTACAGCTACAGTATGCTTAATATTTCATGCACAACTGGTAAATATACAGTAGTTATTTGCTGGTGCCTCCAGTGTCCACTCTGGATTTCATCTTGGGAGATAGTACTGTAATTTTCAAAAAAATCAATTTGGAGCAGACCTTCATTTGGTGACTGAACTGTTCTTACAAAAGAATGAATTTTATAATAATGTAACTGATTATGAAGCACAGTTCTTCAAACAGAACCATCAATCTCAACCACTTTTTTGAAACCATCTATATCTTTCCATGTTACAAATGTGTCTATATGTATCTCTTCAACACACATGCAAACATCACTTTTACAGTCTGTGCAAAATCCAATCATGCAGTTCTCATTTTGAATGCTGCAGCACAAAACACTCATCAGTTCTATTTCATTTGAAGGAAACTTTGGGAAATTGGAATTTTGCTGGCCAAGGATTGTATAAAAATTTAAATTTGCATGATATTTGCAAGCACATAATTCCGTGGTGTTTACAAAATTAATGTCACATATCCAGGACACAGGTCGTAAAACTTAGTTTTTTAATTAAAATGTTCTAATTTTCATTTTTGAACTGTGTGAAAGCATCACTTATAGTCATTAGCATGTGTCTTTTTTGTATTAAATTGTGCCTCCTTGATAGTGAGTCCTTTATTGATTTCACACATTCCCTGGTACCTGTCTACTTACAATATATCATTATGGCATAAAAATCTTTTTTTTTGTGCTATCTGATATACAGCGTGAAGTCTTTTCTTTTTCATTAAACAGAGTTGTGGCAATGTTAGGCAACACCTCAGTACCAAAGTGTGACTTTCAATAATGTCACACACGTCACACCTCAGTTTTTTCTACATGACTTTTTCTACACTTATTCAGACTGCTGACAGTCAAACTTCCACAAAGTTTGAAATTTCTACACAAAGGGTATGTTAGTATAAACTATCTTTATGGTCATTTCAGTCAGCAGACTAAAAAAAAATGACGGTCAGCAGACTAAAAAAAAAATGTTTTTAAATTTTCAATTATTTTTAAGTGTAAAATATGTTATTACAAAGTGTTTTGGACTCTGCTACATCTAGCAAATACAACTGCAAGTGAAAAACAGTTGTCAAAACATTTCCAGAACTGGTATTAGAATTGTCTAATTACTAAATGTAAATTCTACCTTTTGTTCTGGATGTTTAAGACTGAAATGCAAGGAGACAATGATTTATATAGCATTTTTTGTTGTGAATTCAAATTCTATGTAGTACTCATACCTTCAATTTGATGTATCATAAATAATAATATGATACAATTTAATTTTTTTTCCTGTTTGTCCACTTTTTCATGGAATGGCTGTAAAGAATTCTTCTTTTGAGGAGTGTGTAATCATTGCTCTTTTGATTAAAGTTTTAATACTATTGTATTTCTGTGTGTATGGATGTGTTGAATTATATGGAATCAGAACAGGAATAAATGACTGTTTTCTATGTAGTCTGTATTGTAGTTGGTCTCTTTGCTTGACAACTTTAACATCAAGGAAGATCAAAGTATTCTCCTCCTCATGTTCTATTGTCAACGTTGGATAGATATTACCAAATTGCTGAGTTAATGATTCAAGTTCATAAATACTCATTCGTGACAAAATAAAAATGTCATTCACATATCTACAGTAAACCAAAGGAGTTTCTTCCATTGTACAGATTATTTGTTCCTCAATATTGCTCATAGTCACTTCTGCAAACAGATTTGACAGAGGGGAACCCATTGGGCCTCTATTTTTTTGTTTGCAATGTTCTCTTCAAATTTGAAAATATTATTTTCATAAATGTATAACAAAACTGCTTTTGATTCTTGAAATTGTGTGTTATTAAGATTTTTGTCCTGTTTTAATTTTTTAATAATGTTTTCAATTGCTTCCGGTGCAGTGGTACTTGGAAAAAGGGCCTTGACATCCATACTTGCTATAATCCTGTAGATCTTGGTTTACATTTTTAATTATATCAATAAACTCATAAGTATTATAGTTTTTACAGTAAATTGTGTTTTCACATTTTTTTAGATGCGCGTTGATCTCAAAGTCAATACCAAAAGCAACAGTCTTTTTTCGTGCTTAAATATTGTAATACTCTATTGTGATGTTTACAATCATAATATCAGTACTCACAGTTTCTTATTTTGTTTCTTTTTCTGTATTCAAAAATTACAAAAAAGTAGTTCAGCTCAGGGTTCCCCCTGAACTTGATGAACAGGTAAATAATTTGATGTCATGGCTATTTCTAGACTTGATGTATTACAAATTTCACTAAATTATAGGATTTACTTGGGAATAAAAGGATATTACTTACAGTCGAATTTTCAGGTAGCATCCCTACCCGTCCACAAGACTACACTATAGTAGGTGTTGTCATTCGTGAGCTAAATACCCCTTAGGTTAGTAGGTGTCCAACCTTATGCTGGAATTTAGCTCACGAATGGCAACATCTACTATAGTGTAGTTTTTGAGGAATCCTAGGTTTTTTTTTTATTGGAAGTTTAACGACCACTGTGAGCAACCCAATGAGCTATAAGCAGTCACCCGTCCCTAATTTAGGATCACTGGTTTCAGGGAAGGGAGAGAGCCAGTGCCATAAGACAAACACAACATCCATGCCTCCCTGGGATTCGAACCTGGACCCCTCTCGGACGAATGATCAAAGGCCATCGCTTAGACCACTGCACCACCGGGAGGCTTTTTGACATTAACTCTGCTGTATATACTATTAGAATGCTAGTTACTTTATTTCCTGTAGACTCTGCATTCTTCTGTATGGAGGTCTAGTCCACAATTCGGTAACACATTTCTTATGTTAATTATTAACTGCCGATTTAGGTCGTGCCGGTGTGGCAATTCCCTCCAAATAATACACACACATGCAAGCTATAGATATACCTTCACAGAAATTTCCCCAACAGGGAGGTAATCAGTTGCTTAAATATAGTCTTATATTTGTCCACAATTTATATGATCCCCCCTTCTCCATTCCCTACAAAAATCATCAGGTATTAACCACTTTACAAAATCTGATAGATATTATGACTATGACTACCGACTGAAATTTCTGTCAGAGAACTTTACGTGGGCTGTGCCCATATCTTCTGTCGGAAAATTATAAAGTTCATAATTTTGTAATCTGTGGCAGACAGTAGTATCTCAGTTATACATTTTACTATGGAATGGCTTAAAAAACATGTGACTGAAATTTCAAAATATTAAATACTATTGTACAATTTTAAATGCTTCCAAAAAAGAAAAAAAAAGGGGAAGAGGGCTCGCAATTTTAGAATATGCAAATAAATACTTTGTTCGCTACCTGTCCATTCTATTTTGTTCTTGCCTGTCTATTTTGACCTTTAATTTTTTTTTGTTTTTTTACATTATAAAACAAGGTAAGAAATTCTGCATGATTTCATATTTTCAATATATGAAAGAACTCTTACCTTTGAAATATTAGGTAGTAAATCCGAATGTGTTCTTATATTCAACACCCTTAGAACACATTATTTACTTATAATACTTGGCCCTTTTCAAAGAATTTTGTTCACTAGTTGATTTACCATTAATGCTGGGTAAAATATCACTACTTTCTGTTTGTTTTAATTTTTTTGAATTTGGAGAAATTTGTGAATTGTGTGTGAACATTAGATGATAAATTTTTTGTTGCTTCGTCCATTTCAAGGCTGAAAAATAAATGCTGTCTCATTTTTTTCAAAGTTGTAGCACCATGTTATGTATAAAAGAACTGTATATTTGATAATCTGAATTCAAAATTTAACCTATAAATCGCATAAAAGAATTACGCATAACCCAACTGAAAAAGCCATTATAACTACAGCAAAATATCGGGGTTAACGCAGATTTATGTTTAAAAGTAAAAAAACATATAACCCAGGATCCGCTGTTTTATGGCCAACCCACCGTTCCATTAAGTGATTCTGCTATCAGTTACTTTACTCGTTCGTTAGTCGTTACTGGTGCACGAATTCACGGAAGGGAAACAAATAACAGGTCGTAAACTGTGATTCCAATCACAGTTAAAAATCACTGTTACTTTTGAGTAGCAGTCACAGTTAGCGCCGTGAACACCAAGTAACAGGTAAGCTCATCTCTACAAGATGGGAGTTTGATTGACAGGGATTATTCGACTGAGGGGGGAATGCGAGGGACTTACCAGGTGAAGATTCAGTGACCAAGGGACGGGGGATCTATACAGTGAGGATTGGGGGGGGGGGCACTCATGTTTTTCATTACTTTAATATTATTTTTCCCTTGATGAGATGTTAATTCAATATTATGATTAGAAGTTTAATTTGATATTTGTTTCCCATTTTGACTCTGTTGCTGTTATATCAATGTTCTTGTCTCGACTTAAACCTAGGGAGATCAAGGCTGGTCAGGTCTCCTCGAGGCCTTTTCCTTGATCTTCCTTGCTGTTATTTTTATGTTTATGCTTAACTATTCAGAATTATTAATTTTAATATGTAACAGCAAGATCAATAAATGAAATGAAATGAAATTAGTAGGCAAGTGAATTCTTCATTGAAAGTAATGGCTGCTTTATGAGGCTTTCACAGGAATGATGTTCTCAAGAGAGTCCCGTATGGCTGTGTATGAAAGTGTAATTGTCCCTACTCTGATTTATGGCAGTGAAACCTGAGTGCTACAGAAGAAACATAAAAGTCATTTGTGTGCTGGAGAAATGCGTTACTTATGAGGTGTGTGTGGCAGGACACGTTCTGATTGTGTGAGGAATGAAGTTGTGTTGCAGTTGTATAATGTGAAGCAAAATGTTGTTAGCAAGGTGGAGACCAATATGCTTCGGTGGTTTGGCCATGTTGAAAGAATGAATGATGAGATGCTTACTAAGAAAATCTCTTTAGCCCAAGTGGCAGGAAGGAAAGGTAGAGGAAGGCCAAGGAAGTCATGGGAGGATCAGATTCAGGAGTGTCTGCATGAGAAAAAGATTATGAGTATGAAGTATAGAAGATCTTGTGTGTGGCGTGTGATGGATGTGAGTGAAGCCCGAGTTGTATATCAAAATCGTTGTAAATGGAGAAGTTTGATACAGCAACAGTAAGTAAAAATTATTTGGTAATTTGTATTACTTTTTGGAGCTAACCTCTGAATATCAGAGAACAGCTTAGTGATATGTATGTATGTATGTGTTTGTATAAATTTAAGATTTCTTTTTATTGGCAGGTGGATAATTACCGTAATCATGAATTTTAGTAAAGTTCTTATGCAGTTAAGTAGTCGTCATGTATTCAGACAAAAAAAAAAAAAAGAAAAGTATTAATCGTAACTGTGGTGTTCCCTTATAGATAAGAATAACTTTCTTGTGTGTGTGTGTGTGTGTGTGTGTGTGTGTTTCTTTCTTTCTTTTTCACATTCAAGCTTCCTGTTACTTAACTGTAGTAGTTTAACCAGCTGTGTAGTTGAGAATGGAATCAGCATTATTCCTTTGATGCTTGAATTGCTGATACTTATTTGGAAGCATTCACATCTGACTAGATTGGTTTATCTCATAGCTTCTGTCATGCTTACAAATTTTCCAAGGTTTCCTATTGATAATTATGTAAAAACACAGGTTAAGTCAAACAGTATCACCTCTGAATATACCCTAGTTTCCACTTTCTCATATCCAAAGTATTGGTTCAGTCCTATCTTCGAAACATGGAGCCCCAAATTGAGGTAGGGTGACTCCCCAGAGGTCTCTCTCTCAGTACACTAATAAAATGCCAACCCATTCATATCTTCCCATCCATGAGAAATTTATAATTTTTGTCTGTGATTTTGTAAACTTACTGAATTTCACCATCCTGTACCAATTTGTTTTGTGAAAATTGCTTGTGAAATCAAGTGAATAATTTAAAATAAAGATCTTATCCCCCAATATGATATACTGAAATAAAAATGTTAGCATTTTGAAAAACTTGTTTTCAATTAATATGTAAATGTATTTCTCTGATGTTCATTCTCTCTCTCTCTCTGTTGCATATACAGATTGACCAGATGACTTTTTGGAATGGGAGGACTTTTTCATTAAAAAAGGAGGACATTTCAAGAAAAATGAGGACACAATAAATTTGTACAAAAATAAATATGAATGCACATACTTTGTATTTAAATTTTATAGTTTGAAAGTTTATACATATAAATCTTTAAAAAACAGAAAGATTTTAGTCCCCTGGACACTTTTACTTATATTTTTCACTGGAAGAGATTTCCTTTAGTAGATCAGGTTTCTTTAACAAATACAGTAGAGCTCCGATAACTCGACTCAATGTGGACTGAACAGATGTCGAATTATGAAAATGCCAAGTTTTCCAGACTCCGGAGTGAATTATGCAAAACTCATAGTATACTTTGCTACAAATTAGTATATTATACACATTTAATACATAAGAGCAAAAGAAAATTTATAATTTAACAAAAAAATACAGTAATTGTGCTACAAAAGAAATATACGTACAAATATTTTTACCTCCAGATGAAGGAACCAGTCACTTTTGTATAAAGACCTGGTGATGCTGGATTGTCTCTCACACTCATTTCTTCTTCGTGCTGCTTCATCATGTAAGCGGCAGAGGAATAAAATATCCATTGCAGAACCACCTTGCTCCTTGAAATAATGCACAGTATCTTCAACTGTCTTCAATCCTTCACTGTCCATCATCTTTTTAACTTTTCCTTCATTTTCCATTTCCTCACCTTCCGATTCTTCATCCTTTTCTTTTTTCTTTTATCAGTGCAAAAATTTCTTCATCTCCCAGAAGCTGATCATTTTTGTCCTGCCTCATCCGCTCATCAACATCACAGTCAATAGTTTCCTCACATCCTGGAATCCTCTTTATTAAGTCCACTAGCTCGGAATTTTCGGTCTCCTCTGGATTCTTTTGGAGTTAATTTCCTGAATCATCAAGCAACTTTTTCCAGGGATGAACAAAGATTATTGGGTGGATCACAATCCAAGTTTCAATAATCCACCCCACTATGTCTAACAAGTCAATTTTCTTTAACTTTTTGATCATATTAAGGCCTTCATTGATAGCCAACACTTAGTGATGAAAGAAATTTACGCCTGTATGTTTTCTTTAAAGTTTCGAGAATGCCCTGATCTATTGGCTGGCATAAAGAAGTAACATTTGCAGGGAGAAATATGGCTTTTTAATGTCTCAGTCTTGCAATTGTTCAAAATCGGGGTGTGACGCGGCGTTATCTAGTATGAGAAATGCTTCCTGTTGCAGATTTTTGGATTTCAGAAACTTTTCCACTGAAGGAACAAACTGTTGATAAAACCAGTCCCTAAATGTTTCTCCATCCATCCATGCACTCTTTTGGCTTCTGTACCAAACAGGCAGGTCAATGAAAGTGCCATTCTTATTTGTGTGCCTTTTTATATTTTTAAATATGCAAGGATTTTTCCCCTTACCTATCAGTGTCAATTTCAGTTTGTGTTCTCCTATTGCATTGCTGCATGCCAAAATAGTAACTCTCTCTTTACTTTTTTTATATCCTGGAGCAGATTTCTCATCCCTAGATGCAAGTGTTTTCGAAGGCAACATCTGAAAATTGAGACCTGTTTCATCACAATTGTAAATTTGACCTCTAGAGAGACCCTCTTATTCAATCAATTTGTAAAAATAGTCCTTGAATGTACAAACATTTTCAGTGTCAGTGGAAAGTTTCTCTCCACAAATGCTCAGCTGTCTCACTCCATAGCACTTTTTCCACCTGTCAAGCCAGACAGCGCTAACAGAAAATCCAGCCTCTCCTTCTTTTTGAAATGTTTCATAAAATCCAAGGGCTTTTCCCTGCAAAATGGGCCCGGTTATGGCCATTCCTTGTCCTCTTTGCTGTTGAAACCATAAATACAGTGCCCCACTAATTTTTCACATTCAGCACCTTTCATACTTTTCCTTTCTTTTATAGTTTCACTGCATACTCTTTTAACACACCACAACTCTATTTCTGCTCTTTTACTTTTCCAGCCGAGAATTGTAGTCAGACCAACACGTAAATCCATCGCAATTTTATTTATACTTTCTGCTTTATCTAATCTTTTTAATGCATCTAATTTCATCTCTATCGAAACATTTTTCTGTTTCCTTCTTTTCTCACGACATTTTTACTAAGCACAGATAGCCACACAATACGTATAACAGCCTGTCTTCAGACATCACAACGATTCACAAAAAGAACAAAAATGGCCAGACAGCATAAAAGAACAAAAATGGCAAACAAAATGCTATGCTAGACATTCCAAAAGTAGAAAGGAATGTGAACATCTGACCGGCCGTCGAAAATCTCCCGCTACCAAGGGTCAATCGGGGAGTAGAACCAGTTCTTTTTCAAGGTTGCTCAGATAATGAAGTATGGAATCGTCCTCCAACCAGATAGCTCATGTGGTACAAATAAGAAAAGATAAAGCGGCCTTAGATTTTCGTGTGTGTGTGTGTGTGTGTGTGTGTGTGTGTGAGTGTGAGTGAGTGAGTGAGTGAGTGAGTGAGATGAGTTTTCCGGAGTGTCGAGTTTTCGGGGTTTTACTGTATTTGTGAAATTCAGAGCATGACATGTTTTTCAAATTGTATTTAACTAACAGTATACCCCTCACTAATTGATTAAGAAACTTGAATTATAAACAGAAAAAACTCGCAGCAGCAACTCACAACACACGAAACAAGTAGTATGAGCTCACTGTTTACACAACTACACTGCACTGCACCATCCACGTGTGTTGAATAACAGACAGACTAATGCCCACTGTCAGGTTTTCTCTGCACTATTGAATCACAACTGATTCACTACAGCAGGCAGATGCAGGATTGCAGGAATAAACTGTCCAGGGAGAGAAGGGAGGGTAGAACAAGAATCCAAAAATGAATGAATACATTTTAGCGATGGCTTGATAGGATTTATGATTACAATAGAAGAATCTGATCAAAATACATTTGAATTATTCCTTATAGAAAAAGCCAGACATTTGGGCTATTTCCCTTAATGCCTGGAGGACAAGAGGACATGTCCTCCAAAAGCCAGACATCTGGTCACTCTGTACATATTTATGTATTTATTTATTTATTTATTTATTTATTTGTTCATAGGGGAAATGATGTGTCTTATTGGACTGGCATATTCAAGGTATAAAGAACGGAAGCTGATGATCGAGAAAGAGGTTTGTCAGTTAAATGTTGAGTTTCAATTTTTGGGTAATTGTTGTATAGTTAACATTTCTCAAATGTGGCTGTTATATCATCTCATGTTGCTTGCTCTCCACCATCTGCAGATTAGTCAGTTGTTTCACATTTTCAAGATTCACAAATGCTAAAAATATGCAATTTCCTGGAATGATGAATCAGGCAATCTGGCAGTAGATGAACTTAAAGAGGGGCCATTCTTTTATTCTTTGGAGGTGTCACTTATCAGGAACTAATGTAATATAGTGGAACAATTGCACTGATTTGTCGCTGATACATGTGGAAGTAATGAATAACTTTGAAGATTTCAAGCATGCATTTCTATGGAAAAAATTTTAAGTATGGCAATTTCTAATGTGCGTTGTTTGTACATTCCTGATGAAGTTCAATTTGTGAAACATGAGGCAAATTATTACTTGTAGAAAGTAATAGAAAATTCAGGAGCTGTGCTCCTATTGCTTCATATTTATGTAACGACCAAATGTACCCAAAATGAAAATTTTCTCAACCAATACTTTATCTTAAATATTCTTACTAAATATTGCCATTAACATATATTTTCAGTGACATTGTAAGGAAAGAACCCATGCAAAATCTATAAGGTACATATATCATCAGCCTCCTTCCGACAGAAATTTTTGTTTTTTTTTGGGTACCATTCATTTTTACCATGTTTGGATGAGAATAAACATTTTTTTAAACTGCAGTAGTTTTTGTGATATTACCTGTGCAAAATGTAGTGAAGGTTGGTGAAATGATATTCCCCACAATGGAAATTTTGCATATGAAGAGCACCCATTTGTTTGTACCAGGTTTGAACTAGAATGAGCCTAATGGCTTTTGTTTGAACTGTAATGGTTTTTAACATATTTAGAATAAAGACAAGTGGGGGAAAGGGTTGGTGAAACGAAAGTTCCCTTACAATGAAAATTGAAAATTTGGACAGTTATATTCATTTGTATTGCATTTGAACTAGAATGATCCTAACTGTTTTCATTTGAACCACAGTAAAAAAAAAAAAAATATATTTTTCTTTTTCTTTTTTATAAATATTAGGTGCACACATAAGTTTTAAAGTGTTTTAAGACAACACAACATGTAATTTGAGAGAAAACAACTATACCTTTACGAATCAAAATATGCGCCATCATTATCTATCACCTTCCGCTATTGGTCGGGTAGCTGATGGATTCCAGCCATGAAGAATACTTCGTTGTGTGACGCGATGAAGTTGTCAACCCTTTTTTGCACTTCGTCACATGTCCTGAATCGTACCGCAGACAAACCATGTTGTATCGATTGGAGCAAATGATAGTCTGAACGGGCTATGTTGTTACTATACATGCCGGGTGCTCCAAAACCAAAACTTCCCAGCCAAGAGTCAATAACATTTCCTTGACCGATTTCATGACATGCAGCCTAGCGTTGTCATGCAGTAATTTCACGGGACACAATCCTTTGCCTGTGAATGGACATTTCCAACAGATTTCCTGGTTCAGTCACAGCAACTGTTGTTTGTAGCGATCAGCAGTAACAGTTCGACCCTGTTCCAATAGTTCATAATAGAGCACACACCCTTCCTATCCCACCAGATGCACAGCAGAACTTTCTTGGAGTGAATATTGCATTTTGGTGTCAAAGTCGTTGCTTCACTGGGGTCTACCCAGTGTTTTTTGCTTTTGGGATTGTTGTACCATATCCACTTTTCATCACCTGTAACAATTTTCCACAGGAAAGACTTTCTGTGTTGTTTATTCAACAGATTCAAACACTTGATGACATGCTCATCCTTGTTCCTCTGGCTCAGGTCATATGGCACCCATTTTCCTTCCTTCTTAATCTTTCCCATTGCGTGTAAATGATTGGAAATGGTTTGTTGAGTTACCCCCAGTTGTTCAGCTAGTTCTTTTTGCATTTGAGACGAATCTTCATCCAGCAATGCTTGCAGTTCCTCATGTGCAACCTTCTGCGGGGTGCCACTACATTCTCGATCGCTAACATCAAAATCCCCTGCTTTAAACCATCTAAACCAAAACTCACATGTGCTTTTCGGTACAATATTCTCCCCCAGAACAGAACAGAACAGACCGATGCACATGCTTTTGCAGCACTTTTTCCTTGATAAAATTCGTAACGAATGCAATGTCGAATAAATGCAGTATCACTTGCTGTCTTTCACCTACCAATGTGGAAGTGCATTTGACTGTTGGGCAAACTTCTGTGTCACATTTTATACTCTGGACCAGTTACAGTTATGTCGGATATGTAAATTAGCAGTATGCATCACACAAAAAATGCTTTAAAACTTATTGGTACAGCTAATATTAAAATGAAAAAAAAAAAATTAATCTAAAGCAACTTTTATGGGAATTTTACTAGGAAATTTTTTTCATTAATAGCAAATTTTCGGAGAAAACTCTTCTCCTTCTTCAGGCTGTCTTGTTGTTGTCACTTTTTACTTGTCACTATCACGGTTACGGTTTACCTTGACGGTTACGGTTAACCTTGACAGTTTAGGTTATTTTTCAACAAATCCTGCCAGATGTTAGGCAGGGAAAATCCTTTGCAGTCATTGATGATGGAATTTTAATTTTTCTCAATCTCTATTCCTTCTTTCAGTTTTCTTTTTTGGAAATTGCTTTGGAAACTGATTACTTTAAGGGAATTCCAATCCATGCTGTGCCCAGTTTCTCTAACATGCCTATCTAATCCAGTCTTGTTGGAGCAATTTTTTATAGCTGCTTTATGCTCAGCTATACGAGTTTCTAGTTTGCGACCTGTTTCACCTATGTAAGATAGTCCACAACTACAATTTACTTCATAAACTACTCCTTGCATTTTAAAAATATCTTCTTCTCTTTGAACTATTTTAGGGAAAAATTTTTTAACTTTGTTCTCTAAACTTGGAGCTAGCCTAATATTGTATTTTTTACTAATTCTCTTTAAAGACTCAAATAAACCTTTGTGATAAGAAATTTTTCTAGTGAATTTTACTTGTTGCTTTTGTGGGTTCTTTGTACCATTAAAATTCAGAAGGTTCTCAATTTCTTCTTTAGGATAGTTATTCTTTGCTATTAATGAAAAAATTTCCTAGTAAAATTCCCATAAAAGTTGCTTTAGATTATTAATTCAATTAAACTAGGAAGCCATTTCTCAACATGAGCTTTATTCAAAGAAAAAAACAATGTGAAGTAAGCGGATCGGTGAAATGATCACCTCCGCACACCAAACAGTTGAACAATGCTACTTGAAGGCTGTTATTTTTGTTATGAAGTCAAGGAAAAGCACACTATAAAAATACTATGAAGCATTTTTTTTTATAGCAAGGTTCGATGCACTGTGTGTTGTGGCACATTAATTACTCCCATCACCAGCATTGAAATTACCGGCGAGTTGTACCACAATATCCCTTCTGTTGGCTAGTTCTCATACGGGATAACCTTCGCTCACCTGTAGAATCGACGAGCCATGGTCGGCCCACACCTTGCCGGTGGTCTGTAGTTTTCTCTCCTTGGACTGTTTTTCGAAAGTACTGAACCACAGCTGACTGTGAGCACCTCACAAGCCTTGCTGTCTCGGAAAATCTCTAACCCAGTCGTCTGGCCACTACAATTTGGCCTTTGCAAACTCGCTTAAGTCCTCTGCATTTTTCATCTGAAGAACAAGAATAACACTAATTAACAAAACTCAGTGTCAGGTGTTATTAATACCATTTCAGGGAAAAAATCGGAAGCAAGTATGTGTAGAACTTAAGAAAATGTTCACAATCCACTGTTGTTTGTAAATACTGCTACATGGTATCTAAATATTTTGTTGTGTGATCATAAATGTGAAAAAAAATTCTTCATGCTTGTATTTATCTTTCATTAACTCATAGAAAAGCGGAAACATTATTATATACTTCTTTCTTTTGTTTTTGTTGCACAAATTTTTTTTCACAGAAGGGGGCTACTGACATTTTAAGAGAAGGGGTGAAGGCCCGCTCACATGCTTTTCCTGGGGTCCGTAAATTGATGGTTCGGCACTGCATGGTAGGGTCAATTCCTTCGAACTCTATCTAGGATGGCTGTCCTGAATTCATTAGCAACTGCTGCTGGCTTTGTTCTATCTGTTCTTTTGATACTGTCTCATGTTTGTTATCAAGCATTGTATTTTCTTCTGCAGCCTGCTGTTCTCTGCTCTGTGGCTGTAGTTGATCACCTAGTTGTTGCTTGATGGCTTTCAGGATGGCAGATGGTATGATGTTCTTCTAGACTATGGTCTTTCTCTGATCCACTAGTCACTTCACTGACTTGAATGCCTGGGTATTGCTATTGCCATTTGTTATATAGTCTTTTGCTGTACATTGTCATCTGTGTCTCCATTTTACTCACTTCATAGTATGTTTGCATGATGTACATGTTCAATTCTGGACTCCATCTCATGCGTTGACCTGTACTTCAGTCTGGCTGGGTCTTGGGCTTAGTATCCCCAGAAGCATCTCTGGCCGATTGTTGACTGTTTCTTGTGGTAGCCAGAAGAGGTTCTACGCCACATGCTTCATTGCTTCCCTTCGGAAACTAGCTTATTTGCCAAATTTGTCTCTCTCAGACATGAATGACTTTATCCTGCGAGGCTTGAATGCGAGTGACTTTATGCTGTGCCACACTTAATGCAGTGTGTGCTAATCTCTTTCTTAATATCATCCTGATGGAGTTGAAATTTTCAGTATGCAGGTTCTTAATTAGTGGACATTTTCTCTCTTTAATTTATGTTGTTAATACTAGATGGTGTCATATATTCTACAACTGTTTTAACACCTTTTTAGGTAGGTAATCTCAAATCGAAATCCACGGCAGCTGGCGATGGTTCTAGTTGGTATCGCACCTGGGACTGCTTGGTTGGTAGCTGCTTACGCTATCCACTATGCCTTCCATGGCCTTAGAAAACATGGAACTGCTTGCCCTCCATTATTATTATCATTATTATTTGTTTTCTCTGGTGGATAAAAGAAAATTGTTGATGTTATGTTGAAGACCACCGGATGATCAGATACGTATTGTCATATACACTGCTCAAAATAATTAGGGGAGCATGTGACTTTGATGACATTATACAAGCCAATTGTGTGATATCTTGACCGAAATGTAGAAAACACAAGTATGAGGTAGACAGTCAAATCATGCATATGCATATTAACATCTGTGATGGCAGAATGCATAAATTACAGACTGGAATAAAAATTATTTCCTGGGAGCACCCATATTTTCCCACATTTATCATGATGTTTTGTTTCTTGAAGTCTTCGGTTCGAAAGATGTCTCAGTTGCATGATTTGCAGGAATCAACGGTGTAGAGAGCTATTGGCAGGCCAGAAGCAGGTCAGACACAGTGGCTATTAACAAAAGCCATTGGAGTGTCATGAAGTATCGTTTCCCTGCTGTGGACACAATTCCAGGGTACAGAAAGTGTTTGAAGAAGTCGAGGTCAAGGCCGTCCAATGAGAACATGGAGATTGCCCCCATGCAGCACAGATATGCAGCAGTCTTAGCCACTCGAAAGGACTACACACCATAGTACACTCGAAAGGACTACACACCATAGTAGAGGTCAGTTACCGCCTTCAAAAAGTAATTTTTTTCTTGTTGTACCGATATGCATATTGTTGAATAGCATAACACATCATGTGCATTAAATGATAATGCATAAAAATTTGCTAATGTGCTGTTTTTTACCCATTTTATTGAATATTCTACTGCATCTTGTATAAAAATAATATTTTACATTCAACATCATTTGCACATGGCTTACAGTATCTCTTGCTCCCCTAATTCTTTAGAGCAGTGTAGTTGGAACCCAGAGTAGTTTTGAGTTTTTAACTTAAACAGAGGGTAAATGTGGTTGGCAACCCCAGGAAAGACCCTAAGGCTGGCCACACATGGGGTCAGAAGTGCCTCCTCTTTTGCAATGCTACATTTCCAGTTTATCTATTGCTGCAAACATCTGAAGTGGCCAGAAGATATAGCTAAACCTTTAGTTTCACTTTATAATGGCAACATGAAACACTATCTGTGAACTTTTTAGGAGTGCTCAGTAGAGTGGTGACTGTCAGCAAAACTTCCAAACATTAGCTAGTTATCAAATGCTTCAGCTATGATTGTGCATGGAGAATTAAATTTAACTCTGATGGGTAAAATTTTTTTGGAGAAAATTTTTTTGGAATTCAAGAGTTAAATTTTGTGTGACGTTTAAGAATTTTATCAATGTTAAATTTGTATGGTGTTATAAATTTCATACAATTCATTTTCTTTTTCAAGGATGTTAAGGAAAGCTCTGGTCACAATAAAAAGTTACTTCTTGACTTTACGTTAAGTGAAAGAAATTTTATTTTCAGTAATGATGGCAATATTAGGCGACCTTTGTGTAGCATATGGATGAACTGAGCCCATGTTTGGAATATAAATATTGAAGCAAGTATGGTGCAAACAAGTGCCTTGTGCCATCTTGAATGTCATAAATTGTTTCCACTTGACATTTCTTTTCACCAGTGGTACCCACCCCAAACATACTTGGTTTTACCTCAGAAACTATTGTAGTTCAAACAAAAAACACTGGGTACATTCTGACTCAAGTGTGGCATGAATGAATGGCACAATGCACATTTGAAATTTCAATTGGGGAATTGTCATTTTGCTAGCCCAGTGCTTTTGTTTTGGTAGTATCTCTAAAACTATTGCAGTTCAGGCAGAAAATAATAATAATAATAGTAATAATAATAATTCCAGTCTAAATATGGTACAAATATAATTGGTACCTGTAAAACTAAGAATTTCTGTTGTGGGGAAGGGAAGAAGGTCATAAAATGTGTACATAAATTTATGAACTTGGCAAACATCGTATAAAACTGTGTTTAGTCCTTCCAGCACTAAGACACTGTAAGTCATCAACAA
Source organism: Macrothele yani (assembly GCA_039090855.1). Classification (NCBI taxonomy): domain Eukaryota; kingdom Metazoa; phylum Arthropoda; class Arachnida; order Araneae; family Macrothelidae; genus Macrothele; species Macrothele yani. The sequence continues at coordinate 7,794,096 of CM077022.1, read as the reverse complement.
AATCAAACACATTAGAAGGTGGTAGTAATATTTATTGAATGGGTTGAAAGACTTGGGAATTAATTTTAAGTACTGTATATACTCACATGTAAGCCGATCTCACATATAAGCTGACCTTAGATTTCAAGATTTTGGAAAACATTTTATCGAAATGAATTATGCATATTTCTGAGATTATGTTCTGTAAGAAACTTCAAAGTTCAATTCACTATCAGAGTTTCCAAAATACTCCTGCAATGTCCATGGTATTACTGATGCAGCATTTTTTGAAAGACCTTATAACCATTTCTGGTGAAATTGCATCCCACAATCTTTCAATTAAGAAGTAACAAAGCCAATGAATGCTGGCCTTTCTTGAGTTACCATCTTTCGTAAAGGACCATGTATTTGCTCCTTCATAATGCTAACCACGCTGATGGCTTCCACCAGTTGTGTCAGCTTCAGGGCCGAAGACTATGCACTCCCACGCTTGCTGTGAAAACTCAGGAGAGCAGAGATACCTGATTGGTCATATGTGGGTCAGTGGCGGCTCGTGGTTGAAAAAATAGGCGAAGAGCTACAAGAGCAATATGAAAATATATCTACTGTCTTCAATGAAAATCACTATATGAGGACTGACCTATTTTTTGTATATTAGATCAATTCTTCTTTCTTTTAAAGTTGCAAATTTGTCGATTATGTCGTCATAGAATGGTTGTTTCATCGTAAGCATCAATAAAATATCTTTCTGAATAGAATATTTGCCAAAGAAGCAAGTCTGTCTTGAGAAATGGTGTTTCTTGAGTACGTTTGTATTCTTTTAAGGCAAGAAAAACTTCTTTCCACTGACACACTTGTAGATGGAATGGTTAAAATGAGGGCAACCAATTTATAAGCTTCTGTAAAAATGTCTTTATCTTCATGAAGCACTCGAAGAAGTTCTTGAGTTGATATATTCCTTAATGTTTCGTTGGCATATACAAGACTCAGTTCATTTTTAAGGCGCTGGAGTTTAGTAAATATTTTTCCGTAAAAATGTTGTAGATTTTCAAAAGCGTGAGAGGGAAAGCTTGAATCAAATTGTTCGAATTTGGTTGTGTCAGCAAGACAAACAAATTGAAGTTTTTCAGTCTTGAAATCTTATATCCATTTCCATAAGAATGTGGTCTAAAATTTCAAAATACAATTGTTTATAATTTTGAAAAATTGTTTCTTGTGTAAGAACAGCATATTCCCGTTTAGATCTGCTTATTTCTGTGATTTTGCTAGCTTTTCCAAACAGTGTTTCAAATACTTCATTGTTCCTTTTATAACTCAAAATTTCACGAGTTTTTTTAATTTGAGTTACACAGTAGTTTATGTCTAGTGATTTTTTCGGCAAAATTTCGAATAATAGATCGGTGGGGCCAAAAATTTCATTAAATACTATTGCCAAAAATGTAAATTCAAAAGTGTTCATATCATTTAAAAATCCCTTGGCAAGTTGAATTGATTTTTTGTCTGATTGCTCACTATTTGTCAGAAATTCGAATACTTCCTTCAATTTATCCCAATCTTCAACAATTACACTTACTAACTTCAAAGTGGAGGACCATCGAGTTTCTGCTATGGTTGGTATGCGTCTTCCGGTTGTAGATGTGAGTGTATAAGATCGCTTCACTGAGTGGTGAAAAAACGAAGGAATTCCAGTGAGGCTTGCGTAAAATATACGACACTTTGAAATTTTAGAAAAACTCTGCTGTAATACCAGGTTCAAAGGATATGCTAAGCAATGAACAAAAAGAGCTTGAGAAGCTTTATCCTTGATTTTTTTCTGGAGCCCATTCAAGTGTCCAGACATTACACTTGCCCCATCGTAACATTGTCCTATTAATTTGTGTTGATAATTGAATTGTTCCAAAATTTTGTCTAACATTTTGTATAAAGCTTCTGACGTTCGATCTCCACTCATGTCGTGGAAGCCCCCAAATCCCTCAGCCAATACACCTTCCGAATCAACAAATCTTATTATTAAAAAGCACTGAGAAGTCTGATTTATGTCTGTGGTGTCATCTACTTGAATAGAAAAGCATTGAACTTCATTTATTTCATTTTTAACGTGATCGTTTATATATTCAGAAATACATTAAATTAATTCATTTTGAATAGTTTTTGAGTCACCTGTGAAGACATTTTTTATCTTTTCGTATTGATTTTGAATTTCTAAAGGACTTCTTGATATCAACAATGAAAGTAATTCCTTGAAATTTCCACGATTTATCGAGTCCATGCTTTCGTCATGGCCACGGAATGCTAGTTCTTGTTTGCTCAAATATAATACTGCATCAATCACTGTCTGCAGGAAAAGTCTATTTAAATGAACGTTTTTGTTGAAATGCATTTTCAAAAGCCTAGCATTCTTCCTCAGGGCATCGGCAATGGTGTTCTGATTTTTTTCAAAATTCCTTAGCATTAACTCACATTTCAGGTGTTCGCTAGAATCACCATGTTTATGAAGTGAGCGTGTTATATTTAATAAATCTGAGAATCCGTCTTTATTCCACGCCGAATGTTTATTACTAAAAAGTAAGCAAGGCCAACAAAATAATTTTTGTAACACAGAAGTACTATAAAGCCATTTATATTCAGTAAACCAACAGTTTTTAAAATTACTATTGTAGGATTTACCGCTCTTCTTGATTTCTTTCTTGGCAACAATTTTCAAAGAATCCGTCGGTCGTCCTTGAAGTAAAATGTCTTTTTTATCTTCATCTTTCCACTGATTAAATGGAGTTTGTAATAAATTACAAACAATGTCGTTCACAGGATACATACTTTAATTAAAACTATCACTAACTGTTAAACTGTACATGAAACTACAGTAACAGCTAAACTTTTTGACAAATAATCACAAAGCATGAAAAAACAAATCCCTTTCGGAAAGCTTGTACCACAACACTGCAAGATACCCTGGGTAAAACATAACGTTTCACCGTGATCTCCTTCGAAGGTCACGATTCCATCTGCAGATCTTTGGAGCCGAAAGATAAAACACTTCACTTGCGCGCCAGATAGGGGAGGTTGATGTCACGGTTACCATAGCAACTCGGTCGACAGCTGCAGACTTCCAAGGGTTTTCATTTCGGCTCTTCACTTGTACTGTTTTGCGTATGAGGATTTGTTTTCCGTCTTGAACGCGCTATGTGAATTGATATCTAATCAACATTTTGAGTATTTTGTAACTCAATAGAGACAAAAAATAATATATTATACAAATTACTGAATAAAACTTTATTTTAAGTAAAATAGGTGAAGAGGCACTTCACCTACTTCATCTGAAAAGCCGCCACTGATGTGGGTTCTCAACAGCTAAGCTGTATATCTGGTGCTTGATTCCCTGTGTGTCCAGCTCGAAAGATGTCCTTCTGCAATTGCACAGGGGAAATAATGAGGTATTCCTTCATGTCTTGAAGAAAAAAATTCCATGGTCTCAATTTGAAATGGTATTAGGTTTTGCACTTAATCATATTTGCAGCAGCTATTCACTTAGGAATCTTACTCAGGCTGAAAAAATATTTCATAATTTGTTTTTTTTTTTGGAAGTACTTCTGAAGAAGTGTTATGATATTCCTCTCACTGCAGTTGTCACAGACTTGCTTACTTTGAGACCATGGCTCTTCATGTGCCACTACACGATATAAATAATGAAATCCAAAACAGGGTCAATTTTTTTAAGAGTACATACGTACATATTTTTTTTTCAGCAAACACGAGTAAAATACGTAAGATGGAATGTGAAAAATCTCTGTAATTATAAGTTTCTTCATCGTGAAATCAGTGTCTTTTTTTGCATTGTATGTATGATTGCTATCTCTTCACGATGTCTTGAAAGCAGAATAACCATACCTACCAGTTATTATCCATAGCTGTGCACTCTCTCAAAGTGGGGGGCACAGCCGAGGATGTAACTGACAGGTCAGAAAATTATCACCGAGAGCTATGGTCTAAAACATAAACAAACCCACCAGCAATTTTTGCTGGAAAATTCATGTAACACTTTGGAAGTCCAATCCTATTTTTACTGATCTGCATATAAGCTGACTCCCCACTTTGAAAGCAGGATTTCTTCCAAAAACTTTTGACTTTTGCACAAGTATATATGATAAGTTGGCTGGAAATAAAAATATGAGAATCAGTTGCTTGAGGTAAAGTAGTGCAATGCTGTTGCCTGGAAAGCTTTGTAGTGAAGACTGCACCAAGTTGTGCCACTTCTTTTCATCAAAATAACTCTGTAGCAAGTACTGGCTTCTTTCATGTGGCAAACAACTATTTTTTGATAATTTCTATCAGAGAAGTCTAGATGGCCTTATGTAAAAGTTTACACACATTAACCATACCTTTCATTTTGTCTTATGAAAAGAGCTTTTCATTTTGTTCCATCAAGTCTCGCTCTTCTCAGAGTTCTGCATATCCATTTCATAGCCATGCCATATGAGAGTTAATGACATACTATTTATGATTTATGTATGGTTTGTGTGAAGTGTGGTCTTCAAGAACTAGTCATCATCATCATCATCAATGTCAACCATTATCAATCCACTGCTGGACGAAGGTCTCCCCAAGTTTCTTCCACAACAATCTGTCTTGTGCCAGTCTCCTCCAGGTTACTCCTGCATACTTCCGAATTTCATCCACCCATCTTCCATGTGGTCTTCTTCTGGGTCTTTTCCTGTCCCTTAGAATTCAATCTAAAATTTCGACTGTCCATCGATAGTCTGTCCTTCTGGCAGTATGTCCAGCCCATTGCCATTTCAGGGATTTAACTCTGATCACAATGTCTTCCACTCTTGTCATTCTTCGGATCCACGAGTTCCTCTTCTTATCTCTCCTGGTTACACCAAGCATGCACATCTCCAAGCTTCTTTGAGTTGTCTGCAGCCTTTGTATGTTTCTTTTAGTTAAGGTCCATGTCTCTGCACCATACGTAAGCACTGGAAGGATGCATTGATCAAACACTTTTCTTTTAAGACATAATGGCATATTGCTCTTGAAAATTATGCTGTTTCTTCCAAAAGCTCTCCAGGCAAGTTTTGTACGCCGATTAATTTCTTCATCAATGGGACCCTCACTTGATATCTGCTGTCCAAGATAAACGTATGTGTCTGTTATCTCCAGCTTTTCTCCATCAATCGATAAATCTTCATTTCTTGTAAAAGCATTGAACATCACTTTTGTCTTCTGAAAGTTCATTTTTAATCCCACTTCTTCACTCTTGTCAACAAGTTCCTGGATCATACTCTGCAGCTCTGATGGGGTAGTTGCAAAAATGACTACATCATCAGCAAAGCGAAGGTGAGTTAGATGATCTCCATTAATCTTTATCCCTTTGTTTTCCCAGTTCAGTGATTGAAAGACATTTTCCAATGTCGCATTAAAGAGCTTGGGAGATATGGTGTCACCTTGTCTCACTCCCTTTCCAATTTTTATGTATGTTGTATTTTCAAACAGCCGAATCTTTGCACTTGCATTTTCATAGATGTTATTAATAATATTAATGTATGCATCTTAAATAAAAAAAAAAACCGCAGGATTTCAGAGCCATGGTAACTGCTGATGGTTTCACCGAATCAAAGGCTTTTTCATAATCGATAAAAGCTATGCACAACGGAAGTTCATATTCCCTCGCTCTTTGAATTAGTTCTCTCAGTACGTGGATATGATCTATTGTGATGTAGCCACTCCTGAATCCAGCTTGTTCTCTTGGTTGAGCCATGTCTAATGTTACTTTCAAGCGGTGTGAAAGAACTTTAGTGAAGATTTTACAAACCACTGATAGGTCTGTAGTTCCTGAGATTCTCAATGTCATCTTTTTTATGAAGCAGGATCATTGTAGCATTGTTCCAATCCTCAGGAATCTTCCCTTCATTAAGGCATCGAGTGAAAATTTGGGCGAGTGCTGTTTCAATTTTTCCACTTGCTTCTTGTATGATATCTACAGTAATTCCATCTTCTCCTGGAGCTTTTCCCCGCTTCATGTTCTTGATTGCATGTGCAACTTCTGCTGGGAGGACTGGAAGAACTCTGGTACTGGTACCTTTCATGATGTCTGGAGTACATGTATCATCCCTTTCATATAATTTGGAGTAGAAATCTTTCACTCTTGTCAAAATTTCGCCTCTATTTCTTGTTACAGAACCATCTTCTTTTCTCAGTGCCATAATCTGTTTTCTTCCCTTGCTGAGATGTCCCTTTGCTATCTTTAGGCTTTGGTTGTTTTCAGTTGCTTTCCTCACTAGTTCACAGTTGAATTTCCTTACATCTTCAGTGATACTTTTTCGTACTGTCTTGCATAGCTCTATATATTCCACTTTGGAAGTCACATCTTCTTTAGTTGTCCTCATCTCTCTTCTTTTTTGCATCAACATTTTGGTTTTTCCTGATAATTTGTTCACATGCAACTTGTTCTTAGACCCAGCTAATTTTGTTGCTGTTTCCATAAGAGCTTTGATTACTTTTCTGTTAACTTCAGAAATAATCATTTCCGATGTTAAACCTTCTAAAGCAGAGAATCTGTTCTTCAGTTCCAATTTGAAGGTATTATGGTGTTTTTTAAGGTTAGTTATGTCAATTCATTTTGTTTGTCTTATGAGCTTGCCACATTCGAGTTTAGTGTTGAGGTGCATCTTACATCTCACCAATCTATGGTCACTACCTGTGTTGAACTTGTTTAGCACACTGCAGTCTTCTATGACGAATTTTTTGTTACACATAATAAAATCAATTTCACTTGTCATCCCATTTGGATGTCTCCATGTCCATTTCCTGTGTGGCTTTTTCTTGAAAAAGGAGTTCATGATAAAAAACCCTTCTGCCTCTGCAAACTCTATGAGAGTATTTCCATGCTGGTTTCTGTTGCTGTGACCGAATTTACCTACTGAAGTTTCATTCTGTTGCAGTTGCCCTATACCATATCCTGTTATGCCTCTATATCATAGATCATATCTGCCATTCTCTTACGAAGTTGTGGCTATGCTGTCATATCTGCTGGTGTGTTGATTTCAGTGAAGATCTTTGAATTAAATATCTTTGTTGAGAAGAGTAAAAAAATCCCCATTGATAGTGAGAGGTTTTCAAAATTCATCTATAATTGATAAAGCAGTATGATGAGCAGCCATGTTTGCTGGCAGTAGAGCTTGTGTTGTTAGTGAATGATTTTATATTGAAATGGTTTTCTATTGATGCAGGAGTCGACAAGGTTATGTAATGTCACCATGGCTGTTTAATATATTTATGGATGCATGCATGTGTGATGTCAAAATGGGCAATGCTAGTTTATGTCTTGGTAATATCCATTTGTGCAGATTGCTGTATGCTGATGACACAGTCTTGTTGGCAGAGAACAAAAGTGATTTGAAGAGTCTGTTGTCCCAAATGTTTGAAGTTTGTATGAAATTCAAACTGAGTATAAATAAGGGAAAAACCAAAGTTATGGTTTTTGAGAGAGGAAGTGGTAGTACTGAATGCAAGATAAGTTTAAATGGCACAGTCACTGTGATTGACCAGGTGAATGAGTTTGTGTATTTAGAAAGTATGTTTGACAGAGAGAACAAATTAGATGGCAAAATTAGTAGGCGAGTGAATTCTTCATTGAAAGTCATAGCTGCTTTAGGAGGATTTCTCAGGAATGATAGGTTCTCAAGAAATTCCCGAATGTCTGTGTATGAAGGTGTAATTGTTTCTACTCTCATGTATGGCAGTGAAACTTGGTTACTGCAGAAGAGACATAGGAGTTGTTTCTGTGCTGGAGAGATGGATTTTTTTTCTTTGGATTGAAGGTTTAACAACTACCGTGAGCAACTCAATGGGCTATAAGCAGTCGTTCGTCCCTAATTTAGGGTCACTGGCTCCAGGGAAGGGAGAAAGCCAGTGCCATAAACATCCATGCCTCACCAAGATTCGAACCCGGACCCTTCTCTGACAAATGGTCATAAGCCAGAGATGCGTTACTTTCGAGTGGTTTTTTGGCATAACATTCTCTTATCATGTGAGAAATGAGGAAATGTTGCAGTTGTGTAATGCGAGGCAAAATCTTGTCCGTATGGTGGAGACTAATATTCTTAGGTGGTTTGGCCGTATTGAAAGAATGAGCGATGAGATGCTTACTAAGAAATAGAAATTTTTTATAGCCCAAGCGACAGGAAAGAAAGGTAGATGAAGGCCAAGGAAATTATGGGAGGACCAGATTCAGGAATGTCTGCATGAGAAAAAGATTGAGTATGAAGTACAGAAGGTTTTGTGTACTTCGTGTGATGGATGTCAGTGAAGTTTGAGCTGTGTGCTAAGATCGATGTGAATGGAGATGTTTGATATGGTAACAGCAAGTAAATAATCAGTTAAACATTTATCTAGGGGATTGCCTTTCTTTGTGGAGCTAACCTCTGAATCTCAGAGAACACCTTAGTGATATGTATGCATGTTGATAAAACAGTACAGTAATTCAGTTGCATATACAGTCTAAACTCATTATGACAAAATTTAAGGGGGATAGAAAAAAATTCGTAATGATGTATTTTTTTTAAATTTTATTACGAAATTTTCGTTAAAAGTTAGTACATAGAAATTTTCACTACGCATAAGATTTCAATGATGTAATTGCAAAATAGTGCCCATAGAAATAAGTGATGGTAAGTTATTTGTAATGGGAAGTTTTTGCCAAAGTAGTAATGAAATACACTGCCTGACAGAGAAAATGCCACACCATGAAGGAATGCTCGAAAACAGACCAAACTGCACACACAGATAGCCAAGTAGGTCCTGAATGAATGATTTAATTATCACATACAGATTAGGCTCTGGTGGCTGAGTATACAGGATGATTAATAAGGAGTGTGGCCCCCATTTTGGGCGATACAGCGTTGAATCCGACGTGGCATTGAGGCAATGAGAGTCCAAATAGAGGTCCTGGGGTATCGTGGACCATGTGATGTTGATCAGAGTCCACAGTTCATCTTCATTTTATGGGGGTGGGAGGGTACTCGATGGGATAGAGGTCGGGGGATTGTTCTGGCCCCGGAAGCATCCACAAAAGCATTCAGGCTGATCCAAGCGGTATGTGGCCGGGTGTTATCCTGTTGAAAAACTGCATTTGGAATGCCCTGCAGATACGATAGTGCCAAGGGCCGCAGCACCTCATCGACATAGCGGTGTGCCGTCAATGTGCCCGTAATGTATACCAGCGGTGAGCGCCTGTTGGCGCTGATAGTATCCCACACCACGATTCCACGTTGCCAGGCTGTGTGGTGCTCCACAATAGTGGCGGAATTCGCCTGTTGACCACGTCACCTCCAGACTCTCACATGGTGATCATCTATGCTGAGACAGAACTGTGATTCATCGCTGAATACCACACTGTTCCATTCGGCATCCCATGCAACTCTGGAGCGACACCACGGCAAGTGGTGACGATTATGGCTTGCTGTTAAGGGTTAAAGGTAGCCTTCACAATGGATGTCTGGACAGCAAACCAGACGCAGCCAATCGGCGTGACACTGTCTGCGTCGATATCGGAGCATAAAAACACTCGTTCAAGGTCAATGATAATTCAATCATTTATCTCTCACATTATTCGGATTTGGCATTAATAAAACAACTTCTGACATTTGTTCACTGTTTTAATTTCATCTTCATTGGACCACTTTTTTTAGGTCATGAACATTATTTTATACAATGGCTGTTATTTCAATTTTATTCCAGGTTTTATAATAATTAAACATACTCCTTTCATCTTAACATTTTATGCTAGTGTTGATTAGATGTTATTGAACAACAGTGGGTTTCACCCTGGTGATGCATAGCTAAATTGCAGCACAGGCCTTTATTGCTATTTAGCTTAGTATTTACCACTAACATGCTGACAATGTACTACACTGAAAAGCAATAACCGCACGCAATTTTTTTATCTAAATCATTTAAAAAAATACTTTTTTCTGCAATAACATTGAAATGTGTGTCATACTGCATCAAACATGTGTTGTTATCACGATGAAAATCAGATTTCAGTTGGTGGCCCAGCCGCAGAAACGTTAAAGCGGGTTTTCTTGAATCTTCAAAATTGGAGTTATTACTTTCTATCTTAGGACAGCAGTGTATTCAATGCAAAGGACAGTATTTCAGAAAGACCACTTCCTTGTTAATTAGGATAAGCATATTTTTTTTTTTTTTTTATAAAAACATTCTCAGTTGTTTTGGGACAACCCTTGTATTAACTTGAACACCTCCACATTGGTATGAATTTCACAAGAACCGTAACCCTTACATTTTACATCAAAGAATATAAAAATGAAGAGATCTCATTCCTTTCCCCCTCGCCTCATTCCATTTTCTTTCTTAAAGAAAGACTGATTTTATTACACTTAAATGAAATAAAAATGCTCTTACTCTTTTTATAAAAACACAGTAATTTTCAGGAATGTCAGTATAACTGTTTTTTAATAAGGCTGGTACTTTGTGAAACGTTTTTCTCCACATACTGGACAAGAAGTATGCGAGAAGAGTTTAATTGGTATCTCAGGAGCCATAATGGACAAGCAAGGAGAGTTTAATAGTATCTCAGGAGCCATAATGGACAAGCAAGGAGAGTTTAATCAGTATCTCAGGAGCCATAATGGACAAGCGAGGAGAATTTAATCAGTATCTCAGGAGCCATAATGGACAAGGGAGAAGAGTTTAATCAGTATCTCAGGAGCCATAATGGACAAGCGAGGAGAGTCTTACCGGTGTTTAGCGTCTTAGGAATTCAAAGCTCTAGACCAGGAATGGGGAACCTGCCGCTTTAAATCCACAAAAGGCCATATTAAGTGTGGCCTTTTGAGTGAATCCAAATTTTTTCAGAACAAATCCATTTTTTTTATTAATATGTTTTTGTCTTTTATTTTTATTATAATCTTAAAATGACCTTATTTAAAATACCAAAGAGCAAAAGAAGATTCAATGAAATAATGCACCCCGACTGACGGCCACAATTTAAAACATTAGTTGATGGTTTCACCGGCTATTTTAAATCCTGCTACACTCATGATTTGCTTCTATGGCTCCTAAAGAACTACAGATGGAGTTGATTGAGCTCTCAGAAGATGACATTTTAAATTCCTTATTTGACGCTAAGAAAGATCCAGTTGAAATACACTGTAAAAAATAAGTGGTGTGAATTTACGGAAAATTTCTAAAAATAACGTGCAGAAAAGATGTCAGTAGGTGTCAGTCTTTTCAGAAATTTCCGTTTTTAAAAGTGTCCGTTTATTTTAACTTCGATATTTTCACAGATTTTCCGTAGTCAGAAATTCCGTTTATTTCAGAAAAAAATCCATTTCAGGTTTTTCCATATTTAAACTGAAATTCCGCAGAATCGACAACGGTCCTGCATTTTTCAGCCCTTACCCCAGATAATCCTTCTGCTGCGTCAGTATCAAACCCCTCTGTTTGTGTTGGTTTAACAGGTAACCCACTCCTTTAACCAGTGAGCCACAAATGCTCAGAAATCCAAATCACGTACACAGTAAAACAAATTGGGCGAGGATGGATTTTTTTTGTCATTATTGCGAGTGATTTAGTCATTTTATTTTTTGTTGGAGCTTATTATTTTTCTGAATAGGTTTGCAATAATTTTTTTCTTTGACAAATTAAGCATTTTTCATTGTGATTTTCTGAAGCAACAATATGCTTTACAACTTGATTTTTTTAAAACTGACAATGACTTTCAGTTATCTTTAAAAAGTTGTTCAAAGACTGATACATAAACATCATATAATCATCTGTTGAATAAGTTAAGTACCCGGTTTATTACAGCAAAACAGGGATGGAAAATGGTCAGTAAAAGTCAGTTTTTTCATCTTGGTCACTAATTTATCAGTTTTTTTAAAAATTGGTCAGTAAAATCAGTACTTTTTAAATTTTTTTTTGTTTTCGTTACTGCATTTTGGGGGAAACATGATGACTTCCCAGTGATATGACAATTTTTTTCATTTCAACTCAATTTTATTTTCTCATTTTTCCTAACCTAGTAATAATTATTATTGTACTGACAAAGTGGCTCAATGATGAAAGTGTTTCTTGAGCATTGGCTTTCCCTAATTACTCAAAAAAATAATGTCTGAGGGCCATGCTTTCTTCTCTACTTTGTGTACTATGTTATTCGCCAAGTTATGTTATCACCTCACCTTTGTTTTCAGTGCATTAATCTTAATTTGTTTTTTGTGTTTCAGGTTCACTATCTGAGTCTGCAGTACGTATATGATATTGAAGCACTTGTGAACAAACACTATTGTATGTTGCTGATTGAACTTATTTGTGAGTGAGCATAATGAGCAATGGGAAAGCACACTTTTAAATCTGAGTGGTTGAGTAAAAAAGACAAAAATGAATACGTTATATCTGAATGGGGATGGAAAAAAAGTGAAGGAAAAATGTTTTGTGTTGTGTGTGCTAAAGGATTTAGTGTCAATTTGGGGTTTGAAGCACTTGAACAGCACTCCACAGCTCTTAAACCTAAGGATGAGTGCAGGAATAAATTGGTTTCATCGCAACTACATCTGTCAGTGGTTCGTCCTAGTGTGCCAGAGGAAACTAGTTCTGGTAACCACACTGCACCTAAAGATTGCTCAGGAACTATTCCACTTTACAGTGTCAGAGATAGTGCAATGAGAGCAAAACTTATCTGGGTATTGAAAACTATTTCAGCTGACTTCGCTTTTGAGCCATCTTATGAACATATTGGGGAAACTTTCAAGTTTATGTTTCCAAATGCAGTGCCCCAAGATTTTGCCTTACCAAGGACAAAGGCACAGTATCTAACAACAGATGCATTGGCCCCATACTTCAGAAAATAGTTGCTGAAGGATTTTGAAGGTGCATATTACACCTTGTGCTATGATGAAACTACCAATGCAGCATCTTACAAAGAATTACAGGTAGCTGTCAGATCATCATCATCATCATCATCATTGTCAACCATTATCAATCCACTGCTGGACGAAGGTCTCCCCAAGTTTCCTCCACAACGGTCTGTCTTGTGCCAGTCTCCTCCATGTCACTCCTGCATACTTTCGAATTTCATCCACCCATCTCACACGTGGTCTTCTTCTGGGTCTTTTCCTGTCCCTTGGAATCCAATCTAAAATTTCGGCTGTCCATCGATGGTCTGTCCTTCTGGCAATCTGTTCAGCCCATTGCCATTTCAGAGATTTTACTCTGATCATGATGTCTTCCACTCTTGTCATTTTTCTGATCCACAAGTTCCTCTTCTTATCTCTCCTGGTTAAACCAAGCATACACATCTCCATGCTTCTTTGAGTTGTCTGCAGTCTTTGTATGTCTCTTTTAGTTAAGGTCCACGTCTCTGCACCATACGTAAGCACTGGAAGGATGCATTGATCAAACACTTTTCTTTTAAGACATAATGGCATATTGCTCTTGAAAATAATGCTGTTTCTTCCAAAAGCTCTCCAGGCAAGTTTTGTATGCCGATTAGTTTCTTCATCAATGGGACCCTCACTTGATATCTGCTGTCCAAGATAAACGTACGTGTCTGTTATCTCCAGCTTTTCTCCATCAATCGATAAATCTTCATTTCTTGTAAAAGCATTGAACATCACTTTTGTCTTCTGAAAGTTCATTTTTAATCCCACTTCTTTACTCTTGTCAGCAAGTTCCTGGATCATACTCTGCAGCTCTGATGGGGTAGTTGCAAAAATGACTACATCATCAGCAAAGCGAAGGTGAGTTAGATGATCTCCATTAATCTTTATTCCTTTGTTTTCCCAGTTCAGTGATTGAAAGACATTTTCTAATGTGGCATTAAAGAGCTTGGGAGATACGGTGTCACCTTGTCTCACTCCCTTTCCAATTTCTATGTGTGGTGTATTTTCAAATAGCAGAATCTTTGCACTTGCATTTTCATAGATGTTATTAATAATATTAATATATGCATCTTCAATACCGCAGGATTTCAGAGCCATGGTAACTGCTGATGGTTTCACCGAATCAAAGGCTTTTTCATAATCGATAAAAGCCATGCACAATGGAAGTTCATATTCCCTCGCTCTTTCAATTAGTTCTCTCAGTACGTGGATATGATCTATTGTGCTGTTGCCACTCCTGAATCCAGCTTGTTCTCTCGGTTGAGCCATGTCCAGTGTCACCTTCAAGCGGTGTGAAAGAACTTTAGTGAAGATTTTATAAACCACTGATAGCAGGCTGATAGGTCTGTAGTTCCTGAGATCCTCAATGTCACCTTTTTTATGTAGCAGGATCATTGTAGCGTTGTTCCAGTCCTCAGGAATCTTCCCTTCATTAAGGAATCGAGTGAAAATTTGGGCGAGTACTGTTTCAATTTCTCCACTTGCTTCTTGTATGATGTCTACAGTAATTCCATCTTCTCTTGGAGCTTTCCTCCGCTTCATGTTCTTGATTGCATGTGCAACTTCTGCTGGGAGGACTGGAAGAACTCTGGTACTGGTACCTTTCATGATGTCTGGAGTATATGTATCATCCCTTTCATATAATTTGGAGTAGAAATCTTTCACTCTTGTCAAAATTTCGCCTCTATTTCTTGTTACAGAACCATCTTCTTTTCTCAGTGCCATAATCTGTTTTCTTCCCTTTGCTGAGATGTCCCTTTGCTATCTTTAGGCTTTGGTTGTTTTCAATTGCTTTCCTCACTAGTTCACAGTTGAATTTCCTTACGTCTTCAGTGATACTTTTTCATACTGTCTTGCATAGCTCTATATATTCCACTTTGGAAGTCACATCTTCTTTAGTTGTCCTCATCTCTCTTCTTTTTTGCATCAACATTTTGGTTTTTCCTGATAATTTGTTTACATGCAACTTGTTCTTAGACCCAGCTAATTTTGTTGCTGTTTCCATAAGAGCTTTGGTTACTTTTCTGTTAACTTCAGAAATATCCACTTCTTCCGATGTTAGGCCTTCTAAAGCAGAGAATCTGTTCTTCAGTTCCAACTTGAAGGTATTATGGTGTTCTTAAAGGTTGGTTATGTCAATACATTTTGTTTGTCTTATGAGCTTGCCACGTTCGAGTTTAGTGTTGAGGTGCATCTTACATCTCACCAATCTATGGTCACTACCTGTGTTGGACTTGTTTAGCACACTGCAGTCTTCTATGACAAATTTTTTGTTACACATAATAAAATCAATTGCACTTGTCGTCCCATTTGGATGTCTCCATGTCCATTTCCTGTGTGGCTTTTTTTTTAAAAAGGAGTTCATGATGAAAAACCCTTCTGCCTCTGCAAACTCTATGAGAGTATTTCCACACTGGTTTCTGTTGCTGTGACCGGATTTACCTACTGAAGTTTCATTCTGTTGCTGTTGCCCTATTTTTGCATTGAAATCTCCCATAATTATCTTCAAGTGCTGCTTGCCTTTATTATTTAGATGACAAATTTCCTCATAAAATTCTTCAATTTCTTCTTCAGCATGACTTGTGGTGGGTGCATAAGTTTGAATAATCTGAGCCCTGGTATCTTCTCGATAGTTGGATAACGAGTCGTGCAGCTCTGTCAGAGGAACTTTCAACTTCTACAACTTTATCCTTCAGTTTCTTGTTTATTATAAATCCAACACCACTAGTCCTGCCAGTATCTGTCCCACGATAGTAGAAGAGATGTCCACTTTTCAATTCAATGAGATCTTCTCCTTTTCTCCTTACCTCACTTAGCCCGACGATGTCCCACTTGATCCTTTGTAGTTCCTCTTCCAATTCAAGAAGCCTTGAATCAAGATTGGGAGCGTCCATTATACGTAGCCAAGGTCAGCATCAGATGGCAGCCTAGTCCGGTTCTTCAGTGATTCTTAGCACCCTCTGCCTTCATGTCGCACTGGCCGCTGCCTTGGCCAGGTACGTGACGATGCATCAAATTTAATTTTCTTTCTTCATGATTTTCTTTTATGGGTGGCCATCATGATGGGGGATTTCACCAAAATTCAAAGCGATCTCAGAATCCCAAATGATCGTTTCTTGAAACATGTTCCTCTTAGGTGGTTATCCCTAGAGAGTGCTGAGGCAAGACTGATTGAACAGTGGCCAGCAGTTACTAAGTACTTTATGAACTTTTTTCCTAAAAGTAAAAGGGAATTGGTGAAATCTTCCACAAAGTATAGAAACATTATTAACCTCTTAAAGCATGAGCCTATGAAAGCAGAGGGGATGTTTTGTTGCACGAGTGCCCACTTATTTACAAAGTTCACCGGAGTGTTCCAGAAAGAAGATCCTTTGGTGTATGTGATGCACAGTGAACTATAAAAACACTCACAAGAACCATAATGAATCATGTTTGTAAGAGTTCAGCACCGTTGTCTCTTGAAGCCTTCAGTGATGAGCACTATATACCTGCAAGAGAAGTAATCAGTGAAAGCAGAATCTGCGACGAACTGGAAAAACTTTCTGAAAAGGTAAAGATACTCTTTTTAACGGGAGAAAAAAACATTTCATTGCAAGCTGCAAACACCTTTTACTCCACTCATCTTTGGACAAGCCCATCCTCAGAAATCTTCAATGTTTAACTCTAGCACAGCGAGTCAAAGAAGGAACCCACAAGGATATAATAAAAGTAGCAGCAGCACTCCCTATGGATATTCCACTGGACATCATTGCAGATGAATGGAAACTTCTTAGACTCGAAGATGAAACTGCCAGTGAAACTTGCCGCATAGATACGTACTGGAATCAGGAGATCCTAAATACCCACTGGTTACCAAGGTGGTGAATGAAAGCAGCATTATCGTTATTGCATGGTAGTGCGGACATAGAAAGAAGGTTTTCAAAATCTGGACACATTGTGACCAATGAAAGGGCCAGAATGTCAGAGAGAACTTTGAATGCCCACCTGCTGGTCAAAGAAACATTATATCATGTATACGAAAATAAGATATACCATGTTAATATCACCCAGGAACTTTTACAGATGGCAAGAGCAGCTCCTGTTCATTTCAGGCAATATTGTGATGAACAGCATGCCATTTAAGAGAAAAAAGAAAAGGAAAAGAATGAAAGGGAAAAGGCAGAGGAGCTAGAAAGATTGAAGAAGATAGACAATGAAAAGGATAGTATACAAGAGAAGGAAGCAAAACTGAAGAAGCTGAGACAAGAACAGAAGAACAGAACGAGAAGAGGATGATTGCTTAAACGTTGCTAAGTGATGCAGCCAAACGTATTAAGGAGTCTGCTGAGAAAATGGACATGGTGGGATTCAACATGGTGCATCTCTTGCTAGAAGGAGTGCAGAAAGCAATGGAAGAAGAGGACAAGAAAAAAAGCATGCATATGCAGTGCAGAAAACCATTGAGAAACGAAAAAGTTTGTTAATAACTTCTTTTTTCAACAAAATCCAAAGATAAAGTAAAGACAAGTTGTACCTTGCAGTAATTATGTTTCATTCTCCTAATGATTATTTTATGTATAAATTTTAATATGTTTTGCTGTTTTATTATCTGCAGTACTCTATTATTTTTAAAAAGGAATAGTTTTTTGCCTTAAATTTTATAGCCTGACAATAATGAAAATATTATCCTGTATTCATAAAAATATTTTTTTTTTTTCTATAAAAATGTGTGCAATGGCTATCTATGGGGATGGTGGAGGCCAGATAGTAATTTTTTTTTAATGAATTCCCAATTTTGTTTTTAAAATGCTAATTTATTGATAGGCTGTAATTAAATTTGTCAGTAATTGGTCAGTATTTTTGGTATTTTGGTCAGTAAAGTCAGTAATTTTGACCCACTGACTAGTTTCCATCCCTAAGTAATGCAGTATATAATAAATAGCTGGTACATAAAATAGGGATGTAAGGTCAGGTGATGCGTAACATCACAGCCTCTCCTTGACAAATGTCAACCCCGCCTTCTCGTGGTGCATCCTGTTCCCACTAAAGGGGCTCTGACGACCGCAAATAGCGGTATAACTATACCATCGGGATCAGAGGAAATGCTATCCCACACTCACCAACCCGCTTGGCCAGCGTGGTGAGTTATGGCCAAACACCTCCAAAATGACTCTACAACTTAAATCTTGGCCCTCAGTCTCCGGCAGCTGGAATGTACCTGGCCAAGGCAGCGGCCAGTGCGACATGAAGGCAGAGGGTGCTAAGAATCCCCGGAGGACCGGACTAGGCTGCCATTTGATGCTGACCTTGGCTACCTACAACGGACGCTCCCTATCTTCTGATTCAAGGCTTCTTGAATTGGAAGAGGAACTACAAAGGATCAAGTGGGACATCGTCGGGCTGAGTGAGGTAAGGAGAAAAGGAGAAGATCTCATTGAACTGAAAAGTGGACATCTCTTCTATTATCGTGGGACAGATACTGGCAGAACTAGTGGTGTTGGATTTATAATAAACAAGAAACTGAAGGATAAAGTGGTAGAAGTTGAAAGTTCCTCTGACAGAGCTGCACGACTCGTTATCCAACTATCGAGAAGATACCAGGCTCAGATTATTCAAACTTATGCACCCACCACAAGTCATCCTGAAGAAGAAATTGAAGAATTTTATGAGGAAATTTGTCATCTAAATAATAAAGGCAAGCAGCACTTGAAGATAATTATGGGAGATTTCAATGCAAAAATAGGGCACCGGCAACAGAATGAAACTTCAGTAGGTAAATTCGGTCACGGCAACAGAAACCAGCGTGGAAATACTCTCGTTGAGTTTGCAGAGGCAGAAGGATTTTTCATCTTGAATTCCTTTTTCAAGAAAAAGCCACACAGGAAATGGACATGGAGACATCCAATTGGGACGACAAGTGAAATTGATTTTATTATGTGTAACAAAAAATTCGTCATAGAAGACTGCAGTGTGCTAAACAAGTTCAACACAGGTAGTGACCATAGATTGGTGAGATGTAAGATACACCTCAACACTAAACTGGAACGTGGCAAGCTCATAAGACAAACAAAGTGTATTGACATAACCAACCTTAAAAACACCATAATACTTTCAAGTTGGAACTGAAGAACAGATTCTCTGCTTTAGAAGGCCTAACATCGGAAGAAGTGGATATTTCTGAAGTTAACAGAAAAGTAACCAAAGCTCTTATGGAAACAGCAACAAAATTAGCTGGGTCTAAGAACAAGTTGCATGTAAACAAATTATCAGGAAAAACCAAAATGTTGATGCAAAAAAGAAGAGAGATGAGGACAACTAAAGAAGATGTGACTTCCAAAGTGGAATATATAGAGCTATGCAAGACAGCACGAAAAAGTATCACTGAAGACGTAAGGAAATTCAACTGTGAGCTAGTGAGGAAAGCAATTGAAAACAACCAAAGCCTAAAGATAGCAAAGGGACATCTCAGTAAGGGAAGAAAACAGATTATGGCTCTGAGAAAAGAAGATGGTTCTATAACAAGAAATAGAGGCGAAATTTTGACAAGAGTGAAAGATTTCTACTCCAAACTATATGAAAGGGATGATACATGTACTCCAGACATCATGAAAGGTACCAGAGTTCTTCCAGTCCTCCCAGCAGAAGTTGCTCATGCAATCAAGAACATGAAGCGGGGGAAAGCTCCAGGAGAAGATGGAATTACTATAGACATCATACAAGAAGCAAGTGGAGAAATTGAAACAGTACTCGCCCAAATTTTCACTCGATGCCTTAATGAAGGGAAGATTCCTGAGGATTGGAACAATGCTACAATGATCCTGCTACATAAAAAAGGTGACATTGAGGATCTCAGGAACTACAGACCTATCAGCCTCCTATCAGTGGTTTATAAAATCTTCACTAAAGTTCTTTCACACCGCTTGAAGGTAACACTGGACATGGCTCAACCGAGAGAACAAGCTGGATTCAGGAGTGGCTACAGCACAATAGATCATATCCACGTACTGAGAGAACTAATTGAAAGAGCGAGGGAATATGAACTTCCATTGTGCATGGCTTTTATCGATTATGAAAAAGCCTTTGATTCGGTGAAACCATCAGCAGTTACCACGGCTCTGAAATCCTGCGGTATTGAAGATGCATACATTAATATTATTAATAACATCTATGAAAATGCAAGTGCAAAGATTCGGCTGTTTGAAAATACAACACACATAAAAATTGGAAAGGGAGTGAGACAAGGTGACACCATATCTCCGAAGCTCTTTAATGCCACATTGGAAAATATCTTTCAAGCACTGAACTGGGAAAACAAAGGGATAAAGATTAATGGAGATTATCTAACCCACCTTCGTTTTGCTGATGACGTAGTCATTTTTGCAACTACCCCATCAGAGCTGCAGAGTATGATCCAGGAACTTGCTGACAAGAGTAAAGAAGTGGGATTAAAAATGAACTTTCAGAAGACAAAAGTGATGTTCAATGCTTTTACAAGAAATGAAGATTTATCGATTGATGGAGAAAAACTGGAGATAACAGATACGTATGTTTATCTTGGACAGCAGATATCAAGTGAGGGTCACATTGATGAAGAAATTAATCGGCGTACAAAACTTGCCTGGAGAGCTTTTGGAAGAAACAGCATAATTTTCAAGAGCAATATGCCATTATGTCTTAAAAGAAAAGTGTTTGATCAATGCATCCTTCCAGTGCTTACGTATGGTGCAGAGACGTGGACCTTAACTAAAAGAGACATACAAAGGCTGCAGACAACTCAAAGAAGCATGGAGAGGTGCATGCTTGGTATAACCAGGAGAGATAAGAAGAGGAACTCGTGGATCCGAAAAATGACAAGAGTGGAAGACATCATGATCAGAGTTAAATCCCTGAAATGGCAATGGGCTGGACATACTGCCAGAAGGACAGACCATAGATGGACAGCCGAAATTTTAGATTGGATTCCAAGGGACAGGAAAAGACCCAGAAAAAGACCACATGGGAGATGGGTGGATGAAATTCGTAAATATGCGGGAGTGACATGGAGGAGACTGGCACAAGACAGACCGTTGTGGAGGAAACTTGGGGAGACCTTCGTCCAGCAGTGGATTGATAATGGTTGACAATGATGATGATGATGACATAAAATAGGGGAGAGGAGAAGAAATATCCTGTGCCACAATAAACAAAATGCATGCAATATGCTATCCACAATATCAGATCTCGCAACAGAACTTCAAAATTCGACAGATGATTGAAATTTAAAAGTTAATCAAACCAAGTATTGTCACCAATTGCTCCTATTACTGGTAATTTCTCATCATAGGGATGCAGAAAAAGTGAGAACAGAGTCTTTCCATTAATATACGAAAGGAATTGCGGAATGAATGGTTTCTGAAAATTCAGAATTTTCCGTTAACACATCTCTAAATCGATAATTTACCATCAATAGAAGAAAGAAACTGTGGAAAGGTTTCTGAAAATTCAGAATTTTCTGGTGGTACGAAAAATCCATGAAATTCAGGTTTCTTTTTTCCCCCTTTCTGTTTCCTTTCAATTTCTATGAATTTAAAAATCTTTACTTTTTCATCTAGTGTTAAGCACCTTTGTTTTGTTGCCATTTTAAGCTTAGAGTTAGTGCATACATCTCTTACATATGAGACTTAGCCATTTAACTCATCTTGAAAGATATCCAGTCTTAACAGTTGAGGACAGGAAAGTTTCAGAATTTTAATCTCCCTCGGTTGACAGGCATTTTGCCTACAAAGTACATTAGCTACTGCCTATTGTGCCACGTTATCTCTCACCTGAAAGAAATCCCTTCCCCAACCACCTTCTATTGAGGGCTAATTCCGCTGCTCTGCTGTGAATCACCAAGTTGAAAGGGTCCTTTGATGTTAAAACCTCCACTATTGTTGAAGGGGTCTTATCTTTAAATGCCATCAGGATAGAAAATGCATCTTAGGGTAAAACACTACACTGTTTACTCCAAAGAGACACAATGAGTGCATTTCATCAGGAGTGGGAGGGAGAGGAATGATAGCTTTGGCAAAACATGTAGTCACTTTTGTTCTTTTGTTGATGTTCCATGGCAGCTAACTCGTTTAGAATTTTTAAGAGAGGGAAAAATTTGCTACGTTATAAAGTTTTGCTTGAGCATTTCCCCAAGGAATTTTACTTCGTAATAAAGTGTTTTTCATTGTAAAGTATTTTTGTTTTATTATAAAGTTTTTTATTTTTTATATAGTACATTAAACCAAACAAGTTCACGTTTTTTCCCCCGTTGTAATGTGTATTTTGTTAAAATCAGTTTTGACTAAAATATACATAATATCTGAGGTATTTTACCTGATATTGTCAAAGTATTTCTCACGTTGTTTGCTCTGTGAGGCACGTGCTCCCGGCCCAGAGAGGTCTCTTACGTTACAGAACTTTGGTTAGTTATAAAATTGTTATTATTATTATTATTTTTTTTTTTTGCCGAAATAAAACAGTTAGGTTATATATTTTCAGTTCCACATTCATTCACTTGCACAATCAAACGTTTAAAATTTACTATTAATTAAAAGATTTTAGTAGAAAGAGTTATACTCATCGGGTCAGGAGACGTCTCACAAGGGGTCGACGTATCTACAATAAATGATGGGTGGGTTTGGTAGTTTTTTAATAATTTTGTTTTCTATATCACTCATGATTATTTCTGAAAATAAAGAAGATAATGGGGATCTTATTGGGGCTCCTACTTCTTGCCTGTAGATTTTTTTGTCAAACTCAAAGTAATTGTTATTAGAAATATAGGATAAAATGTTAAATAATTCTTGTAATTGTGTATTATTAAAGTGAGATTTATTTTTTAACTCCTTAATAACAATTACTTTGAGTTTGACAAAAAAAAAAACCTACAGGCAAAAAGTAGGAGCCCCATTGGGATCCCCATTATCTTCTTTATTTTCAAAAATAATCATGAGTGATATAGAAAACAAAATTATTAAAAAACTACCAAACCCACCCATCATTTATTGTAGATACGTCAACAACATTTTGATTTTATCTAAATTAAAACAAGAAGAACTTGAAATATTGAAGAATAAATTTACCACTTGTTACCCAGAGATTGAATTAACTTTAGAATTTGAACAAAATGAAAAAAATTCCTTCTTAGACATAGAAATAATAAAAAAAAGACTTAAATTTTGAATACAGAGTTTTTAGAAAACCAACCTATGTACCTATAATGATCCCATATCAATCTGAACACCCAAAAACTCATAAAGTAAATGGTATTAGGAATTGGGTAAAAAGAGCCTTCACACATTCCTCAAATAGAAAATGCAGAGAAGAAGAAATCCAGTGGATTATTAACACAACCAAACAATTTGGATATGACACAAAAACTGTCAAAAAGCTGATTTTTGAATACAAGATGAAATTAAAAGAGTCTAGACAAAACATCCCAAAAAAGAAATAAAAATTTTCAGGTTTCCCTTTTATTAGAGGACTAAGTGGACATTTTTTAAGATTAATGAAGAAACACAACATTATTTTTGGACATTCAGTTCAGAATATTGGTGACTTAATTATAAAGAAAAATAGTAACAATAATATACTACAATCAGCAGGCGTATATGAAATTCCTATTGTTTCACAGAGTTCTGAAGACCACATATCATACATTGGCAGCACAAAAAAATAGATTAATAAAAAGATTACATCAACATATAAAAAACTAGAACAAAAAAGAAGAAAAAACTGCACTTATCCAACACTGTGTTAAACATAAACAATACCCTGATTTTGAAAATATTAAATTACTAACCACCCACACAAACGAAAAAGAATTAAGAATTTCCCAAAGCGTTATAATTGAACAAAAAAAAAAAAAGATAAAATATGCAACTTACAAGACCCACCACACTAGACACAGCCTGGAAATCACTTATAAAAAAAGAAAAAAAAATCCATAAAAAAAGGCAAACAAAGGAACATTACAAAAAATCACACCAATAAAAAAAAATACACCTGTTTCTACGAACAAATAATATAATAGCCCAAAAATATCTACACAAAAGAATTATACTTACGACTGATACCTACCAACTCATCCCATAGATGGCGACACATTAGAAACAAATCACCTAACACATACAGACACACAATGGAATTATACTTACGACTGATACCTACCAACTCATCCAGTAGATGGCGACACATTGGAAACAAATCACCTAACACATACAGGCAGCAAACCTTGCCATCGGTTCCAGACATGCAACTCCAAAACTACACACACGCGAGGAACCCTCGTGTAGAAATAGTGGCCCGAAGATGGCGGTAAAGTACTGCAGAAAGAGCTCGGCGTAACAACGAACCCCTTGTGAGACGTCTCCTGACCCGATGTGCATAACTCTTTCTACTAAAATCTTTTAATTAATAGTAAATTTTAAACGTTTAATTGTGCAAGTGATTGAATGTGGAACTGAAAATATATAACCTAACTGTTTTATTTTGGCAAAAAAAAAAAAAAATAATAATAATAATAACAATTTTATAACTAACCAAAGTTCCGTAACGTAAGAGACCTCTCTGGGCCGGGAGAACGTGCCTCCCAGAGCAAACAACATGAGAAATACTTTGACAATATCAGGTAAAATACCTTAGATATTATGTATATTTTAATCAAAAGCACGTTTATAACATAAGACAACCTATAAGGTTGCCTCATGGATTGCATTTTTTGTAAATCAGTTTTGA
Organism: Macrothele yani; assembly: GCA_039090855.1. Lineage (NCBI taxonomy): Eukaryota > Metazoa > Arthropoda > Arachnida > Araneae > Macrothelidae > Macrothele > Macrothele yani. Next base: position 7,769,497 of record CM077022.1, on the reverse strand, counting down.
CTGTAATCTGCTATTCGTATAAAAAAAGCACAGATTTTCAAAATGTAAATTTGCTTTTTAAAACTCCAGGCAAAGTGATTTGTTTATGTAGTCTATTTGCAATTCTTTTACACCTAGTTTGTAGTGGACTTAGAGTCTTGATAATCTATGAATGGACTAAGATTATTGATTTGGACTATGAGACACACCTAAATAGAGTTTCCTTTTATATTGAACTATTATAACTCTGTAGCCATCCATTTTTTTATTGCTTGTAGTAGTACAGCTTTGGGTGGAAGACATGGTTTGGTTCCTGTTCTCCAACTGAAAGTCATTTTTTATTTTTATTTTTTTCTGATATGAAGGCTATTTAAAAGTTGAAAGTTAATCTTTGTTATTTTGGAAGCAAAGTAAACCTCTTTTCTTCTGCTTTTGAAAAATCTGCAAGAAAAGCCACAGTGCTCCTTATTTCCACATTCTCTGTCTGTCTGCAAAACCAATGAGGATGAACTACTGTTAACATTGTTCACTATCTCTTTTTCTTTTTGAGCTAAGTGGCAGCTATGGGTGGAAATTGGTCCTAAATTCACTCCACAATCTTTCCTATTGCAATTTATCTGATTTAGGCCTATGAAATGAAAACCCACAGAATTATAAAAGAGAAGGCCATTTTTTTTTTTTTTTTGGCTGTGTAACACCTCTATTGATTTGTTTACTTTTTACCAGTGCAAGACTTCTAGAGGTAGATAAATTTGTGTCAACCACAGTAATATTAGAGACGAGAGAGAGAAAAGTTTGGTGGAACTGGACCTGTATGGATAACCAAAATTTGAGGGGGGGGTACTAATACACAAATAGTTTTAAGCTGTGTGCAAATTTGGGCAATAGAATCAGCCATTTTCAAGGTAATTTTTTTAGTGTTTTGTAAAAAAAAAAAAAATCATTTGAATGGAGGTTTTGTCTTAGAAATAGTTGTAATTGTGGCTATCTCTTGATGCTAGTTAATTAGATGTTAAATGACTAATGTATGTATATTACTGAGATTTTGTACTGGATTTGTCAATTTTTTTAGATATAGTTCGTCATTAGAACTATGTCAGTAAAGTTGCTGTTGCCACTCAAGCTGTAATGTCCAACTGTTGTGGTCTTTAATTGTAGTATTGTCCCTCTTGTCAGTATCATGCCCTTCTTATAATTTTCTCTTTAAGTCATGTAGTTGATGTGTCATAATAATAATAGTAGAGTTTTGTTCTTGTTGTTGCTTTGTTTCAAGTAGTCACCCATATTAATTTGGGACCACTGTGGTTTCATGGAAGGAGAAGAACCAGCATCATAGAACAAACACACCACCCGAACCTCACCCAGGATTTGAACCTGGGCCCATTTCCGACAACTAATCAGAAACCTGTACATTTGACTACCCCCCCTCCCCCAACCACGGGGGGCTGATTCAGTTCCAATTAATCTTTTGGCTGGTATTTTAGATGTGTCTATTCAATCCCTATTCAGTGGAAATATTTTTAGTTGTTGCTTTAAGTTCAGCTATTTGGGTCTTCAGTTGTTAATTGTCTTCCCATTTCTCTAGTGTATGAAATTTTTCATGACCAATCCACTTTGTAGATAATGCTTTCCTTTAATACATATTATATCATCATCATTACTAAAGTTTAACAGTTCTTTTTAAAGTCTTCTGTCATAAAGAACTGATTTACTAAAATTTAAAGAGTTCTTTATGACAGAAGATCCTGCTGTTAAGAATAGTTTTTTTTTTTTTTTTTTTTTTTGTGCCGTCTTCATTTTCTTCAATTTTTTTAAAAACATTTTAATTACCAGAGTTTGGTAATAGTACGAAAAAATGCAGTTAACACACAATGAACAAATGTAAGTTGTAAATTAGCATGCCAAAGTTACATAAAGAAAGAACAGAAACAGATAAGCTTTTGACTCAGCTTGGATCTTGAAGGTGATAAAGACTCAAGCTGTGTTGAAAGCTTCTGTGTTTCTGTTGTTTCTTTATATAACTTTTGCATCTTAACTTACAACCTGCAGAGTTGGGTAGTTGTTTGCAGCCAATATAAATTTTAACTCTTTCTTTTTTTTTGGAGTGTATTTGCTCTTGAACGGTGTTAATTTTTTCTGTTTTTTCTTAGAATTATTTGGCAACAGTAATTTTTATGTAGAAAGGATTGGTAAGATTTTTAATCCAAAATTTTGTTTGTGGGTTTCTTAAAGATGTTTGTTTCTATTTCTAACTCACTCACAATTATGGTCAAGTCCACCTAATTTAGCTTTCCTTCCTGTTATATGAATTTAAGGTTATCAACTTGAGTAATAGTGCTACAGTTCATGACCACATGGGTTGGGTAGTACAATCTGAGCAGCAACAGCTACTTCATTAATATAGTCCTAATGGTGAGCTAGAGTATAGCTCAAAAATTTGACAAGTCCAACAGTAAGAAGCCTCAATAATAGCCTTAAATTAGTAGTTAACCATTACAGAGGCCTTGACATGTTCATAAGGATAAGCCTAGTTGAAGATTGTTGACTTAATCATATGCTACTTAGTCTGTTCAAGTATTCTTCACAATGTATTGTCATCTAGTTTATTCCCACTATTCTCTCCAGAACACCACAACATTGCCCCGTACGGAGATAACTGGTTTTCCAGTTATTTGGGGAGCGGCGCCCCCACTGCCCGAGCTGACCTTGTGACGGCATCTTGCTTTTTCGTCTTGTACGATTACATCACCGAAGGGACAGCTGTTTATACAGCTGCTGGAGGGTGGCGTCCCCACGGCCTGAGCCAACATGTGCTATATGTGATGATTTTCACATTTTTTATGGTTTTTGTTTTTTCACTTGACACGAACCCGCCTCAGTTGTAGGTTGCTGAGGTTGTGAATATGCGCCAGCTCAGGATTTTAGTTTCTCGTTTTCTATCCTGTCTTCTCCATTTTATGTTCCTTTTGTTTTTCCGAGCTGGTTAGCTAGACCTACCTGCACGTTTGCCGTGTGCGGTGACCCGTAAGGTGGAAAAGGGGATGCTGGAGGCTGAGGTTTCTGGAGGCCTGGGTGTTGTTGTCGCCAGTTGCCAACACTCCTCTTTGCCCCCTGCTTCACCATAAATGGGCGGCTAGGAACTAACCCACTCCTAGTCAATGAGGTCTGTGGCCGAGTGGAGCCCAGACCTCTAATGGCTTGTTGTTTCGCACGACAGGGTGAGTCTGGGGATAGGGTGGGCATGCCAAAGGGGTGTTCCCCAGGCTTGGGAAAGTCTGGGTGCACAACGAGCGCATGTCTGCCCTATCAACTTGCTATATCCGCTTGCTATCCCTAGAGCCGTGTCCTGCATCCACTTGGGCTTTCGGACCGCCGGCTCTCCCTCGTTGGGCTCGATTGTAGGTGGGGAAGTCGGCGGATGAATTATTAATTTTTTCATGGATGAAAATAAAGTTTCCCACGAACCGAAAAGCAAAAAAGGTATGGAGGAAGGCTCACCCCTTCCGCAAAAAATCATATTCCTGACTGCTCGAATGCTCGTTTCTTTTTTGTGCACTCATTGGACCCTTCAAAGCCTTTGAGTGCCAAAAGTCCATTTTGGATCAACAAAGCACTCCAATCCATAGCAAGCTCTCCTAAGAGCGTAAAGAAGCTTCAATCTGGAGATCTTCTGGTTGAAATGTCCACTGTGGCCTGCAGCTCTACACTTCTTAACACCACCACGCTGCTTGAGACTCCGGTCAAAATAACACCTCATGGATACCTAAATTTATCTTGAGGTGTTGTCTCCTCTCAGGACCTCATTGAGTGTTCTGAGAAGGAACTACTTGAAGAACTGAGGAGTCAACACGTTATGGGTGTGCGGCGCATACTCTTCAGGCGAAATGGGCAGTCTGTCCCATCCCGCAAAGTCATTTTAACATTTGACAGCCCTTCCCTGCCTACGTCCATCAAGGCAGGGTATCTTCACCTTGAGATACGTCCGTACATCCCTAACCCTCTGAGATGTTTTAGGTGTCAGTCGTACGGCCATTCTCAGCAGTCATGCAGGAGCAATCCTAGGTGTGGACGCTGTGGTGCCACAGAGCATCTTTTGTCAGAATGTGTGGCCGAGGCCGAGTTTTGTGTGAACTGTAAGGGTTCACACAGAGCATCAGCCAAAGATTGTTCCAAGTGGAAGGAGGAGAAGGAAATCCAAAGGCTCAAAACGGTGGAAAATATTTCCTATCCTGAGGCCAGAAGAAGAGTAGTTCCTGTTACATCTGATCGGCGATCATACGCTTCAGTGGTGGTTGCCAAATCTACGGTTGTCATTCAGACCGACATTCAGATCCCCCTAAATGCCCATACAATGTAAACGAAATAATCGCAGCCAGACTGGAGGCACTCCAGTCTCGAGCTAGGGGTCTGAAAGCGCCACCCACCACTTCGCCGAATCAGACTCATTCCACCACCAGCAAGGGAACTCAGGCCACTTCTTCTAGCAAGAAAACCAAAGCCCAGGATAAGAAAAGCATTTCTTCTCCTCCAAAACCTCAGCAAACGACTCAACGTTGTGCGCCTCCCGTTAAGACACTTGGGACAAAGCATGCTCCTATCTTGGCCGCTGGTCACACGCCTCCAGATCTAGGGGAACCCCCATCACCATGGCTTCAATCATTCAGTGGAACTGTCGAGGTTTTCGGACGAGTTTTGATGAAGTGAAACATCTGCTTTCATTTTACTCTCCGGTGTGCCTTTGTCTACAGGAGACGAAGCTTAAACCATCAGACCTGCTTTCAGTTTGAGGCTACAGTGCACATCAGACAGATAATGCATCGGGAGACATCGCCTGTGGGGGAGTCGCTATTCTTGTCCCTCACAGTGTTCTGGTGTCTTCCGCTGCGATATCAACAACTTTGCAGGCCGTGGCGGTTTGAATATCTGTGCCTGTGCCTCTTACTGTCTGCAGTGTCTATCTGCCGCCGGACGAGAACGTGAGCGTTTCTGTTCTGGAGAGATTGGTTGATCAGCTGCCTTCACCCTTTCTTCTTTTGGGTGACTTCAATGCTCATCATCATTTGTGGGGTAGTGTCAGCATCAGCACGAGAGGTCGTCGCATAGAGTCTATTCTGTCCTCGGCCTCTCTGTGCCTTTTTAACACTGGTGCTGACACGTACTCCCATGAGCCGACAAGATCCTTCAGTGCGATCGATTTGACCTTGGGATCACCAACGATTATTACTGATTGGTCGTGGACGGTGTGTAATGACCTCCACGGGAGCGACCATTTTCCGATTTTGCTCTCGCATCATGCGAAAATGCCATCTTCTGCCTCCCGCCCCCTCGGTGGAGGATGGAGCGTGCGAGATGGGAGGTCTTCACACCGTCAGCATTGATATCTTCTGCAATGGTGACCCAAGAGTCAATTGACGCAGCTGTTTTTGAAGTCACAAATTGTATTCTTCAGGCAGCTGATCTTTCTATACCAAAAACATCTACGACACTCTCCAGAAGTTCGAAGCCTTGGTGGATCCCTGAATGCGCAGCGGCTAGGAGGCTCAACATAAGGCCTGGTCTACGTTTCGGCGTTATCCAACCGATGCTAATCTCGTTGCATTCAAACGAGCAAAATCCTATGCTCGGTTGGTGCGTCGGCGTAGCAAGAGGGAGTCTTGGATCCAGTATGTTTCATCTCTCACTTCTCGTGCCAGTTCGAAAAGTGTGTGGGACAAGATTCGTAAGATCCGGGGTAACTACAGCTCTCACCAGATCTCCATTCTCGAGAATAACGGCTGCACATATGCTGAAGTTGGGGAGATTGCTGATTGTTTGGGGAGGCGTTTGCCTCCATGTCGTGTGACCTGGCGTATCCTTCCTCCTTTCTGAGGATTAAATCCACTGCGGAACGCCAGAGAATCTCCTTTGCGCCTTTTAACGCCACTAGTTATAACTCCCCTTCAGCATGGTTGAACTCAGGGTGGCTCTGCATCGGTCCGGCGCTACGTCTGTCGGTCCCGATGGCATCCACTATGACATGCTCCGTCATCTCTCACAGTCGTCTCTCGAGAATCTCTTAATCTTGTATAATCGTATTTGGTCGGAGCACAGTTTCCCGGAATCTTGGCGAAAAGCTTTTGTTCTGCCTTTTCCCAAACCTGGCAAGGATCCCAAGTCTCCCTCTAGTTATCATCCAATTGCTCTCACTAGCTGTCTGTGTAAAGTTCTTGAACGCATGGTTAATTCCCGGTTAGTTCATTTTTTAGAATATCATCAAGTACTTTCACCATCACAAAGCGGCTTTCACCGTCATCGTTCACCTCACGATCATCTCCTGCACCTTGAGACATCTGTGCGCGAGGCGTTCGTGCGTAGGCAGCACCTGGTTTCCGTTTTCTTCGATATCGAAAAAGCCTATGATCGAGCGTGGTGGCACGGTATTATGACCTCCACGCATGCGGGTTGCGAGGGAATCTTTCAACCTTCATTGTAAATTTCCTTCGCAATCGGGTGTTTCAGGTGCGCCTGGGTACGACGCTCTCGGCACCGTTCCATCAAGAACAAGGTGTTCCTCAAGGTTGCATTTTATCTGTCACATTGTTCATCCTCCGCATTAATTGTCTTTTCATAAATCTTCCTCCTGCGGTTTCGGCTACTGTCTATGTTGATGACTTGCACATTTTCTGCTCGTCATCAAGCATGCATTTTATTGAAAGGCAGTTGCAGTCGGCAATTAATCAGATCTTTAAAGCGGCGAATAGCAATGGTTTCGTTCTTTCTCCCGACAAGACAGCGTGTGTCCATTTCTGCCGGAGACCAAGTTCCTTATTCTGACTGTCGACCGTGCGCACGTTCGGCTGCTCAAGATTTCCTGTCTGCGGGCTCTATCAAAGACATAATGTCTAGGGCGCAGACAGGATGTCTTTGTTTTGAATTTTCCATTCATTAATACGGTCAAAACTGGATTATGGTTGTATTGTGTATGGCTCTGCTCTTCGTTCCGTTCTCCGGCCTTTGGACACTATTCACCATCAAGCACTGCGTCTTTGTTCGGGAGCATTTTGAACATCTCCAATTCCCAGCCTTTATGCTGAGGCAAACGAACTATCGCTTGAATTACGCCGTCTGCAGCTGTCTATTCATTTCTACCTGAAACTTAGATCTCTTCCAGACCATCCTTTATACGATGCAGTTTTTCATCCCCAGCATGCTCGTTTATTCGGGAACCGGCCCTCGTGCGTTTCAACCTTCAGTCTTCGTATGGCGGCTGTAGCCCGTGATGTAGGGCTCGACTTGTCACTTGTTGGAGAGACCAGGGGCTTTGGGGATCCTCCATGGCACCCACTTGGTGTCATGGTTGATACCACCTTTACATCTTTCGATAAATCCTCAACCCCTGCGTCAGTGTACCAGCAGCTCTTCGCTGAGCACCCTGACCTCAATTCTGACTACACTCCTATTTTTACTGATGGCTCCAAGATGCATGGAGTTGTTGGATCCGCGGCTGTCTGTGTTGATGACGTTTCAGTAGCGCGGATCCCAGCTGAGGCCACGGTGTTTTCGGTGGAGATGCATGCTGTGTATCTCGCCCTTCTCCATGTTCAGTCGAGTTCTCATCATTGTGCTATGGTCTATATGGATTCCTTAAGTGTCTTGCAGTCCTTATCATCTGCAGATTGCCGTGACCATCCTTTTCTCTTGGATGCGAGACGGTTGCTTCGTCGTTTGCTCGAGGCCGGTTTTCAAGTTCAGTTTTGCTGGGTTCCTGGACATGTTGGAATCTCGGGTAATGAGTGTGCTGATGCGGCTGCTAGATCTGCTTCCTCTTTGGTCGTCACACCCTTGCCACTGTTTCACCGGGATTTCTGCTTTATCGTTCGCGACTATATCAAGCGAACGTGGCAAGGTCTGTGGGACCAAGAGGTGGAAAATAAACTGCATCGTATTAAACCTAATCTTGAAATTTGGAAATCCTCATATCGTCGGAACCATAGGGAGGAAGTGGTGCTTGCACATCTCCGCATTGGGCATTGTCGTTTCACTCATCGCTTTTTGCTGTGTGGCGACACTGCGCCGATGTGTGAGACATGCAATTGCCGACTCACCGTCACTCATCTTCTGTGTACCTGTGTTCTTTTTTGTGATGTACGTTTTCATTTCTTTCATTCTCATTTGTTGACCGAGGATGCCACTACACTGCAGCGGCTCCTCAATGACCACTGTGATACTGTTGTCGTGTTTTCATTTTTTAAATAAATTGACTATTTTAAACATATCTAGATTTTAGCCTTATCGTCATCCTCATTTCTCAGTTTTACTGAATCAGCTAGATTTTAATCATTGTATCATGTTTTTAATACTGTTTGTTTCATTTTCTTTTTAGCCCTTCCATCGTTCTCATTTTTTTCAGTTTTACTTGATCAGCCAGATTTTAAGCTTTTTACCACGTTTTTAATACTGTTTGTTTTTCTTGTGTCTGGCGCTCTTTGGCCAAACATGGCCCTTGCGCCATAAAAATTAACCAACCAACCAACCAACCACCACAACATTGCCATGATGTTTATTCTTATGTATGAAAAAAATAATTCCTTGTTCCATCAACTTAATCAGTGAAATTATATTTGGAAGCAGTGCAAAGCACTTTATTACCCATCTGAGCTGGGAATGGTTTTTTCACTTGGCTAATATGACACAATGTACAAAAAGGTACGATGGATTTCACTTCCTCCCTTACTAATCTAAGTGCTTCAACTTGGAAGACATGTTTGGAAAACCAGTCTGTTATTATTTAAACTAGATTTTGATTTATGGGGATTACTAGGATTTTCTTTTAATACCATTAATCAAATTTTCAGGATGTGCTCCAGTCCATCATTAAGACTGACTCAATAGAGTAGGTGTTGCCACACATGTGGTAGTACCCAGCCTTTCTGGCCATTAATTGTGGGTTCTTTCCTTCTTTTAATTTCCACATCTTTGCCCAACTTCCTTTTTCACAGAATTCTGCTGATAACATAAAAATATCTTGGAGTCCCAGTTAGTTGAATATCCAATGTTTTGAATGTGTGTGTCAAATTCTGTTTGTTCTGGTAACATTTTTCATTGTAGACTTATTATGTTCTCCTACATGGATCCTAAGTTGTCTTCCAGTTTTTCCTACATGTCCACTCCATAAATTGGGACTAAGTAAAAATAATCACCTGCTTTCCTCATCAGTATTTCATCAAGAATGTCTGTTAGTCACTCTGGGGTGCTCACACATTTTAGGGATTTTTTTTTTTTTTGAGGGATGTTCGGTTTTATCTGTGGGTTTTATCTGTGGGTTGTCTTTTTTTTTTTTAATACACTGGGATTTTGTCTGTTGGAGAGGTTGGGGGTTTTTAGTTTTTCTCTTTTTTCTGTTGGTGCGTTTGTTAGCGCGAGAACCTCAGTAACAGGTTTCGCGATGTGACCTCCTTAGTAAATTGTGTTTATTGTATATGTGTACACTTTAAATTTGCTCTTTCATGCTGCATTTTACCTTTGGTGCTTATTTATTGAATTGCCATAATATCATTTTACTATGAACTCAGTTTATTTATTTATTTTTTGATGTGTATTCCATGTTTGTAAACTCTAGTGTCGTCAAGACGTGTGCTCAATGAATGCAATAGTCTTACATTCACTCTCTTGCGTGTTTGTTCAGTACTTAGTGTTCCCTGAACTGCGTCTCCTTGTCACTTGCTCATAGCTGATGCTTACCCATTTTTTATGATTGCTTTTTTTTTTGTGTGTTTTGTTAGTTTGTTACGGTCAGTGTCTTCATTATACCTGTACTTTCTTTTTCTTTTTTTAGTTCATCCTGCTATATTTTGTGTTTCAGTGCTTTTCATTTAGTTAGGATTTTTTTTTCCATCAATCAGCTTGCAGACATTGTTCATGTAAGTGCTATTGGTGGTTTCCTGACCAGTTAGTGCATGTGCAGTAAGATGTCTTTTGTTTTCTCAATCACATAGTTTTTCTTATTTCTTTCCTCATCAGTATTTAATCATGAGTGTCTGTCAGTCATGTTGAGGTGCTTGCAGATTGTAGGGGTTTGTTTTTCAGGGGTTTGGGGTTTTGTCTGTAGGTTGAGTTTTTTGTTTTTCTTCATGGGGATTTTGTCTGTTGGGGAGGTTTTTTTTTTCTTTTGGTTTTTTTTCTTTTGGTTTTTTTTCTTTAGTTTTTCTCTTTTTTCTGTTGTTGGTACATTTGCTAATGTGAGCATCTCAGTCACGGGTTTCACAATGTGGCCTCCTTAGTAACTTGTGTTTTTCTTATATGAGTACATTAAAATTTGCTCATTCCTGCTGCATTTTGCCCTTGGTGATTTTTCATTGAATTGCCATAATATCATTTCAATATCAATTCCATTTAATTTTTTCTGTGTGTGTTCCATGTTTGTAAACTCAGTGTTGTTCAGATTTGTGTGTGTGTTCAGTGAGCACAAGTGTCTTACTTTCACTTGCTTGCATGTTTGTTCAGAGCTTAGTGTTATCTGAACTGCATCTCCTTGTAACTTGCTAATTGATTCTTACCCACTTTTTGTGATTGTTTTTTTGTTTTGTTTATTGTTATTATCACTGCCTGCGTGATTTATATCTGCAAATCTAATTCCACATGCTCATATAGTTGTGTGTTTCTGTTGTTGCGCTTTCATAGTATTCCGTTACGATGTTTATTAGTTATTATACTAGGGGTGTTCAAATGAAAAGGTACGAAACGTCATAAGAACGTAACCATTAACATATTTGCCTATGCCGCTATGGGAGAACGTAGCGACACATCTAGGGATGCGATTGGAGTCGCCGGCGTGGATCGGAGCATGCGCGGGCGCCCGCATGCGCAGGAGAGAGCAGAGGCTCTTATAAAGAGCGCCGTCCAAGGTCCACTACTTGTTGAATTCCTCCAGCACAGACGAACCATTAATTCCGATGTGTACTGTGAGACACTCCGAAGCCTACGCAGGTCCATCAAGAACAAAAGACCGGGGCTGCTCACGGAGGGTGTGGTTTTGCTCCATGATAACGCGAGTACACACGTCTCCAGGGTCACACACGTGGAACTGGCCAAGTTCCAGTGGGAGCAGCTTGACCATCCGCCCTACAGCCCGTACATGTCGCCCTGCGATTTCCATGTGTTTGGTCCCCTGAAAAAACATCTGAAAGGGAAGCACTTCCACTCGGACGACGAACTCAAGGACGCTGTGCAGGACTGGGTCTCGTCACGGCCACAGGAATTCTGGGAACAAGGAATCCTTCGGCTCGTTAATCAATAGGATCGTTGTGCTACGGCCTATGGTGTATACTTTGAATAAAGTCTTCATTTATACCCACAGTGTCGTTTCGTACCTTTTCATTTGAACACTCCTTGTACATGATACCGTGCCACAGTATCATGAACGTATAATGAATGCATGTAATATAATGTAATAATGTATAATGAATGCATGTGATCTTTTATCTGCCAAGCTTTATGTTTCAGCCTAATTTGTTGTATTATTTACATTCATGGGTTAAGTTACCCTTCTATGTTTTTCTGGCCAGTGATGTCAGATATCCTAGATCTTTTGTGAATCACTCATACACACGATTGTTGTGTTATTTCTTGTTTTTATTGTATTTTAATAAACTAGGTATGTCTTGGCATACCTATAGTTTTATCACACTTAGTAAAGAGGAAACTTGAAGAAGAGATGGAAATAGTGAGAAGTACCATGCTTAACAATGATTGCAGTTGGGCACTGCCAACCAAATGGCAACAACTATTCCAGTGATGTAGTCATAATAATGAATGAGGTTCTAGTTTGAAACTTTGATCACCAAATACATACGAATTACCTCTATAAAACCCATAATATCAGTTATTTCATTTTAGATAAGAATTGGAGGTGACATGATGTCATTAATTTTTTTATTAAATAATTTTTTAGTTATTGTGGAAAGATAATTATTTTCTTGAAGTCTAACTTTTAATTCTTCTTTATGGAGTGTTTTGATGTTTCTGGGGAATCTAGACCATTAGTTGTATGCAGAAAATATGTAGCCATATTAAATTTAATGTAGGTGGAATGGTAAGAGTGAGAGTCCAGAACTTTATTAGTACTGGGAGATTTTATTTTATATAGTTTTGTAGAGGTTCTTTATTCTGTGTGTGAAGCTACAAGGGCTGCCGTAATTTTCGTTGTATTATCCACACTAGCGTACAATCTGCAGACCGCAAAATTCACATAAAAAATGTGTTCCTTCATATAATCCGCAAACTGTAACATTCAGGAAAAAAAAAATTGCCGTATAACCTGCACATCATAGATGTTGAACCGGAAGTGGAATTTCCGATAGAAAAGTTGGTCACATAATGACCCAGGAGTCCGAAGAAGTAAGAGAGAAAAAAATAAAAAATAACGATTTCACTAAATGAAGAAATTCATTTTTATAGGTTTCATATTTTTATCTCCGAACAGATAAAGGGCATGACATCCATTGATCATTCCCAGAACAAGTCATAGAAATACTATATGTACTCGCATATAAGTCGAAAGTTTTTGGAGGAATCCTGCTTTCAGAATTGGGGGATCGGCTTACACGTGGGCCAATAAACAAACTTTCATGAATTCTCCCGCAGAATTTACTGACAGATTTGTTTACGTTTTAGACAGCGGCACAGTGGTTTTCGTCATGTATACTGTGCGATTGTTTTCTGACCTTCTCAAAACTATGCGCAGTGACACGATCATATCCTCAATTGTATCCACCACTTTAACTTTAAATTTGGCAGTGTAACTGAATCGTTTCCTTTTCAAAGACATCATGAATAGCAGAATAGCAATGAAGGAAAGTAGCAGCAACAATGTTGGTCAAAATGGCGAAAGACGAACTAAACACAAGGCAGTGCATGAGATCCGAAAGGAGGAACGCTTAAGTTCATGCAGCAAGCACAGTGCATACGTTCATTGGCTGGTTTACAAAAACAGAGATGACACAACAGTCAGAGTTGTCCTTCTCAACGATTCAAAATGACCCCCACCGGCCGCCCCGGTGGCGCAGTGGTCTAAGCGATGGCCTCTGATCATTCGTCCGAATGGGGTCCGGGTTCGAATCCCGGTGAGGCATGGATGTTGTGTTTGTCTTACGGCACTGGCTCTCTCCCTTCCCTGGAACCAGTGACCCTAAATTAGGGACGGGCGACTGCTTATAGCCCATTGAGTTGCTCACGGTGGTCGTTAAACCTCCAATAAAAAAAAAAACAAAAAAAAACCCACCGTCTCTCCCTACAACTTGCACGATCTTTCATTATGACATTCCTCCTTCCTCTTCTTCGCTCCGTACAAACTCCTGAACTGAGGAAAATTTTTCCGAGGGAGTTCCTTTTCCAATTATACCCACTCCCCTGCACAATTATGCTGCAGATTTTTTAAAAAATTGAAGGGCCGTAATTTTTTTTAAATCAAAGTGTTATCCGCAGAACCTATTTTTTAAACTTTTTTAGCAGATAATCCGCGGATTATATGACTAAAATTACGGTAAGTCCAGAAAGTTTAGGCTATTTATTATCTTGTTGCACTTTCAGTCTGAATTTCAGGGAATTATCAAAGCTATTAAACAGTATCTGAGAACAATTCCTGGGAGAGTGCCAACATTGCTGTCAACTATTATGAGAATGTCATTATATGGTCAAAATAACAAAGCCTGGGGTAGGATTAATTTATTTTCAAGTAGTCCCATACAATAGTTAACCACAAATAGAGCCAATGGTGAACCTGTTTCTTAAGCCTAAGTCTGTTTATAGAATGTATTTCCAAATTGAAAGAAGCTATGTTTGAATGTAAATAGAAGCAGTTCATAAATTCTTGAGCTTATATTTATTGTATCCTTGGAAAACTGTTTTGTTTTTCAGATCTTCAAGTAATTCTGCGAGGAGGTCCAAACTGATTTTGGTGTACATAGAGACCACTTCTAGACTTGTCAAAGTAGGATGTTCCATAACAGGGAGAACTTCCTGTCTATCAACAAGTTCTTTTGAAATTTTTGTTTCAAACTGAGTATAAATAAGGAAAAAACCAAAGTTATGGTGCTTGAGAGAGGAATGGGTAGCATTGAATGTAATGTAAGTATAAATGGCACTGTGATTGACCAGGTGAGTGAGTTTGTGTATTTAAGAAGCATGTTTGACAGAGAGAACAAATTGGATGGTGAAATCAGTAGGCGAGTGAATTCTTCTTTGAAAGTCATAGCTGCTCTGAGAGGTTTTCACAGGAATGATGGGTCCTGTAGAGAGTCCTGCATGGCTGTGTATGAAAGTGTAATTGTTCCTACTCTGATGTATGGCAGTGAAACCTGGGTACTGCAGAAGAAACATAGGAGTCGTTTGTGTGCTGGAGAAATGTGTTACTTACGTGGGGTTTGTGGTAAGACACGGTCTGATTATGTGAAGAATGAAGATGTATTGCAGTTCTGTGATGTGAAGCAAAATGTTGTTAGCAAGGTGGAGACGAATATGCTTTGGTGGTTTGGCCATGTTGAAAGAATGAGTGATGAAATGCTTACTAAGAAAATCTTTTTAGCCCAAGTGGCGGGAAGGAAAGGCAGAGGAAGGCCAAGGAAGACATGGGTGGATCAGATTCAGGAGTGTCTGCATGAGAAAAAGATTATGAGTATGAAGTATAAAAGATCTTGTGTACAGCGTGTAATGGATATCAGTGAAGCACAAGTTGTATGTCAAGATCTCTGTAAATGGAGAAGTTTGATATGACAACAATAAGTAAAAATATCTGGAAGTTTGTATTTCTTTTTGGAGCTAACCTCTGAATATCAGAGAACAGCCTAGTGATATGTATGTATGAAGTATTAATGAGGTTTTAAGTAACTGGGATTTGAAGGTGGGAAATGTTTTATATAACAACAAGACAAATGGAAGTACCTGTTTTATGTAATTTTATTGTACCATATGATTGTGGAACCCTGTAGTGTACTTTTGAAAAAAATTCAATTATCAGATAGCTATATCGTTGTTCAAATTTCACTGATTTGCGATGAACATACTTTTACGTGGCTACGATAATATAACTTGATTGGCATTAAATGTCCGTCATTACTGTTTCACACGTTATGCAATTCGGCAATCGGGAGATTATTAAATGTTAGATATGTATGGGGCATAATATCGGCAATTAATATAAAGAAACAATGAACTATATATGTACTTACTACATTCGTAGTGGCTGTCGGGGCTTCTTATGAACGCCTGTAATGTGTTTATTCCACAAGACATTGCTGTAACTATCCGACTCATTCAAAGAATGTGAACTTTTTTCAGTTGTGAAGTTTAAAAAATAAAATTCATGATATTGTAAAATCTGCACCAGATAAAATTGAACAAGATGAATTTTTACAATGAAGGTAAAAAATTATTTTAACAACAACGAAATATGAAACTGAATTAAAACCTTGCCGAATTAAAAAAAAAACGAATTATAATCTTGAAGAGGAAATCATCTTGACTGCGAAGCACCACGACAACAACGAAACATGAAAACGAATTACAACTTTGCTGAAATTTTAAAAAACGAAGTCTTGAAAAAGAAATAATCATCTTGATTGCAAAGCATAAAGAAATAAATCTCCCAACTGTGAAGCACCAAACTAGTTTTTGCTAATATTCATAGCTATCATCAGTGGTAGGTGCACAGACATTGTAATTACCGCACTCACTCGCTCAGGTATGCTGCTCAACCCGAATGCATGTTCAGCCCTGTCGTGCAGATATTTGCGCATCATGGTTTGGGTTTTACTGCGCACATCTATGGTGTCGCCATCTGTGGTTGAACAAAATAAACAATTAGGAGTAGAAATATGCACTTGTATTTTTAGGTAATATTTGATGTAAGCTGTTTTATGTTATTATTTTTCTTCTTGAAATGTTTTTTCTCCTATTCAATAAGGTACCTTCATGCAAACTGAAGCTCTACTGGACTATTAACGTTACAGTTGTATCTTTTGGTGTTCTCAATGACTACAGCCTCGGAGGTCGGAATCTGGGCATGTGATCTATGCGATGTTATAATTTTCGTGTTAATCCAATCAGGAGTTACATGATTTCTGATACAATGTTGTATTAATGAAGTTTTTTCATCTCTTCTTGTCCAATTCGTAATATGTTCATTTAATCTAGTCAAAAATCTTCTACGCGTGCTTCCGATATATACTTTGTCTCTTTGGTTATCATCTTTAACTGTTGGAATGGCATAAACACCAGATTTATTTAGAACTGATCTATTATTATTAGTAGTAAGTATTCCTCCATTATCAATGACTGTTTCTGCAGTGTTAATATTGTGGTTGTAACATTCTTTTTAAAATAGTACTAATAGGAGGTAAGTATGGAAATTTTCCATAATATTGCTTTTTTTCTTTTTCAATTTTATTTTCGGAACGATGTATACTGGCTGTAATGTTGTTATATAAAGATTTTACTAATCCTTTATTATATCTAAACTCCTCTGCAGTCTTTTCAATCCATTTTAGCTCTTTGATCTCTGATACTTTATTGGATGAGTGTGTAATGGCTCTTTTAATATAAAAGTGGAACGCTTCAGTCTTGTATTTCCAAGGCGGCCGATTCGGCGTACTGGCCACCCCGCCTCTCTCATCCTGATGATACGGCCTCGTTCAAACTCTGTCAGTTGCACGTATGCATATCTACTGTGGCCCCTCGGCACATCTATCGCTCAGGGATCTCACCTGACTCTTGCTGTGCACTTAGGCATGAATGTGGAGTCCCGCCTTATAAACCCCAAGGATTGCAATTGCAGCGCCGGTCTTGGATGCGCGGACATGCGGAATTGCACGAAACTTTAATCATTTGCATGCCTGCCCTCACCCTAGCTATTCTCCGAGTTTCGCATTAATCACACGGTTTTTTCTTGGTGCACAGATTTTTATGACAATGAGTGTACATCAGATACGTATATTCTTATGTTATCCGGCTCTTAAGCAAATAACCTCACATATTCGATCAAGCATATGCAATGGCAAGTTAAAGTGAAAATCAGGTAATTGATATTGTTGGGAAACTAAGGTTTTTCTTTGTACTCAGATGACATATGTAAATAGCATTCCTTTACAGAGTCTTTACAAAGTGAAAAAACATGTTTTCCATATATTTTTTTTATTTTTTCATTCTTCTACATTGTTGTTAACCCAGCTGCTTTTCTACTGCATTTTTAATTTTATATTACTAGCAGCATACCTGTGCAACCTTTGTGTAAAGTACTAATTTCAAAAATATCTCAGTAAACATTTATTGTAAATGTTTTGAGTTAGTTGTTCCATAAACCAGAAGAGGGAGTTATTCTGAAGTTTCAAAAATTTGTGTATTTTTATTTGTGCATTCACTCTTTTATTTGTTGTTTGGTGCTTATACAACATGTATTTTGATGCTTTTGCATACTAAGCTTATTTTATTTTAGCAAACTCGATTGATGGTATCTCCGAGCTCTTCTGGGTTGTTAGCTGCTAAAGTAATGAATATTCAGCAGCCTCGGTAAGTTCTCAAAAGATCTTCTTGATGATGGTGATGTTCTTTTATTTTTTGATTCATAAAAATCCAGATTATGTTTTGCTTTTTAAATATGTACCATGTTGTACCATATTTTTTGTATCTAAATATAAGAAAAATGTGTGTGTGTGGGGGAGTCACATGCATGCACTTTTTGTTTTTTCTTTTAGGAAACAGTTTAGTATGTCATACAGTTTAAAAGTTTGATATTTCAGGCTGTAAAATTTTGGTTTCATGTTACTTTACAGCTTTGTTATAGGTCGGATCATGTGAGATAATATTACATGGGTGCATGCATTTCTATGTATATGTGCTTGATTACACATTGTCTATTTGTTTATGATATGTGTTTGCATATATATCTACTTTGTTACATTCCTCTGTGATTTACAATTTTGTAAGAGTAGCTGTTTTATTTTGTAGAGCTTGTAAAATTCTTACTACAGTTCTTAATAAGTTTGACTGTAATTAGGTGGGACTGTATCAAAAATTATATATAGCTGCCTTTATTATGAATGCATTTGATAAAGTATAACAGCATTTTTTAATTTATTATTAATAAGGGTATGCACATCTTACTTAGGGTACAGGCATCTTACTTGCTATCAGAGTGATTAAAGAAAAGAAATCAGTTACCATATTTTTTTTGCTTGATAAAGTGTGGCAAAATGTTTATATGTGTTAAACAGACAGACAAACAAACAAAGGTCATTCCTTGTAAAATCCACCAATGAATTTACATGACAACAACCACCAATTTTTGTAAAACTTTTTTGAACTTGCTGTGTTTGCTGCAACAATAAACTGCTAAAAAAATTGGATTCCTTAAACAACAATTTTCTGAGCTATGAGAATCCAAAATTTACAATATGTATTGTTACGTTGATGGTGGCCTTCTGCCCTGAAACAGATTTGAGATGCCACACACAGAATGAAGAAACCAGAACAAGTTGGGTTTGACCTCTGGATCAGAGACCAGTAAAGACACTTGTGCGAATGTAAAGATTTCCTCTGGAGAGAATAAAAAAAAAAAAAAATATGACAGTGACATTTAGTCACTAAAAATACAAGTATGATTTCGAAAGATACAGCACAGTTATGTTAAATAAAGAGAGTGAATAATGCATATGCAAATCAGTATGTCTGTTGCTAACTACTGAGTTCAGACAATAAACAATTTCCTTTATACTGGTGGCAGTACTTGGGCTCTGCAAATCCTTCCTTAAAATCATAGACATCTCTGTTGTTTCTGACATAAATGATCTGCTTACCTGTGCATATAGTGAAAGTGTAATCCACTTTACTCAAGAAAAGCATGTTGCGTATTAAATCCATTTAATTTTGTGGCAAATTAATATGATATTCTTAAGTATTCACAGTCTGGTGATTCTAAAAACAACATAATCCACTTATGTGTGTGAATTTCAGCACACACACACGCACGCACGCATGTATGAAATTTCAACCTGATGCTCACTCAGCTCCCATGACATTAAAAGGCACTAATGGATTCTCTTACTAAAACATGAAAAACCATCACTGACAGTAAAGTTTTCCCACTGTAAGAGAAAAGAAAGATGGCAATGCTAACTCTTGTCACAGCTGTAACTCTTGGCATCTAATGGCACATTGTTTATCAAAATGCCAGTAAAGCACTTAAGATGACTTCTTGAATCTTTAGTTTTGCACTCGGCAATAGAAAGGAATTTAGCCATGTAACAATATATATATACATATGAAATATGTATATACATTGTTTATATACTGATATATACACGATACTGACAAAAGTCACTGGACACCCCTTCAAAAGCAAATGAACTGATTTGCTGCGTTGTTAAGATGCACGGTACAGCTGCGAATGGTATAAAAACAAGCCTGCAGCTGTCCGTGATCATGTCACACTGTGTGGTTGAGTGAAAATGTGTTGGAGGGAGAAAGGAAAGATTAGTGGGTTGTCCATAAGAGAAACCAAGAGGCATAAACATACCCAAGTCAACTGTTTTGGATGTACTGAATAAGTGGAAGACACATGACGTGCTTGAAGCAGCAAAACGTACCGGCAGACCAAAGAAAATCAGTGATAGAGGATGTCAAAGCCTCAGGAGAGTTGTTACAGCTAATTGACGGAGTACTGCACAAGACCTCAGTGTACAGGTGAGTAACAATGCTGGAACCCCGGTATGTGCATGTACCATTCACAGAGAACATTCCATGGGTTACTGTGGTCGTGCGACTGCTCATAAGCTTTTCATCTCCACTTGGAATGCTACTCGTCGTTTAGCATGGTGTAAAGAACATTTATCATGGACCATATATCAATGGAAACGGGTCCTATGGACTGATGAATCCAGATACACGATCCATCAGTCTAATGGCCGTGTGTGGATATGGTGGCAGCTGGGGGAACGGTATTTACCACAGTGTACTGTGCCTACAGTTAAGTTTGGAGCTGGTAGTGTACACGTGTGGGGGTGTTTTTTGTGGTATGGTCCCGGCCCATTGATTATCGTGGACAAACCTGTTAACCAGCATGTCTACCTTAATATTCTGGACAATTATGCCCTACCAACTCTGTGGCAATACTATGGAACCGAGCCTTGTTGGTACCAGCAGGATAATGCACAGAGCCATAAAGTAAGGATTGTAACAGCGTGGTTTGACGATAATTCCGCATCGTGTGTGGACTAGCCAGCACAGAGCCCTGGTTTTATTCCCATAGAGCATGTATGGGATGAATTAGAGTGTCGCATGAGAAGTTTGGAACCAAGGCCTACTACTGAGCAACAGTTAGTGGCAGCATTTTGTACTGAATGGAAGTGCATACCTATCGCTGTGTTCCAAAACCTTGTCGAAAGCATGTCTTGAAGGGTCAGTGCATGCATTAAGGCCAAAGGTGGACCGAAACTTTACTAATGTATGTCAATAAATGCTATGTTGTGTTTCTCTTCTAGGTGTCTGGTGACTTTTGTCAATATAGTGTATATCAATGTGGTATTAAAGAGTGTGAGATATGGTGTCACCCTGTCTCACTCCTTTTCCAATTTTTATTGGTGCTGTATCCTCAAATAACCAAACCTTTGCAGTTGCATTTTCATAGATGTTACCAATAATACTAATGTATGCATCTTCAGTACCATGGGATTTCAAAGCCATTAAGATTAATGGAGATAAGTGAAAATCCTCTAAATATGTGGCGTCAGTGAATAAACAGAGACATCGCTCTTTCCATGTTTGTCAACACATAGCAACCAAAAAATTGTTATCCGGTCGCCACTGGGAACATACCCCAGATCTCTCTATATCTGGCCGAGTGCGTTCACCTTACATTATGGGGGCGAACAATCAATGGCACTATGTGTGTTTATCTGTCATCTTCTGACATCACAAATCTGCAGGATGGGCTCAGCAACTGAGACTTCTCCATCTGGTGGGCATTAATAGCACAAGCTATATATTGATTATAGCAAATAAATCCAAAGGGCATTTGGATTTACTTGTACAGGGCAACAGATGCAGTACTGCTCATCCATTGACTACCCAATACAACAGAGGTCAACACAGAGCTGTATCTGTCATGATCATGTGTCTCATGCTTGCATGTATGGGCTATAACTCTAGATGACCCCGACGACGTCCTCTCCTGACCATGGTTAATTCTCACAAAAGACTTACCTTATACAAAGAAAATGCAAGT
This sequence comes from Macrothele yani, assembly GCA_039090855.1. Classification (NCBI taxonomy): domain Eukaryota; kingdom Metazoa; phylum Arthropoda; class Arachnida; order Araneae; family Macrothelidae; genus Macrothele; species Macrothele yani. The sequence goes on along the minus strand of CM077022.1, from coordinate 7,748,268 downwards.
TGGACGTTGGGTGACTAGAAAAAAAATGTGCTTGTCTGACAAGTCATGTTTCTTACTCTACTTTGTGGGTGGTCATGTACATATTTGGCAAAAACAACATGAAGCACTCAATCCATCCTGGATGATCTTCACAGTGCAAGCCAGTGAAGGCAGTTGTATGGTGTGGGGCATGTTTACCTGGCAGGAACTTGGACCCCTGGGGCATGTGAAACAATGTATGACTAGTTCCCACTATCGTGAATTGCTTGCTGACTCTGTACACCCAGCAATGTTGCAATTTTTCCCAAATGGTGATGTTATCTTCCAAGATGACAATGTGCAAGCCACAGGTTCAATGTTATGCAGCAGTGGTTTGAGAAACACAGTTCAAACTGCCAGCATATTGATTAGTCTCCAAACTCCTCCAATATCAATCCCATAGAGCACTTGTGGGACACTATGGAATGGCATATCAGGCATCTGGATACACCAATCACCTGCATACCTGCATTGAAGGCCGCATTACTCACAGGTTGGTTAGCCATACCTCCCAACTGCTTCCAGCATCTCATTGAATTGATGCCATGTTGGATAGCTGCTGTACAGAGGGCAAAAGGATGACCTACAAAATATTAGGTAGGCGGTCATAATGCAGTGATCACTCAGCACGCACACACACACACACACACACAATTTGCCCTTGTGAAATAACATCAAAGTTGCTGTGATTCCAGTTCTACAGAACTTATAAAGTTAACTTTGAAGGCATTTGAGAGCTTTTGAAATGGCCTTTCATTTTATATATGAGTAGATTTTGCCCCCCCCCCAAAAAAAACACTGAACTTTGACCCAGAATTTGAAAAAGATGACACTTTTTTTGGCTGTTTTTTTATGCTTTCCAACTGTAGGTTGAAGAAGCATATATGCTCCAGCTTTGTCTGTCCGTCTGCACGATAACTCGTGTAAAAATGGTTCGATTTCGAGGAAATTTTAGTGTGTGGTAGGAAACAACCTGGGAAATAACCCTATTGAAAATGAGTGAAATGGGGTCAAAGGTGAGAACATAGGAGCAGGCTCCATTCCATCAACATTATGCGTCATATCTTACATAAAAGTGCTTGGATTGCGACAAAACTTTAGAATATTGTTCCAGAGGTATACTGAACCAATTCTGTTTAATATAATCGAAATGGGGTCAAAGGTCACGACACAGGAGCGAGATTTATTCCACATCCATTATCCTCATAACTTGACTAAAAATGCTTCTATTGCGACAAAACTTTAGAATGTTGTTCCTGAACCAGTATATGGGTATACTGAACCAATTCTGTTTAATATAATTGAAATGGGGTCAAAGGTCAGGGCACAGGAGCGATATTTATTCCACAGCCATTATTCTCATAACTTGATTGAAAATGCTTCTATTGCGACAAAACTTTAGTATGTTGTTCCAGAGCTATACCGAACCAATTCTATTTAATATAATCAAAATGGGGTCCAAGGTCAGGGCACAGGAGCGAGATTTATTCCACAGCCATTATCCTCATAACTTGACTAAATATGCTTCTATTGCAACAAAACTTTAAAATGTTGTTTCAGAGGTATACTGAACCAATTCTGTTGAATATCATCAAAATGGGGTCAAAGGTCAGGGCACAGGAGTGAGATTTATTCCACAGACATTATCCTCATAACTTTAGTAATGATTTCTGGTATGTTGGAAAGCGTATCATAATCAACGCATTGCATGATTTTACGAACTTGTTTAAAACCATTTCTTTAGACATTGTTCAGTACATATACTGACTTTAAAAATGAGGTTCTCAAACAGCAGAGGTGTAATTTTGTGTGTGTATGTGTGTGCCATAGCTCAGATGAAATTTCATTTTACTGTAGATTAGATGAAAAAAAATATGTAGTTTTACTTATTTTGTACACAAAACTTTGTAGTACATGAGCTATGCTAACCTAATTATAAAGTTATAAAGTAGTTATTCTTCACAGTGGCAGAAATTCAATATTTTGTGAGGAGTAATGTTACTTCTGCTTGAGTGAGGGATCTTGGTATTAAATTAACCAAGGAATTTTCCTGACGTAAAGCAAATTTCTTAAGATTTGGTAATTTGTTTTGCATTGTAAAGCAGTAAATTGCATGCAGGATATGAGATTCAGACGTGTACTTTAAAAATAGAAAAAAATCTCATGACACCTATGTAATTGTTGGGGTTCACTTCCTTTGCATGTAATTTATTGTGATATTGTTTGAAAGCTTTTGGCATTCTTTTTTGATCATGTATGTGATGTAAATACATTCTGGGAGAAAATGTTTTTTAACAAATATATTGGCTAACTGTACATAATGTAAAAATGTGTTTTAATATTTTTTGTAATGATCCTGAACATCCCTCAGAGCATGTGCATTTCAAAATGGGGCTTTTAATAGTATAACCATCTTGATTTATTTTTATGTAGGGCTCAAAAAACAATATGTGGCATATAAAATGTCCCATTTTTACATCTGTATTTTTCTCATATTTTGTACATTAGAATATTGCATGCTAATGTTTTAATGACAAGCACTAAGTTAAGAATTTTCCATTACAATGGTTTCTAGTCTGCAGGGACGCATAGCACTCAGGCAGCAGATTCCAAGGGGCAGTAGAAAGCCCCAGTCAAATTTTACGGTCAATAAATTAATATAGAGATGGGAGAAGTTAAGAAAATGTTTTGCTGTGCGCCACATTTATTTGCTAGAAAAAATTATTCACATTATATAATTCAGAACTCTTGCTTTCATTTCTGTGAAGCAACATTTGACGATAGTGGGACTGAGCTAACACATTCGGGAGATAGGGCTACATAAGCCCTGTATGGGAGATTCAGGATGCTATTGACAAAGCCACTGTCATTTTGGTCATTGACAATGGAGTTCCTTTTGACATTGCCTGATGTCTTGCTCTGAACCTCATTTAGTGCCTGCCTATCAGACATTTCTTTAATTTGCTTGTTTTTATCCTAAAAGTGACAGGGTGTCGACAGGCTTAGCTGACTGGACATTTCCCTTGCCTGTTCCACCATGATCAACAGAAGCTGGCACAAAGTTCTTTGAGGGGAAGGGAAGTTTAGACCTACAAGTAGTCTTGGTTCATAGGTTCTACATTCAGTTTTTCTTCAGTTAAATGAAGAGAGAAGTGCCTGACTGCCAGGAGCAATAATGCGTTGGCTTTGTCATTTGCACTAGTGGTCAAATTCAAGGTGGCAAAATTTTGAAACTTTACAATTTTTTTCCAGAAAAATATTTTTATGGCTGTAAAACAACTATTGAATACAAAATATAAAAAAGTAAACTCTATCAAGGAATGTGAAGCTTTCTTTATCTGTGGAATTAAGCAATTATTTGAACTGTGACAGTTTTCAGTTGCTTTACTGCACATTTTTAGACTTGATTAAATCTCTCTTATTATTAAAAGTTTTTATTTATATGGTATATTTCATTTTACTTATATTCATAAGGATTGCATAATTAGTGAAGTTTAAAGTGCCACACTTCTATTGAGGTACAAAACGTTATTATAACAAACTAGAAATTTTTAAGGACGAGCAATTTTAATCCACCATACTCATTTTCATGAGCTTTATGCAGCTATTAAATTTAATAATATCACATTTTTATTCTGACTTAAGACTTTAATTATAGGGCCCTAGGAATGTGCTTGTATTCATAAGATTTATATAACTCATTATAGGCTTCTAGGAATGGGCTTATATTTGTCAGGTTTATATAACTGGTAATGATAATAATAGCACTTTTTCACACTGAGATACAAGACCTTAATTATAAGTCATTGGCCTCTGCCTTTTGAGCCTTTTTAAATACACATGGCTCATGATAATAAGATTTACACAAGAAGTAAATTTAAAAATGCCACTCTTTCATTTGGGCACAAAACATTAGTACATATAGCATAAACATTAAGTACACCTTATGCTTGGGTATTTTTACCAATTTTTAAAGCTGAGTGCTCATATGTCTAGGGTTTACGTCACTAGAAGAGATAATCAGATGCCTTAAATGTGCAAATCTCAAATTAGCTTATTTATAAAGCATGAGGCCCAGCTAATGTTTGGCCATTTCCTTCTCACTGATTTCCTAGTCACAAGGACAGTTATTTTTAAGAAACTAGGTATAGAAAGAACTTTTGGTTTTGTTTTCCCTTATAAATATGAAAACAGTGAGATTGAAATTGTTACGAAGACCTCTTAGGTCTACGGTTGCATAAATAAATGCATTTGATATTTACAAATGTAATGTATGCATTTGTCTGTATTGTTAATCATAATGTGTCACAAATATGATACAAATAAATAAAAGGCCTACTAAGACTGGGGTCATGTAAATGTGTCTTGGATATTTGTAAATGTGAGAAGCTTGTTATTACAGTTATTAGTTATGAAAACCTTACAAATGCAAAAACTGTGGGGAAAAATTGTCAAAGAGGCTTCGGCCATGGTCCTTATAATTATCTTTTTGGGCCTTTGCAAAAGTGAGACATAATTATCATTACTAGTTATGTAAATCTCATGAATGTGAAAACAGTTGAAATGTTTTTTTAAGAGTACGAGGCCTAAGTTTTTAGAGTTAAGATTTTTCACTTGGGTGAATGTGTGATGTTGTGTTTGTTAGCAATGTGCCCATATGAATATAAAAAGAATAGGATAAAAATATCTAATAAAGGCCAAATTGCTTTACGGCCTGATGAGATACTAACTTAGAACTTCTTAAATATGTGGCATGATATTATTTTCAGCTGTGAAAAGCTTTACAGGTATAAAGCAGGTAGGATAATACTTCAAGAAGGACTTCTGGCCTGAAGTGTAGTAAAAAATGTCCTTGGATGTATAAAACTGTGAAATCTAATTATACATATTTAAAAGGTAAGGATACAAAGCCACAACAGTTTGTTTCCCCGAGCAAAAATACAATTTTTATACAGCCCCAAAAAGTGGCCAGTTTTCCTGTTTCTATTTCCTAAACTTGCCATAATATAAATAAAAAACAACAACTAGTAAATGATTATTTAAAAGAGTGTAGAGAAGATACTGTTTTTTTTAATGCGTGTTAGCTGAAGTTAAAATAATTGCTAAGGAAATAGATTGTAAAACATCATTTCCAGATATTGGGCATTTTTTTAATTTATTTATTTAGGAGGTTTAACTACCACCTTGAGGAACTTTATGAACTATAAACAGTTGCCTGTGCCTAATTTATATCCACTGGTTCTAGGGAAGGAAGAGAGCCAGTGCCATAAAACAGATGCTACATCCATGCCTCACCGGGGTTTGAATGCGAACCCATTTTTGAAGAATGGTCACAAGCCAGTGCTAAGACTACTGTAACACTGGAGTGGCTTGGGGTGGCTAGGCAATGTAAGAAAAAAAAAGATCAGAAAATACACACGAGAAAGGCATTATAAAATAAATTTTGACTTTTTTGGATATGACAATATAACTTTCTAGTGTGGGATAGGATGGTCCACCATGGAAACAATATGGAAATGGGAAAAGGTGAATGAGAAAGAGATCTCGGCTGAGTGAGTGTAAGATTGGTATATGGAATACTAGAGGTATAAATGGCAAGATAAGTGAGGTGATTGAAGAAATTAATAAGTATAGATTGGATGTGCTGTGTGTAAGTGAAACCAAAAATAAGAAAATTGGGGTAGAAGAAGTAAATAAAATGGTGAGTGTGTGGTCTGGAGTATTGGATGATGTGAGAGGACAGGCTGGTGTAGGTGGGATTTTGAGTGAAAAGACGAAGAACAACTTGATTCATTATAGCTGCATAAGTGAGAAAATTCTGTGGATTCATTTGAAAGTGGAATTTCAGAGAATAGTAATTGTAGTGTATGCTCCTTGTGACTCGGAACCTTCTGATAGGAAGGAAGATTTCTGGAATGAGCTAAAAGCTGCTTTGAGCCACTTTGGTGCTAAAGAAAAAGTTATAGTAGCTGGAGATTTGAATGCTAGAGTAGGTGTGCAGAATGCGATTTCTGATAATGTTCTGAGTGAGTTTAATGATCCTTGTGTGAATGATAATGGTGAAAGATTAATTGAACTCTGCATTGAGAATGGTTTGTAAGTATCTAATACGTTTTTCAACCACAAGTATATCCACACATATACTTGGGAAAATCGTACTCTTGGTCAAAAGAGTGTGATAGATTTTGTTGTTTACGATCAGCATCTGAAACACTTAGTTGTTGACACTCGTGTGATGAGAGGTGTGGATGTTGGCTCTGATCATTACTTGGTAGTGTCACGAGTGAAACTGAATGTTGGTTGGAGGAAAAGGAATAGGAACAGGCCTAGGATGGAAAGAGAAAAGGTTGAAAGGATCCCCGAAGATCATTAGTGTTACTCTAACTTACTCAGAGAATGACTAAAGGAGCTGAATGAAAAGGAATAGGAGCAGGCCTAGGATGGAAAGAGAAAAGGTTGAAAGGATCCCCGAAGATCATTAGCGTTACTCTAACTTACTCAGAGAATGACTAAAGGAGCTGATTGTGAGAGGGATGTAGAAAAGAAGTGGGAATGTTTTAAGAACTGTGTTGTCACTGCTGCTGAAGAGGTCTGTGGCACCACAATAGTAGGTAAGAATGGAGGTAATGCTTGGTGGAATAGTGAGATTGAAGAGGCAGTAAAGAGAAAGAAGGAAGCGTATTTGGGGATGTTGCAAGGTAAAATTTCTGTGGATGAATATCGCTGTAAGAAGTGTGAAGCTGCTAAGCTGGTTCACCAGAGTAAGGCAAAAGATAGGAAGGAGCAGATGGAAAGGCATAAATTGGCTTTTTAGAAAGATGAAAAAAATGTTTTGGAAGTACACAAGACTCAGGAAAAATAGGGGAAACAAAGTTGTATGAAGAATAGAATTGGAGAAATGATATGGGAGCCCAGTGAGTTAAATGAAAGATGGGGTAAATACTTCTGTGAGTTATTAGATCAAGAAAGGAAAGGTGATTCTGAGGCAGAAGCAGATGATGTCACAGTGCAGGATGGAAGCACAGGAGGGATCTCAAGAGAAAAGGTGTGTAAAGCTCTAAAGTCTCTTCAGAATGGTAAGGCTCCAGGAGTTGATGGCATAACTACTGAGATTTTGAAATATGATGGTGACTCTGTAATTGACTGGTTAACTGAAATTTGCCAGTTGTGCACAGAGTTAGGAATGGTCTCTCGGGATTGGAAGGATGCTATCATTGTTCCCTTGTATAAGGGATAAGGGAAAAAGTGATCAGACTGACTGCAAGAACTATCATGGTATTAGCGTACTGAGTGTGCCAGGGAAAGTATTTGGTAAGATCATTACAGTATTAAAAAATACGAGGTCTTACATCAGAGAAAGTGTTGGATGTTCAGAGTGTTTTTATGTCTGGTAAAGGCTGCACTAACCAAATTTTTGTATTACATATGACGATTGAAAAGTATCTGGCTGTTGGTAAAAAAGTTTTTGCTGCCTTCATAGATTTAGAGATAGCTTATGACCAAGGAAATAGGACACTTTTGCGGGAGGTATTGAATAAATGTGGTGTTACTGGGAATCTGCTTAATAATGTAAAAGCCATGTATGCTGGCAGTTGAGCTTGTGTATAAGTGAATGGTGTTTTATCAAAATGGTTTTATATCGGTGCAAAAGTCAGACAAGGTTGTGTGATGCCACCATGGTTGTTTAATATATTTATGGATGCGTGCATGCATGATGCCAAGATAAACAATACTGGTTTATGTCTTGGTAGTATCCATGTATGCAGATTGCTGTATGTTGATGACACAGTCCTGTTGGCAGAAAGCAAAAGTGAGTTGCAGAGTATTTTGTCCCAGATGTACGAAGTTTGCATGAAATTCAGACCTGAGTATAAGTAAGGGAAAACCAAAGTTATGGTTTTTGAGAGAGTAACTGATAGTACTGAATGTAATATAAGTCTAAATGGCACAGTGATTGACTAGGTGAATGAGCTTGTGTATTTAGGAAGCATGTTTGACAGAGAGAACAAATTGGATGGTGAAATTAGTAGATGAGTGAATTTCTCATTGAAAGTCATAGCTGCTTTGGGAGGTTTTCACAGGAATGATGGGTTCTCAAGAGAGTCCCACATGGCTGTGTATGAAAATGTAATTGTTCCTACTGTTGGATCTTGCCTTTTACAGGCTGATGTGGCTGCAGCACCAGGTGAGGTATTGCATGCAATAAGGCACCTAATCTCCCCACCAAAACAAAACAAAAAGAAAAAAATAAGGTAAGAAAAATTTTGTAAAAAAATTCGCCATGCTGCTCGAGGCTAGCCAGGAGTACTTGCATTGGCAACCAAGAATTATGCAGCAACAAATTAAATATTTGCTAAAAACTTCCTGCAAAACCCGTACTGCAATTGGGCATGGATGCCTGGATTTAACTCCAGCACGTCCCGATCTCCCGAAAAGTCACAGCAACCCACACACGCTCTCAAAAAAATGCTCAACGCTTATTTGAACGCACACTTGACATTTAATATGCACTAATAAATATATACACTGTCATCTTTATCCATGGAGTGGCACCAAAGTCTGCTGAGATGGGTATATGGTGAGCTGCTCTATCGGCAGCATAATTATGCACACTGATTTAGACACTTACACTGATGTAAACACTAACACTGATTTAAACACTGTGTTCAATGTTGAGATTCTAGCATACTGTATACTGCACATGTATAATCTAAGAGAATAGAACACAAAAAAACCCAGCATATATGAGAGAATACTAAAACATTCAAATACACACCAAAAAACGAGAATATAGTATGAGCGTGGGTACCATTGATATTTGCGTATAGATTAAAATGACTGCCGTAATTTGATTATAAGCTACTATATATATATATATATATACAGGGTGGTTGAAAACTATATGTTAAAAATGTAAAGGCAGGTAGAGGGGACCTAAATAAGCAGATTTCGTATAGGAATGTGTGTGCGGTAATGCCGCGTTGAGCCGGTAGAGAGCGCTGATGAGTGCGGCATATAAAAGCGCTTCGCCAGCTGGATTCTTCATTTCCCGCACGGGTCTCGAGCAGCATGCATCGTTACACCAATGCGGAGCTGGCCGACATGCATTTCATGTATGGGGCTGCACAAGGAAATGGATTAGCTGCTCAACGGATGTACAGGGAGCGATTCCTGGATAGGAATCAGCCGGATCGTCGAACATTCGAGCGGCTTCATCGGGAGTTAAGCACGAGTGGATCGTTTTATGCTTCCAGGCATGATACTGGCATTGGAAGATATCGCAGAACTCCTGCAGTGGAAGAAAGAATACTAAACACAGTAGAGGATAATCCGTCGACAATCTCGAGAGCCGTAGGACGTGCGTTGGGTGTGAGCCATCCAACTGTTTTGAGGACTTTACATGAAGACGGAATGCATCCGTATCATTTACAGAGAATGCAAGCAATGACCCCTGACGATTATCTTCCACGTCTCAACTTTGCCCGTTGGTACCTACAGCAGACTGCAGCCAATCCAACCTTCCCTGCAGATGTTTTATTCACTGATGATTCTACCTTTACGTGGTCGGGTATGTTTAACATCCATAATTCTCACCTGTGGGCTCATGATAACCCACATGGCACAATAACACATGCCTACCAAGAAAGGTTTTCCATTAATGTTTGGGCAGGCATTATGCACAATAATTTAGTAGGACCGTACATTCTACCTAGTCGTTTAACTGGCCACACATACGGCATCTTCTTACAGGTGGTCTTACCTGAACTTCTGGTCGATGTTCCTCCAGATGTTCGCAAACGAATGTGGTTCCAGCACGATGGAGCCCCAGCTCACTTCAGCCGAAACGTCAGGAATCACCTGGACGCTGTCTACGGTCAGCATTGGATAGGACGGGGCGGACCAGTTCTCTGGCCACTGCATTCTCCTGAATTAACCTGCTTGGATTTCTTCTTTTGGGGTCATATTAAAAGCCTCTTGTACGAGAGTCCCGTCACATCTGCAGAAGATCTTGTTGCTGCTGGACATGTGCTCGACATGCCTGACGTCTTTTCTAATGTACGCTGATCCATGCACCGCCGCTGTGAATCTTGTATCGCTGTTGGTGGCTGCTCTTTTGAGCACCTCTTGTAAACTGTTAATAAATTTTTGTTTTCTTTTGTCTTTACTTGTCTTTTCAGTTTCCTGTGATTCATACTGCTTTACGTGCTAGCGCTTTAATGCGGCATTACCGCACACACATTCCTATACGAAATCTGCTTACTTAGATCCCCTCTACCTGCCTTTACATTTTTGGCATATAGTTTTGAACCACCCTGTATATAGGGATGTAAGGTCAGGTGAGGCGTAACATCACAGCCTCTCCTTGACAAATGTCAATCCCGCCTTCTCGTGGTGCATCCTGTTTCCACTAAAGGGGCTCTGACGACCACCAATAGCGGTATAACTATACCATCGGGATTAGAGGAAATGCTATCCCACACTCACCAACCCGCTTGGCCAGCATGGTGAGTTACGGCCAAACGCCTCCAAAATGACTCCACAACTTAAATCTTGGCCCTCAGTCTCCGGCAGCTGGAATGTACCTGGCCAAGGCAGCGGCCAGTGCGACATGAAGGCAGAGGGTGCTAAGAATCCCCGGAGGACCGGACTAGGCTGCCATCTGATGCTGACCTTGGCTATGTATAATGGACGCTCCCTATCTTCTGATTCAAGGCTTTTTGAATTGGAAGAGGAATTACAAAGGATCAAGTGGGACATCATCGGGCTAAGTGAGGTAAGAAGAAAAGGAGAAGATCTCATTGAACTGAAAAGTGGACATCTCTTCTACTATCGTGGGACAGATACTGGCAGAACTAGTGGTGTTGGATTTATAATAAACAAGAAACTGAAGGATAAAGTTGTAGAAGTTGAAAGTTCCTCTGACAGAGCTGCAAGACTCGTTATCCAACTCTCGAGAAGATACAAGGCTCAGATTATTCAAACTTATGCACCCACCACAAGTCATCCTGAAGAAGAAATTGAAGAATTTTATGAGGAAATTTGTCATCTAAATAATAAAGGTAAGCAGCACTTGAAAATAATTATGGGAGATTTCAATGCAAAAATAGGGCAACGGCAACAGAATGAAACTTAAGTAGGTAAATTCGGTCACGGTAACAGAAACCAGCGTGGAAATACTCTCATTGAGTTTGCAGAGGCAGAAGGGTTTTTCATCTTGAACTCCTTTTTCAAGAAAAAACCACACAGGAAATGGACATGGAGACATCCAAATGGGACGACAAGTGAAATTGATTTTATTATGTGTAACAAAAAATTCGTCATAGAAGACTGCAGTGTGCTAAACAAGTTCAACACAGGTAGCGACCATAGATTGGTGTGATGTAAGATGCACCTCAACACTAAACTCGAACGTGGCAAGCTCATAAGACAACAAAATGTATTGACATAACCAACCTTAAAAAAACACCACAATACCTTCAAGTTGGAACTGAAAAACAGATTCTCTGTTAATGTACTATTAAAAATAACCAATCACTTACCCTAAAGATCATGGTCACTTTTATCCATTAACACTTCAAGCACGTCAATTATTGTCATGTAATGTTGTTGGCCTTCAAAGGTTTACAGACTCCTTGCTTATGATTCCTTCTTCCGGGATGAAACATCGTATTTTTTTCTTTTCTTATTTGCTAGACAAACAATGCCAGTTTTTCTCTGCCATATGAGATGTAACCATAGCTCGTCATTTCCATAAAAACCACAAAAAAAAAAACCAAAAAACCCACCATACCACTCATTCATACAACATTCAGTTAAAAAACTATGTACATAATTACACTATTTACATTCCCAGGTGGTTAAACCTTTGTCAACTGTGACTAACAAAATGCTCCATCCGTTTCAAAACCAGTGCTAACCCTAATGCAAGTGTCACCCTCATTCAGCCCTTCACACACACAATCCTCTAGCACTTTCAACAGGCAACTGTCATCCTCAGGAGGCAGGTGTGTCTCACCTGCCCACCACAACTCAAGTGAGCAAAGCCATCGAGGCTCGGGCTCGAGTCGCGATCTCTGCATCTTCTGGCGCCAGAGACACAAAAATGCAGAGATCGCGACCGGAGCCCGAGCCTCGACGATGGCTCGGCTCACTTGAGCTGTGGTGGGCGGGTGAGACACACCTGCCTCCTGAGGATGACAGTTGCCTGTTTGAAAGTGCTAGAGGATTGTGTGTGTGAAGGGCTGAATGAGGGTGACACTTGCATTAGGGTTAGCACTGGTTTTGAAACAGATGGAACATTTTGTTAGTCACAGTTGACAAAGGTTTAACCACCTGGGAATGTAAATAGTGTAATTATGTACATAGTTTTTTAACTGAATGTATGAATGAGTGGTATGGTGGTTTTTTTTGTGGGTTTTATGGAAATGACGAGCTATGGTTACATCTCATATGGCAGAGAAAAACTGGCGTTGTTTGTCTAGCAAAAAAAAAAAAAAAAATACTATGTTTCATCCCCGGAAGAAGGAATCATAAGCAAGGAGTCTGTAAACCTTTGAAGGCCAACAACATTACATGACGATAATTGACGTGCTTGAAATGTTAACGGATAAAAGTGACCATGATCTTTAGGGTAAGTGATTGGTTATTTTTAATAGTATCATCATTGTCAACCATTATTAATCCACTGCTGGACGAAGGTCTCCCCAAGTTTCCTCCACAACGGTCTGTCTTGTGCCAGTCTCCTCCATGCCACTCCCGCATACTTTCGAATTTCATCTACCCATCTCCCATGTGGTCTTCTTCTGGGTCCTGTCCATGTGGTCTTCGGTGGTCCTGTCCTTTCTTCATAATTTCTTCCACCTCTTTGTATTTGGAGGAATCGGTGAACAATTCATCGCAAGCCCTGAGCTCCTTTGAATTTTTTCATGTAACCAACCATGAACCTGACAAGTCCCCACGCTAGAAGACCGTCGCTACTAGGCTCCTTTAAGCTTTTTACCTAGATGTCAAATCATGGTGGTCAGCAAATGCAGTGAAGAAAAAACTGTTTTTTTTTTTTCCTGTGATTCCTCTCCCCACCGAAAGGCGAGGAGAAAAACTCGTCTGTCCCCTCTTTCTGCCGGCCAGCAAGACAAGAGCAAAAGTGACCGAGACAAGCGTCTCAAAGTGTAAAAAGAACGCTGGGGTGTTGGAAAATGCTGACCCCTGATTGGCTGACCTCTGCATGGCAACAGCAGTTCCTCCCACAACGGAATTTCTCTCCCACGCCTCGAGTGACCTCTGACCTTCACTCGGGCATCGTTGCAACGTCCAGCACTCTCAACGGAAAAAATAAATAAATGTTACCAGGCACAAGGCATCTTTGGTCGGCCAGGAGAAGATGAACTTGGCCTTCAACACGTAGGGACCAAGTAACTTCCTATGTGCGGCTGTGACCTTGTCCCCAAAAATAGAACAGCGCCAATTCCCTAAGAGCTTTTCTGCAACATTTCTGAGCGACTTCTACCGAATCCTTAAAATGGCCGATCTGAAAGAAGATTTCCTTTTCTCACAACTCTTTTTTTTTTTTTTCTTCAGAAACGTTTTTTTTTTTTCTCTTCATTCCGTGATGTAAAAGTAAAATTAATCCTGACTCTCTGAGCTGCACACCTACTCGCCTTTTCCTATCGAGATAAAAGAACAGATAAAATAATTATTTCCAAAACCCCAAAGTCAGTTAAATCAAATATTATTCTCTTTTTCTTTTTTTTTTTCATTAACATGAAATTTTGTTTTCCTGGTTGTGATTAAGACAAGCGAATTTTGTGCACGAATTCCCCTGCCTTTAAACCAGGAATTTTCTTCTAACGTATGTCATGGGAGAAAATTTTTGCATTAATTAATCCCTGATAAACCAACAGAAAGATTGATCAGGTCTTTCTGAAATTCACCAGAGGTTAAAATTTTCGCCATGACATGTGCATGCTTGGTTTAACCAGTAGAGGTAAGAAGAGGAACTCGTGTATCCGAAAAATGACAAGAGTGGAAGACATCATGATCAGAGTTAAATCCCTGAAATGGCATTGGGCTGGACATACTGCCAGAAGGACAGACCATCGATGGACAGCCGAAATTTTAGATTGGATTCCAAGGGACAGGAAAAGACCCAGAAGAAGACCACATGGGAGATGGGTGGATGAAATTCGAAAGTATGCAGGAGTGACATGGATGAGACTGGTACAAGACAGACCGTTGTGGAGGAAACTTGGGGAGACCTTCGTCCAGCAGTGGATTAATAATGGTTGACAATGATGATGATGATATCTATATATATCTATAATACAACTACACAACCCTGCATAGGCTGATAATTGCCATGTCCACTAAGGGAAGAGCTCTTAGTGGACATATAACACACACAAAAAAAAAACAAAAAAAAAAAAATGAAAATGTGTTGGAGGCCTCCAATTGTGTGCTCCCTTTCATAAGGGACAGAGTTCTATAAGCTCTTTTATCGTCCGATGGCATGTGTCGGTTATTATCACTATCTGTGACCAAATGTTCGAATAACACCACATACCTTGGCAGTTTTTATTTAGGGTATCCTTAGCAGAGAGAAGTAGCAAGAGATCTTGTGCCTTTAATTTGCAGACAGCATATGCACTTGTGCTCTGTTGTGAACCTAATATTGGTCAAGGAGCCGCATGTCCGAAGGACTGAGAGTTCATCCAGTTTTGAGGGAATTATTCATAGCCCTCCTTACTGTAGATGTGATATTTGTTGCACTCCAGCGTGTGGTCCCTGTTGTGTCTTAGGCTCTGCGGTCCGTTTGCAAGGTTTCTTTCCATAAACCTTGCTGCTGCATCTTTTGCATGCTGGCGCAATCGAGTCAGTACCAAGAATGCCTCGACTCTTGTTTCTTCTCTCCCTGAGTTCTCTCTCTCCTCTTTTGTCCTGTCAGAAGGCCTTCTTTTTGCCACTTGAAGAGGGATTTATTGCTTTGTTTTTAACTGTGGGTGGCATTCGGTTTTCCCTTATGCAGTTCAGTTTGCAGAATGCCACTGCCAAAATGTCTCTTTCGAGCTTCGAGAGGGAATTTCTTTTCGGGTGGGTATGCAGACTTTTTCTGAGACAAATGCATGTGACAATTGCCATAAGTCCGAAATAGAGAGGGTTTGTCGCCATGTGGCCTTTCTCAATTGTCGTTTGCCAGAAGGCCATGAATTGTGCATTTTTCAGATAATGGAAAATTTTAACAATGGCAGTGATGAACAAATTAGAGGATCAATTAACTATTACCGTAATTACTTATAACTATCAGTGCCGCCTTATTGTTATATCAAAACAAAAATTCATAGCATAAATTAAATGTAAAAAAATTCCCACCAGTTAAGCTGCACCCTATAACACTACTCTGATGTATGGCAATGAAACCTGGGTACTTCAGAAGAAACATAAGAGTTGTTTGTGTGCTGGAGAAATGCGTTACTTACGGGGAGTTTGTGGCAAGACACATTCAGATCGTGTGAGAAATGAAGATGTGTTACAGTTGTGTAATGCGAAGCGAAATGTTGTTAGCAAGGTGGAGACTAATATGCATTGGTGGTTTGGCCATGTTGAAAGAAAGAGTGATTAGATGCTTACTAAGAAATGTTTTTTAGCCCAAGTGGCAGGAAGGAAAGGCAGAGGAAGGCCAAGGAAGGCCAAGGAAGTCATGGGAGAACCAGATTCAGGAGTGTCTGTATGAGAAAAAGATTATGAGTATGAAGTATAGAAGGTATTGTGTACATCATGTGATGGATGTCAGTGAAGCCTGAGTTGTATGTTAAGATCTCTGTAAATGGAGAAGTTTGATACAGCAACAGTAAGTAAATAATTAATCAGTTAAAAATTTATCTGGTAGTTTGTATTTTTGTGTGGAGCTAACCTCTGAATCTCGGGAGAACAGCGTAGTGATATGTGTGTGTATGTGATGATATGTAAAACAAGAACAGTTTGGACAGACACCTGAACATATATAATGAGACTTTTCAACCTTTGTTCTTACTGACACTAGAACAGATATAAAAATGAAGTATTGTATGGACTGCAAGCCTAATTGTGAGATATTACTTAATAGAGTCTGACATAAATACTACAGACTTGTGTGATGAAAGGTAAATACTTTTGACTTATATCAAACCCCTAATATAAATGCAATAAGTGTTCTAGAATACATATTTTCGTATGATTTTATAAATATGTTTCTTAACATTTCAATAGCTGTATGAGTAATTTCAGCAATGCCTGTAACAAAGGCTTCCTTGGAAAAATCATTTTCCAAACTTGAAATCATAAAAAGTAACTTTCGATCAAATATGAAACAGGAACGACTTTCAAATCTAAGTATTATTAGTATTGAAATCAAAACTGCTGCAGACTTGGACATCTCAGACATTTTTAATGAGTTTGCAATAAAAAAAAAAAAGACTAGAAAAGTTCATTTTACCTGAACTATACTTGCTTAAGTTTGTGTGCCTGCTTGTACCTTGAGTTTTTAGTTTATAGAAATAAATATTTTTATTTAATATAAAAATTTATTTTAAAATCCTTTTCTTAATATTACACAATTTATTTATATTTGTACTGATATGAGAGACATTTTTTGGCTAGAATAAGTTTAGGAGAAGCGTTTGGAACAGATACATTGGGACACTGGGGTTCGAAGACTTAGTCATGTTCAATGTTATATATATATATATATATATATATATATATCATCATCATCATCAACCATTATCAACTACTGCTGGACGAAGGTCTCCCCAAGTTTCTTCCACAACGGTCTGTCTTGTGCCAGTCTCCTCCAAGTTACTCCCGCATACTTTCGTATATATATATTTATCACAATTGCATGGGTAGGGGCAACTGTGATATGTGTAACATCGAACATGACGAAACATTTTTACCCAGGAAACAGACTTCTCTGTAAATTAACAGCACAGAATCAGCCTGCTTTTTGGGTTATATTCCAAATTAAAATTTTATATCTCTTAGAATTTTTATGAAATATTTTGTATGGGACATTTGTTTTATAAACACTGTTAAATTAAGGGAAATAGGAAATGATGTTTCTAAAGGTATTTATTTCGTATACTTTCCAATATGAAAATGAATACAAATTAAAAAAATAGATTTCTTTTATGAGGGGCAGCAAATCTGGGCTGACACCTGGACGTCAAGTGTACTTCACATGCCCTTGCTAGTCTGGAAGGTACTGCTTGATATTATGTTTCTGTCACTATATAAAATGCCCTTTTGAGCAATAAGTATCAGCATTTGTTAAAGCATCTAAAGATGGTTTCTAAAGAATATTTTCTATATATAAATGATTCTAATGGTCCAGCTGCATGAAAAAAAGCTTACTAACAGTTCTTCATTCTGATTATCTATTTGTAAAACACAACCTAAATCACCACTATCAGCTGTATATTGTAAAACACAACCAAATCACCACTATAAGCTATATACGAAGACATCCACAATTCTTTTCTGTGTTGTGGTCTACTCATTCTTTAATAATTACTTTCTCTTCTGTAGGGTGACATTGAGAGAAATGTATTTTAGTTGTGTTAGTTTGTTGCAGTAATGGAATTACTGTAACAAACTAACACAACTAAAATACATTAGTAATGGAATTACTGCATGAATGAAGTATATCTGAGAAGGTTGCAAAGCGGGTTACTCAGGAAGAATATTGCTGTAAAATATGAATCAACAGAGCTGGTTCATAGAGTTAGGCAAAATGTAGAAAAGATAAGGTTGATAGGCTTGACTCAGCATTTTGGAAAGATATGAAATCATCCTGGAACTACACAAGACACAGAAAGAACAGGGAAAATAAAGCTCTGTGATGTATGAAGAATAGGATTTAAGAAATGATATGGAAGCCTAATGAGTTAAGTGAAATATGAGGTGAATATATCTGTGAGTTATTAGAACATTAAATCAAATATTATTTTATTGTAGAAGTTAATGATACACAGGAGAAGCAAGCACAACAGGTATCTCAAGAAAAGAGATTTATACAGCTATAAAATCTCTTCAAAATGGTAAGACCCTGAGAGTAGATGGCATAACAGCTAAGATGTTAAAATATGGTGGTGACTCCGTTCACTGATTGTTTAACTGAAATTTGTTATTTCATAATGATAGTTATGAGTGGTCCCTCAAGATTGGAGAATTACTATCTTTAACCTTTTGCATAAAGAAACAGGTGATCAGACTGAATATAAAAATTATTGTGGGATCAGCCTGCTGAGTGTGCCAGAGAAAGTGTTTGGAATAGTCATTATTGATAAGGTACAATGCTTGACATCAGAGCAAATGTGGAATGTAAACAATGATCTGATGCATCATAAAGGCTGCACTAACCAAAATTTTTCATTATTTGTGATGATCAGAAAGTATCTGTATGTTGGTAAGAAAGTTTTTACTGCCTTTGTAATTTTGGAGAAGGCTTATAAGTGAGTAAACAGGGTGCTTCTGTGGAAGGTCTTGAATAATAATAGATAACTGGGACTTTGCTGCTATGTGTGAATGCTATGTATGCTGGTAGCAGTGTGTGTGTGTATGTGTGAATCATGTTTTATTGAAATGTAGTTTTCTGTTGGTGCAAGAGTTAGACAAGGTTGTGTAATGCCACCATGGCTGTTCAATATATTTATGGATGCATGCATGCATGCATGATGCCAAAATAGACAGTACTGATTTATGTCCTGGCAATTCCCATGAGTGCAGGTTAATGTGTGCTGATGTTTATGAAATTCAAACTGAGTATAAATAAAGGAAAAGCCAGAAGTATTGTGTTTGAGTGTGGAACTGTTAGTACTGAATGCAAGATCATTCTAAATTATACAGAGACCAGGTGAATGAGTTTGTGTCTTTAGGAAACATGCTTGACAGGGGAAACAGATTAAATGATGAAATCAGTAGGTGAGTAAATTCACCTTTGAAAGTCCTAGCTGCTGTAGGAAGGTTTTACAGGCATAAAAAAAAAAAAAGTGCCCAAATAGTTTGTATGAAAGTGTAATTGTTCAGACTGTAGTGTGTTTGCGAAGACTGGGTACTGCATAAGAAACAGAAGTTGTCTGTATGCTGGAGAGATGTATTATTGAGGGTTTGCAGCAAGATACATTCTGAACATGTGAAGAAGGAAGATGTGTTGCAGATGTGTAATGTGAAGCAAAGTGTTGTTAGTAGGGTGAAGACAAAAAAAAAAAAAAAAAATTGTGGTGGTTTGGCCAAGTTGAAAAAATGAGTAATGAGGTGCTAAGTAGGAGAATTTATTCAGCCCAGGTGGCAAAAAATAATGATAGAGGAAGGCAGAGGAAGTCATGGAAAGACCAAATTCAAGAATGATGGCAAAATTAAATGATAATATGTAAGTACAAAAATTCTTGTGTGAGATGTGTGATGGATGTCAGTCAAACTCGAGTTGCATTCATTGATCACTGTGAATAGAGATGTTTCATACATCAACAGGAAGTAAAATCTAACTCCATCAATAACTTAGATTTTGCTGATGATCTTGCTTTGGGTAACGAGTCTCTGAATTTCAAAGAACAACTTAGTGATATGTATGTACACTCAGTAGACAAAACATTAGAGATAGGGGTGATGGGCAGTTGACATGTGCATCCCCCACATAGAATGGAACAGACCCAAACTGACTGCAGGAGATAAATAGGCGGACAGTAAAGCTTCCTAACAGAGTATCGCAATCGATGAACTTGGGTAAATGTAGTGATCTGAGTGACTTTGATCGTGGATGCATCGTTGGTGCAAGACAAATAGGGTCATTCTATCACTCAAGGGGAAGAACCTTCAGGTTCCTGAGGACAACTGTATCGAGGATGTGCTACAATCATGCCATCAATGGATGTACCAGTGACCCGAGAGCAAGTAGTGGCCAACCACACTCCATTCATAACTGGGGTCGACGTAGACTATCCAGGATCATGCAGACTGACGGTTTGGCAACAGCGGTGCACATCACATCCAGGTTCAATGTTGGAGACCCATGCTGCATCAGCGAGCAAATGGTACGGTGCATGCTGCATACATACCCTGGGCTAAGGGAGCTGACACCCTACGTGTGTGCCACACTTGACTGCTTGTCATTGAAAATTATGCCTTGCCTCTTGCCTGGTGCCAGGAACATCAAAACTGGACCTCTGCAGAGTGGTCAAACGAATCCCCTTTTCAGGTGTTCCAAGCTGACAGGAAGGTGCAGGTGTGTCAACAGCATGATTTGGCTCTGTTCAAGGCGATGATGGCTCTGTGATGGTTTGGAGAGCCTTTTCATGGGGCACATTAGGTCCCATTGGGTGTCTAGAGAGGTCTTCAACTGCTGTGCGCCACTAGCATGTGCTAGCTAATCACCAACAGGCTTTCATGGCCTTTGCTTATCCTATGTCTGATGGTCTGTTCCAGCATCAGTGCACTGCCCCACCAGGCCGCAGTTACTCAGGCATGGCTTGAGGAACACTAATCTGAATTGGGGACGATCCAGTGGCCCCCAAGGTCCCTGGATTTAAATCCCGTGGAAGCTCTCTGGGATGCTATGGAGCAAAGCATCAGATCCATGGATCCTGGACATGTCTTGGATAGAGTTCTGGACAATGCTGCAACAGGCATGGCTGGCATTACCTCTGGAGACCCTCTGGCATCTGGTGGAGTCGATACCTCGGCGTGTACAGGCTGTTATTTGCACTAGAGGAGGTCCAACATGCTATTAGGTAAGTATCTCTAATGTTTTATCCATTGAGTGTATTAGTGGATGATTTTTTTGTGTGTGTTCCAGGAATATAGCTTGAACTTTCAAAATAAACTTTTAGTTTTTTTTTTAATTTATGTGTTCCTTATTCATGGTGTATTGAAATGCAATCTGTGTGACACTTTACTTTTCCCTTAGAACAGCTGGAGAGGCATCATAATTTGTCTTTTATATGTGGGCTGTGAACTTGCTCCAGCAGCTAATTTTTTCACAGTAGTACTGATGTCATTATAAAAACCCTTTTTGTAAGATGTGACAAAGTAGTGCCACCAAAATCTTTGTTAAGGTGACATAAGTCATTAAAGTTCTTATAGTTTCTATAATAAACAGTTGCACTATCAGAAAACAGATCTAACTTTATGCTACATCTTGAAACGGTATTCAGGAATCCAACTAGCTTTTTTTTAAATGAATGAGCAGCTGTTTATCATGATATAAACATTCAGATATTATGACTGAGCTTAAATGTTTAACATTTGCTTCTTCATAGAAGTAAGCAATAAGTGAGTGAACTTAGGCCTGTGAATTTTTCCTTTATCAAGAGGAGTATTGTAACTAACTGTCTATTTACAAATGTAATCTTAAGAAAAGGTGATGGGTTTTAGTTATATTTGGTAATTGGAAAATGACGTACTAATGTGAAGTTTGGAGAAAAATTGCATGAAAATAAAAATGAAATGTAGTTAAGGTTATATGAGGTCTGTTCAAAAAGTTCCTGAACTTTTATAATAGCACACTAACTTGATGTCACATTGATGTGCGGTAGGTGGAACTACACAGCATTGACCTTGGGAAGAGTAACCACTCATTTACTGTGTCTTTCTATTGTGATTAGTCATTGTGCTGCACTGCTTTGCTTAAGAGCTTGTTGTACATGTTCTGCCATTTTCAAGATGGATGAGTTTCACAACCAGCATATTAACGTTCAATTTTGTGTCAAACTTGGGAAAACATTTACGGATACTTGTGAAATTATGAAATGAGTTTATAGTGATCAGTGCTTAGGCCATACGCAGTGTTATAAATGGTTTAAGAGGTTCAAAGATAGTCTACAGTTAACTGATGATGATCCCCATTCAGGGTGGCCCTTGATGTCAACTGACCACACCCATGTGGCCGAAGTTTGCAAAATCGCCGATTGACTGTTTGAGAAATTGCAAGTGATTGCAACATTTAAATGGGATCGTGTCATCACCTTCTAACTGAAAAATTTGAAGTTCATCAAATTGCCACGAAATTCGTTCCACACCTGCTTGGAAAATGTGCAATGAAATGTCATGAAATATTTGCTTGTTGCAAATGAAATGTAAAATCTACTTCACTTGTTCAGGAGTAAATTGTCAGAGATTGTTTCTCAAATATTTTTAATTTGGTGCGATTGTAACTTGAAAGATGTGCCTTTTGGTGGTGTATTTTTGTTTGAAAAAAAGACCATGTTTGGTCAGTTTGTTCGTGCGGCGACGATCTCTTGGTCGGAATCAGATGAGTCTCCTATTCCCCCCATGTTGAGTGATGCTGAGGGTTCGGGCCTGCGGGCTCCTCTCGGGTGGGTAGGATTGTTGTTGTAAACTTTTCAAGTTTAAAGATGTGTACTTACCCTGTTGTGCCTTTAGTTAGGCGGTACAGGAAATTGGCATCAGTCTTACTCCGGATCACCTCCAGGGGAAGAGCAAGACTTTTAAACAATTTACTGTTGAAAAATGCAAGTTTTGGGAAAATTTTTAAAAATGTGATTTTTTTTTTTTTTTGTCAAAGTCCAATTTTTTTGAGATTTGAAAAAATGTTTGAAAAATTTGAGATGATGCCATGAGGGGGTTCAAAGGCTTACCGGTGTATTTTTAAGAAGCAAGAAATTTGCTCTGTGGGTGTTTGAACGCTAACCAGCGAGTCGGTACACAGATGTGGAAGCGCTCACTGGTTGACTTTCGTTTGAAGTCTTGCATTTTGTCCCCTGGCTCTGGTGACCTTGTCATGGTCTTGGGGCTGACACCAGAGCCACAATAGTAGGAAAATTTTCAAAAATTTTCAAGAAATTTTTCTCAGTCCAAAACTGATTGGAAAAAAAGGGAAAAAGCAATGAAATGGAGTCGAGTGTGAGACGCAATGATGACATGAACGATTGGATCACAGAAATAGAAAAAAATCATGGATGATGCCAACAGTCATATTAATCGTTCGGCAAAGATGAAGATAAGAACATATCTTCAAAGTATTAGGGACTTGCACTTTAAGCAATTTCTGCAATTGAATCATGCTCTGGGCAGATTGGAAGAAAGAAGGTCAGGATTTCAAAGATGCAGCAGGCAACATTAGAAGTTGAAAGAAAAGAACTGAAAACAGAGTTTAAAAAGATGGAATCTCTTTACAAGAAAGATTTATGGAAGTCAAAAAAGATTTTTTTGATGAAATGTATAACACAATTACAGATATTGATCCTTTTGGAGTTCCATATAAGTTGGCAAAGGGCTCCTTGGGTAGTCTGCTTAAGGTGTCCTTAATCAAAATAACTGATGGTTCAAGACACTTTCAGTGAAAGAAACTTTGGAAAAACTAATGGAACATCACTTCCCACAGGATAACAATGATGTTGATATTGAAGAGCAAAGGCATATAAGGAACACATGCAGAGTGCCTCTAGATACACAAGATGATCCAAACTTCACTGTTGATGAGGTGGAGGATGTAATAAATAAGTTGTAAAAAAGAAAAGCGCCTGGATAGGATGAACTGGACTTAAGTACTATAAGAGTAATGTTTTACTCGAATAAACAAATGTCCACAAACATTTTGAACCAATTGCTTAAAAGAGGAATCTTTCCAGAAGTTTGGAAGACTTCATTGCTCGTCTTATTTAATAAAGAGGGTAAAAGTGGAAATGATCCAGAATCATATAGACCTATCTGTTTGATGAATGCATGGAGGAAAGTATATGACAAATTGCTAACTAATAGAGTTATATTTCATCTATTGTCCACAAAGCGACTTTCAAGGTTGCAATTTGGGTTTTTGCTGGAAAAAAGTACAGTCCATGCGATTAGGATGCAGAAAGAGGAGATTCATCAAAATAAAATTAATGGAAGACACACATGTGTTGTCTCCTTGGATGTAAAAAGATCATTGTCTGGTATTTAGTGGCCAGCAGTCCTGCTGTACTTGAAGACATTTGAGTGCCCTGCGACATGCTTTCAGATAGAATAGTGAAATTCCCTTGGGAGGACTTGTTCTTACAGAGAAAATATGAAAAAGAATGCCCACAGAGTTCAGTGTCCGGCCCTCTTTGCTGGACAATTCTGGTGGACTCAGCTCTGAAGTTGAGTTTGGAGAAGGTGTAAAATTGCAGGTTTATGCTGATGACTTTCTGCTGATTGTCTCATTATCAGGAAGGCATGCTATTGAGCAAAAAGTCCAAGAGGCTTTGGAGAAACTTGTGAATTGGAGTGTTTTCCATGGTATTGCATTCTCTCCGGACAAAACAAAATTGATAACATTTCCAAAGGCTAGAGAAATGAAGACTCCTAAATGCAAATTAGGAGAAAGGTCAATTAAACCGACAAGGGAGTTGAGGTATCTAGGTGTGGTTAATGATCAAAAACTTAGTGGCCTTCCACATTTGCAGTATATCAAGCAAAAATGCTATATTATTCTGAATAGAATAAATGGACTTAATATTAAAGGTGAAGTAAAAAAGATTGTATATAAAAGAGGTATTAAAGGTGAAGTAAAAAAGATTGTATATAAGAGAGGTACTGGAAGAGCGATAGTGTATGCTTGCAGAGCATGGTAGACAGGCACTAAGCGAATGAGAAGAAAACGTTTGCAAATTTAGAGATTGGCACTTGTGGGAATAACCGGATGTTTCAGGACAACTCCGAGTTTCTCACTGCAAGTTCTGGCAGGCTGTGAGCCAGTGGACTTGGTAGTAGAAAGAGAAGCAAAAATATATGAACTTTCTTTGTGGGAGTTGCCAAGTGAATCTTCATTTTACGGTGTCGAATTGGAAAAAAGAGACTGGTCTTTGTACCCATCAATGGAGATTTGCTATCATTGAACAAGATGGAGTCCAGAATCACAAGTACGAAATTTATACAGATGGCTCACTAATAAAGAGAAGAGTATGGATTCTGTGTGTATGCAGAAGGTGCTAAAGTGAAGACAAAGGCATATGACTTTCAAATTCAGCCTAAGTTTTTCAGGCTGAATTAACTGCTTTAAAAGAAGCATTGATTTGGTTAACTTCTAATAATAGCACAGATCCAGTTCACATCTATTCAGACTGTCAGGCAGCTCTGAACACACTATCTTTGTTCAGATCAAAGAACTTGATAGTGAGACAAATCAAAGAATTGGCAGCATCAGCAAATAGAGAAATTTCGTTCCATTGGGTGGAAAGCCCATGCGGGTAGTTCTGAGAAACGAAAGAGCGGATGGACTGGCAAAATTAGCTTCAGAAAGACTGCAAGTGGATGTAATTTTGAAAATGTCCTTGAGAAGAGTTAAGGAAATTTCAAGATACAGATGTTGCAGGAATGGCAGAAAAGATGGGATGTGGCAACTATAGGAAGGCTAACTCATGATTGCCTTCCAAGAGCTTCAGTCAGGAGATGTCTTAAAGATAAATTCTTAAATATGGCCCTTACAAATCACGGGCCATTTCCAGAGTATTTTAAGTATTTTGCGATTAAAAATTGCAAATGTGTATGTGGTTCCAGTGCAGCAGATGTCAAAACATTTGATTTTTCGGTGTTCTGGACTCAAGTTAGAGCGAGACCTGCTCCTGGTGGACCTGAGAGCGAACTCAACTATGAGACAGGTACTGGACAAATAAGTGCTTGCACAAAGGTGTTACAGAACTGGTAAAGAAAATATCGTCAGGCGAAACTGAAGTTGTGAGCCTCATATTGCGAGAGTCCTCTGAACAGAATTCCAATAGTATGTCTGGTTGACTTCCTTCAGAAATAGTTGGAAGGTAAATTAAATTTGATGGGAGAGATGGAAGTTGTGAGCCTCATTGTCTGAGGCCTCGGACTCCCCTGTGTGGGATTCCAATAGTGTGTCCAGTTTCTGCCTTCACTAACTGTTGGAAGGTAAATTATAATTTAAATGTTAAAGTAGTAGTTAATTTTTTTATGGTGTATTCTTTGTTTTAGTTTGATAATGTTAAAGTATTATAATGTATAAAATTGGTTGAATAAAAAGTAGTATTGCAAAGTAAAAAGTAATGTAAAATTTGAAGTTGTACAAAATAGATGTTGCATTGAAAATTTAAATGTAATTGTGGACGATAGTGTTCTGAAATGAAATGTTTTAAACTTTGTTTTTCTAGTGTTCAAATGAAAATGTTGAATGTGTATGTAGATACATATAAAGTTTATAACTTAAAGAGTTTGTTTTTTGAAAAGGTGCTAACTGAAAATATAATAAAATTCGTTTGAAATGAATGAAATATAAATTTTATTCCATAAAATGTTGAAGGAATAAATTCTTCAGAGAGTGTTTCTCAAAAAATGATGCTTCAAGATGAAATGTAATCTTGAGAGAGAGAGAGAGAGAGAGAGAGAGATTGATTGATTGATTGATTTTTAGGCATATTTTGGTTTGAAAATAAAGACCAGAGTTTGGTCCAAAGAAAAGTTGTTCGCTGGTGATGATCTCCCAGTCAGAATGTGATGGGTCCACTGCCCTCCCTGGTCTGAGTTGCGCCAAGGCTGTTTGGGCCTGTAGCTCCTGTTAGGTGGGCAGAATTGCTATCATTAACTTTCCTAATTTAAGAGAAGAGTACTAATCTTTGTTGTGCCTTCATGTAGGTGGTACAGGATATGGTCCTCAGTCTTACTCCAGATCAGAGAGACAATTGCATTGCAATCTGTCAGGAACTTTTGGATCCCACAAAAGAGTACAAAAATGTCATGAAAAGAATTATCACTGGTGATGAGACGTGGGTTTATTTATGGCTATGATGTTGAGACGAAAATGCAGTCTTCACAGTGGGTTAGAAAAAGTTCACCAAGATCAAAAATAGTGCGAAAAGCTAAAATCGCAGAACACACACAATGAGCTCTTAAACAAAGTGATGCAGCATGATGACTAATCACAATAGAAAGACTCCGTAAATGAGAGGATACTTGCTGAGGTCACTGCTATATGTATACTGCACCATCTACTACACATCAGTTGATATTGTATTAATGCGCTATTATAAAAGTTTGGAAACTTTTTGAAAAGACCTCATATTTGCTTCAAGTATGGGAGAAAGTTTTTTTGGTTTAGCATGTGCTATTCAGATATTAGAAAATCCACAGCTCCTGAATTGTTTGGAACCCCATTTTGGAAAGTAGGGCATGTATTGAGCAGTGTTTGAGTAAATGGCTTTAAAAAAAAGTGAAGTTTTTTCGTGGTCCAAGTTTAGTATTTTACAGCAAAAAAATGTTTTTTTTTAGCAAAACTCGCTAATGTTACATGAAAATTAAATGTTATTTCAAATGCTTTCAAGTACCACCGAAATTAACTTTCTAATTCAGTTTGGGAAGGAGTCACAAAATTTTTTGTGTAGTCAAAAACGCAAAAAAACAAAACAAAACAAAAACAAGCTTAATTGCGTATCTGGTACTCAGCACCATTATCTTCCTGTTCAACATGTATTAATAAAGTGTTTAAAACTATCAAGCTATGTAATAAAAATAAGTTCTAAAACATTTTTAAATACGTGTTTCTTCAGGGACAATCCTCATGGTAGTTAGTTTTTTTGTTGTCCTCAATCTAGCATCTTAGTTGCCATTGTTTTTTAAACCTATTGGCGTTGTTGCCTCGTAAGCCTAAAAATATTATGTTGCTGTGAAAACTGGTTTTATGCAAGGTTGTTAAAAGCAGTATAAATTATTACCATGGAGACCATTATTGGTCATGCACTGCGAGTGTACATTGACGGACATACTAAAATTACCAATTGTGCTATTTTATCTGACTGCAGCCTTTGAAAACCTGATCCTGGGTGTTAATGCTAAAATCAAATCCAAATGGCAGAAACTGAAAATTGATGGAAAATAATTATTAAAACAAGACAATGCAAATTAAAATCTTCAGAAATTCAAACACAATTAAAAGGAAATTAAAATGTAGACTCTCTAGGTAGCCCAACACAGTGTCAAAACATCATGTTCGCATCATCTGCTAGATGCGTACCTTGACTATGTCTCTGGCATTTTAAAACTAAAACTCAATTGCTCTGAAGTAAGTAAATGAACACATCAGCACCATTCATCTTTATATGACAATGCATTGTTGGTAAGTTAAGGTAAGTTATACTTTTATTATTCATTATTCCACATTTTTCTGTATTTCAATTACCATATTTTTCCGTGTATAAGACAATATTTTTTTCCAAAATTTTTTGACCAAAAATTGGGGGTCGTCTTATACACGGGGTAAACCAGTTGAGAGAACCCTGCAGTTACTGTGGCAAAACTGCCAGTACCTCTTATCCCCTCTTCACACTATGAAGGGCTTATAGATGTTTTCATCAACAAGCCCTTCAAAGCTCTGATGAAAGAAGAATGGAATAAATGGATGCAAAAAGCAGGTAATAATTTGACACCCACAGGGATAGTGAAAAACAACCATTACTGAGATCTGCAACTGGGTCCTAAACTCATAGAATAGAGTCAAACAAGAGGTAAGGTTGTGAAGTCCTTCAGAAATGTGGAATCAGCAATGCCATGGATGGAACTGAAGATGATGTAATATATAGAGACAGTGACTCAGATGACAGCAGTGATGCAGTTGAGGTTGAAAAAAGTGATATGTCTGGAACTAATAGTGCTGAAGAAAGTGATGCATAATTTCATAGTTTGTATCTTAAATATATTACCAAATTTCTAAATAATATAAATTTCCAAACTTATTTTTTTTTATATATTACCACAGACTTTGTGATATTACCCAATTTCTAAAAAATATCAAATGTGTCCTTTTTTGTAATAAAAATATTGATTTCTTAATTTTCGGTTCGAAAAAGTTGGGGTCGTCTTATACACGGAAAAATACGATAAGTTTTTCCAAGTATATGATAATGCAATAGGGCTGTTATTATTAGAGTTATATTCAGCAGTTTTTTCAATGCATATGGATTATAGCACTACACAACTGCAACAAATAAAGACAATAGTTAGGGGTCCTTATGAAATTCAGAATGGAATAAAGAGCACACTCAAGAGTTATCAGTGTATAAAGTAATTTAGGATATAACTCTGAACGTATTAATTCCTGAATGTAGGGATGTTTGCTGCAGATATCAATTCTATAAAGTTCTGAAAACCATGGAAAAATGGAGTTGTGAACATAAAAGCTGTCTGTAGTTTAATAATGATTTTCTGCAATGTTTATTGTAAACAAATAAACAGAAAACACATGTTGGTATTCAATACTTGATAAAACAGCCTTTTGGGTTGGTGGAGTATTTGTGTTCCAAAAGTGAGCATCTAAAGCTAGGTGGAGTCGCTAATTAGCCACAGGATTATTGATTCCAGAAAAAAATAAAAATAATTGGAACTATTGAGCAAAGCTCAAATTTAAGTTACTGGTTGTAAAAAATAGTCATCTGAACCACTTAGCTACCAGACCACTTTAACAAATAATAAAAAGGACAAGAACAACAAAGGAACTGCTGTTCAAATTTTTATTAAATAACTTTTTGACATTAAGTGCTACGTCATGTGAACGATTTTGTAAGTTTGACAAATGTGAATTCTTCTGTTAAATGGCACAGTTTTTTCTGCATGCAAAGAATAACTGTTGATATGGAAATACAAATTTATTGCTCTTTGATTTATTATTGTAATGCACACCCCAAATTTTTATGTTTGTATTTTTTATCTCAAAAGGTTGGATTCAAATATGTGCTGTGCATTGATGCTTTTTTCTTTTTTTATTTGATGGACCGATTTTCCTACCAATCCCTCCAAAAATGTGTGAACGGTTTCTCATTATGTATGTTGTGTGTGCATGCATGCATGCTTGCAGACATACAGACAGGTTGAGCATCCCTTGTCCAAACATATTTCAGATTCCAGATTTTTTCAAATTTTGGAACATAAACAGTCTCCATCTTACTTTTATTCATTACTGTAATTTGCCAGTCTCTACCTACAGTGACATCTTTTGATTAAAAGATATGTGTTTTATGGTTTTAGTTAGGTTTTATATAAAGCATACAAACAAACAACAATAATTTTAGCTGCAGTTTTATGCAATGAAAAGTAATTACATATATACGTATATATACACTGAGTGATTACTGAATTATGACCACCCCTATTAAAAGTGGATGCAGGCCGTTTATCATGTGATTTCCGAAAGGGCATGATTAGTCATCCGATGTAGCATATATAAGTTGTGAGTGGAACAGTAGGTAGTAAAATTCAGAGTGTGATGAGTAAATGAAAGGATTTATCAGACTTCAAGAAAGCAACAGATTCTGGGAGTTCGGATAGCAGGTTTCTCGATTTCTCAAAAGGCTGAACTGGTGGGCTGTTCGCGACCTGCCATAGTTAGAGTGTATCAGGACTGGAGTGAAAATGGTCAAACAAGAATTTGGAGTCAAAAAACTGCTCAGGACAGCAAAAGATTGATGTGAGATATGAGTGCTAGGCCCAATGACTTGTACAAGCCAACAGATGCAGAACTGTTCAACAGTTGACTACCCAATACAACAGAGGTCAACCTGGAACATTATACTGCATTAAAGATCACATTATACACAGCTTGGTTGGCCATACCTCCTAACTGCTTCTGGCATCTTATTGAATCAGTGCCATGTCGGATAGCTGCTGTACTGAGGGCGAAAGGAAGACCTACAAAGTATTAGGTAGGTGGTCATAATTCAGTAATCACTCAGTGTTTATATAAAAAAGTGGCAAAGAGGACGGACATCTGAAGCTTTTGAGGGCCCAGGAAGGTGGATGCTCTAGAGATGAGGATGCACTGTTGTTGGATGGCTTTTTAAAATTTTTCTTTTAGAGTTATCTGCCTCATTAGCAGTGGTTTTTGTTGCAGTGGTTTCTCTTTGATTTTATAAGCTGACATGATTTCCTGTTCTGCCATGAATGTAAGTTGCTGTAGTCCTTCAATGTCTGTCAGACATTTTCACCATGTTGTTCATCTGTGGGAACTTTTTCTTCTGGGTTAACAATATCATCTTCACTATTGTCATGATGGTTACCTTAGTTCAGAACTACTTCAGCATCAGTCATTGAGTGAATAACTAGTCTCAATTATCAGTGTTGACAACTTTTTCATGTCTACTTCTTTCAGCTTATTGAGAGTATATGAAGATATCCCATTTGTTTATGCAAGGAGCTCCAACATCATGTTTTTCTCTGCAAAGAATACGTCAAACTCGTCAATTTATTCATCATCATAGGCCACAGATTATGTCAAGCATGTACAAAGGTGTCTCAACTTATGTTTCTCAATGCATTATCAACAGCACAAATGCATTCTGGGTTTGGGGGGGGGATATAACCCACTTTTCTGTTCACTGCTGTCAACATGCTGTTCAGGTTGGTCTGCTCTGTTGGTCTGCTTTTACAGTTACTCTTCGTTGGTCTCAAAATACCTTGGTCACCAGGCTGAACTAACGAAGTCACATTTTAGAGGAAAGTAGATAGCATAAAAAATTTTCATAAGTTCAGTTAGAAGATGTCAAGGAATAACAAAATCTTTCAAATTCACCATTCACTCCAGCTTCCCTTCAGTAGGTATGTGCTGCTGCTGCTACAAAATATTTGTGAAACCAATCACAAATGATGTCCCCAGCAATCAATTCCCTATGTTTTGCGTAATTATTTGCTGATTAGACATTCACTCCTTTAAATCAGTAAGAGCTTGCTTATCATGGCAAGTTTGCACTTATGCATGCCTGTCGCACAAACACACCCTAGCAAGGTTATTCTCTCCCTGTAATCCTTAACTTCTGTAGGAGCCTTCTTGTCATCTATAGTCAATGCCTGCATGAAGCAATGACGCCTAAACAATGATTTCTTATTAGCACTGTAAATTTGTTCTGGTGTTAAATTTCTACCAGTGACACACACACACGCACACACACATAGCTAAACTGTTCTCTGATGTTCAGAGGTTAGTTGCTGTAAGAAAGACAGTCTGCCAAGATAAATGTTTAACTGATGGAACTAGAATTTACTTACTGTTGCGGTATCAGACATCTCCATTTACAGCGATCTCTGCATGCAGTTCGAGCTTCACCGAATCCATCACATGACGCTTACAAGACCTTTTGTGTTTCATACTGAATTTTGGCAAATTCATCAATGAATTTCTTTGCTGTCCTGTAATCATTATAAGCATTTTCACTACAAATCTTCAAAAATTTAAGGCCATGTCTATCATTAAATTTCTACAACCAACCTGTTGAATATTCACAGTTATCTCAAGTTCATAATAGATCTTTGCTTGTTTCGTTTCATGATAAGTATACCATCGAGTAGCTTATTCTAGAGATGGGCTGAAAATCATGCCACAGTTAGTGAAAAATCACTATCACTATTATGACCAGTAACTAAAAGTAACACTTCCAAAATAACTTTTAAGGTGTCACCATTAGTCTTGTCCTGATCAGAGCAATGCTTGGGGGATAAACAGATTCAAAATCACTGTTACCATTTCATACTTTCATCTTTGGTGGAAGATTGTCACTTGCTGTCACCCTTGTTGCAAATGGTGATTTTGTCACTGTTTAAAGTCATCATTACTTCTGCAGAATGGTCACTGTCAATAATGTGACAGGAAAATCACTGTTAGGCCCACCTCTAATATGTTCACTATGATGCTGACAAATCCACTTTTTCAATCCATGATCAGGCTAATATTTCACCTTATGCAATGTTTTTCTATTTTTCTTTAGCTTCTGCTCATCACTTTCAATCATAGACTTAACACTTTGCCTTTATGTTTCTTAGGTCATGGATGGTGGTTGTTCAAACACTATACTCCTTTGTTTTTGTTTTTACAACACCTTGACTTCTATACTATAAGAAAGAGCACTTGTTCCTGTGTTTCTTTTCACTGTTACACCTAACAGTATCTTTAAGTTTTTATACTTTTTCAGGAGCATATTCACTTCACAAAGTGTAACACAAAAAAGCACAAAATGATTGGTGTCACTGTGAGTAATGCAATAACAGTTACTGTGATGAGTGTAAAAAGAATGTGAGAAATATAAAAATATGATAACAGCTCTAAGCAGGGATTTTGCACGAAGAGATTACTGCTCAACATGCATAACTCAACATTTTTTTTTTAAATTGGGGTTTTATAGGACCACTGTGAGCAACTTGCTGGGCTATAAGCAGTTGCCCATCCCTAATTTAGGGCCACTGGCTCTAGGGAAGAGAGAGAGCCAGTGCCGTAAGACAAACACAACATCCATGCCTCACCGGAATTCGAAACTGACCCATCTCAGATGAATGGTCAGAAGCAGGTGCCTAGATCACTGTGCCACTGGGGTGACCATAACTCAACCTTGACCACCCAGAGCTAAACTTTATGAGGTTACCCAGCATTTCATATCCCTTCTCCTCTTTAAGGATCATCTTATGAGGTTGGAGTGCCTGCTAGCTTCTATATGGTACTGTCTCATG
Source organism: Macrothele yani (assembly GCA_039090855.1). NCBI lineage: Eukaryota > Metazoa > Arthropoda > Arachnida > Araneae > Macrothelidae > Macrothele > Macrothele yani. The sequence goes on along the minus strand of CM077022.1, from coordinate 7,714,803 downwards.
TGTTCTGTGATAAGACAGGTGTGTGTGTTTTAAAAACTCCATAATAAACTGGGGTTGAAAGTCTTGTGGAATTTTCCACTCTTGGTATTGTGTCAGTGCTTGAATAAAAGTGTAGATTTTGGAGCTTTTTGGTTTTAGATAAGGGGTGCTCAACCTGTGTGTGTTAGCTTTTTTACATATATATTTTTCGGTCACAAAGTCACTACTTTATTGTTAAATATTTTTAATATCCTTTAACCATATATAGATATTTTCATTAGCTGTAAATTAGTTACTATTTGAAAACCATCATAGTAATGTTTATAAATAATTTTATTAAATTTGCACGTAAAAATTATAGAGGTTGCTTTTTTTCAAACTTTCTAGAAAATTTTAGTGCTATAATATTTATGAACTAATCTAATTTATGAATCATCTAATTTTTTGTGTATCAGCATGAAAATTTTGTAAATGCATTGCTTATTATCTTTGTGCAGTTTCTTTTTATTTGCTTTTCTTGTGTTGCAGAATTTTCCAATGGATTTTTGCTGTTCCAACAATATTTGACTTAATAGGAACTTCACTAGCAGGTTGTATTTTTTTCCTGCTGAGGTGTTTTTATGTTGCTTATTTGCAATTTTAAAATAAAGTTCTAATTTGCTTTTCCATTTTTTTTACAAGTGATTTGCTGAAAGTATAACCAGATGTGTAACAAATAAACTTTTGATTAACATTCTTTAGACTGTTAATTATTGAAAATTTTGCAAAATTTGAAAATGTGATCTAAAGTCATCTAAAAATGCACATCTTCAAATTTTGTAATGCTTTGTTAGAGCTACCCAATAATCATTCAAAAGTAGTGTAAAATGTTTAAACCTAAGTGTTGCACTTCAGTGAACAAGAACAACAGATCTGATGAGTTACTAATTATTCCTGTAAAAGTTGCAGTTTATTTAAAATGTAAAAAAAAAAAAAAAAAAAAAGAGCATGGCATATTTGACCAGTGTGCCAAACTGATCTACAGAACTCACTTTTGATTGTATGTGTATGTACTATAAATTTCAAGAGTTAATGTAAAATATGTGCAGCAGTAATTTATCAGTAATAATAATCTGTGTTCAGCTGTGTACTCTGAAACTCTGCTCAGAAGAACCACTATTTTTAGAGTAATTCTGATCTAACATGGGTATGTATCACATATCTATTTTAAGAAATGTATGTAATTCTACAGTAAAGTGTTCTAGTAGACTGTATGAGCTTCTTGTATCACATAGTAATAATAATAATAAATAATGATAATATATTTTTTTTTATGAAACTGTAGAAAGAAACCTCCCCTACATTAGTTGCAGTGTTATCTTAACATGGTAAATTACATTCCCATTTCTTATACAACCTTTTTACTTTGTCTTTTGCATAGCAGAATTGCAGAATTTCTTTTTGAGAAACTACTAATAAATGAGTTCCTCCCATTACATATACACTGAGTGATCACTGAATTATGACCACATACCTAATACTTCGTAGGTCCTCCTTTCACCCTCAGTACAGCAGCTATCTGACATGGCATTGATTCAATAAGATGCTGGAAGCAGTTGGGAGGTATGGTCTACCAAGCTGTGTATAATATGTCCTTCAATACAGGTATGGAGGTGATTGGTATATCCAGGTGCTTTATGTACTTTTCCGTACTGTCTCACAAGTGCTCTATGGGATTGATATTGGGGGGAGTTCGGAGGCCAATCGATACGCTGGAAGTCTGAACTCTGTGTTCCTCAAGCCATCCATTCCTGCATAACATTGTGTCTCAGTGCATTGTTATCTTGGAAGACACCATCATCATTTGGGAAAAGCGCAACACTGCTGAGTGTACAGAGTCAGCAAGCCATTCACGGTAATGGTTACTAAGCATACATTGTTCCAAATGCACCAGAGGTCCAAGTTCCTGCCAGGTAAACAGGGCCCCACCCCATACAACTGCTTCCACTGGCTTGCACTGTGGAGACCATGCAGGATAGATTGAGTACCTCATGTTGTTTGTGCTAAATACATACATGACCATCCATGGAGTGAAGTAAAAATGTGCCTCATCAGACCAACACACTTTTTTGCAGTCATTCGAACTCCAACTTGCATGGTCTTTGCATCGGGCGAGTCGTTTGTCCCAATGAACCGCAATTAAGAGAGGATGTAGTCGGTGTCGTCTGCTGTTATAGCCTGTATGTGCGAGCGTGTGACTCATGGTTATGACAGACACTGTTGCAGATTGACCTCTGTTGTATTAGGTAGTCAACTGTTGAACAGTTCTACATTTGTTGGGCTGTACGAGTCATTGGACCCGGCAATTACACCTCACACCAACCATTCCCTGTCCTGTGCCGTTTTGCCTCTGGATTGTTGTTTGACCATTTTCACGCCAGTCCGATAGACTTTAACTATGGCGGGTGGGAAACATCCCATCAGTTCAGCCTTTCGGGAAATCGAGACACATGCTCTCCGAACTCCCAGAATCTGTTGCTTTCTCAAAGTCCGATAAATCCTTTTATTTACCCATCATGTTCTGAATTTTACTACCTACTGCTCCAGTCACACCGTATATTTGCTACATCGGTCGACTAATTGCGCCCCTTGGAAATCACGTGGTCAATGACTCACATCCACTTCTGACAGTGTGTGTGTGTGTGTGTGTGTCATAATTCATTAATAACTTGGTATATATTTTAAAGGGCTATTAAAATTCATGAATATGTGCATCAATGGTAGGAACAGTTTATAGAGATATTTATAGATTAAAGTCCATTGCTAGAAAAAGGCAGTAAATAAATATATAAATAAATAAAATTGTAAATGTCCCATGTATATTAAAGAAAAAGAGATAGCCCAGTGATTCAGCAGCCCTAACATTAGATTTTTAGTGTACCAAAACTTTGGGAGTTCTCAAAAACCTGATTTCTCCTCTGCTAGTTGTACTGGATTCACACTGCTCCTGGAATCCTGCAAAAATCTTGAAATTTTGTTGTTCTTTTTTTGAGAGCTGCAAAGTCCTTGATATTTCATATTTTTGTGGAAGGTCATCCTGGAATAATACTGGAATTGTTTCTTGCAATGAAAAAAGAAATTGGTCAAAATGTTTGGATTGATTGCATCATTTTGTTTCTAGCTCCCTGAAGTGTCTGCTTGCAATGACATCACTTCCTTCCATGGAGCATGGAAACATGATGCCATCTCTTTCATGTCATGTGAAGCTGCAGTGCAAAATTTTTAAGTGTAATATTTCTAGTGGCCTTGGTTTGTCGCATTGCAGCTGGAGTCACAACAGTGTGTGTCAACCTTCCCGTGAGTCCAAGATGGCCATTCCATCTAGCATATGCTTCCTTCAGTGAAGGAGAATATCTGGCCTCCCTACCATCAATGTGCGTGGGCAGTGATGTATTCAGGCATCTTCTCAGAGATGCTTAGCCCCCCCCCCCCCAAAAAAAAATCCATGACCCCCTCCGTAGGTTTTTGGGCGAACTCCCCTTATATTTAGTCTAATTGTTTTCATTTATAGCTGAATATTTGGAGAAATTAATTTAAAAAAGACTTAATAAAATGAGGGAAAATATTATAATAATAAAAAACACATCCACATGGACTTCAAAATTTCTATCCTTCAATAAAACATTAAACAGTCCTCGCTAAAGGGGCAACTTTTCAAGCACTGACAACTCTGACTACTTCTACAATAAACACCTAATTCCACAGAGTAGAGATGTTTGCACTGCAATACATCATCATATTAATATTTTGGGAGTTAACATTCAGCTTTATTTTAGTTTTCTGGATGCTGAATTTCCATGTATATGGTTAAGCTGCAGTGTAGCTAACATGACGTTAGTGCTTCCAATAGAACAAAATATTTGCTACCTAATTTTTAACAATAGCAAATTATTAGAAATTGTTCCCATAAAAACTTTTTTTTTCTCTTTGCGATGGGAGGTTTACACCCTGCGATAAAAAAAAAAAAAATCAAGGCACCTCAAACTAGTATCCAAATGGTTAGTTAGTATTTTTTTTTACTACTTTGTGCTAATCTAAATAATCTAAAGGGGTTGAAACCAAATGACAGTGGAATGGTTTACACCAGAGGTGACCAAATGGTCGATCACAAGCTCTTGTACGGTCAATCATTTGTAGGATCCACATATCTCTGTGAAGCAGCTTTTTCAGAAATGAAAATAATGAAGTTGAAATACAGGAGCTGCCTGACTGATGTTCATTTAGAAGCATGTCTCCGACTGTGCCTCACTGAATATGTGCCCGATTATTCTAAACTTTGTGAGGACATGCAGTGTCATGCATCAACATCTAAGAATTAAATACTGTAAATAAAAAATCTATTAGAAAAATTATATAATTTGTGTGAAAAATAGTGTTTCAGAAGTAAAAAATGATTTAAATATTATTTTTCTATTACAAAACCACACACACTAACAAAACACTCGTGATATAGGCTTATTCCTATTTACGTATGCCTATATCACTGTGGTAAACCAAGGTAGATCAAAGTACGGAATGATAGCTTGAGGTAGATCTTGGTTTCTCAAAGTTTGGCCATCCCTAGTTTACACCATACATTTCTAGGTAGCACTGTAATGATTCCATAAATAATCAGAAATACGCTTGTAGTAAGGCCAGACCTTTTTTCCACTCCTAATGTTGTTGTTGTTTTTTTTGGAGGGGGGGAGGGTCTCTAGCAAAGCGTTATCTTACTGGCATCTTCCATATTTTACACCATTTCGTGGTGAAATCCGTGGTGCACATTTCTGAATTAAAGCAAAGGTATAACATTTTAAATTTTTGATCACTTGTACGCTTAAAGATGATTTTTTTTTAATCACTTGTATGTGTAGATTTCTTGGAATGTGCATTTGTGATATATGAGCACAATAAAAATTGTATACTCTACTTAAATTTTTATATGTATTAATGTACATCATTATCATCATCCATCTACTGTTGGATGAAGGTCTCCCCAAGTTTCTTCCACAACGGTTTATCTTGCGCCAGTCTCCTCCAGGATACTCCCACATGCTTTCAAATTTCATCCACCCATCTCCCACGCGGTCTTCTTCTGAATCTTTTCCTGTACCTTCGAATCCAGTCTAGAATTTTGGTTGTCCATTGGTGGTCCATTCTTCTGGCAACATGTCCAGCCCATTGCCATTTCAGGGATTTTACTCTGATCACGTCTTCCATTCTTGTTATTTTCCTTATCCATGAATTCCTGTTCTTATCTCTCCTGGTTACAACAAGCCTGCATCTCACCATGCTTCTTTCAGTTGTATGCAGCCTTTGTATGTCTTTTTTTAGCTAAGGTCCATGTCTCTGCTCCATATGTAAGCACTGGAATGATGCATTGATTAAACACTTCCCTTTTAAGATATAATGGCTTATTGCTCTTTAACATTGTGCTGTTTCTTCCAAAAGCTCTCCAACCAAATTTTATACATTGATTAATTTCTTCCTCAATGTGACCTTTGCTTGATATCTGCTGTCCAAGGTAAATCTAGGTATTAGTTATCTCCAGCTTTTCCCCATCAATCAATAAATCTTAATTTCTTGTAAAAGCATTGTACATCAGTTTTGTCTTCTGAATTCATTTTCAATCTCAGTTCTTTACACTTGCCAGGAAGTTCCTGGATCATACTCTGCAGCTCTGAAGCGCCAGTTGTAAAAATGACTATGTCATCAGCAAAATGAAGGTGAGTTAAATTAATCTCCATTAATCTTTATCCCTTTGTATTCCCAGTTCACTGAATGAAAGACATTTTGCAATTGGCATTAAAGAGTTTGGGAGATATGGTATCACGTTGTCTCACTCCCTTTCCGATTTTTATTGGTGCTGTATCCTCAAATAACCAAACCTTTGCACTTGCATTTTTATAGGTGTTACCAATAATACTAATGTATGCATCTTCAATTCCACAGGATTTCAAAGCCACTGTAACTGCTGATAGTTTCACATAATCAAAGGCCTTTTCATAATCGATAAAAGCCATACATATTGGAAGTTCATATTCCCTCGTTCTTTCAATTAGTTCTTTCAGCACATGGATATGATCTATAGTGCTGTAGCCACTTCTGAATCAAGCTTGTTCTCTCGGTTGAGTTATGTTCAGTGTTACTTTCAAGCAATGTGAAGAACCTTAGTGAAGATTTTATAAACCACTGATAGGAGGATGATGGGGCTGTAGTTCCTGAGATCCTCAATGTCACATTTTTCATGTAGCAGGATCATTGTCATTGTAACATTGTTCTAGTCCTCAGGAATCTTCTTTTCATTAAAACATCTAGTGAAAACTTGGGCAAATCTAGTTTCAGTTTCTTCACTTGCTTCTTATGTAATGTCCACAGTAATTCCATCTTCTCCTGGAGCTTTTCCCCATTTCATGTTCTTAATTGCATGTGTAACTTCTGCTGGGAGGACTGGAGGGACTTTGCTACTATTACCTTTTGTAATATCTAGAGTAGATGTATCATCTCTTTCATATATTTTGAGTAGAAATCTTTCACTCTTGTCAAAATTTAGCCTCTATTTCTTGTTACAGTGCCATCTTCTTTTCTGAGTGTATAATCTGTTTTCTTCCCTTACTGAGATGCCTCTTTTGCTCTCTTCAGGCTTTGGTTGTTTTCAATTGCTTTTCTCACTAGTTCACAGTTGAAGTTCCTTACATCTTCAGTGATACTTTTTTGTACTATCTTGTATAGCTCTGCATATTCCACTTTGGAAGTGACATCTTTATTTGTCCTCATCTCTCTTCTCTTTTGTGTCAGCATTTTTGTTTTTCCTTGTATTTTCTTCATGTCCAAATTGTTCTTAGTACCGCCTATTTTTGTTGCTGTTTGCATAAGATCCTTGGTTAGTTTTCTGTTAACTTCAGAGATGTCTGCTTCTTCTGATGTTAGATCTTTTAGAGTGGAGAGTCTATTCCTCAGTTCCAATTTGAAGGTATTATGATGGTTTTTAAGGTTGGTCATGTCAATACATTTTGTTTGTTTTATGAGCTTGCCACGATCGAGTTTAGTGTTGAAGTGCATCTTACGTCTCACCGTTCTATGATAACTCCCTGTGTTGAACCTGTTTAGCACACTGCAGACTTCGATGACAAATTTTTGCATAGTTTCTGTTTCGTCAGCCATTTACACTTTTTATATTGTTCTGTTTTATCCCGTCATTGTTAGACCTTTTATATTGTTCTGTTTTTATCACATCATAATTTGTTACCTTTATATTATTTTTGTTATGCTGTATCATATGATTCCTTGTACCAGTGCTGTTGTTTTATAGTGTGTTGTTGTTTTATTGGCCTTTTACACTGCTTGTTCTGTTTTGCGTCATTTCCTTTTAATTTTGTTTTATAAATTTCTGAAACCATTGGACTTGGCGCTTTTTTAGCCCTTCGAGGCTGTTGCGCCACTAAACAATAACCAACCAACCAATCAATATTAATATCAGTTCAAAAAATGTTAAATTCCACGTTAACTAATGAACGTTATTACGTGGCATATTACATTAAGTTCATTAGCAAGAATTCATAGAAGTCCTGTCATTTTTTCTGTTCTTCACGTTTTTACTCACGTTCGCTGAAAACCACGACATCCGGACTCCCTAACCTCTTATTCATTCAGTCGCTATCATATTGAGGGTGAATGGCTCATTTATTTAAAATATGAAATAAACAACACATAACTTATTTCTTAATAGAAGATGAATGATAGGGTTAAAATAATACCATTGTTACCACATTGGTTTGCAATCTCCTTTTGACTAGTTGCTCCCGGTATACATTCAAGCAACAACAAACTGTGTAGTCGAAGTTCCATAAAATGTACGTTCCCCGTAGGCAACAATGAAATATTTATGATAGCTAAAACCTCTAAAAATCTTTTAACGAACACATAAAAACCCTGTCCTCAAAATAGAACTTGAAAGAAAATTAATCCAAAGAATAAATAAAATCCAAATAAAAAACCATAATTCTAACCTCAAATTCGACTCAGAACGATATACAAAACAGTCTTCATCCAATCAAAGGAATCCAGATCCCGAAATTTCCGACGCTCGTTTTAGCACACTCATTCGTGGCCATTTTCAAGGAGATCCCATGTCGTACTGTTTCTTGCGTGTTAACTATTAATTAAGTCGACGGTGCTGCCATCTGCGTCATCATCATGCTCATCACGTAGAACGTCGCTAGCACCATCTAGTGTCATCGTGTTTTTTAAAATTTGTTTCATTTGTTAACTAGATCTTCTTATTTGGATTATTTGTTGTTTTTCCTGTTTTATCATGTTCAACCATGTTGGTGATAATTTGATTGGGACATTTAAATTGCAATTATATGCCTTGGTTTTCTCTATTATGATGGCTTCTACTGTCAGAATCTTTTTATGTGTGTTGTGAGAAGTAACTAGATTTATATTCTCCCAGTCGTATATGGCTTCATTATTATAACAATATTGTATAAGTGAAGTTCAAATTTCACCTTTATTCCAGTTATTTAAATGTTCATGTAATGTGATATCGATATTTCGCTTTGTGCTACCAGTGTAAACTGTTTTGTTATCTATGTTCCTATTTATATTAATAATTGGTATGCTGTATACACCAGCTTTACGTAAGATAGAACATTTTTCGTTACTTGCTTGTAATAATCTGCTATTGTCAAGTACAGTATCTGCAATAAGTAACCCTGCTTTATGGCATTCCTTTTTTAAAGGAGCGGATATAGGTGGACAATATGGTAGCTTTCCACAAAATCTGTATGCATCAGTCGTATTCAGCCTCGGTTTATTTTGGTTATTCTGAATTTGTTTGTAAAGATCGTCGATCAATCTCTCCTCATAGCCGAAGTCACTAGCCAGAGTTTTAATCCATTTCAACTCTTTTTGTCTTGCAGTATTATTAGATGAAAGTATAATTGCTCTTTTTAGGTAATATTGGAATGCTGCTGTTTTAAATTTCCATGGATGATTTGAGTTATTAGGTATTATATTTGGTACAAATGTTGTTTTTCTATATACCTCGTAGTCAATTCTTGAATAATTATTGATGATATTAATGTCTAAAAATGGTATTTGTTTATTTTTTTTCCCTTTCAGTAGTAAGACTGATAGTTGTATATATGTTGCTGTATGTATTAACAAATTCTTCCAGATCCTCTTCAGTATGCTTCCAAAATATCAAGATATCATCCACATATCGAACAAATAGTTCTGGATTTTTATTAGTAAATTTGTTGTCAATAAGTATCTTTTTCTCGATGTCCTGGAGTATAACTTCAGCAAAAGTCCAGACAAAGGTGATCCCATAGGTGCTCCTGATATCTGTTTATAAATTATATTGTTGTATGTAAAAAAGTTGTTGTCATTAATTAGGTTTAATGCAGATATAATGCTAGCTATTTGGGTAGTTGGTGTTTTATTTGCTATTAACTTTTCTTCTATTAACTTAATAGCTTGGTCAGTAGGGGTATTTGGGTTAAGTGAGACAATGTCAAGGCTCACCATCATTATTTCTCTAGGTCCCCGATAGGCCTCAATAGCTCTAACGACATCATTTGAATTTTATGATTTAAGGCCTATCGAGGACCTAGAGAAATAATGATGGTGAGCCTTGACATTATCTCACTTTACCCAAATACCCCTACTGATCAAGCTATTAAGTAAATAGAAGAAAAGTTAATAGCAAATAAAACACCAACTACCCAAATAGCTAGCATTATATCTGCATTAAACCTAATTAATGACAACAACTTTTTTACATACAACAATATAATTTATAAACAGATATCAGGAGCACCTATGGGATAACCTTTGTCTGGACTTTTGCTGAAGTTATACTCCAGGACATCGAGAAAAAGATACTTATTGACAACAAATTTACTAATAAAAATCCAGAAATATTTGTTCGATATGTGGATGATATCTTGATATTTTGGAAGCATACTGAAGAGGATCTAGAAGAATTTAATACATCATCATCATCATCATTGCCAACCATTATCAATCCACTGCTGGACGAAGGTCTCCCCAAGTTTCCTCCACAACGGTCTGTCTTGTGCCAGTCTCCTCCATGTCACTCCCGCATATTTACGAATTTCATCCACCCATCTCCCATGTGGTCTTTTTCTGGGTCTTTTCCTGTCCCTTGGAATCCAATCTAAAATTTCGGCTGTCCATCTATGGTCTGTCCTTCTGGCAGTATGTCCAGCCCATTGCCATTTCAGGGATTTAACTCTGATCATGATGTCTTCCACTCTCGTCATTTTTCGGATCCACGAGTTCCTCTTCTTATCTCTCCTGGTTATACCAAGCATGCACCTCTCCATGCTTCTTTGAGTTGTCTGCAGCCTTTGTATGTCTCTTTTAGTTAAGGTCCACGTCTCTGCACCATACGTAAGCACTGGAAGGATGCATTGATCAAACACTTTTCTTTTAAGACATAATGGCATATTGCTCTTGAAAATTATGCTGTTTCTTCCAAAAGCTCTCCAGGCAAGTTTTGTACGCCGATTAATTTCTTCATCAATGTGACCCTCACTTGATATCTGCTGTCCAAGATAAACATACGTATCTGTTATCTCCAGTTTTTCTCCATCAATCGATAAATCTTCATTTCTTGTAAAAGCATTGAACATCACTTTTGTCTTCTGAAAGTTCATTTTTAATCCCACTTCTTTACTCTTGTCAGCAAGTTCCTGGATCATACTCTGCAGCTCTGATGGGGTAGTTGCAAAAATGACTACGTCATCAGCAAAACGAAGGTGGGTTAGATAATCTCCATTAATCTTTATCCCTTTGTTTTCCCAGTTCAGACATACAGTATATATGTTGCTGTATGTTAATACATACAGCAACATATATACAACTATCAATCTTACCACTGAAAGGAGAAAAAAAAATAAACAGATACCATTTTTAGACATTAATATCATCAATAATTATTCAAGAATTGACTACGAGGTATATTGAAAAACAACATTTGTACCAAATATAATACCTAATAACTCAAATCATCCATGGAAATTTAAAACAGCAGCATTCCAATATTACCTAAAAAGAGCAATTATACTTTCATCTAATAATACTGCAAGACAAAAAGAGTTGAAATGGATTAAAACTCTGGCTAGTGACTTCGGCTATGAGGAGAGATTGATCGACGATCTTTACAAACAAATTCAGAATAACCAAAATAAACCGAGGCTGAATACGACTGATGCATACAGATTTTGTGGAAAGCTACCATATTGTCCACCTATATCCGCTCCTTTAAAAAAGGAATGCCATAAAGCAGGGTTACTTATTACAGATACTGTACTTGACAATAGCAGATTATTACAAGCAAGTAACGAAAAATGTTCTATCTTACGTAAAGCTGGTGTATACAGCATACCAATTATTGATATAAATAGGAACATAGATAACAAAACAGTTTACATTGGTAGCACAAAGCGAAATATCGATATCAGATTACGTGAACATTTATATACTGGAATACAGGTGAAATTCGAACTTCACTTATACAATATTGTTATAATAATGAAGCCATACCCGACTGGGAGAATATAAATCTAGTTACTTCTCACAACACACAAAAAAAGATTCTGACAGTAGAAGCCATCATAATAGAGAAAACCAAGGCATATAATTGCAATTTAAATGTCCCAATCAAATTATCACCAACATGGTTGAACATGATAAAACAGGAAAAACAACAAATAATCCAAATAAGAAGATCTAGTTAACAAATGAAACAAATTTTAAAAAACAGGATGACACTAGATGGTGCCAGCGACATTCTACGTGATGAGCATGATGATGACGCAGATGGAGATGGCAGCAACGTCGACTTAATTAATAGTTAACACGCAAGAAGCAGTACGACATGGGATCTCCTTGAAAATGGCCACGAATGAGTGTGCTAAAACGAGCGTCGGAAATTTCGGGATCTGGATTCCTTTGATTTGATGAAGACTGTTTTGTATATCGTTCTGAGTCGAATTTGAGGTTGGAATTATGGTTTTTTATTTGGATTTTATTTATTCTTTGGATTAATTTTCTTTCAAGTTCTATTTTGAGGACAGGGTTTTTATGTGTTCGTTAAAAGATTTTTAGAGGTTTTAGCTATCATAAATATTTCATTGTTGCCTACGGGGAACGTACATTTTATGGAACTTCGGCTACGCAGTTTGTTGTTGCTTGAATGTATACCGGGAGCAACTAGTCAAAAGGAGACTGCAAACCAATGAGGTAACAATGGTATTATTTTGACCCTATCATTCATCTTCTATTAAGAAATAAGTTATGTGTTGTTTATTTCATATTTTAAATAAATGAGCCATTCACCCTCAATATGATAGCACCTGAATGAATAAGAGGTTAGGAGTCCGGATGTCGTGGTTTTCAGCGAACGTGAGTAAAAACGTGAAGAACAGAAAAAATGACAGGACTTCTATGAATTCCTGCTAATGAACTCAACCAATCAATGACAGATTTTTTGTTTCACATAATTAAATAAATTTTACTTTTCATTTCATTGGGATGCTTCCATGTCCATTTCCTATGTGGTTTTTTCTTGAAAAAGGAGTTCAGCATGAAAAACCTTTCTGCCTCTGCAAACTCTACAAGAATATTTCCATGCTGGTTTCTGTTCCCATTTCCGAATTCACCTATCAAAGTTTCATTCTGTTGATGGTGCCCTATTTTTGCATTGAAATCACCCATAATGATCTTCAAGTGCTGCTTGCCTTTGTTATTTTGATGCTGAATTTCTTCATAAAATTCTTCAGCTTCTTCCTCAGGATGACTTGTGGTGGGCACGTAAACTTGAATAATCTGAGCCTAGTATCTTTTTGAGAGTTGGATATCAAGCCGCGCTGCTCTGTCAGAGGAACTTTCAACTTCTAGGACATGGTCCTTCAGTTTGTTGTTTATTATAAATCCAACACCACTAGCTCTACCAGTATCTGTCCCACGATAGTAGAAGAGATGCCCGCTTTTCAGTTCAATGAGATCTCCTTTTCTTCTTGCCTCACTTATCTCAACAATGTCCCTTTTGATCTTTTGGAGTTCCTCCTTCAATTCAAGGAGTCTTGAATCAGAAGATAGAGATCATATGTTAAACGTAGCCAAGGTCAGCATCGAATGCAGTGTAGTCCGGTCCTCTGGTGATTCTTAGCACCCTCTACCTTCATGTCGCACTGGCTGCTGCCTTAGCCAGGTACATTCCAGCTGCCAGAGACTGAGGGCCAAGATTTAAGTTGTGAAATCCTTTTTCTTTGGGGGAGGGGATGGCAGTAACTCACCATGGTGGCCAAGTGAGTTGGTGAGTGTGGAATAGCATTTCCTCTGATCCCGATAGTATAGTTATACTACTATTTGTCGGTTGTCAGAGCCCCTTTAGTGGGAACAGGATGCAGCACAAGAAGGCGGGGTTGGCATTTGTCAAGGAGGGGCTATAAGTTTGCACATCACCTGACCTTGCATCCTTAATGTATATGCAAAGGCCGTTTCATAAAAACTGAGAGTAATTTTTTTGAGTTGACAACAGTGCGAAAGGGGAAAATAACCACGTAGACAACTAACTGAATTCCTTAATTCACTTAGTTGGGCAACAGTTATTAGCTGTGGCAGACTATTCTGTTTTTGTTATTGTGCAGTTGTTTAAGGTATATCTGCATTTCGCCATACAGCTATGGAAGTGAGTGATTCAGAGTTAAGAAGTGAAATGTATTGTGCAATAAAACTTTGCTATCATTTGGGTAAAACGGCCCCAGAGACAGTTGATTTAATGAAAAAGCTGACAAAGATAAATATTTGGGTGAGTCAATGGTTTTTAGATGGCACCAAGATTTCAAAAAAGGGCATTTGTCTGCAGAACTTGCTCGTAGGCCTGGTCGACCTGAAAGTGTTGTTACGGAGTGTATTGTTAACACTGTTTGGGCAGTCCTGAAAAGATCAACGAATGACGCGTGAAGACATAGTATCATCAACTATTTCAAAAACGTCAGCATTCCGCATTCTACACAACAAATTACTGCTGCATCGTGTGTGTTTTAGATGGGTACCTCATCACCTGACAAGAGAACAATTGTTAACGACAGTTCAGGTGTGTCATGAGTGGAAACAAATGATTTTCAAAGGATCCAAACTTTCTAAATACAGTAATAACTGCCAATGAAACATGGGTCCACTGTTTTGACCCCCTCACAAAGTGCGCAACAAGTGTCTGGAAACACACAGGCTCACCTCCTCTGAAAAAAAGTCCGCCAAACCAAATCAGCTGGGGCGGTGATGATGATAATTTTCTTTGATCATACAGGTGTAGTCTACATGCATGCCGTTCCTCTACAAATTACTGTCAATGCGAGTATTATATTTTAGTTTTAAAGCGTCTGCGACAACACATATCTATTAAGGGAGTGGAACTGATAGGCAAGTGGACCCTACACCATGATAATGCCCGCCCACATGTGGCTGCTTGTGTTCAACATTTTCTTACGAAATGCCGTATTGAAATCATGCCACAGCCGGCCTACAGTCTTGACCTCACCCTGTGCGATTTCTGGTTGTTTTCAACAATGAAGGAGAAGTTCCATGGCACAACGTTCAACACAGATGCTGATGTTATTCAAGCTGTACAGGAGTTGCTAAAGCAGCTTCGACAAAATGCCTTCACCACATGCTTTGAAAAGTGGACTGAACAATTGGACTGCTGCATATCATCAGAGGGAAGGTACTTTGAGAAAGAATAAAATATATTTTTCTGTACCGATATTTGTTAATTTTGTGTGATTTTACTCTCAGTTTTTATGGAATGGCTATTGTATATAATCAGTCAACAAGTGTCAGTCCCCTCAAAATTTGTTGCAGTTGCCTAAGTGCCCCCCCTCTCGAAAAGAACTGTCTGAGTGCAATACTGTGCATGGGAATAGATGACTGTGGAAAGGGGAATCTTCAGTGCTGTGGTAAAATTATTTTGTATTATATGAAGCAACTGAAACTTAGCAGGATGATAATAAGTTTAATACAGAGCACTTGGAAATTTTGCTACTTCACCAAATAATGTAACACACACTGAAGAACACTCTGTAACAGCCATGGGACTCCATAAGAATTCTGAATCCATAGTAAATTTCACCCAAATTTGCAAAATAAAGCACTATGATTCTAGCAAAAATTTAAGCTGCTTGAATTTTTTGATGAAGTCCTGGAGAGGTCCTGGAATTTATTTTCTGTAAATGTGTACAAATCCTGGTTGTATAACCCTGCAAACTGTCTCAGTTTTCCCATTCAAATGCTTACAGAATTTGTTTCAGGATGATTTTTTTTTTTTTTTGTAAATTGTGGGCATTGCTCAAATTCCCAATTCCTAAGCTTACATGCTGAAGGTTACTTTTAGGGCCATAAATGTTTTTTCTTTCTTTCTTTTCTTCTTCTTCTTTTTTTTTTTTTTGTAAAATCAAATTACTCTAATGATATAACAGTAATCATTTAACATAATCATGGATGTATATAGTTAAGCCCCACATTTTTTCTAAAAATAATGTAGATTCTTTTCTTTGTAAAATAATTTCCATGATACCATAAACAATATAATTTCCTTTGTCTGAATGTTTGAAAGTTTGTCTCAGTTTGGTGGCTTGTCTCTGAAATGTGGTAAAACATGCCTGCCTGTTTTGATCGTCGAATTTCTGCCGCAACCAAAATACTTTTTTCTTATTGTTGTAATGTTCATGAAACATTACAACAATAAGAAAAAAGTATCAATAAAAAAATCACTCTACATATCTTATTTTTCCCCGTCATTATTGATGGGCTTTCACATAGTCATATAATAACTGTTCAATAACATGCGTATATGTAGTTAAGCCATACTGTTTTTCTGAGTGGTATGATAATCATATCAGCAAAACAGCTTTCTTATGTTACACCTTCATTAGAAAAGTGATACAAGTCCGCACACATTGTGTCACTTTTCTCACAAAGATGCGATATCTTTATTATTTGTAATTTATTTATTTTCCATTTTGAGGTTTTTTTTAAGCTTTATTATGCTATTTTGAAAATAAATAACTTCTAAAATAGTATAAAAGTGTTTTGGAGTACTATTAAATACATGAGGAAGGGTTGAATATTTGTAACTCAAAATTGAGTAACTTCTGTGATCAGAGAAGGATATGCTGATTTGATGCAGTATATATTTTGAAAACCTGTTGAATTAAACTCTAGAGACTAGTGGACAAATAGCTAATGATGAATAGATGTTGATGATGATGGCCAGTAGGGCTATTAATGCTCCTGAAGTAAGACATGATGTTTTGTCTCTGAAATGTGGTAAAACACTAGATTATGCTTAAATTCATTTGGAATTGCTTGAACATAGTGGAATGACTAGTTTCTCTAAGGAACAATGTTTAACAGAATGAATTTAAACATTGTTCTGGAACAATGTTTAAGTTCTTCCTGTGAAAACAAAACTTTTGATACAGTTTCAATACATTGAGAACAGGCCTTGATAAAAATCTAGATGCCAGAAACATCTGTAAAAACAAAAGAACTCAGAAGATGTGAAGAATAATTGAAAGTTCTTCGAGTTAAAATGGAGTTAAGTATGAAACAATGATAGTGTTTAATATCATAGCTCTGTTAGAATTTCTATTTTACCTCCTCCATCATGCATAGTACACCATCACTGCAGATGGTTTGTTGCTTGAAAGATTCAAATCTCTCAAGATTTCTGTTAATTCTTTAGATGTGCATTCCCAGTAGTATTTCCATGTAACTAATATAAATCTGCAAACTCTTCAGTGTTTTCAAAGTTTTTTTTTCTTTTCTACACATATGCATACCAATAGCTGAACCATGTCCTTTGTGTCTCTTCTGTCAT
The DNA here is from genome assembly GCA_039090855.1 of Macrothele yani. Classification (NCBI taxonomy): domain Eukaryota; kingdom Metazoa; phylum Arthropoda; class Arachnida; order Araneae; family Macrothelidae; genus Macrothele; species Macrothele yani. The sequence continues at coordinate 7,697,891 of CM077022.1, read as the reverse complement.
CTGATGAAACAGTATAATAAACAAATACTGCTCATTTATTTTTTTAATATAAATTATATTGTTTGATGTATAAGAAATTCTGCATTGTATTGTTCATTTGTGGCAAAGCTTACAGAATTATTTTCTAAATAAAGAAGATTTATTTTCTGCATGCAATTCAGAGACCAATAACACATTTTTTTACAAAACCTACATCATTAAATGGACAACCTGCTTGTGAAATTTCATGTAGAGCACATCTTCCTCTGGTAGCTGTATCATATGTTGCAGTGTAATACTTAAAAGTACTCCACTGTGAGTTAAGATTTTTTTAATTTATCCACTTTTGCAGTTTTTTAATAAGGAAAAATAGTTTATAACTCACTTTTTGACAATTCAACAGTGAATTTTGATGCAATTTTTAACATAACAAAGCTGAGCCTCAAGTTTTTTAAAGTGAAGTAATTGTAATTAGTTGTCTGCAAAAGTGAGAAATTCTGGGGGTTATTGTCCCCCCAGTTATGCTTATATTTTACAGTGATGATTCCTTTAGTATTCCACAAATTAAATGAACCATATCTTTGGAAGAATAAGGAATTAATCCTTTAATCTGAAGTCATGTTTCTACATAGGATGGCATAGATTCTGATTCAGACTATATTTTTTATTAAATTTTGTGTGTATGTGCAGGTGTGACGATCAAGTTAATTGAGATAGCAGATACAAAAATTCCTGCTTTTAATGTAAGACAATTCTTTTTTAATTTTTTGCAAAATCAGAGCTTGCACTCATCGATTCAGTATGTAGCACAGACAAAATATTAAGCAGTATCATTGCATATATGTGTCCTGGTTCTGTTGTACAAGTAAATTAGGAAGCTCTTGACTCTACAATTATGAGTCATTACCAATTTTTTGAAGTATCAAAACATTAAAAATCCATAGGTTAACTCCACAAAAGCACCTGAAAATATCAGCTGCCAAAATTTGATTGTTTGAAGACACAAAAAGTATACAAATTTGAAAAGAAATTAATCACAGTTATAATAGTTCTACAAAGTTCTTTAGTACCTACTTTTAGGTTAGTTTGCAGCCAATAAACGATTATGACAAAGGGTATTGATTGGTAGGAAGGTTCCATTTTAAGTTTTTTTTTTTTTTTTTTTTTTTTTTTTATCTTTTTCATTTGTCTTGTGAGAAACCCATCGCATCTGCTGGGTGAAATGTATTGGAATTCATGTCATGGAGGAGCAACTGATGTTAAATAATTTTTTTACAGGAAAGGAATATATATAGGTCAATGGATGAAATTGGAAGTAGCTGATACTTATGTTTATCTTTCCTATACACTACCAGTTGATTGCATCAAGGAAATGTACAAGCTTTAAAAGACATTGTCATCAACATGAAAATTATTTAGCAGTTATGGGTCAGGCATATTGTTTCTAACAGACCAGTGTTGGACTGCAGAAGTACTCATGTGAATGCCAAGTGACTCAAAAAGATGTGGAAAATTACCAGTTTAGATGGGTAAATAAAATTAAAAAGTATTCTGTTACTATATGAGGAAATAGCATTCAAGACAGAAAGTTATGGAAGAAATACAAGGAAATCTTCATCCTGCAGTAGATCTTAAATGGTTGTTGTTGATATACACTTAGTGTTCACTGAATTATGGCCACCCCTATGCAAAGTGAGATATACCCAATAACAAGGATGGGGGTTGGGGTGGCTAAAGAGGTGTATATAAAATATTGGTGGTTCAGTTTTGAGTGAAGTTACAGATGTGATGAGTAAAATCAAGGATTTATTGGAGTTAACAAAAGGCCAAATTGTGGTTGCACAGAGGGTTGGTGCATTCATTTTGTAAACAATCACCTGTGTGAGTTGTTTGAGGATCTCCTTGCTTAAAGTGTACTAGGTGTGGCACCAAAATGGCAAAACAACCAACAGGTGATGCAACTGTAATGGACAGTGAAACATGGATTCGAGAAGTGAATGACAGGTGCATTGCCTTGTACTAGGCAATGGCTCAGCTCAATTTTGTAGTTCACAGCACAATAAAATGTGGGTCAACCAGAAACAATATACCGTGTAACTATGCATCGTATGCTGTCTCAAATGGGCTACAAGAGCAGACACCATATCGGATACCTTCTTCTAACACCAGTCTGTTAACATAAATGACTCTCCTGGTGCCAACAGCATGTGGATTGAATGCCATAAGATTAAAAGCAGATGTGGTGGTCTGATGAATCATGATATGTACTACATTCTGCTGATGGTTTAGTCTGTATTTGGTGTTAGCAGCATTTGGCTATGGATCTTTCATGCATGGCATGAACTATCCTGGCTGGTGAGCTCAGTTGTATAATATGGGGCATGTTTATCTGGCATGAACTGTGACCCCTGTTGCATGTGGACCATTGTTTAAACACAAGCTACTTCCAAGAGCTTCTTGCAGACTATGTGCACCCCACAATTTTGTAGCTCCACCCAGAGGGCAATGGGTCCTTCCAAGACCAGGTCATCAGGCCTGCCTCTCATGCAGGAATGGTTTGACGAATACAGCACTGATATGAGACATCTCGAATGTCCCCCAAACTCTGCTGATCTCAAATCATTGAACATCTCAAAACGTTGTGGAGTGCCACGTGAGGTAATTCGACACACCAATCTGCTGCAATACAAGCTGAAAATATTCCAAATATGTGGCAACAGTTAATAAATAAATACATCACTCTTTCCACGTTCCAGAAACACACAGCAACCGAAAAATTGTTTTACAGCCGCCGCTGTGGCGGCTGTAAAACAATTTTTCGGTTGCTGTGTGTTTCTGGAAAGTGGAAAGAGCGATGTATTTATTTATTATTTGCAATATAAGCAACTTGGTTGGACTGCAATACAAACAGCTTGGTTTTCTGATCCCCAAATAACTGTACAGATATTGATGCCATATTGGGTGGCAGCTGTTCTCCAGGTGAAAGGACCAATGAAGTATTTGGTAGGTGGTCATAATTCAGTGAACACTCATTGTATGTTAAATGTTATAACCTGTATCATTTAACACATTTTCCTTTGAGTTTGTTCTGTGTAACTTCTACATAACACTCATTGTTATTATGGTTTCACTCTGACGCAGAAATTGACCATATAGACAAGTTATTTTACAGGTTTTAGTAAAGCTACTCAAGAACCAATATGTTTTAGTTTTTTCTAAATCACACAAGTTATTGTGCTATAAACTACATACTCATGAGATGATCTAATTCCTTGTACTTTTTACTTCTTATTCTGTAATCTTTTCTTTTTATATTTATGTTCTAGAGTATTTTATTGTTTTCCTGTTCTTCTTTCTTTTAAATTGCAAGTTTTTCACTGAATCAAACCGAAGCCAATCATACATAATCATTTTCATCCATCACTATGCCATAAACACATCAAACAAAACTAATTAGACCTTTCATGCTATTTTTCTCATGTCTTCATTATAAACCAGTTTTTGTATTTCATGAATGTTTTGAGAAAGTGGCATATGAAATTAATAGTGATTAAAAAATTTAAATGAAGGCAAATAAACTCACCGCTTCATAAAGTTTTGTAAGCATTGATATTAGAAATTTTTAAACAGTAAGTGAAGGCAAACTCACCAATTCGTAATGTTTTGTAGCCACTGGTATCAGGAATTTTTTCAGTAGACACATATGTTAAATATTGGTAAAATATGTGTATTTTTCTTTTCTTGAAAACTAAGGCAGTCTAATTTTTCCTTTCTAGTATGGGGTATGTGTCTGTTTTCAGATTGTTCTTGACTTTGTACATAACTAGCACGTTATTTGATTTTCAATTGCCAAGATATAATGGATTTATAAAAAAATGTACTGTTTCATTTTAGGAATTGGTTTATTATATGTTGAAGCTTCTGTATGGCAGATGCTTCGTGGCTCAATCATAGTTTTTACTGGAATTTTTTCAGTAAGTAGAAATTCTGTCATTCCAAATTAAGATCATGAAATCAAAATGTATGTATGTAAATATTCTCTTTGTTGTATGATACATATTATGGATGATTTTTACCACCCTTTTCCCCTCCACGCATATTTTATACTACATTTTGCATTTTTTATATAAATGATATTTTCTTTTTCCCCTTTAGTTATGAAACCTTTATATGTTTCACTAGTGTACTAATCTGTGTTTCTAACTGTCTTGAATAATTAATGAACTTTGCTGCATTGCCATAGTGAAACCTAGTATCACTCGTATTTCTTCGTAAAAAGTTTTGAATGAGTGGTACATATGAATGAATAATAAGTGAAAATTTATTACAAGAAAATAACTGTTCAATCAGCATAGTGTGAAATGAATTAAATTTTACATACCAAAAAATAGCTTTAAACATTGGATGTAAGATTATCGAATACTTTACACTGTTTATAAACTAAAACACTTCCTTTTAATGGCATAGAACTCGTATACAATTAGAGCCGAGCTTTCACACTCCACCCAGGGGCTTCGTCTGGGCTAAGCTTTTAAAGCCTTCTGAGAGATAGCAACTTACAATGTTGTTACAATTAAAAAATTTGATATTATAGAACAAAACAGTTTCATTTCACAATGAGGTCCGTGTTTAGACACATCACGTGTAGAGTCTGTGTTTTAAAACATGACCATGCGTCATGGAGAGGAATTACCTGTTGTTTCCTTGATGCTTGTTCAGATTTCTCCAGGCATCTGATATCTCATAAGACAAGTTTTCATTGCATGGGTGTGGGTAGGTCGTGGTCTTGAGACTTTCACGTGTGGCTGTGCCAACATAGTTTGTATAGAGTGCTGTTCTTTTTATCATGCTCCAAAGTGGGGTTGCTCCTTTTTGGACCACTTCCTTGCACAAAGCATTGCAGTTTTCCCTTCCTTAATGTCTCTTTTATGCTCCTTGGTTCTTACCTGGAGTGACCTTTTAGTTAATCCAATGTATGACTTTGTACTACCATCTGGATAGATTAGGGGTATGTCATAAACTCCTGCTGTGTTTTCTTTATTTATAGGTGGTTTTCTTGTAGATACCGTGTTGTGTATAGACGCAGGAGATTTTATAGCCACATTTACTCCATACTTTTGAACAATGTTTTTGAACTTGAAAGAGAATTTAGAATAATGCGTTATGGACCCACAATATCTTAAATTGTTGTTGCTTGTGGAATTAGGGGTCCTGGGTTTGGACATTTTCCATAATATTGAATCTAGTATTTGGTTAGAAAACCCAGCTGAAAGCCCCTTGTTGATGATGTTTGTTATTTCTCTTTCTCTGGCTTCTATAGTCGAAGAATTAACAAATGCTCTTCTGAACCATGATCTAAAAATAGCTGTTTTATTCGACATCGGGCAGAAGGAGCTGGGGAGGATGATGTTGGGAACCGCTGATGGGTTGTAGAATACTTCCATGTCTAGTTGGCGATCTCCTTTCCTGGTAAGAAGAATGTCTAAAAAGTGCAAGGTTCCATTGCTGAACCTTGCACTTTTTAGATGCTCTTTTAGAAATTATTTTGTTCTCGAAGAAGGAGCTGATGAACTGAATGGATTTTTCAGAAGTGTGACAGGTTGGCCCGTCTTGTTGTAAATAACCAAGAGACAGCTCATGCTCATCCAACAAGTTGATGAACTCCTCCAAAATTTCCATGTACTGTTCACATTTCTGTGGAAGAAAATCGGACCCACTATGCGTGTACGAGACAACACACACCATACTCCAATTTTCTGTGGGTAAAGGGGCTGCTTGTGGATGGCATGCGGATGCTGTGCAGTTCAGATGCGCATATTCTGGGAATTTACATAGCAACCATGTTAAGTCTAAAATGATCTCATTACCTTCAATGAAGCCTTTAAACCATTGGCAGTAATGACACCTTTTTTCCAAATCAGGAGGACCCAAGTCCTGCAGCACAGTGACATGATAGGGATGCATTTTTGATTGCTTTGCTGTTTGGTAACATGATGACATTGTAATTCCCATCTCCTGTGATAAATGCCATAGAGATTTTGTCGATGACTGCTCCAACCGGGCCTGCACTTCCCTCACCGTATCCACTGAAATTTTCAGTCAACCTCCTGTGTGAATCGGCACCAACGTACCCGTGTTGTCCTACTTTTTCACTATTTGTGGATCACCTGTTTTGAAGGTGCAGTTTTGCTATACTTTTCTTGAAACACTTTCCGACACAACTTAAACGATCCTGTTACCCAGTAGGAGTGCAAGAGAAAAACATGTTGTTGTTTGGTCAGCATTATCTCAACTGACAAGTGGCAACGCCAATGTGTGCGAGGAGTTGGCTCGGTGCCAGACGTTATATCATCCGTCTGGAAAATGCTACAACATGTTACCTGGTGGCATTTACTTTTTTTATTAATTCATGTATGTTGTACCACAGTATAATCTTCCTTCAATAAATAGCATTTCTGTAATAATTAATTTACAGGGTCAACCTAGTAGTGAAACACCCTGTACTTCCCACATCTTAAGAGAAGAATATTTTTTCCACTGAATTTATTGTATATTTATGTTTGTGTGTTTTATGCAGAAGTATAAATTGTTAAATGAAGTTTGGCAAAAGTTTAATATTCACAGAAGCGGGAATGTAGCTCAAAATTTAACATGTGGAAAAAAAGAGGGGTGATAGGGGTAAAGCTAACAGTTCACTGTAGTATTGTATTTATATGTATATTAATCCAAAAGTGAACTTGTGTATTTATCATAATATTTGCACTTTTAAGGAATTAAAACACCAGCAAAGTGCGCATATTTACATGCAATTCATTAATGATATATTATTAAAATAACCAATCACTTACCCGAAAGATCATGGCCACTTTTTTCCTTTAACACTTCAAGCACGTCAATTATCATCATGTAATGTTGTTGGCCTTCAAAGGTTGAAAGACTGCTTGCCTATGAGATTCATTCTTCCAGGCATGAAACATCGTATTTTCCTTTCTTTCTTTTTTTTTTTTTTTTTTTTTTTTTTACTGGACAAAAAACGCAGGTTTCCCTCTGCCATATGAGACGTAACCATAGCTCGCCATCTCCATAAAAACCTCACAAACATACACACCATACTACTCATTCATACATTCAGTTAAAAATACTATGTACATAATTACACTATTTACATTCCCAGGCAGTTAAACCTTTGTCAGCTGTGACTAAAAAAGTGCTCCATCCGTTTCAAACTCGGTAGTAACCCTACTGCAAGTGCCAACCTCATTCAGCCCGTCATACACAATCCGCGCTAGAGGATTGTGTATGACGGGCTGAATGAGGTTGGCACTTGCAGTAGGGTTAGCACGGAGTTTGAAATGGATAGAGCACTTTTTTAGTCACAGTTGACAAAGGTTTAACTGCCTGGGAATGCAAATAGTGTAATTATGTACATAGTGTTTTTAACTGAATGTATGAATGAGTGGTATGGTGTGTATGTTTGTGAGGTTTTTATGGAGATGGCGAGCTATGGTTACGTCTCATATGGCAGAGGGAAACCTGCGTTTTTTGTCCAGTAAACAACAAAAAAAAAAAAAAAAAAAAAAAAGGAAAATACGATGTTTCATGCCTGGAAGAATGAATCTCATAGGCAAGCAGTCTTTCAACCTTTGAAGGCCAACAACATTACATGATGATAATTGACGTGCTTGAAGTGTTAAAGGAAAAAAGTGGCCATGATCTTTCGGGTAAGTGATTGGTTATTTTAATAATATATCATTGTGTATTTATGATGTGTTTTTCATGCATAAGTATGGATATATATCATCAACCATTATCAATCCGCTTCTGGATGAAGGCCTTCCCAAGTTTCTTCTACAACAGTCTGTCTTGAGCCAGTCCCCTCCATGCCACTCCAGCATGCTTTCAAATTTCATCCACCCATTTCCCACTTGTTGTTCTTCTGGGTATTTTCCTGTCCCTTGGTATCCAGTCTAAAATTTCGGTCACCCATCAGTGGTCTGATCTTCTGGCTATTAATATAATATGTCCAGTAAACTGCCACACAATTTTTTTTTCGAATATTCAATGTCTCACCCTCTAATTTTGTTCATTTTAATAAAAAAAAATAAGGCACTGAAAGTTTTCAGACAATTGGACAACATTTAATGGTGGCTCAATGCAACCGAACATTTTAATGCGTTCTGATATACACAGTGTGTATTTGTAATGAAAAGTAACAGCAAAGATTGTGGATTACAACAAGTACAGTAATTTTTATCACATTCCATGGGCAATTATTTGTTTATTTCGGTTGGAGTACTGCTGGCAATGCTTTTCAACTATTATTATTTGCAGAAAGTACTGGTTGTGCTCTTCTTGGTTAGTTAATACAGCGTTAAAAGACTGTATTAGCAAAATGCCCCTTTCTGCTGCATCGTTAAGATCAGCTTGAAGAAAGTTATTAGAAACATGCAAAGTCATGAACAGTTTCTTGGTGTTGTTTGCCACAAAGTCTAATAGTTTACTTTCTTTTTATCTGTTTTTTGCCAATCTTTATTCTTTGAGGAACAGGATCCTCCCCTTGTTTGTCTAAGGGTGCAACCATGGCCACTTTCATCTCTACGGGCACTGTTTCATCAAAAAATGCAAGACCAACTAGAATTTCACTCAAATACCACAAATGGCCAGAGAAACTTTTGATTGCAGCATTTGCAACAGCTTCATTTGTGGTATGCGACAAGATTCTGTAGGAGTTCATGGTCCATCCTTGGAGCAAGTGCAGCAGCTTGTGCGGTAAGCCACAATTTCACATACAGCTGGACGATAAACAAGTTGAACTCATGAAGGCCAAATAGTTCTCCAGCAGTTATCTGAAACTGAGCTCGAAACAAGCGTATCTTTAAACTGTAAATCAGTTTTGCTATCCACCTAGCTCTGTGATAAGCACCAGGAGAATGTATGGAAGAATCCTCTAGTGCAAGTGTATCCCCAAGAAAACAGCAGTGAGAGTTGCAACAGTTCTTTATAATCATTCCTAGGGTGGCATTCGCACAGCTGTCCACGAATGGAAGTAACTAAGTTTGTTTTAATTGGTTCTATTCGACAAGTAATAACTTCGTCTTCTAGACCCGACCCATAAACATCTTTATTAAGCTGACTGCAAGAATTTGAAAACCTCTGGAAGAGCTGGATGTTTGGGCCACTAGAAGGCTCCACCAGTTTATCATAAACACTTGCAATGATGAGTTCAAGTATATGGTGTTGGCAAGCCAAGCTCACAAGAGTTCTGTTTAGTTTCTGCTCCAGTAAGGTACATGCTCCACCAAGCAAACAATACAGGTTTCCACCTTTGAAACCTGTATTGATTGCTGTGGTGTTGAATAACATAAACTGAACTCTTTCAATCAAAATCCAATCCTGAATCAATTGGAATACTGCAGTTGCTTGCACTATTGCAGTCCCATTTGAGAGTTTTGGAGCACCCAGAAGTTTCATAACGCCATCCCCAGACACAAGTACTGCTAGACGATCAATAGTCTCCTTGTTGGTCAAAGCAGGGAGCATTTTCCCATCCCAGTGTATAGTTAGTGGTATATCGGGAGCAAATGAAGTTTGTATTTCTGCTGCAATGGCCTCTCTGTGCTTTCTCCGTGCCCATCTGATGGACTCTTTGTTGAGAGCAATTTCTTCAAGGTTTACACCCAATGATTGAGCAGTGGCAGCTAAGACATATGCAGCTTTCCTGTCATTTATTTTGCCTTGGTCTAATGCAGATGTTAACTCACGACTGACAATGTTGAAAGGATGAGGCTTTTTAGTTTTTTTACTGGTAGAATAACTTGCTGTAGGTATAACTGCTTCGTCATTGGAGTCACTATTACTTTCAGTACTGCTGCTCAAATCTAGATTCATTGATGAGGGCTCTGACTCACATTCTAATCTGTCAGCTTCCTTCCTCTTTCTAGTTTCAATTAAATGCATTCTATCCCTGCACCTTTCCCCCAGCTTAGCAAGGTTTTTATCAACAGAACCCATATATCCCCTTCTTCCTTTTTCTCATTGAGCCAATAAAAAATACCTGTCCTCAGGCAATACTATTAAGGACATAGCATCATCATGAGCTACATCAAACAAAACATCAAACGTGTCAACAAAAGCAACTTCCTTTTTCTGCTGTGTCTCTGTCCTCCTGGAAGCATTCTTTTTCAGGCTTTTCCACTGGGAATGCAAGAGCTTAACTTTATTGATCATATGATACACTTGTCTGGTTGGGATTTGTGCTTTCTCCCAGAAAGTTATAACTTCCTGTGCAGTCACTGTAGCACTGTCTTGAATGTATAATAATATCATACACCTTAATAAAAAGTGTGTATGCTTGTATGAAAACTCTTTACACATTGCTCTTGAGTAGCTATGGACACTTATGAACACTGAAGTATATTAAGTCTAATGGATGACAACTAATATGCATGTTACTGACATTTATTTTCGGTTATGGACTCGCTAGTCCCACCTACCAGCCAAATGCCTCGAAGTTTCTTTGATGTATCAGTATGTGTAACAGCTGCCATTTTTACCAGATACTGTATGTAATTTATTCCAAGAAATAATAAATTATTAGAGCTCACCTGGCTTTCGAAGAACTTACTGAAGAACATGATGTTCGATTGATGATGCGACTAGCGCTGTTAACTTAACAAGAGCTTCCGCTCATCTGAATGCAAAAGGGAAGACTTAAAAAGAATGAAAGAATAGTTCTGTGTCTGGACAAGCAGCGACATCTGTTTCACTGCGGGAGAATACAGTTTGCATTCTGAACATATAAGGTCTCTTAAAAATAGGACAGGGCCTTTAAGCCACCAGTAAATTTCTAGGTACAGCAAAGAAACTTTAGGAACATTATTTTTACATAGAAATGAACAAAATAAGGTGAGATGAATGAAAACGGAAGAAAACATTTTCTTCATACATTTGGGTGGCAGTCTAACGCCATTTCATTAGACTGCTGCATTGCCCATTGCCATTTCAGAGATTTTACTCCGATCATGATGTCTTCCCCTCTTCTCATTTTCCTTATCCACAAGTTTCTCTTTTTATCTTTTCTAATTACACCAAGCATGCATCTTTCCATGCTTCTTTCAGTTGTCTGCAGCATATGTATGTCTTTTTTGGATAAAGTCCAAGTCTCTGTTCTGTGCATAAGAACTGGAAGAATGCATTGATTAAACACTTTCCTTTTAAGACATGATGGCATATTGCTCTTGAAAATTGTACTGTTTCTTCCAAAAGCTCTCCAATCAAGTTTTATATGCCGATTAATTTCTTCATCAATGTGACCCTCACTTGATATCTGTTGCCCAAGGTATGTGTAGGTATCAGTTACCACCAGCTTTTCCTCATCAATCAATAAATCTTCGTTTCTTGTAAAAGCATTGTACATCAATTTTGTTTTCTGAAAGTTCATTTTAATCCCACTTCTTTACTCTTGTAAGCAAGTTTCAGAATCATACTCTGCAGCTCTGAAGGGGTAGTTGCAAAACTGACTATGTGATCAGCAAAACAAAGGTGAGTTAAACAATCTCCATTAATCTTTATCCCCTTGTTTTCACAGTTCATTATTGAAAGACACTTTGCAATGTGACATTGAAGAGTTTGGGAGATATGGTGTCACCTTGTCTCACTCCTTTTCCACTTTTTATTGGTGCTGTTTCATCAAATAGGTGAACTTTTGCACTTGTGCATTTTCATAGATGTTATTGATAATGCTAATGTATGCATCTTCAATACCGCCGGATTTCAAAGACATCATAGGTGCTGATGGTTTCATGGAATCAAAGGCTTTTTCATAATCAATAAAATCCATATATAATGGGAGCACATATTCTCTTGCTCTTTCAGTTGGTTCTCTCAGTACATTGATATGGATATAATCTATAGTGCTGTAGCCACTCCTGAATTCATTGTTCTTCGGTTGAGCCATGTCCAGTGTTACCTTCAAGCAATGTAAAAGTACCTCAGTGAAGATTTTATAAACCACTGATAGGAGGCTGAAGGACCTAGCTCCTGAGATTGCATATATAAGGGTTGTTCAATAAGTAGTTAGACTCTTTGGCTGGAGTGCATTTGTGCTTCCTAATTTTGTCAATGGGTGGCGCTAGTGTACAGACAATTTAAAGGCTATGCAACTGCATTGCAGCTTGTTTGTTACGGAAGCCTTGTAATGTGCTGGACTAATTTTATTGTTCTCTCGTAGGAGATGGATACGTCCAAAGTTGCTTAATATGCTATAATTCAGTTTTTGAAAGTGGAGAAAATTCCACCAAGTGAAATTCACAGACGAATGAAGGCAGTGTATGGGCCTGCTTGTCTTTCACACAGTACTGTAATGTGATGGTGCCAGCTCTTAAGTGGTGGACAAACAAGCACTGTAGACCAGCAAAGACCAGGAACACCATGTTGTGCTTTTTCATGACAATAATTGCATGTGTGGATGCTGCAGTAAAGGCCAACTGAAGAATCAAGATCCAAGAACTGGCAAACAGTGTGAATGTGAGCATCAGAACTGTCAAATACAATCATGGATGTACCTTGAATATTGTAAGGTCTGTGTCATGTGGGTACCGAAACATCTGTCCAATGAACAGATGAGGCAACAAATGAGAGTATCTTTACAGCATCTGTTCTATTACTACGAAGAAGGTGAAGATTTCCTGCTATGCATTATTGCTGGGGACGAAAGCTGGTGTCATCATTTCGAGCCAGAGTCAAAGCACCAAAGCATGCAGTAGAAACGTGCATCATCGCCACTGCCGATGAAATCACGGTCCATTATTTCTGCAGGCAAGGCGATGCTAACCCTGTGCTTTGACCACCGAGAGCCATTGCTTCTTGAGTGCCTACCAAAAGGATCAACCATCAATGCCAAATGATATTGTCAAACTTTAATGAAGCTTCAACAAGCCATCAAAAACAAGAGACTTGGCAGCCTTATTCAGGGTATTGTGCTTCTGCATGATAACGCTCAACTGCATACTGCAGTTACCACGCAAAGGACATTGCAGCACTTTCACTGGGAAGTCTTTTAACATCAGGCATATAGTCATGACCTATCACCCTGCGATTTTCACATCTTTGGATCTATGAAAAAATTTCTCAAAGGCAAACATTTCCCTTCAGATGATCAGGTGCATGAAGCTGTAGATAACTGGTTGCAGCAGCAGCAGCCTGCTTCCTTCTATGCCACAGGAATACAAGAACTTGTGCAATGATGAGACCACTGTCTAAATGCTGGCATACATACATACATACATGGTTCGAAGGAAAATCCTTATTGAGGGCAATAACTGTGGAAGGAAGGGTCCAAGTGGCACTGCCATAGGGTACGTACATAAATGACTCGAAAGGCTGTTAGTTCGAAATCGGTAAAGCGTGTAGAAACAGACAGATAGATAATGACACAAAACAGAAGCTGTGTAGGCTTATTTATAACACTGAAAAATGATAACAGGAGATATGCCTACTTGCAGGCACAACACACATCTGTGCAAAGTTAATGTACTACCGGTTCGAAGTGGCCACCACCAGCTACAATGCACATCCAAGGCATGTAAGAATAGCTTCTCATTCACTATCTAGCATGGCAGATGTCACTGTGTTACAGTTGCACACAATGCTGTGCCATAAATCTTTCAGATTAGTTGGTTCTGTAGCATATATCTGTTCTTTCAAGTTGTCCACAGGAAGAAGTCCAAAGGTGTTAAGTCCGGTGAATAAGGAGGCCATTCTACCGGACCACCATAACTAATTATCTGGTGTCTGAATGTTTCAGCCAGGAACTGCCATACATTGGCTGCCTTGTGAGGTGTTGTGTCATCATGTTGGTACCACATGCTCTGCAGATCTTTGAGGGGAAGATCATCCAGAAAGTCAAATATTCGGCCCCATAAGAGCTGAAGGTACCGCTGCCCTGTTAATGACCCATCATAGAAAATGGGTCCAACTAGTGTGTTTTGCTAAATACTGCACCAAATGTTAATTGATCAACATACTTGATGTCGAGCAGCTCTTCCCATGGATGGGTTGCTCAGAGCCCAGTAATGGGTGTTATGCTGATTGACTATTCCATCCTATGTAAAATGGGACTCATCTGTGCACAGGATATCAGCCAAGAAGGTTGGATTAACCTCCAATGTATTATGTACAAAGTTGCAGAAATCGAAATGCCTTCCCTGGTCTCTATTCATCAAAACTTGCACTAGCTGGACGCGGTATGGGTGAGCTCCATGCTCATTCAGGATTTGCCAAACACATTGTCCTGTTAATCTGCATGTTTTGGCTACTGCTGTGGTACTAATGTTTGGGTTAACAAAGAAATATCCCAGGACAGCCTCAGGATGCACTGTAACACCTGAGCCCATAGGTCTTCCTGATCTCAGACGTGCCTGTATGCTCCTAGTCTCTTGGAGGCGGCGAACTCAGTTGTTAATAGTCACTGCAGTTGGATGATGACCAGTCGGAAAACGCTCAGCATACAGCCTTACAGCTTTGTGGGCATTGTGATGACATTTGCAATAAAGCATGACCATTTCACTGTACTCAGCGTTCAAGTAGCTCACCATCAGTGTTTGCAACGTGTATGTCGACTGGCGTTCAATTCCTCAGCCTCGTATTTTATCTTATTAACCAGCTACTATGTCACTATAAAAATTTGCATACACATTTGAATCGTTCTCCATCGTGGGCCGGTATTTTGCATTGCTTAACCATCCAATGACTGTGTGCACTTTATCAGCATTTTGAGCCGCCCGTGTACATAATTTGTGCATACCCTATGTCGTTTCATACTAATTCGACACTGTGCTACAACTTTCAATTTGGACTAATTTTGATCTCATGTTGTTGGTGAGTTAAGTTTCCTAAATTATTCTGTCTGCTGCTAGGGGTGCTCCAATCACTTTCATTCGTTTGGCCATTGTCTCTGTCCTATACATAAACCTAACTTGTGTACTACTTGGACCCTTTCTTCCACAGTTATTGCCCTGAATAAGGACTTTGCTTTGAACTGTGTGTGTGTGTGTGCGCGCACGTACGTACTTACATACGTACACACACAAATAATAAAGGGACATCTCAACATCATCATTTATGTCCCAACCCCGCGCACAGCTGCTTGAGTTCGAAACAAGTAAAATACATGTACAAATAATTCAATCAATTCAGCATTCTCAATCAATAAGTACAACAACAATAATTTTAAGAAATAAATACACAACCTGGTAGTCAGCGATTGGGTACCACTCATAAGGGAAAGACATATCAGGTAGGTGACCTCTAAGTCACACAGGTTTCATGTGAATGTGAAATTTAAACCCCAGCCAAAACATTAAATCATTATTAAGCCTATTTTGGCATCCAGTCTTTCCTACCTGTCTGATAAGAAAGCTAAATGACTCACCAGAACTGCAATCCACCTCCACACAAGTCAAACTTCCATTTTGTAAACAAGTCCCGTGATTCCACCTGATGTGAATACAGATTATTTAAACCTAGTTTGCAAATTTATAATGGGTGCATTCAAAAAGTCAGAAAGAGATATATACTAGTTACCTCTGCACCCTGGATGCAAGTTCACAGAAAGGATTAATAAGTTCCGGGGTGACTCGGAAGAAGAAAGAGTAACTGTGTAGCCCTAAAAAAATTAGTCATGAACAACAGTAGGAATAACGATGTTACATAACCTTAAATTAAAGGAATTATGAGAATTAACTGAAGTTAAGAGATTTCTAAAATAAAATTTGCAAAAATTTAGTGGAAAGTCATTTTCAACACAGTTCCGAAATAGTTTTTTGAGTTGCTTGACCATATTGACCTTGTTATTACAAATCTGAGAAATTCTCAAAAATTGAGAGAGAATGATATTTTGGAAAATAAAGTATATATGTCTTTCTGATTTTCTGAACACACCGATTATAAATATGCAAACTAGGTTTAAATTATCTGTATTCACATCAGGTGGAATCGGGAGACTTAACAGGTACTAAATCACTTACTCCAAGCTTTACCCAGATATATTTATGATTATTTCAACGTAAACGTTATCATTACTGTATTTCTCGTTACCTTTTGGTTCGATACATAGTTCATACTGGCATGACCCTATGTCTAATAAAATTGCATTATAAAAGAACTTATTATGCAACATTTGAACACTGAAATAATAAAATGATATGGCCACTCACAATGTTTCTCACCTATTGTACTCATATGAGTGGTTTCATAGCTCTTATGCTACACCTTGACCCGTCGTCGTACATAATAAAACTCCTATGCGAAAACTTCTTGCATCGTCAAATTTATTTGGCTCTAGTTCCAGTTGAAGAAATTTTCATTTGATCTTCCTTCCCTCTCAGTTCCTTTGGTTTTTTATAGACATTTCTGGCCTCTTGAATTTAGTCAAAGCCTTGACTGAAATTAAAAGACCAGAAACAACCATTTTAGTCAAGGCCTTGACAAAATCAAGAGGCCAGAAACGTCTGTAAAAAACCAAAGGAATTCAGAGGGAAGGAAGATTAAATGAAAATTTCTTCAACTGGAACTAGAACCAAAATCGGGAGACTTGTTTACAAAATGGAAGTTTGACTTGTGTGGAGGTGGATTGCGATTCTGGTGAGTCATTTAGCTTTCTTATCAGACAGGTAGGAAAGACTGAATGCTTAAATTACCCTTAATGTTTTGGCTCGTGTCTAAATTACTAAATTTCGTATCCACACGAAACCTATCTGACTTAGGGGTCAGCTACCAGATGTCTTTCCCTGATGAGTGGTACCCAGTGGCTGATTACTGACTACCAAGTTGTGTATTCATTTCTTAAAATTATTGTTGTACTTATTAATTGAGAGTGCTGAATTGATTGAATTATTTGTGTGTGTGTGTGTGTGTGTGTGTGTGTGTGTGTGTGTGTGTGTGAGGCAAATTAAAAGATACTCATTAATTTACAATACAGTATTTGAAATTCTAAAGTGGCTTCATATCAGAAAAATTAAAAACATAACATGTTAAGCAAAGTAGAATTCTGAAAATGCAAGAAAACTCTGATTCAGAAGAATGAAAAGTGAGATAAAATTATAATCCACCAGGAGAAAAAGGAAGGATTATAGAACATGGCAGTTGTCATTTGTGGCTTCATCAAGGGCTAGCACAAATAACAGCTCACATACTTCCATAAATAGACCAGAAAATGTGAGTTTCTGCATATACACTATATTGACAAAAGTCACCGGACACCTGGAAGAGAAACACAACATAGCATTTATTGACATACATTAGTATGGTGTTGGTCCACCATTGGCTTTAATGCAGGCACTAACCCTTCCAGACATGCTTTTGACAAGGTTTTGGAACACAGCGATAGGTATGTGCTTCCATTCAGTACACGATGCTGCCGCTAACTGTTGCTTAGTAGTAGGCTTTGGTTCCAAACTTCTTATGGGGCACCCTAGTTCATCCCAAAGGTGCTCTATGGGATTAGATCAGGGCTCTGTGCTGGCCAGTGCACACACAATATGAAATTATCGTCAAACCATGCCGTAACAGTCCTTGCTTTATGGCTCGGTTCATTATCCTGCTGGTACCAACAAGGCTCTGTTCCATAGTATTGCCACAGAGTTGGTAGGGCATAATTGTTCAGAATATCAAGGTAGACATGCTGGTTAACAGGTTTGTCCATGATAACCAATGGGCCGCGACCATACCACCAAAAACACCCCCACACGAGTACACTGCCAGCTCTAAACTTGACTGTGGGAACAGTACACTGTGGTAAATAGTGTTCCTCCGGCTGCCGCCATACCCACACATGGCCATCAGACTAATGGATCATGTATCTGGATTCATCAGTCCATAAGACCTGTTTCCATTGATCTACGGTCCAAAATAAATGTTCTTTACACTATGCTAAATGACGAGCAGCATTCCGAGTGGAGATGAAAGGCTTATGAGCAGCCACATGACCACAGTAACCAATGCGATGAAGTTCTCTGTGAATGGTACATGTATATACCGAGGTTCCAGCATTTTTACTCGCCTGTACGCTGAGGTCTTGTGCAGTACTCCGTCGATTAGCTGTAACGACTCTCCTGAGGCTTCGGCGTCCTCTGTCACTGATTTTCTTTGGTCTCCCGGTACGTTTTGCTGCTTCAGGCATGCCATGTGTCTTCCACTTATTCAGTACGCCTCTTGGTTTCTCTTATGGACAACCCACTAATATAACACCCAACAGTCTTTCCTTACTCAAAGTCAGTTCTCTCCCGCCATGACATTTTCACTCAACCTCACAGTGCGATATGATCGTGATCAGCTGCAGGCTTGTTTTTATACCGTTTGCAGCTGTATCGCACATCTTAACAACGCAGCAGATCAGTTCATTTGCTTTTGAAGGGGTTTCCGGTGACTTTTGTCAATATAGTGTATATACTGTATATATATATAATGTTTTACTCAATATAAGAAAGATGTTTCTTTTTTCTTTTGGTTTTCATTTGTGAAGAGCCAACAGTAGGCCAAGCCATGCTCACTTGGTTATAAAATTGTTTAAATTGGGTTGATCTAAAAATTAAAAATATATATTTTTTAAATAAAAAAATAAATAAAAAAAATTCTTAAAGTTTTCCAAAGGATGCTGTACATCAGGCATATGCAACTTCAGCAGGAGCGTGGGCTGGATAGTAAATTTTAAATATTTCAGCGGGCCGTGCCATGTGATGTTCTTTTCAAATTTAAAGACAGGTATTTATTTGACAAAAAAATCTTTAGCTTTTGTTAATTTTTTATTTGATTTTAGTTATGTCATTAGCATAAAAAATGTATGAGTAGATTAACAGTAAAACATACATTTCATGATAGCTTTATTCAGCTGTTTATTATTTAATGTTTATTTTAATGAATAAAATTTTTTAAGTTCGCTTTATGAACAAAATTAAGTTTAAGACAGATCAGATGCATTCAATGGGATGCTTGGGACTTTGTCTCTCACAAGATGGTCACTGTTCAGGGAAATAACTGAAGTTGCAATACACAAAGTCTTTTCTAAATGTGAATCCATTATTCTCGTCCTCGTTTTAGATTTAGCGTACTTCATTCTAGAAAAAAATTGCTCACAGACAGAATTATAACAAAATAAAACTATTATAAAATCTCGCAATGTGCCACAAGATATCAATATAGTTAAACATAATAAACTAGGATATTAAAACTTCATAAGATGCTCAATTCAATACTGACAGTTATGGGTAATGCTGCTGCCGATGTGCTGCCATCTATCAGCGAGATTCTTCTACGGGGCGACATCTAAAGCGAATCCTCTCTTTGATTACAGAAAAACTTAACAGTCCATAGGTGACTGGTGAGCCAGGTTCAGTGAAATTTGTAAAAGTCCTCGCGGGTCGGATAAAACTAGGGCAGGAGCCGGATGCGACCCATGAGCCACATGTTGCACATGCCT
Source organism: Macrothele yani (assembly GCA_039090855.1). NCBI lineage: Eukaryota > Metazoa > Arthropoda > Arachnida > Araneae > Macrothelidae > Macrothele > Macrothele yani. The sequence goes on along the minus strand of CM077022.1, from coordinate 7,678,438 downwards.
GCTCTACATTGTAGTGGTGGCTTGGACTATGTAAAGTGTTGTGAATCAAGGCCAAATTGAGCCAACTCTTACACACTTCAAAATGTATCTGTGAACTCTAACTTTGGCTTTTTGGGAATGTGTGTTGTGTTTTAATCCTCAAAAATTTATATGAGCACCTTGTTGTGGCTCATTTGTTTGTTTTTGTTATGATCTTCAAAAGGGGTATTTTTAAATAAATACAGCCAAAGTTGGCTTAAAAAAAAACTAATTCAACTAGTCAGTACATGTTTCTTGTGCCTTACAAGTATTGCCTTTTCTTTGATTTTACCAGTGTGATAAATCACCTCTGTATGTACAGGGTTACAACAGAAACATTTGGTAGGCTTCTAGTGGCACAATTCGCCAATGTCTTACTAAACTTTCATACACCATTTTTTTTTGTCACAAATTTTACGCCATAGCACTAACATTATAAAGATTCAGTCAAGATGATTATAGTTGGTTCTTCCTAGGCTGTTCCCAACTTCCAATTATCTTTGTAGCTTTCATTTCATGACACTTGTCTATCTACTTAAGATTCCTGTTTGATGAAAATATTAATCAGCTATTAAAAGTGCATCCAACAAAAGTAGACTGGATAGGTTGTTTTTTTTTGGTTGAGAGTTTAACAACCACCGTGAGCAACTTAATGGGCTATAAGCAGTTGCCCATCCCTAATTTAGGGCCACTGGTTCCAGGGAAGGGAGAGAGCCAGGGCTTCCTAAGACAAACACAACATCCATGCCTCAGTGGGATTTGAACCCGAACCCATCTCAGACGAATGATCAGTAGCTGGATGGACATTTGAAAAACCAGTTGTAATGGAACTGAAATTCAGAAAAAAATCTTAATTAGGCAATGCTATGTCGTGAAACAAAGCTCAAAGGTCTGGAAATTGAGCACAGACAAGGACGAAACTGCCAATATTATTCTGGGTGAACTCTTGAAAATCGTTCGTTAATTGTTAAGGGATAGGATATACCCCAAAAATTTATTGTAAGTTTTTTAAATGCCCCTCAAACTAAAAAAATATATGCAGAAATCCTAATTTTTTTGGAATTGAGCTATTAGAGAATAGCTATGTGCTCTTTTATTGCTAAACTTTATCAGTATACTGACCAGAAGCATAACTAGGGTGGGGCAGACAGGGCGGCTACCCCGGGCTCAGCCCAAGAGAGAGAATGGAAATTACTGCTTGAAACATGATTAAAACTGGAATTGAAACTTCTACACCAGATACTGTTATGTTTAAAATCGAATTTCTTCCTCAAAATGTTCAGGGGGTGGTGGTTCCTCATCTTCAGAAATGAAGGTACAATTATGTAGTCCGTCCAACTAAAGGAGAACCATGGCCTGTGTTAACAAAACAAAGCCCATTTTTTCTTTAGTATCCTCCAAAATAAGGACGTCGTTCACATTGTTGAAAATTCTCTGGAGGCTATTTGATCATCACTGCAGCCGTGAACCATGACTTCCAGTTACTTTTGGTCCTTTTGATGTGGCACCTAAGCTCTGAACTATGAAGCATTTGCAACATTGTTACTAATTTAATGTAATAGCTTATAATAATTTTCTGTCTGTCTGCATATCTACACTGCTGGCCACCCAAAATGCAACACCAAGAAGGAAGCATCTGATTGGCCTGAAATTCGCAGCATGCGTCGCCTGCGAGAGGACATGCAAATGATTAGCATTGCAGGGCATATGCAAATCATGTGCGCCCGGCACGCCACTGAGAAGCACTATAAGAAGGGTGCACAGAAGGCGGGGTGTAAGTAGTAGAAGTGTGTTGTGCTGCCGGACCTGTGCGTGGGAAGATTCCTGATGCCTCGTCGCAGAAAACGGCAGTCATTTCAGCACGTTTTGGATTTCGACAGAGGATGAATAGTGGCTTATCGCGACAGCAGTTTATCATACCGAGACATCGGCGCCCGTGTGGGATGACATCCAGCCACAGTGAGGCGAGTATGGATTCGGTGGGTGCAGGAGAGGCGGACAGACCGACGTGAGCGATTGCCGCAGCCGCGGCACAACGAGAGGACCGGCATGTTGTGCGGCGGGCATTGACGGCTCGCACCGCCACATCATGAACGTTAGCGCAGGAATTAGGGTGTGTTGCACAACAACCCTGTGTCAGCACGTACTGTTCGACGTCGTCTGCAGGAGCGGGGACTTGTCGCACGGCGGCCATTGCTCCGATTACCATTGACGTTACACCACCGGCGAGTGCGGCGGCGGTGGGCCGTTGACGCCGCACCTGGACTACGGAATGGCAGGACATTGTCTTCTCCGACGAATCCCGCTACTGCGTGCAACACCACGATGGTCGGATCCGCGTGTGGCAGCACCGCAGCGAAAGACTGTACGACGCCTGTATTATGCATGCCTCTACCGGTCCGTCGCCTGGCGTTATGGTCTGGGGCGCAATTGGATATGAGACCCGCACCCCTCTTGTACGCATCGCTGGTACACTCAACAGCCACCGCTACATCTCCGACGTTTTGAAGCCTGTAGTCTTCCCTTACCTGCAGGACCTGCCAGCGGCCAAGTTTCAACAGGACAATGCGCTCCCACACGTGGCACGCATCGTGCAACAATTCTTCACGACCCACCAGGTGTCACTGCTGCTGTGACCCGCCCGTTCTACCGATATGTCGCCTTTCGAACACATCTGGTCGCTGATCGGCAGCCGAGTGGCCCTGCAAGCACCACCCGCGGCTACACCTGATGAACTGTGGCAACGTGTGGAAGCAGCCTGGACCGACCTGCCCCAAGCCCACATCCAAAGCCTCTTTCGTTCGATGCCGCGGCGTGTAGTGGCCGTTATTGCCAGCTATTAGGGCCACACGAACTATTAATGCTTGCGTGTTCCGCAAGTCGCACGGGCCTGTAGGCTAAATCGTTTCATCTTTCTATCTGTTGTTATGTGTCCAGTAAATCTGGCTTTGCTATCTCATGTCCTTCTTGGTGTTGCATTTTGGGTGGCCAGCAGTGTAGTTTCTTATCATTTCACCATGTGCTGTTTTCATTGGCAATGCAATAGTTGTACACATGATTGTAAGGAATGGCTATCACTCAGTTTTAAATAGTAATGTGTAAAATAGTTAGTAACACTTGTAATTGAAATATCAATATGCTTCATATATTGAAAGAATTCTGACGTATGCAAGTGGAGCATGGTGGACTCCCACAGTCAGAATGAAGAAGGGGATAAACCAAATCCAAAGGTTGGCCCTACTAGGGATAACCGGTTGTTTTCGCACAACGTCGACCCTAGCACTCCAAGTGCTGGCGGGGTGCAAGCCGGCAGACCTAGTAGTGGAAAGGGAGGCAGCAATGCACTGCCTAAGGTCAGGCGAGGACGCCTACCTTCTCGGTGCGCCGCATCGAGCCTCCGACATGGAGATGGAAAGCGTGGACTGGCAGATCCACCCTGCCGAGGAAATTTGCCCACCGTGGGACAAGGAGAAACCCACGGGAGTTGGGCATGAGCTGTTCACGGACGGCTCAAAGTTGAAGGGACAAGTGGGGGCAGGCTTCTGTGCGTTCTCGGACGGGAACGAAGCCACTGCAGGAAGCGTGAAATGATCGCAGAACGCTTCTGTCTTCCAGGCAGAACTTCTGGCGATAGAGACGGCACTCACCTGGGCACTCCCCAGGCGTAGTGAAGAAAGAATAAAACTCTACTCGGACAGTGAGGCAGCACTGCAGGCTCTGAGTAGATTCAGGGGAAGAAACCCCATCGTCCAGAGGATCAAAACCCTCTTGAGGGCAGAGGGAGATGGGGCAGTTAGTTTCTACTGGGTACGAAGCCATGTCGGAACCCTAGGAAACGAAAGGGCAGATCAGCTGGCGAAGGCAGCCACGCTGAAAGAGACGGTCGACGTGCAATGCAGAACGCCGCGAAGGTGTACTCGCGCAGCATTAGCACGTCGGACCATTACCGAATGGCAGGTCAGATGGGACACTGGAGAGACAGGGCGGAAGACACACAGAGTGTTTTCGAAGGTCTCGACCAAACGAGCACAGACAAATAAGTTCCTGCATCAAGTACTCAGTGGCCATGGCATCAGCCCTGAATACCTAGGCAGATTTGCCATCAGGAACTGCACTTGTCCCTGTGGAAAGAGAACGGCAAGCATAGAACACTGCGTACTTGAATGCAGTGGCTTCGCCGAATGGAGAAACACACTGATCCCAGGTGTGCAAAGAACGCGAAGATTGGATCTGCTCATCCAATCTTCCGTTAACAGGAGGGGATAATAGCCTTGGTTGAAAGGCTAACCCTCCAGCAACATACCATCTTCCCCAATCAAACGGGGACCGAAACGCAGGAGGTGAACGTGCACACCGAAAGCGATTCGGAAGATGAATGAGGGTAGAAGTCTGTGGGAAAGCAGACGAAGAGACCACCAATGTAAATATTCTGTAAATAAATTTTTTGCTATCTCTTGATGTTGTAAGTCCTAAGCATGAGGACAGTGCATACATGTGTGTAGATGTTTTGAAAAAGAAAATAAAGGGAAATTATTCCCCAAAAAAAGTTCGAGGGCAAGGAATCTTCCAGTCAACGATAAAGTAAGAAACGACCTATCCCGCCAGACAGAGCGGGAACCCAGACAAGGTATACTAGGTCGCCTGCCAGCACGTCACCACGGGCTGGTCTCTAGGCCATTGGGGTGGCCAGGGTCCGAACCGGCGTCTCAAGGCAGGATAATTGTCACAACGTGTCAAAATAACATCCAAGGTGCTCAATAAGTCCCCGTGGAGCCAAGACAGATTGGCGGAACGGGACAATGAAATCAGTATAGTATATATTGTCTAATGTGTGACAATTAAATGGAAGTTGAATTATGTTTGGGGAGAGGTCTCGTATAAAGCTTGAATTTGGAAAAATTTTGGGCATCACAACAGCTTATCTGTTTATTTATATAGTATCATGCAAATAACGCAGATAAGATTTTCTTGTATGATCATGTTCTATATATTTAATTTGTCATTTACCTAGGAAGTGGCTCCCCACCACTAGAAGTTACTTTGTGACCCTTCACACATAAATCTGATTGTAGAGTATATCCATCAAGCATATGCATTATGTTGATGAGACACATGCATATGGCCTGAACTGTTTGCTACTGAATTCTTATGGCATTGTAACCCCTTTGTTTCTTTTCATAATGTGGTACTTCCATAGCTGAAGGCTGCTGTAAAGACTATGAAACAAAGGACTACCTTTTATTTCCTCATTATGCTCATTTATTTTGTTATTCTTTCTACTTTTTCATCTTTTAGGCATGACTATCTTGGCTTATCTGTCTATTATAATTTGTTCTGTAAATCACATATAAGAAAGGAGATCTTAGGGACTATGGTTTCTGTGACAAAATTGGTAACTGTTCCACCATAAACAAGCAGATAGAGCCAGTCTACTTTAGTTAATGCTCTGACAGGGTTCCCACTCAGCCTGGAAAACAGGGAAAACCTGGAATTCTCAGGGAATTTGAAAATGGTTCCGAAAATCAGGGAAAACTCAGGGAAAATTACCTTTTTTTGTACAAATCAGGGAAAACTCAGGGAAAATTACCCCCTTTTTTTTTTTTTTTTTTTTTTGCAAAAATCAATGGATACTTTATTTTGCCAAAAAAACTTATTTTTTCAAGATTTCAAACTTTTGCTTGCAATTACTGCCTGCCGAGAATTTGGTAGATCTTACTTTCAGTAATATTAAGTATTTCCTTTATTCTCTAAAAAAGATGCAAAATTGAATTTTTAAAATTGCCAGTTATTAAGTAAGCTTTTGTTCAATTTCTGCAGGCAGTTGTTATAACATGGAACAATTAGGCACAATGGCTCCTGCTTGAAGAAACACTTCACAAGAGAACCAACCAAATGATGGACCAAAGTCCTTTGTCTGTTGGTTCTCTTGAAACATGTTTCTTTGAACAGAGCCATTCCATCATTAAGCTTAGCTGCATTGTGGTATAGAAAAACTGAAACTATTCAACTGACAGATTTTTTCTTACATATGACCTGTATCTATGGGAATGTATTAAAAAATTCCATGTGGGTAGTATTCACAAAAGTTCACGGAACTTTAGTACAGAAAATAATGTGCACAGTTAGTTGTTATTAATGAAAAGTAGGTAATTTTATAAAGATAAATTAGGTAAAGAATTTACAAGTGTATGCTTTGGTGAGAAAAATGAATGGAATGGAATGAAATGTAACAATTCTTTGCAACATGCCACCCTGGAAAACTTAAAAATCACCTGGAGAACCTGGAAAAGTCAGGGAATTTTTTTATTACTTTTGAGTGGGAACCTTGTCATATGGCCATTTTTGCAATGGCTTTCTGTATGGGCTTGGGAGGTTTCGTCTACTATGACAAAGTGGTATACATGACTGTGTTCTGGGACTGTAGTATTGCTTATATTTGCATGGGAAATGATTATTTCTTGAATTGATACACCCCATCAGCAGACTAGTACTTTTCAGAGCATTTGAAAGTCATTAGTAAAGCTTTTGTTTATCTTGTTTGAAATAGTGTGGTTTAATATATGTCATATTTTACTTTTATTAAGAGTTGAAATTTATATCTGGCTGTGGCATAAAATGGTATTTACATAAAAAAAATGTCATCATTACTTCCTCAGCTTCCTTATGCTACCTGACTTTATCTTTGCTTTGTAATTTATGATTTCTTATTCAGCAAATTTTCCTGAAACGAAAACTAAAAAAACTCCAGTGGCTTGGAATGGCTGTAACTGTCTGTGGATTGCTCCTTGTTGGACTATCAGGAGTGCTTCGAAATTCTCATCATGCTGACAACAAAATCATATTAGGTAAATGCACTGTATTAATTTGTTTCTTGTTGTTGAATTGTTTATAAAAGTAATTTGTGTTCTTTCCTTTCCAACACACATTGTACTGTATTTAAAAAAATAAGTGAACAAAAATTAAAAAAAGAAGCAAAGGAAATGTATATAAGTGTAAAAATGATAAGATATCAAAGCAATTACCTTCTTTTCTCTTCTGTATTACATAGGAGGGTGATATCCAAAAATCAAGACCCTTCTGCCAGACATCTGTGTTCTGGTAAATACATATCTATTAAGTGGCACGCTGTATCACATCCCAAATTCTCCTTCAGCAGTGTTATATACATGCAGTGAATCTCTTCAGCATCTAGCAGTTGCTGCTTTATCTCACGGTTTGGCTATTGGATACTGCCTTGGATTACTTGAAATAGGCCATTGGAATGTGAAAAAAGATGGAAATCTAATTATCCATTTAAGAACATTTTCATTCACACTGAAGCATTTTAAGGCATTAAAGTAGTAGGTGGTTTCCTTTCATTCTTAGTAGGTGTTATGTAAGGAGGTGAACATTTAAAAAACAAGAAAAAGAATGGCTGAAAAACATGAGTCTTCCTCTTTGGATATTGCCACCCTTTCTGATGTCTGCTATGAAAGAGAAATAATGAGCTGCATTTAAGTTTGTAATGGCTAATAATAGTCTGGTAAGTTGTAGTAGTTAATAATCGTGTGGTAAGTTGTAGTAGTTAATAATAGTCTGGTAAGCTGTGGCCTTTTTAACCATGAAATTATTTGTATGGCTATGTGCTGAGTTTAATAAGCTTTGATACTTTTTCATACATATTATGTGTAGGTACCTACAAAACCTTGATGCTGTGTTTATATTGTTGAAAATGTAACTGTTACTTAAGTTAATAGTTTTACAAAGCTTTATATTTAAATAATGTTGCTAGAAGTTTGATAATTAAGTTGTAGCTATTACACTAGTCACAAAAAGTTAGTGATAATGCATGAAATGAAGGATGTATGTATCTGACTCAAGTAACATGCATCAATTTCACAGGAAGAGTTTGCTCATGCTCATATTTCTCTTTTTTTGGGGGAGGGGATCCAGAAGTAAAGACAATTAAGTCCACATTTGTTTTCAATTATTTCACAATGAGCTTTAAAAGACACATGACCGTCATTAATGAACAGGATAGTGCACATAAAAAGAAGGGTGTGGCATAGCAGAAAGCACCAGCTTATTGCTGATTATAATGCGACGTCACAGCTCTGAAAAACATGCAACACAAAGACGTAAAACCAAGGTCTAACAGTTGTGATGTTAATTTACATGTGACATAGCTACACATGCTAATAACCGATCTGCAGTAGTCACTAAATTTGTATATCACCACGTTTTCCCTTCGAAACTGCAGCATCTCTAATTTTTGGGACCAGTGTATAATAATTACAACTTTTTCATAGCAAAAATTATAGGAATAATTATTGCTGTTCACATTGCAGTTCCTTTAACCTTCAGAGCAAAAATTTATCTCTTGGGTGAGTTGGTTGCTAATAGTGGCTGATAAGAATGCTGTCAGCAATGCCATTGTACAATATGTATCTATTTTCAGAGTGTTCTTTTGTATACAGGGTGCCCAGTAAAGTCCTTTCTCAGCCCCGTAACTTTCGAATGCCAACAGCTATAGCCATAAAAACGGTGTCTAGGTATAGTAAAGTGGCTATGCGCTATTCGATGAGACCACTTACAGCGCCTCCTAGTGGCAAAGTCAGGTGTTAGGGTGCCGATCTCGAAAACTGTACGTTCTATTCTTAGCATTCATGTGCGCAAGGTGTCTTTTCGTACTAAATCAATGCTGCTCTACAACTTTGTAATTGACTATTTTCCCGTATCTCGTATAGTTTTCGAGATCGGCACCCTAACTCCTGACTTTGATGCTAGGAGGCGCTGTAAGTGGTCTCATCAAATAGCGCATAGCCACTTTACTATACCTAGACACCGTTTTTATGGCTATAGCTGTCGGCGTTCGAAAGTTATGGGGCTGAGAAAGGACTTTACCGGGCACCCTGTATATTGCAATGTGTAGTAAGTTATCATGTGGGGCATCTTCAAGTCCAGCACCATTTGTTAGTCTGTGGTGGACTTGTGGTAAGTACAGTTTTACTGGATCTTAAAATTTCAGGCTTTCTTTTGCAGGTTTTTAATATGTTAAGCAGTAGTTTTCAGGAATTAGGCCATTACTTATAGTGAGGTTGCAGCTATATTCTTTCAATTTTCAATGAGGATAGATTTTTACAGTCTAATTTGATTTTCAGTGCAGAGATGTTTTCAATTAGTAAACTGAAGAATCATTTTTTCAGCATTTGTGGATAAATGAAACTTGATTTTTTTTTTTTTTTTTTTTTTGTCGATTAGTCAGGTGTTGCATTTGTAAGATTTTTAATACATTTTTACACTTCATATGCACTAAGTTTGCTTGCTTTTTATAAGGTGTGTTTCTGCTGGAATGCTGTAGATACCATTTTTTTTAAATGCGTTTTGTAATAGTTATATTTTTAAAAACGTGTGCAAAAATGAATTCTATATCATGCCAGTTAAAGACTTTAGACCAGGGGTGGGGAACCTGTGGCCATGTAGCAAAATTAAGTGTGACCTTCTGAGTGAATCCAAATTTTGCAGAACAAATCCTTTTAATTTTATTAATATGGTTTTTTTTTTTTCGTCTTTTATTATTTTTATTTTAATCTTAAAATGACAGTAAATACTAATATCGGTTCAAATCGTCTGGTCTGTTTGCAGAAGTTATACTCCAGGACATCGAGAAAAAGATACTGACAAAAAATTTACAAATAAACATCCCGAACTATTTGTTCGTTATGTTGATGATATTTTGGAAACATACTGAAGAAGATCTGAAAGAATTTGTTAATACATACAGCAAGATATATACAACTATCAATCTTACAACCGAATGGGAAAAAAATAAACAAATACCATTTTTAGATATTAATATCATCAATAATAACTCAAGAATTGACTATGAAGTATACAGAAAGGAAACATTTGTCCCAAATATAATACCCAATAACTCAAATCATCCATGGAAATTTAAAACCGCAGCATTCAGGTATTACTTAAAAAGAGCAATTGTACTTTCATCTAACAATACTGCAAGACAAAAAGAGTTGAAATGGATCAAATCTTTGGCTGGAGACTTCGGCTACAAAGAGAGATTGATTGACGATCTTTACAAACAAATTCAGAATAACCAAAATTGACCAAGGCAGAATCTGACTGATACATATAGATTCTGTGGAAAACTACCATATTGTCCACCTATATCTGCTCCTTTAAAAAAGGAATGCCACAGAGCAGGATTACTTATTGCAGACACTGTACTCAACAACAACACACTTTTGCAATCAAACAATGAAAAAAGTTCCATATTACGTAAAGCAGGTGTATATCGTATACCAATTATTTATTAATATAAACAAGAACCTAGATAATAAAACAGTTTACATAGGTAGCACAAAGAGAAATGTTGATATCAGATTACGTGAACACTTAAATAACTGGAATAAGGGTGAAATTCGAACTTCACTTATACAATATTGTCATAATAACGAGGCCACGCTCGACGTGGAGAATATAAGTTTGGTTACTTCTCGCAACACACATAGAAAGATCCTGACAGCTGAGGCCATTATGATCGAGAAGACCAAAGCATATAATTGCAATTTAAATGTCCCAGTCGAATTATCACCAGCATGGTTGAACATGATAAAACAAGAAAAACAACGAATTGTACAAATAAGAAGATCAGGTCGACAAATGCAAAAAAGATTAAAAAACAGGACGACACTAGATGGCGCCAAAAATGTTTTACGTGATGAGCAACGAGGATGGCGCAGACGATAGAGATGGCAGCACCATCGACTCAACTAGTAGGTAACGTGCAAGGAGCAGTACAGCACGAAATACCCTTGAAAATGGCCACGGAAAATGTGTGCCGAAACGCGCGTCGGAAATTTGAAGTCTGGATTCCTCGGTAGAGAAATTTTTTGCATATCATTTTTATTTAAAGTTGAGGTTGGACTAATGGATTTTAGTTTGATTTTATTATTTCATTTGATTAATTTCTTTCAAATCTCTATTTTGAAGACAAGTTTTTTCAATTAAAGTTTTTATGGATTTTAGCTATCATAAATATTTCGATGGTCAATTGTTAAGGTTCCGTTGCAAATTAACTGCCACCTACAATTCCTTCTGCTACCTGCAAGTTGCTTGTGGGGGACTTTCATTTGTGAAATCTTTTGACTACGCAATTCATTCTTGAAGAATACCGATTTATCGAAGGTCAATAGTAATAATGAATTTATACCAAGAGCAACTGGTCGGAAAGAAGCTGCTTACCAAAAAAGGTAACAAGGCTACTATTTTATCCTCATTTTTTAGGAATTAATTGTGTTTAGTTCATATTTTAATAAATATATCATTCACTCACAGTATGACACCCACTGGTTAAATAGGAAGCTATGGAGTCTGGACATCATGATTTTTAATGAACTTTTTTAAAAAGTGAAGAAAAGAAGAATGATGGGATTTCTGTGATATCTTGCAAAGAATTCATTATAATAAGCCACGTAGTGACGTTCAAGGGTTAGAAATAACGATTTGAACCGATATTAGTATTAGGTAAATACATGTAGGTACACTAAAGAAATATTTGTTATTCAAGTCATCTCAGAGAAATAATAAAACCAGACTTTGTAACTGTTTCTATAGCAATGAACTATTGAATGTGTGATATTGTTCCAGCTTTATTCTGTGGACAGTACTTTTCATTTTTTCCATACATGGTGTGACACACTAAATTCGCATGGATAAACTTAGTTTATGGGAGATAAAATGGTGAGTATATTTCATCTCTCTTATGAAGGAAATATGTATAGTAGTAATTGACAGCACTAGTAATCTGCATTTGTGTGCGACAGAAAATCATTGTTGTAAGAAAATTAATTTCTCACATATGTATTTACTTGATGTCAGCACTTCATATTGTTGTTTGCAACCCCCTGCTTATTAATTTTTTAATTTGAAAATTCTTCAATACTTTCTTTAATTGTATAGATAGATGAAACTGGAAGTAAAAAAATGTGCTTCGACCTAAAGCACAACTGTCAAGCTGAAAAGATATTTTGAATCATAGCATGCATTGTTCATGATGTTTGGTGTATGTATGTAAAGTGAAAATGAAATGCATTTATGAATTTCAGGATTTAGGGTTATATTAATCGTTTTTAGTGAGCGATGGGTTTGCCTCCTCGGGGCGCTCCGTGGTAACAATGGCACACACAACAGCAACTAGGGCCTCTGTGAATCTTGGAGAGGTGCAAGCTAGTTCTGTGCGACATTGGCAAAAAGACCCCAACTCACTGGGTTTTGTTCCAGAATCCTTAGGTTGAATGACCAACTGGAACCCTCAGCTGTGGGCTAATCCCCCACACTGATGTACTTACCTGATTAAAAAGACAAAAAGAAATATTAAGAATGACTCAAGTGTGGGATATGGTGGACCTACCACACTTGAGAAGGACGGTCCACCACAGAATCGACCTGGACTTTCTAAACGGCGTATGAGAAAGAGATCTCGGCTGAGTGAATGTAAGATTGGTGTACGGAATACTAGAGGTATAATCCCCGCACGGGGATAACTGGTTTTCCAGTTATTTGGGGAGCGGCGCCCCCACGGCCCGAGCTGACCTTGTGACTGGTCAACATCTGATGTCATGCCACAGCTTGTTTTTTTCTTATTTTGGTGCTGTTGGTGTTTGCAGGGACGGCTGTTCATCCAGCTGTTGGGGAGTTGCGGCCCCACGATCCCTAGCTGGTCTTGTGTCTCGCTTTTTCGTTTTCCTTTATTTTCTCCACTGGCTAGTTGCCCGTGTTGTGTTCTCTACCTAATCTCTACCACGTTATGTACTAACACCCCGGTCTTGTGGTTTTGTTACCCTCCACCACTAACTGATTTATATTAACCGCTCAGTTCGTAGGTTGCTGAGATTCCGTTTAGGTTCCCTGCCAGGATTTGTCTTCTTTGGATTTCTTTTTTTTTTTCCCTTTTAGCTGGTTTGGGTGCTAGACCTACCTGCATGTTTGCCGCGTGCGGAGACCCGTGAGGCGGAAATGGGATGTCTGGCGGCTGAGGTCGCAGGAGACCGGTTAAGTGCCTCCTGTGTACTAACATTCCTCTTCGACCCCGGCTTCGCTGTAAACGGGAGGCTAGAGCCTAACCCACCTCTGGTCAGAAGTCTTGTACCAAGTTGTGTGCAGGGCTTTAGCGGCTTTTTGTCGTATTGCACGGCAGGGTGAGCCCGGGGGCTGTGGGATCATGCCAAAGGCGTTGGCATGACGGTACCTGGAGGCCGAAGTGTCCGCCGAGTGCGTGTGATCACAGCCAACGGACTATATTTGCAACTAAGCTCTAGAACTGTGTCTTGCGTCATGTGTTTGGCTTGCGGACCTCCAGTTCTCCCCTGTTGGGCTCGATTGTGGGCGGAGTACGTTGCAGATGAATTCTTTCTTACTCCCATGGGGAAACATAAACCCTCCTCAAAATTTAACAAAAAACAGGATATGGTGATTGATCAGGCGCCAAATTTGCCTCAACCACCTCCCACACATAACACACTGAAGAGAACTTTCGTTGAAAAACGACATCACCGCGACGTATCTTTAGATCCAGGTGTTGAGCCGTCAGCTCAGAAACGTCGCATTACACTTGCAGATTCGATACCTCACGCTACTTTTCTCGTCATTTCTTCTACTGACCAGATGTTGAAACTTTCCTCCAAGTCTCCCTTTTTCATCTCGAAGGCACTTGCGGGTGTTGCTGGCTCTTTGAAGTCAGTGAAGAAGCTACGCTCTGGAGACCTGCTTGTGGAAACTTGCACTCTCTCTCAGTGGTGACTCCCACGCTGCTTATGCCAGGTCCTGTTCGAAGTGGAACGACGAGAAGGCGATCCAGCGCCTCAAGACCCTGGAGGGCCTCTCGTACCCTGCTGCCAAGGCCAAGTTGGGTATTCCCAACAACCGACAGCGTACTTTTGCCGCAGTTGTTCAGTCTCAGCCACAACCCGTGCAGCCTTTTGTTCCGCGCCCTGTAGCTCTCGCCGCACTTGCCAAGCGATCTACAGCTGAACAAGCGACACAGGTGGATTTCACCGAGCTCCAGCTTATTCGACCAGCTGCGTCTTCGCCTTCTCTTTTGAAGACGCCCGCCTCTTCCGGTTCCCAGCAGACAGCCTGCACGTGCGGAAGACCCGGCCCTCAATCCGCAAAGGTGTGCGGTGTCCATCAAACTGTCTCGGCCTCAGCGAGGTCCCCACCCTCACCCAACATTATAGAAGAACACGGGGGGGAGGAGAGTGACAGTTCGTCCCCAGCCTCTACCAGCATTGCAGAGGAACATGGGGGGAGGAGAGTGACAGTTCGTCCCCGCCCTCTGCCAGCATTGCAGAGGAGTGGGGGGGGGGGGAGGAGAGTGACGGTTCGTCCTTTTCCATTAGTAAATTTATTAATTTTAATAAACTTCATTAACTACCTTTTCTTCACTGCTTTCTTCATACTCTTTTTCAACTTTTATCAAGCCTGTCTGCTTTTACTCATTTTCCACGCTTTTAAAATTCTGTGGCTGATAGTTCTTTGTCTGGCGCTCTTTGGCCAAACCTGGCCCTTGCGCCACTAAAATCCACTAACCAACCAACCAACCTAGAGGTATAAATGGCAAGATGAGTGAGGTGATTAAGGAGATGAATAAGTATAGACTGGATGTGCTGTGTGTAAGTGAAACCAAAAAGAAGGAAATTGGGGTAGAAGAAGTGAATGGCACGGTGAGTGTGTGGTCTGGAGTATTGGATAATATGAGAGGACAGGCTGGTGTAGGTGTGATTTTAAGTGAAAAGATGAAGAACAACTTGATTCACTATAGTTGCGTAAGTGAGAGAATTCTCTGGATTCGTTTGAAAGTGAAACTTCAGAGAATTGTAATTGTTGTAGTGTATGCTCCTTGTGACTCGGAACCTTCTGATAAGAAAGATTTCTGGAATGAGCTAAAAGCTGTTTTGAGCCTGTTTGGTGCTAAAGAAAAAGTTATAATAGCAGGGGATTTCAATGCTAGAGTAGGTGTGCAGAATGCAATTTCTGACAATGTTCTGGGTAAGTTTAATGATCCTTGTGTGAATGATAATGGTGAAAGATTAATTGAACTCTGCATTGAGAATGATTTGTGTGTATCTAATACATTTTTCAACCACAAGTATATACACACACATACTTTTGAAAATCGTACTCTTGGTCAAAAGAGTGTGATAGATTTTGTTGTTTACGATCAGCGTTGGAAACACTTAGTTGTTGACACCCGTGTGATGAAAGGTGCGGATGTTGGTTCTGATCATTACTTGGTAGTGTCACGAGTGAAACTTAATGTTGGTTGGAGGAAAAGGAATAGGAAGAGACCCAGGATAGAAACAATAAAGGTTGATAGGCTCCTTGAAGATCATCAGCGGTATTCTGACTTAATCAGAGAACGACTGAAGGATCTGAAATCTTGTGAGAGGGATGTAGAAAAGAAGTGGGAATGTTTTAAGAACTGTGTTGTTACTGCTGCTAAAGAGGTCTGTGGCCCCACAATAGTGGGTAACAATAGAGGTGATGCTTGGTGGAATAGTGAGATTGATGAGGCAGTAAAGAAAAAGAAGGAAGCCTATTTGGGGATGTTGCAAGGTAGAGTCTCTGTGGATGAATATCGCTGTAAGAAGCGTGAAGCTGCTAAGCTGGTTCGCCACAGTAAGGCAAAAGATAGGAAAGAGAAAGTGGAAAGGCATGAACTGGCTTTTTGGAAAGATAGAGAGTCCTTCTGGAAGTACATGAGACTCAGGAAAAATAGGGGAAACAAAGTTGTAAGTTGTGTGAAGAATGAGATTGGGGAAATGATATGGGAGCCCAATGAGTTAAGTGACAGATGGGGCAAATACTTCTGTGAGTTATTAGATCAGGAGAGCAAAAATGATTCTGAGACAGATGCAGATGTCACAATGAGGGATGAAAGCACAGGAGGGATCTCAAGAGAAGAAGTGTGTAAAGCTCTAAAATCTCTTCAGAATGGTAAGGCTCCAGGAGTTGATGGCATAACTGCAGAGATGTTGAAATATGGTGGTGACTCTATAATTGACTGGTTAACTGAAATTTGCCAGTTGTGCTGGGAGTTAGGAATGGTCCCTCGGGATTGGAAGGATGCTATCATTGTTCCCTTGTATAAGGGAAAAGGTGATCAGACTGCATGCAAGAACTATCATGATATCAGCCTACTGAGTGTGCCAGGGAAAGTGTTTGGTAAGGTTGTTATTGAAAAAGTGCGGGGTCTTACATCAGAGAAAGTGTGGGATGTTCAGAGTGGTTTTATGCCTTGTAAAGGCTGCACTAACCAGATTTTTGCATTACGCATGATGATTGAAAAGTATCCGGCTGTTGGGAAGAAAGTTTTTACTGCCTTCATAGATTTAGAGAAAGCTTACGACCGAGTCAATAGGACACTTTTGTGGAAGGTATTGAATGAATATGGTGTTACTGGGAATCTACTTAATAGTGTAAAAGCCATGTATGCTGGTAGTAGAGCTTGTGTACGAGTGAATGGTGTTTTATCAAAATGGTTTTCCATTGGTGCAGGAGTTAGACAAGGTTGTGTAATGACACCATGGCTGTTTAATATATTTATAGACGCATGCATGCGTGAGGCCAAAATAGATAATAGTGGTTTATGTCTTGGTGATATCCGTGTGTGCAGATTGCTGTATGCTGATGACACTGTCCTGTTGGCAGAGAGCAAAAGTGAGTTGCAGAGTATGTTGACTCGGATGCACGAAGTTTGCATGAAATTCAAACTGAGTATAAATAAGGGAAAAACCAAAGTTATGGTGTTTGAGAGAGAAATGGGTAGCACTGAATGTAATGTAAGTATAAATGGCACTATGATTGACCAGGTGAGTAAGTTTCTGTATTTAGGAAGCATGTTTGACAGAGAGAACAATTGTGGAATAACTTTTTTACGGGTCTTAGAGGTTATTTTTCATGAAAGTTGGTTGTCAAATTTTCGAACTAAAGCCTAGTTCGTCATCAGGACTATGTCACTGGAGTAGTTGCTGCCACTCAATTGGAAGAGTCCATCCGCAATTATCATTAATTGTGGTACTTCTTCTTCTTGCTATTTCGATCCCTTCTTCTAGTTTCCTTTTTACTAAGTTTGACTGGTGGGCGATTATTTTCACTGAGTCCCAATTTATGGAGTGTCCACTTGCTTGTATATGTCTGTCTAGCCCTGTTTTGTTCCCAATGTTCCTAATAGCTGCTTGGTGTTCTTTCATTCGGACCTTAATACTTCTCCCTGTTTCTCCAGGGCTAGACAGACATATACAAGCAAGTGGACACTTCATAAATTGGGACTCAGTGAAAATAATCGCCCACCAGTCAAACTTAGTAAAGAGGAAACTAGAAGAAGGGATCGAAATAGCAAGAAGAAGAAGTACCACAATCAACGATAATTGCGGATGGACTCTTCCAATTGAGTGGCAGCAACTACTCCAGTGACATAGTCCTGATGACGAACTAGGCTTTAGTTCGAAAATTTGACAACCAACTTTCATGAAAAATAACCTCTATAAGACCCGTAAAAAAGTTATTCCACAATCACTATGAATAGAGGTGCCATAAATGCATTTACAAAGAGAGAACAAGTTGGATGGTGAAATCAGTAGGTGAGTGAATTCTTCTTTGAAAGTCATAGCTGCTCTGGGAGGTTTTCACAGGAATGATGGATTCTCTAAAGAGTCCCGCATGGCTGTGTATGAAACAGTAATTGTTCCTACTCTGATGTATGGCAGTGAAACCTGGGTACTGCAGAAGAAACATAGGAGTCGTTTGTGTGCTGAAGAAATGCGTTACTTACGCGGGGTTTGTGGCAAGACACGATCTGATTGTGTGAGGAATGAAGATGTATTGCAGTTGTGTGATGTAAAGCAAAATGTTGTTAGCAAGGTGGAGACCAATATGCTTCGGTGGTTTGGCCATGTTGAAAGAATGAGTGATGAAATGCTTACAAAGAAAATATTTTCAGCCCAAGTGGCAGGAAGGAAAGGCAGAGGAAGGCCAAGGAAGACATGGGTGGATCAGATTCAGGAGTGTCTGCATGAGAAAAAGATTATGAGTATGAAGTATAAAAGATCTTGTGTACGGCGTGTAATGAATATCAGTGAAGCACGAGTTGTATGTCAAGATCGCTGTAAATGGCGAAGTTTGATACAACAACAATAAGTAAAAATATCTGGAAGTTTGTATTTCTTTTTGGAGCTAACCTCTGAATCTCAGAGAACAGCTTAGTGATATGTATGTATGTATTAATCGTTTTTTTTTCCCTTGCAAGATTAGTTAATGTGTTTCTGCATGCTTGTATCAAAAAGCATTCAGCTGGTTTCATGATTCCTGTATTTATTTTGCAGGTATTATTCTTATTTTAGCTGGGCAATGTGTTAGTGCTGTGCAAATGATTGTAGAAGAGGTTTTCCTTAAAAGCAGGAACTACGAGCCTTTACAAGTATTTGTGCTTCTGTTTTATTTTATTGTGTCACTTTTAAATGTTGTTTTTTGATATGTATATATACATATACATTTGTATACATACTGTGTTAAAATAGTTTATGCTGAACATCTCTCAATTTTTGAATGTCATGGAAATGTAACTTGTTTTACGTATGTATGTGAAAAAAGTTGCTGTTCTAAATGTGCTTTGATCATTGTTAAATGACATCCACTTGAAAAATTTACTTTCATAACATTATTGCTGGGTTTCTGATTAAAAATGTACTTTTTGGTGAAATTTTAATGGAAAAAAAAAAAAAAAAGGACTTCATGGTGAGATATAATTTTCCATAAGTGTAAAATACTGTGTGAAGTTGTTCCATAAATTGAGGACTACCTATACAGTGGTTGGGTTTAACATGTGCTTATAGAAAAGGATGTAATGAACTATGTTTTTCTTTACTCAATCATATGTAAGAGGATGCATTTTTGAAGAAATTGTGTACGAGACATAAGGAACTTTTTTTATGAAGATGTGAATAAAATATTTCGTGGTCATTTAAAAGAAAACAAAGCAATGCCAAAACTGCACCCAAGAAGGTCTCTGTTCTAAATTTTGTTGCTCTTCATGAAATTCCGTAATATTTCGTATTATTTTTCCTGTATGCCAATGAAGCTGCCAATACTAAGAACTGGTACTTATGTAAGAGAAACTGAACCATGCATTTTTCAAGTGAGATATAATCCTGGTGAATCAAGAGGAAGTTATTTTGTATTTTGATGACAAGCAGCTGTATGTGACAGTAAGCAAAAAGCCTTTGTGCTCAGAGAAACAAAAAAAAAATGCCAAAAATGTTATATGTGTATTAAGCTCATTAGCATTCTAATATTTATTCCATTGTGGTCATGGTTTTTCAGATATGATCAAAATTATGTTGTCAATTTAGGTCTGTTTGAGAATTGCTTGTAATGTTAGGATGTCAGAAAGCACATTAGCTTTGAAGCTTCTAACCAAAAATCTGAATAAGTTGTCATCATAGCACTGCCCAGTTAAAATCTGAAAATAGTAAGAGTGGTATAGCTATAACAGTATGTTAAGGATGAAAGTGATTTTATAGGAAAATGTTAAGTGATTGTGAAGACAGAATTGACAGATATGTGTAATTAAACACATTTACTTGTAATTAAATGTTACTCAAGTTTCTCAGTTTCTCTTCTTATACTATTTGTGAAGTACAAGTGTAGAAATTTCAACTTTAAAGTTCAATACTGCTGCCAGCTCACTAATAATTCTCATTTGCATTTCACATTGATAGTGGTTATTGATGTAAAGATGTTTTGAGCTTGATAAACAATTAAAAATGAATGAAATATGAACAAAAGTGAGAGTAGTTAATGATGAATTTCAGCTGATGTGTTAAGATAATAAATCTTAACACGTGGATGTAATTTGTGGCATCCGTGAGCATATTTTTGTGCAGAGTTTTCATTTATATCATAGATATGAGAATTAAATGGTGTTTTTTTTTTCTCTTATAGCAAAAAAGAAACCATGCTAGTTAGGTAATTAGTTATGTGCTATAAAAATTGCAACTTTTACTTGTCAAAGCATGTTGTTTACCTTGGGAACAGAAGTCACTAACTTGAAACAAATTACTCCATATACCATGCGATAGTTTTAATTAGCATTTTTATGCAAGTTCAAATTATGTGGTTTTCTTTGACTTGGCTGTATGCAAAGACATTAGAGGAGAATTGACTGGCAAAGAGCATGCTACTTCTGGCCAGGGTCCCCCCCCCCCAAAAAAAAAAAAGAAACAACAACAAAAAATGAGGTGGGTTTTTAAAAAGCCCACTTAAAAAAAAAAAACCCACTCCAAAGGAGGTTTTCATTGTTTATTTTTTTAATTTTCAAGCAACAACAATTTCCTAAATTTTTGGACAGCTTTGTCTATAACGGAAAGACTATATCCTCTATATGCTGCAATTCCTTTAAGAAAATCAAGCTCTTTCGGCAAGGAATCCTCAATTGAGCATATATGTATTGCACGATATACAGGGGTTGGACAGAATAATGTGAACACCTAGGAAAAAAGGTTTTACGTACCTAATAGGGTGTGGGACCACCTTTTGGCATTCAAAACCACCTGAATCCTTCTTGGAATGGACGCATACAAATTTTGGGTGGTGGTTAGTGGATGTTACACCATTCTTCATGCAGGAACTGCTTCCAGGTCCTTGAGAGATGCAGGAAGAGGAGGAGGATAACGGGATCTTACTCTGTTCTCCAATACAAATCACAGTGGCTCAGTGATGTTTGAGTTTGGTGATGGGAGGCTAAGGAAGTTGTGAAAGTTCGTCCTCATGTTCCTCAAACCATGATTGAACATTCCGTTTCTCTGTGAATTGGGGCCTTATCATTTTGGTAGATGACATCCCCTGCAGGAAACAATACCTGAGCCATTGGATGGACTTGGTCAGCCAAAATGTTTTCATACGCCCTGCCAGTCATCCGTTCTTTTTAGGTGATCAGGGGACCTGCTGAAAACCACGATATGACCACCCAGAGTACGACAAAACCACCACCATGCTGCACTGTTGGGAGCAGACAATCTGGGTTGTACGCTTCTGATGGTGTTCACGTAAACACGTTCTGCGGTGGGGAATAGTATGAATGTGGATTCTTCCGACCATATTACACACTTCCATGCATCGGTAGTTCATGTTGTATGCTCCTGGCACCACTGCCGTCACTGTTGTGCATTCACCCGGGTTACCAGAGGTATTTTAATAGCAGCTCTGCCATGAATATTTTGTTTATGCAGTTCCCTGCACACTGTTTTTGTTAATACTGGGGGTCTGGAGATGCAGATTGAGCTCCGTGCTAATTTTCGGTCGCTCTTGTGTTTCACAGATGAGGTTTTGCCATGAACACAGTAAGTATGCTGTCATGGCGCTAGACACAGTAGCTCTCGATACCCGCACTACCCTGGCGACTTTTGTCATGGAGGCACCAACTAGCCAGCCACCAACGATTAGCTGTCTTTCGAAGTCCATTAGGTTGCTCATTTTGTTATCATCCTGAAAGAAATTTTGCAGCAAGCCACTTTAAATGCACTTAAACAGGAACTTGAGGCTCTAAACAAAGCTATTACAACCAAAAAGTAGTGGGTACCTTTGTGTATTGCGACGTACACAGTTGCATTAAAAGTCACGTCTCTAAACGTGGTGTTCACATTATTCTGTCCAACCCCTGTATGTATGTGTAGAAAGCACTGACTTTTTGTTTCCATGACTTTTCTTCATGACTTATCAACGGCATGACACCTACTCCATTTCTTTCAAGTGCTTGGAAACAATTCACCAAAATCCATGAATGTCAGAACGTTGATGATGTCACAATGATTTGAATGTTTATGCTCTTTTTGTTCTGATGAAGCCAAGCCAAATGATCAGAAAAACTATAGTTGATCTTAAAATAAAATATTTAATTGTGAATAAACATTGCTTATATATTCTATAATTTCAAACACGGTGTAATCCTTTAATTCCACCAATATTCACTTCACCAAGTTAGTTGACTTTCATAGGGTGATACAATTGCACTATACAGAGAGAGGATCTACTGGGAGGAGGGCAGATACTGAAACGAGGGATATAAGCTCAAGTTTTAAAGCTACAGAAGGTTGTATTATTTCCCACTCACCTGTGTTATGTGTAACATCCCTAACTTTGCTAACCAGAGCCATGAATAATGAAACCTGAGTAAAATAAAAACAACAACAAAAAACTATTTAATCAAATTTTTGAGATAATTCAACAGTTTTGAATGCCCAATTATTTGTTAATGTAAATTCCCGCACAAAAGTTTGCCCTAATTAGTACTGAGAACTTTCAAAATTAAGCTCATAAAATTACATTAAGATATTCCAACAAATTTTAATTTATCTTTATATATATAAGAATCGGGATGTAAGGTCAGGTGATGCGTAACATCACAGCCTCTCCTTGACAAATGTCAACCCCGCCTTCTCGTGGTGCATCCTGTTCCCACTAAAGGGGCTCTGATGACCGCAAATAGCGGTATAACTATACCATCGGGATTAGAGGAAATGCTATCCCACACTCACCAACCCGCTTGGCCAGCGTGGTAAGTTATGGCCAAACCCCTCCAAAATGACTCTACAACTTAAATCTTGGCCCCCAGTCTCCGACAGCTGGAATGTACCTGGCCAAGGCAGCGGCCAGTGCGACATGAAGGCAGAGGGTGCTAAGAATCCCCGGAGGACCGGACTAGGCTGCCATCTGATGCTGACCTTGGCTACATATGATGGACGCTCTCTATCTTCTGATTCAAGGCTTCTTGAATTGGAAGAGGAACTACAAAGGATCAAGTGGGACATCATCGGGCTAAGTGAGGTAAGGAGAAAAGGAGAAGATCTCATTGAACTGAAAAGTGGACATCTCTTCTACTATCGTGGGACAGATACTGGCAGAACTAATGGTGTTGGATTTATAATAAACAAGAAACTGAAGGATAAAGTGGTAGAAGTTGAAAGTTCCTCTGACAGAGCTGCACGACTCGTTATCCAACTATCGAGAAGATACCAGGTTCAGATTATTCAAACTTATGCACCCACCACAAGTCATCCTGAAGAAGAAATTGAAGAATTTTATGAGGAAATTCGTCATCTAAATAATAAAGGTAAGCAGCACTTGAAGATAATTATGGGAGATTTCAATGCAAAAATAGGGCAACAGCAACAGAATGAAACTTCAGTAGGTAAATTCGGTCACGGCAACAGAAACCAGCGTGGAAATACTCTCGTAGAGTTTGCAGAGGCAGAAGGGTTTTTCATCTTGAACTCCTTTTTCAAGAAAAAGCCACACAGGAAATGGACATGGAGACATCCAAATGGGATGACAAGTGAAATTGATTTTATTATGTGTAACAAAAAATTCATCATAGAAGAGTGAAGTGTGCTAAACAAGTTCAACACAGGTAGTGACCATAGATTGGTGAGATGTAAGATGCACCTCAACACTAAACTCGAACGTGGCAAGCTCATAAGACAAACAAAATATATTGACATAACCAACCTTAAAAAACACCATAATACCTTCAAGTTGGAACTGAAGAACAGATTCTCTGCTTTAGAAGGCCTAACATCGGAAGAAGTGGATATTTCTGAAGTTAACAGAAAAGTAACCAAAGCTCTTATGGAAACAGCAACAAAATTAGCTGGGTCTAAGAAGAAGTTGCATGTGAACAAATTATCAGGAAAATCCAAAATGTTGATGCAAAAAAGAAGAGAGATGAGGACAACTAAAGGAGATGTGACTTCCAAAGTGGAATATATAGAGCTATGCAAGACAGTATGAAAAAGTATCACTGAAGATGTAAGGAAATTCAACTGTGAACTAGTGAGAAAAGCAATTGAAAACAACCAAAGCCTAAAGATAGCAAAGGGACATCTCATTAAGGGAAGAAAACAGATTATGGCACTGAGAAAAGAAGATGGTTCTGTAACAAGAAAAAGAGGCGAGAAATTTTGACAAGAGTGAAAGATTTCTACTCCAAATTATATGAAAGGGATGATGCATGTACTCCAGACATCATGAAAGGTACCAGAGTTCTTCCAGTCCTCCCAGCAGAAGTTGCACATGCAATCAAGAACGTGAAGCGGGGAAAAGCTCCAGGAGAAGATGGAATTACTGTAGACATCATACAAGAAGCAAGTGGAGAAATCGAAACAATACTCGCCCAAATTTTCACTCGATGCCTTAATGAAGGGAAGATTCCTGAGGATTGGAACAATGCTACAATGATCCTGCTACATAAAAAAGGTGACATTGAGGATCTCAGGAACTACAGACCTATCAGTGGTTTGTAAAATCTTCACTAAAGTTCTTTCACACCGCTTGAAAGTAACACTAGACATGACTCAACCGAGAGAACAAGCTGGATTCAGGAGTGGCTACAGCACAATAGATCATATCCACGTACTGAGAGAACTAATTGAAAGAGCGAGGGAATATGAACTTCCATTGTGCATGGCTTTCATCGATTATAAACAAACCTTTGATTCGGTGAAACCATCAGCAGTTACAATGGCTCTGAAATCCTGCGGTATTGAAGATGCTTACATTAATATTATTCATAACATCTATGAAAATGCAAGTGCAAAGATTCGGCTGTTTGAAAATACAACACACATAAAAATTGGAAAGGGAGTGAGACAAGGTGACACCATATCTCCGAAGCTCTTTAATGCCACATTGGAAAATGTCTTTCAATCACTGAACTGGGAAAACAAAGGGATAAAGATTAATTGAGATTATCTAACCCACCTTCGTTTTGCTGATGACGTAGTCATTTTTGCAACTACCCCATCAGAGCTGCAGAGTATGATCCAGGAACTTGCTGTAAAGAGTAAAGAAGCGGGATTAAAAATGAGCTTTCAGAAGACAAAAGTGATGTTCAATGCTTTTACAAGAAATGAAGATTTATTGATTGATGGAGAAAAGCTGAAGATAACAGACACGTGCGTTTATCTTGGACAGCGATATCAAGTGAGGGTCACATTGAGGAAGAAATTAATCGGCGTACAAAACTTGCCTGGAGAGGTTTTGGAAGAAACAGCATAATTTTCAAGAGCAATATGCCATTATGTCTTAAAAGAAAAGTGTTTGATCAATGCATCCTTCCAGTGCTTACGTATGGGGCAGAGACATGGACCTTAACTAAAAGAGACATACAAAGGCTGCAGACAACTCAAAGTAGCATGGAGAGGTGCATGTTTGGTGTAACCAGGAGAGATAAGAAGAGGAACTCGTGAATCCGAAAAATGACAAGAGTGGAAGACATCAATGATCATGATTAGAGTTAAATCCCTGAAATGGCAATGGGCTGGGCATACTGCCAGAAGGACAGACCATCGATGGACAGCCGAAATTTTAGATTGGATTCCAAGGGACAGGAAAAGACCCAGAAGAAGACCACATGGGAGATGGGTGGATGAAATTCGAAAGTATGCAGAAGTGACATTGAGGAGACTGGCACAAGACAGACCGTTGTGGAGGAAACTTGGGGAGACCTTCGTCCAGCAGTGGATTGATAATGGTTGACAATGATGATGATGATATAAGAATCAAGTAAGGAAAAAAAAAGGGGAAGTAAGCACTGAAAAACAAATTGCTGGTAAAGTGAAAAGCCAAAATGTGCCTGAGCTGCAGTTTAAGAACAATTAACTGGAATGAAAATTTAAAAAAAAAAAAAAAAAAAAAAAAGGAGCTAAACCACTGAAGAAACTTATTGGAGGAACTTTGTCTTCATGGCATTTAACTTTTTCTATCTGCGTTATATTTTGACAGCCAGAAAGACATGCATGTGTTCTAACACTTGTAACTGTGGTGTTAAGTAGGGAGGGGGTTTCTTCTTGACATACAGCTCCTCATACTGTGTGCCTATTTTATGTTGTCCAAAACACAACTCAAATTGGCATATATACCATGATTGTTTCAGCATTTCATATAAGTAACACCTGTAACTTTCTTATCAGCATAAATTATTGAAGGACCTTGTTAAACTTAAAAAAAAGAAAAAACTGAAAAATCCCAATAAAACCCACCCAGACTGTGTTATTTTAAAAGAACCCAGGGTTTTTTTTAAACCCTGCTTCTGGCATATATTGCATTCTGCCATTGTGGGGAGTGGCTAGTGTGTTGACGTGTTTGCGTGTGGATATTTGAGTTCTAAGTTTTTAAGATTTTGGTATTTTAAAGTGATTGCTTTCAAGATGAAATGATAGATTATTTATTAGTAGCTTACTTACTTTCTTCTTTTTTCATTTCTTTTCTCTGTGTATGCACATTTTTAATTAATTTTCATGTTTCGTTGTTGTCAAGGATTTATTTGCCTTCATTGTAAAAATTCATCTTGTTCAATTTTATCTGGTGCAGATTTTACATTATAATGAATTTTATTTTTGAACTTCACAATTGCAAATAACTCACATTCGTTGAGTGAGTCTGATACTTACGGCAACGTCTTGTGAGTAGATTCATTACAAGCGTACATAAGAAGCCCCTGCAGCCACTACGGATATTGTAAGTTCATATATAGTATGGATATTGTAAGGACCACGCACTCCTAAATTGTTTGGAAAAGTTAAACTACATAAACCAAATTAACCAGTCCGACCTTTAGTGTCTGGCTATACAAACCCAACACGTAACTTGGAAAAATCACTTGCATCCCTCCTCACCCCACTAACTCAACAATCCAGGTATTCAATTCACAGTTCTACCCAATCCCTAGATAGAATACATACTGTTCATTCCGACTTGCCATTCTTAATGGCAAGTCGGAATGAATTCTTAATGTCAAGCCTTGATGTTGTTTCCCTCTTTCCCAACGTCCCTGTGGACACAGCCATAGATTTAATCACCCCACAGCTACATAGCTTGGCCTTACAACCTTCTGAATGCAATGCCATTGTATCAGCCCTCACTCTTATTAAAAACTGTACTTATTTTAAGTTTAATAATATAATTTACCGCCAAGATTATGGTACACCAATGGGATCACCTCTTTCTTTTGTATTGGCCGAGAATGTCTTACAACATGTTGAAAATACTGTACTTACCAATGGACCTTTCCAACCCCTACTTTACACCCGATACGTTGATGATGTTTTATTATTTTGGCAATACTCCCTTCCTGATTTACGTGTCTTTACAGAATCTCTTTGTTCCGTTCTCACTTCGATTACCTTCACCTTAGAAATTGAATCTTCTGATTCCTTGCCTTACCTAAATATACTCTTGAAATGCACCCTAGGGGGCCACATTCATACCTCAGTTTATCGCAAGCCGACGTTTGTTCCAGTGATGATCCCGTATAACTCGTTTACTCCTAACAGTTATAAATCCGGTTCACTTCATTCGCTGAGCCTATACACACTCCTCATCAAACTCTGGTCTCTCACTAGAACTTCAGCACATTTCCACCATGGCCGAGTCGTCCGGATATCCCCACCGATATTTCATTAAAACTCTTTGCAAGTATCAGCGCCATAGCTCCACCACACTCCGAACCCAACGTGAATTGCCTGTCATCAGGTTTGTTGGCTCTATTCCTTACCACCCCACCATAGTATCCATACTCTATAGGACGTGTCATAAGTTCAACTACAGTTTCGACATTTCTTCTGAACACCTTTTCAACTTGGTCAAGTCTGATCGTGACCATGTCTCAATCATGGAAAAATATGGTGTATACTCCGTGCCACTACAATCTGTTGATGACTCTCTCCCTATGACAATCTACATCGGATCAACTTGTCGGTCACTCGGGGTGAGAATCTGCGAACATAAATACAATGTTCGCACCCATTCATCCGCAATGGCCTTAGCCCGGACAGTCAACAAAGGCGATTATTTCCCGCTATAGAATGATGTTGAATTACTGTGCTCGGCCAGAACTAAAACTGCAGTGCTCTTTTTGGAGAGTTTATATATTTATGATTTTGCCGAACAATGTTGTAATGAAGAAACCCCGCAAATCATACCTGCTCCCTGGAGGTGTTCCTGTTGGAGAATCCCACTTCTACTGTAAATATGTTTTGATTTCTTTCTTACTGCCATTTGTATTTCTTTTCATGCATTTGTACATATTTTCATTTGTTACCTTCTGTATAAAGCATACCCGACTTTGTAGTATGGCGCATGCGTTGTATCTTGCTAATGCACAGAGGTGCGTATATAAGCCAGCGTGCCCCGTGTGAGTTTTCTTGTTGTGCCTGAGGATGGGTCTGTAAAAGACAGACCCGAAAGATCTCGTACATTGTTTTAATCATTTTAACCTTTTAAACAAGTTTTAATTTTCATAAGCGAAGATGTTTTCACTGCTTGCGATGATTCGACCTGGTTTATTTTGTGTTGAAATGGGATATGTCTTATTTTTCGTGCCTGAGACAGCAATATGGTCTACCGGTAAAACATATATAGTTCATTATTTCTTGATTTTAATCACTGATACTGTGCCCCATACGTATCTAACATCATTTAATAATCTCCTGATTGCAGAACTTACGTAATGTGTGAAACAGTAATGACTGACATTTAATGTCAAATAAGTTACATTATCGTGGCCACGTAGAAATATGTTGATCACAAATTGGCAAACTTTGAACAACGATATATCCTATATTACACATTTTCTAAAACTTCAAAGTTAAAAAACTGTAACCCATAATTATTTACAACTGCACACCGTTAATTAATTGAAACAAACCAAACCTGACACAACAAATACCATTATCCTTAATAATTTTGGACCTCTCCCCACACAGCAACAACCGTACTTTCCTAGTACTTTCAGCCTCTGGCCAGGCCATTATCAAGGAGTGGACGTAATATACTACATTATTTGCAGAAGTTATTATGACAGATATTGAAGCCAAAGTGATAAATAACCTGAATGAACCATCATTAATATACTGTAAATATGTTGATATTTTCATCTTATCAAAATTGAATTCCACAGAACTAGAAGACATAGCTAAAAAAATTAAAGAAGAGTATTCATCCATTGAAGTGGCAATTGAATTTGAACAGCAGGATACCTTGGCTTATCTTGATGTACAGATTATAAAATGACCTAACACATTATATTATACTGTTTGTAGAAAATCGTCATATGTATCTGTGATCATACCATATGATTCTTATCATCCATATGTTCATAAATGTAACAGCATTAAGACTTTAATTAAAAGAGCTTTTACACACACGTCAAATATGCAATATAAAAATGATGAATTGAAATATTGGGTTGTCTGAAAAGTCATGACATATTTTGGCACCTGATGGCGGTTGGGCGGTTTTGGAAGTACTAAAGGCATGCACAGCTCTGTTATCGCTATGGCATTCGACAGGTGCCAGCTCTAGCTGCAGTCTAAAAGGAATAGTGAGCGATTTGGTTGATTTGCAGAGATTTGACATCAAGTTGAAGATGGAAGACCAAACTGTGCATTTTCGCCATATTTTACTGTTTTACTTCCGTAAAGGGAAGAACGTGTGTCAAGCCTGTGAAAAGTTGTGTAAAGTGTACAGTGATAATGCTCAACAAGAACGTCAGTGCCAGCGGTGGTTCGCCAAAATTCCGTGCTGGTGATTTTGACCTCAACGATGCTCCTCGGTCCAGGAGGCCAACCGAGGTTGATGATGACCAAATCAAGGCATTGATCGAGTCAAACCCACGTTACATGACATGAGAGATTACAGACACATTGCACATTCATCATTCAAGCGTTCATGACCACCTGAAGAAGCTGGGATACATAAGCAAGCTCGATGTGTGGGATCCTCATGAACTCAAAAGAAGCTTAATTGACGGCTCGTATAAACATCTGCGATATGCTCATTAAACGTGAGAAAAACGATCCTTTTTAAAGTGACTGATAACTGGTGACGAAAAGCGGATTGTTTTCAACAATGGGCTGCGCAGGCAGTCTTGGTCCTGACGTGCTGCTTCGCCTCAAACGACATCCAAAGCAGACATTCATCAGAGGAAGGTTCTGGTCTAAGTGTGGTGGGATTTTAAAGGTGTCGTGTTTTTCGAGCTCCTACCATGGAACCAAACAATCAATTTGAATGTGTACTGTCGGCAATTGGACAGTTTGAATGAATCCATCATCCAGAAACATCCAGAGCTCATTCATCATAAAGGTGTTGTGTTCCATCACGACAACGCGAGACCACACACAAGTTTGATCACCCGCCAAAAATTATTGGAGCTTGGGTGGGATATGTTGCCACACCCAGCATACTCGCCTGACCTTGCGCCATCAGACTTCTACTTGTTTTGCTCTCTTCAACAGTCCTTGTGTGGTATAATGTTCAATTCAGATGAAGCTGTAAATCAGCATCATGTACAGTTTTTTGCCATGAAAGACAGGTTCTTCTATGAACGAGGTATTCTGCAGCTCACTGAAAAATGGCAAAAAGTTATCGAACAAAATGGGCATTATATCATTGATTGATCTTTGTTCTTTCTATCAATAAATGACCTTTGCAAAACATGGCTAAAATACGTCATGACTTTTCCGAAAACCCAATATATTACAGATATAGCAAAAAACTATGGATATCCCAGTAAAAAAGTAAAAAAATGGATTAATGAAGTACAGAACAATTGTATTAATTCTTCAAACATAAGAAGAAATAATAATAAGCAGATTAAATATATTGGATCATTTCCGTCCACAAAAGGAATTTTGGCTGAAATTAATAAGTTGTGTAATAAGTATAATTTACAATTGGGCAATAAAGTGCACACCATTAAAAATATTGTACTCAATACGAAAGAAAATGAGAACTGCTTAGATAGAGCTGGAGTTTATAAAATTCCTATAAGTAAGTCCCGCAGTATCATATATCATCATTATCATCATTGTCAACCATTATCAATCCACTGCTGGACGAAGGTCTCCCCAAGTTTCTTCCATAACAGTCTGTCTTGTGCCAGTCTTCTCTATGTTACTCCCGCATACTTTTGAATTTCATCCACCCATCTCACATGTGGTCTTCTTCTCTGGGTCTTTTCCTGTCCCTTGGAATCCAATCTAAAATTTCAGCTGTCCATCGATGGTCTGTCCTTCTGGCAATATGTCCAGCCCATTGCCATTTCAGGGATTTTACTTTGATCATGATGTCTTCCACTCTTGTCATTTTTCTGATCCACTAGTTCCTCTTCTTGTCTCTCCTGGTTACACCAAGCATGCACCTCTCCATGCTTCTTTGAGTTGTCTGCAGTCTTTGTATGTCTCTTTTAGTTAAGGTCCACTTCTCTGCACCATATGTAAGCACTGAAAGGATGCATTGATCAAACACTTTTCTTTTAAGACATAATGGTTTATTGTTCTTGAAAATTATACTGTTTCTTCCAAAAGCTCTCCAGGCAAGTTTTATACGCCGATTAATTTCTTCATCAATGTGACCCTCACTTGATATCTGCTGTCCAAGATAAATGTATTTATTGGTTATCTCCAGCTTTTCCCTATCAATCGGTAAATCTTCATTTCTTGTAAAAGCATTGTACATCACTTTTGTCTTCTGAAAGTTCAATTTTAATCCCACTTTTTTACTCTTGTCAGCAAGTTCCTGGATCATACTCTGCAGCTCTGATGGAAGTACTAAAAATAAACAAAAACATCGTTTACAACAGCATCTAAGGAATTGGCAAAAAAAAAAAAAAAAAAAAAGAAGCAAAAACTGCGTTGGTCCAGTACTGTATCGAACAGAAACAATACCCAAAGTTTGAAGAAATAAAAATTATTAAGAACTGTCGTACTGAAAGGCATTTAAGACTAGCAGAGACAGTATTGATTGAAAAAAACAGACACAGGTTGTGCAACTTTAACAATCCTAATAATTTAAACACATATTGAAGGATTTGATCAGAATGGAGAGCCACAGAGAACAGAGGGGGGGGGTGATGTAATGTAATATTTTAAAAAAATATGATAGATTACAAGAAGATTAATTTCAAAAGATTAACTACAACCAGCTATCGAACAGATATTGCAAGTACGAAATGAAAAATAATACTGTAGGGTCAGCTAATAGATGGCGCCACTGTGCCTGAGCGGTGATAAGACGATGCCACGCGAGAGCTAGAACATTCGCTGCATTAGAGGGCGGGGACAGAAGATCATCTGTTACGTCCACTCCATGATAATGGCCTGGGCAGAGGCTGAAAGTACTAGGAAAGTATGGTTGTTGCTGTGTGGGGAGAAGTCTGAAATTATTAAGGATAATGGTATTTGTTGTGTCAGGTTTGGTTTGTTTCAATTAATTGACAATGTGCAGTTGTAAATAATTATGGGTTACAGTTTTTTAACTTTGAAGTTTTAGGAAATGTGTAATATATGTAGGTTTTGTAGATTGGAGTTTTTAATTAGATATTGGTGTTTTAGGGAGTTGAATTTGTGTAATCATAGTTAATTATTTTGAATCGGCATTTAGTTATTGTGACCCCCCCCCCCAAAAAAAAAACGAAGTTTGTGTGAGTTGAAAAAGATGTGTGTTTTGGGCCTTGAACCACGATGTGACTAATGAGAATTACATGTTGGAAACGGCAGGATAGAAAAACCTCCTAAATAATATTTGGGATAAAGGTGAGTAACCTTAAAATGTAGATTATGTCTAAATAGCACATTAATAATTAAGCAGCTAAATGATATTTTGACATTTGCAATGCTGTATGAATATATGATATCACATAGTCTTCCTCCCTAGAAAAAATAACACAGGTAGGCTCAGTTCTGATTGAGCCGTCAGTTTGGAACATGAGACTACGACTTGCAGATCGGAGAGTTGAAATGAGCTGGTCGAGTATGGTTTTAAAGCATTTATTTAATTTGTTATAGCCAACACAGGTCTATTTTGTGAAAAGTAGCTTACATAATTTTTACATTGCGAACACAAACAATCGATACACGAATTACCCAACATGGTTCTCTGTCTTCTTGGGCTTCTTATATTCCTCATGACTTGCTATTGCCTCTCATTTTAATCTTCTCCACTTTTGCTTGCATTCATTCTGCGAATTCTGTGGCATTGTCGAAAATGTTAACCCATTCACACGAAAACCATTAACATTTTTTTTTTAGTTTAAACCACTGCAATTTATTCTTCATATATTTGAATAGATCTCGTCGAGAGCTTTAAAATGATACCACGCACAGCCGTGTTGCTCTCATAGTTGCCAAGATAGACTGAGTCAAACTCAGCGGCAATCCCAGAAATACTGCAACATCTCCCCCGCGCACAGGGAGAAAGGGGAGCATCGCGTGCATGGTCTATTGCACAGTACACAAATTGGATTCCATGCTGTTTACAAATATGCTAACACGATTTGTGTGAGTCACGTGTTTTTAACGCTATAATGATTTCAATTGGGACTTATTTTTGTCACAGGCAGTCGGTCGTAAGTCACCACATACTATCCGCGGAGTTAGACGTAGTCCTACATCAAATTTTAAAATTGCATAACCCAGAAATTCAGTTTTTAAGTCCTGCTCTAGAATGATGCAGTTTTCAAGTGTCGGTATGTGTAATCAATATAATCAGTACTGATTCTTAAGCAAACTTCAAGTTTTTGTGCTGCCTTGTGGCAGAACAGCATTTCTTTTTAATTTTGCTCTTAGCCTTTAAGACTTACTGTCAGCATTTACTAGACTTGTATTGCTGAAAAGACAAACTCTATGCATGCTTACATCTGGAGTGTATTTACTCATTGACATATTGGTGAGTCTATCATGTGTTATCTCCGAGTGCTGTAAAGTCCACATAGTGATATATTTCACACACTAGCCATAATTTTCCAAACATTATATCAAATAAAGAAAGGTGGGGGTGGGGGGACTTGCTATCATATGAAGGCGACTTATATACAATTGTAACAGATTTACATGAGTATATATTATTCAACGTTTTACTAATTGACAAAATTTACAACAGTAATTACAGGACGAAGGATGTAGTTTACTCACATTTTGTCAATTAATAAAATGTTGAATAATATATACTGGTGTAAATCTGTAACAATTATATATGTCACCTTCATATGATAGCAAGTCCCCCTCCCCGTCTTTAATATTATATAATGTTTGGAAAATTATGGCCAGTGTGTAGAATATATCGCTATGTGGACTTTACAGCACTCAGAGATAATGCGGGATAGACTCGCCCGTATGCCAATGAGTAAATGCACTCCAGATGTAAACGTGCATAGAGTATGTCTTTTCAGCAATACAGTCTAGTAAATGCTGACAGTAAGTGTACATTGCGACATGTTCTTCAACAGTGACATTTGAACATGTCACGATGTGTACTTAGTTTTAGCCTTTAAGGTTTGAGCTTATTTTCAAGTTCAAAATATTGATTTAAATTTAAAGTAGGTCCACTTATAAATATCTGAAAATTCTCATTCCCAACTTTGTAGTTATGTATAAAAAATTATCAGGGAAATTAAATAATTAAGGGATGACCAAAAGTTTTATATAATGGCCACAAATAGCTACATAGCATTAAAAATTAAAATTTGGGACTGAGATATGTAATACAAAAAGGAATTAATGTGATATGGTAAACATGAGCTGATGTGAGATATATCACATGTCATTTTTATGTAACTGTATTGCATTCATTGCAAAAGATCTAACTGAACTCCTCTTTCTTTAGTGCATAGTTATATTTTGTGGAATTGATACTTCTGCAAAACACATGGGCTTTCCTATCATTATTTTGAGTGCTGGGAAAACTACTTTTGAAAAGTAGTTCGCTACAAATAAAACTACTTTTTCTAAAAAGTAGTTCGCTACAAATAAAACTACTTTTTCTAAAAAGTAGTTTTGCTACAACTACATCTTATAAAAGAAGAAAGAAGTGGACATATTTTAAGAACGGTGTTGTCACTGCTGCTGAAGAGGTCTGTGGTACCGCAACAGTGGGCAACTTTAAAGGTGATGTTTGGTGGAACAGTGAGATTAAAGAAGCAGTAAAGAGAAAGAAGGAAGCATACGTAG
Organism: Macrothele yani; assembly: GCA_039090855.1. NCBI lineage: Eukaryota > Metazoa > Arthropoda > Arachnida > Araneae > Macrothelidae > Macrothele > Macrothele yani. The sequence continues at coordinate 7,643,366 of CM077022.1, read as the reverse complement.
GGATGTTGCGAGGTAGAGTTTCTGAGGATGAATATCGCTGTAAGAAGTGTGAGGCAGCAAAGCTGGTTCACCAGAATAAGGCAAAAGATAGGAAGGGAAAGAAGGAAAGGCACGATTTGGCTTTTTGGAAGGACAGAAAAACATTCTGGAAGTACATAAGACATAGGAAAAAGAGGGGAAATAAAATTCTAAGTTGTGTAAAGAATAGGGTCAGAGAAATACTTCTGTGATTTATTAGATCAGGAAAGCAAAAGTGATTCTGAGGCAGAAGTAGATGATGTCATAGTCATACCTGCCAGGTTTTACAATTTACCCTTAAAATTTATGGAAATGTGACCTGTTTTATGGGCAAAATGTTCATTTTATGGAATTGGTGATTCTTTGAGATTTATTTTTCTTTTTTTGATGATTTTGTATTAAAACTTTTTTTTATTTAACTTAATCCATTCAAAGTAAAATTCCGATGTAAGTTATGAATAACTTTTCAGTTACATGTGTTTATGTGGAAACATTTGCCGCAGTTTTCCCATGTGTTAGGTTTTGAATTGTTTCAAACACTAAAACTTGTGTCGTACATGAACTGATAAAGATACCAACCAGCTGGGCTTGGCGCTCTCTCTCTCTCTCTCTCTCTCTCTCTCTCTCTCTCTCTGTCTCTCTCTCTCTCTCTCTCTCTCTCTCTCTCTCTCTCTCACACACACACACACACACACACACACACACACACACTGCATTGTTCGTCCTCCCCGGGTCACAACTTCTCAGTAGGCCAAAGTGGGGTATGTCTTGCATTGATTGGAACACGTGTCTTCACTACTCCCAGTTCAAAATGCGATCTTAAAATGTAGTTATCGTAGGAAAAAAATTCAAACTGATTTTAAATCTGTGAAATTTTTAAACCCAGATTAATGTCCAACATGACGAAATTAAGCAAAAGCTGCCAGTTTTGGGAAATTAAAAATGCATTGGGGGTATGGTTTCATAACTTCTTCTCTGGCAATAAATTTGACCTAACAAAAAATGCTACTGTAAGAGGAAGTTAAAAAAAAAAAACAAAGTCCAAGGTTCATTCGAGCCAGTGTTTCTCCAGCAATGATTGATTTTGCTCATCCGTTAGTAAGTTTTCTACGCTTCCCAACTGTGCTTTGTTCGTCTCTCGATAATGTGCATAAAAATGTCTTGGCTTGATTCAACCAAATTAATATGTTACGATACTATTTTTTCCTCTGCAAATTGCATCTCTTTAAGTTGCTACTGTTTTACTATAACAGTTTTACTTGCATTTTTTTCAAACTTTCTGTGATGCGTATTCTGCGGACTTCCTGTGTTTTGCAAAATCTTCAAGAAATGAAAAATATGCATTTTGCACTATGTGTCGATGTAATTTCAGCATTCCGCATTGTGAAAGGAATGATATGACTAATCATATTTCTAGTGCCAAGCATAAATCTAATGTTGTCTGGCTGGGAAAAAAAATACGAAATTAACTTCCTTTGTTAAAAGTTATAATGAACTGGATGCGATTCATGCAAAGTGTTTATTCACTTCATTTTTAGTTGAGCATAATTTACCAATTAGTGTCCCTCAGTCACTCATTTATTTCATTTTTTATTTGACTGTCTCATTGTCCGTCTCTCCGTAAGATAATCCTAGCATAAAAATGGTTCATTTTTTAAAACATTTTAGTTTGTTCTGTGACGGCGTGGGATACGATCCTATTGAATTTGGGGGTCAAAGGGTGGAACATCCTTCCCTTTAGGTGCAAACCTCCATAAAAATAAATTTTTATCTCTTTATGGATCATAATGATAGCATGAAAAATTACGTATAGATTCTATTTTAATCGAAATAAACGTGCCGATAAATTCAAACATCTGTAGTCATATCAATTAAAAGTTGATACTGGATTTAGGTAACATATCATGCTCGGTACATTTAATCAATATGTGCGAAAAGCAATTTCGTTGAATATAATGATTAATAATTTCATCGAATATATCGATTACTTTTTTTTTACGGATTTCGGTTTCTGAAAGTTGGCAGGTATGCATAGTGAGAGATGGAAGCATTGGTGGGATCTCAAGATAGGTTTGTAAAGCTCTAAAATCTTTTCAGAATAGTAAAGCTTCAGAAGTAGATGGCATAACTGCTAAGATGCTAAAATATGACAGTGATTTTGTGATTGACTAGTTAACTGAAATTTACCAGTTACGTTGGGAGTTAGGAATAGTCCCTCAGGATTTGAGGGATGCTATCATTGTTCTCTTCTACTAAAGAAAAGATAATCAAACTGAATGCAAGAACTATCATGGTATCAGTTTGCTGAGTGTGCCTGGAAAAGTGTTTGGGAAGGTCATTATTGATAAGGTACAAGGTTGTACAGCAGATAAAGTGTGGGATGTACAGAGTAGTTTTATGCCTGGTAAGGGCTGCACTAATCAAATTTGTATGTTATGCATGATGATTGAAAAGTATCTGTCTGTTGGAAAAAAGTGTTTGCTGCCATCACAGATTTAGAGAAAGCTTATGACAAAGTAAATAGGACTCTGCTGTGGAAGATACTGAATAAATATGGTATTACTGGGAATCTACTTAATGGTGTGAAAGCCATGGCAGGTAGAGCATGTATACAGGTGATTGGTGTTTTATCAACATGGTTTTCTATTGGTGCAGGAGTCAGACAGTGTTGTGTAATGCCACCATTGCTGTTTAATATATTTATGGATGCATGCATGCATGATGCCAAGATGGACAATACTGGTTTATGTCTTGGTAATATCTGTGTGTGCAGATTGCTGCATGGTGATGACAGAGTCCTGTTGGCAGAGGGCAAAAGTGAGTTGCAGAATATGTTGTCCCGGATGTACGAAGTTTGCATGAAATTCAAACTGAGTATAAATAAGGGAAAAACCAAAGTTATGGTTTACTAGTAAGGAACTGTTAGTACTGAATGCAAGATAAATCTTAATGGCACAGAGATTGATCAGGTAAATGAGTATGTATATTTAGGAAGTATGTTTGACAAAGAGAACAAATTAGGTGATGAAATTAATAGGTGAGTGAATTCCTCATTGAAAGTCATAGCTGCCTTAGGAGGATTTCACAGGAATGATGGGTTCTCAAGGAAGTCCCGAATGGTTGTGCATGAAAGTGTAATTGTTCCTGCTCTAGTGTATGGCACTAAAACCTGGGTACTGCAGAAAAGACATAGGAGTTGTTTGTGTGTGTTACTTACGGAGGGTTTGTGGTAAGACATGCTCTGATCGTATGAGAAATAAAGATGTGTTGCAGATGTGTAATGTGAGGCAACATGTTGTTAGTAAGGTGGAAACTAGTATTCTTAGGTTGTTTGACCATGTTAAAAGAATGAGTGATGAGGTGCTGACTAAAATAATTTTTTCCGCCCCAGTGGCAGGAAAGAAACATAGAGGAAGGCCAAGGAAATCGAGGGAGGACCAGATTCAGGTCTGCTTGAGAAAAAGATTATGAGTATGCAGTACAAAAGGTCTCGTGTGCAGCATGTGATGGATGTTAATGAAGCTCAAGCTATGTGCCGATATCATTGTGAATGGAGACATTTGATACACCAACAGTAAGTAATTTCTAGTTCTATCAGTTAATTGTTTACTTGGCAGATAGTCTTTCTTTGAGGAACTAACCTGTGAATTTCAGAGAAAAGCTTAATGATATGTACAGGGTGAGTCAAAATTCGCAGGACACCCATGTATTTCAGAAACGGGGGGGGTGTTCTGAATATCCCAGCAAAGAATCGGTGTGGGGACCTATCTTTTAGGCTACTTTCGGAACATGGCCGCTATCTTGAAATCCGCCATATTAGATCAAGGTCAAATTTTTAAAATGGTAAGGAAGTCATGTTGCATATCAAACAAGACCAGAATTTTTTCAGAAATTGATTTCCACAATCAGATTTGACATGTGTTGTGGTTCACAAGTTATCAGCACAGAAAGTTGAAATAACCTTTGTTTGTTTGCAGGTAACTAAAGATGACACTGGCGAAAGAGGAAAGGATTGAGGTGATCCTAATGTCTGGGGAAGGCAGCTGCTGTATCATAGCTGCAGATTTCAACAACTGACACCCAAAAAGACTACCAACAGCAGTGTCACATACCTGCTTTCCAAATTCCATTTTCATCGGCAATAACCTAAATGCTCAGTGCTACCTGGAAATGCTACAGGAAACAGTGTTCCCTTCTGAATGAAGATGGTAGTTTCCCCTGTTATTTCCAACACGATAGGACTCCACCACACTACGGAGCAACTGTTCATCAATGGTTAGATGTTCAATTGCCTGGTCATTAGATTGGCCGGCGTGGTCCTGTGGAATGGCCACCCAGATCCCCCGACCTCACACCACTCGACTTTTATCTGTGGGGTCATTTGAAACACTTGGTGTATGCTGAGAAAATCCGCGACAAACACCACCTTCAGCAACCCATCCTTAAGGCCAGTAACCGCATTTCTCCCAATATTCTCGTGCGGGTGCATAATGACTGAATCAAGCAACTTCAACTCGGTGTTCAGCAACAGGGACAACACACTGAACACATCCAATAGCTGAGCATCACAGGGTACTTTAGGGGTTATTATTTCAACTTTTTTGATAACTTGTGAACCACAACACATATGTCAATTATGATTACGGCAATTAATTTGAGAAAATTCTGGTCTTGTTAGATATGCAACATGACCCCCTTACCATTTGAAAAATTTGGCCTTGATCCAATATGGCGGATTTCAAGATGGTGGCCATGTTCCGGAAATAGCCTAAAAGATAGGTCCTCCTCACCAATTTTTTGCTGGGGTATTCAGATATTTCATTTTCCCTCCTGTTTGTGAAATGCAAGGGTGTCCTGCGACTTTTGACTCACCCGGTATGTATACCAGCATATATCTTATAAAAGTAGTTTCACTACAACTGCTTTTTAAGATTACTTGAAAAACTTTGTGCATATAAAGACACCCATATGAATGCATTGCAAGTCGGGGAGTTTTCATATGCTGGTTATAGTAAATAACTGGAGGTATGGTACTGTGAGTAAATATGTTTCAAAGGAAATATTGGATGTGTGCAAAAGTTCTACTCATTTTTGTAATAGATGCGAATTGCAATTGGAGTAGTTATGTCACAGATGACGCTGCGATGCCAAATTTTCGGCCAATAAAGCGTGGAGCAGTAGAGCATTTAGAGGCACTAGGTTTGTCCGAGTAAGTCATTCGTAACAGAAATCATGGGCAGTGTAACATGGCATGTGATAAGGAGCACATTAGACATTGTTTACTGTACGAGTTCGATAAAGGCTGTACTGCAGCCATGGCTTGCCACAACATCTGTCAAGTGTATGGGGAGGATGCAGTTGATGAAAACACATGTCGCCGTTGGTTTAAAAAATTCCAGGATGGAGACAGAAGCTGTAAAGATCAACCACTTCCTGGACATCCATCCTTTTTTTCTGACGAGGATGTGAACCAAACCATAACAAATGACACACATCCAACCATTCAGGAATTAGCTGAAATGTTGTCGATACACAGAACAACAGTTGAAAGACGGATGCATGCACTTGGGTTCATCACCAAGTTCGATAACTCGGTTCCGCACTAGCTTTCTGCAAAGCAGCGAGAGGAGATAATCCGCACCTGTGTTTCCTTGCTTTCTCGTAACAGAAATGAACCGTTTTTGGGATGAATTGTAATGGGTGATGAGAAATAGGTACTGTACCGTAATGTAAAGTGTTGACGGACTGTGTGCCAAGGTGCGGAGCCTGCTCCATCAACCACAAAAGGAGGACTGCATCCCAAAAGGTTTTCTTGAGTGTTTGGTGGGATGTCCAGGGAGTAATCCACTGGGAGGTGTTGGCACCTAACCGAGCGATAAATGCTGACCTCTACTGCCAACAGTTAGACAGATTACAAGAGCAACTGACATCGAAGCGGCCAGCACTCGTCAATCACGAAGGCGTGATCCTTCATCATAACGCCAGACCTCATGCTGCTTTAATCACTTGGCAAAAATTACTGGACTTTGGTTGGAAAGTGTTACCTCACCCAGTGTATTCCCCTGACCTGGCACCTACAGACTACCACCTTTTTTGATCGCTACAGAACTCCTTCGCTCACCAAACCTTCGATGATGTTGACAATGGGAAAATGTCATTACATGACATTTTACTCTAAAACAGAGGAGTTTTTCCGACGTGGGATTCACCTACTCATAGACAGGTGGCAAAAGTTCATACAGAATTATGGCAATTTTGTGAAATCCGATGTACGTTATTGTTTGTGTTCTCCTTCTTTCTTTGTAGCCTACAAAAAGAGGTAGAACTTATGATCACACCCAGTACATAAAATTTTATTAAAATATATAAAATTAAAGTTTTGCATTTTAACTTAAAGATAATCTGTCACAATTGGTACCCTCAGTGTGGCCTGGTGTATCCTTCTTCCAGTCAGATTTTAGTATAATAAAAATGTCGATGCTCATAATTCAGCATTCTTAACAGGCAGCTGGTAAACTGCCCCATAGAAAAACTGTCACGCAGGAAAAGTGCCTCATATCCTTTAGCAACTTGAGAAACTGCCACACACTGGAAAACTGCCCCACAGGAAAACTGCTCCCGTGGGGCAGTTTCTCAAGTGTGCAAATCTAAGGGGATTTGCACAAATTGCTTTTCCTGTGAGGAACACTTGAATGTGTGACAGTTTTCCAGTGGGGAAGTTTTCTAAGTCTCCGAATGATGTATGGCAGTTTTCCATGGTTTCCAACGATGGGAAGGAGTTCTTTTGTTTGTCCGAATTTTCAGGCTGGTTCATACAAATCACCAAGGCCTCGTGCCTTTTCGATAGGCTTTATGCTACAGTTTTAATATTTGCTATGTGCACATATGTAATAAAATCTAATAAAAGGAACACAACAGATCAATCCTGAGGAGCACCGTGGCCTCAGGCCTTTTTAATAAACTTCAGGTTATGATTTTAATATATGATGTATATGAAAAGCTAATGAAAACTAATGAAAAGAATACAATACTTTAGTCCTTCAGTGTTCGCAAGGCACTTGGGCAGGCAGCCACTTTGACAGATTTTATGTTGCAGTTTTAATATTTGATATGAATATATGAGAAGGGAGGGGGGGTATGAACTCATCTTCCATGATCAAGTAGGGAGTAGGGTGGACCACTGCCTACTGCAACCCATTGGTCTGGAGGTGCTTACATAGCACCTAGGCTGAGGCCTTTTTTCAGTAGATTTTATGTTTTAAAAATTATATGCATATCCTATAGATAACGAAGGACAATATAACCACACATATTGGTCTTGACAAGCTTAAAGAAGTGTGTAGACATCTGGCCTATTTTAGTAGATTTTAAATTAAAAGTTTAATTTTCTTTATGCATCTGTGTCATAGATGATAAAAGTAAATAAAAAGTAGCATGCAATCAACACACTGGTCTGGATATGCTTATGAAGCACCTAGGCCGCAGGCCTTCTTTAGTAGTTTTTATGTTACAAGATTAATATTTTTATGCATATGTAATCAATGTGTTGGTCCCAAGTTGCTCATGAAGAAAAATGGTATGGATCATCACTCTTATATGCCTGTCAAAAAAGAAAGAAAAAAAAATGAAAAGAAAAGAAAGGAAAAAAGATTTGGCCTATTGATGCGTTGATATTGTACCTGTGCCTGGGCAAATAGATAAACAGGATAAAAAAAATCATACTTGTTGTATGCCATCTATCCATGTGGGAAATGGATGGATGAAATTTTAAAGCATGCTGTAGATACATGGAAGAGATTGGCTCAGGACAGACAGAGAGTTATGCAGGGGACTTGGTGAAACCTTCATCCAGCAGTCGACCGAAAATGGTTGATGTTGATTACAAACATAATGCATGCTTTTCTTTCATCAACCTGTTTTGTTTTGTTTTTTTTGTACTTTTCAGAATGTTACCGAAAACTGGACTTTCAATTAAATGAATTTCCTAAGTCTAAAGTTGGGCTTTATACCGATGAAGTGTTCATGAAGGAAACATCAGGAGCAGAAACACTTGGTAACACTACATTTCAGTTTGAGATCTATAAGGGGTTTGCAAAAGTATCCACCGTTTTAAGGAGAAAGGAAACTGAAACAATCAGGAAACCAGTACACATTTATTCAACGAAATATTGGCCGTTAGCATCAATGACCTTTTGCCATTTTGAAGGCAACAAATGAATGCCCCTGTGATAGAAGGACTTGGATTTTGAGCTGAAGAACGCAGTGAAAAAAATTTCTAACTCTGGAACTGTGGTGAGCCGCTGTTGGGCTAGGGCATGTTGTGTAGAGTGAAACAGATGAAAGTCTGAGGGTGCATTGTCTGGGCAGTAAGCTGGGTGTGGTAAAACTTCCCAGTGTAACTGTTCAAGGGTTGCTTTCGTGGTAGCACCAACATGTGGTCTGGCATTATCGTGTAACAGGATGACTGGGTGGCATCCTTTACCTGTCCATGGATGTTTTTGCTCAATTGAGGCATTCAGTTTCATCAACTGATCGCTATATTATTGTGCAGTGATTGTTTCACCGGGTTTCAACAGTTCGAAGTACAGCACTCCATGCATATCCTACCACATACACAACAGCACCCTTTTCCTGTGGATATCCTGTTTTGCAGTGGATGTTGATGGCTGGCGTGGGTCGAACCAGTATCGCGTGCGTACAGGGTTGTCTCAATAGACCCATTTTCATCTTCGGTGACAACCTTTCGCAAGAAATTCTTCCCTGAAACCTCTTCAGCTACGACATACAGATGCCTAATTGTTGACCAGTATTACGCTCCATTAAAGTATGCGGAACCCACTTACCAATCTTCTGGATCTTCCCCAAGGCCTGTAGATGCCTTACCACCATCGATTGAGCCACTTTCAAATGTTTCGTCAGTTATGTGGTCAATTGTGTGGCATCTTCTGGCAACAGTAATTTCAGCTCCTCGTCTGCGAGTTCCTTCAGTCTACCTGCACATGGCTTGTTTTCCAAGCTTAGATCACCTTTCTTAAACCTGGGAAACCATTCTCGACATGTCCACTCACCCATAACCGTTTCACCATACACCTGACATATTGAACCATATGCTTCACTTGCACTTTTCCCTAAATGAAACATGAATAACAAACAGTGCTGCAAATGAACTTTATCGACCACCGTGCTTGGCTTCATGTATGACCTGACAGCATGGGTCGCCGGCCAGTTAGACCCCTACAGCGCACGCTAGCGAGGGCGGCGGAAACTTTTGCATACCCCTAATAAGTCTGTGCAATCATAGTCACATCACAAACTGCCAATAAAAATTATTTAATTAGATACAAAGAATCGTGTTATGAAATGAAATAACATCAGCTGTGGTAAATGATGTATCAGTGCATCGTGAATGCTGCAATAGTTAATTAGGAACATATAGGCTCCATTAGAAGCATATAATGAATTCTCAAATGGGTTTTTAAGTAAATTACTGAACAAAAGAAATAAAAAGAAAAGCTCATTCATGCATGAATAATTAAATAAATAAATGGATTAATAATGTGTATTACACACACAGACCATAAATATTAAAAAAGAATTGTGAATACTGACTTGGAGATAAAGGTTTTTTAAGTTTGATGTGGATGATTTTGAAGCTGAAATGTTTTTTTCTCCCTTTACCAGAAGTATGCATAGTAATAAAAATTCCTTTTGGAATTTTGCTTTTTAATTTAGAACAGTTATTGGAAACTTCCCAAAGAAGTTCTGTTTCAACATTCATTCTTAGCTAATAAATCATGAAATATGAAACTAGGAGGTAATTTGAGCCAGGGATATTGCACCAACTTTTTAAGCTGAGATGCAAATGCAACTTTTATGCACTCTCTGAAAGAATGGCCTTACAACTAGATCAAACATTCGAATTGCTTAGAGGGTTCACAGTTTTATGACTGTTCCTACCCCTCGGAAATGTCTCTTAGCCTCATTATGCCTCCCTTTTATGCCCCATAGATGGTCGTGACCTATGACCTAGCATTGTGAAGGTCAAGCATTTTGGTGGACTACACAGTTCTGTCTAAGGTCAAGCACTGAATTTGGCAAATGATTTCCTGCTGTCACAGTAAAATTTGTTCTTCATATTGAGAAAAGTAGCAGGAAATATAATGCCAAATATTGTTGCAACTACTTGATTTTTGTAGTGGATTACAAAGAAAACTACTTTTTTAGTTTTGTAGTTGTACTACGCTACACAAACTACAAAAAAAGTAGCACACTACTGTACAGGGTTCGTACTGCCCCTGGAATTTAAGGATATACTCCGTAAATGAATTTTTTTCCAGAACGGTTCTGGAAAACTCCTTAAATTTAAACCTGACTCCTGGAAAAAAAAATGTTTTGACTCCTTAAATTATTACTATTTTGATGTTGGAACTTCAAATTATAAGTTTTGTGATTTTTTTTTTTTTTTTTTTTTTTTTGTGTGTGTGTGTGTGTGTTTAGATTTTGGGAAACTTTTTCTCCTTTATGGCCAGAATTAATGTGAGAACAGATGGATGATGTCACAATCATGGAAATAACGCCAGCATTCGCAGTTAATGAAACACCAGGTGCCCCTCTAACTAGAATTACGGGGTATTGGCTTGTTACTGGGTGAAGGAGGGACATTGAAGTTGTTCTCCACCCTCAGGGAGACCGGCAATCCAATTACGGTCGAGCTTGTCCTCTTCTGAGAGGAAAGCAAAGCGAGTACATAAGGGAAGACACCACAATGCAAAGTTAATCTGTTGAAGTTGTGCCCATCGTGTTTTGTTTAAGTGTTAGACAAAGGCAGTGGTTGTTGAGTTCATGATTTTTCTACTTTGTGCTATTTTTTTCTTCAAATAATCGGCGAGATGCCTGGAGGAAAATGTGTTTTTAATTCCGCTTGGCTGGAGCAGAAATAATGTGTGATGGCTAATTGAAGATGAATCAAAATTCCAAGCACGTAAGATATGCGACTGCACTTTTACTATCTCAAACGTGGGGGAAGCAGCTTTTATGAGCCACATTTCTTCAAAAACGTCAGTGATTTGTGTATTTTGGGAAAAAAATCGAGAGAAAGCACTATGAACGATTATTTTTCAACACCTAACCAGCACCGTGCAGATAAACCCAAAGTTGAACTAGGAGTGTACGTAAGCTACAGTGATCACCTTGAAGCTGAAATTTTGTGGACCTTAAAGGTAGTTAGTTCTAGTTAAAATTGAAATTTTGTGCACCTTAAAGGTAGTTAGTTCAGATGTGCAAAGTGTTTCTACTCTTATTAGTCATGTGCGGATGTGCAAAGGGTTTTTACGTTAATGTTACAGTGAGATGGCAAAGGAATCTACATGTGGTGAAAAGAAATGTGTGTATTTAGCAGTTTTTGGCATTGCTCCATATTTTTTATCACTCCTTAAAGACAAGATAAAATCGGAGAGTGGTTATGTCCTGCTGTTCGATAAAACTCGCAACGATTTTAATTTCCAAAAGCAGCTGGATTGCCATGTTCGTTTCTGGGATTGTAATCAAGTTAAGTCATGCTACTATGCTTCAGACTTTTTAGGCCATGCTACAGTGGATATATTGTTTAGCAAAATGAATGAAAAATGTCAGACTTTAGGCTCTGACAGATTGTAGCAACTTTCAATGGACAGGCCAAATGTTAACTGGAAGGTTTATGATCTAACTATGAATCATTTAAAGCAAGAAGGCTAGTCTACATTAGTAAACATCGGAAGCTGTGGTTTACATGTAATGCACAATGTTTTCAGGAAAGGATGCATGGAATTTCCGGAGGTACAGTAGGGTCTGGTTGCTATTTACTACATTTTTAAAGATTCGCCAGCTCGACGAGAAGATTTTATGAAAGTAAGTAAGAGCTCTAAATTTCCATTAAAATTTTGTTCGGATAGGTGGTTGGACAACAATAACATTCTGGAATGAGCTCTTGAACTTCTGGATCTGGCATTGTATGTTAAATCAGTTATTGAAAAAAAATAAAAAAATCTGAAAATAAATCATTTGAAACTGTACATAGTAGTGTTTAAAGGATAATTTATTTGCTGCAAAATGTAACTTTTTTATTTGCATTGCAAAGGAGCTTGAACCTCTGCTGACAACATACCAAGCAGATATGCCAATGCTGCCCTTTTTTAGCAAGTGGTTTGTATAAACTTATTAAAGGACTGATGCAAAAATGTATGAAAAATGAAGAATTAAAGTCTGCATCATCTTCCTTGAAATTACTAAACATTGATGTAAATATACAAAACTATACAAGGATGTTAGTAAAGTAAGTGTAGGTGTTTTGTTGCGTCTAAAATTTTGTCTGAATTAAGTAGAAGTAAGAAAAGTGAGAAACAGTTTATGGAATTCTATTATAACTGCAGGAAGTTTTTAGTAAAAATGACAAACCTTTTGGAAAAGTCGCTACTTAGGTATTCAGTGGTGCGAAATATGATCTGTTTATTAGATCCTCATAATTTGGTAAGTGGTAAAGTAGAAGAAAATAATACAAAATTGCATAATATATTACTTTCATTAGTGAATGCAAAGAAAGTAGATGAATCTGACTGTGATGCTGTGCTCAAAGAATTCGCAGAATTTCAAAATGAATTTAGCGTACTTAATGTTGATTTACCACATGGAAACTCCAAAGGAAAATTTTTTGACCAAAATGCTGATCGTGTTGATGAGTATTTTTATGATCTTCTGGCTAAAGAACAAAAGTTTTCTCACTTATGGGGAGTGATAAAAATTCTATTACTTCTTTTCCGTGGCCAAGTCACAGTGGCAATGGGTTTCTCAATTAACAAGAAGCTGATGGTTGAAAACTTGGCAGATCCCTCAATTGTTGCACAGTGAGCAATTAATGACCACATTAAAATAGTGGGTGGTCTGACAAATGTTGTCATTACAAAAGAATTGAATTCAGCAGCAGGTGCCCATCAAAAATATGTCAGGTACTTGGAAGAGAAGAAAAATGTAAGTAAAAATGAAGCTGTTAGTGAAAAAAGAAAAGCTTTGTTGGATTCCACTGAAGAATTGAAAGCTAAAAAGATATGCATAGAAAGTGATATTTCTGCATTGGAGTCATCTGCAGAACAGTATGCTGACGAAGCAGAAAAAAACCTATGACTTAACCTTAATTGCAAAGTCAAATGCTCATCGTCGAAGGGCAAGAGAAAAGGCTGTTGACCTGTACGACATTAAAAATGAAATCGGCAGTAAAACCTTGGAATTAAAAAAGAAGTGTGAGATCCTGAATAGTTTTCGTGGGGGGGGGGTGAAGTCATTGATCATTTGAATTAGAAATATATATTTGCGTTCAACCTGAATAGATTTTTAAGTGCTGATAAATGAAAATGTTGATTAATTAAAGCAAGATTACTGTAAAGTATCGATACTCGATAACTGTGTATAGGGAAGGCAGTAATAAACTGTGTACCATCAGTATGGTAAATTTATTTTCCAATATTTTGAAAAAAATTCAGTAAACAATTTCAACCAAATATGTTATAATTTTCTTTTGTTTTATCTGTGTTGCACTGAATTGTTATTCATTGTGATACCCTAATTCTCATGTTGTCGAATGTCATGTTGTATTTCATGGATAAAATTAGATACCATACTTATATAAAATTACATATAGTTGCACTGGTAGTAATTTTAGTTAACTTTTGGGTATGAAATAATTTATTCAAAGTTATTCACAGATTCCAGTATGCCATTGGAATTTCAAAGAAAGAAGCAAAATACTTAAATCACCTATAGCTATGGCAATAGAAACTTCAGTTAGCTAGGTATGAAAAAATCCATTTAGCACAGTTTGGTTTTCCTCATTCCTGTATGTCATAATTGACTCCTGAAAAATACTATTTGGACTCCTTAAAAACTCTTGGAAAACTCCTTAAATGGACTTTCAAAAATGAGTATGAACCCTGTACTGTAGCATTGCTAATAGTAGTGTGTTACTTCCCAGCACTGATTATTTTACAATTTTGAAAGTGAACATGTAACCCTAACTGATGTAGAAGCACTTCTTTATAATACATTATTAAAGCTGCAGTTGTGTGGTTGCAAATTTCATATTATTGCTCTGAAAATTTTAAATAATATTTTGCATTGTTAGCATCCACTGAGTATTATAGTTAGTTTCATGTTATTGTACATACAAAGTGTCTGTGAGTATATTTTTCTTGAATGAGTTTGTGTATGGTTTGTCGTTAATCTTTCTTTGAAATGTAATTTTTTTCTTGCTTTTTATCATTGTAGGTTGTTGGCATGGAAGGAACATTTGGAGTACTCTTCATGGCCTTGGTAAGATTTTAAATTCCACTGATAATAAATGCTGTTTTGATGTGTTATCTGCTTCAGTCTCTTAATATATATGGGTCGTCCAAATGAAACGTAGACTCGGGTAGACAGGTGGCACTGCAGTACCCGCCGAATTGATTGTGGTGCTGCGGTAACCACACATCAAAGAGGAATGCAGCATGCGAAGTGTTTAGTTGGTGTGATAGTTGGATGTGAGAGATATCAAGGGAATGTAAACGGCCAGTCTCATGGATACCTCGAAGCAGGCACAGCAAGCTGTGTTCCAATTTTTGACAAAAGAGGGAAGCCTTACTGGCAAAGAGGGAACTTGAAATGGTGCAGAGAATTTTAGGGTGGATATGAAAGCAGTATGGATCTAGCCAAGCTCGTGTTGCCATCACACTAGATGCAATCACCGCAGTGGACGGACTGGTGAAAGTTAACCGCAGAATAATGGTTATTGTGTTAGCAGCTGCAATAGGCATCAGCAGGGGCTCCATTGGTACAGTCCTTCACCAAGAACTGGGGTATTTGAAAGAGTGTGTGCAGTGGGTTCCAGAGCACCTGACAGAGGATCCATAAACTTATCAACTGATGGGACACTTGCCTAAATGTTAAGGGTGCCTATTTCTAGCACTATCAGCACCTAATGTGTTATGTATACATTTACCTGCGTGCTTCTACTTATGATTTAATAAAGTACACTTAACTCCAACACTTAGTCTATGTTTCATTTGGGTGACCCTTATATATGCTAATTGAATTTGTATTTTTTATGCATATCTTGTTATTTAAAGTATCCCACAGCTTTTTTTTTCTAAGCTGATGAAGTATCTATTTTATATATGTTGTATTTACATCTTGTTCCTATCGTTTCACTTTAGAACAAAAAAATAACTGTATTTGGCCACCTTTAGTTAAGCTCATGTGGTTAGCTTTACACTGAAAACAGTTACAGAGCAAGTTTGCTTTCTGTATCAGGAGTACATGCTCCTTGTAGCTATAAAAACTGTATTTTGTAATGTGGCATCTAGAAACTGCAATAACCAGGCAGGTGATTTTTTAGTTAACAGGTTTTTGGTGTGAATCATGTTTCCCTTATTTTCATGTAACAGGAAAATGGATACATGTACATCATCACATTAAATTCTAGGAAAATTTGGTATCTTTTAGATTCATATATTATGCTTTAATTTCCAGATTATCTGATATGTATAGCTCTTGTACATTGATATGTAACATGTAAATAACATCAAGTTTTTGAAATTTCTCTCATCTTTGTCCTGTGTGATTATAAATGGATTGTAATATACTTATCATAAATTATAATACTGAGTCACTTGAAAAGATGAAGTGGATGTTTTTGTGCATAACTTTTCGAAGAATAATTTTGAATGAATACTAATTTTGACTGCCTTATCACACTTCAAAAGCAGTGTGTGGATTTTTAAATGTTTATTGATTCAGTTACTGATATAGAAATGAACCCATTCAGGACTATTTTTCGTATTCATATTGGGGGTAAGTAAGTTCACCAGTCATTCTAAGTGATGATGTTCTTGCAGTCAAGACAATCAAAAGACTAATTAGCAAAGAAATGGTAGCTACTTTTCTGTCTGTTTACCTGATTTGTTCTGTTTGTTGGTAAAGAAAGCTTATTTCTGTGGACCTGTACATAAAGCTATCCTTGTGTGACTTGCCATAAAAAAAAAAACTGCTCAGAAGAAAGTGAATTATGTAGAAGAAACAAGTGCCAGTTGTTTTTATATATGCAAAACTATGTACAAGACACTACAATAAAATTTCCCTACCAGAAGGAGTGGATGGAATCAGCTGGAAATCAACACAGATGGATAAGACACAACTTAATTTTCATCTCCACTTAGCAACTTCATTAAACAGAAAAGGCATCTGTCAGTATGTCATATAGCCATCATGCTTTGCAAAACAGTCAATGACACATTGCTACACAGAGGTGTACAGATACATTATGGTGTCTATAGGAACCTCTCACATCATGTTCAATTTGTCTCATAACATTGTCGTATTCCATCCCAGGCCAGTTCTGGAGCAGTGTGCTAGTAATATCTGATTACATACATACAAACATACATACCACTAAGCTGTTCTCTGAGATTCAGAGGTTAGCTCCACAAAGAAAAACAAACTATCAGATAATTTTTAACTGATTATTTACTTACTGTTTCCATATCAAACTTCTCCATTTACAGCAATCTTGACCTACAACTCGGGCTTCACTGACATCCATCACATGATGCACATAAGATCTTCTATACTTCATACTCATGATCTTTTTCTCATGCAGACACTCCTGAATCTGATCCACCCATGACTTCCTTGGCCTTTCTCTTCCTTTCCTTCGTGCCACTTGGGCTAAAAAAAATTTCTTAGTAAGCATCTCATCCCTCATTTTTTCAACATGGCCAAACCACCGAAGCGTATTAGTATCCACCTTGCTAACAACATTTGCTTCACATTACACAACTGCAACACATCTTCATTCCTCACATGATCAGAATGTGTCTTGCCACAAACCCTCCGTAAGTAACGCATTTCTCCAGAACACAAACAATTCCTATGTTTCTTCTGTAGTACTCAGGTTCCACTGCCATACATCAGAGTAGGAACAATTACACTTTTATACACAGCTATGCGGGACTCTCTTGAGAACCTAGGGTCATTCCACGTGAAGACACCCCATTATAAGAAAAACGTGTTGCACCATAGTAGCAATTTTTTTTTTTTACCATAGATACATATGGTAGTGAAACCCCCAGATCTGAATTTGGGAAATATTTTGCCTAATAATGGGCGAGATACAGGCGTTTCAAAAATGGTCATTTTGACCAAATGGCGTCCATATTGGATTCTGCACCAATGTCAATAAATGTAATAACTCGACAACTAATGGTTCAAATTCAATAATTCTGGTACCAATTTGAAGCTATTTATATAGTGAGTGTATATGTCATATCAAAACAATAGTAAATTTACATTTTAATATGTTTATTACATGAAAAGTGCAAAAATCACCTTCAGAATAATAGTTAACTGTAATGGGCCGTAAACAAAATGACACATAATTTTTTTTTCTGAAACTTGGTAGAAACACTAACTACTATGTGCGCTTGAAGTAAAAAAAAATGAGGATGGTAATATTTTGTAATAATCATAAAAATAGCTGTTATACACATAGGATTCAAGGTATAAAAATTCCTGGTCCTGGAATATGCTAATTACAAAGCTTCCTCAAAACCACACAGTTAGCATTCTTATATTTTATTATCTTAATCAGAAATATAAAAAAAGGTATTTACTATGCCCAGACAATTCTGTTAAATACAAGTAATAGCAATTCTCATGCAAATCCTGAAATGATTGCTTGCATTGCATCATCTGTTTTCTGATTGGTTGAAGTCAAAGTATGATGCAATATTACATCATTCACTATATGAGGGACTTGGCTATCCCTTTCAGAGTTCATTTGTGCTTAAGTGTTCAGAGAAGTATGTTCAGTCAACAAACAGTGTTGTGTTGTATGATTATTTCAGTACAGCTTAGTTTTATGCAGTAGAGATGGAATGTTTTGTATGCAAGAAACTCAATGTGTCATTGAATACTGAGTTTATTCCTATTGTCTTCAAATGATTTAGAATTATTAAAAAGGAGATTACAAAGTATAATTACAGATAAAAATGTTTATGTGGGTGGAAGTATCTGCAAGGTTCACAAGGATGAATATATAAAATGGTATAGTTTAAGGCAGAGAGGTTGTTGTGATCCATTTAATAAACATCCCAGCAAAATCACTGAAACCAATTTTGCTGAATTTGTCCATGACAAATCCGGAAGTACTCATTCCAGCAAAAAAAAAACTGTGCATTTCTTGTTATTCTTCATTGCATTCTTCAGTTAGTGAGTCAGAGATACCTACTGCTGACATGGACGTCACCAGTGATCAAGATTATAGTGAAGCCACAGTAGTGATGGAACAATTGAATAAAAGCTGTGAAGTGTTGGATTTATCACCAATAAAGGTCAGTAGATTTAGCTTTAAGAGAAAACTTGGTTACATGCACACTAAAGTTAAGAAATTAAGTAACTGTGTTGCTACTAAAGCAGCTGCAGTATTAAGTGTCGAAACTATTAGTAAGCCACACAATTCAAAAGACATGACTTGTCCAGACTGCATATCTGTGATGGAAAAATTATTGAATACATTTATAAATGCATCATTTAAAGAAAAGGTTCAAATTCTGACATTAGTTCCAGATTCATGAACAATCCAGCAAACAAAGACTTATTTCAATACTACAGAGCATTTAGTAAAAAAAAAAACAAGAAAATTTAAAAGAAACAGAAGGGATTTTATCAATGCGTAGTGGAAGGAAAAGTGTTAAGTTCTGATACTATAGAAAATGTTACTAATTTTTATTGTGATGATTATAAGTGATTTGTGCCCTGGAAAAAAAGATTGCATATCTGTTCCAAGTGAAAATGGGAGAGTATTAAAACAAAAAAGATTGATTTTGTATAATTTTATAGAATTATATGTTTCATGTAAAGAACAACATAATGAATTAAAAATTGGACTGTCTAAATTTTGCTCACTATGTCCAAGAGAATTGTGTAACTGTTGGAAGCAAAGATATTCATTCGGTGTGTGTTTGAATATACCATCAGAACATTAAACTCATGCTTCATGCTATCCATATCAGTGACTACATATCATTGTTAAAAAAGCTAGTTTGTTGCACTGAATCAGAAAAGTGTATGGTGCACAGGTGTGCTAATTGTCCATCTCCAGAAATTCTTAAAGAAGAACTAATGCTTTCCAATGAATTAGAAATGATCAATGAAATTACTTACAACCAGTGAGTGAAAATTGATGGCGCAGAATTGAAAACAGTTATTACATCAGTTGATGAATTTGTTGACAATTTATTTAGGAAACTATCTGCTTTATGTGCACATCACTTTGTTTACAAAAGCTCAAAGTCAGTATTTAAAAAAAAAACAAAGGATGAATTGAGCGAAGATACTGCTATTATTGTGCTGATTTTTCTGAAAACTATACCTGCATCATACAAGATGTTATCCAAAGTTTTCACTGGAAAAAGAACAGGTGCCAGTTTGTCCCTTCCTATCCTATGTAAAGGACACTATTAGGAGATACTGTGAAATCTATTTCTATGTGTGTAATAAGTGACCATTTGATTCATGACACTACAACATTTTGGACTTTCCAAAAGGTAATTGTTAAGCATTTAATTATGCAAGTGCCACAAATTAAATACATTAAGTATTTCAGTGATTTATCGTCAGCCCAGTATAAAAATTATAAAAACTTTGTCAATTTCTGTCATCATGAAGAAGACCATGGTGTGAAAGCTGAGTGGCATTTTTTT
Organism: Macrothele yani; assembly: GCA_039090855.1. Lineage (NCBI taxonomy): Eukaryota > Metazoa > Arthropoda > Arachnida > Araneae > Macrothelidae > Macrothele > Macrothele yani. The sequence goes on along the minus strand of CM077022.1, from coordinate 7,623,585 downwards.
GCCTCTTGCCATGGCAAAGGAGCTTGTGATGGTATAGGTGGCACCATAAAGTGTATGGCCCCCAAAGCAAGCCTTCAGCATCTATATAAGAATTCAATATTGAATGCATTTGATTTGTATAAATTTGCAAAAGAAACTATTATAGGAATCAAAACTTTTTTTGTAGCAAAATCTGAAGTTGAACTTTCCGACTGTCAATTAGCAGAGAGGTACGACATGTCAGATATGATCACAGGGACGAAGTCCAATCGCAGCTTTGTACCTATAAACAAAAGCCAATTATTGGTTTCCGGGGTATCAGGTTGTGGGCGGTCGTAGTGAGCGATGGGTTTGCCTCCTCGGGGCGCTCTGTGGTAACAATTACACACACAACAGCAACTAGGGCCTCTGTGAATCTTGGAGAGGTGCAAGCTAGTTCTGTGTGACATTGGCAAAAAGACCCCAACTCACTGCGGTTTGTTCCAGAATCCTTAGGTTCAATGATCAACTGGAACCCTCAGCTGTGGGCTAATCCCCCACACTGATGTACTTACCTGATTAAAAAGACAAAAAGAAATATTAAGAATGACTCAAGTGTGGGATATGGTGGACCTACCACACTTGAGAAGGACGGTCTACCACGGAATCGACCTGGACTTTCTAAACGGCGTATGAGAAAGAGATCTCGGCTGAGTGAATGTAAGATTGGTGTATGGAATACTAGAGGTATAAATGGCAAAATGAGTGAGGTGATTGAGAAGATGAATAAGTATAGACTGGATGTGCTGTGTGTAAGTGAAACCAAAAAGAAGGAAATTGGGGTAGAAGAAGTGAATGGCACGGTGAGTGTGTGGTCTGGAGTATTGGATAATATGAGAGGACAAGCTGGTGTAGGTGTGATTTTAAGTGAAAAGATGAAGAACAACTTGATTCACTATAGTTGCGTAAGTGAGATAATTCTCTGGATTCGTTTGAAAGTGAAACTTCAGAGAATTGTAATTGATGTAGTGTATGCTCCTTGTGACTCGGAACCTTCTGATAAGAAAGAAGATTTCTGGAATGAGCTAAAAGCTGTTTTGAGCCAGTTTGGTGCTAAAGAAAAAGTTATAATAGCAGGGGATTTCAATGCTAGAGTATGTGTGCAGAATGCAATTTCTGACAATGTTCTGGGTAAGTTTAATGATCCTTGTGTGAATGATAATGGTGAAAGATTAATTGAACTCTGCATTGAGAATGGTTTGCGTGTATCTAATACATTTTTCAACCACAAGTATATCCACACATACACTTGGGAAAATCGTACTCTTGGTCAAAAGAGTGTGATAGATTTTGTTGTCTACAATCAGCGTTTGAAACACTTAGTTGTTGACACCCGTGTAATGAGAGGTGCGGATGTTGGTTCTAATCATTACTTGGTAGTGTCACGAGTGAAACTTAATGTTGGTTGGAGGAAAAGGAATAGGAAGAGACCCAGGATAGAAACAATAAAGGTTGATAGGCTCCTTGAAGATCATCAGCGGTATTCTGACTTACTCAGAGAATGACTGAAGGATCTGAAGTCTGGTGAGAGGGATGTAGAAAAGAAGTGGGAATGTTTTAATAACTGTGTTGTCACTCCTGCTAAAGAGGTCTGTGGCACCACAATAGTGGGTAACAATAGAGGTGATGCTTGGTGGAATAGTGAGATTGAAGCGGCAGTAAAGAAAAAGAAGGAAGCCTATTTGGGGATGTTGCAAGGTAGAGTCTCTGTGGATGGATATCGCTATAAGAAGCGTGACGCTGCTAAGCTGGTTCGCCACAGTAAGGCAAAAGATAGGAAAGAGAAAGTGGAAAGGCGTGAACTGGCTTTTTGGAAAGATAGAAAGTCCTTCTGGAAGTACACGAGACTCAGGAAAAATAGGGGAAACAAAGTTGTAAGTTGTGTGAAGAATGAGATTGGGGAAATGATATGAGAGCCCAATGAGTTAAATGACAGATGGGGTGAATACTTCTGTGAGTTATTTGATCAGGAAAACAAAAATGATTCTGAGACAGATGCAGATGTCACAATGAGGGATGAAAGCACAGGAGGGATCTCAAGAGAAGAAGTGTGTAAAGCTCTAAAATCTCTTCAGAATGGTAAGGCTCCAGGAGTTGATGGCATAACTGCAGAGATGTTGAAATATGGTGGTGACTCTATAATTGACTGGTTAACTGAAATTTGCCAGTTGTGCTGGGAGTTAGGAATGGTCCCTCGGGATTGGAAGGATGCTATTATTGTTCCCTTGTATTAGGGAAAAGGTGATCAGGCTGAATGCAAGAACTATCGTGGTATTAGCCTACTGAGTGTGCCAGGAAAAGTGCTTGGTAAGGTTGTTATTGAAAAAAGTACGGGGTCTTACATCATTGAAAGTGTGGGATGTTCAAAGTGGTTTTATGCCTGGAAAAGGCTGCACTAACCAGATTTTTCATTACGCATGATGATTGAAAAGTATCTGGCTGTTTGGAAGAAAGTTTTTACTGCCTTCATAGATTTAGAGAAAGCTTACGATCGAGTGAATAGGACACTTTTGTGGAAGGTATTGAATGAATATGGTGTTACTGGGAATCTACTTAATAGTGTAAAAGCCAGTATGCTGGTAGTAGAGCTTGTGTACGAGTGAATGGTGTTTTATCAAAATGATTTTCCATTGGTGCAGGAGTTAGACAAGGTTGTGTAATGTCACCATGGCTGTTTAATATATTTATGGACGCATGCATGCGTGAGGCCAAAATAGATAATAGTGGTTTATGTCTTGGTGATATCCGTGTGTGCAGATTGCTGTATGCTGATGACACTGTCCTGTTGGCAGAGAGCAAAAGTGAGTTGCAGAGTATGTTGACTCGGATGCACGAAGTTTGCATGAAATTCAAACTAAGTATAAATAAGGGGAACACCAAAGTTATGGTGTTTGAGAGAGGAACTGGTAGCACTGAATGTAATGTAAGTATAAATGGCACTGTGATTGACCAGGTGAGTGAGTTTGTGTATTTAGGAAGCATGTTTGACAGAGAGAACAAGTTGGATGGTGAAATCAGTAGGCGAGTGAATTCTTCTTTGAAAGTCATAGCTGCTCTGGGAGGTTTTCACAGGAATGATGGGTTCTCTAGAGAGTCCCGCATGGCTGTGTTTGAAAGTGTAATTGTTCCTACTATGATATATGGTAGTTAAACCTGGGAACTGCAGAAGAAACATAGGAGTCGTTTGTGTGCTGGAGAAATGCGTTACTTACGTGGGGTTTGTGGCAAGACACGATCTTATTGTGTGAGGAATGAAGATGTATTGCAGTTGTGTGATGTGAAGCAAAATGTTGTTAGCAAGGTGGAGACCAGTATGCTTCGGTGGTTTGGCCATGTTGAAAGAATGAGTGATGAAATGCTTACTAAGAAAATCTTTTCAGCCCAAGTGGCAGGTAGGAAAGTCAGAGGAAGGCCAAGGAAGAGATGGGTGGATCAGATTCAGGAGTGTCTGCATGAGAAAAAGATTATGAGTATGAAGTATAAAAGATCTTGTGTACGGCGTGTAATGGATATCAGTGAAGCTTGAGTTGTCTGTCAAGATCGCTGTAAATGGAGAAGTTTGATACAACAACAATAAGTAAAAATATCTGGAAGTTTGTATTTCTTTTTGGAGCTAACCTCTGAATCTCAGAGAACAGCTTAGTGATATGTATATATGTAAGTAGGTTCCTCAACAACATTCGTTGTCAATGTGGAATTTGAAGAAGCCATCAGACGACCACTTACACTCCACAATGAACAATACGTTGCATGTGCATATGGAATTAATTGGTGGATTGGAAAGATTTTGGAATGCTGCGAGGAATATGATGACTATAGAATTATGTTTATGCATCCATTCTCATGGCCCAAGTGCATCATATATATGGCCAAAACCTTTAGATGTATGTTGGATTCTGTACGAACACATAATGAAAATTGTGTCTTTTCCCATGACTACTATAGGAAGAACTTATCACATTGCATACATACATACATATCACTAAGCTGTTCTCTGAGATTCAGAGGTTAGCTCCAAAAAGAAATACAAATTACCCGATATTTTTGCTTACTGTTGTTGTATCAAACTTCTCCATTTACTGCGATCTTGACATACAACTCGGCCTTCATTGATATCCATTACACGCTGTACACAAGGTCTTTTATACTTCATACTCATAATCTTTTTTTCATGCAGACACTCCTGAATCTGATCCACCCATGTCTTCCTTGGCCTTCCTCTGCCTTTCCTTCCTGCCACTTGGGCTAAAAAGATTTTCTTAGTAAGCATCTCATCACTCATTCTTTCAACATGGCCAAACCACCGAAGCATATTGGTCTCCACCTTGCTAACAACATTTTGCTTCACATCACACAACTGCAACATATCATTCCTCACACAATCAGACCGTGTCTTGCCACAAACGTAAGTAACCCATTTCTCCAGCACACAAACGACTTCTGTGTTTCTTCTGTAGTACCCAGGTTTCACTACCATACATCAGAGTAGGAACAATTACACTTTCATACACAGCCATGCGGGACTCTCTAGAGAACCCATCATTCCTGTGAAATCCTCCCAGAGCAGCTATGACTTTCAAAGAAGAATTCACTCGCCTACTAATTTCGCCATCCAATTTGTTCTCTCTGTCAAGCATGCTTCCTAAATACACAAACTCACTGACCTGGTCAATCACAGTGCCATTTATACGTACATCACATTCAGTGCTACCAGTTTCTCTCTCAAAGACCATAACTTAGGTTTTTCCCTTATTTATACTCAGTTTGAATTTCATGCTACCATACATCAGAGTAGGAACAATTACACTTTCATACACAGCCATGCAGGACTCTCTAGAGAACCCATCATTCCTGTGAAAACCTCCCAGAGCAGCTATGACTTTCAACGAAGAATTCAGTCGCCTACTAATTTCGCCATCCAATTTGTTCTCTCTGTCAAACATGCTTCCTAAATACACAAACTCACTCACCTGGTCAATCACAGTGCCATTTATACTTACATTACATTCAGTGCTACCAGTTTCTCTCTCAAAGACCATAACTTAGGTTTTTCCCTTATTTATACTCAGTTTGAATTTCATGCAAACTTCGTACATCCGGGACAACGTACTGTGCAAATCACTTTTGCTCTCTGCCAACAGGACAGTGTCATCAGCATACAGCAATCTGCACACACGGATATCACCAAGACATAAACCACTATTATCTATTTTGGCATCACGCATGCACACATCCATAAATATATTAAATAGCTGTGGGAACATTACACATCCTTGTCTGACTCCTGCACCAATAGAAAACCATTTTGATAAAACACCATTTACTTGTACACGAGCTCTACTGCCAGCATACATGGCTTTATACACTATTAAGTAGATTTCATTTTTCATTTTCATTTTCATTTATTGCATTTTAATTGTTACAGACATGGTATTACATAATCATAAATATATAACACAAATAATGTATTTTTGTAACAACAGGGAATGAGGAGGGAAAAGGCCTTATATAGGCCTGACGTGCCCTCTTCTCCCAAAGCATCAAAATTTTCATGAAAATAAAAAAAAAAGAAAAAAAAAGATAAACAAGTCAAGTCCACACAATATCAAACACAGCTATGGTGGTACTATTAATTAATAAAGGTAATAATACTTTATGAGCTTTTGGTCAGTAAGAAATGCCTGAGTTTTCCTTTAAATATATTAATATTATTAAGTGATACAATATTAGTAGGAAATGTATTCCATAATGCAGGACCAGTATAATTAACAAATGATCTAAATCGTTCTGTTAGTGGAAACATAGGGATTAATGTTGTTTTATGTCTCGTGGAATAATCATGACTGTGAGTATTTATTGTAATTAAATCTTGGTAATTACTATTTTTAATTCTCAAAAACATTAGTTTACCTATACTATAGATATGCAATTGTTGAATAGTTAGTATATTAAAATCGTTTGGACTGAGTCTCGCTTGAAAGACTGTATTTGAAAATTGAGTATTTTGTAGTTTAAATTGTAGTAGTCTTATGAATCTATTTTGTAACGACTTAAGTTTTTTCATATTGTATAAAGTAGTCGATCCCCAAACAGATATACAATAGATTAGGTGAGATTGAATTAAAGTGTTGTATAATAAAATCATTAATTTTGGGGTTAAATTGGCCACTGCACAACTAATAACCCCCATATTTCTTGAGATCTTATTAGAAAGGTAGTCAACATGTGAATTCGATTTTAAATCGTGCTGAATAATGATACCAAGATAGTTATGACTTCGAACCACTTCTATAGATGATCCAAGTAAATTAATATTCTGAATTAAGGAGGTGGGGGTTGACGTACTTGAAAAAATCATTAATTTTGTTTTGTTAATATTAATAGCCAGATCATTTTTAGTTAACCAATTAGTGATAGATGTAAAATGGACTTGTAGTTGTCGCACCAATGTCTCAACATCATTTCCATGTATTAAAATGGTTGCATCATCTGCATATAAAATATCTGAATTGTGTAAACAGGTACAGAAGTCATTAATATAAATATTGAATAATAATGGAGCAAGTACCGAGCCCTGAGGGACCCCTGAAATGACTGATTGTAAGTTAGATCTGGTATGTTCAATTTCTGTATATTGCTGGCGACCAGTGACATAGTTTATAAATAGATTATGTAATGTACATCAAATACCAATTGCGTACAATTTTGATAATAATAGGTTATGATTTAAAGTATCAAATGCTTTTGATAAATCGATGAAAAGTCCCAATGTAAATTTATTATTAATAGAATTAGATTGAATGTTATCTTTTAAGTGTAAAAGGGCAATTTCTGTTGAGGAATTTGGTAAAAAGCCAAATTGATTTTTGTGCAAAATTTTATACTTTTCAATATAGGCAAATAATCTAACAAATAGTAATTTTCCAAAAATTTTAGCGAATATAGAAAATTTAGCTATTGGTCGATAATTATTAATATCTACCACAGAACCTTTTTTAAAGACGGGTAATTTTTGCAATTTTTAACGAATCTGGGAAAATACCTGTAGCTAGAATGGAATTAAAAATATATAATAGGGGAGTAACAATGTAAAAAGTTATAGTTTTTAAAATTTCGGGAAGAATATCATCTGGGCCTGGTCCTGTATTTATGTTAATATTCTGCAGTTGGTAGATTAATTCGGTTCTAGTAATTTCCAAAGTATGCATTGAATTTAAAGTGCATGAGTTGGAGTTATCAGGTTATTGTTGATCATTTAGCTTAGGAAGTTGTTGTATTTACACTGTGGTGATACAATAAAATGATTATTAAATTGATTAGCAATTCAGTTTGATCAGTAATTTCGATGTTACTGCGAGTGAGGTGAATCGAAGTTTTTGGTACATTCCTACAGCCTAATAATATGTTTAAGTGCTTCCAGGTTACTTTAACATTGTTTTTAGAAAAAATATGAAAATAATAATCTCTTTTTAATTTTCTAATGTAGGAATTGAGATTATTTCTAAATTTTTTAAAATATTATAATCAATTTGTGACTTTGATTTTAAGAATTTTGTGAACAGTTTATTTTTTTTATTTATCTGATTAAGACAGTGCCTTGTTAGCCAAGGTTTCCACTCTTCTCTGGATTTAGACGTGGTTCTTTTAAATGGAAAAGCCTTATTGTACAATCTCTTCAAAGTTAATCCCAGTAACACCATATTTATTCAATACCTTCCACAAAAGTGTCCTATTTACTCGGTCGTAAGCTTTACAGCATTTTAGGGCTGTAAAATACAAAGTGTGAAGAAGGCGAGATTTCCAACTACTTCGGAGCTCGGATTTTTGGTGCCACAATAAATGTACTGCCCAGTAGCAGAATCACAGCAACGGGCAACGTACGTCGCAGATTTTATTTCGGTCGTGCAGACAAAAATAGCATTCCCAGAACATCTATTTGGTTCCTCCAGAAAAAAATAACCATCCCGAATGCCCTTGTAACCCTTCCTTGCAGACTCCACATCACAGACGCAAATTTTCCACCTGGAAATGGAATTTCATCTTGCAAAACTTTCAGGAAACGAAAGTTTGGCGAAGTAAAGATTTCTCCCATAATCATAATTTTCTTTCTTGCAATGCTCATTTTTTACATGTTATTGTTAATTATGATTATATTGCATAAATGTCTCAGTTTCAACTTGAAAACGGTGGCAACAATTTTCAAAAACGGAAGTTAGAAGGAACTCATTTTCTCGTGAGGTCCTAACTGTTCGTATTGTTGTAAACTGATGTGTTCCATAAATATTTGTATTTCAGCCTGAAAATTAACGGAAAATTTCCGAAAACGGAAGATAGATGGAACGAAGATTTATCCAGTAATTGTAATTTGTTTTCCCACGATGTGCATACACTATGTCCAAATATTGTTGGTATATATGGCTTTGTTGCAAAAAGGCATTTGTGTTTAATCGTAAAGGTGGAAGAAAAAATTCTGACAATGAAAGGCTAAATGGAGTGAAAGTTTCTCCGTTATAATTTTTTTCGTGGTGTTTCTCCTGTCCCACATTGCTATTTAATACCATTCAATAACAAATATTTAAATTTAAGATTGAAAATGAAAGGGAAAATTTTCCAAAAACAGACGTTGGCAGAGCAAAGATTTCTCCCATAATTGTCTTTTTTCTTTCTCTCAGTGATATGTCTTATCTGAATTGTTGTTAAATATAAATTTATTCCATAAATATTTGTGTTTCAGCTTAAAAATGGGAGCAAAAGATTTCTGACAGCGGGGATTGGAGGTAGTGATAAAATCTTGCGAAATCACAAAATCCTTTTAACATGACATTTCCTCTGTTGTGTTTTGTTGTTAGTATTATCTTATTCCATAAAAATTGTCATTTCCATATGATGCTAAGTCGAAAGGTCTTCCTTTACCTTTGAAAAGTGTACCAAGTAACACATGCCATATGCTTTCATTCTATTGTCAGTCATTGTTTATCATGGCTGAAATCAACAATCCTCAGCTCCTGTGGAGTGATGAAATGTTCACTGTGATAATGAACACATTGTAGAAATTTGACACCGCTGTAAATCCTCAAAATGTTTTTCGGGTTGGTTGAAGTTTTCCGCATTTGTATCTTATGGTTTAAGGAGTAAGACCTGAAATTTTTTTAATTTATTACTTCCTAATAATACAGTAGCCCTCTAATATCCAGTGTATTTATATATATATGAACACATATATAAATAATTGTATTACATTTGAAAAGGAAGATAAAGGATACAGGATTTAGCATAGTGCCTAATTTGTTACAGGTCAGTGAGAGCTCGTTGTACTGTGAAAAATATTTCAATATTGGCAATGCCTCTTAGCTTTTACTGATAGTTATATCAAAAGTTGTTTGGAAATCTAACAAAGAAATTCTGGGTATAGAGGTCAGTATTGATCCTATTTATCAGTGCAATGATCTAGTACCTAGAGTAGGCCTTTTTAAGTAAAAGAAAGCGGTGATTTTCTCTTCTTTTATTTTAATCTACCTGTGAAAATTTGTATTGTTTTTTGTACTCAGTTGTCTTGCCAAGTGCCCGCACCGCAGATTATTTTGTGGTACCATAGAATCTGTCGCAAACTGGTCAGAAAATTTCTGCTATAGGGATGTGCCGAATGCACCTTGCTGTAGAGCAGTAATGATCGAATTGCCCCCAGAGAATCTTCAACAGTGTGAATGACATCCTCATCTCGCAACATGCAAACAACCGCGCTTCATTTCTGAAAGTAAGCAAACGACATCCCCTGCACAAAAAAAGGAAGAAATACGAATTTTAGGCTGCCAAGGAACCGAAACTCTGACAAAAGGTATTACAGGCAATTCCTATAAATGGGTAAATGACAAAGTATGGCGGTAAAAGGTGTACGAGAAACTAGTGCAAAAGTTACAATTCCGATTTTAATCAGATTATACGCAGTGGTTTCTGCACCCTCACTTGAGCTAGGCCCAGGGCAGCTGCCCCGCATGCCCCACCCTAGTTACGCCTCTGGATAAAGCTATAAATTGTGTTATGAAGCTATAATAAAACATCAAATTGGTACATGTGCATTAACAGCATCTTTTGTTTGTAATGTAACATCAGAAAGAAGTAAAAATATATAAGGTTGTTCGGAAAATAATGGCCGATTTTCTGAGGTGCCACATTCAACTTGCCCACAATGCTTGCAGACCAACCCACTCGCAGCACCAATTTCATACCTGCCAATTTTTATGGTTATTTTACGGAGCGTCATATTTTATGATTTTTTTTTCGAAACAGATTAGGGATATATATACATATAATATATATTTATATAGGTATATTAGCTAACCATATTTCGAAGAGAGAGTAATTATCTCAAAGGACTATGTCACTTGCATGTTTCTGATCGCCCTGATCATAATTACTTCCATCCCTCACTCATCTCATCCAATTTGGAAATACTCCAAAATGGACTTAATAAGATTAACGGTAACTTTACAGAGAGTGAAAGAGAGAGAGAGAGAGAGGGGGGGTTGCTTTTTTAAAGGTATTTTAGCATACTGGCACAAAAATTTAAGTTCAATACCATTTGTAACTTAAAGTAAAAAGTCACTGCAGTATATCGCTTATACCTATAATTTCGTGGTTACAAATGAATTCTTTTTTCGTATATGCAGCCTAATGACTGTATACTGATGACTTAATTATGTTTTTACATTTTATTTGCATAGCATATGAAATCGATACATGATTCTCATTATGAATCGGTTTTTAATCGATATGCTCGATACATTTCATCAGTACGTTCGATGCATTAGTCAGTCTGATATATCGATTAAATGTTCACTGAACTTTTTTATGGATTTCAATTCTTGAAAGTCGGCAGGTCTGCAATTTTACAAGTTGAAGGGTGACTCAGAGAACACATACATGCCATAATTGGTTGAGCTGCAGTCATTTCTACTCATGTGAAAGTGGTCTGTACAACATGTTAGGAAGGAGTGAGTTGCAGGTGATTCTTCTTCAGGAGTTCAAAATGGGTCATAATGCAGCACAAACCTACCGTAATGTGGTTGAGTCATTGGTCGAGGAGGCAGCATCTGAATATACTGTTGGTCAGTGGTTTGAAAAGTTTCCTTCCGATGACATGAGTCTACAAGATGACGGCTAAGGACGACATTCGATAATTGATGACGATACTCTGAAGGCAAATGTGGAGGAAAATCTTCGCGTCAGAGTCAGAACTAGCCAAACAGTACAATGTGTTGGTGTCGACCATTTCTGAACATCTCCACCAAATTGGTAAGTTCAAAAAGCTCGATACCAGTGGTGTATATTTGAGACTAGCTTGGCTAGCTGCAAAGCCCAGAGAATGCACAAATAAAAGTCAATTAAACATACACAAATAGAAGTCAATTATTGATTTTATTAAGATATGTCTATGCTTTCGGTGCGAAAAAAACATGAGCGGATACGCATCTTTCGATTATGAGAATCAGTTTGGCGAGCGATGGCCCAACGGCATGACGCAAGCAGGTCTTTGAGTCTTTGCTCTTCTGATGCAAAGAACTTTGATACAATCACCTGCTAGCGTTTCCGTGACAACATGAATCAGCATATGGAGTTTGAATGGACCATTTGTTTTGTGCAATGGTTCACTCAGAAAAGAGAAGACTTTGGACTACCTCAGTCCCTCCATGCTTCCGCCTTTGACAGCGCGTGTTTCACGAGAGTGGTTTCAGTTTGTGTGAAGTGTCAATAAATTAAAATCAGTGATATTATATCTTAAATTCGTGGCTTTGTTGGATTTGAACTGTTTTGATAAATTTTGTGAAAGCTTCCCTGAACATCTACTATCGGAGCTTAAAGAACTCTATGCTTCAAATTTTGATACAGCTCGATTAAAAAATGAACTGAAGGTATTTTATTATTTTATTCTTTTGATGAATACAAAACAAATCAGTAAGATACATTACTTGTTACATAAAGTTGAATAATTGGACATAGTGTTTATTGAGGTGTACAAATTAGCAGATCTAATATTAAACTTTCCATCAACAACTGCAACTGCCAAAAGAAGTTTTTTCGTATTAAAAAGAATCAAGATATATATCTTAGAGCCGAGCAAGGACATGTACGAGGGGCAGTCAAAAAGTTAGTTGCACTCCTCCGTAAAACATTTCTGTTAAAGGATATTTTGTTGACACTTTGTGGCAACATTGCTGGCATTTATCTGCAACACATGCTGCAGTTGCTCCTACGCAGTAGTTTTAGTTCGCTCGCTAACGAGTCGTGAACATGCCTCGGCAGCTGCTGGTGGCGTCCAAATTAGAACTGTGTGCAGTGATTCGTTTTTTGTGGGCAAAAGGGTGTAACTGCACTGAAATTTTTCGGCAGTTGAATGAAGTGTACGGTGAGAATGCAATACTCATACATGAGATTCTTCCGCGGATTCGCGGAATTCCGCTTTTTTCGGCATCATTTGGGTTATCCTCGAGATCGATGCAGAACTGAAGAGGAATTGGGGAGGGTGTTAGGGGTGGTCGTTTTCCGTCTGGGCGTAGTATTTCATCTTTCAAAACTTTCGAAAACTGAAGTTAAACGGAGTGACGATATTTCCCGTATTCGTAATGTCTTTTTTCTCACGATGTTGCCTGTTCCCAATATTGTTATTAAATATAATTTTATTGCATAAATGTTTTTTATTTCAGCATGAAACTGTGGGCAACGATTTCCAAAAACGGAAGTTAAGACGGCGCGAAGATTTCTCTGTAGTCTTCAGGCAAAGATTCTTCCGTGGATTCGAAGAATTCCGCCATTTCCGTTATCATTTTGGGCATTCTCGAGATCAATGCACAACTGGACAGAAATGGGGGGTAATGGGGGGAGAGGGATTCCGTCTTACTGAAATTTTCGAAAACGGAAGTTAGATGCAGCGAAGATTTTTCCCGTAATCTTGTTTTTTTTTTTTTTTTCTCGTGATGTATCTTCTGCACAGTATTGTTCTTAAATATCCTTTCATTCCACAAATACTGCATTTCAACCTGAAAATCGAGGAAGAAGTTTCCGAAAACGGAAGTCGGTCGGAGCGAAGATTTCTCGCGAAATCGCATTTTTTTTCTTTCTTCCCGCGATGTTCTCACTATCCTGTGTTGTCAAGTGTGTTACTTTCCCCCATAAATGTCTGCACTTAAGCTTGATAAGGGAAGGGAAATTTTCCAAAAACGGAAGTGATGGAGTTTGAAAATTTGTTAGAATCGATGCATGGTGTTCAAAAGTATTCGTATTCTGAAACTCATACCATTTATCCAAAAGTAGCAAAAGCTTTGATATCATGCGTTTGTGGTCCTCATGCTGAAAGTTCTTTCAGCATGATGGATAAATTATTGTCATCTGAGGGAATAAAAGGGGAGGGGAAAGAAAAGTGGTGAAGAAGTAGGAAGGGAATTCTATCAACAGAAAGAAAAACTAAGCAAAGATTGCTGTGCAGCTGCAGAGTCAACAAAAGACAAATATGGCCATGGAACTTGCTGAGAAGAAAGCAACACAAGAGGAAAATTGAGCTGATGTTCTGGCAAGTACAAAAAAAAAAAAAAAAAAATAGAAGAGAGAGAGAGAGAGAGAGAGAGATGTGTTTGAAGCAGTGTCTTTTAAAATCACTTTATTTTGTTTTGAATTCAGTAATTTTATTTTGTGATTATACAGTGAACAATTCCATCTTGCTCGCGCAGCTTTATATTCAGACTTTCTTGTCGCATGTTCTGATTTTTTTCGCCTGTTAAAAAGTTCAGCTTTTTGTACCTTGGTCAGTCTCATGTATGAATACTGCGTCAAGCTATCGCAAAGTGGTGCATCTTGTTTGAGAACGGGCGTACTGATATCGAGGACAATTACCGCAAGGGAAGACCGCCAACTTCGACAGCGGCTGAGAACGTTGCGCGTGTGAATGAACTCATTCTTGCAAACAGACGAGTAACAGAAGACAAAATCGCAAAAGAACTGGATATTTCACTTGGAAGTGTGCGTACGATTATTGTGCAGCATCTTGAATTCCGTAAAGTTTGTGCTCGATGGGTGCCTCTTCTATTGACTGAAGAACACAAAAGGAATCGTTTTGAAAGTGCCTTTGCATTCTTGAAGCATTATCAGCAGGAAGGAAATGAGTTTTTGGACAAAATTGTGACCGGAGATGAAACGTGGGTGCATCATTTCTCACCTGAAATGAAACGCAGCTCTCTCGAGTGGAAACATTCCACTTCCCCAACTCAAAAAGTTCCGAACAGTTCCATCTGCGGGGAGGTGATGCTGATGCTGTTTTTCGGCGGAGGTGTGGTGCATACCGAATTCATGCCGAAGGGTGCCACGATTACAGCATTGTCTTATTGTGAAACTCTGAAGAGATTGCGCAATTCACTTAAAAATCGACGGCCAGGTAAACTTTCAAAAGGCATTGTGCTCCTGCATGACAATGTGAGACCGCATGCGGCGAACCTAACGAGGACCTTCTGAAAAAGTTTAGGTGGGAGGTGTAGAACCACCCCCTTATAGCCCAGATCTTGCGCCATGTGTCTTCCACGTCTTCGGTCCCATGAAACAAGAACTTGCAAAGCGACGATATCACTCGGATGACGAGGTGAAAGCTGCAACCCAGCAATGGTTATTGGACGTTGGACGGAATTTCTTCGCATAAGGCATAGAAAAACTTGTGCCACGCCTCGACTAATGTTTCAATAAACTAGGTGATTACATCGAGAAGTAACTTTTGTATGGAACTTTCAGGTACATATAACATTTTTTGTAATTTTGATCCTGTGTTCTTTTATCAAGCAGTGCAACTAACTTTTTGACTCACCTACGTACATTCGAGCAACTTGGCTGATTTGTTAATAGTGAAAAAAATTATTTTTAATTATGAAAAAAGTACTCAGAAGAAACTTTTTTGTGAAAACGTAACACTCAAGTTCTCACAAAAGGAAAAAAGAATGAAGTTTTTGTATAAATAAGTGTTCAAATCCTAATCCTCATAATTATTTGGTATCATGTTAGCAATAGCATGCACCTAAAATTTAGAAAAAAATGTTACTTCTATTACTTAACAATTAAAAAATAAACTTCACAATTAAAAAAATAATAATAATACTGTGTGCGGGGGGTGGGGGGTGGGGGGGGTTAAGGTGAGATAGCCCAGGTCTTGGACCCAAGATATACCACTGCTTGATACATGGGTCCCACTCAAACTGACGGAGCATCAGAAACAACAACGGTTTGAATGTGCAGTAAGGTTCTGCTTCACAACAAAAAGGAGCCCCTACTTGATTGTGTTGTAACCTGTGATGAAAAGTTTGTGCTATACGACTACCGTAAGCGATCTGGACAGTGGCTGAACCATGGTGAATCACTGAAACAACATCGTAAACCAAGGTTGACGCCAAAGAACGTTTTGTTGACAGTGTGACGGACTGTTCACAGTGTCATACACTATAGGTTCTTGAATGCTCAGGTGAAAGCTCAGTCACATACTGTGAAGAAATTGACCAAATGCACCAGAAGTTGTTTCAAACAGCCATCTTTGGTGAACATGAAGGGTCCTACTATCCTCCTCCATGATAACGGGAGACCACAAGTGTCACAAATGGCAAAATGGAAACTACACGAACTGAGGTTCGAAACCCTCCCACATCCAGCCTACTCACCTGACTTGGCACCTACCAATTTCCAGCTGTTCCTGCATTTTAGCAATTACCTCAAGGACAGGAGCTTCAGAAACTGAGAGGATGCTGAAATTGCATTCTAGGACTTTATTGCATCCAGGGAGCCAGATTTCTTCCAGACTGGCATTGAAGCACATGAAACTCGCTGGCAGAGGTGTGTAGCTGCTGAAGGTGCCTATTTAGAATAAAACAAGGTTGTGTGCTATGAGGTATGACTCTTTTACTTTTACCCTCCAAATCGGCCATTATTTTCCAAACAACCTGGTATTAAAGAAAAATCTCTAGCTTCAAATTTTCACTACTTCATAACATCAAGCAGATAAAGTTTCATCGAAGTTCATGAAACCAATCATCTTCACTGACCAGTGATGAGCATCTCTAATAAGTCCATCACCAGTCAACATAGCTGCAATGTGGCTCAAGGAAAATTGCCTGCTATAAAAACATGTGTAGGTATCAAGGTAAGATAAATTCATTTTATTATGTTTTAATTATGAATTAAACTTCAGTGATAAATTAATTTAACAAATTTAAACAAGAAACTTATTTATTTTAATTTAGAACATATACTTATCATATTACTTCAAAGACTTAGACTATAGAAATGAACCTCACTTAGCCATATAACTTGTGTGTTTTAATGTACACATGCCATTAAATAGTTTTCTTTGGTATCACATGTTATTTCCCCTTCTCCTTATTTGTAGGTGGTTCTGCCAGTTATGTACTACGTTCCTGGAAATCAGGTTGGAGATCGATACGAGAACAGCTTAGATGCCTTATATCAGATTGTCAATGATGCAAGGCTTGTGGTATTCAGCATATTGTATCTCCTTTCCATTGCATTTTACAATTATTTTGGCCTAGCCGTCACAAAATCTTTAACAGGTAATATGTCAAGCAGGTTATCTGACTCTATTCTATTGTTTTGTACTTGTGTGCATATACATTGAATGGACAGAAATCATGCGATACCTACCTAGTAGCGGGTAGGCCCCACCTTTCACCTGGATAAGGACAGTCACATGGCAAGTTATTGAGTCTACTAAGTCACGAAAGCATTCCACAGATATCTCCACCCATGCTTGCTGCACTGCTGTCCATAATTCTGTCACATTCCTGGGTGGACAGTCCAAAGCTCAAGCAGACCTTTTCAAAGCATCCCAAAGATTTTCCACAGGGTTTATGTCCAGTGAATGGGGAGACCATTCCAGGGTGGGAACTTCAGTGGAATGCTCTTCTAACCATCTTCTCATCGCCACAGCTCTGTGGGGTGGTACATTGTACTGCTGAAAGAGTCCATTTCCCTGTAGGTGCATGATGACCATGAATGGATGCAGATAGTCTGCAAGGATAGAAACAGCATGGAACACTTAGAGGTGCATCTAAACATACCAAAGGTACCAACATGTGCAAGTTGAACATGACCGAGCTTTCACCAGTCCATAACCGAGCCTCCATCAGCATGAACAGTTGAACAGTTCCTTTTTGACATGTCAGGTTCATTGCTTTGTGCAGTTTCTGCCAGATCCACACCCTTCTGTCTGCATAAAATAACCTGAAATGGGACTCATCAATCAACAGACCCATACTCAATCATCCAAGATCCAGTGCTGATGTTCTTTCACCCAGTTGAGGCACACAGTCTAGTGATGTGGCGTTAGCAGTGGGACTCTTGACATGTCGGCAGCACCCATAACCTATTGCGACTAATGATTGCCTGATGGTCTTGGTGGAAATGTTTCTGGCACATCCCTTGTTGAAGTTGGTCATGACTTGTGCCACTGCCACTCTCTGGTTAATTGCAACTATGCAAAACAGATGTCAACGGCTATGTTTATCCACCACCTTTCTCCACCCACAGCGCTGTCTTATGATGTGATGTTATTCTGGAAATGGCGTATTCCCAATACACTTGATATTGACAATTTTTGTACCACCTCTGTGATAGTGACCCATGCATTGGGCATCCACTATCATTTCCCTTTCAAACTCTGTTAACTCATGATTTTTATTAATACTGTCATCAAATTACTGTCTGCGTGAATGCAGTATGTCCTCCCACCTACATACCTGACAAGTTGTGGGTTTGTGCACTAGTGAGAGGGGTGACAGTGTTGCTTTGCCTAGGAGCCAGGTATATCATGATTTCTGTCCTCTTAGTGTATACTGTATATTCTGAAAAGATTTAAGAAATACAGCTGTCTAATTTTTAATTGGTGTTCCACATAATTCAAACCTTGTGCTCACTGGTTACTTGCCTGTATTGTACTGTGATACTCACAGTTGTTCATCAGAAATTCTAAGGATTGATGTGCTGGTTCTATCTCAGTTTTAATGAACATATGCATGCTCTTCCTCATAAAATTCAAGACTATAAGTCAAATTTCTTTGAAAAGTTCCAGGCATAGTTACTTTGTAAGTGTTTTAGGTTCATTGCATTACTGGCTCTTGATAATGAATTTGAGATTCATTTAGTTCAGCATACCTGTCAAGTTTTATAGTTTACCCATAACATTTATGGATATACTACTTGGTTTATGGTTATTTATGAACAACATATTATAAAGATTTCCATCCCCCCCAGGTTAGTGCAATTTCGAAGGGGGAATGAGTGCTCCTAAGGACCACTGTGCCTGTATGTTCTGATTTACCTGATCACATTTTCACCCGCTTCTGCGTCCTTCGCCTTTTCTACTCGCAGCCTAGCAAGAATGACCTGATAAAATGGTGTAGGATTAATGAATTTTGGCAAGAAATCACAGAAATCCTGTCATTCTTCTGTTCCTCATGTTTTTTAATTAAAAAACGTGAGGAACAGAAGAATGACATAATGTTCCTCATGTTTTTTAATTAAAAAACGTGAGGAACAGAAGAATGACATAATTTCTGTGATATCTTGCCAAAATTCATTATAATAAGCCATGTAGTGACGTTCAAGTGGTTAGACATAACAATTTGAACCGATATTAGTACTGTAGGATTAAGATTGGTCATAACTTCTGAAAAAGAAAGAGAGAGAAAAATGAAAGAAATAAGCCTCACATAAGGCTTAAAATTGTGTTTTTAAAAGGTATTCTCACACATTGGTGCAAAAATTTAAGGTCATAACCTTAGTTAAGTTAAATAAAAAGTTACTGCTATATGTTGCAATGGTTTTGCAGTTTTAAATGATCAATCTGTGTATGTAGTTTAATAATACCATATTTGTACTGATGAGATAATTATATATCGATTGCATTTTAACCACCGTTAACATGAAATACTGCTAAATATCCTAATTATAGCATATGATTAGGATATTATTTGCATAATAAACTAGATTTTAATAAAATATGTTTGATACATTTAATCAATACATCAGTAGAACATATCAATTAAATGTTCACTGAAATTTTTTATGCATTTCAATTCTTGAAAGTTTGCATGTCTGCTGTTTGAAAGCTTTGTTAAAGTTGCTTTCCTTTTAATGCACCACTCCCTAATTCCCAGTGAAAAGAATACTGGAGATACACTTTGTCTTAGGTGTAAGTACTGTCAAAGCCAGACTTACAAATTTTTGGCCCTGGGTAGTTTTTCGAGTGCCGCCCCCTCATCACCACTTAGATTTACTTCTCATTATGATCAAGTAAATCCTCCCTTTTGCCCCTCCCATACATGCCTTAATACTTAGCTCCCAGTAAAAAAGGATATACAGAGAAAAACTTGTCAAGTGTCAACAATTGTTCAGAATGCAGATAACTAAGAAATAAGATTTTACAAGATCAATGAAAAATGAACAATATATTATACACAGAATGCCAAGTTTTACAATATGCAAAGTAATACAATATGTGTCATTATATACACAAGAGGAAGAAAAAAATTTTTGACTGCACGCCGATCAGATTTATTACAAATACAAACACTTATGTTAGTGTTTATAATGTTCTGGGTAAGTTTAATGATCCTTGTGTGAATAATAATGGTGAAAGATTAATTGAACTCTGCATTGAGAATGGTTTGTGTGTATCTAATGCATTTTTCAACCACAAGTATATCCACACATATACTTGGGAAAATCGTACTCTTGGTCAAAAAAGTTATAGATTTTGTTGTTTACGATCAGTGTTTGAAACACTTAGTTGTTGACATTCATGTGACGAGAGGTGCAGGTGTTGGCTCTGATCATTACTTGGTAGTGTCATGAGTGAAACTGAATGTTGGTTGCAGAAAATGGAATAGGAAGAGGCCTAGGATGGAAAGAATAAAGGTTCAAAGGCTCCCTGAAGATCATCAGCATTATTCTAACTTACTCAGAGTACAACTGAAGAAGCTAAAGCCATGTGAGAGTGATGTAGAAAAGAAGTGATAATGTTTTAAGAACTGTGTTGTCACTGCTGCTGAAGAGGTCTGTGGCACCACAACAGTGGGTAACAATGGAGGTGATGCTTGGTGGAATAGTGAGATTGAAGAGGCAGTAAAGAGAAAGAAGGAAGCCTATTTTTGCATTATGCATGATGATTGAAAAGTGTCTGACTGTTGATAAGAAAGTTTTTGCTGCCTTCATAGATTTAGAGAAAGCTTACGACCGAATAAATAGGTTATTTTTGTGGAAGGTATTGAATAAATATGGTGTTACTGGGAATATACTTAATAGTGTAAAAAGCAATGTATGCTGGTTTTAGAGCTTGTGTACGAGTGAATAGTGTTTTATTAAAATGGTTTTCTATTGGTGCAGGAGTCAGACAAGGTTGTGCAATGTCACCATAGCTGTTTAATATATTAATGGATGCATGCATGCATGATGCCAAAATGGACAATCTTGGTTTATGTCTGGGTAATATCCGTGTGTGCAGATTGCTGTATGCTGATGACACAGTCCTGTTGGGCAAAAAGAGAGCAACAGTGAGTTGCAGAGTATGTTGTCCCGGATGTACGAAGTTTGCATGAAATTCAAATAGTATAAATAAGGGAAAAACCAAAGTTAGGAACTGTTAGTACTGAATCTAATGTAAGTCTAAATGGCACAGTGATTGACCAAGTGAATGAGTTTGTGTATTTAGGATACATGTTTGACAAAGAGCACAAATCAGATGGTGAAATTAGTAGGCGAGTGAATTCTTCATTGAAAGTCATAGCTGCTTTGGGAGGTTTTCACAGGAATGATGGGTTCTCAAGAGAGTCCCGCATGGCTGTGCATGAAAGTGAAATTGTTCCTTCTCTGATGTATGGCAGTGGAACCTGGGTACTACAGAAAAATCATAGGAGTCTTTTGTGTGCTGGAGAAATGCGTTACTTACAGGTGGTTTGTGGCATGACACGTTCTGATCGTGTGAGGAATGAAGATGTGTTTCAGATGTGTAATGTGAAGCAAAATGTTTTTAGCAAGGTGGAGACTAATATGCTTCGGTGGTTTGGCCATGTTGAAAGAATGAGTGGCGAGATGCTTACTAAGAAAATCTTTTTAGCCCAAGTGACAGGAAGGAAAGGCAAAGGAAGGCCAAGGAAGTCTTGGGAGGATCAGATTCAGGAGTGTCTGTATGAGAAAAAGATTATAAGTATGAAGTATAGAAGGTCTTGCGTACATCGTGTGATGGATGTCAGTGAAGCCCAAGTTTTGTCAAGATCGCTGTAAATGGAGAAGTTTTGATATGGCAACAGTAAGTAAATAATCAAGTAAAAATTTATCTGGTAGTTTGTATTTCTTTGTGGAACTAACCTCTGAATCTCAGAGAACAGCTTAGGGAGATGAATGGATGGATGGACGGATGGACACTTGAGCTTAGACTTGCTGCAAGCAAAGTTGTTGATGATTTTATCAGTTCATTTTCATCAAAATATCTGATTCAATGCACAACAGAGCAAGCACAGACAATTTTTGTTCTCTTACTGACAACCTCAAGTAGTTTCTTATTCTTCTTTGGCATGAAATGTACCGCTCTGCTGATCAATTCCCTATTGGTATGCAAATAAGTATTATAAGTGCCACTTCAACATTTGGGTAGACTATAAGAATATCGTGCTTCCTCAGTTACTTGTATAGCAGAAGAGGAGTAGTTGGTATATCATCCTCTGAGATTACTTGGAAATGCTGTTTCAGATGAGTAATTTCTCCCACAAAATCACTTTCAAGATCATTGGGAAAACTTTCAATTAAGCTTCTCCCTTCTCTTTCCAACTCTGTTCTTAGAAGCTGGTGCATTTTTGTCACACATCCAAATTTCTCGTAGATTTCAGAGTAAGCTTTCTTCTTTTAGAACAATTCAGTCTGAAGTTGGTCCACAATAAATAAAAAAGTATTGATTCTGATGAAGTCTCTTCCAGTTATATCATACGTTACTTCTTCTGGAGTCTTGTCATGAAACTCTCTTCTATGCATTCTTCTATTTGAATCAAAATCATATGTCCTAACTTTTGAGAACTGCAGAGCTTTTTCTTCATACAAGTCAAATTTTCTCCGTATGGAACTCGTAAGCTGTATTAATGAATCATACAATTCGATAACTTTGGGCATGTCTACTTTCACACCCTGGAATATCTTGTCGGTATAGTTTAAACGATCGAAAATGAGCCCCCAAAACACAACTATGAATGCAGTCTCAAGTCTGTCCAGTTGTAGTTGCAACCCTTTTGCCTCGAGCCTGGTAGTAGACTCGTGCTTTACATTTATTTCAAGGGTTTGGAGAGCATCGAGAATTTGTGGCCAGGACAGCAACGACGCCTTATAAATATCTCAGGCTGACCAATGGGTCTTGCTAGCATTCTTTAAAGAAGGTGCATTCGGGTTTATGTTAACTGCTGGTTTTCACTAAGTAATCCCAACGATATGTAGATGATGAAATAACGTGTACAGGTGCTGCAGAAGGTTGAAAAAATGTGTAGCTTCTGTGCAGCATTCGACATCACAGTGACTTACTAGGTTGAGAGAATGGGCTGAACATGGTGCATAGGTAGCAAGTGGATTTACTTCCTTGGTTCTGGACTGAAGACCTGAATACTGGCCTGACATATTGGAAACCTTGTCATAAGGCTGGCCACACCAGTTACTTATGTCAATGTTGCAACCTTTGATGTAATTCATGATTGCAGTGAATAGCTCTTCTGCTTTGTAAACCAGTGTTTAGTAAAAAAGTTATGAACCTTTCCACAGGCGAACCACACTCTCCGATGTAGCAGATAACAAGTGACAGCTGATCGACGTGTGTTATGTCCAGACTGGAATCCACCACTATAGAGAAATACTCTGCAGCTTTTATTTTAGCTACAATATTTGCATGAACTTTGGTCCAAATAATCTCCAAGAACTCTTCACATGTCATAGATGATAAGTAAGACATGTGGCCACTTCCTGGATTTCCCTTTTCAGTAATATGTTTTGCCATGAAAGGGTCGAATTCAGCAATAACTTCTAGCAACATCATGAAATTTCCATTGTAACATCATGAAATTTCCATTGTTATTTGAACCAAACCTTTTGTTACCTCCTCTGAAAGGTAACCCCCAGTAGCTAACACTTTTATGACCATGACGACTCTGTGAAGTACTTTCCACCAATAATCACCTTCATCCTCCAGCTGTTCAGTCAGGGCATGGTCTTCCTTCCCACCCTGTTGCTCCTTTCCTTCAGAGAGATCATGTAACTCTTGTGATGCATGTGATTTTCATGTTTGTTTAATTGATCTGTGGCATTTTTCCAATCATTTAAACCATTGTGTACCAACTGTGAGACTGGAGTGGTTTCGGTTTGAAATAACTTACAAATTCCAGAGTAAACCGAACTTGTGCTTTCAGAATACACCATCCAAGACCTAACCCGTACTTCACCATTTAATAATTTTCTGTGAAATAACGCCTCTGTGAGATACGATTGTCTTACCACCATACTGACGACTGGATTTCGTAAAATCGCTTTTTTCATTCTGATAAAACCCATGTATGGCTACACTGTCTCTAGTAGTGCCATTTACTAGCCAATGTACAGGATCATTTATGACAGGCCCAATATTTTGAGGAACTGAAGTTTTACTCAGTGCAGCCTTGGTATCTCTTGGCTCAATACCTGCATTTCGATCAGTTTCCTGAACTTTCCTGAGCACATCTTCAGATGAAAACTGACAAAATGTTGATTCAGTACTTGATGCTAATGAACACGGTATAGGAAGATTGGTTGAAAGTGAAACATTTGACAATCTCTGCGTTTGAAAAAAACAGTCTATTTTACTGCTTTTGGAACTAACAATTTCATTCTTGCATCTCTTCTCTTCTCTAATTTTCTTGTATTGACATCCATCGCTCATTTTTACAACCCAAAAAACTGACAAACGCTTACCAATTTCAACGTCAAGTGAAGCAGTAAATAAGCTCAGGGAAACTTCAGTTTTCGTACACCAATTGAGAACGACGCTTTCCGCAGACACCAAAAGCTTTCCTGGTAAACAGAATGTGTCCTCACTCTTCAAAAGCTAGTGACAAAATGGGTGGCGCTACCTGTCTCCTTTTCATTCGTGTTAGGTTATAAATACATATGATGCCATCTACAAACAGTTTTCTTCGCAAAAATACTAGAAAGAGTGATAGACCAAATTTTTCTCTCTCCCATTAAATCCGCACAACAATGGCAACGAACTCCCACCACGACAATGAAATTGGCATCTTTGCTTCAGTATTTATATTAAAAAACATTTCATACTTAAAAAAATATTAAAAAAAAAGTTTCTAACATGTTAAATTTAAAAGGTACATTTTTTCGAAGAAAAACAATTTTCATCCACCCCAAAATTTGCTGCCCCCTAATTTTCCCACCCAAGGCATGTGCCTATGTTGGCCTATTGGTAAATTTGGCCCTGGTTACTGTTTCTGAAATAGCCGTGCTCATGATCCTTCAAATGATGAACCTCTTCTGCCATTTTGGGAGCAAACTATGATCTCTGTGGTTTAGCAAGAAAAATGTTCTGACTAGTTCAATCGATTGCTTAATTGAAATTAAGATATTTTTTCATGGAAATTAAAAAAGTCCTGATATTTCTAACAGACTTAAGAACACATCAGTTAACAGCTGAAGTATTTTCATATTTAAAAAAAGTGGGCATTTTTTCTTTGGGCAGTATTTGTGTGGGCCTTTTTCCAGTGGACATTTTTTCCTCATAATGTTTTTATTCTTTTATAATTTTTTCATGACAACCACAATTCAAGTGTTGAAATAATTGAGGGTTTTTTTGCAGTTATTAGTGTATATTAAGTTATTGGTAAGTGGTTGTTCATGAACTACACTGCACCATCTGAAGTAGTTTGTCATGTACATCAGAGGACTTACTGTTTTACGAAAATGTTACAGCACATTTCTCTTAAGATACTGGCAATGCTGATGTTCATCTCTGTGCTATGATATGCTTCCACTTCCCAGACATAGACATATTTGTTTTTTGGAACAAGAAATTCTGAAAGGGCTGTACTTTATTCTGTAGCTTATCTCTTAGCATCAGGCTGTCTTACTGGAACATCATCTTATAAATGCATACATTTTCTTTTTGTTGCCTGTTTCTGAAATAGGCACAGACAGTGAAAAATTTTATTTAAAAAAATGCTTACTGGCAATTTAAATCACTTCTAAAATTGGAAAATGTGCAAAATAAGTTCCACGACTCCTATTGTAGTTTCCACAATTTCAAAATAATAAACAAATGCAAAATAAACCTTTGTATTAGGTGCTTGAATTAATTTCCGCTGTTTTTTGCCACACAGACACCTGTGTGTTGCCACAGAATGGTACGGGATAGTCTGTTCAAAGTAGTGTCCATTGGCGGCTATGACCCTTTCCCAGCGTAGGGGTAACAAATGGATTCCGCGGTAGAAAAATGCAGGTTCTTACGAGGTGAACCATTCATTGAGCCATTTTTGGATATCCGCGACAGAAAGGAAGTGCTGCTCCAACAAGCCATGTTGTATTGACCGGAACAAATGGAAGTCCGAGGGAGCAATGTCCAGGGAATAAGGCGGGTGGGGTAAGATGTCCCAGCCAAGTGCCTCCAAGAGTTCCTTCACGGATTTGGCAACATGAGGTCTAGCGTTGTCGTGGAGAAGAATAACCTTGTCATGTCTTTTGGCGTATTGTTGCCATTTCTCTGTGAGTGCACGTTTCACATCGAGTGATTGACGTCTGTACCGTTCAGCATTGATGGTTTCACTGGGTTGCAGCAGCTCAGAATACACAACACCGATTTGATCCCACCAAATGCACAGCATCACCTTCCTGCCATGGATGTCCGGTTTAGGCGTGGAGGTTGATGGTTTGCCGGGAGGAACCCGTGATTTCTTGCACTTAGGATTGTCGTAACGAATCAATTTTTCATCGCCAGTCACTACTCGATGCAAAAACGATTTCCATTTGTGTCATTGCAGCAGCGATTCACACGTGGTTTCACGTTTGGTGATGTCGCTTTCCCGCAATGCATGTGGGATCCAGTTTCCGAGCTTCTGGATCATTCCCATTGCCTTTAAACCTTTGCTAACCATTGACTCATCGACCCGTAGTGTTTCAGACAACTCGTAGAGCGTCTGACATGAATCCTCGTCCAATAAGGCCTCCAATGCACCGTCTTCGAACTTTTTCGGCTGCCCAGGGCGCTCTTTGTCCTTCACGTCATATTCGTTGGCTTTGAAGCGTTGAAACCACTCTCTGCATGTTGTTTCCGATAGGGCATGTTCCCCATAGGCCTACACTAGCGAACGATGACTTTCCGCTGCAGATTTCTTGAGATGAAAGCAGAAGGGTAATGCTTCTCGCTAATGCTCCTTTTTTGGTACGAAACTCGACATCGTGAATGTGATACAAACTTGTTTTCTGTGCCCTCCAATCATGTGTCACACACTGCTTCACCCAGACTATGGACGGTACGTGCGTGCGCAAGGGAGGTCACATGTGGCCCGGGTCACAGTGCACCGCTGCTGCGCTCTATTGGGCAACAGCGGGAATTAATTCAAGCACCCAATAGTACAAATGAGGTGAAGTTCCCCTTGAATTATTACTTCCGGTTTGTAAAGAATAATAACATGATGTTTTGCATGTAGTTGTAATGTATGGGGGTTGGAAATTATAGTGATGTATGGGGTTGAAAATTATTTAGTGAGAATCATGCTGCAGAGGAGATGAGAGTCCTCCAAAAGAATCTAACGGGTATCCCCTATGTAATGTACCTTCCTGATGTACCCCTGGGTAGAATGGTTGAATCCTCTCTCGAACTGCATATGCGGGGTAGCAACGCAAACACACCTCGTAGTTGGTAAGCAGTCTAAAGCCATGTTTACAAAGTTCGAGCAGCATTGTTGGCTAAAAATTGAAGTTGTTAGAGGTTGTATCAGGAAGGAATGTTATGAAGAACTACAACAAGCTTCCATGTACACTGACGGACAATTGCTAAGGACGTATGACAATAGCAACGATAGCAACCATAAAATGGAAGGCAGGAAAATGTGGAAATTAGCATAAGTGCGGGATACAGTAAGACGTGTTGTGCGTATGCAAATTTTGGATTGCCGAACTTGTTCGTGACGTCATAGCGCTGATAAGAGATATAAAGGATTTGACGCGTATTGACCGTTGTTGTTCAAACGCAAAGTTGAAAGGGAAAGAATCAATTGACGAACTTGCAATTTTCAGTATGTCTTCCCGACATCACCTAGATGATTTTACGCGTGGCCGTATTATTGGCAAGATTGAAGAAGGGCGAAAAATAACAGATGTTGCCAGGGAGTTCGACGTCAGCCACAGTGTTGTTTCAAGGCTTTGGAAATCATTTCAAACAAATGGAGAGTGTAGCAAACGTCACGGGGGAGGTCGTGTTCACAGTATGACACCTGCAGAAGATCGGTACAAAGTGTTATCAACAAAAAGACACCGGCGCAGCATAGCTAGTGAGGTAGCAAATCAGTTTATGGCTGCTACTGGCAAGTGGATCTCCCGAAAAACTGTCGCCAGACGTTTGCATGAAGGAGGACAATACGCCCGCCGTCCTGTTGTGTGCATCCCATTGTCCAGACGTCACCGTACCGCCCGTTTGCAATGGTGCCATCAACATCGCAATTGGACTGATAACAACTGGTCTGCTGTCCTCTTCTCAGATGAGAGTAGATACAGTCTATCGTCTGATTGTCGACGACAACTGATCTGGCGTGATAGTGGTACTGCATATTGTCCAGCAAACATACAGGAAAGGGACCGATATCCGACATGTAGTGTCATGGTATGGGCTGGCATCATGATCAATGGCCGTACGTCCCTCTATGTGCTTCCAACTGGGACTATGACTGGCCAACGATACATTAATGATGTTCTGCTACCTCGTGTTCGCATGTTCCGTGGTGCTGTCGGTGATAGATTCATTTTCATGGACGACAACGCAACATGTCATCGAACAGTCGCTGTCCAGGAGTGACTTGAGAGCAAGGATATTCAACACCTCGTATGGCCAGCACGTTCTCCAGATCTGAATCCCATTGAAAATGTGTGGGATGCTTTGGGGAGGAGTCTTGCTGGTCGCCAATGCCCTCCAATAAACAAGGACACCCTCATCTGTGCACTGACAGAGGAATGGGATAAATTACCCCAACAGCGGCTTGATAATGCTGTGCAAAGCATGACACGACGTGTGGAATCTTGCATCGCCCTCCATGGTGGCCATATCCCGTATTGAAATCTTACGCCGGAACGCCTGCGGACGGTAATTGCATTTTTTTCACATTTACGTATTCTGCACAAAATGGCCTGTTTGTCCCTTGAACAGTTCCAAAGCCTTCTGGATTTCAGAGCACAATAAATTGTCTTTCTTGTAATGTCCTGGCATTCTGACATTATTTTATTTCACTTGGCATCCAACCACACTTACTTTTTTATGCGCTATATAGCCGTTTATGATCCGTCCTTAGCAATTGTCCAGCAGTGTACTATCAGACGTGCCAACACTCGGGATTTAGGTGGGAGACTCTGGATTTTCAGCCCTTCCTCTCGCCCTCCAGATAAATGTCAAATTCTCCTGATTTTCACTGAGAAAAATGGTCAAAATTCTCAACCACCATGTGATTTTGAAGCGCCTGTGAAATCTTTTTCTTTCTGCATCGATGCAAGGCATCGTTACATCCATGAGTTTTGTACTTTTCCTCTCCTATCTGCAAAAGAAAGCTGCCCCGGTGGTGCAGTGGTCTAAGCGCTGGCTTCTGACCAATCGTCCGAGATGGGTCGGAAAAAATTTGCTTTAAAAAAATTTATCCCAGTCGTATTGTCATACGAAGCCTTCAGCAAAGAGCTCACCCACTCTGGCACTAGAATGCCGAGGAGGGTCAGTAAATGATGGACAGATGGGAGCTACCCTGTCTTCTCCTTGCAGTTGAGTCTTTTTGAACCCCTTGCCTTCGCAGAGCCGTATGCATTCTAAGTGATGATAAACAGTTGAGTTGCAGCGAATTCACGTAACGACAAAAGATAGTAGTTACAGTTGGCCCTCGCCTTGTAATGAAAGGCGATGTTAGTACAATGCTTTTTGTAGTATTCTCCTTCGCGTACAACCTAAAGAAGAAATGAAAAACAGTTGCCTGCTATTTTATTCGTGAAAAACAACAACATGCAGGCCATTTTACATTTTCATTATCTTGCTGAATCATCGTACCAGAAAACAAATTTCAGTAGGGGGTGTTGATTTTCTTGCTGTTTTTTTCCTCCAGAACTTTTAGTGGACCCAATCTACTACGTCTGGAAAATGGCAATAAAAAATAGCGCTCGTGGGATTTTATGAGCTGAAAAATGTCCTGATTTTCATATTTTGAAGGTTGGCATGCTGTCATAGCTGCCAAGTGTCCCGGTTTACCCGGATTCTGTTTGATTTCGAAAATATTGTCTGGGAATCCGATTTTTCTACAAAAAAATCCGGTTTTGTAATTTTCTTATTTTTTTCTTTTATTTATTTATTATGTATGGCCCCCCCCCATTAATGTTATCAGCCATCATTTTTCTCCAGCATCAACGCTGGCTGTGGGAATCGGTAACGAATGGAAACAAAAAAATAATGTTCTTTTGTTAATCCACAGCACTTTGAGCGCCAAGGTCGTGTGCCCCACAATGTTAGCAAGACTGCGGAATGTTCCGCTCACTTGATCTAGCCAAGCCATGGTCAGAGACTTGGAAAGTTGAAGTACTGGTTTATGACATCACATCCACGACGCTCGCAGCCAATGAGCGCACGACACTTGTTTAGAGCCTCGTGGGAGTGGAAAGCTGTTCGCTAATGCTCAATTGAACTACGATTCTCATACTTTGTTCAATCTTTCAAACCAAGCAAGTTGTGTCGCAAGTTATTATTTCAGTTCACAGTTCCAGAATTGGGCCTAAATGTCGGGAACGAAGATTTTTGAAGAAATACTCCGAACAATTTGACTTCATAAAGCCATCACGTAAGGGTTAGTTTCATATACTTTGTGTAACACTGTTTTCTCTGTTTCTCGCTCTGGTCACGGCGAAATCTTCGCACATGTTGGAACGAACAAGCATGTAAAAAATCATGATAGCACATAAAGTGTGTGCTACATGGATCATTTTGTTTCAGTGCTGAATGATTTTCAAATGATTCATACAGAAGTTATGTTTACCGGATTTTTGTTGGAGCACAACATGCCACTAGCGGCAGCTGATCATGTTTCCCAAATCTTGTCAGCCATGTTTCCTAACTCCCTAGAAGAGAGTAAAAATATATGCATGTGGCAGAACAAAAAACGTCACATATTGTTCAAGAAATGGCAGAATATAATTAAAAAAATATCTTCTGTGCTATTAAAAGTGAACCGCTTTCTGTCACAACTGACAGCAGTAATGATGCTGACAATCGACTTTATCCAATTATGGTAACATACTTTGATAATGGTTGCAAGTGTGTGAGATGTACGCTGCTCTCTTTGCCATGCCTGGAAACCAGTTCAACAGGTGAAAATATTGCCAAATTTGTGACCAAAGAATTTCAGCATCATGATATTCTGTGGATAACCTGTCTTGCCTTATCCTGTGATAACACTCCTGTAATGGTGGGGAGAAAAATAGTGTCTCAGTCTCTAAAAATGAAATTCATTAATAAGGTTTGTTAATCTTATTTTATACTTAAATACTAATTTTTTGTAAATATTTCTTTATTTGTACTAAGTAATTAACTGTAATAAAATAATAAAAGAACCTATCATATATAATTTCATTATTTATAGATTGTAAATACGTGCACCGCCTAACGCACGTTGATGTCCTGGTTTTTTATTTTGAAAAGTTGGCAGCTCTGAGAATGGTTTTTAATTGGTTGAGTTTGAGTGTGTTTATAGTGAATTTTGAGCGTAGGAGATTTGTATGTATTATAGATAGTTAGGGTTAAATGTAGGTGCGAATTTGAAATGAATAGTGTCTCAGTCTCTAAAAATGAAATTCATTAATAAGGTTTGTTAATCTTATTTTATACTTAAATACTACTTTTTTGTAAATATTTCTTTATTTGTACTAAGTAATTAACTGTAATAAAATAATAAAAGAACCTATCATATATAATTTTATTATTTATAGATTGTAAATGCGTGCACCGCCTAACGCACGTTGATGTCCTGGTTTTTTATTTTGAAAAGTTGGCAGCTCTGAGAATGGTTTTTAATTGTTTGAGTTTGAGTGTGTTTATAGTGAATTTTAAGCGTAGGAGATTTGTATGTATTATAGATAGTTAGGGTTAAATGTAGGTGCGAATTTGAAATGAATACGTGGTTTTTAGTTTTTCTTTCAATGTAGTAGATTATAAGAAGAATATGTACATGGGAAGATATTGTGCATGAGTTTAGGAATTTTAGGGAAAATATGTATGATGTGCGGGCGGTCTTAGTGAGAGATGGGTTTGCCTCCTCGGGGGCACTCCGTGGGCAATGGCACACAGAACAGCAACAAGGGCTTCTGTGAATCTTTAAGAAGTGCCAGGTAGTTCTGTGTGACATTGGTGAAAAGACCCCAACTCACTGGGTTTTGTTCCAGAATCCTTAGGTTGAATGACCAACTAGAACAGTCAGCTGTGGGCTAATCCCCCACACTGATGTGCTTACCTGATTAAAAAGACACAAAGACAGAATAAATTAAAGGACCCTAGTGTGGGATATGGTGGACCTACCACACTTGAGAAGGATGGTCCACCACGGAATAGACCTGGAATTCCTAAAAGGCGCACGAGAAGAGATCCTGGCTGAGTGTAAGGTTGGTGTATGGAATACTAGAGATATAAATGGCAAGATGAATGAGGTGATTGAAGAAATGAATAAGTATAGATTGGATATGCTGTGTGTAAGTGAAACCAAAAAGAAGGAAAATGGGATAGAAGAAGTGAATGGCACGATGAGTGTGTGATCTGGCGTATTGGATAATGTGAGGGGACAGGCTGGTGGTGTAGGTGGGATTTTAAGTGAAAAGATAAAGAACAACTTGATTCACTATAGCTGCATAAGTGAGAGAATTCTTTGGATTTGTTTGAAAGTGAAACTTCAGAGAGTAGTAATTGTTGTAGTGTATGCTCCTTATGACTCAGAACCTTCTGATAAGAAGGAAGATTTCTGGAATGAGCTGAAAGCTGTTTTGAGCCAGTTTGATGCTAAAGAGAAAGTTATAATAGCAGATGATTTCAATGCTAAAGTAGGTGTGCAGAATGCGATTTCTGACAATGTTCTGGGTAAGTTTAATTATCCTTGTGTGAATGATAATGGTGAAATATTAATTGAACTCTGCATTGAGAATGGTTTGTGTGTATCTAATACGTTTTTCAACCACAAGTATATCCACACATATACTTGGGGAAATCATATTCTAGGTCAAAAGAGTGCGATAGATTTTGTTGTTTATGATCAACGTCTGAAACACTTAGTTGTTGACACTCGAGGTGCGGATGTTGGCTCCTATTATTACTTGGTAGTGTCACGAGTGAAACTCAATGTTGGTTGGAGGAAAAGGAATAGGAACAGGCCTAGAATGGAAAGAATAAAGGTTCAAAGACTCCCTGAAGATAATCAGTGTTATTCTAACTTACTTGGAGAACTACTGAAGAAACTGAAGTCATGTAAGAGTGATGTAGAAAAGAAGTGGGGATGTTTTAAGAACTGTGTTGTCACTGCTGCTGAAAAGGTCAGTGGTAGCACAATAGTAGGTAACAATAGAGGCGATGCTTGGTGGAATAGTGAAATTGAAGAGGCAGTAAATAGAAAGAAGGATGCCTATTTGGGGATGTTGCAAAGTAGAGTTTCTATGGATGAATACCGCTGTAAGAAATGTGAAACAGCTAAGCTGGTTCGCCAGAGTAATGCAAAAGATAGGAAGGAGAAGGTGGAAAGGCATGAATTGGCTTTTTGGAAAGATAGAAAAACTTTCTCGAAGTACATTAGACTCAGGAAAAATAGGGAAACAAAGTTGTAAGTTGTGTGAAGAATAGGATCTGGGAAAATGATATGGGAGCCCAATGAGTAAACTGGAAGATGGGGTGAATATTTCTGTGAGTTATTAGATCAAGAAAGCAAAGCTGATTCTGAGGCAGAAGCAGATGATGTCACTGTGAAGGATGGAAGCACAGGAGGGATCTCAAGAGAAGAGGTGTGTAAAGCTCTAAAATCTCTTCAGAATGGTAAGGCTCTGGGAGTTGATGGCATAACTGCTGAGATGTTGAAATATGGTGGTTACTCTGTAATTGACTGGTTAACTGAATTTACCAGTTTGCTGGGAGCTAGGAATGATCCCTTGGGATTGGAAGGATGCTATCATTGTTCCCTTGTATAAGGGAAAAGGTGATCAGACTGACTGCAAGAACTATTGTGGTATTATCCTACTGACTGTGCTAGGGAAAGTGTTTGGTAAGGTCATTATTGGAAAAGTACAGGTTCTTACATCAGTGAAAGTGTGGGATGTTCAGAGTGGTTTCATGCCTGGTAAAGGCTGCACTAACCAAATTTTTGCATTATGCATGATGATTGAAAAGTATCTGGCTGTTGGTAAGAAACTTTTCGCTGCCTTCATAGATTTAGAGAAAGCTTACGACCAAGTAAATAGGACACTTTTGTGGAAGGTATTGAATGAGTATGGTGTTACTGGGAATCTACTTAATAGTGTAAAAGCCATGTATGCTGGTAGTAGAGCTTGTGTACGAGTGAATGGTGTTTTATCAAAATGGTTTTCTATTGGTGCAGGAGTCAGGCAAGGTTGTGTAATGTCACCATGGCTGTTTAATATATTTATGGTTGCATGCATGCGTGATGCCAAAATAAATAATACTGTTTTATGTCTTGGTGATTTCCGTGTGTGCAGATTGCTGTTTGCTGATGACACTGTCCTGTTGGCTGATAGCAAAAGTGAGTTGCAGAGTATGTTGTCCTGGATGTACAAAGTTTGCATGAAATTCAAATTGAGTATAAATAAGGGAAAAACCAAAGTTATAGTTTTTGAGCGTGGAATTGGTAGTACTGAATGCAATATAAGTCTAAATGGCACAGTGATTAACCAGGTGAATGAGTTGGAAATATTCTAGTTGGATAATGCTTACCTAGGCATTCCGTTTCTAGCGATGATTCACTTTTCTCGCATGTTTTGGGTCTTTGTTGAAGCTATTGCCCTATTGTCTGTTGTATGTACAGCTACCTTTCACATCCAACACACTGCTTACTTTGGGTAGATTCAGTAGATCTTCACTTTAGGATTCAACAACTTCAATTCTTTACCGTTATTAATGCTCTAAATTTTTCACCCAGTCTTTGGGCATCCTCAGGAGCGTGACGACTTTTCCACCAATGTTTGTGGTTTATTTCTCATCAATGGAGTCCGATACCCCATGTTGCCATTCGTCGGATACGCTGTATTAGGTACTTTTTCTTAATTAAACCTAGCCGACGCCATCTATGTTTCCCTATTTCTAATTTTTTTAATTTTTTTTTAAACTTTTTTATTTATTTATTTATTTTTCCTCGTCAAATGGTCGTTGATGTCGTCTTTCCATATTCTTCTTCTTTTCATTTCCTATTCCTGTTCCCTTGTCTTTTGTTGTTCTTTTTCTTGTCTTTTAGCTCTTTCCAAAGGCTAGATAATGTATTAGGGTCATTCTGGTTGCACACCCTTGTTTTATTTTTATAAATTAGGATCGATTCCTCCATTCTCATTTGTCACTCTGATTTTTTATTCCTTTTTAGCATTTTAATTTCTTCGAATTTTGGGAATGTTTGGTGGTCAATACAGAATTGCACTAATGCAGTTTTTGCCTCTTTTTTTTGCCAGTTAGATATGTGTTGTTTTAGCCTTTTTGTTAACCTGTTTTCAGTACTCCCTATGTACGATATTGGGGGGTATGTGTGCAATGGGAATTTTGTAAGACCCTGATTCCTCTAATATTTTGCTCTCAGATTTTTTGTTAATAGTCAGATTTTTCAAGGTGTTCACTGAACTTCCTAGTTGTAAGTCAAATTTGGCACATTGCAAATTAATTTCTTTACTGACACCTTCCAAGTAAGGGAATGCACCTATATATTTTAATTTATTTTTTCTCACCTTTCTTTGATTGTAAATTTCTTGGTCTTCATTTCTCTTATCCATATATTTTTTATTCTCATATATCCATTTTTAATAAGCTTATTAGGGTAACCATAATCTTGTGATATTTTCAAGATAAAATCAAGCTCTTGATTCTTTAGCCTATTATTAGAGGTGTGCATATACACTCTTCGAATCAAGTTTACTATGCTATTTTTTTATGTATAACAGGATGGTGCGAGGAGTATGGAATGAGTACCGGAATGTACGTTGCTTTCCTGAAAACAGTGTATTCAAACTTATTTTTATTTTTTTTAAGTATAATGTCTAAAAATGACAGACTATTATTCACTTCAAGTTCAAGCGTCAGTTCAATGGTGTTGCAGATTACGTTGAATCGATGAGCTAGATCTTGTAGCTTAGTATTGTTGAGTTTTGAAATAATGATGATGTCATCAACATACCGAGCATATAGTAGTGGTTTTTCAGGTAGAGTTTGAATAATTTTTCTTTCGATGTACGCCATTATCGCCGATAATGGGGATCCCATAGGGCCGCCTTGAGTTTGTTTAAAAATACTTCCCTCAAATTGGAAGATATTGTTTTCTTTAATGAAATATAATGTATCCTTTAATTCTTTCAGTTGTGTCATATTTAGCTCTTTATTTATATTTAATTGTTGCATGATCAACTCGATGGCTAGTTCAACAGGAGTATTAGGGCATAACGCTTTAACGTCCATGGATGCCATCATGATGTTCTAAGGTCTTGATTTATCTTCTTGATCTTTTCTATAAATTCGTAGCTATTCTTTAAGGTAAACTGATTCCTCATAAAAATTGGGGATATATTTAGCTGTATACCTTTTTTCGAGATTGATGAGAGGGGAATTTTTTTTTTCGAGAGAATCAGTCTTAATGGAGTGTTTTCTTTTATGGGTTTTAATTTTCGAGAAAATTTTTGGCATCCCTGCTCCTGAGCTACAAGATCTAGCTCATCGATTCAACATAATCTACAACACCATTGAACTGACGCTTGAATTTGAAGTGAATAATAGTCTGTCATTTTTAGACATTTTACTTAAAAAAAATAAGTTTGAATACACTGTTTTCAGGAAAGCAACGTACATTCCGGTACTCATTCCATACTCCTCGCACCATCCTGTTAACATAAAAAATAGCATAGTAAACTTGATTCGAAGAGTGTATACGCACACCTCTAATAATAGGCTAAAGAATCAAGAGCTTGATTTTATCTTGAAAATATCACAAGATTATGGTTACCCTAATAAGCTTATTAAAAAATGGATATATGAGAATAAAAAACATATGGCTAAGAGAAATGAAGACCAAGAAATTTACAATCAAAGAAAGGTGAGAAAAATAAATTAAAATATATAGGTGCATTCCCTTACTTGGAAGGTGTCAGTAAATAAATTAATAGGCAATATGCCAAATTTGACTTACAACTAGGAAGTTCAGTGAACACCTTGAAAAATCTGACTATTAACAAAAAAACTGAGAGCAAAATATTAGAGGAATCAGGGTCTCAGGGTCTTACAAAATTCCCATTGCAGCCCCCCACCCCCCAATATCGTACATAGGGAGTACTAAAAACAGGTTAAAAAAAAAAAGGCTAAAACAACACATATCTAACTGGCAAAAAAAAAGAAGCAAAAACTGCATTAATGCAATTCTGTATTGACCGCCGAACATTCCCAAAATTCGAAGAAATTAAAATGCTAAAAAGGAATATAAAATCGGAGATACAAATGAGAATGGAGGAATCAATCCTAATTTATAAAAATAAAACAAGGGTGTGCAACCAGAATGACCCTAATACATTATCTAGCCTTTGGAAAGAGCTGATGAGACAAGAAAAAGAACAACAAAAGAAAAACCGACAAAAAAGACAAGGGAACAGGAATAGGAAATGAAAAGAATACGGAAAGATGACATCAACGGCCATTTGACGAGGAAAAAAATAAATATAAATAAAAAAATTAAAAAAAAAAGGTAGAATTAGTGAAACATAGATGGCATCGGCTTGGTTTAATTAAGAAAAGTACCTAATACAGCATATCCGTCGAATGGCAACGTGGGGTATCAGACTCCATTGATGAGAAATAAACCACGAACATTGGTGGGAAAGTCATCATGCTCCTGAGGATGTTGCCCAAAAACTGGGCTAAAAATTTAGAGCATTAATAACGGTAAAGAATTGAAGTTGTTGAATCTTAAAGTGAAGATCTACTGAATCTACCCAATGTAAGCAGTGTGTTGGATGTGAAAGGTAGCTGCTCATACAACGGACAATAGGACAATAGCTTCAACGAAGACCCAAAACGTGCAAGAAAAGTGAATCATCGCTGGAAACAGAATGCCTAGGTAAGCATTATCCAACTAGAATATTTCCAAGTTTTTTAAATAATGCACGTAAAAATGAATAGTAGTAGCCTTTTCCGATCGATTTCTAAGTCGGAATATGAACTGCTAATATGAATTGACAGGTGAATGAGTTTGGGTAATTAAGGAGCATGTTTGACCGAGAGAACAAATTGGATGGTGAAATTAGTGGGCAAGTGAATTCTTCACTGAAAGTCATAGCTGCTTTGGCTGGTTTTCACAGGAATGATGGGTTCTCAAGAGAGTCCTGCATGGCTGTGTATGAAAGTGAAATTGTTCCTACTCTGATGTATGGCAGTGAAACCTGGGTGTTACAGAAGAAACATAGGAATTGTTTGTGTGCTGGAGAAATGTGTTACTTACGGGGATTGTGGCAAGTTATGTTCTGATCGGGTGAGGAATGAAGATGTGTTGCAGTTGTGTAATGTGAAGCAAAATGTTGTTAGCAAGGTGGAGACTAATATGCTTCAGTGGTTTGGGCATGTTGAAAGAATGAGTGATGAGATGCTTACTAAGAACTATTTTTTAGCCCAAGTGGCAGGAAGGAAAGGTAAAGGAAGGCCAAGGAAGTCATGGGAGGATCAGATTCAGGAGTGTCTGCATGGGAAAAAGATCATGAGTATGATGTATAGAAGATGATGGATTTTAGTGAAGCCCGAGTTGTATGTCAAGATCGCTGTGAATGGAGAAGTTTGGTATGGAAACAGTAAGTAAATAATCAGTTAAAATTATCTGGTAGTTTGTTTTTCTTTGTGGAGCTAACCTCTGAATCCCAGAAAACCGCTTAGTGGTATGTACACTGAAGTGCCAGAAAAACTGGTACAGACAAGCTTATGCAAAATAAATAGCAACGTCACCTATGTGCGTACTCGGTTGCGTCCGCCAGTGTGTATATAAAGCGATAGACATCCTTGCCAGCTGTCAGAGCTGTTTGCGGCATGAGAATAACAAGTAATAACGATTTAAGCGATTTTCATCGCGGTGTCATAGTTGGCGCTTGTGAGATGGGCCATAGTATTTCGGAGGTAGAAACAAAGTTCGGATTTTCACGGATGACCATTGCAAGTGTGTACCGTGACTACAAGAATTCCGGCAAAGCCTCCAACCTACGATACCAGTGTGGCCATAAAAAGACATTTGGTGAACGTGACCATCGTCGGCTGTCAAGAATCGTTTCACGTGATAGGCGCGCAACACTCTCGCAGGTATCATCGGAATTCAATGCTGGAGTCTCAACAAGCATCAGCGTCCAGACTGTGCAATGTACCCTGCACGATATGGGCTTTCCGACGCCCAACTCGAGTCCTCTTGATGGGTGCACAACACACAGCTATGCGCCTCGCTTGGGCACGGCAACACAGCTACTGGACACTTGATGACTGCAAACACGTGGCCTGGTCTGACGAGTCGCATTTCCAACTGTATCGGGCAGATGGAAGGATTCGTGTGTGGCGCAAACCCCATAAAGCCATGGATCCCGCCTGTCAACAGGGAACTGTACCAGCTGGTGGGGGTCCGTAATGGTATGGGGTGTGTTTAGCTGGACTTCACTGGGTCCCGTGGTACGTCTACAAACGTCTGTGACCGGCCAACACTATGTGCACATCCTTTCTGACGAGGTGCACCCGTTCATGTCCTGCATTCATGCTGATGGGTTGGGCCTGTTCAAACAGGACAATGCACCTCCACACAAATGTCAGGATGCCAGATTATGGTTAGAGGAGCATTCATCTGAGTTTGGGGTGTTGCCATTCCCACCCAAGTCCCCAGATCTGAACATGATAGAACACATTTGGGATGCCAAGCAACGCGCTATGGAACACAGGAATCCGAGACCTTGGAATGCACCTGAATTGTGGAACGCTCTGCAGGAAGTATGGTGTGCATTGCCTACAGTATATTTCCAGAAGCTAGTGGAGTCCATGCCCCGTCGTATTTCTGCAGTCCTGCGCTCCTGTGGGGAACCTACCAAGTATTAGACTGGTGTACCAGTTTTTCTGGCACTTCAGTGTATGTGTGTGTATGATGTCACATTCGTGGCGGAGGGTGCAGTGTTGGCTATTTGAAAATTATCTATTATGAAGATATTAATAAAAGTTTGTCATATCCTTGAACTAGAATCAGGACACAGAACAGTAATGCACATGTAGGAAATATAAAATGGAAGTAGGACTCCCAAGCTCATCAAGTAAGGTGAGTAATCTACAATAGTATATGGATACTGATATGCACGTAAATTGAAGTACGGAAGGATGATGATTAATTTATCGAGAAGTACTGTAAGATATACAACAAGCTTGTTGAACATCTGTTTCACCATATAGTACAGTAGCAAATTGGGTGGCAGCCTTCAAAAAGGGACAGAAATGTACTTTGTGCTTCTGGGCATTAACGTTTCCAGGTGAGTGAAACTCACCTGGAAATGTTCACTTAGTCTGCATTGTTGGAGAATGACCAGTGGTGGACAATTCGTGAACTTACCCATGAGAGTAACTTTTCACATATGACTGTGTAGCACATTTTGAATAAGTAAATGGCAAAACGTGAAAAATCGCATCACTTTGGGTGCCTCATGCTTTAAGTGATGTTGAGAAATGGCAACGTTGTGAGGCAGCTCGACTCCATTTGGAACGATATGTGTTTGAAGGGGACACATTTCTACAGCATATCCTTACATTGGATGAAATTTGGGCATAGTGTTATGAACTGGAACTCAAACGCCAGTCTTGTTAATAAACGAGCTAAATACCCATTCTTCGAGTGTGATGATATTAAAAATATTTCTATAATACAGGATTTCATACCAAACCATAATATAATTTGTACCATAAATTAATATACTAATAATACACTTGATCGGTTTGTTCTATAACTTTATTATTTCATTATACATAAAACCAGAGTTCATTTTCTGTAACCAATTTTTTTTTTCAATCGTTTTTTGTGAGAAGGATTGTAGTAAGCAATAGCGGTTCGATTCACTTCCAGTTTTTTTGGGAGGTATATTTCTCAGCAGAGGCCCCAATGCACTTCTGGATTGCTTTTCGTGTATTTTGCAATAGCTGCCAGATTAACTAGTGGATTAATACAGTTAGTATTAACTGTATTAATCCACTGTACAGAAAAAGCAATCCACTGTATAGTGGATTGCTTTTTCTGTATTTTTCAGCAGCAGCCCGATTCACTTCTGGATTTTTTTTTTTTTTTTTTTGTATTTTTCAGCAGCGGCTTTGTGTACATTAGGATTTTTTTCTAGCATGTATTGCTGATGCTTTCCTCAGTTGTTTTTTTCTAGCGTTATCTGAAAAGTGAAAAAGTGAGCACGTCGTTTAGAACCTCTTCTGTTTCCAGAATTACTATTTGACTGCTCAAATGGGCTTGACTGAATGTATGAAAGGGGGGGGAGTAGGCAATTCCTCAATAGATAGAAGATTTGAAGGATAGTCTATTCTTGGTACCTTCAAGACAGTTATTTGTGCCACCTCAAATTGTTGTGAATCAAAATTTTCTTGATGAAGAAGAAGCGTTGCTAGAGCTTCCACTGTAATGCATTTAAACAATTGTGCCATACACCCTCCTTGCCATCCTCCCTTGTCATTAACTGGATGGGAATTGAAAAGGTTGAAGCCATCGTCAACTTTCTAGAAGGATACAACTTGACTGTGACCAGTAAAGAGAAATCCTATATTACCTTCTTCTTGCTGTAGCAGTCCATTTAATCTGCTAGCCAACTGTTTCACAGTATTTTTGAAAGAGATTTCGTTTGAAGGAAATAGTCCAGAAAACTGATACACAATTTCTGTATGTAACACTGCACAGTTCAAATTAACAGTAGGAATAATATCTTCAATAGAAAGAAAAGGATGTCTTACTTGATTAATAGTTTTGCACTCCATGTAAAACTGGTCACCTCTCCTTAAAATAAAATCGATTTGGTCCACTGAAAAGAAAGATTTTGATAAACCTACACTGTAACAAATTGTGACAGTTGAAATGGCCATACACTGCATATTTCTTTGCTCTTTTGGGAAACGCATGTCTGTCTGACTTATTCTGCTAGACGACACATAAGAAATTTCATTCATAACTGTAAATTTAAAACTTCAAGCCTACACGAAACAAATCAAAATATGTCGTTACTCTTCACTTTCATTGTTAAAATATTAATAGAAAACAGAACAAATAATAATAGAAAACAGAACAAAATACATTGTTACTTTCAACATAAATGTAAAAAGAATCTTGCTTATAAACAATTTCGTTTGAAACTGTACATTTAAAAGCTAGCAAGTCAGATGTTTTTGGAAGCTTGAGAAAAATTGTGTTGCCATCACTAATATTCCAAGGGGGAATTTTTTTTTTTTTTTAATTTCAATTACTATGGAAATCTACCCGTATATTTATATTTATTGCAGTCACCTTACTATTTATATGGCATCACCGTTGCTTCAGTGAAAACGAATGTTGGTAATTTGATTTTGACTAAAAAAACCTTGACATTCGATATGTCAAATGATAATATAAATGTTTAAATGCAAAGCATGTTAGATATAGCGCCTTTTACATGATTTTTAAGGTTTTT
Source organism: Macrothele yani (assembly GCA_039090855.1). Lineage (NCBI taxonomy): Eukaryota > Metazoa > Arthropoda > Arachnida > Araneae > Macrothelidae > Macrothele > Macrothele yani. The sequence goes on along the minus strand of CM077022.1, from coordinate 7,581,345 downwards.
TGTTAAATAAATTCAGAACAAATAAATTAAGAACAAATAAATTTAGAACAAAATATATACTGAGCAGGTCAACTCAAGTCATTCAAAACTTAGGGCGGGGCTTCAGTTGCTGGGCAACAATGGCTCAATCATTGCAAAATATCCTAGCGTTATCAAAGCTGGGTTATTTAAAAAACCCATTTTGACCCACTTAAAGTTATCGTAGGAAAAAAATCCTTCCTTAGTGCGCCTCTATGTTGTAAAAGGAACATTCCTGCCAAATATCAAAATTCTAAGTTCAGTAGTTTCAGAGATTCAGTGATGAGTCAGTGAGGGCTTTCAGTTTTATATGTAAAGATGGAGGCATTATGTATGGCTCACCTCACCAAACAAAGGTCCAACAGAACCCCAGTAACATTAAGATAATGATAATTGCTACCTATGAGTGGAATGGCATCATACTTACATATGCAGTACCTTCAGGACAGATGGTAAATGCAGCAAATTATGCACATTTCTTCTCCGAAAGAAGCGGGGTCATTTGCTGGAACATACTCCAATAATTTTGCACGACAATGCTTGCTGCCATGTTGCTGGTGTTGCCGCAGAAATACTTCATATTTCAGTTCACATTGTCTTACCACTTAATTAATTAAAAGTACCAGGCATAAGTTACTTTTTATTTGTTTTTATTTAAATTATTGTTTTTTCTTTTGCACCATTCCCTCGTCAGAGCATAAAATCCAGGTGGTCAAGGCAGCTTATTGTGTTTCCCTCAGACACCCATGGGAATGACCAGGGAATTTCTCTTCTCTTTACTCTCGTGGGAAGAAGCAAGATATTCACATAATTTAAGCAATTTCCGTCCCCTGTGTTAGTGTTGGACTAATGTCCCTGTTATCTAAGGATTCACAGTTCAAAGTCCAAATCTCAGTTAGGTGAATAGACAAGCTAACATTTTATGACCGTTTCGTTTGGAAGTAGGCTGTAGTAAATGTTGTAAAATACACCCGACTGTCACAAGAAAGTCATAATTCTGTCATAGGTAGGCTGCTGTAATCTTTTGTTATTCACCAGGTCCAGGGAAAATATGCCGGATTTAAAGTACGGAAAACATCAGCTGCCCACATAAACCAGCTGGTACTATCAAGTAGCTGAGTGGCTCATTGGGCCAACTAGTAATCAGCAGGGTCAAGCTCCGGTCAGCTCATTTGACCAATCCAGGTTGCATGCAAAAAACTCCTGAAGGACTGAGAGCACACCCAGACCACGTGGGAAATTAATGGGACTTAACATATATGCACGAAAATAAAGAAATTGAAAAAGAAAAGTAGAGGTACCAAGTAAAGTGTATGTAGTAAGAAGTAGACATTTTTATAATCAGTCATGAAAGATTACAGTGAGCAGTCTACAGGGTAGTCCACAGCAGCCACTAGAAAGTATTTGGCACTTAAAGTCAACTCTGTATGTCAGGTACGGGGATGTGCCTTGTCACTGCAAGATGCCAGTAGAAAGACACAACACTCGATGACTGAGTCTTCATCGGACGTAAGGCAGGATGATATTTTTCTCCCCAACTCCAGTTCCTAAGTTGCGTGTATGTATACTTATGCACGGTTGCTATTCTTCCTCGTAGATAAATTGGAGAAATTATCTTAACTTTAAGCTTAGGGGCGTAACAGGTCTAAACAGCATAGACCAGAATTAGCCATGTTTACAGCATAGACCAGTTAACATGGCTAATTTTATCCTTTTACTTTAACTTGAATTTGGTCTCCACCAAAAAGTGGTAACTTTTCAACATAATTTTCTATTATAAATATGTTAATTACTTAATCTTGTGTAGCACACTTTTCTAGGCTGTGTATATTTTTCTGTATCAAAATATGTGGCATATGGAGGTTTTGCAAATATCACGTAAATAATCTATATGGAATCGTAATGCAAAGTCCGTAAATTTTGAGCTTGGGTTCTTTAAATTTATGGGTAGGCAACCTCACTGTTTATCCATTTAGACGATGCTATAAGAATTCCTCGGCTACCGCAACTTACTGGGGTTGGGGTAATACTGGCATTGTCACCGAATGTTCTGTCAGTGGGGTTGGGAACTGTTGTATCACCCTCCCTATTCTGCCTGACTTAAATCCCTGTAACTTTCATTTGTTCCCAAAGATGAAAGAACCGCTTCAGGGGTTTGTTTCAAGACCACTGACGACATTGTAAGAGCCGTAGCCCAGTCCACAATGAAAATCAACATGTCTCACCGTGCTGATGGCATACAGAGACTTCCACATAGATGGCAGTGGGTTTTGGATAATGCTGACAACTATATTGAAGGGATATAGCCAACTAGAGTCTATCCTATGTTATATTCCAATATAACCATTTTGTTCTCACTGATAAATTTTCAACCTTTGTATCAAGTTGTAAAGAAGGTATCCAGAAAATAGAGAAGCATGTATTTCAAGCTTAAAAAATTATACACAACACTTAACCTAATCGTCCAGGTAGTCCCCATTGGAGCTGATAACCTTGTTCCACTGATCTACGAGTTGAAATATCCCATTGTGATAGAAGTCTGGTGAGCGGGAGTTGAAGAAGTCATCCATGTAACGTTTCTCATCATCATCATCATTAGCAAAGTGTTTCTCAGTGAGAAAATTCGACAAAGACAGGAACAGATGAAAGTCAAACGGGACAAGGTCCAGTGAATAATGGGGGTGCGACAATATTTCCCATTCCAGCTCGTCCAATTTTTGCTGGGTCCATAAAGCGACAACTGGACAAGCGTTATCCTGGTAAAAAACAACTCCATGATGATTATTCAATGTTGGACACTTTTCTTGCAGTGCAGCATGGAGACGACCCAACTATTAGATGTAAGCATCCTCTGTGATGGCATTGTTCCGCGGTAAGAGTTCTTAGTGAATCACACCGTGACAATCCCTCCAGTAACTCAGCATCTCCTTCCATAATACAATCTAATAGCTGCAGGAGCACGATAAAACAATGTAGGTCTTACAGTGTTTAATAAAATCTAAAATATATACACACTAAAAAACGCTAGATCTTTCGCACGTGCTACACATGCATCATCAGGCTATGTACTGATCAAGTCCAGTGCATGCAGGCATACATACATATATATATATATATATATATATATATCAGAAAATGGGGATGTAAGGTCAGGTGATGCGTAACATCAGAGCCTCTCCTTGACAAATGTCAACCCCGCCTTCTCGTGGTGCATCCTGTTCCCACTAAAGGGGCTCTGACGACCGCCCATAGCGGTATAACTATACCATCGGGATTAGAGGAAATTCTATCCCACACTCACCAACCCGCTTGGCCAGCGTGGTGAGTTATGGCCAAACCCCTCCAAAATGATTCCACAACTTAAATCTTGGCCCTCAGTCTCCGGCAGCTGGAATGTACCTGGCCAAGGCAGCGGCCAGTGCGACATGAAGGCAGAGGGTGCTAAGAATCCCCGGAGGACCGGACTAGGCTGCCATCTGATGCTGCCCTTGGCTACTTACAATGGACGCTCCCTATCTTCTGATTCAAGGCTTCTTGAATTGGAAGAGGAACTACAAAGGATCAAGTGGGACATCGTGGGGCTAAGTGAGGTAAGGAGAAGATCTCATCGAACTGAAAAGTGGACATCTCTTCTACTATCGTGGGACAGATACTGGCAGAACTAGTAGTGTTGGATTTATAATAAACAAGAAACTGAAGGATAAAGTTGTAGAAGTTGAAAGTTCCTCTGACAGAGCTGCACGACTTGTTATCCAACTCTCGAAAAGATACCAGGCTCAGATTATTCAAACTTATGCACCCACCACAAGTCCATCCTGAAGAAGAAATTGAAGAATTTTATGAGGAAATTTGTCATCTAAATAATAAAGGTAAGCAGCACTTGAAAATAATTATGGGAGATTTCAATGCAAAAATAGGGCAACGGCAACAGAATGAAACTTCAGTAGGTAAATTCGGTCATGGCAACAGAAACCAGCGTGGAAATACTCTCGTTGAGTTTGCAGAGGCAGAAGGGTTTTTCATCTTGAACTCCTTCTTCAAGAAAAAGCCACACAGGAAATGGACATGGAGACATCCAAATGGGACGACAAGTGAAATTGATTTTATTATGTGTAACAAAAAATTCGTCATAGAAGACTGCAGTGTGCTAAACAAGTTCAACACAGGTAGTGACCATAGATTGGTGAGATGTAAGATGCACCTCAACACTAAACTTGAACGTGGCAAGCTCATAAGACAAACAAAATCTATTGACATAACCAACCTTAAAAAACACCATAATACCTTCAAGTTAGAACTGAAGAACAGGTTCTCTGCTTTAGAAGGCCTAACATCGGAAGAAGTGGACATCTCTGAAGTTAACAGAAAAGTAACCAAAGCTCTTATGGAAACAGCAACAAAATTAGCTGGGTCTAAGAACAAGTTGCATGTGAACAAATTATCAGGAAAAACCAAAATGTTGATGCAAAAAAGAAGAGAGATGAGGACAACTAAAGAAGATGTGACTTCCAAAGTGGAATATATAGAGCTATGCAAGACAGTAAGAAAAAGTATCACTGAAGACGTAAGGAAATTCAACTGTGAACTAGTGAGGAAAGCAATTGAAAACAACCAAAGCCTAAAGATAGCAAAGGGACATCTCAGTAAGGGAAGAAAACAGATTATGGCACTGAGAAAAGAAGATGGTTCTGTAACAAGAAATAGAGGCGAAATTTTGACAAGAGTGAAAGATTTCTACTCCAAATTATATGAAAGGGATGATATATGCACTCCAGACATCATGAAAGATACCAGTACCAGAGTTCCTCCAGTCCTTCCAGCAGAAGTTGCACATGCAATCAAGAACATGAAGCGAGGAAAAGCTCCAGGAGAAGATGGAATTACTGTAGACATCATACAAGAAGCAAGTGGAGAAATCGAAACAGTACTCGCCCAAATTTTCACTCGATGCCTTAATGAAGGAAAGATTCCTGAGGATTGGAACACCGCTACAATGATCCTGCTACATAAAAAAGGTGACATTGAGGATCTCGGAAACTACAGACCTATCAGCCTCCTATCAGTAGTTTATAAAATCTTCACTAAAGTTCTTTCACACCGCTTGAAGGTAACACTGGACATGGCTCAACCGAGAGAACAAGCTGGATTCAGGAGTGGCTACAGCACAATAGATCATATCCACGTGCTGAGAGAACTAATTGAAAGAGCGAGGGAATATGAACTTCCATTGTGCATGGCTTTTATCGATTATGAAAAAGCCTTTGATTCAGTGAAACCATCAGCAGTTACAATGGCTCTGAAAACCTGCGGTATTGAAGATGCATACATTAATATTATTAATAACATCTATGAAAATGCAAGTGCAAAGATTAGGCTGTTTGAAAATACAACACACGTAAAAATTGGAAAGGGATTGAGACAAGGTGACACCATATCTCCGAAGCTCTTTAATGCCACATTGGAGGGTGTTTTTCAGTCGCTGAGCTGGGAAAACAAGGGGATAAAGATTAATGGAGATTATCTAACCCACCTTCGTTTTGCTGATGACGTAGTCATTTTTGCAACTACCGCATCAGAGCTGCAGAGTATGATCCAGGAACTTGCTGACAAGAGTAAAGAAGTGGGATTAAAAATGAACTTTCAGAAGACAAAAGTGATGTTCAATGCTTTTACAAGAAATGAAGATTTATCAATTGATGGAGAAAAGCTGGAGATAACAGACACGTACGTTTATCTTGGACAGCAGATATCAAGTGAGGGTCACATTGATGAAGAAATTAATCAGCGTACAAAACTTGCCTGGAGAGCTTTTGGAAGAAACAGCATAATTTTCAAGAGCAATATGCCATTATGTCTTAAAAGAAAAGTGTTTGATCAATGCATCCTTCCAGTGCTTACGTATGGTGCAGAGACGTGGACCTTAACTAAAAGAGACATACAAAGGCTGCAGACAACTCAAAGAAGCATGGATAGGTGCATACTTGGTGTAACCAGGAGAGATAAGAAGAGGAACTCGTGGATCCGAAAAATGACAAGAGTGGAAGACATCATGATCAGAGTTAAATCCCTGAAATGGCAATGGGCTGGACATACTGCCAGAAGGACAGATCATCGATGGACAGCCGAAATTTTAGATTGGATTCCAAGGGACAGGAAAAGACCCAGAAGAAGACCACATGGGAGATGGGTGGATGAAATTCGAAAGTATGCAGGGGTGACATGGAGGAGACTGGCACAAGACAGACCGTTGTGGAGGAAACTTGGGGAGACCTTCGTCCAGCAGTGGATTGATAATGGTTGACAATGATGATGATGATGATCAGAAAATGCATGCGCATAGATCTGCGCAGGGTACAATAAATAAACATGGGAAGAGGTATGTATGTAATTTCAAACACTAAATTAAAACTGAATCTCTTGCCAGATGTTTCCAATAAAAAGGTGTAATAACTGGGGTTTCATTATTGCAACATTCCTCACCATATGCGATAATAAACATACTTTCAGAAAATAATGTAAGTCTTTTGGTATGAGTTTGCAAGATAACAAATGCGTCGTTCCATAGTGGTATGAAAAAGTCTTCTTTTACTAGGCGAGCGAGGGCTGTTGCAGATGAACCAATTCTTACAGAATACTGGTGCTCCTGGATTCAAGTCGATAAGCTACGAAGGGTGGATCTGATGTAAGTCATAGTGGTATGTGGGGAGTCGTTACTCATCAGGGGAATACCGTATACACCACATTGTCTCAGGTTGTCGGGTTTATCTTTATCATTACGAAAGGCACCAAAAAGACAGCAAGTAGAGTCACCAAAATCAATTTTGTTTTTTCGACATAAATTACGAAGTAGTGGAGTGATAAGTGGGTGATAAGAGTATGAACCGACAAATCTTTTTGTTTTATTATCCACAGGTGTGAGGGTGGTAGAGTTTATATGACAATACCTTGATATAAGGGTTTCAACATGTGAGGCAGGGTAACCAAAATGTTCAGCAATGCTAAAGACCCTAAGAAGTTTTAAATCGCGGGAGACAATAGTAGACGAGTGAGTATGGGCTCGTGCTACCAAACTATGAAGGGCAGCAGGCTTATGTTTTCTGGGGTGACAGGAATCATGGGGGATGGGAGTAAAACATGGTTTACGATATACAGTGAACGATAAAGAATTGGTCAAAGGGTCTCGGGTAACTAAACAGTCAAGGAAAGGCAAGGAGAAATTACTTTCATGTTCGATGGTGAATTGAATGGAGGGAAACAGCAGAGATAAGTGAGCTTTAAACGAATTCAGAAGGTCTATGGAGTGTGGCCACAACATAAAAAAATGATTGACATAATGCATATATAACAGAGGGGGTGGAGAGAATGAAGAAAGGGTGGAAGTTTTAAGGTACTGCATGGTGAGTTCCGCAAACGCTGGACAAAGGGGAGCCCATGGGCGCTCCACTCACCTGTCGATAGACGACATCTTTAAATTGAAAGTAAGTACGTTTGGAAACAAGGGTTAATACATCAATAACAGCTTGAATTTGAGTCAGGGTTGCTTGACCACTGTCGATGAGTTTTGTTTTAATAATATCGTGGATTTCATCAACACTGGGAAAGAGTGACATAGCATCACTGGGAAAGAGTGACATACTGGGAAAGAGTGACATAGCATCTAAGAAAACCAAAATAAATGGAATAGATTGGGGTGTAGCAAAAGATAGATGAACAAGACAGGGAGTAAGGGGAACCAGTAGTAAGTATTGATAAGTAAGAGGCAAGAGCTTTTTCCAAAGGTCTTGTGAGACTACTGTGGCTAGAAACAAGAGGACGAACAGGTAAACTGGGTTTATGGATTTTAATCGCCTAGTAAAAGAAGACTCTTTCATACCACTATGGAACGACGCATTTATTATCTTGCAAACTCATACCAAAAGACTTACATTATTTTCTGAAAGTATGTTTATTATTGCATATGGTGAGCAATGTTGCAATAATGAAACCCCAGTTATTATACCTTCTTCTTGGAAACATCTGGCAAGAGATTCAGTTTTAATTTAGTGTTTGAAATTACATACATACCTCTTCCCATGTTTATTTATTGTACCCTGTGCATATCTATGCGCATGCATTTTCTGATATATTTATGTATACCTGCATGCACCGGACTTGATCAGTACATAGCCTGATGATGCATGTGTAGCACATGCTAAAAATCTAGCGTTTTTTAGTGTGTGTAAACCTTAGATTATATTAAACGCTGTAAGACCTACATTGTTTTATCGTGCTCCGACAGCTATTAGATTGTATTACTATCTAGCACGAAGATATTTTGATATATCTCCTTCCGTTCCATGAAGGGGCTTAGTGACCTTCTGTGGGGGTTGTTTCTGTTTGGTCCATGCTCGTTGTCATGTAACATTCAAGTATGTGACCCATTTTTTGTCACCTGTGACCAACCGATGCAAAATGCTCTCCTGTTTTTCATTTTCAAGCAGAGCAACAGCAATGGAGTAACGTTGCATACGATTCTGGTCAGACAAAGCATGGGGTACCCATTTACACAGTTTACACGAATAACCCAACTTCTGAAGTCAGGTGTTGATGGTTGTATGTTTAGGTCTTCAGTTCCTCTGCAGGTTTTTGTGGTGTTGCATCAGCATTGGTCGATAGCATGCGTTGCAGTGTATCATCTTCAATCTTACTGGATCTGCCACCTCTGGACTCATCAAACAGATACCATACACCAGTGTCTAATTTCCTGTACCAGTCATAACAAGTACTCTGTCCAATAATATTGTCACCAAATGTGTTCTGCAATTTTTCAAGTGCTTCTGTAACTTTCATGCCATTCAAATATTCATAGAGCAATATTGCCTGCACACCTTCCTTCAATATGGCCATTGTATGGTTACCATGTGCAACTCATCTTTACCATAACAGCATATGTTCTGCCCTTAGAATCTATTCTTTCATGCACAGCAGTCTGGGATGTTTACGTCACAGCAAGCCTGCAGTATCTTGCATTGCACATGCTGCATACGGTTTTTTCTGGAAACTTTCTTTACAGCCTGATATGTAGCACTTTCCTTGTAACTAAATCATGGGTTGTGATAGTTATTTTTACCAACAGATAAACCAAAAGGTGTATCAAATAGATATCAAATTATCTATCTCATGATGAATATGGTATATATAAAAGTTCGTGGTTATCCTGAGGTTTCTCTCATTATTACATGGACTAATAATGAAAATAATTAAGGATTTTTAAAAACTCGTACTTGCGTTATTTTCTCTTGTTAGGAAAGTTCTGCGTTTCCTTTGTCCTTCTTTTCCTACCAGAGTGACTCAAAAGTGTGTCCCATTTTGAAGTACACATAATGTAGGTCTTCCATTCCTGTGCAAAACTCGCACCAGCATTGATTGGGTACTGTGATGATGCGGAACACACAAGGCTGATGGCATGCATTTGGCACAGAACCACATTGCATTATCAGGTGAGCAGAAGATGGAGGTTGATAAACACACTGTTCGGGTGCTCCTGTGTCATTATTTTAAAAAGGGTTAAATGTATCAGCAACAGTGAGAGCAGTTGAAGGTGATGAAACAATGGACAGCAGCACTGCACAATAATGATTCTGGTGTTTCAATGCTTGGGACACTGGTCTTGAAGACAAGCTAAGGTCAGGATGTTCAAATGGCTGCCAACACTGACACCCTGGTCAAATCTATGATAGTGAACCCCGGCACCAATACATAACAATTGGCAGCTGAGGTGGTGTCTTCCCAATCCACGATTATTCATCACCTGCACTGGCTTGATTTCTCCTCCAAACACCATCGAATGGTTCCCTATGAATTGGCACCCCAGCAGCAGAACAAGATGTCACTCTGTCGTAAGTTTCTGTCATACATACATACATACATACATACATACATACATACATACATACATACATACATACATACATACATACATACACACATACATACACACACACACACATATCACTAAGCTGTTCTCTGAGATTCAGAGGTTAGCTCCAAAAAGAAATAAAAACTTCCAGATATTTTTACTTATTGTTGCCGTATCAAACTTCTCCATTTACAGCGATCTTGACATACAACTCGTGCTTCACTAATATCCATTACACGCCGTACACAAGATCTTTTATACTTCATACTCATAATCTTTTTCTCATGCAGACACTCCTGAATCTGATCCATCCATGTCTTCCTTAACCTTTCTCTGCCTTTCCTTCCTGCCACTTGGGCTGAAAAGATTTTCTTAGTAAGCATTTCATCACTCATTCTTTCAACATGGCCAAACCACCGAAGCATATTGGTCTCCACCTTGCTAACAACATTTTGCTTCACATCACACAACTGCAATACATTTTCATTTCTCACACAATCATATCGTGTCTTGCCACAAACCCCACGTAAGTAACGCATTTCTCCAGCACACAAACGATTCTTATGTTTCTTCTGCAGTACCCAGGTTTCACTGCCATACATCAGAGTAGGAACAATTACAGTTTCATACACAGCCATGCGGGACTCTCTAGAGAACCCATCATTCCTGTGAAAACCTCCCAGAGCAGCTATGACTTTCAAAGAAGAATTCACTCGCCTACTGATTTCACCATCCAACTTGTTCTCTCTGTCAAACATGCTTCCTAAATACACAAACTCACTCACCTGGTCAATCACAGTGCCATTTATACTTACATTACATTCAGTGCTACCCATTCCTCTCTCAAACACCATAACTTTGGTTTTTCCCTTATTTATACTCAGTTTGAATTTCATGCAAACTTCGTGCATCCGAGTCAACATACTCTGCAACTGACTTTTGCTCTCTGCCAACAGGACAGTGTCATCAGCATACAGCAATCTGCACACACGGATATCACCAAGACATAAACCACTATTATCTATTTTGGCATCACGCATGCATGCATCCATAAATATATTAAACAGCCATGGTGACATTACACAACCTTGTCTAACTCCTGCACCAATGGAAAACCATTTTGATAAAACACCATTCACTCGTACACAAGCTCTACTACCAGCATACATGGCTTTTACACTATTAAGTAGATTCCCAGTAACACCATATTCATTCAATACCTTCCACAAAAGTGTCCTATTCACTCGGTTGTAAGCTTTCTCTAAATCTATGAAGGCAGTAAAAACTTTCTTCCCAACAGCCAGATACTTTTCAATCATCGTGCGTAATGCAAAAATCTGGTTAGTGCAGCCTTTACCGGGCATAAAACCACTCTGAACATCCCACACTTACAATGATGTAAGACCCCGTACTTTTTCAATAACAACCTTACTAAACATTTTCCCTGGCACACTCAGTAGGCTAATACCATGATAGTTTTTGCATTCAGTCTGATCGCCTTTTCCCTTATACAAGGGAACAATGATAGCATCCTTCCAATCCCTGGGGACCATTCCTAACTCCCAGCACAACTGGCAAATTTCAGTTAACCAGTTAATTATAGAGTCACCACCATATTTCAACATCTCTGCAGTTATGCCATCAACTTCCGGAGCCTTACCATTCTGAAGAGATTTTAGAGCTTTACACACTTCTTCTCTTGAGATCCCTCCTGTGCTTTCATCCCTCATTGTGACATCATCTGCGTCTGTCTCAGAATCATCTTTGCTTTCCTGATCTAATAACTCACAGAAGTAATCACCCCATCTGTCACTTAACTCATTGGGCTCCCATATCATTTCCCCAAACTCATTCTTCACACAACTTATAACTTTGTTTCCCCTATTTTTCCTGAGTTTCATGTACTTCCAGAAGGACTTCCTATCTTTCCAAAAAGCCAACTCATGCCTTTTCACTTTCTCCTTCCTATCTTTTGCCTTTCTGTGGCGAACCAGCTTAGCAGCTTCACGCTTCTTACAGCAATATTCATCCACAGAGACTCTACTTTGCAACATCCCCAAATAGGCTTCCTTCTTTCTCTTTACTGCCTCTTCAATCTCACTATTCCACCAAGCATCACCTCTATTGTTACCCACTATTGTGGTGCCACAGACCTCTTTAGCAGCAGTGACAACACAGTTCTTAAAACATTCCCACTTCTTTTCTACATCCCTCTCACAAGACTTCAGCTCCTTCAGTCATTCTCTGAATAAGTCAGAATAACACTGATGATATTCAGGGAGCCTTTCAACCTTTATTCTTTCTATCTTGGGTCTCTTGCTATTCCTTTTCCTCCAACCAACATTAAGTTTCACTCGTGACACTACCAAGTAATGATCAGAACCAACATCCGCACTTCTCATCACACGGGTGTCAACAACTAAGTGTTTCAAACGCTGATCGTAGACAACAAAATCTATCACTGTCTTTTGACCAAGAGTACGATTTTCCCAAGTATATGTGTGGATATACTTGTGGTTGAAAAATGTATTAGATACACACAAACCATTCTCAATGCAGAGTTCAATTAATCTTTCACCATTATCATTCACACAAGGATCATTAAACTTACCCAGAACTTTGTCAGAAATTGCATTCTGCACACCTACTCTAGCATTGGAATCCCCTGCTATTATAACTTTTTCTTTAGCACCAAACTGGCTCAAAACAGCTTTTAGCTCATTCCAGAAATCTTCTTTCTTATCAGAAGGTTCTGAGTCATAAGGAGCATACACTACAACAATTACTACTCTCTGAAGTTTCACTTTCAAACGAATCTAGAGAATTCTCTCACTTACGCAACTATAGTGAATCAAGTTGTTGTTCATCTTTTCTCTTAAAATCACACCTACACCAGCCTGTCCTCTCATATTATCCAATGCTCCAGACCACACACTCACCGTGCCATTCACTTCTTCTATCTCAATTTCCTTCTTTTTGGTTTCACTTACACACAGCATATCCAGTCTATACTTATTCATCTCCTCAATCACCTCACTCATCTTGCCATTTATACCTCTAGTATTCCATACACCAATCTTACATTCACTCAGCCGAGATCTCTTTCTCATACGCCGTTTAGAAAGTCCAGGTCGATTCCGTAGTGGACCGTCCTTCTCAAGTGTGGTAGGTCCACCATATCCCACACTTGAGTCATTCTTAATATTTCTTTTTGTCTTTTTAATCGGGTAAGTACATCAGTGTGGGGGATTAGCCCACAGCTGAGGGTTCCAGTTGGTCATTCAACCTAAGGATTCTGGAACAAAACCCAGTGAGTTGGGGTCTTTTCGCCAATGTCACACAGAACTAGCTTGCTCCTCTCCAAAAGTCACAGAGGCCCTAGTTGCTGTTGTGTGTGCCATTGTTATCACGGAGCACCCCGAGGAGGCAAACCCATCGCTCACTACGACCGCCAGCAGTTTCTATCAAATCCACAGAATGCTAGGTTTTGGCATTGTATTGTCACAGGTGATGAAAAGCGGATATTCCTATGTTGTTCTTCTACGTGAAACCATTGGCTATGGCCATGAGAGGAAAGTCATGCTGTGCATTTGATCAAATAATGAGGGTGCCTGTGCACTGCGAACTCGTGCCAGATGGTGAGGCTTTGGGCTGGATCCTTTATGCCGAACAACTGCAGCTGGTCTGTGATGCTCCGTGCCAGTGCTTATCATTAAAAAGTGGGCATTTCTGCAAGTGGATAATGCCTCAAGTCACACTTCTAGAGTGGTCTGCCGAAAATTACAGGAATTAAAAGGAATTGAGATTCTTCCCCATCCACCATGCATTCTGGAACTTGCCCCACCTGACTACACCTGTTTCACTCCATGGCCCATTTCCTACAATGATAGCTCTTCGTTTCAGTGATGGATGTGGGATCTTGCATCAGATAGTTTCTATCCTCAAAACCTGCTGGTTGGTACTGCCATGGAATTGTGGCTCTGGTGGAATGTTGGAATAGGACTTTAGAAAACAATGGCCTATAATTTGCAGAATAAGGTGCGTGTGTATAGCTTTCTTGCATAACTTTTTAGATCCAAATGGAATGAACTTTTTGACTCACCTTGGTATGTGTTGTCTCAGAATTGCAGTCCAGTGATGAGAATTATTTCATATTGAGCTCTTTTCAAACATGCTTTGATGGAAAATTGTGATTTTTTTTTTTTTAATGATGTTTGTTGACAGAAATAGTTGCCATGTTCTTTTGCTTTCTTTAAAAAGTGGGGATAAATAAAAGACACAGTAGATTGAAAACAATGAAAACAAAAATATTTAAAAAAAGGTTTGCAGTTAAAAAATGATTAAAAGGGTTTAAAAAAAGAAAATTCACTATATGCAAGTTCTTGGGGATTTGTTTTGGCTCTGCATTTCGGGCATTATTCCCTCTCACTCATCCTCAAAGCACTATTGTTCTTCCTCTTTAGAGGAAACTCTTCTGAAAGATTGTGATCATTGTCTCTAACTGTCTCCTATTGGTTCTTCACAATGTGTATGCTTCTCATTGGCTACTTTTGCTGAGTTGTGGAACCATCTGCTGTTAAATCTGCTTTTAATTTATTTTCCTGTAGTGTTTTCTTTTTTTTTCTGTTCTTTTTCCTTTTTTATTTTAATTTTCTGTTAGTGGTTTTCCGGAATAATTTAGATTGTTACTGTTAGTTTGTTTTATTTTGATGGCATCTGCGTATTTCAGATAAAATTCAGTGTCTTGTTGGTTAATATTTTTCAACATCTAACTAATTGGAACAAAACACCAGGAAAAACTGTTTTAATTTAAAATAGTAAAATTATGCTAGTAATCCAAATTTATTAGCATAAAATAGAAATTTTATATTATAATTTAATATTGTAAGGAAAATCAATTGACATTAAAATTATTAACCAATAAGACAATGAATTTTTTGTCTCAGATATAGGGAGACCATCAAAACAGAACAACCAAGAAAAAAAAAACTGTAACAATAACACTCCAATAAAGAGTGCACAAATTAAGTTTTAGATTGTAAAATTGCAGAAGTTGCTAAAACTGGAGCTTTTGCACAGCAGACTTAGTCACAGAACATGGTGAAATAATGAAAAAAAAAAGACATCTTATTCTGTTTTGTTATTTGACAATGGGTCCTTAATAAATCAGCCATCATTACACCAGGGCTTAAGGGAAATATTCTATGTCTAGTATTACACAGGTAGTAGGGTATTTAAGAAGTTATGCGAAACACACACACACACACACGCACGCACGCACGTGCGCGGATGCCCGAGCTATTTATATTTTCACACGTGCGTTCATAAATCTACAGTGGAACATTGATTATACACCAGTTAGTCATGCCATTCAATCGGTGATAGATTTTTTAAATTGAAGGTATATACTGTTTAATTATATATGATCTAAATTTTTCTTATGCATATTTTACAGTTCCATATCTTTGCAGTTTTTTTTTTTTTGGAGGGGGCGGGGGGTAATTTTATCAATGGGTGAATGGGTGCCTGAACCCTGGAGCACCCACATAATTGGCAGCTCTATGAAAGACAGTTTCATAGCATTTTTTAATAATGGATGGGTACTTCCACTAAACATCTGATATTGGACGATTTCTTTCTAATCTTAAAAAAGCCGCCTTGGTGGTGGTGCACTGGTCAAGCGATGGCTTCTGCTCATTCATCCAAGAAGGGTCAGTGTTTGAATCCCAGTGAGGCATGGATGTTGTGTTTGTCTTACTGCGCTGGCTTCCTCCCTTCCCTGGAACCAGTGACCCTAAATTAGGGACAGGTGACTGTTTATAGCCCACTGAGTTGCTCATGGTGGTTGTTAAACCTCCAATAAAAAAAATCTTAAAAATTATCCAAAATTGATGAAAAAAGAGGGGTTTTATTGTTTTGGTTTTTATTTCTAAGCTTTCATTTTTTACGAGTTTTGAATGGGTGCATGGCACCCAGGTGAAAACTTCAGTGGGTACTTAAGCTGTGGAGCATCCACATAGGCAACATCCATGCACACAGACACACATATCATAAATTTATTTTGGCATCTTAGTGACCCTGATAATGATATATAAAGTCTTTCCTACCCCACCCCATACTAAGTCACAGTGTCTTAAGTCGTATGAATTTTAATATAAATATGACTTTCCATTTGTTGCAGACGTAAGTTTAGTTTTACATCTTTCTCCTCATAAAATATTTTTTATAAAAAGAAACCCATAAAGAAGAGCTTAAGGCCATACTTGCTGAGAATAACTATCCTAAAGAAGAAATTGAGAAGCTTCTGAATTTTAATGGTACGAAGAACCCACAAAAGCAACAAGTAAAATTCACTAGAAAAATTTCTTATCACAAAGGTTTATTTGAGTCTTTAAAGAGAATTAGTAAGAAGTACAATATTAGGCTAGCTCCAAGTTTAGAGAACAGAGTTAAAAAAATGTTCCCTAAAATAGTTCAAAGAGAAGAAAATATTTTTAAAATGCAAGGAGTAGTCTATGAAGTAAATTGTAGTTGTGGACTATCTTACATAGGTGAAACAGGTCGCAGACTAGAAACTCATATCATCATCATCATCATTGTCAACCATTATCAATCCACTGCTGGACGAAGGTCTCCCCAAGTTTCCTCCACAACGGTCTGTCTTGTGCCAGTCTCCTCCATGTCACTCCCGCATATTTACGAATTTCATCCACCCATCTCCCATGTGGTCTTTTTCTGGGTCTTTTCCTGTCCCTTGGAATCCAATCTAAAATTTCGGCTGTCCATCTATGGTCTGTCCTTCTGGCAGTATGTCCAGCCCATTGCCATTTCAGGGATTTAACTCTGATCATGATGTCCTCCACTCTCGTCATTTTTCGGATCCACGAGTTCCTCTTCTTATCTCTCCTGGTTATACCAAGCATGCACTGAAACTCATATAGCTGAACATAAAGCAGCTATAAAAAATTGCTCCAACAAGACTGGATTAGATAGGCATGTTAGAGAAACTGGGCACAGCATGGATTGGAATTCCCTTAAAGTCATTAGTTTCCAAAGCAATTTTCAAAAAAGAAAGCTAAAAGAAGGAATAGAGAATGAGAAAAATCAAAATTCCATCATCAATGACTGCAAAGGATTTTCCCTGCCTAACATCTGGCAGGATTTGTTGAAAAATAACCTAAACCGTCAAGGTAAACCGTAACCGTGATAGTGACAGGAAAAAGTAACAACAAGACAGCCTGAAGAAGGAGAAGAGTTTTCTCCGAAAATTTGCTATTAATGAAAAAATTTCCTAGTAAAATTCCCATAATATTTGCTTTAGATTAGTAATTGAAGAAAAAGTATGATATTTTGCTTCCAAGTTGTGGATATATTTATTGTTTTAGCATAATGAAAACTAATAGCATTTCAACACCACAATTAGTGTATATTACCCTTTGCCATAAAAATTATTTGTTAAGCATATGCTCTAAGAAGTACAGTACATAGATCAATTTGTATCATATTGAGCTATGTGTATCAAGCAGGTGCGGCCTAGGTTTAAAGTTCATATAAAAATAAAGAGCTAAGATCTAAAATTTACCAGTAATGAGTAAAATGAGTAATTACGTCTTCACTACTTCTCAAAGCATGTGTCATTGCAGTAGAAAAGTTGAAAATAAAAAGAATGTGTGAACAGTCCTCTTTTGATGCATTTTTCAAACCTCTGCAAATCCTACTGAAATTGTATCAGTTGAGCTGCTAATTTGAAAGACTATTAAAAATAATAGTACTACCAAAAGATGTAAGTGCACACTAATTAACACTAACTGTTTTTATTATATTATTATTCTTTCTTTCATCCTTATTGTTTTGTCATACTAGGCATTAGTTAATGTTTGTTGTATTCTGTTGGTAGCAGAAGTGTAAAGCCATTTTATATTGCTTAATTTTTCAGAATTACTTGCTGACAGCATTGTATATAAATTTCTTCCTTCTTTTCATTGGGCTTTCTTTTGTAATTTGACTTGGTTCCTGAATTTGCAATTGCATTTGTTATTGATAATAATTGTTGTGCATAGTGTTTAAGTTGCTTTTGCATTGGATAAATGAAATTATGTATTAACAATTGGTTTTGTTTTTAGCTGTTCATAGAACACTGATGGATGCTTGTCGAACAATTCTTGTTTGGATTGTGAGCTTGTTCATATTTTATATTGTGAGCAAGGTATGTAATTGCTCATTTGCTGGACTTTTAATTCTAGTACATTTTTTATTATTTTTCTTGCAGACACAAAGGTGGATTAAGTTTAAGTTAAAACCATTTACAAAGTTTTGTAAATGATATTAGCAAATACAGTTTCAATGCAACATGTACTGCTAATATCATTTACAAAACTTTAGATATATTTTTGTTCACCATTGCAATTTTGAAGATGGCCACAAAATAATTTTAAAGGGAGTCTTAAAGTTGCATTTATTTATCCTGAAAAACTTTCATATTATGTACTTAAATTAATAAATTGCAACAAATATTCTATTAGAAATTTAAAAATGGTTTATGTTTTATATTCCGTCTTAGGTTCACATAAGCACCTATTCTGTGTGCCTGACAACTGCACCAAAACCCCACAGAAGTATTGAACACACACACATACTACCTACCTACCTTTCTTCCTTCTTAAAAAATCGAGAGAGGATGGCTGAAAGTTTAAATTATAGGTATGCAAGTCCATTGTAAAGAGTTTCTGTAGTAGGCTTGCAGAGCTACAGTTTGAGACTTTTAGCTATCCTTTTTAGATTGTTTAATTTTTTTAAAGAGCTTTTAAGGGACAGGAAAGTTGTGTAAGATGGTTATATAGAATTTCATACAATCATGAAAGATCAGTGTGGCCAACATCATAATACTGTGAATTCAGTAAGAACAAAAACAATCAAACTTCTATTTTGTCAATATTTTTAGGTCGGGTTTGGCGTGGGGGCATTAATAAACGGCTATATAGCGCATAAAAAAGTAAGTGTGGTTGGATGCCAAGTGAAATAAAATAATGTCAGAATGCCAGGACATTACAAGAAAGACAATTTATTGTGCTCTGAAATCCAGAAAGCTTTGGAACGTGTTCAAGGGACAAACAGGCCATTTTGTGCAGAATACGTAAACGTGAAAAATGCAATTACCGTCCGCAGGCGTTCCGGCGTAAGATGTCAATACAGGATATGGCCACCATGGAGGGCGATGCAAGATTCCACACGTCGTGTCATGCTTTGCACAACATTATCAAGCAGCTGTTGGGGTAATTTATCCCATTCCTCTGTCAGTGCACGGATGAGGATGTCCTTGTTTATTGGAGGGCATTGGCGACCAGCAAGACTCCTCTCCAAAGCATCCCACACATTTTCAATGGGATTCAGATCTGGAGAACGTGCTGGCCATACGAGGCGTTGAATATCCTCGCTCTCAAGACACTCCTGGACAGCGACTGTTTGATAACATGTTGCGTTGTCGTCCATGAAAATGAATCTATCACCGACAGCACCACGGAACATGTGAACATGAGGTAGCAGAACATCATTAATGTATCGTTGGCCAGTCATAGTCCCAGTTGGAAGCACATAGAGGGACGTACGGCCATTGATCATGATGCCAGCCCATACCATAACACTACATGTCGGATATCGGTCCCTTTCCTGTATGTTTGCTGGACAATATGCAGTACCACTATCATGCCAGATCAGTTGTCGTCGATCAGTTGTCGTTGAAAATATGTGGGTGGTATTGTGGCCCATGATTACAGGATAACCATTTGTAAAACACCAAGAGTTGACAGTAGTGAGTTTCAAGCTCAAATGAATTTCTCTTTGTCTCGCAAATGCTCAGTTGTGTTCAAATCCAGAGAATGAGATAGTTATTTGAGGGTTTCAATCTCACCAAAATGATCTTCCAACCAGTCCTTCACCAAACAGGAGCTGTGAGATAGGTGTTATTTTGTTAAAATAAGACATCCTGCTCTGGGTAATGGATAGCCATGAATGGGTACAGGTGGTTAGCCAGTATGTTAACATAACCTTGTGCAGTGATGGTGGTCTCAATAGGCACAAAGCCCAGTGGAAGTTGTTTAATGTTCAGACCCCAGAACATTACACAACTTCCGCTAGCCTTTACAGCTTGACTTAGCAGTTGGGAACCATGAATTCATGTGGTCTAGTGTCCTACATCACACACATGCACCCCTTCTGTTGGCATGCTGTAGTTGGAACCTTGATTATCAAAACAAGGTACCAATTTACAATTTTCCATGGTCAAGTGGTGATGATATTCTTTCACCCACTGCAGCCTCATAACCCGGTGATGCTCTGTCAAACAAGAGTACTCAATGTGTGGGCATCTGCTGCTATAGCCCAGTCATGTCATTGCATGTCAAATGTTCTTTGTGCAAACCTTTGTAGGTACCCCATCATTGAATGCCGATGATATTCTCCTCACCGGCCCTCTGTTCTGATGTAACAATATTGGAGAGGTAACACACACACACACACTCTCTCTCTCTCTCTCTCTCTCTCTCTCTCTCTCTCTCTCTCTCTCTCTCTCTCTCTCTCTCTCTCTCTCTCTCTCTCTCTCTCTCTCTCTCTTTCTCTCTCTCCATTGAATTAGACATGGTGGAAGTTATGCAAATGCTTGGAAACTACTCCCACATAATCACACATGCCAGGCCGAAACTGTAATTAAATACAATCTGCCTACACCTTCTCAAATAGTGATTGATTACAGGCAAGATGGGTAAGATGCATCATTTGGATGCTTTTGACAGAGGAGAGATTGTAGGTGCCTACAGGATGAATCACTTTAACCCGAAAGTCATCAACACCGTGCTACAGTGTCCAGAGTGTGTCGGGAGTACGAAAATTCTGGCAAAAGAACAAGCTCTTGAATGAATTGCAGAGGTGTACCAGTCTTGACAATTCATGGTGTTTACCATTTGAGTCATATTGTTCAAACTGGATAGGTGCAAGACAATATTACAGATCACAGCCAATGTGAGTAGTGGATCAAGTCATCATGTCAGTTCTTGGACAGTGCAATACACTCTTGAATGTCTGGGGTTTAGGAGCCACCAGCCTGCAACAGTCCCATTGTTAATAGCATGACATTGAGCTCAGTGCCTTTCCTGAGCAAAAGCACATTGACTTTGGATCACAGAGGACTGAAAGTGGATAACCTGAAGTGATGAATCCAGATTTAAACAGTATTGAGCCGATGGAAGAGTGCGGATCTGGCGTTATCCTCATGACACAGTGGACCCTTCATGTCAGGTTGGTACTTTACAGGCTGGTGATGGTTCAGTGATGGTCTGGGTTATCTTCAGCTGGAATGCTTTGGGACATTTGCTATGTGTACAGTCAACTTTAAGTGCCCCCAAATATGTGGACACATCCTAGCTGACTATTTACACCCATTGACATCCAGCAGGCATCCCAGTGGCAATGATGTGGTCTAGCAAGATAATTGCCCAACCTACAGGTCCCACTTGTCTACTGCATGGTTACAAGAACATTGTAGTGAATTTGAAATGTTTCAGTGGCCACCTAGAAGCCTGGATTTAAACTTCATTTAACATCTTTGGGATACCATCAAACAGGCTGTTTGGGCATGTGTCCCATCGGCTGTGAACCTGAGCGAATTGTGGGCATCTTTGTAGGAGACATGGCTGACAATACCTGCAGAACTTTTTCATAAGCTTGTGAAGTTCATGCCTCATCATGTCGCCACCATCATTAGGAAGGTGGCCCAATGTGTTACTAAGCAGATATCTCTAATTCAATGGCACTTCAGTGCATATACAGTATTGTGAAGGGGGTATGGTGTGCTTGAGATTTCAATTGGGCAAACAACTGTTAGGAGAAAATACCATCTGCTTCTACAGACAAACGATATTTTTGTATTAGTAGATTTTTCAGTGGAAACAGTGTGGCTACGCTATGACAAGTTGTCATATATTTTCAAGCTGAGATCAGAAAGGGAACTACTCCAACTCCATACAGGAATAACTGACTTAGCAGTATGTGGGGAACTTAAATTCATTTTGTTACTTATAACAAAATGCTGGATAGGGATGAAACACAACTGGGTTATATTTGCCCAAGAAAAAAAAATAGCAGAGTTTTGAAAGAAATCATTTAATAGGGCTGATACTGATCAAAAAATCGTATCATCAAGAAAATGGAACTGAGTTAGCTGAAGTTGAGGGGAAGTCATTGATATGTTACTGACCTCATCACTGTACTTGGACCTATATAAATAGAAAATGCATTATAATAAATGCCCCTCAACAGCTGCATATATGTTATGACTGGAGAAGAAACTAGAAAATCACAAAAACTATTTTAATTATTACTATGTTGTGCCTGATATATACCAGAGTTGATATATTTGATTTGTTTATTACCAGCTGATCCAAAGTAATATTTTTTAATACTGCTGCTTTTTGATATTTGTATTGCTGGGAGTGCATATAAGTTATTTTGTGCAAGATTCATTTACTATGACCTTTGTGTTTGTGGCAATATCTTTCATATGGATATATGCAAGTTCTTTTTACCTTCAGAATGTGTGTACTCTTTTACTATTGATACTGATCTCACTGCATTTCTCATGAAGTTTCAATTACCTTTCCATTTGTTTTAGGATTTTGGGGAACAATTTGATAAACAGTATGGAATATTTCAGAGTAAGTGCACATATGTTATATTTACTATTTATCTTTGATAGACACCACACATGATATATCTGATCAAGTTTATGAAAAAAAGGTTGTGCCGTTTTGAAGAGTGTTATGTCTGCTCTAATACATGCATAAATTATTTCTTGGAACACTGTCAGTATAATTGAATGTAACATATGAAATTTTTCGGTTATAGGTTGATTGGTAAGCTTTTTCTGATTCAAGGGTTTCACATGGGCCAAAGGGTGCGATGTACACACTGTCAGTTATAAGCCAGATTGCACAATAAAAGCTTTAGAATAAATTATCAACGTTTATTCACAATTAAATGTTTTATTAACATTGACTATAGTTTCTCAGAGCCAAACGCTCTGCGAAACTATAGTCAATGTTAATAAAACATTTAATTGTGAATAAACGTTGATAATTTATTCTAAATCAACATCACAAGTGTGTAGTCTTGAATTATATATAATAAGAAGCTTGTTTCTATAAGGTGTACTTTGAAATGCATAAGATTACACTTTTTTGTGGTTTGAGTTTTGCTATACTTTTGAGTCAAAAGTAACTATGTTTTGAAGTTTTCGGTCACTCATTTTTCTTGATGCACAGATAATGTAGTTGTGCCACATCTCAGTTTCCCCATGGTTCAAGCTGACCTTTTAAACATTTTGTTTATACTTGGTGCTCTATATCCAAATGTTGCCCTTACATCAAAAACTTTCAGTAAACTAAGAAACACACAAATATGCATCTCGGTGTCTGTTTGAATTGGCTTAGAAAAGTATATTGCTAGAAAATAATGTATTCATCAAATACCAAACATATACTGTAAAATATACATTTGTGTGCACTGTAGCTGTATCCAATAAAACATTTTCTATTTTGGGTTCCTACCTCTCAAAATAATGGGTTTCATTTGTGTTATACAAGGTATGTACAAAGAGTACTGGAAGTACAGCTGTGGCTATTGTGCTGAGTGTGGAACACTGAAGTTCTGTTTATAGATATGATGGTGATGGGTTTGCTCAATGTCATGCACAGTTTCTGGTTTGCCTTTTATGCATACCCATTGCTCTGTTGAGCATTGTGTTTTAGTAGTTTGGCAGATTTTACAATGAACAATGAGTATGCAACAAGTTTTATCCAAAAACTTGAGAAAATTCCCTCAGAAACATTTGAAATGTTGCAAACAGTATTTGGAGAAGAAGTACTAAGCTGTTCAAAAACTTCTGAAGGGTTTAAAATATTTAAAGAAGGTTAGACATCAATTGAAGATGATCCTTATTGTGGACGCCCATCTACTTTGAGAACAGATGATTTCATCAACCATGCGAATGACATATTCAGAAGTGACCAACAATTATTGGGGAGGTATCTAGTAAAACTTATATTTCAGTTGGGTCAAGCTGTAAGATTTTGACACATTTTTGGGGGATGTGAAGAGTGGCAACAAAGTTTGTACCTAGGTTTCTCATATGTGATCAAAGGAAGCATTATGTTGCAGATTATACATACATACATGTCATGTAGCTGTTCTTTGAGATTCAGAGGTTAGCTCCTCAAAGAAAGCACATCTGTTAGAGTAAAGTTTAAGACTGATGGAACTAGATTTTGCTTGTTGTCAATGTATCAAACATCTTCATGCACAGCGATCTTAGCACACAACTCGAGCTTCACTGACATCCATCACATGTCTCACACAAGACCTTTTGTACTGACTTCACATTCGTTAACTTTTTCTCATCGAGGCATTCCTGAATCTGGTCCTCCCACGATTTCCTTGGCCACCCTCTACTTTCCTTTCCTGCTACTTGGGCTAAATAAATTATCTTAGTAAGCATGTCACCACTTATTCTTTCAACATGGCCAAACCACCTAAGAATATTTGTCTCCACCTTTCTAACAACATTATGCTTCACATTACACATCTGCATCACACCTTCATTCCTCACATGTTCAGAACATGCCATGACACAATCCCTCTGTAGGTAAAACATCTCTCCAGCACACAAACGACTCTGTCTCTTCTGCTGTACCCAAGTTTCACTGCTGTACATCTGAGTGGGGACAATTACACTTTCATACACAGTAAGGCGGTGTGAAAAAAATAAAATATTCTGAAAAGTCCTAGTGTTTAAAAATTGTGGTTGGTGGTCAGTATGCCACAGCTTAAATCGTTTTTGATTCGAATAATATCTTCCATCTGTGCTTTTACATCAAAGTTTCGAATTTTCAGCCAAAAATCGAAATTTTTAACTAGAAGTATGTATGTCTCACTTTCGCAGGTTTTTCATTTATGGACCTCGGGTAAGTAAAAGAAGACTGTAAAGATGTTTCATCTCATCATAGAAAACCTTTCGGCTCCGGGGCGTAACATTCATTTTGTTGGGAAACCAGTCAATTTGCATCTGATTTGAAATGTGTTTCAGACAGGCACATGCTGCATTCTTAGCATTGTACAGGTCCAATATACGGATTATTTTATTGTAATATGATGCAGTGCACTCTCGCAAAACACCCCATTCGTCTCCCCTCCCCAGAGTAAGTGCCACTAAGCTGGGGGAGGGTCTAAGCAGCCTATGAAACACGAAATATGCAGTGGGACGAATGATGATATGTTAGGAGTGCTTGTTTTGGTCATAATTGAACTTGTGAAGATGAGTGCAGTCAACACACGTTTCCAGTTGAATATGGAGTTGGGTTTTGCGCAAGATCTGAAGTTTGGTGATCGTGTGTTGCCCTCTTGTAGAGAAGTGTTGGGGTATTACTTCTATGAATGGAGAAAGCAGAAGTCCCTGCATGGGAAACAAAACCCGTCATTCTCAGAAGAAAAGCTCACGGGGAATCCCCCAGCCCTAAAACCTTTCTAGGTCCTGTCGACAAAAGCCTGATAGACTGTGAAAAAAAACCTGCCTGTTATCAAATTCAAAGCAATTCCGGCCAATATCCCAGACGTCGATGCTAAACATCTCAGTGCAGATCAGAAATATCTTCATGACATATGTAAAGCAGTATAATCTGAGGAATGCCCCACCGACTTGGCAGAGAGGAGTCCCGGAACTCTGCATAATGCCCGATTGGTCATCACAGCCAACCGAATTTTGAGATTTTACATTGGAACCAGCAGACCTTCTGAAAATCTCAAGTTCTTGCCCATTTTCATCATGAAAGTGTACGCTCCAATATGGTTTACCATCAAATGCAGACACACACTGATCAATGCACCCAGGAACCTGTGGGCAACCTGCAACGCCATCAATTACCTGACCAAAGAGGGAAGCCACTGTCATTCAGAAAGTTATACAGGATAATGGGTACTTTGCCCATCCAGAAAGCCTGCTTGTGTCCATGCTCCATGATGATCGCCCTGAAGTCTCCCAAGATGTCATGCGGAAGATCCACAATTTTTAAACACTAGGGCTTTTGAGAATAAAAAATTTTGGGTTTTTTTTTGCACCGCCCTAATACACAGCCATTTGGAACTTTTTTGAAAACCCATCATTCCTGTGAAATATTCCTAAAGCAGCTATGACTTTCAAAAATGAATTTACTCACCTACTAATTTCACCATCTAATTTATTTTCTCTGCAGATTATCAGGACCTTTAAAATTGTGCTGCAGTGGATCTAAATTTTACAGAAAATATTGTCATTGATGATGAATCCTGTGTCTGTGGTTGTGTCTTTGAAACACCCCTAAGTATTCAAATTTTAGACAAAAACATCTCTGCAACTCCAAAAAGTCTGAGTGAAATCAAATGTGAAAGTGATGTTGATTGTTTTCTTTGATGTTAAATGTGTGATGCATTTTGAATGTGTTCCAACTTGGCAGCCTGTGAACCAGATTTATTTCAAAGAGGTTTTGAAAATACTGAGAACAAAAATTCAGCACAATAGCCACAATGGAAGTTTCAATCCTGGGTGTTGCATCATGATAATGCACCTGCACATTCAGTACTGTGAATCCATGAGTTCTTTACCAAACCCCAAATCTCAGTGTTATCCCACTTGCTTCATTCACCTGATTTGACCCTTGCAACTTCTTTGTGTTTCCCAAATTGAAAAATCTTTTAAGGGACAAAATTTTAAAAGTGTGGACAGCATCATCAGGAACATGACACAGAAAATAATATAATTCCAAAAGAAGGCTAGAAGCATGGTTTGTGAAGTGGCAGAAATGCTGGGACTACTGCATTTTCTCAGGAGAATATTTGGGGGAAGATACGTTTGATTAGCTTGTAACTGTTTCATATTCTGAATTATCAACATAGTACTGGTACTTTCTGAACACACCTCATATGGTTTATAGTCCTTACAATTTTCCTCAGTGCACATTTCTTCCAAGACTAGCTGCTGTGACATCTGCTGTTCTGCTTTTAATCTGAAAGTTTTTAAATGTAAAATACATATTTTCTTGAAGTTTTGGCTCCCAATCTCTTTCAGAAACTTCATTAGCTCATTGATTCCTACTTGCAGAACAAATTCATTGACATTCTTCCTAATGGCTGTCCACGCATAGGTAAATGTTTGGAATGTAAGTTCACAATCTAAAAGTGATAAGAAGCTCTTTAGCATCAGAAAACTAGCTGCTCACATTTTCTTCTGTTCCAGTGGCATTCCATCAGTGTTTGCCTTGTTAATTTTTTGCCTGTCCTTGATTGTTAGTGGCACACTTTTTGGAATTCAAACTGTTGTATGACTAATGTCTTGAATTTCATTTTTTTGCTTTGAAAGGGAAGTATCATGAAAGAAAGCTGCTTGTAACTTCCATCAGAAATATAAAACAGCAAAACTTCATACCTTTGTGTAATCTATAAGGGTCATTCAAATGAAAATGCGCCAATGGACATAGCAAACTGCCCAATGGGTTTACCATGGTAGCATCAACACAAAACGTAAGTGGCATCACTGTAGTGTTATGATGCTGTTAAATGTGGCACTGTGATCATGCGATGACGGAAGCAGTTGCCCTTTTGTACAGGACATCGTGCAGGTGTTTGGTCTAACCAGTCATGATTGAAGCAACAAACATTGAACAAAGAGCAGTTGTTATCTGGTTTTTAACCATGGAAGGTGTGGGGAGTACAAAAATTCATCACCACATGAGTAAAATGTAAAAACTGCATGTCTTTGTCAAGTGTTAAAGACTGGAGTAAGTGGTTCTGAGAGGGGCGGTCATCTTTGACTGTTGATTTGAGGCCAGAGAAAGCACATCTTGTGATCATTAGTGTTTCCATCATTGAAGTGGATAGTCTCATTTGGGAAGACAGAAGAGTCACAGTGGAAGCACTTGCTGACAAAGTTGGAATCAGTGTAGGGAGTGTGCACACCATTATACGGGATCACAAAGCAGCCAATGGAAGCACACATCGTCTCCACTGCCAAAGAAGTCAAAGGGAATGCAGACAAGTGCATGAAAGGTCATGTTGACCTTCGTTTTCAACCACAAGGGCCCCTATTGATTGAGTTTCTCACCACTGAAAACACTGTAAACGCTTCCCAGTATGCAGACACACTCAAATCTCTGCGAGCATCACTCAAGTCCAAGCAGCCCAGGTTGCTCACCACAGGAGTCATTCTTCTTCATGACAATGCCTGCCCCCACACTGCGAAAATCATCTAGGATTACCTTTCTAAATTCAGGTGGGAAACACTCCAGCATACAGCCCAGATTTTTTGCCCGGTGACTCACATTTTTGGAGAGCTGAAAAAGCATCTGTGGGGTCACAGATTTATCTCAGATGAAGAGGTGCAGGATGCTGTTCTGAAATGGTTCCACCAGCCGCCCACTGCCTTCTATGCATGAAGAACCGAATATCTGGTGTCACAGTAGGATAAGTGCCTTAATAGCCATGGGGATTGTTTTTAAGGTAAGTCACAATATCTTTTCATACACCCTTTGGCTCATTTTCATTTGAGTGACCCTTATAGTTCACAAAAACTGTATAAGCACTCCCCCCCCCCCCAAAAAAAAAACCACACTCATTTGTCTCTACACCATGAGAATCAAACATTGTGGAAGGTGTGTGAGATGCTTATTATTTGGCAGAAAGCTAGCTCACAATATGTCTATGCAATGAGGTATCCATGTAAACAAAAAAAATAATAATTTAGTTATTGAATTCAAAATTTAAATAATCTGTAAATGCATTTGTTTTAGCAATATTTTCTTCTTAATTCCTTTTGTATTGGTGGGGAAAAATTAACATTTTCCCTAAGAACCATTGATGGAACTAAGCAGAATTCATGATTACCATGAAATTGCATATTAAATTATTAAGAGATCAAGTCTTAACTTTGAAGTAAGCCTCAGGGTTTATATGTGCATTTAAAACCATCAAGGAGCAGTTACAATCTATTAAGCCTCAAGTGACAGCTGTCGACTTGCATGCTGTAAATATTAAAAAGAAAAACAGGTTACAGAAAAGTGAAGTCTTCGTATGTTCCAATTGTGGAAGAAGTCACAAGAAAGGGGAATGTCCAGCCTTTGGTTAATTATGTCAAAATGTAAAAAAGAAAAATCTCTTTGCAATTATGTGTAAAGCAAGTAAGTTTTCTGCTGCCACTAAAAAGTTCACGAGATAGATTTCCAAAGTAATTCGAGTAATACACTCTACATTGATACAGTCAAAACAAAATAGAAGGTTGTAATATAAATAATACCTGCTCTACAGTTACAGATGTTGAGGGTAACTTAACTGAATAATTTAAATTAGATACAGGGTCTGAGAACAATATTTTATCTCTGTCAGTATTCAACAGTTTAAAAAGGTCAATTGCAGTACAAACGGAGAATACCAATGTTCTATTATTGTTTTATGGGAATCTCAAATTAAAGCCAATTGGAAAAATGACTTTTCAGTGTTCAA
This sequence comes from Macrothele yani, assembly GCA_039090855.1. Classification (NCBI taxonomy): domain Eukaryota; kingdom Metazoa; phylum Arthropoda; class Arachnida; order Araneae; family Macrothelidae; genus Macrothele; species Macrothele yani. The sequence continues at coordinate 7,551,860 of CM077022.1, read as the reverse complement.
CAGATGCAGTTTACAAATTACAGTTGGATTTCAGCATTGTCAAAACAACATCCAAAAATGTGATCCTTGGGTAAAATGGATACAAAGCTAAAACAAGAAAGTAGCAGAATGAACTGAAAGGTTAAAAAGGTGATAGTTTAAAATTGAAGCTTGGAATGTCAATTAAAAACGAAATGTGAAAAGTTAAAAATTCTTATGAAAACATTGATGAAATAGATGGGAACATGAAAATCAGGTCCTGTTAAGCTATACTTCTGTAATCAGATGCATTTCGACCCGTTTCCACATTGTCAGACAGGTAAGATTCTGGGTTCCACAGTGAAAGCCTGTTCCATTGTCCCAATGAGCATTATGCACCCAGAGGCACTGGAGTTTGTTGCAATCATGTGTCGAACACACCAACACACAATTGCAAGGAACTCCTGATTGATGCATTTAAGAAATCTACTGTGTATGTCAAGTTTTCAGCACAGTCAGTGCTACCATTTCTTGCAGCTTATGAAAGTGTTTTATTGTTTTTCAATCAATACCTGGTAATAAATTCACCCTGAGATATTATTGGACAGCCATCACGTGTGTGTGTGTGTGTGTGTGTGTGTGTTTATACAGGGAGGTTTGAAACAAGCACCTAAAAGTACTGGAGGAGGTGGTCTGTGAACATATTCAAGCACAAAAATGTCCTCTGACTTTTTTTATTTAGGGCTTATTATTTGTGATGTAAACCCACCAAGTTTGGTGTCATTGAATTTTTGCCACTGTTTCAGGTTTATAGGCAGGGCCATAGCTACCGAAAGTGCAGGGAGGGCGGTTGCTCTCCCAGAATGGTCATTCCAGGGGTGTAAATTCATGTTCTGGGGGATGAAAAAAATAGAAATGTAACTAAAAAATACATGATATTCTTCCAAGGATTCACGGAATTCCACTTTTTTTTTTTAATCATCATTTGGATTATTCTCGAGATTGATGCAAACTGGGGAAAAAAACACAAAAAAACTTTGGGAGATTAATGGGGAGAGGGAAGGGCCGTTTTCCATCTGGGAACAGTATTTCATCTTCCAAAACTTATGAAAACAGAAGTTAAATGGAGTGAACTTTTTTTCCCTTAATCGTAATTTTTTTTTCTCACGATGTTGCCTCTGCCCAGTACTCCGCACGGGGATAACTGGTTTACCAGTTATTTGGGGAGCGGCGCCCCCACGGCCCGAGCTGACCTTGTGACTGGTCAACATCTGATGTCATGCCACCGCTTGTTTTTTTGTTTCGGTGCTGTTGGTGTTTGCAGGGACGGCTGTTCATCCAGCTGTTGGGGAGTCGCGTCCCCACGTTCCCGAGCTGGTCTTGTGTCTCGCTTTTTCGTTTTATTTATTTTCTCCACTGGCTAGTTGCCCGTGTTGTATTCTCTACCTAATCGCTACCACGTTATGTACTAACACCCCGGTCTTGTGGTTTTGTTACCCTCCACCACTAACTGATTTATATTAACCGCTCAGTTCGTAGGTTGCTGAGATTCCGTTTAGGTTCCCTTCCAGGATTTGTCTTTGGATTTCTTTTTTTCCTTTTAGCTGGTTTGGGTACTAGACCTACCTGCATGTTTGCCGCGTGCGGAGACCCGTGAGGCGGAAATGGGATGTCTGGCGGCTGAGGTCGCAGGAGACCGGTTAAGTGCCTCCTGTGTACCAACACTCCTCTTCGACCCCGGCTTCGCTGTAAACGGGAGGCTAGAGACTAACCCACCTCTAGTCAGAAGTCTTGTACCAAGTTGTGTACAGGGCTTTAGCGGCTTTTTTGTCGTATGGCACGGCAGGGTGAGCCCGGGGGCTGTGGGATCATGCCAAAGGCGTTGGCATGACGGTACCAGGAGGCCGAAGTGTCCGCCGAGTGCGTGTGATCACAGCCAATGGACTATATCTGCAACGTATAAGCTCCAGAACTGTGTCTAGCGTCATTTTCTTGGCTTGCGGACCTCCAGTTCTCCCTTGTAGGGCTCGGTGGTGGGTGGAGTAGTTTGCAGACGAATCTTCCTCCTTTTTTCCATGGGCAAAAACAAAAAGAAAAACTCCAACTTTAAGTCACCTGAGAAAATGATAGTTGCAAACGACTCTCCTTCGTCTTCTCAACCTACCAAGTCTCATACCCTTAAACGGTCTTTAGACCTTGACCTGGACCAAGAATGTGGAACCTCTTCTTCGGCAGCTGTACCAGTCGCTCCGAAGCGTCGTCTCCCCTCGATTGCTGTGACTACGCATGCTACACACTTACTTGTAGAATCCATCGATCCGAATGAGAGACTGTCCACCAGATCTCCCTTTTTCATTTCTAAAGCTTTGGACGCTGCGGTTGGCCCCTTGAAGTCTGTGAGGAAGCTTCGCTCTGGGGACCTGCTTGTTCAAACTTGCAGTGTTTCTCATAGTAACGCTTTTCTGCGCCTCTCTAGTCTTCAAGGCATTCCTGTCAAAGTGACACCTCACCCGTTTCTTAACACCTCTCAGGGTGTTATTTCGGAGTTTGATCTCTTGCCATGCAGTGAAGAAGAATTAGTGACTGAACTTGCAGACCAAGGTGTTATTGCTGCACGTCGTATGATGTTCCGGCGTGATGGTTCTTTCATTAAGTCTAAAAATGTGATCTTGACTTTTAACTCCCCGAAAGTTCCGACCGAAATCAAGGCTGGCTACTTGGTCTGTGGCGTTCGCCCGTACATTCCCAGTCCTCTGCGCTGTTTCAGGTGCCAGAGGTACGGGCATTCCCAACGTTTTTGTAAGAGTTCCGCTCGTTGCGCAAATTGTGGCTCCAGTGAACATGACGGGGAAGGTTGCACTTCTGCGGCCTCCTGTGTTAACTGTGGTGAGGCCCATGCAGCTTACTCCCGCACTTGTATGAAATGGAAGGACGAGATGGCGATCCAGCGTCTCAAGACCCTGGAAGGCCTCTCGTACCCTGCTGCCAAGGCCAAGTTGGGTATACCCACCACCCGACAGCGTACTTTTGCCGCGGTAGTTCAGTCTCTGCCACAACCCGTGCAGCCCTTTGTTCCGCGCCCTGTAGCTCTCGCCGCACTTGCCAGGCGATCTACAGTTGAACAAGCCACACAGGTGGATTTCACCGAGCTCCAGCTTATTCGACCAGCTGGGTCTGCGCCTTCTCTTTTGAAGACGCCCACCTCTTCCGGTTCCCCGCAGACAGCCTGCACGTGCAGAAGACCCGGCCCTCAATCCGCAAAGGTGTGCAGTGTCCATCCAACTGTCGCGGTCCGCGTGACCAACATTGAAACTGTCTCGGCCTCAGCGAGGTCCCCACCCTCACCCAACATTATAGAGGAACATAGGGGGGAGGAGAGTGACAGTTCGTCCCCAGCCTCAACCAGCATTGCAGAGGAACATGGGGGGAGGAGAGTGACAGTTCGTCCCCGCCCTCTGCCAGCGTTGCAGAGGAGTGTGGGGGAGGAGAGTGACTGTTCGTCCTTCTCCGTTAGTAATTTTTTTATAAATCTGATTAACTACCTTGTCTTCCCTGCTTTCATCATACTCTTTTTCAACTTTTCCCAAGCCTGTCTGCTCTTACTCATTTTCCACGCTTTTCAAAATCTGTGACTGATCGTTCTTTGTCTGGCGCTCTTTGGCCAAACCTGGCCCTTGCGCCACTAAAATCCACTAACCAACCAACCAACCAACCTCTGCCCAGTATTGTTAAATATCCTTTTATTGCATAAATGTTTGTATTTCAGCATGAATTTGTGGGCAACGATTTTCGAAAATGGAAGTTAAGACTGCGCATAGATTTCCCTGTAGTCTTCAGGCACAAGATTCTCCCGTAGATTCGTGGAATTCCATCTTTTTCGTTATCATTTGGAGTATTCTCAAGATCAGTGCATAACTAAACAGAAATTTTTGGCGGAATTGGTGATGGTGGGGGAATTAGTTTTCCGTTTGAGGACGGAATTCCGTCCTTTGACTTTCAGGAACGGAACTTAGACGGAGTGTAGGTTTCTCCCGTAATCGTAATTTTTTTCTCGCACGATGTACCTGCTGCCCAATATGGTTAAATATACTTTTATTCTATAAATATTTGTATCTTGGCTTAAAAGTTTTTGAAAATGGAAGTCGGACAAAGCTTTCTTCCGTAATCGTAACCCTATCACCACCCCGTGCGTGCACAACCTTCTCACTATTTCTGTTTAGTTGTTAAATGTTACTTCCGCTCATAAATGTTTGCATTTAAACTTGATTAGGAAGGGGAGATTTGTAAGAATCGACGCATGGTGTTCAAAGTATTCATATTCTCAAAATTATCTGAGTAAAAAAGAAAGTTACACCCTACAGTATTTTCCTTTTAAAGACTTTAGTTAGTCTCATACAGTACTCCATGCAGCTAACCAGGGTACAGAGTAACATACATTATGAGGTGTGAATATCTCATATCCATGAAGAGAATTTTACAAAACAGTGGATGGAGGCATAGAAAACAGTATGCTAATATGCCTAACTTCCTTGACCTTTCCAAACATGTCATCAGGATGAAAATTATAATTAATCATTTGTACTCTGTTGTAGAAAGTTCTCTGTGTGTTTAACCTTAAAAAGAACTTTTCCAAGCTCTAACCCTATTGTTGCATTCACTATTCGATACTCATTCATTCTGCAATGGTTTGTTTTTCATTCTGCATTTCTGTGGAGTGTTGTCTTGTCTTGTCAGCGTTCGCATAATGTTTACGAATTACTTGGTATTTACAACTTGTTGTTCTTGGGTATTTACCTAGTTTTTACATTTTTAATAAAATTATGTCAACAACCTGAAATGTGATTTTTGAATGATCATAGCACTTTCCTGTAATGGCGGTGTGCAAGAAAGTAAGAACCTCATACTATTTGAGTGGAACTGGAAGGGGCATAATTTTGAACTCGAAAGGACATAATTTCAAGTCTCTCTCTTCCAGATAAGAAAAGCTTGCTACGGTCCTGCTTTTAGGGATGTCCAAGAATTCTGCAGGAAAGCTCATTATGAAAACCTGGGGACATCAGCCTTGGAACATGCCCTGATATGTAAATACTACTAGGTAAACATAGTAGTAATAAGTTTCCAGTCCCCAGATTTTTGTAAACGCTTCCCTGCATGATGCTCAGGCTTCATTTTGGAACCTTAAAATAGTAGCAACAAAGAAAATGATGTCATCTAACTTTGAAACATTAGCACAAAATTAAAAAAATGTTAGATAACATTTTAGGCATCAATATAGAGTATAACAGGGAATCTATTTCCAATTAGGTAATATTCAGTTGATATATATTAACAGGAAATCTGTTATTCTGCATATTTTATTTGTGTGAACACACACACACACACACACAAACAAACAAACAAACAAAAGCATTCAAATCAACTGACATCCTAGTTTTTGTGGATATGGAATTTTCATAAACTGAAAAATAAATTCTGGTATTTTTCCATAGCAGCTATACAGGTTGAATTTTTCATAAATTTGTTCCCATATAATGCCTAGACTGTTTCTTTATTGGTTGAATGAAACTCACCAAAACAAATGGATGGAAATTCATTGTTATTGAGAGCTGAGTGTTAATTTACATGATAATTATTTTTTGGAGGGAATTTTTTTGTTTGCCAGCTGCTTCATTATTTCCCTAATTGGTCATTTAAAAAAGTATTTTATTCCAGTTGATGGTTTCCTGTTTTTGATGGTTGGAACTGCCTTGTACAATGAAATAATGGATGTGCCTTGCATTCCATCATTGAGAAAGTCAACAGCTGAAACATACCCAAGCCTGATTGATTCATCTGTGACACCTGATGGTGCCAGTATTCAAGCAGAAGTACCCACAGATGATGAAAGAGCACCTTTGTTAAGGAATTCTAACAGATCACAACTAGCATGATTAACATTATCAGCAAATTGCATGCAAGGTAGACCATATCTTTAAATTTTTATAACACACTTCTACATGTTATTTTATGTTTTATCCAGTTATATACAGTCGAACCCATATCCCGTATAATGAAGTTGAAGGAGAGTGAAAAACATTCAGTGTATGTGAACTTCATTATAGCCAGACAGAGAAAAAAGGGGAGGGGGCTATTTTTGGCATTACATTATGTCAGGGTAAACCAAGCCAATCATTAACTATTTATTTATTAATCTAAGGTAAATAATACTTGTTAATTGAAAACTATAGCTAGAAAAATAATATGAGTGAGATCTGCAATAAGCAAAACATTTAATGAATGTAAAAATTAATGTAACTGCCAAAAATTTGAAATTTCACCTATTACATGTTATGTTGGATATTCCAGCAAAAACACAAGTGTTGGGAAACTGCTGGCCACCAGCTGGCAGTGATGGGTCACTGCTGGCTTAAATCTGCCACTCAAAGTACAGTAGCGACCTGTTGGTGACAGCACCATCAGTTGGCAGCCATCGATGGCCCTGTAGCATCACCGTGAATTACGGGCCTCCATACAAGTGCCACTAGTGGCCCGTAGCTGGCAACTGAAGCAACCCCAACACGAGGTGGAAGCAGCGGGACTGCCATGCACTGAAGCAGCACATGCACAGTCTTTCATGGCACCAGTTAGTTGAAGATGCCGCCCTCGCCATCGTATTGCTTTAGTGGATGTTAAAAAAAAAAAAAAAAAAAAACATATGTAGAGAGACGGATTAATTTCCTAACAAAATGCTGCATTGACGAAGATTACCGTCGTAGGAAAATTATATAAATAATTAATGAAATCTAAGAAATAATCAATTAATCTCATGTATTTATAGAAACTCATTTCATAGCAAAATTTCTGCACTAACACACGAAGAATCGAGAGTTCAAATAGCCATAAAACATGCTCACTCCATTCCCATGAATAACAAGAAATAATTTCTGTATAATCTTCATACACTAAACCTCTTCAAACAGAAGTCCCAAAAAGACATTTATTAAAAAGTTGTCATTTTGGAAAAAATAAGTATGAGTACAAAACGGATATCTTCATTACAAAATTATCTGGTATTAAAAAAAAAAAAAAAAAAAAAAAAAAAAGGCAACACTATGTGAATATAATGTACTCATTGAATACATAAAATTGGAGGAATTTGCTGCTAAAAATAACCGGAAGTAAAATAAAATATCATTGCTATTTAGAACAAATGTAGCTTCGGACCATGGAAAAAATGATGCAACTTTAAAAATGCAACAGAATGTGACATGAATATGTAAATATATTAATTAAACAATCTCCTTTCAAGACCACAAGGTCAGCACAAAACTTTGGAAAACGTGTTTAAGTTGGCACACTCGTTGAAAGTGAGTGAGGTTCCCTTAAAGTAAATAAAAAAATTCCTTATGTTGAAAAAAATAAATTTACGAATTATATGAAATGTACATTTACGAAAATGGTCTTGCAATATTGGGAAATTAAAAAGAGAACCCTTAGTTTCACATCGCGCAGGAGAGAAGCTCACCTACAAGCAAACGGTCAAATGTGGCAAACTAGTGTAGTGCTTAGAGCATTCGCTTCACACACAAACAGTCCTTGGTTCAATACCAGTCAGATCCATCGGGCGATTTGATGGACCTGTTGAGCAAATTTCCTCAGTGTCGTGACATCATGTAGGAGTTTCATCATTGGGAAAAGAAGCAGTTTGTGTGTGCCTTTAATGAACTATGATTATCTTTTTTTTTTTTTTTTTTTTTTTTGCTACTACTGGGAAATTGACGGACAAGATTTGGCAAGCCATCAGTTACATCACCTGATTGCCAGCTGCCATTGACGGACCACATTAGGCTAGCCATCATGTATGGCACGTACTTACAGGGCCTCTTAAGGGCCGCTTGTGGCAGCCACAGCCTGTGATGAGTAACTGATGGCCCTGTTCTGGCATATCGCAACTGATGGGATGCCAACTGTTGGCCAGCTGCTGGCCCATCTGGTGTCCGCCGGGACATTTTATTGATGGTTCATGTAACAGCAGCATAGTGCTGGGCCAGTGCTGGCCCAACAAGACTGTTTTTGCTGGGATATGTATGATTCAATTCTTGCTTGTTTTTTGCATATCATGATTTCTGTTATAAATTCTTTCCATCATCCGCTGATATGGTGGTTAAGATGCTTCTAGATGCAAAATAAATTCTAAGGTTTTCTAAACAGAAATTCAGTTATTGAAAGGTGGCAAGAGGAGGGGTAAAAGACAGCATTTCCCCAAAAGATGCATGTTTGGCAAGAAGAGAGGGGGGGGGTGCGACAATTAGTAAAAAAGCAATATGCGATTTTGCCAAAAGTTGTTATTCATAATATGTGGTTAAAATAACATGGAAGAATATATAAAGTTCAAAGGATCAATAAAAACTTTTGTTTATATGGAACTTCATACTATACGAACTTGTTACACAGCGAAGAGCCATTACATTTTGACCACCTACTTAAGCTGTAGGACCCCCTTTAGCAGGCAAAACAACGGCCACTTGGCCAGGCATCATTGCAATGAGGTGGCGATAGGTATCCTGGAGTATCTGGTACCATAATGTCAACAGCAGGTTCTCCAGTTCCTGTATATTTTTTTTTTGGGGGGGGGGTGTGTGATTTAGCGCGGACCTGCTTTTCCAAGTCGAACAACAAATGTTCGATTGGGTTCGTGTCAGGTGAATTTGGAGGCCCGGGCTACAACAGAAAATCACCAGCATGTTCCTTGAACCCACTCCATGACGATTCTGGCAGTGTAGCATGGTGCATTATCCTGTTGATAATGGCCATCACCAGCAGGGAACACAGTTGCCATGAATGGGTGAACTTGGTCAGCAATGATTTTCAGCTACCTGACAGCTGTCAAGGATAATGGGATCTAAAGTTTCTCAAGAAAGCATCACCCCCAGCATAACACCACCACTGCTGGCCTATTTCCTCCCAACATTGCATGCAGATGCCATAAGCCTCCGTTGGCAATCGGCGTATCCACACTCGGCCATCTACGTGGTGCACCAAGAATCTTGATTTGTCAGACCGGGCCACTTTCTTCCAATCATTGACGGTTCAGTCTCGATCTTGGGGTCCATTTCATGCATTGTTGTTGGCGATGACGTGCAGTGAGCATGGGGATCCGGCTGGATCTTCGGCTACGCAGGCCCATGCACAGAAGGCTGCAATGAACTGTGTGCTGTGACACATTGCCCTGATTACCACTGTTCTAGCTGCGGGTGATTTGTCTCACTGTGGCCCTGCGGTCGCTGTGAGCAGCGACAGTCTCCGCTCTCCTCTGGCATCAATGAACTACAGATGACACACGGCTGGACAACAGCTCGTCGTTTGGCCATCTGTGCACCACTTTTGATACGTACTCACTACAGCGGCACCGTGAACAACCCACAAGCCACGCTGTTTCTGAGATCGTAGTTCCGAGGCGCCTTGCCATCACAATTTGTCCTTATCAAACTCCGATAAATCGGCAGCTTTTCCCATTCTGACTCTGAATACTCTAATAACCAAAAGCTGGTCCTCAGGTTGTATATATACTGCTCTGGGAACCTCACCCGCGCCACCATTCGGTCTCCAGGCACACTCATTTCTTTAGGCTGGGGGTGGTCATAATGTAATGGCTCATTGGTGTATGTGGGTTTGACTAAATGTACAGTGGCCGTTTTGGTAAAAACTGAGAGCAAAATCACACAAAATGAATAAATATAGGTACAGCAAAATATACATTATTCTTTCTCAAATTATCCTCCCTCAGATGATATGCAACAGTCCCATTGTTCAGTCCACTTTTCAAAGCATGTGGCGAAGGCATTTTGTGTAAGCTGCTTTAGCAACCCCTTTATAGCTTGAATAACGTCAGCATCTGTGTTGAATTTTACACCACGGAACTTCTTCATTGTTGGAAACAACCAGATATCGCACAGGGTGAGGTCAGGACTGTAGGCAGGCTGTGGTATAATTTCAATATTACATTTCATAAGAAAACATTGAACACAAGCAGCCACATGTGGGCAGGCATTATCATGGTGTAGGTTCCACTTGCCTACCAGTTCCAGTCCCTTAATCGATATGTGTCGTCGCAGGCGCTTTAAGACTGAAATTTAATACTCAGCATTGACAGTAATTTGTGGAGGAACAACATGCTGGTAGACTACACTTTTATGATGAAAAAAAAATTATCATCATCACCTTCCCAGCTGGTTTGGTTTGTCGGACTTTTTTTCAGAGGAGGCGAACCTGTGTGTTTCCAGACACTTGTTGAGCGCTTTGTGAGGGGGTCAAAATATTGGACCCATGTTTCATCGGCAGTTATTACTGTGTTTAGAAAGTTTGGATCCTTTGCAATAATTTGTTTCCACTCATGACACACCTGAACTCTGGATAACAATTGTTCTCTCTTCAGGTGATGAGGTACCCATCTGGAGCACACACGATGCAGCAGTAATTTGTCATGTGGAATGCGGAATGGCGACGTTTTTTAAATAGTTGATGCCCCTATGTCTTCACGCGTCATTCGTTGATCTTCTTTCAGGATTGCCCAAACAGTGTTGGCAATATGTTCCGTAACAACACTTTCAGGTCAACCAGGCCTAGGAACAAGTTCTGCAGACAAATGCCCTTTTTGAAATCATGGTGCCATCTAAAAATAATTGACTCACCCAAACATTTATCTTTGTCAGCTTTTTTCATTAAATCAACTGTCTCTGGGGCTGTTTTACCCAAATGATAGCAAAGTTTTATTGCACAATGCATTTCACTTCTTAACTCTGAATCACTCACTTCCATAGCTGTATGGCGAAATGCAGACATACCTTAAACAACTGCGCAATAATTAAACCAGAATCATCTGCCATGACTAATAACTGTTGCCGTAGATACTTCCTTAATTCAGTTATTCATCTGTGTGGTTATTTTCCCCCTTTGCACTGTTGCCAACTCAAAGAAAATTACTCTCAGTTTTTATGGAACTGCCTTTGTAGTTTGCTCAGAAGGAAAAGTATGTCAACAATGAATTGCTTCCAGATCTGTGATCATGCAGGTTTGTTCACTTTGCTTTCTTTTTGTACCAGATGTTTCTCTCAGAAAGGGATGTGAAAATGGAACATCTAAAAGGATCTTGTCTTGCTTCAGGAAATGAGCATTTTCTGAATGTAAATAAAACTTTTAGACATCAAAGATCTTCCCTCTTTCCACGTTTATAAGTGAGTCACAGAAAAATTCTCATTGGCCGCCACCGGGAGTCGAACCCCGGGTTTCCAGTTACGCGCCGGATATGCTTCCGCTACACCACAGCGGCCTCGAATTCCTCCAGACTCGCACGCTAACTGCCAAGCCAATTTGGCAGGTTGCTTCTTGGAGCCCTGCACAATGCTGTTGATTCACCAAAGATGGTAAGCAGCAACTGATGAAATAATTAGAAGGCGAATATATAATTAGTACAGACATTTAACGTGGACCTGGAACATCAAACAAAGATCTTCACTCTTTCCACGTTTATAAGTGAGTCACGGAAAAATTCGTATTGGCCGCCACCGGGAGTCGAACTTCGGGTCTTCCAGTTACGCGCTGGTTATGCTTCCCTACACCACAAAAACAAAAGCCTTTTCCTTTGTTTTCAAAGAAAGAGTAATATTGTTATGAAAACATTTTCCTGCATATCAAATGTTTTGTAAAGAGGATTTTACATTTCTGTGATGTGCTTTCATAGTTTAAATAATTACGTAATGAGTAGAGGAGTCAATTAATAGTTGTAATAATGCATATTTGTTTTTGGTCATGTTTCAGATTGTATGCATGTATTTATGTGCACATGCACACATGGAAGCTTGGGATATTTTCAATCTTGGTTTAGTCACCAATGTGGAATGTTATGTCATCCTGTATCTAATATGGTGGAGTGGCAAATTACTGTGGGCCTACTTACTGTGTTAGTTCCCTTATATTTTATTAACTACTAAAAAAATGTGTATAACTTATTTTCAGTGAAAAAGATTTCTTAATGAATCACAGTATATCAGCACAACTATTTTTTATAGTTTACAATTCGAATCATTTTTGCCACCTAAGATTTCGTTAATGGTTTATAATATATCAAGTGAAATCCTTTCCTGTAGTTTATAAATGCTGTTAAATTGATGTTAAAATTTACATAAAAATTCATTTGGAAGACTAAAATCATCTTTTGATAACAAAAATTGATTACAGCAATAGTTTCTGGTTCAATTTTCAGTACTTTGATTTTTGCCTCTTCTATATTATATACAATAATTTTAGTCATCTCACTGTATTTATAAAGTTACTTATATTCCATACTTAAATATTTTATTAAATGGTATTGAAGTATTTGTAATTAGTAGCATTTATTTATCACTGTTGTACTGTGTCACAGTACAACAGTAGCCAATAAATCACAGTGACCCAATACATATATCATTATGTTAATGGTAGGCATACAGTTCAAAACTGAAATTATTTTTAAGCTAGAATAATTGCATTAGCTTCCTATGTGACAGAAGTTAAATATGTATTTTTGTGGTTATTTTTATAGTTCCTGTGTCATTTTCACCGTAAAAACTTTTGTGTATTTTTCCACAAATATTTACAAATATTTGTTATAATTTTCTATTCTTAAATATGAATTTGGCCTTATTTGAAAAAAAAAACCCAACATGAAACCTTTATTGTTTTTTGCATTATATCTGTTCTTGCATTGTGTTTTGATAATTTGTTCATTAATTTTTTCAATATAATTCTGTTTTCAAACAAAAGATCAAAATAAGGATGACTTTATATTATATGCTTTATTATCATTATGTAGTAGCAGAAGTTTTAGCATTAATCATTTTTTCCTAACAATACTCTTTTTTTCTCTAGATCTTTTATCAAGGTCACATAATTTTTTGAAGTGAATGTGAACAATCCCTCTCTGTTCCAGTAAGGGTATGTCGACAGCTAAGTGTTTGCATTAGGATATCAAAAGTCATAAGCTGTTACCATGCGCTATTGCAAAGATATAGAAAAACATCAAAATGCAACTGGTCTTTTTCTTAGCACAGTGTTATATTTGGCATGGACTGGTTTTGTTTTGAAAGATATATGTGCATGATAAAATCATACTGTGATATTACTTCTTTTTGTAGAACAGTTGGAGAACTGATATGTTAACTCATGTTAAGCATGACAGCAGATTGATTGTATTCTAGGAATGTGATCACTGTGTATTTTTTTAATGTTTGCGCTGGTTGTTTAATATTTTTCAGACATGGCAGTTTTACTGTCTGTGTGTGGTTTCATAGATATTCCTACATAATATAATTAGTTTTATTATCTTTGTCAAAAAATGTCAATGCATAGAAAGGTGTCCATTTGCAATTTTGGAACTTGATTTGTGAATAGCCTCTGTTATATGTACTCTTAATGTAATCTCTCCTATGCTTATATGCATTTTGTATTGTGTTTTTATCATTACTTCTCTAAGCATTATAAAAGTGTCTAACGTGTAGAATTTTAACTCTACTAATTTTTAATAATTTTATAATACAGTGAAACATCAGTGCATTGTTTTTGAAGGGAGGGAAAGCAAAAACAACGATTATGGGAAATTGATATTTGCAAAAAGGATTAAAAATTTAAAAAACGATATGAGATAGTGCTCTTTTCTCTATGGTATACACATAAAACCTGTTTCAAAGTTTCTTCTTTTTTACCAAAAAAGTCTGTAGAGGACAACTGTTCTGTTGAAACTTTGTTTTAGGTCAAACAAAGGCCTTTCCATGTTCAAAATGTTTTCCTGATTGTACTCATAAAAGATCAATTGCATCTTTACTAAGGTTGCATGTGCTTTGTTAAAACTCTGTTGAGCTTCAGGTTCCCATTCATCTGCTTCCCTTTCCTCTCCACTGCCATCACACAGCTTATCAGAGATGTCGACTCCACTCATAGCAAGCTCACTGTCTACTGATGCATAATTACCTAATCCAATCATGTCTATCATGCTGCCAAATCAAATCTAATTTTTGTGGAAGTCATCATCAATTTCTTATTCATCCTCAGTGACATTAAAATCTGCTTGTGTGTGAAATTCACACCCATTGTTATCTTTGTGAAAGTAATTCACATCAGTTGACAGAGAGACTTGCTGCCAGTGTGAATCAAATATCTTAAGATATGCCTGTTTTTATGTCAACATCCTTCCCAACATCCACTAGATACAATAGCTACCTGAATGATTTTGTGATGGTAAATCAAGATTTACCATCACAAAATCATCACAAAATCATCAAGATTTACCATCACAAATGATTTTGTGATGCTTCTTGAATTGGAAGAGGAACTACAAAGGATCAAGTGGGACATCGTCGGGCTAAGTGAGGTAAGGAGAAAAGGAGAAGATCTCATTGAACTGAAAAGTGGACATCTCTTCTATTATCGTGGGACAGATACTGGCAGAACTAGTGGTGTTGGATTTATAATAAACAAGAAACTGAAGGATAAAGTGGTAGAAGTTGAAAGTTCCTCTGACAGAGCTGCACGACTCGTTATCCAACTATCGAGAAGATACCAGGCTCAGATTATTCAAACTTATGCACCCACCACAAGTCATCCTGAAGAAGAAATTGAAGAATTTTATGAGGAAATTCGTCATCTAAATAATAAAGGTAAGCAGCACTTGAAGATAATTATGGGAGATTTCAATGCAAAAATAGGGGCAACGGCAACAGAATGAAACTTCAGTAGGTAAATTCGGGTCACGGCAACAGAAACCAGCGTGGAAATACTCTCGTTGAGTTTGCAGAGGCAGAAGGATTTTTCTATCTTGAACTCCTTTTTCAAGAAAAAGCCACACAGGAAATGGACATGGAGACATCCAATTGGGACGACAAGTGAAATTGATTTTATTATGTGTAACAAAAAATTCGTCATCGAAGACTGCAGTGTGCTGAACAAGTTCAACACAGGTAGTGACCATAGATTGGTGAGATGTAAGATGCACCTCAACACTAAACTGGAACGTGGCAAGCTCATAAGACAAACAAAATGTATTGACATAACCAACCTTAAAAAACACCATAATACTTTCAAGTTGGAACTGAAGAACAGATTCTCTGCTTTAGAAGGCCTAACATCGGAAGAAGTGGATATTTCGGAAGTTAACAGAAAAGTAACCAAAGCTCTAATGGAAACAGCAACAAAATTAGCTGGGTCTAAGAACAAGTTGCATGTGAACAAATTATCAGGAAAAACCAAAATGTTGATGCAAAAAAGAAGAGAGATGAGGACAACTAAAGAAGATGTGACTTCCAAAGTGGAATATATAGAGCTATGCAAGACAGTACGAAAAAGTATCACTGAAGACGTAAGAAAATTCAACTGTGAACTAGTGAGGAAAGCAATTGAAAACAACCAAAGCCTAAAGATAGCAAAGGGACATCTCAGTAAGGGAAGAAAACAGATTATGGCACTGAGAAAAGAAGATGGTTCTGTAACAAGAAATAGAGGCGAAATTTTGACAAGAGTGAAAGATTTCTACTCCAAATTATATGAAAGGGATGATACATGCACTCCAGACATCATGAAAGATACCAGTACCAGAGTTCCTCCAGTCCTTCCAGCAGAAGTTGCACATGCAATCAAGAACATGAAGCGGGGAAAAGCTCCAGGAGAAGATGGAATTACTGTAGACATCATACAAGAAGCAAGTGGAGAAATCGAAACAGTACTCGCCCAAATTTTCACTCGATGCCTTAATGAAGGGAAGATTCCTGAGGATTGGAACAAGCTACAATGATCCTGCTACATAAAAAAGGTGACATTGAGGATCTCAGGAACTACAGACCTATCAGCCTCCTATCAGTGGTTTATAAAATCTTCACTAAAGTTCTTTCACACCGCTTGAAGGTAACACTGGACATGGCTCAACCGAGAGAACAAGCTGGATTAAGGAGTGGCTACAGCACAATAGATCATATCCACGTACTGAGAGAACTAATTGAAAGAGCGAGGGAATATGAACTTCCATTGTGCATGGCTTTTATCGATTATGAAAAAGCCTTTGATTCGGTGAAACCATCAGCAGTTACCACGGCTCTGAAATCCTGCGGTATTGAGGATGCATACATTAACATTATTAATAACATCTATGAAAATGCAAGTGCAAAGATTCGGCTGTTTGAAAATACAACACACATAAAAATTGGAAAGGGGAGTGAGACAAGGTGACACCATATCTCCGAAGCTCTTTAATGCCACATTGGAAAATGTCTTTCAATCACTGAACTGGGAAAACAAAGGGATAAAGATTAATGGAGATTATCTAACCCACCTTCGTTTTGCTGATGACGTAGTCATTTTTGCAACTACCCCATCAGAGCTGCAGAGTATGATCCAGGAACTTGCTGACAAGAGTAAAGAAGTGGGATTAAAAATGAACTTTCAGAAGACAAAAGTGATGTTCAATGCTTTTACAAGAAATGAAGATTTATCGATTGATGGAGAAAAACTGGAGATAACAGATACATATGTTTATCTTGGACAGCAGATATCAAGTGAGGGTCACATTGATGAAGAAATTAATCGGCGTACAAAACTTGCCTGGAGAGCTTTTTGGAAGAAACAGCATAATTTTCAAGAGCAATATGCCATTATGTCTTAAAAGAAAAGTGTTTGATCAATGCATCCTTCCAGTGCTTACGTATGGTGCAGAGACGTGGACCTTAACTAAAAGAGACATACAAAGGCTGCAGACAACTCAAAGAAGCATGGAGAGGTGCATGCTTGGTATAACCAGGAGAGATAAGAAGAGGAACTCGTGGATCCGAAAAATGACGAGAGTGGAAGACATCATGATCAGAGTTAAATCCCTGAAATGGCAATGGGCTGACATGCTGCCAGAAGGACAGACCATAGATGGACAGCCGAAATTTTAGATTGGATTCCAAGGGACAGGAAAAGACCCAGAAAAAGACCACATGGGAGATGGGTGGATGAAATTCGTAAATATGCGGGAGTGACATGGAGGAGACTGGCACAAGACAGACCGTTGTGGAGGAAACTTGGGGAGACCTTCGTCCAGCAGTGGATTGATAATGGTTGACAATGATGATGATGAAATCAAGAGGTTTTAACATGCACATTCAATTTCCTGTGTACTGCACAACTTTCACATTTCACAGAAATATTGTGTCCCATGAATAATTATCCGTAAACAACAAAATCTTTCTGCCATCTGTACCCATAAAAGCATCCAGAAGCCACGAAAATGATGTGAAGATATCTGTATCTATTCATATCTTTTTGGTGGTGTGATATTTCATAGAAAGATTTTTATGTTCTTGAAACAAAGTGGTTTCAGTGAATTTTCTTCTACAATCAGACATTTTGTCACTGCTTTCACACAGTAGAACTGTAATCTGGTATTTTGCACTCTTTTCCCTGTTGCAAGATGCACCTTTCAATGCTAGTGTCCCATCTGGGAAGATGCTGTGGAAAAGTGAGTCTTATCTGCATTATAAATACACAGTGATTCATCCGTCCAGCAGTGTTTCTAGTCTCTCAATACAAAGCTGTATTGCTTCCATATCTACAGCAGTACTTTTGATGGCTAACTTCTTGTAAGCAGGCCATCTATTGTTTAAATTGAGTGGTCCATCCATTCAACTCTGTAGAATTTTCAATAATCAGTCTTGAGGCTATCTTTGTTTTTTTCAAGTTTCTACCATCAGCAAGAAAGTTTAAGGCCCATGTTTGCTGGTACAAAATGAAGTGGACACATTGTAGCTCAATGAAAGTTGATACTCTTCTAGTTTACTTTTTTTTTTAATACTTGAATTGCCATGCTTGTCATTTTTTTTTCCTTTCATCTTTGCATCTATTGAGAGTAAGGTAAGATGATGCTAATCCAAGGCTTTTGTAATATCAGTTTGTTTTTCAGATGGGGTTTTCTCTTCTATGATTTATAATATTTTGTGAAGAGTTCTAACTTTCTTTACTGAGAGAGACATGGTACTACAAAAAAAAAAAAAAAATATATATATATATATATATATATATATATATATATGAACAGGGGTAACAGAAATAACAAAATACATGAAAAGGGTGAGAGGAATAACAAAAAAGAGAAATATGAGCACTTATTACTGCCAAAGTTGACAAAATGCAGTTGTAGGAGACACTGATCCTCTTGAAATGAGACAAACTAGATTATTAAAAAGTGCAGTCTTTCCTTTACCTATCAAGTGAAAGCTTTCCTGAAGAAATTCATGCAGCAGGTACTATCTTGCACTGCTTGAAAGAAACATGAGTTGTTGAGACTTGCGAGAAGTTTACTAAACTTTTCCTTTCTTTTATTATATTAAGGTAATACTTTGAAGAACTAAACTCTTTAATTTCCTGAACAGGACATACTATATGACATAGCATTTCCAATCAACTGTTCTTACAACAGCAACTTCTGTTCTACGACCGGTGCCACAAATGTCTACTTTCTGATAAAACCGGTTGCAAGATCTAACATGGATGATATTTTATGTCTCACAAATTACAGAAATGTCATAACAGAAATACCTGTATAGAAGGTGTTTGATCACACAGATGCCAGATCTAACACTCATTGTAAATTGACCTCATATTTCCACAGGTCACCAGAGAACTTCAAAAGACACTGTACATCTTTCACTTCCACAGCCACAGCAATATTCTATGTGGGCTCCAGCATATCGGAGTAAGTTCATAAGGTTAACTGTTAACACAGAATCAGAAAAATTAGCTTACAGGAACTGGTCAATGAACCTCTCTCATGAGTGTGTGACCACATGAAGGTGAGGTAACATGAGTGGAGCTTAATGTGAGCTCTCAACATCTATGCCAATGAACTCTGCTAATCACTCCAGTCTAGCACTGCATGCCCCTAATTCCAAATGACTCACTTCCAGTTGTGTGCTATGTCAGGATAATACTACAGTTTATTCCAGAAACATTGTGTCTCTCTCAGTATTAATTTATATCAAAAGAGATTGTTTTAAATTCTAAAAACATTGCATAAATTTTTTGCAGTATTTCTCAGAAATGATTATTTTGGGAAAATTGGAGACCAGGACAAATATTTGGAATAAATGATGCTGTAAAGCGACAGCTCAGGAAATGATAGAAGCTAAAAAAAAATTAACATTATTTTATGTGGAACTTATTCAGGGACTGAATAAAATGGATTGTGCATCCAGGAAAACTATAGCTACAGGAACAGTGGATTGAGGTTTCACTATATTTATTATGACTATATACAGTTATAAACATTTTCATAACACAAAAGAAAAATATAATGTGTTTATACAGGGTTAGTGAAATCTCCTTGTACAACACTATAGTGAACCTATTCTTGCACTGTGGACCTATTCTTGCACTGTGGGGACAGCATAAACATACTGTACTGTTGAACCTATTCTTGCACTGTGGGGACAGCATAAACATTCAGAGAGTTTAACAGAACCCATGTTTTCTGTAGCCTTGCTACAGTGCATCTACACAGCACAAAATATGTGTCATGCTTTATTATGAACTTGCTGGCATCAAGAAGTTTCTAGAAAGTTGGGGAAGGTCACTCATATGACATATGGCAGCTGTGCATCATCATCTTTCCCTCTGGTGTGGGTATGACATTTTATGCAAAACCCTATCCAAGCTTTTTCCCCCCAGCACCTTAACAAGTTGTACAGTAAATGGTAAGCTACTTGAATGTTTGCAAGTGTTGTGGAAATGCTGTTACATTTGAGATCTGAGTGTTTTTGGCAGAGCATGTGTCTCATTGTGTAAGTGAATATTCAGAAGAGATCAAAACAAACTGTAACTACTTCTAGTAAGTGCATAGGGACTTTTCACACCCTGTACTTTAAAAAAAAAAATTCTTTCCTTTGTGTGTGTGTGGGGGGGGGGGTAACATCCATACCCAATTAACACTAATTCATCTTTTAGAACAACACAGAGCAAAGAAAATCATTTAGGTTCTATGCATTTTGTGCATTTCATGAGAATTACCAGTATGGTGAAATCTGTCTAGCAAAGTCATCCACGGTTATGTAAAAAAATTACCATCTTGATAGGTGACTGCCAAATAGAGTGGTCCAGTTCATCAAAATATCTCCCCTCCAGTCTTGGAAAATAAAATGAAAAAGGCCTACCTTTTTTAATGCAGCCTGCTGTGAAGTGCTTGTTCTTTCTTTTGTGCCATTTTGTAGTTTAAGAAAGTTATTCACGTATGTACATTGTCACAAATTGGGCACTCCTATTACATGTTCCACCAGAAGAAACAGAAGATAAGAAGATGCTGAACACAGTAGCAGCACTAATGTGGTTAAGTTTTAAATTCACTTCCACTCTCCTCCTTTCTCTTACTTGTGTGGGTTTTTTTTTTTGCAATAGAAAGTCAGCGGTATTTTCTTTCACCATCTGGAGTGGATCATCAAGCCTTCTCAAACAATATGACCATAGTGTAAGAAGGCTAGGCTTGTTATGAAAAAGGGGAATGAACTCTCATATGTGGGCTTCATGCTGTTATTTAAGACAGTTGAAGATCAAACATGTGTACCCTGGTTAACAGAAAACCATACCATCTGCAGAAGAAAAAATCTAATAACTGGACAAATTCCAAGAACCACCCACCATTTGCAATCTCGTAGAGGGTGGTGACAGGAAAGAAACAGAAGCAGGTGTTTCACATGTTTTTTAAACTCGTAGCCTTTCATTACCTTTCTAGAACTTTCTAAACAAGATTTTTCTGTAAGTTCCATGTGCTGGTGATGGCAAAATAGAGGTATATTCTCTTATGCATTTCAAAAATAGTCTGTTGCCAGGTTCTGCAAGTGGCTGACAAATGGAGGTCTATTATGCATTGTTTCTACTGTTGATAACATTCGTGCCAGACAAAACTGCCCACTTTAGCAGGTGACTGTGGAGCATGCAAATGACTGCCAACACAGGTTTCACTGTATATATATATATATATATATATATATTTATCCTTTATTCAGTTAGTTTACATGAAGGATGTAATAAATGTTATGCAATAATACTTGCCACATTCAAATTGAAGAATAGATATAAATACATCCTTGAAATTAAGCTACTCAATATGTTTCAGTGTTTCATGATCAGATGTAATTGGAAAGATTTCTCCTTCGAGGTGTTTTATATGCAGGCTTTCTTTGGCTTACATAAGGATTACATTCCTAGAACCATTACATTTGTCGATTTTTACATTGTCCAAAGTTATTATTAAATAAGTATTCATAGCTGAAGATTTTATAAATACTACCATAAACAGTTATCTTTAAGGAAAGTTTAATGTACTATGTACAAAAGACAACAAAAAAATATGTAAGGTAAATTCTACTTAAGATTTTTTTTAGTTCCATTATATGACTTAGGGAAACAGCAGTAAAGCTAAGGTAAAAAATGGCATAGAGGTTACTGCTCACACCTCATATCTTAGTGTTACCTGGGACAGATGAAGTGACTCGCTAAAGAGACCAGTGTTCGGATGATTTACATTTACCTTTGTCCTACATGACACAATTTTAAAGCACTTAGTAGAATTATACAGCACAACTGATATGTGATACTTTTCACATATGGGTGAGATAGAGAGTTGATGCTGATTGTGACTCTGCACACCAGTAAATCTAGTTTGTTTGTGTCACTGTGCACTGGTAAACAGTTTGTACAATGGAAACATAATGTAAAGGAATGGCAGAAATCCACATAACACAATAAATGATTGATAGATACATTAAAGTTTTTACAATGAAAGCAGCATTTAAGTTATGGGATAAAGAAGGTGGAAGTCACTACTGAAATGTCCACATTTTTGTGACTTCTTACATACAAGTAACATAATCATTGTTTTCATTAGAAATACTTCAGTGTATTTTTCAACAGTTTGTACTCCAGGCATGTCTTAAAGTTTCTACATTGTGAATATTTTTCAGAGTTTTATAGAATTTTTTACTTCCATGTGAAACTTCTTGTGAATGCCCAAATTTGCTTAAATCAAGGAGTGGCTGTATTTCTATATGCATATTTATGTACTTGTATGTGCACATTTTTATGAAGTGATAGATAGAGAGAGAGAGTGTGTGTATGTTTTAGTGTTATGTAACAGTTTTTTGTACTTTTGAATGTACTGCATACTGAAAATTCTAAAAGATGTGTATTTTGTTTTATGAAGTTATTTTATTCTGTTTATTGTGTGTATTGCATTTTACATATGTATTATGATGTTTTGGGGCAGATTGAGAAGTTCAGAACTCAAAATTTTAGCATATCCTGAAGTAAGTAGTTCTTTTTTAATTGTATAATCATTAGCTTAGACACACGGTTTATATTTTCATGAATATCATTTCTTTCTTAATAATCATTTGATTAACAGAATCAGGACTTCCTGCTTTATTTTTCTATGGTACAGTTGAGAATGATGCTTTTTTGTAGTTTTAACTTAATTTTCTTGTGCACACTACATTAATCCTATCACTTACGGATATTTTAACTTTGCATCACACACATGGTAAAAACATGAGTAAGTTAATCAATAGGTAAAAAAAATTACATGCATAGAGTTTATTCACACATTTCTCTAATGTTTTGTGTTGAGATATCTATTTTTGAGCTTTTAAATCAAAGTACTTTGCTGCTGTTTTGGAACAGTGATTATCATATCACTATTTAAAGAGGTATTGAAAAATGTATTGAAGTTCTTCTGTCAAATGAAAAAAATTACTTAAGCTTATTAGCCATAGTAGTCACAACTGTTGCAGGGGCACATGAAAATAGTGTTTACATTAGAATCTCCAAATATATTCATCTCAAATAGAGTTACCGTTTTCTTCTTCTTTTTTTTTTTTCATTTTCCATGTACTTTGGAATTATATGGACAAAGATTTTGTAATAGTTTTTTCTCTAATAGTTTCATCTTGATTAGATGTATTATTGTTTTATTTTTCAATTTTGGAGCACAGAAAAAGAAATTATGTACTTTTGAGTTTTTTTACTCTGTGGCACTCTGTGGAAGAACAGCCACCATCTGTGCATTAAGATTTCAGATCATCAGATTCCCTATTCCAGTGAGTGACATATTTTTAGTATGTATGAATCTCACAATTATTATTTTTTTCTTTAACTATGTGCACATTTTCTCATTGTACATGGAAGATTTCCTCTGTTAGAATTCTCATAATGGGACCCTGCAGTGCTCCTAACTATGATTTGGTTGGTCTTACAGAGCAAGAGACAGCTGTATATGGTGTCCCTGTCATTTCTAAATCTCTCCCCACCCTTAACATCCTCATACTTCCCAAAATTTAAATAATGGATCAGACAATCTGACATCAAAAATGATTCTTATTGCATTATTTTTGTAATTTATGTAATATTGTGGCAGACACTGAAGTTTAGTTTACTAGATGAAATGTGACACTTCATATGCTGCTTGGTTACTCAAAATCATTAAAAAAAATTCATGTTGATTACTGACTGTTCAGTAAATACTTCCAGAAAGTGGAGATCTGCTACATGTACTCAGCAACTCCATGCTCAAGAAGCCCATATGTGAAGCAGCACCAGTTTTGGATAGCATACAAGATCAGCTGTTTCAACAATTGATTTGGGGGTAAGGGAAATGTCTACATTCCCATGGCCTCACTTTATCAGATTCATTATTCCAGTGAAACCAGTTAATCCTATCAGTTTTCCTTAATTTGTCTTGCTTGTGGTACTGTATGGCCAAATCTTACATTGTGCCATAAAACCTCAAAATCAGAACCAGTTGCTGGTCTTGCAAGGTATCTGTCTAAGGAGAAAAGTGAAACTAATTTCAATTAAAGGGGCACTCTTTTGTGGAAGATATATGGATTCCATTAACCTTTCGTATGTACCTATATATGCAGGTGCTTCTGTATCTGCCTTTCATCACATGCATGATAATGCAGTCGAAATGGTATATTTCAGTTGTAGAACACTATCTATGCAATTTTATGTTGAAACTTGGAATTTCAAACAGTTTTCTTGGAAGGTGCATGTTTAGAGACCCCCATAAAAAGTGTTTCATTTTTTTTATGTTTTTGGTTAAAATGCGACTTACATTAGAAAAAATGCTTTAATTGAATAAAAATGCATCAACTTATATTAGAAAAAAATACTTTAATTTTTTCTAATTTTTAATTAACATTTATTTCAGTTTGGTGGATTTCAAAAGCTTCAGTTTGTGAGAACAAAGCAAATGTAAAAAGAAATATGTATAAAACAATTTAATGTTTACAAAAAAAAAAAAAAAAAAGTTTGTTTGTACTTCCAAGTATATGTATGGTTGTGAAAAAAAATTTATGATCATTGCAATCGTTTCACATTAACCAAAGTGTCAGTGGAATCCTTGCTGTATTTTCAAGTAATGATTGATTTTTATGTTCAAATTTTTCCAAACATGAGATCCTGTTTTCTGATTTGCAGTATAAGGTGTAGAAAAGCACTGATTCAATAATTTGTCTGGAAAATGAAGAAATGTCCATCTTCAAAGCAAATTAGCCTGTTACATTCTATAGGGTTCCCCATGCAAAGGATTTGAGAAATGAGTCATTTCAGAAATTTTTGCCTAGATCATAGTCTTGATTAAAAAAATCTGCTGGTTTTTCTTGGTTGGCTTCATATTCATTATCTTATTTTATCATTTATGTAGAGTCAAGATGGGCAACTGTCAAAATTGAATCATATGGTATTGAATTGAATTTTCTTGCATGTTGGCATCCTTATTTTTATCAATGGTTGTAATGAGTGATGAAGTTGAGACTTGTCGGTGCAACAGGTTCATCACTTGTAGTGTGTTCAGTATTGGTAACTTCACTGTCATTGCTTAAAGATTATATGCTAGCAACTGAATCTACCTTTGCAGATTTGGCTTGCTCTTCATAACATTGATGGTACTTTTCTGATTTCCTTTTATGTTTTGCATATCTGTTTTCCTTTTTGGAAAGCATGGAGTCAGTGATGTAAAAGGGCCTTAGTGCTGCTTAGCGACACTAAGGCACTTTTCATCGTTACATGGTAAGAGAAGCAGGGCAAACAAAAAATTTTAGATGACCTTGTAGGCAAAAATAGCGAATGCTATGTTTTATGTGCAAGCATCTTCATATATTAATCGAATGTTCATATTACAGGACGAGGTTAAACAGTCTGTTCAAGCAATTAGGACATTTCATGAATCATAAGAGTTCTAGTGTGAAGAGAATGGATTTGAGAAATGTTGTCAAGACAACAGTTTTCAAACTGACATTATAGGGAAATTGGCTTCTCCGTATGATAAAACTTCACTGGTAGGAGGAAATCAACAAGTAAAATTAAATATGCATATATATAGTCTGACTGACAAGTGTTTCATGTGTGCAATGAGACATTCTGCTAAAGTCACCAAGAGCTTTAATAAAAGTAATCCCCTGTGTCAATCCTTTGGTTCCTTACAGGTAACACAAAAGAGAGCTCTGGTTGATGAGTGGTCAGAGGTGCTGGATTCCGGCTAATTGCTGGAACTGATATCAGACCCAAAGACTGAATGCGAGGATAGAATGCCCAGGGTGCTGGCTTTCTTCCCTTCCCGGAGCCAGCAGTCTGAAATCGGGGGCAGGTGACTGCCTATGGCCCTAGATGCTCACAGTGCTCATTGTACTCCGAAACAAACAAACAAAAAGAAACAAACCACAGAAGATGTCCATTTTTCCACCCCAAAATCACAGGAAAAGTGTCCTGTAAGTCATATATACACAATGTACTTGATTCGTATTATTCACATTTAAAATTAAAAATAGTTTAGAATGACTCCCACGTAACATTTTTTCTTTTGTTTAAAATTACCTAAATTAAGCAATTTCAATTAAAATTCATAAAAATAATGAATGATAAAAATTTAGTAAAAATGATAAATAATAAAAACAAGTCAAACTTTATAAGCTTTTGAAAGTCTCGAAGTTCTTCTTTCCTGCCTTTTTCCACCTAATCCATTGACCGCTAGGGCACTTTTTATTTAAAACTACATCACTGATGGAGTCAACCACACCTAAGCAACTATGGTGATGCTGCTCAAAATGGAGGAAGCAGCCCTGTGTAAGTTGATGGCAAACAAAAATGTAATCTATATTTTGAGGTTACTCACCTTTATTCCCAAAATCTTTTAGGAGGTTTTCGTCTCTACACATTTCCAACACGTATTTTTCATATTTACATCGTGGTTCAAGAAAAATATGTGTTGGAAATGTGTAGAGATGAAAACCTCTAAGAGATTTTGAGAACAAAGATGAGTAACCTCAAAATATAGATTATGTCTAAATAGCACGTGAATAATTAAGCAGCTAGATGACATTTGCAATGCTGTGTGAATATATAAAACAAAAATGTGTTCACCTCACTGATTGAACAGATTAGCACTAGCCTGCATGAGGGGTTTGTCACCCCCCCTTGAAGCGAAAACAGCATTTGCTGCAGCCAAAGCAATCTACACACCAGTGGCAGCTCGTGGTTGGAAAAATAGGTGAAGAGGTACAAGAGCAGTATGAAAAGATATATACTGTCTACAATAAAAATCCCTTAATGAGGACTTACTTATTTTTTGTATATTAAATCAATTTTTCTTCCTTTTAAAGCTGCAAATTTGTCGATTATGTCGCCATAAGATGGTTAGATGGTTGTTCAGTGTTCCCACTCAACCTGGAAAACAGGGAATACCTGGAATTCTCAGGGAATTTGAAAATGGTTCCAAAAATCAGGAAAAACTCAGGGAAAATTACCCCCTTTTTTTTTTGTAAAAATCAATGGATACTTTATTTTGCCAAAAAAAAAACTTATTTTTTCAAGATTTCAAACTTTTGCTTGCAATTACTGCTTGCCTAGAATTTGCTAGATCTTACTTTCAGTTATATATATATATAAGTATTTCCTTTATTCTCTAAAAAAAGATGCAAAATTGAATTTTTAAAATTGCCAGTTATTAAGCTTTTGTTCAATTTCTGCAGGCAGTTGTTATAACATGGAACAATTAGGCACAATGGCTCCAGCTTAAAGAAACACTTCACAAGAGAACCAACCAAATGATGGATCAAAGTCCTTTGTCTGTTGGTTCTCTTGGAACATGTTTCTTTGAACAGAGCCATTCCATCATTAAGCTTAGCTGCATTGTGTTATAGAAAAACTGAAACAATTCAACTGACAGATTTTTTCTTACAATATGACCTGTTTCTATGGGAATGTATTTACAAATTCCGTGTGGGTACTATTCACAAAAGTTCACGGAACTTTGGTACAGAAAATAATGTGCACAGTTAGTTGTTAATAATGAAAGGCAGGTAATTTTATAAAGACAAATTATGTAAAGAATTTACAAGTGTGTGCTTTGGTGAGAAAAATGAATGGAATGGAATGAAATATAACAATTCTTTGCAACATGCCACTCTGGAAAACTTTAAAAACCACCTGGAGAACCTGGAAAAGTCAGGGAATTTTTTTATTACTTTTGAGTGGGAACCCTGTTGTTTCTTTGTGAGCATCAATAAAATGTCTTCCTGAATAGAAATATTTGCCAGAGAAGCAAGTCTATCTTGGGAACTAGTGTTTCTTGAGCAAGTTTGTATTCTTTTAAGAAAACTTCTTTCCACTGGCGCACTTGTAGATGGAATTGTTAAACTGAGGAAAATCAATTTATAATCTTCTGTAAAAATGTCTTTGTCTCCGAGAAACACTCGAAGGAGTTCTTGAGTCAATATATTCCTTAATTTTTCATCGGCATATACAGGACTCAGTTCATTTTTAAGGCGCTGGTGTTTAGTAAATATGTTTCCATAAAAATGTAGATTCTCAAGAGCGCGAGTGGGAAAGCATGCATTAAATTATTCGAATTTGGTTGTGTCAGCAAGTCAGACAAATTGAAGTTTCTTACAGTCTTGAAATCTTATATCCATTTCCATAAGAATGTGGTCCAAAATTTCAAAATACAATTGTTTATAATTTTGAAAAATTGTTTCCTGTGTAAGAGCAGCATATTCCCATGCTTATTTCTGTGATTTTGCTAGCTTTTCCAAACTGTGTTTGAAATAACTCGTCGTTCCTTTTATAGCTCAAAATTTCACGAGGTTTTTTTTTTTTTTGTGTTTTTTTTTTTAATTTGAGTTACACAGTAGTTTATGTTTAGTTATTTTTCTTCAAAAGTTCGAATAATAGATCGGTGGAGCCAAAAATGTAAATTCGAAAGTGTTCATATCATTCAAAAACCCCTTGGCAAGATGAATTGATTTTTTGTCTGATTATTCGCTATTCTCTGAACACTTCCTTCAATTTATCCCAATCTTCAACAACTACACTTACTAATTTTGAAGTGGAGGACCATCGAGTTTCTGTTATGGTTGGTCTGCATCTTGCGGTTGTTGATATAAGTGTATAAGACCGCTTCACAGAATGGTGAACAAACGAAGCAATTCCACTGAGGCTTGCAAAAAGAATTCGACACTTAGAAATTTTAGAAAAACTCTGGTGTAATACAAGATTCAAACGATGAACTAAGCATTGAACAAAAACCGCTTGAGAAGCTTTATCCTTGACTTTTTTTCTGTAGGCCATTTAAGTGTCCAGACATTATACTTGCCCCATCATAACATTGTCCTATTTATTTGTGTTGGTAATCAGACTGTCCCAAAATTTTGTCTGGCATTTTGTATAAAGCTCCTGACGTTCTATCTTCATTCACATAATGGAAACCCAAAAATCCCTCAACCAAATACACCTTCCGAATCAACAATAAAAAATTATTTAATTTTTGATGTGATCATTTATAAATTCAGAAATACATTCAATTAATTCATTTTGAATAGTTTATCCTTTCATATTGATTTTCAATTTCTAAAGAACTTCTTCATATCAACAATGAAAGTAATTCAATGAAATTTCCACGATTTATCGAGCCCATGTTTTCGTCATGGCCATGGAATGCTAGTTCTTGTTTGCTCAAATACAGTATAGACTAATACTGCATCAATCACTGTCTGCAGGAAAAGTCTATTTAAACGAACTTTTTCGTTAAAATGCGTTTTCAAAAGCCTAGCATTCTTCCTCAGGGCATCAGCAATGGTGTTTTGAATTCTTTCAAAATTCCTTAACATTAATCCGCATTTCAGGAGTTTGCTAGAATCACGATGTTTATGAAGTGACTGTGTTACGCTTAATAAATCTGAGAATCCGTCTTTATTCCACGCCGAATGTTTATTACTAAAAAGTAAGCAGGGCCAAAAAAAAAAAAAAAATTAACACAGAAGTGCTGCAAATCCATTTATATTCAGAAAACCAACAATTTTTTTAAATTAATATTGTTAGATTTACCGCTCTTCTTGATTTCGTTCTTGGCAACAATTGTCAGTGAATCCGTTGGCCATCCTTGAAGCAAAATGTCTCTTTTATCTTCATCTTTCCACAGATTAAATGGAGTTTGCAATAAATTACAAGCAATGTCGTCCACAGGATGCGTACTAAAAACTATCACTATCAGTTAAATTGTACACAAACCTAAAATATCAGTTAAAGCTTTCTACAAATAATCACAAAGCACGAAAGAACAAATTCCTTTCGGAAAATAATGCACCACAGCACCACAAGGCAAAAGCCCTAGCAAATTGCATGGTACCCTTGTAGTCCACCCACTCCACCGTGATCTCTCATGACTTTACGCTCAAAAACTGAAAGATGCAGAGGTAAGGTACGTGAAGCTGAAACACTTCACTTGAGCAAGCAGATTGGGGAGGGTGACCTCACGGTTACCATGGCAACTCAGCGGAAAACTGCAGACTTTCAAGCATTCTCATTTCGGCTCTTCACTTGCACAGTTTTGCGCGTAAGGATTTGTTTTCCGTATTGAGCGCGCCATGTGAATTAATATCTATTCAAAATTTTGAGTATTTTGGAACTGAATAAAGGCAAAAAAGAATATATTATAAAAAAGTGCTGAATAAAACTTTATTTTGAGTAAAATAGGTGAAGAGGCACTTCACCTACTTCACCTGAAAAGCCGCCACTGCTACACACCCCCAGGACACTACACAGACGCCAAAAATAACACCGGAAGTGCCCTCAAGCCATGGATCGAGGAAGGGCTAATCCGTAACACCAGATTGGACTATAAACTTCAAAAGATAATGTAGTCTGCTTGTATAAATTGTACATAATTGTATCTCCCAAATGTCAGAAGTAAATGTAAATTATTGTAATGTAAGTATATGATTTGTGTAAATAAATAAATAAAGGTATTAAGCTGGCGCATGGGGACGAGACAGCATAGTTGAGGTTCGTGGGATGTAATGCTGACATGCCCAGTCAGCGCATCGTCCCTGCATCCAAAGGATCATAACGACGCCCTGAGTCCCACAACAGAGGTCGATGATGTGGTATAGACTGTCGCTCCCTATATAGTAAAAGCACAAACCCGCTTCCTATATAAGAGATGCACGCCATATTATTACTGAGACCTAAAATACGTAACTTAAGCATGATATGTCGACATCAAGAATTATTCCTGTTTCTAAGCTCCAGAGTGTCTGCTGCAGTTCCAGGAATAGATGCTTGGTCCTGGGTAACAGCCATTGAGCTGCTACTACGCTCCTTAGCCACTTCAGAAGTCTTGTTGGTTTTGTCCTCTTCCTCTCCCACCTCCATTTTCTGCTCAAAATGTCAGCTTGTTGGTACTGCATCTCTTCTTGCATTGCATGGAGATTATTTGCCTCCACATTGCAACTTGATGTTTGGCTACCTTCAGTTTCATCTGAAAAAAAAATCATTAATGTGTGATAAAATATATCATTAATATTTGATAAAATTACCTTTAATTTGATGCCCCACATTATATTTAACATATTTTTCAAAACTTTGACCCAGCTCCCGATTTTGGGAGAAATCGGGCTCAAAAACGATTGGACTCTTTAGCCAACACATGTTCTAAATTTGAAGCCAATCAGTCAACATATGTTCTTACTTCCATTCTTCCAAATTTTGTGACAGACAGACTGACATTTTGAAAGTTTTTTGGAATTCGATTATATTCATTACATAAAAAAACTTCTCTACAATCATTTCTTACTATTTTAGAAACTGGCTGACCAACAAATACAAGTGCATTGTACTCTTTCTACAAAGAGTATTATAAATATACATTTTAAATAAGGGTTACAAACTGTTAACAAAATTGTAAAGAATAAATGCCATGTACAAAATATTTAAATATCACCTATGACAGTTATTTTAATGATTTGCATCAAACAAGTTAGTTCTTTGTTTTATCATTAAAAGATTAAAATGTAACATTAAGTAATGATTAATTCTGCTGTTTTCAGTTACAGCAGATACAATAATGTTAGGCCTAGAAATGCACTTATTTTCAACGTACCTGTATTGGAGTCTTTGTCACACAACTAAAATGACATGAAAGATGATGACTGTTGTGCTGCTTTATTTCTTTCCTTGGCCTTCTTCCTGTACTCTATCACTAATAACTTTTTTGACATCCTTCTTTTTACTAGTTTCTCACTGGATTGAAAAAAAAAGCCTGAACTGATGAATTAATAAAAATAAAAGGCAATATATTCCACTATGTAAATAGCAAAACAGTCGTACTACCAACGCAAGGGATGAACCATGGTCACAGATACAAACATTCAAGAGAGCCGATCACAAAAGAATGAAGTGCCAGCATTAGTCATTTCATCCCTCATGAACATGTCTGCTGAAACACCCCAGCGCATCATCACGGTGCTGTGCCTCCACCTCCTTCCTGCCAACATTCCATGCCTTCTCTCGCCCCCCACCCCAACATGGCGCCCAGGGCACATGCCCCATCTGCCCCCTTCCCTCCCCCCCCCCCCAAGTTGCTGCCCCAGAAAGAAGCCTTGAGAAGTGAGTGCTTGGTGTAATCATGAAAGATAAAAAGAAAAAGTGGAATTCATAGGCCAGGAAAATGACAAGAGTGGAAGACATCATGATCAAAATAAAATCCCTGAAATGATAATGGGCTGGACTTATTGTTAGAACTGACCACCAATGAACAACTAAAGTATTAGAATGGATCCTAAGGGACAGAAAAAAGGCCCAGAAGAAGACCACATAGGAGATGGATGGATGAAATTTGAAAGCATGCGTGAGCAACATGGAGAAGACTGGCTCAAGACAGTTAGTTGTGGAAAAAAGTTGGGAACACCATCCAGCAGTGGATTGATTGAATTTATTTAGTTACAAATAGTTCACGGTGATGATGATATATGAGAAGAGTGCCGGGAAAGTGATTATATCATTTAAGTTTCATTTGATGCAACTGTAATATTCTCTTATCTAAATAAATTTAAAAGAAAGAAAAAGCATATAACATTAAAAATTATTACTGGCATTTCATAAAGAAATTTCTTTATGCCCCAAATGAAGGTCTCAGCAATATTCCACAAATTCACTTAATTAAAAACCTGAAAATTAATTGCATTAATACTGTGTTACTATTTGTAACTAAACGCTTACCAGATAAAATAAAACTCTTGGGTTTTTTAGTGATGTCTTTCCTTCTGACAATGCGCATCTCAGAAAAGTGCAAGCCTCTTGCAGAAGCTAAAATTGTATTTGATAATTACCTATAGCACATCAGAATGATTTGTCTGAGAATGGTTGCCTCAAATTCATTGTATCAAAAATCTGTCAACAAGAAGTGTAAAATCTGCTGCATCAGCATCCTCGTGAAATAAATATTTTATAGTTTTTCCATTGCACTCCAA
Source organism: Macrothele yani (assembly GCA_039090855.1). Classification (NCBI taxonomy): domain Eukaryota; kingdom Metazoa; phylum Arthropoda; class Arachnida; order Araneae; family Macrothelidae; genus Macrothele; species Macrothele yani. Next base: position 7,519,074 of record CM077022.1, on the reverse strand, counting down.
AATTAACTGAATGGCATAAAATGTACATTTTGTCTTTTAACACTTATATGTGTTAAACTCATTAAAGTCAGTTGTAACTCCTTGACATCCTTTTCTAACAACTTTTCAAAAAAGAAACAATCAATGTATTTTTTATATCATTGTCCAATATATGGTTCCATAACTTGACTATGTGTGGAATGTCAGAAAATACTTTTACGTATCTATTTTTGTTAAAATGTGTTTCAAAGCAGGGATCTCTCAGCTGATATATTCAGTGCCTTCAATAATCTCAAGTTCAGAGCTCTTAGATCTGAAGCAAGAGCAAGTACGGGAAACATGATATTTTCTACAGCACAAATTACTTTCATTATTGCTTCTTTTGAAACTGGGACTACTGATGTCAAAATCTTTAGTAAAATGTCGATTGTTTCCAGGGGTCCACAAGTCCTCTTACCATTCGTATCAGTATGTATCTACATCCTCCCATAACTTTATCTGTTTCAGTATTATAGCACATTTTGCTGAAAACTTACTTCATCAATAAAAACTACACCTGCTCTTTTCACTTCTATCATTTGCATTTCTTGGCTCTCCATCAGTTTTTTAGTTGTGGCTTGAATTCCAGCTGAGCATTTGATTGTAGCTACCCATTGGTGCAATGCTGGAAGCTGGATACACACTTCATTCCTCAGATAGCAATGTACTGTTCTGAACACTATTCTTAATGTCATAGCAGCTTCAATATCAGTAGAATTCCAAATGATCCAATTATGGCCTAACAATACTTTTGTCTGTCAAGGAGTAACACTTTGGAAGGCAATTTCTTTATTTTCTGTCTTTTTTTTCTTATTTTTCCACAATCTGTGCAACTCTAGCAATCCATTTGCATTTGATTCTACTTTTCTTTTAGAACCTTCATGTGTAAAGTTTAACGATGGTTTTAAGAGCTCAAGGTAATATTTGTATCAACAGCTTTTCATTTTCCTTCAGTAAAAATTCTTGCTTTTTCTTTTTTTTTTTTTTTTTCTTTGGATTTTTCATACATACAATATCAGTATTTCCTACATCAGTGATTGCATTGTATTTAAAAATTTCACCCTTATTATCAGAGCAGCCTCTCCTTATCAAATCAAGAACAAAATCAGTTCTTTTCCTTTTTGTTCTTATAGTCTGAATTAGAATTTATATTAAAGCTTCCGGGCAGGTTTAATTTGGATACTACAAGTGTCCTTTAAAATTTTGCCGAGAGGCAAACCTGATATACTTTAAATCACATTTGTAGTCTTCCTCAGAATAATGTTCCAAGAAAATAACTGAATTCATTTCTTTAAAACTGTCACCTCTTTTGCACTACAATCTAAATATCTTATGCAAAATTTCATTTTTCTGGAACCTGTGATAATGAAATGCCATTTTCTCTGATTTTCGAATAATAAGTCGGACACATTGCTATTGAACACACATCAAGCATGTTCAGCATGTAACATATATCCAGAGAAAAAGAATGATTTTGCTACAAAAACAGAGCTAAAAATCTCTGATTTGACACACAATGTTTAATAGCTTTTGAACCATGAGAAAGGGAACAAAGGGGACAGGGAGTGGGATAGTAGCATTCAAGGACAGTGACATCTTGATGACAACCCCTGAAATGGTGACCAGTGGAAGGAAGTGCAGGATAAGCATAACCTTAGAGTCTATTAATCTCAGTGCAAAATCTCAGAAATCTATCAATCAACCACCATCATTGTTCTGTGGAAATGCTGGCATTTGTTCCACCACCTGCAGTGTTTTAATACATTATGAAGAACATTTTTGCTCAACATCTGTGTTATTATATTCATTGTAGAAATAGTTTAGTGGTTATTATGCATTCCTATTACTTTAACATTTTGGAATTCTCTTCCTTGTGAGATATTTCCCGTAACATTCCATTTTTTACTGTTGAAATGTAGAGCTAGTGAATTCATTAAAAATGGTGCTACATTAAAAAGGTTGGTAATAATAATGAGCATGGTGCTGTGTACTGAAATTGTTTCTTTCTGTGATAAAATCTGTATTTAACAAAACACTTGTAAATTATAGAGATTTGATTTATCATATTTCTTGTAAATCATGTTTGAATCAGCTGTTGTATTTCTGGTCTTACAATCATCCCCCCTCCCATTTACTCTGTTTTGTTTGGCTTTGATTTGTTGTAGACACAATTTATTCATTAACATCTTTCGAGAGGAATAATTCAAATTTTTAACTAATCACAGTGAATGGTATATTAAACTATGAGTGTGTAGTAACACAAATGCATATTTCTTAAACTTGAAATACAAGTGCTGTATTTTGTGGGAAAAGTGTTCTGCTTAAAAGTTGTAAATCTTATGTTTTTAAAATACTGAAGCTAAATATAATTTCTCTGCTAAAAGTGAAATGAAGTGGTCATAGATGTGGAATCAGGTTTCATGGAAAAATATTTGTTCCGTAGATATTTTGGGGAATGAGCTGAGTGCAGTCAGATTTAATTGTACAGAGCAAGTATATCATGTAGAATGAATGAAATTATTGTTATTTTGTAGTTAGCTTGTAATACTGTTCTCCACTATTTTATAGTTTTTACAGTGCTCATGAAAAATATTTTGTTTGTACAGGATAATTGTTAAGTCATGCAGCTCATTCCTGATGCACCTATTTTTGACAAGAAATACATTAAAACATAATAAAAAACAACATAAAAAATCAAAGTCTGATTTGAGCATGAAGTTAGCATCCACTACATTGAAATCTGAGGCTCAAGAAGTTCAGTAGGCTTATGCATGTATGTATTTATGAATCCAATTAGCATGTGTTGAATTACAACCATCTATAAATATTTTGCTGTGAGTTGCATGGCTTTTTGATCATTCTATTATGCAATGATTATCAGTCAACTTTGCTAAGTTATAGCTCTGTTACATTATTTATAATGCTAAAGCATGTAATTGCTCAACAAACATATGAATAAATAAATGAAAAAAGGAAATTACTACATATAGGGTAGTAATTAGTAATTTCCTTTTTGTTTGGTAAATTAACATGTGAAATTTCGTAAAATGAGAATGATTTCATAAAATTCTGATTTCTTGTTTCGAGATTTCATTTTACTCAAAGTACAAAGCTGGTAACAAAAGAAAACGAAAATGTCTTAGGATAATAAAAATAATTTCATTTTTTCCAGTAGTTTTTGTGTTCTTCTAATTGACATTTGGTATGCACAGTATTTGCATAACATAATGGTTGTAAGAAAGCAGTGAAGCAAATATTTTTAACGGCATTTCAATATGCATGGATTGTTCTATGAATCACAATGGCTGTATTTGGAAGTGCTAATCAGACTGTTGATAGAATGAACAAACCCTACCATCCAAAAAATGCTCCAATAGCTTACAGTTTAATGAATGAACTAGAAATTTTACTTAAATTTCAGAAGTGTTTTCACACCCTAACCCATTAAACAATATGTTTTACATACAGAAAATCATATCCCATTATTTTTGACATTCTGAAACCAGTCTGTCCATAAATATCAGTGGAGAAGAATTTTAGGCATGACTGAGCTTTTAACAATTGCCTTTCATGTGAGGAACTATGAAACAAACTTGAAAATGGTGATGTCCTTGAGTGTGTGTGCATTCAGTTCCCACTCCAAAACAGTATTGTTTTCAAAAAGTCTGAGCAGTTCACATGGGTAACAGATGCTGCCATGCCTTAAATAATGCTGTATGTATTTCCACATGCCGCCCCGGTGGCGCAGTGGTCTAAGCGATGGCCTCTGATCATTCGTCTGTAAGGGGCCCGGGTTCGAATCCCGGTGAGGCATGGATGTTGTGTTTGTCTTACGGCACTGGCTCTCTCCCTTCCCTGGAACCAGTGACCCTAAATCAACTGCTTGTAGCCCATTGAGTTGCTCACGGTGGTCGTTAAACCTCCAATAAAAAAAAAAAAAAAAAAATTCCACATACTTGAGAAGACAAATAATTTGATTCCAGATTTTCTCTCATCAAATGCTTCCAGGTTCAACCAATGTGAACATTATTCCAAGGCTTTCAAAATTAAAATGCTTAAAAACTTTTGAAAAAGAAATGGGTATGGCTACTTCTTCAAAAGCATTCCTTTCCTTATCTTTACAACTATGGTAATATTCAATGGACTGTTCACTGTGTTTTTTCTGTATGGGGAAATGACATTCTCCAAAACGTTAATGCTGTAATATGGATATGCCTATGAAATTAAGCCTTAGAGAGCTACGTTAGGAAATGGAGAGCAGAGAAATTGGAAGGAAATGAGCTGTCAATCCGAGCAATGAAATTTCCTCTAAAGTTTTTCAAAAATGTTATGGTAACATTTTTGAAAATATTGTGTTACTGTTATGGTGAAATTTTTTTAAAAGGAATTACAAAAGGATGAAAAATGAGAGGAAAGATTGCAAACTTCCTTCTTTCCATTCTGTACATGGAAAGTTAACAGTTTTCTTATATAATTATTAATGATGCTGAACATACTTTAGCTTGACAAAACAGGAAATAAGCATGAGAGACTAAACCAGGCAAAATTGGATGAAAATGATAGGTGCAGAAGCAAGGTAACTTAAATTTTCGCATTTGTAAATTGTTGGGGAATTTTACTTTCTTGAAAAAAAAATCTGTTTTGGTTAACAAAATGAAAAAGAAATAAGTAAAAAGATGTCTCATTATATTTTCGAGGGAATGCTTTTCTATTAAAAGAAATTGCCCAGACCAGAAAAATAAATTAATAACAAGTTGAAAATAAAGCATGATATGGTAGGGAAAATTTAAAAATATAACCAGAAGAAATTAAAAAAAAAAAAACCTAAAAAGGTACAGAATGAAAAAAAAAAAAAAAAAAAGAAATTTTAATTTTTATGTAGTTTGTGATTATATCGTTGGAGAAAAAAATTTTGCAGATTTAGTAAAAAAAAAAAATTCCAAAAGGTAAAACACCAGAGAACAACGAAAAGTTTCCATAATCAATTACACAGTAGAAAATACACCCTTTGCCAAAACAAACGAAACACCCAGAAGGAATCGTCCAATCGAGATGAAAATTGGTATGTGCAATTTACATGTATAGGAAACGAAATAAGAGATTCCAATTCCAGAGCAGTTGGGCCATTTATTCAGATAAAACAGCTACACGAGTGGCACAAGGCAGTACGTTGTAGCACCACCTCTGGCTCAGATACAAGCGGTTACCTGGTGTGCCATAGACGCATACAGTTCATGGGTACTGTCCTGATGTATAGCATGCCAGATGGGGTCCAAATTGTGGACCAGTTCATTGCATCATGTCCCAAAGATGTTCGATCGGTGAGAGGTCGGGTGATCGGGCTGGCCATGGAAGGATGTTGACGTTACGGGGGCAGGCCTAGGGGGGCTGGGCATTATCCTCTCGAAAAATTTATTGGTGATGCGACAGGAATGGCAACACAACAGGTGGTAGAATGTCATCGTCGTACCGCTGAGCCGTGAGGGTGGTACTGAGGATTACCAACTGTGCCCAGATATCGTAGGAAATGGCTCTCCAGACAGTCACTCCCGGTGTGCGAGCCGTTCCAGATAAAGGTGGTGGTACTCTTGCCCTATCGGGCTCCCTCTCCAGGCGCGTATGCGCTGCCCATCGGCACCAAGTGCAAACCGTGACTCATCACTCAAAACCACACGACGCCACTGGACACTATCCCACGTTGATCGAGCCGGACACCACTGCAACTGGTGCCGGCGATGATTGCTGGTCAGTGATAGGAGGTGGAGTGGCCCTGAATGTAGTCCCCGTGCCATAAGTCGTCTAGCAACGGGCCGGATGGTTAAGAACGACAAATTCGGTTCAGTTCGTGCGGCTCTGACAATCGCTTGGTCGTCACGTTTTGTTGTTGCCTTCCTTTTCCACTGCCCGCGTGCCGATGGGTTGTGCCCTCCTCGACCCATTGGCGCCCACATTGTCCGATTGCCGCGTCGCTCTGACCCAAATGCCTGGCGATACGGCGATTTGACCAACCGGCCTCTCTCAGCCCAGTTATACGTCTTCGCTCAACTCGTATTGTGTACGGATCCGACGTCAAGGAATCCTCACAGTCCGTGGAGGTTAATGTAACCGCTATCAGCTGTTACAATTTTCTCTGCATGCGAGCTTTGCTCTTGATATACCCTCTTCGATGCGCGGTCCCCATGTGCTGTGGCGGGCCACTATTTAGTCATTTGTCTTTACTTTTTAATCATTTGCATATTCGGCGGCGAAGTACTACTTGCATGCGGAATTTCATCTGTATCAAACGTCTTTCTCGGGGTTCTTCGTCTTTTTTTTTTTTTTTTTACGAAGAGTGTATGAAGCGAAGTTGAAAAGTTTTTAACACAGTATGGATTGTGAAGGCTTTTATGGGAGACAATATTGCTAATCTGTGCTGAGACTCTTCTTGTGTGTACACAAAAAAATTACAAGTTTGTAACTACAGTGAAACCTCGGTTATATGTGTTTCACTTTTACACGTAATTCAGCGCTAGTCCCAATGTTTTACTGTAGTTTTATTGTTTTTTTTAACTCTGTTATACGTTATAAGCTTTTTGCGATTATACGTTAACATTTGAATTTCAGATTATCAAAAACACGCGGTTGTTTGATTCGTTTATACGTAATCCAGTATGTTACAATTTTGAGAGAATTGTGCAGCCAAAGTTGAACCTTAATTCCATCCAAGGGGAATATGTTGCTTACTTTTCGGTTTCGATGAAAAATTGGTTTCGCATTTCATGACTCGCACACGTATGCGCTATTTAAAAATTGATGAATCTTTGGGTTGTAACTTTGTGGCTTTACTATTTCGTGGTGTAGTAAAATAAAATATTTGATGTTTCATCAATATTCAACATTCTGGTTTCAAATAGATGCACCGAATATCCGCAGAAGTAAAAATCGCTGTTAATTCATGAATTCCGTAAAATAAATTAAAATTTGTAGCGCTTTTTTTTTCCGTAAAATAAATTAAAATTTGTAGCGCTTTTTTTTTTCTTTCTTCGCCTTCAATTCGGCTTTGAATAAATTATTGTTAATAATACTTAATAAATAGTAATAATTATTTATTAAGTGTTATATTTGATTTCTTTTTAGAGCTAACCTCTGAATCTCAGAGAACGGCTTAGTGATATGTATGTATCTAATAAATAACTGTTATTAATACTCCTTTAAAGCATAAATTTTATAGTATTTAACATTTTAAAATTTCGTTTGTAGGTTTCACACATTTATATGTATTTTAACTATCCCGTAGAAAAACGTATCACCGAAGTTTCACTGTATTGGATTTTCTTTCACAGAGGGTGTTGAAATAAGGAAGGTTAATGAATTTTTGAGAGAATCAATCACCGTGCAGTCACCGAAAAAAAAATTGATGAGGGCATGCAGGGGAATCTTGACCTTCAAACACCGCAATCAGTGGGTTGCAATGTAACCGTGGAAGAGATGTTGTTGAAGATAAACCTCCAATGAGAAGCCTGTTATAATGTCAACACCTGCAAATGTGGATACCATTCATAACCTGGTCACGGAGGACTGCAGAATAACATTAAAGCACATTGAGACAACATTTCCCATGAGCGAGCTCTCGATGTTACGACCAGTGTTTTAGGAATGAAGGTTTACATGAGGTGGATCCGTAAAGCCTAGAATGCGGATCAGAATTAAGATAGAGTGAAGTGTTTTCTCAATATTGTGTAGCATTTTGAAGCTAATGAAACTTTGTTTTGCGGGCTGTATGTCACTATGGATCGACGATGTAGAAGGGCCTTAGCGCGGTTTAGTGGCGCTAGGGTACATATATATACATAGGCCGTTCCATAAAAATTGAGAACTTTTTTTTGAGTTGGCAATAGTGCGAAGACGACTAACTGAATTAAAGAAGTATCTATGGCAACAGTTTTTAGCCGTGGCAGGCGATTCTGGTTTTATTATTTCGCAGTTGTTTAGGGTATGTCTGCATTTCGCCATCCAGCTACGGAGGTGAGTGATTCAGAGTTAAGTGAAATGCGTTGTGCGATAAAACTTTGCTATCGTTTGGGTAAAAAGGCTCCAGAGACAGTTGATTTAATGAAATAAGCTTACAAAGATAAATGTTTGGGTGAGTCAATGAGTTTTAGATGGCACTATGATTTCAAGAAAGGGCGTTTTTCGGCAGAACTCGCTTTTAGGACTGGTCGACCTGAAAGTGTTGTTACGGAGCGCACGAGTGACGTGTGAAGACATAGCGGCATCAATTAATATTTCAAAAACGTCGGCATTCCGCATTCTACGCGACAAATTACTACTGTGTCGTATGTGTTCCAGAGGGGTACCTTATCACCTGACAAGAGAGCAATTGTTAGCCAGAGTTCAGGTGTGCCATGAGTGGAAACAAATGACTGCAAAGCATCCAAACTTTCTAAACACAGTAATAACTTCCGATGAAACATGGGTCCACTATTTCGAACTCCTCACGAAGCGCGCAACGAGTGTCTAGAAACACACAGGCTCACCCTCCTCTGAAAAAAGTCCGCCAAACCAAATCAGCTGGGAATGTGATGATAATAATTTTCTTTGATCATAAAGGTTTAGTCTACCAGCATACCACTCCTCCACAAATTACTGTCAATGCCGAGTATTACATTTCAGTCATAAAGCATCTGCGACGACACATATCGATTAAGCGACCGGAACTGGTGGGCAAGTGGACCCTACACCATGATAATGCCCGCCCACATGTGGCTGCTTGTGTTCAACAGTTTCTTACGAAATGCAGTATTGAAATCATGCCACAGCCTGCCTAGAGGCCTGATTTCTCCACGTGCGATTTCTGGTTGTTTCCAACAATGAAGGGGAAGTTCTGTGGCACAACATTCAACACACATGCTGACGTTATATAAGCTCTACAGGGGTCGCTAAAGTAGCTTCCACAAAATGCCTTCGCCACATGCTTTGAAAAGTGGACTGGAGGGTGGGACCGTTGCATATCGTCTGAGGGAAGATACTTTGAGAAAGAATTACATATATTTTGCTGTACCTATATTTCTTCATTTTGTGTGATTTTACTCAGTTTTTATGTAACGGCCGCTGTATGTAATATATATATACACACAAAAAAAAAAAATCCAAATCCCAATAATAAAAGAAGTATTCAAACAAACGGAGCTCTGCAGGACAGCGCTACAGCTGGCATATCATGACGGAACATGTATACAGAATTAGACAACAAAACCGTATGAAGGATAGAAGTACTGGGAAACATCGGAAGAAACAACAAAGTCATCCAAAAGGGCAAGCTTAGACCTCATTAAAAAAACAAGAGATACATAAAAAATGTATATAGCCATTACGAAGTCAGACTAACGATACAAAAATATAACCATAATTCCATAAGCACACCATAATGATTATAAAAGCAAACAAAATTAAGTAACTAATCAAAATGTCAGAATGTCGAACTCAAAAAATTAAAAGGAATGAAAGCGAACAAAACTAAGTAACTAATCAAAGTGTCAGAATGCCAAACTCAAAAATTTTAAAGGAATAAGTTCCGTAGGATTGTTCTCTTCAGCGGAACACAAACTCTAATTGACCTTTCAAAACAGGCAAAAGTATTCAATAGCTGCCTGTGTGTTTCCTAGGTCATCAAACCATAAAATAAAAAACGCAAAAACATGACACAAGAACCCAAAATCAAAACCCCGAAAACCAAACGTGAACATCATCAATAAAAGCCAACACACCTGCATCAATCCACACGACCAAGCCAGCTTCAATTCACCAAGCCTCTAAGAGCTAAAGACCAAATCACAGGATCAACGAAGTTCTAAGTGGTTATAGCTAGGTGTACAGTAGTATAAAGCGAAAGAAGAAGAAATACAGGCCAATGGTTAGTAAAGAAATCTTCGACCACATGCGACGTTACCTGTGGTACTTCGAAAAATTTTAATTTTGTGAGGTCTTAGTAATTTGATATAAATCAATGAAGGGTATGTTTCACAAAATAGTTCTTTGAAATAGAGCTATATAGTAATTCATGAAAACCCTGAATTACAAACTTAATAGGATATCCATTGGTAAGTAGCATTTGAAATAGCGTCCTTAGCTGTACCAAAAGAACGGCAGAATTATTACAGATACCCATGACAAAAAAATTCCGAAATGATAAGGTTTCGATGCACTGGTTTAGATTTCCAGTTTATGTAATACCAATATCAAAATTGTATCTTCTCTGTTTGTCATACATCTGCGTAACCAATGAATCTTCGTGATATTGAATTTCAATATCAAGGTAGTGGACTGCTTGTTCAGTTGACCCTGTTAATTCCAGTTCCAAGCCACTTGGATAGATATCTTGAGCCACTGTTCCAAAGTTTTCTAGCGTAAACATAATAATGTCGTCAATATATCGAAATATTTTACTATGTTCAGGTATTTGGTCTGACGTATTTTTTTTTTTTTTTTCGTTTTCGTAAGTATGTAGATATATATTGGCCAAAATGCTTGAAAACTATGTACCCATTGGTATTCCTTTAGTCTGAAGGAAAGAGTCACTACGCCGCCCCGGTGGCGCAGTGGTCTAAGGCGCTGGCCTCTGATCATTCGTCCGTAAGGGGTCCGGGTTCGAATCCCGGTCAGGCATGGATGTTGTGTTTGTCTTACGGCACTGGCTCTCTCCCTTCCCTGGAACCAGTGACCCTAAATTAGGGACGGGCGACTGCTTATAGCCCAATTGAGTTGCTCACGGTGGTCGTTAAACTACCAATCAAAAAAAAAAAAAAAAAAAAGCGTCACTACCCATGCTCAAATAATTATTAAATATACATAAGGTTTTGTGGTTGTTCTATTTGAATCAATTTTAAATAAGTGTCCATATTCCTGGAATAATGTCACAGAAATTTTATTTAGATCACTTAAATTTATAGATGTGAACAGATTTTTGAAGTCATATGTTTTAATCTGAACTTGCTGTGAAACTGAAAAACCTTGCAGAATATCTCTATTGTTGTGAACGATCCAGGCTCCAATATTTTGTAAAATAGTCTTGAGATGACGCTCAAACCAAGGAGGTTATATTACTGGAGAGCCGCCCTGGTGGCGCAGTGGTCTAAACGATGGCCTCTGATCATTCGTCCGAACGGGGTCCGGGTCTCCCTTCCCTGGAACCAGTGACCCTAAATTAGGGACGGGCGACTGCTTATAGCCCATTGAGTTGCTCACGGTGGTCGTTAAAAATCCAATCAAAAAAAAAAAAAAAAACGGGGTCCGGGTTCGAATCCCGTGAGGCATGGATGTTGTGTTTGTCTTACGGCACTGGCTCTCTCCCTTCCCTGGAGCCAGTGACCCTAAATTAGGGACGGGCGACTGCTTATAGCCCATTAAGTTGCTCACGGTGGTCGTTAAAAATCCAATCAAAAAAAAAAAAAAAACCAACAACAACAAAAATATATATATATACTGGAGACCCCACTGGCTCTGCCGCCATAGGTCACAGCTAATCTGTGGTGTCACGTCACAAGCAGGCAAAAATGAACTAAATTATACCGTTGATGAAACAGTAAGCTTGTGTATCATTGATAAAGATTATTGAATTACTCATTTTATCTGTTTATACGCTTAGAAGCTTTTGTTCCATTGGTTTCCAAGCAGCTTCTCTTCTGCGGCTGCGTCGTGCCTGCTCATGACGTCTTTTGCAGCACAGACGGTGACTGCGTGGATAGGAATGGTGTCTCCAGTAATATAACCTCCTTGGCTCAAACATCTTGCCGGCCAAGATGTTTGAGCCATAGCAATTTGTTGCAGATGTTAAGAACCTAAATGCTGCGGGAGTTTTATGGAACTTTGGCACAGCATACAACAATGGTATTCTAACATTGATGTTATTAGTTCTAAGGTTCTTTTGCAGTGCAATAACTTTTTTACTAATTGTAAGATTATTTTGTGATATCGCTGTATAGGTAGCATTTCCAAACAATTCGCTATAGATCAGATGATGATAATACACTGCCGGACAATTGCTAAGGACGGATGACAATAGCAACGGTAGCAACCATAAAATGGAAGGCAGAAAAATGTGGAAATTAGCATAAGTGCGGGATACAGTAAGACGTGTTGTGCGTATGCAAATTTTGGATTGGCGAACTTGTTCGTGACGTCATAGCGCTGATAAGAGATATAAAGGATTTGACGCGTATTGACCGCTGTTGTTCAAACGCAAAGTTGAAAGGGAAAGAATCAATTGACGAACTTACAATTTTCAGTATGTCTTCCTGACATCACCTAGATGATTTTACGCGTGGCCGTATTATTGGCAAGATTGAAGAAGGGCGAAAAATAACAGATGTTGCCAGGGAGTTCGTCGTCAGCCACAGTGTTGTTTCAAGGCTTTGGAAATCATTTCAAACAAATGGAGAGTGTAGCAAACGTCACGGGGGAGGCCGTGTTAGCAGTACGACACCTGCGGAAGATCGGTACATAGTGCTATCAACAAAAAGACACCGGCGCAGCACAGCTAGTGAGGGAGCAAATCAGTTTATGGCTGCTACTGGCAAGCGGATCTCCCGAAAAACTGGCGCCAGACGTTTGCATGAAGGAGGACTATACGCCCGCCGTCCTGTTGTGTGCATCCCATTGTCCAGACGTCACCGTACCGCCCGTTTGCAATGGTGCCATCAACATCGCAATTGGACTGATAACGACTGGTCTGCTGTCCTCTTCTCAGATGAGAGTAGATACAGTCTATCGTCTGATTGTCGACGACAACTGATCTGGCGTGATAGTGGTACTGCATATTGTCCAGCAAACATACAGGAAAGGGACCGATATCCGACATGTAGTGTCATGGTATGGGCTGGCATCATGATCAATGGCCGTACGTCCCTCTGTGTGCTTCCAACTGGGACTATGCGACTGCTTATAGCCCATTGAGTTGCTCATGGTGGTCGTTAAACCTCCAATTAAAAAAACAACTGGGACTATGACTGGCCAACGATACATTTATGATGTTCTGCTACCTCATGTTCGCATGTTCCGTGGTGCTGTCGGTGATAGATTCATTTTCATGGACGACAACGCAACATGCCATCGAACAGTCGCTGTCCAGGAGTGTCTTGAGAGCGAGGATATTCAACGTTTCGTACGGCCAGCACGTTCTCCAGATCTGAATTCCATTGAAAATGTGTGGGATGCTTTGGGGAGGAGTCTTGCTGGTCGCCAATGCCCTCCAATAAACAAGGACACCCTCATCCGTGCACTGACAGAGGAATGGGATAAATTACCCCAACAGCTGCTTGATAATGTTGTGTAAAGCATGACACGACGTGTGGAATCTTGCATCGTCCTCCATGGTGGCCATATCCCGTATTGACATCTTACGCCGGAACGCCTGCGGACGGTAATTGCATTTTTTTCGCGTTTACGTATTCTGCACAAAATGGCCTGTTTGTCCCTTGAACACGTTCCAAAGCCTTCTGGATTTCAGAGCACAATAAATTGTCTTTCTTGTAATGTCCTAGCACTCTGACATTATTTTATTTCACTTGGCATCCAACCACACTTACATTTTTTTGCGCTATATAGCCGTTTATGATCCGTCCTTAGCAATTGTCCAGCAGTGTATTTTTGTGCATTCTGACACTTTGATTAGTTACTTAATTTTGTTCGCTTTTATAATAATTATGGTGTGCTTATGGAATTATGGTTATATGTTTGTGCCGTTAGTCTGACTTCATATATATATATTTTTTTATGTATCTCTTATTTTTGAGTGAGGTTTTAGTTTGCCCTTTTGGATGACTTCGTTGATTCTTCCGATGATTCTCCGTACTTCTCTCCTTCATATGGTTTTGTTGTCTTATTCTGTATATATATATCATTGTCAACCATTATCAATCCACTGCTGGACGAAGGTCTCCCCAAGTTTCCTCCACAACGGTCTGTCTTGTGCCAGTCTCCTCCATGTCACCCCTGCATACTTTCGAATTTCATCCACCCATCTCCCATGTGGTCTTCTTCTCGGTCTTTTCCTGTCCCTTGGAATCCAATCTAAAATTTCGGCTGTCCATCGATGATCTGTCCTTCTGGCAGTATGTCCAGCCCATTGCCATTTCAGGGATTTAACTCTGATCATGATGTCTTCCACTCTTGTCATTTTTCGGATCCACGAGTTCCTCTTCTTATCTCTCCTGGTTATACCAAGCATGCACCTCTCCATGCTGCTTTGAGTTGTCTGCAGCCTTTGTATGTCTCTTTTAGTTAAGGTCCACGTCTCTGCACCATACGTAAGCACTGGAAGGATGCATTGATCAAACACTTTTCTTTTAAGACATAATGGCATATTGCTCTTGAAAATTACGCTGTTTCTTCCAAAAGCTCTCCAGGCAAGTTTTGTACGCCGATTAATTTTTTCATCAATGTGACCCTCACTTGATATCTGCTGTCCAAGATAAACGTACGTGTCTGTTATCTCCAGCTTTTCTCCATCAATCGATAAATCTTCATTTCTTGTAAAAGCATTGAACATCACTTTTGTCTTCTGAAAGTTCATTTTTAACCCCACTTCTTTACTCTTGTCAGCAAGTTCCTGGATCATACTCTGCAGCTCTGATGGGCTAGTTGCAAAAATGACTACGTCATCAGCAAAACGAAGGTGGGTTAGATAATCTCCATTAATCTTTATCCCCTTGTTTTCCCAGCTCAGTGACTGAAAAACACCCACCAATGTGGCATTAAAGAGCTTCGGAGATATGGTGTCACCTTGTCTCACTCCCTTTCCAATTTTTATGTGTGTTCTATTTTCAAACAGCCTAATCTTTGCACTTGCATTTTCATAGATGTTATTAATAATATTAATGTATGCATCTTCAATACCGCAGGTTTTCAGAGCCATTGTAACTGCTGATGGTTTCACCGAATCAAAGGCTTTTTCATAATCGATAAAAGCCATGCACAATGGAAGTTCATATTCCCTCGCTCTTTCAATTAGTTCTCTCAGAACATGGATATGATCTATTGTGCTGTAGCCACTCCTGAATCCAGCTTGTTCTCTCGGTTGAGCCATGTCCAGTGTTACCTTCAAGCGGTGTGAAAGAACTTTAGTGAAGATTTTATAAACTACTGATAGGAGGCTGATAGGTCTGTAGTTTCCTATATCCTTAATGTCACCTTTCTTATGTAGCAGGATCATTGTAGCGGTGTTCCAATCCTCAGGAATCTTTCTTTCATTAAGGCATCGAGTGAAAATTTGGGCGAGTACTGTTTCGATTTCTCCACTTGCTTCTTGTATGATGTCTACAGTAATTCCATCTTCTGGAGCTTTTCCCCGCTTCATGTTCTTGATTGCATGTGCAACTTCTGCTGGAAGGACTGGAGGAACTCTGGTACTGGTATCTTTCATGATGTCTGGAGTGCATGTATCATCCCTTTCATATAATTTGGAGTAGAAATCTTTCACTCTTGTCAAAATTTCTGCCTCTATTTCTTGTTACAGAACCATCTTCTTTTCTCAGTGCCATAATCTGTTTTCTTCCCTTACTGAGATGTCCCTTTGCTATCTTTAGGCTTTGGTTGTTTTCAATTGCTTTCCTCACTAGTTCACAGTTGAATTTTCTTACGTCTTCAGTGATACTTTTTCGTACTGTCTTGCATAGCTCTATATATTCCATTTTGGAAGTCACATCTTCTTTAGTTGTCCTCATCTCTCTTCTTTTTTGCATCAACATTTTCGTTTTTCCTGATAATTTATTTACATGCAACTTGTTCTTAGACCCAGCTAATTTTGTTGCTGTTTCCATAAGAGCTTTGGTTACTTTTCTGTTAACTTCAGAGATGTCCATTTCTTCCGATGTTAGGCCTTCTAAAGCAGAGAACCTGTTCTTCAGTTCCAACTTGAAGGTATTATGGTGTTTTTTAAGGTTGGACATGTCAATAGATTTTGTTTGTCTTATGAGCTTGCCACGTTCAAGTTTAGTGTTGAATTGCATCTTACATCTCACCAATCTATGGTCACTACCTGTGTTGAACTTGTTTAGCACACTGCAGTCTTCTATGACGAATTTTTTGTTACACATAATAAAATCAATTTCACTTGTCGTCCCATTTGGATGTCTCCATGTCCATTTCCTGTGTGGCTTTTTCTTGAAGAAGGAGTTCAAGATGAAAAACCCTTCTGCCTCTGCAAACTCAACGAGAGTATTTCCACGCTGGTTTCTGTTGCCGTGACCGAATTTACCTACTGAAGTTTCATTCTGTTGCCGTTGCCCTATTTTTGCATTGAAATCTCCCATAATTATTTTCAAGTGCTGCTTACCTTTATTATTTAGATGAAAAATTTCCTCATAAAATTCTTCAATTTCTTCTTCAGGATGACTTGTGGTGGGTGCATAAGTTTGAATAATCTGAGTCTGGTATCTTTTCGAGAGTTGGATAACAAGCCGTGCAGCTCTGTCAGAGGAACTTTCAACTTCTACAACTTTATCCTTCAGTTTCTTGTTTATTATAAATCCAACACCACTAGTTCTGCCAGTATCTGTCCCACGATAGTAGAAGAGATGTCCACTTTTCAGTTCGATGAGATCTTCTCCTTTTCTCCTTACCTCACTTAGCCCCACGATGTCCCACTTGATCCTTTGTAGTTCCTCTTCCAATTCAAGAAGCCTTGAATCAGAAGATAGGGAGCGTCCATTGTACGTTGCCAAAGTCAGCATCAGATGACAGCCTAGTCCGGTCCTCCGGGGATTCTTAGCACCCTCTGCCTTCATGTCGCACTGGCCGCTGCCTTGGCCAGGTACATTCCAGCTGCCGGAGACTGAGGGCCAAGATTTAAGTTGTGGAGTCATTTTGGAGGGGTTTGGCCGTAACTCACCACGCTGGCCAAGCGGGTTGGTGAGTGTGGGATAGAATTTCCTCTAATCCCGATGGTATAGTTATACCGCTATTGGCGGTCGTCAGAGCCCCTTTAGTGGGAACAGGATGCACCACGAGAAGGCGGGGTTGACATTTGTCAAGGAGAGGCTGTGATGTTACGCATCACCTGACCTTACATCCCGTATATATATATATATATATATATATATATATATATATATATATATATATACTGTATATACACACTGATGAACCATTACATTATGACCACCTATCTAATAAGCTGTAGGGGACCCCCCTCAGCCTGCAAAACGGCGGCCACTCGGCGAGGCATCGATTCGATGAGGTGGCGATAGGCATCCTGGTATATGTGGTATTATAATGTCAACAGCAGGTCCTCCAGTTCCTGTACGTTTCGGGGTGGTGGTCATTTAGAGCGAACCCGCTTTTCCAAGTCGAACCACAAATGTTCGATTGCGTTCATGTCAGGTGAATTTGGAAGCCAGGGCACTAACCGAAAGTCGCCAGAGTGTTCCTCGAACCACTCTTTGAGGATTCTGGCAGTATGGCATGGCGCATTATCTTGTTGATAATGGTCATCACTAGCAGGGAACACAGTTGCCATGAATGGGTGAATTTGGTCCGCAACGTTATTCAGCTACCTGACAGTTGTCAGAGATTGTGTTATTGGGATAATGGGGCCTAAAGTGTCCCAAGAAAACATCGCTCACAGAATAATACCGTCACTGACGGCCTGCTTATTTACAGTGTATCCAGGTGCCATAGCCTCCGTTGGTAATCGGCATATCCGCGCTCGGCCGTCTACGTGATGCACCAGGAATTTTGATTCGTGAGATCAGGCCACTTACAATCATCCACGGTCCAATATCGATGATCTTGGTCCCATTTAATGTGTGGCTGGCGATGACGTGCAGTGAGCATGGGGACCCGGCTGGGTCTGCGAATACGCAGGCCCGTGCGCACAAGGCTGCGATGAACTGTGTGCTGTGACACATTGCCCTGATCACCACTGTTGTAGCTGCGGGTGATTTGTCGCACTGTGGCCCTGCGGTCGCTGTGAACAATGCGCGACAGTCTCCGCTCCCCTCTGGCATCAATGAGCTGCGGACGGGCACGGCTGGACGACGGTTCGTCGTTTGGCAATGTGTGCACCACATTTGATACGTACTCACTACAGCGGGACGTGAACAACCCACAAGCCGCGCCGTTTCCGAGACCGTAGTTCCGAGGTGTCGTGCCATCGCAATTTGTCCTTTATCAAACTCCGATAAATCAGCAGCTTTTCCCATTCTGACTCCGAACACTCTACTAACGGAAAGCCGGTCCTCGGGTTGTATATGTATTGCTCAATGAACTTCACTTCCGCCACCGTTCGGTCTCCAGGCGGGCTCATTTCTTTAGGCTGGGGGTGGTCATAATGTAATGGCTCATCGGCGTGTGTGTATATATATACATAATGGTAAGAGAAGGCAAATGATTTTTTTTTTTTAGATGACCATGTAGGCAATAATAACGATTGCTCTCTATGCAAGCATATCCGTATATTAAACGAATGTTCGTATTACAGGATCAGGTTAAACAATTTTTACACGTGATAGGCCATTTCACGGATAACAAGAGTTCTAGTGTGAAATGAATTATAACTCCTTTGTCAAGACTGCAGTTTTCAAAATGACGTTGCCCCCCAGCCTACGGCGCTGGGTCTCTTTCTCTGCCGTGGAACCGGTGATCGCCGCCCCGGTGGCGCAGTGGTCTAAACGATGGCCTCTGATCATTCGTCCGAAAGGGGCCCGGGTTCGAATCCCGGCGAGGCATGGATGTTGTGTTTGTCTTACGGCACTGGCTCTCTCCCTTCCCTGGAACCAGTGACCCTAAATTAGGGACGGGCGACTGCTTATAGCCCATTGAGTTGCTCACGGTGGTCGTTAAACCTCCAACAACAACAACAACCGGTGATCCTAAATCAGGGACGGGCGATTGCTTATGGTCCATCGAGTTGCTTACGGAGGTCGTTAAACCTCCAAACAAAACAAAAAATGACGTTATAGGAGTTGGCTTCTTCGTATGTTGAAACTTCACTGACAGGAGGAAAATCAACACAGAAAAATTAAGCAGAAACGTAGGCTGACTGACAAGTGTTTTATTGTTGCTGAAGTCGCCACGGCTTTCAGTGAAAGCAATCCCCTGAACCCATCGGGTTCCTTGCGCGTAACACCAAAGAAATCCTAGAGGTTCTGGATAATCTCTGGAGCTGGGCCAAAACCTGAGAACAGGATGAAGTGTGCTCGCTCCCCGGAACCAGTGGTTCCAAGTAAGGGACGGACAAGATGCCTATGGTCATAGATGCTCACGGTGCTCGTAAAACCCCGAAATATACAGAAAATAAAAATAACACAAAAGATTTTTATTACTGCCACAACAAAGTCATAGGAACAGCGGCCTAAAAGTAACATATATGCAATATACCTGATTCGTATTATTTACACTGACTGTTTAAAATCGTTCTGAATGGCATTAACTGCGAAGGCATTCTTATTCTTTTCTAAAAGAAACTTCACCGATTTCGGACGGTAAGGGAACCCTTTAAGTCGACGCTCCAACTCGTCCCAGAGGTGCTCGATAGGGATAAGGTCCGGGCTCTGCGCAGGCCAGTCCATTCGATTAACCCACTTGTCACCATACCAAGCCATTATGGACTTCGCAACATGACAGGTGGCATTGTCATCCTGAAAGTAACATGGGTCCACCCCGTAAAACTGCCACAACGTAGAAAGCGCATGGTCATCCAAAATGGTGCAGTAGGTCTCGGCGTTGAGTCTACCAGGAATTGCGACCAAGGGACCCGTGCCATACCAGGACAAACACCCCCATAGCATAATTCCACCTCCGCCGAACTTTACAGTTGGCACAATACATTCCGGCAGGAGGCGTTCTCCAGGCAGACGCCAAACCCAGGCCCTTCCATCCGAACGGTAGAGGGTGAACCTTGATTCGTCGCTCCACAGAACCTGTTTCTACTGTTCAACGGTCCACTGTCGACGCTTTTTGCACCACTTTAGCCGAGCAGCGCTATTGTACTTGGTGATCAAAGGCTTGTGGGCGGCAGCACGTCCATGATAACCGAGCAGATGGGCTTCCTTACGGATGGTATTCATCGAAAGAACACTCCCGGATGTCTGTTGAAACTCCTCGCGGATGTGGCCCATCGATTTGGTGCGGTTCTTCCGAATTTTTCTGGCCAGCGCCCGTCGGTCTCTAACTCCCAGTTTTGTGGGTCTGCCGGGTCGGGGCACATTCCGACAGTCACCTCTAATCTTCCACTTGCCAATCACGTAGGCCACTGTCGATTTTGGGTACTTCAACTCGCTGGATATGTCACGTATGGATCGGCCATTTCTGTGATACCCGACGATTACGCCTTTCTCGAAATCAGAGAGCTCCGAAATGCGTGGCATTTTGCATGCGACTGGTCGCGTTGTTGTTCCCCACCCGATATTTAACGGCGGCGACCGTGACGTGTATCAGGACCGCAGATATTGTCGATTGCAGGGGTGTCCAATTACTTGTTGATAGATAGTGTATATCCGGCATGTCGTCTTGCCTTTCATGTCACATATGTCAGGAGCCATTTACCAACAGGATAATTCCAAGCCACACACTCCTCGCCTCTCCCAGGAATGCTTCTGTAGTGTTGCAACCCTTCTTTGTCCAGCCAGTTTCCAGGATCTTTATCCTATCAAGCATACTGGGGCATGAACTGTGGCTATCACGAAATATCAGGGATCTAATGTAGCCATAAAAGAGCTCTTGGCACAATCTATCACAGGACATCAGAGTTTTGTCTGAATCTATGCCACGCCGTATATCAGCATGCATCGCAGCCAGAGGGTGCTTCATTTGGTATTGATCTGTAACAGTTATAGGCTAGTAAGCCAACGCAAAAATGGGGATCAACCTGGAATTAATTGCAACAGGAATTATTTTTTTGCTGTTAGTTTACTTTCACCCCTACAAACATGTTAAAAATGCAGAACAATATTAATGGAGGAACACCTTCAAAATAGCGGATCCAATATGGCGGCTGTTCCGTGGGACATCTCGGCAGTTTTTGCTAAGTGACTTTATTTCTATCACTCTGATCATAAAATTTATAAACTTTTTGGTTTGCACAGAAATTTCCTTTCAAACAATGTATAGAAATCCGAAATTGGTTAAGCCAATCTCAAGTAAACGAATTTTTAATATTAAGAAAACTGATTTCGCAAGGTATTCAGAATGTTATTGATTTAGTAAACGACTTTGTGTGCTGGCAATTGTTTTTTTTAATGTTGTTTCAGTATAAAAACTTCCTACATATAAGTAGAAGTCATGGCTGTATATTTGTTTCAGTTCTCTTTTTGAATGATCACTAATAATTAGAAGGGTGAGAGACTGTGGTATATGTGGAAAACCGTGTGATGGTGCAGAACCTAAAAATGTTCTTACAGCAAAAGGAGTTGCTAGAATAAACAGCGCAAGCCAGGAACGTAGAGATAGCATTGCTGCATGTCCTGGACAGAGTGTTTATGTTGATTGTCGTCAGAAATACTGTAATGTAAATGCGATTAACCGTGATAAGCGGAAAACAGAAACTGGACAATCTTAAATTCATCTGTAGCGTTATGATCTTATGTTACATACATATTTTAAACTAAAAGAATGTTGCCTGTTTTTTGGAAAGCAAGCAAAGATGTATGAAGGAAACAAAAGAGAATATAATGTGTGTGTATCCAGTTAGAATAACCGGTTTTTTTTTTGTTTTTGTTTTTTTTTGTTGGAGGTTTAACGACCACCGTGAGCAACTCAATGGGCTATAAGCAGTCGCCCGTCCCTAATTTAGGGTCACTGGCTCCATGGAAGGGAGAGAGCCAGTGCCGTAAGACAAACACAACACCCATGCCTCACCGGGATTCGAACCCGGACCCCTTCGGACAAATGATCAGAGGCCATCGCTTAGACCACAGGGGCGGCTAACTGGGTTTAAAGAGGCACTGTAAACATCTGTGAAAGTCGAAAGGACGCATGAGCAAATGAGGCCCTGGCACGCATTTTCACCATCAGTATCTTCACGCCGCAGATGCCTTGTACCAACAGACATGTAGTACAAATTTTAGGACAATGAAATGCGCTTCACTTGATTATGGTGGTGTTAAAGCTCCAAAGGATCGACGCCAGAATGCTGATGTGAATGAAGTATTTTTCGATGTACTCACTTACTTTGAGAGAATCACAATGAGCAGATAACAATTAACGAGCTAGTTGACAAAATGAAAGAAGAATGTGGAGAAAATGCATTCAGTGCAAAACTCATGAAGAAGACAATACTTGATCACTACGGTGAGAACGTAATAATTACAGAAATCAATAGAAAACCGAATGTTGTCACTTTTACGAGGACTGCAGAAGCAATACTCAGTGAATATAATAATTGTCTGAGAGAATCCAACACGGAAGAGAAGAAAAAAGCTTATTGAAGCAGCTGGAAAAGTAATCAAAACTGTGGCCCATTAATGACAGTCTGCACTACATGAAACTATTGAACTGGTGTATGCGCCAAATAGTGTTACACACATGCTGTCACGAAAAGCTGTTTCTAGAACAGTAAGCAGTGCATTGAATGTTCTTCTCTTACAATGCACATTTCAAGATGCAAGAAACCCAGAGACAAATTCATCTGACATCACAAAAGTACTCGACTTATATGATAAGGTTCTATAAAAAAATACCGGGTGGTTATACACTGCTGGACAATTGCTAAGGACGGATCATAAACGGCTATATAGCGCATAAAAAAGTAAGTGTGGTTGGATGCCAAGTAAAATAAAATAATGTCAGAATGCCAGGACATTACAAGAAAGACAATTTATTGTGCTCTGAAATCCAGAAGGCTTTGGAACGTGTTCAAGGGACAAACAGGCCATTTTGTGCAGAATACGTAAACGTGAAAAAAATGCAATTACCGTCCGCAGGCGTTCCGGCGTAAGATGTCAATACGGGATATGGCCACCATGAAAGGCGATGCAAGAATCCACACGTCGTGTCATGCTTTACACAACATTATCAAGCAGCTGTTGGGGTAATTTATCCCATTCCTCTGTCAGTGCACGGATGAGGGTGTCCTTGTTTATTGGAGGGCATTGGCGACCAGCAAGTCTCCTCCCCAAAGCATCCCACACATTTTCAATGGGATTCAGATCTGTAGAACGTGCTGGCCATACGAGACGTTGAATATCCTCGCTCTGGAAGACACTCCTGGACAGCGACTGTTCGATGACATGTTGCGTTGTCGTCCATGAAAATGAATCTATCACCGACAGCACCACGGAGCATGCGAACATGAGGTAGCAGAACATCATTAATGTGTCGTTGGCCAGTCATAGTCCCAGTTGGAAGCACATAGAGGGACGTACGGCCATTGATCATGATGCCAGCCCATACCATGACACTACATGTCGGATATCGGTCCCTTTCCTGTATGTTTGCTGGACAATATGCAGTACCACTAGCACGCCAGATCAGTTGTCGTCGACAATCAGACGATAGACTGTATCTACTCTCATCTGAGAAGAGGACAGCAGACCAGTCGTTATCAGTCCAATTGCGATGTTGATGGCACCATTGCAAACGGGCGGTACGGTGAAGTCTGTACAATAGGATGCACACAACAGGACGGCGGGCGTGTAGTCCTCCTTCATGCAAACGTCTGGCGCCAGTTTTTCGGGAGATCCGCTTGCCAGTAGCAGCCATAAACTGATTTGCTCCCTCACTAGCTGTGCGCGCCGGTGTCTTTTTGTTGATAGCACTATGTACCGATCTTCTGCAGGTGTCGTACTGCGAACACGACCTCCGCCGTGACGTTTGCTACACTCTCCTTTTTTTGAAATGATTTCCAAAGCCTTGAAACAACACTGTGGCTGACGTCGAACTCCCTGGCAACATCTGTTATTTTTCGCCCTTCTTCAATCTTGCCAATAATACGGCCACGCGTAAAATCATCTAGGTGATGTCGGGAAGACATACTGAAAATTGCAAGTTCGTCAATTGATTCTTTCCCTTTCAACTTTGCGTTTGAACAACAACGGTCAATACGCGTCAAATCCTTTATATCTCTTATCAGCGCTATGACGTCACGAACAAGTTCGGCAATCTAAAATTTGCATACGCACAACGCGTCTTACTGTATCCCGCACTTATGCTAATTTCCACATTTTCCTGCCTTCCATTTTATGGTTGCTATCGTTGCTATTGTCATCCGTCCTTAGCAATTGTCCGGCAGTGTAATTAAAGTGACACTACTCAGAGAGCTCTGGAGGGAGTACTATGACAGTGACAGATATAGCAGTGAAACTTGGAAGGAATGCGAATTAGAACACGCGGTCAACTCACACCTGTCCATCATTGCAGACTAGGTTCATCCGTTTATGATGACAGTATTTCCAGACCGAGATGTCTTGTTCCAACAGTCAACGCGCCCTGTCATAAGACTCTCTTCTTTTCCGTATGCTATGTAAATTGGTGAAAACATTCGCCAAACATTGGTGAACAAAACGAATTCGTTTGTCCAAGATTGACGACCACCAATGGCTACAAGCATTCATCCGCCCCTAATTTGAGGCCGCTGGTTTCAAGGAAGCGACGGAGCACCCGTCAAGCGCTCCACACGTGCTATATCCAGGATTTAAACACAGGATCATCTCAGATGACTAATTCGAAGCCCGTTCCCTTGAAACACTCGGCCACCGGGCCTGCCGAATTCGGTTAATAGCTGACTTGTGAGTACAAGGTATTCAAATGTTTAAAATCTTGCATTTTCCTGTTACAATAATCTTGAAAGCTACTTCTGGCAGGATTTCAAATTTCCAGGAAACAAAGTTGCTGTTTGTCTTTGCCCTAGACTGTTCCGTAGAGTTAAGGGAAGGCGATTTCTGTTGCTTCGCTAAGTATACATTTCCTTCTCACGTCTTTGGGACTGTTATCACACATTTTAGTACGTACTTTGAGACTAGTTAGTGGAAAATCACTAAATTCTAGCTCACGGAGGCCTCTGTTTTTTCGCTCATGCTGATGAAGAAAGGCAGAAGACGGATGGACTTGACACACACACGGAAAAATACACTCTGTAGGAAAATACACTCACGGTGTGCAGCTGGCAGCTCGCACGATTCTGGCGAGAATTCGTCATTCGAGACCTACCGCTGCCCTCTTGACGGTTATGGATGCCCTGTTGGAACCACTGACAACAACATCGCCTGACGGTGTCATCGCTCCAACCCTCGTGGCGTGCGATACGTCGGTTCTACCAGCCCGCTTCCCGGAATGCGGTGATGCGCCCTCTCTCGAACTCGCTCAACTGGTTGTAACGTCATCGGGTGGTTCTTCGAGGCATTCTCATTTGTTACTGCTAACAACTATTCCACAGCAGCAGTCCGAATTGACGCAGCAGCCGAGCAATGGACCTTATATGTATGCTACGGTGCGCGTTACACACGCTCTGTGCGTTCATTGGCTGTGCATTTTTTATCATTTGTATGTCTGGCTCAGAGGTATTTGCATGTTTAGTTTCGAGCTTGTCGGATGATTATTCGCGGTGCGCGAATTTTTTTGGTACAGAGTGTATAATGGTTTGTAAAGAAATTGTTGAACGTGTAACACAATAAACTGATTGCACAAACTGTTATATAACATCTACTTAATAACGTGTTGCTTCACCTTTTGCCCATACAACAGCAGCTGGACGTCTTGGTTAGGAGTCAGTGAGGTGTTGAAAACACGGAGATGGTATTGCAGTCCATGAAGCAAGGGTCACCTATCGTAGAACATCCACAGTTGCCGGTGGAAGTTAGCGGGCTCGAACTGATATTTCGAATTCGTCCCACAAATTCTCAATAGGGTTGAGGTCCGGTAGTCGAGAGGGCAATTCGAGTGTGGTAAACTCACTTGAATGCTCCTGGAGCCAAGTGGTTGCCACTCGGGAAGTATGCGGTGTGTCGTTAAAGATGGCTTCATGGTGTTGAAAGAGAATCGTTACGAACTGGTGTGGATGGTCGACGAGGATATTCACACACCTTATTCCGGTGACTGAGATCTCGATGAGTACGAGGGACCCCAAGGAAGCCCATATAAACGCATCCCAAACTCTTATACCATCTCCACATGCATGTATGTATGAACCCCAACTTGGCAAGCGGGGGGCCATCGCTTTGTGTGGTTTACACTACACAAGCACCCTCCCATCGGCGGAGTTGAAGCAATGACTCGTCAGACCCGATGACATTTCCAACCTTCCGTACTCCAGTTTCAACAGTAGGGACGTCACCAAAGGCGTGCGAGGATGGACTCCAGCCATCCATAAAATATGTTTTGCCCACGCTGTTCAAGATGTGTCATTTTCAATTTTTTTAACTTTGAAATATAATCTGAACTTTTCCAAATAATAATGAGTCTCGAGCTTTTCGTCGAATAGCCCTTCGTATTTCCCCCTAGAAACGGTGTTGTTTACTTCTCCGTAGAAAGAAGATCAAACTAGCATTAGCAGGGCCATGAAAATTCAATTGTCCTCCACTCTTCCAAATCCTTAGTTTAAGCCCCTTTTTTTTATTTTAGTGTGGCTAGGAGTGAATAAGGAGGATGGATAGGACTGTCTTTAAAGAGATGAGTGGATAGGACTGTCTTTAAAGAGATGCAAGACAAAGTTATTGGCTTGAAGGAAGTATGTTAAGGCGAGGAGAAGGTGTTGTGTCTGCGTGTTCTTATTTCCCCTCATCCTTAATTAAAGAAAACATTTGTTTTCAGACCTTTCTCCTAGACATAACATTTTCCGCCGCCCCTGTGGCCCAGTGGTATAAGCGTTGGCTTCTGACCATTCGTCCGAGATGGGTCCGGATCTGAGTCCCGGTGAGGTCTGAATGCTATGTTTGACTTACGGCACTGGCTCTTTCCCTTACGTGGAGCCAGTGTCCATAAATTAGGGACGGGCAACAGCTTATAGCCCATCGAGTTGCTCACGGTGGTCGTTAAAGTCCTTCGCAAAGAAAAGATCCTTTAAGTCAGTGCGTGCTACTGGTGCTAATGACAGAGTGCCATGTTTGCTACACGGGTATGTAACTCTTCACGTTTTACTAATTTTATTAAAAATGAATGGACGGAACGTTAAAAAAGGACCCCAAAATTCGCATTATTTTGTATTCCAAAATGTGCAAAAACTTCACGACAATTCCAAATCAATAAGCATTTGTGTGTGTGGAGGGGGGGGGGGCACGAATTTCTTTGCAGCCTGTAGTAAAAAGTATTAAAAATTTTAGTCTCTTTCGTAAATGAAGTTTTTATTAAACTTGCCCCAGCAAAAATAATACTTACCCATCTGTCCCTCACTCTGATTTCGAAGTCTGGCGAGGTTCCTGCGCAACAGGCCTTTGCAAACTGCAGCCTAATCTTTCATTTCTTGCAGTCAACAAGGGGATACAATGTGGACGTCGACTGCCACATCCAGTTTTTTCCATAGTACGACGGATAGCTTTTGTGCATAAGCTTCTGGAAGTGCCCTCATTAAATTCCGACGTTATCTGCTTCGCGGTAGCAGTGCAATTCCCTGTAACGATGTGAGACAGTCTGCACTCAACTCGAGAGTTGATTGCTCGTTTACGGCAACATTTCTCCCGTTGATTGGAAGTTTGACCGTATTTCACGTAGTCTTGGTATATGCGATCTGATGTGGAAATCCCAACAGTTCAGCAGTTGCGGAAATGGAACAACAGACCGTCTTGGCCAGCTACTATCTGGCCACTGTCAAACTCACTAACGGCCTGACCTGCCTTTACCCATGATTACTTTTCCCAATGCGTCTTTTGTAAATAAAGTTTCTATTAACTTGCCCCAGCAAAAATAATACTAGCCCATAGTATTATGCTGAAATGTAACTAAGAGCTTTTCTATAAACCTCTTTGTTACATTTATAGTATTATGCTCAAATGTAACTAAGAGTATTCTATAGTATTATGCTCAAATATATAGCTAAGAGCTTTATAAGCATTTCTAGCATCAGTGTTCCACGTGACTGGACGTGATACTTCTGCTTTGCATATTGTTATCTCGGTGTATGTAATAATTTATCCAGTCATTGTATACACTTAAACTCATTTGTAAAATCACATCTCAGCTCATCAGTTTTACAAACTAGAGAAACACAATGTACAAACCGTGTAATTCTGCCTTTAAAAACGGAGTGATAAGCGTTTTGTCGTCGAGGACAAAGTCAATGAGGTTGAACCGAGGCATGCCTGCGACGAATCCTTCCATTTTTCTCATTCTGATTCCTTATGAGGATATAGTTCGGTCCACAACCTATTCACTTTTACACTGAAGTAGCAAATTCTAAGGAATACGCAAAAGCATTAAGACACGTGCCATCCTCACTTGCGTATGCAATTATGACGTTAAGATGGCTTTATAAACAGCTCACTGCAAAGGATTCAGATGTGTACGAAGCGTGCAGATAGCGGCAGTACGGAAAAGACTTGTGATTTCAGCGACTTTGAAAGAGGCATGATAGTAGGTGCTAAGCAAGCAGGTGGAAGTATCTCAGAAACGGCAAACCTTCTCGACTATGCAAGAACAACTGTATCGAGGTTATACAAAGAGTGATGCACAAACTACACTGGTTTCCATAAATTAAAGAAAAACAGAAAAATCTTGATTATTTGTGAAAGAAGAGTTGCAACATGCAAATGCACGAAATTAGGATTTATGACGTCAAATGTAATGCGGAGTCGGAGTATTGACTAAAAATGAGTGCGGCGGTGGAATAGGCTTATGCAGTGAGCCGCAGAATAAAAGGAGCTGTTGCGGACGTGTGCGCCACATCGTTTGCGGAGTGCAAGGGAAGGATTTTGAGATAGCATATTTGTTGTAATGGCTGCGAGTCATGAGTTAACAGATTAGCTGAAGTGGAGAACGATCGGAACACTAGGCTACCAAAGTGAGGTGGAAGTTGCAAGATGGCTACGTGCGAGTTCTGTGGTCCACAGACGGTGGAACCAATTTCAAAATACGCAGTTCCCGAAGGTACAGCGAAAGAAGGCGTAGAGCTACAACATCCGTGGATAACAGATATCTCTGATTAACTGCGCGAAATAAGAGGATGGCTATCTCGATACAGCTATAATCTGCCCTTGCTGCGGCTACAGGATCGGCGATATCTGCTTCCATTGTGCACAGAAGGTTTCACGAAGGAGGTCTTTATGCTAGGGGACAAGCACTCTGCGTGCCCCTTAACCCCCGTCACAGGAGGAGACATTTGAATTGGGCAAGACTTTACATTAGATGGACTGAAAACTAATGACGGTCAATGCTCCTCACAGATGAGTCCATATTTGCTTTGCAGAAAGATTCCATGGGTGCTCTGATATGGAGAGAACGATGGACAAGCTATCATGACCCGTGAAACAGACATTTATGATGGTGGTAGTGTGCTGGTTTGGGGGTGGTATCTCGTTAGGTGGACGTAAAAATCTCTATGTACTTCCAAGAGGAACCACGAATGCTCGACGCTATACAGGTGATGTCCTGGACTTCCTTGCCCTTATGCAGATGCCATAGAAGATACATTCCTCCTACAAGACGATAGCGATCGTTCCCACCCAGTGAGGCTGGTGGAACAATACCTTCAAGAGACCATTGTCCGTATGAATTAGCTAGCCAGGTCTCCCGGCCTTAATCTGATCGAGCACGTCTAGCATGCTCTAGGGAGGTGTGTTTCTGTCGTCCTTGCCCCATCCCAGCAAGACCTGGAGGGGCTCCGACAAGCCTTGCGTGAACAATGGTCCCTGCAACCTTCTGAGCTCGTAGATACTATCATCAACAGCATGAAGCTTGCATTGCCCGAGGGGTGACCACACTCTCTATTGAGGTATTTTGACAGCTTATTTTTCACCTGGTTCTATATGTGGTCATTTTTGTCAGAAAGAAGTGTTTCTTATGAAATGTTCTGAGGCCTTTCTCTAACGCACGATGCAGTTAGAGAAAGGCAATTTCTGTTTTTTCCTTAATTTACCAGTGCACAAACCAAGCAGTCAGCGACATTCCTGTAGACGGAAATGACTGGTGGATGTTCGAAGAGGATTGTACGAGGTAGCAGAAGAGTTCAAATGTTCTTTATTCTACAACGAAAGAATTACACAATATATATGCAGATGATGAATGATGATATTTACATTATGAGTATGTTACACATGAAATGCAGGGGGGGGAGGAAGAAACATAAATAAAGAGTCTTTGAATTTAACAGACATAATCATGATAAAGTTAAAATATTTGTATACATATGCTATGAACTGTTGAAATATTGACATTGATGAACGTTAATGGAAAGCAGATGCAGATGTAGGTTCTGAATAAACAAAAACAAATTCACTGTAAGAGAAAGATAAAAAAATTGTGGGAGGTTTTATGAATTTTAAGTGTTCAGTTTGTCACGATGATTGATAATCTCGTACCAACGTTCAAGTGGAGACCAGTCTTTGTGAAATTTAGGCACACAGTTCTTGCGCAAAGCTTCAGTGTAAGTAATCTGTTTGTAGTCGGGCTGTAAGTCGGCAGCGGAAAAACATCACAAGCTTCCGTTGAGCGGATTGAATTGTAGCAGTTGGGCAGGTCCAGTCAGCGTGTAAGTGGAAAGAGGATATGACATACTTGAGTAACACAAAAAGATAGGCACATATAGCTAGCTGGCTTGTGAAGAGTTGTACAGCCAGGAGACAGGAGGTAAAGATATTCAGTGTGGGTGTGGCGGGTGGTGAAAATCTTGGGAAGAAGTGCAAAAACATAGGTAAACAGCGGTGAGAGGACTTGGCAAGTTCAGTAAATATGATACACATCGCCTGGTATGCAGCAGTAACGGCAGTTGGGAGATGATGTAAGGTGAAACCTGTGAAGTACAGTTGGAACAGGAAGTCTGTTGTGTAGGTGAAGCCAATGTGTGTCGATTTCCTTAGGATGGGCATTAGTTGATTGTGCTGCATTCCAGATGAAACGAAGTTGAGAAGGTCGTACGTTAGGAATGGAGCATGGAGAGACATTGCGAAGGCGGAAGATCTTATACAACTTTGTGGATGTGACGGAGTGCAAAAGATATGATTGGCCTTGTAAAGTAATTGTGAACGGAAGTAGAAGACGAACTGATGCTGTGGGGATCAAGCCTTTAGAAGTTACCAAAGATGTAAATGACTGACAGATAGCATCCTTGAGACTTTGGAATTTAACTGCATTTTCAGTGGTTGAGGAAAGATGCCCTGAGAGATCGTTCAAATTTTTCCAAGTAAAATCCTGATTTACCAGTGTGAAACAGTGACGATTCCAGCATTTAACCAAGTAGGGTAGAAGAAGTATTCTTGGTGTGCCGGGTGCAGGGAAGAAGAATAAAACAGTGGTTTTGCAATAAGGTCAAGTGTTGTTCCAGTTGAGAGTTTTTTCAAGGAAAGCTGTTTTAGGAGGGAAATAGCTTCTTTATACACAGGAGGGAAACGGAGAGGAATCAGCTGGTATCTGTCCATTCGTAAAAACGCGAGAAAAGTGAGATGTGGGTTTCTTGGGGTTGAAAGAACATCGTTGATAATCTCAGACTCAATGGTTGGCGTTAGAAGAATATTAATGAAAGCTATGAACCTTTGGGTATTGTATTTACTTTGGATATCACATAAGTCGATGCCTCCAAACTTGATTGGAAGGGTGAGAACGCTTGCCTTCACCCAATGGACTCTAATCCAGATGAAGTTAACACTGAGTCTAAGGATTTCTGTGAGAACGTGAGCTGGTAATGTGCGGATAGCCCATGTATACTGCAGGGACGGAAGCATGATTTCATTCATAATTTTTGCTCTGCCATGGAAAGACGTGAAATGTTTTACTCTTGACCAGTGACCAATAGATTGTTTCGTCTTGCTGATAATAGATGTACAGGTAGTTTGATCGGTAATAGTGTTTTTACCAAAATAAATACCTAAGAGTTTTTTAATACTAGAGTTCCATTGGGCACCTCAGGGATGATCTGTGTGATGTAGCCATGCTCCACACCATAACCCTGCTGTTTTCTCAGTATTTAATGATGCTCTTGAAACCGAAGCGTAAGTGTTATAAATTTGGAGCACGTGGCGGAAATCTGTATCAGAACGTACAAACAGCGTAAGGTCGTCTGCATATGCTGTTAGGAAAATATGATGATGTCGCAGACTGGCAGAAGTGGAGGTCGTTTTTTCTGTAAAAAACTGTCTGAGGTGAATAAGCAGCGGTTCAAGAATAATAGCAAAAAGTTGTCCCGATAGAGGACAACCCTGTCTGATTCCTTTCTCAAAAAGAATTGCTGCCGTGAGGAAGTTGCTGCCACGTACACGAACGATAGAATTACGGTAAAGATTCAAAATCAGCCTGCAGAAGTTGTGCGGACAACCGAAATGGATTAAAACTGCAAATAAATAATCGTGACCAACATTATCAAATACCTGGCGTTGGTCAATATTTAACACTGCAAGCGGTTCATGGTGAAGATCGGCAATGTGTAGAAGGTCTCTAATAATATTTAGATTCTGAACAATGCTTCGGCATGGTATTGTATATGTTTAATCTGTGGGAGATAATTTTAGTCAACAGTTTATAGTCCACATTCAATAGACTCATGGGTCGCCAGTTATTTAAATCTTGGATGCAATTTTTCTTAGGGAGTAATTTAATAATTGCACGAATGAAGTCAGAGGGGATGGCATCATCGATAAGAGCATAATTAAAGCTTGCGTGAAGTAGTGACAAGAGTGAAGAAAAGAAGGCTTTGTAGAAGGAGACAGTAAGGCCATCTCTCCCAGGTGCTGCCTGAAGGTTGAGTTTTGCCAGTGAATTTTTAATTTCTAAAGAGGAAATAGGCGAGGTGAGATCAGAGTGGCGGCGTTGCGGAACTTGCGGAAGATTGCGGAGAAATAACGTTGTAGCTTGCAGAGGTGAAATAAATTTGCTGAATCGTTTATGGAAGTAATGTCGAACTTCAGAACATATTTGTTGGGGGTCAGAAGTAACAGTTCCGTTCTGTAATCGAAGATGAGTGAGGTTTTTGCTGGAGCGTTGCTGTTTTTCTAGGGATAAATAATAACTATGGGGTTGGTCGATGTTGCAAACGTCAAGAAGTTTGAGGCGGCGAATGGCTTGTTTTGCAATTGGTTCCAACAATTTCTTAAGTTCAGATTGTCGGATAAGATATTCTTCAGTATTTTGGTCGAGAGTATGGAGTATATTTCGAAGATTTTCAATTTCCATGTTTTGAATAATTCTCTGGAGAAGGAGATTCTCTGTGTGTACGCAATAATTTTCTGTTTAGTATACATTCAATGTTCAATTGGATTAGTAACTGTTGGAAGTTGATCTTGAGCAGCAAGAATCATCTCTTTTACCGTATTACAGCAGTCAGTGTCTTCCAGAAGTGAATCGTCGAATGGCCAACTTCTTTGACAAAATGCTGTAGTCGAACTCAAAAGAAGCAAAGTTGATACAATTTGATGATCCGAAGAAGCATGGGTGGCTTCAGTAAGACGAGGTTGAAGGGATTGTGAGATATAAATGCGATCGAATCGTGCTGCAGCTGTGGAAGTTGCAACGGAGGAACACCATGCAAAATGCTGGAGGGTGGGATTCAGATAGCGGAAAGTATAATTTAAATTTGAGTTTCGAATAACGGCTGCAAGGGTGTTAACTATGTTACAGCGGTGGTCATTTGCATTATATCTATCGATTCGGTAGTCCAGCGTGCAGTTGAAGTCTCCGCACAAATAATGTGTTCTGAAGGAGAGATTTGTTGAATGTTGTGTGAGAGACGATTTAAAAGTCGTATAGCATCGTTATTTTGTTTTGGAACGTAAATATTGAATAGATGAAAGATTTCTGAATGGAATGTAAACTTCAAGTGAAGCAGTTGTCCGTTGCAATTCTCAGTTTCTGAAATATCGGGAATTTGGGTTTGAATACGATTGTGCATTGCAATTGCAATGCCAGTATTTATTGTATGACCATAACTGTGATAGAACTGAAACGCCCACATACGCCATTTATTATACTGAGTAGTTGATTTGCAATTCGTCTCTTGTAATGCTATAATATCATAATTTACAGGGACTAGATCGGCATGTGTCAAAGAGTTTGTGAGAGGGTTACTACATCCTCTACAATTAAATGAAGCGATTTTAAATTTAGACATCGTGTGAGGGTTGAAGACCATTATCGTCCTCAGTTTTTCTAAGTGTTCTAATACGGCCTCGAAGGCGGCGTATCACAATAGGAATTCCTTTATCTGTGATTCTTTCTCGAAGGCGAGTAACGAAAGCCTCTAATTGAGAAATTATCTCAGGGAACCGCAGGTGATAATTTGCATAAAGCGCAGTGTGATGCACCTTTGCTCCCTTGTCCAAGGTCAGTAGTTCCAACAGTGAATCTTCACTTAAAGGACCCGGAGGGAAATCCCCTGATGTCAGCTGCGCTTTAAGTTCATCATCGGGAATAAATGTTGCTTTTTTCCGTACTTTCCTCTGAGAATTCTGTTTCAGTTGAGTTTTGTATAATTAATTTTGACGATGACTCTGCAGGGCATTCTACTTAATGTGGTGATACGGTTTGGGATTTCGCTGTTTGTTTATTTTGTTTTGTTGCATTTTTTTTTCGCTTAGGTTTTGGGAAATTTGATTTTGCTTGTCTTCTAGATTTGGTTTTAACTTTAGTAACTTCTGAATAGGTGGGGTCCTTAATATCTGCTGGATGTGAAACTGCGGTATCCATAATTTCGGTGTTTGAGTCAGCTCCTTCCGTAGCTAAGTCATTTGCTGAGAGGTTATCGTTGGAATGTGTGTCGTCCACAGCGAGGTCTGGTTCAATGAGAATTTAGGGGTTTACGTAGGCGGGGTGTGAATTTGAGCAATGGTGATCATTTCAGAAGAAGGAACGAAACTTGTAATTGGCTCTAGGTTCGTAGGGGATGTCTTGGATTCGTGGCCAGCTTGCAGTAGTTGCTCAACGGAGTTCATAGTGGCAGTGCTTTGAAGTGAAGGAGTTATCTGGGTAGTTGCGCCCGTCTGCCTCGGATGTGGGCAGTTACTTCTGACATGACCAAAGCCCTTACACTGGAAGCATTGTAAACCGGTGGTGATATCCATCCTATAGGTTTGACGTCCAAAACTGATGATAATTTGAGTTGGGCAATTGAGAAGTGCCTGTTCATTAGCAAAAACAACGCAGGCTTGCCTTCGAAGGCCTTTAATGTGTTATAATGAATATGATTGCTTTCACTAGCTAATTATCGTGAATATAGCTTTCACTAATATTATAATGAATTCAATGCTTGTACTAAGGTAACGCTTCTTCTAATGGTTGTTGTGTTATTAATTATGAATAAACTTTCCTGCTAGTAGTGTAGTAATAATAATAATCAAGCTTATAACTGGTAGTAATGTTGTAGTAGTAATTATTTTTTTTTGATTGGAGGTTTAGCGACCACCGTGAGCAACTCAATGAGCTATAAGCAGTCGCCCGTCCCTAGTTTAGAGCCACTGGTTCCAGGGAAGGGAGAGAGCCAGTGCCGTAAGACAAACACAACACCCATGCCTCACCGGGATTCGAACCCGGACCCCTTACGGACGAATGATCAGAGGCCAGCGCCTTAGACCACTGCGCAACCGGGGCGGCGTAGTAGTAGTAATTAAGATGAATAAAGTCTTATGCTGGTTGTTACTAATAACACTAAATGAAATAAACCTAACAGCCAGACAGAGGTCTGACAGTAACTATGAACTGAGAAAAACGTACTTATAACAAATTCTTTATTATTGAGACTTCTCGCTCTCACATAAACGAACTCTCTTTATACAGCACCAGCTTTCTGACACATAAACCACAGCTCACTTCGTTATAATGGCGCCCGAACTATCCGGATGACCCGACCGTTCAAAATCTCGCATTGGTGTGATGTTATTTCCACACCGCGAGACAGGAAAAATCAGAGAATTCCTTCTCCAGCGCTTCGAAAAATAAAAATGTGTGATGTTGCATTCCACACAGCAGATTGACTGGGAGTTCTCAAGTGCACGTTCTACAGTGGATGGCTGCCTGCAACGATTCATGGTCACGGCTGACCCGTGGGCCATGCCCCCGGCCCTCTTTCGGGGGGGAGATGTGACGTACCTGCCAGCAGGACGCACACGACATAAAGTCAGATAGGAATCAGAATAATCGTCTGCGTAGCTCAGTTGGTAGAGCGACTTGTTCCGGAATAAGCGGCCTCGGGTTCAAATCCCGGCGTAGACCAAAAATGACGGAGAAATTTACTTCGTTATAGTGTGAGTAAGGCGAACCCCTCGGTGTAACGGAAGGGGTTTGAATCTCGCCGATAACTTTTCCGCACTTAGTGAGGGCTGCCATTATAAGTGAGTCCGGTGCAACTGGGTAAACGCTTACTGTAACTGGTCGCTGCGATATAAGGGTAGGATAAATATGAGTATCTCCTATAGAGAGTCCTTGAACTAGAATTTTATCAACATGATCTGTTGAAGTGAAATAGACAAGTACATTATTAGATTTACGAGCAATATGAGTAATTTGGTCCTTTGAAAACATTTTTGATAAGGCATCGCTGTACGAGCTTCATTGCGTCAAGTAACAGAGCAATAAAATACCGGTGTCGAGAGAAATTCAGCAAGACAACCCGCCGCACATTGGTGGGAATGGGCTCGAACAGCAGCTCGTGTACCACTCGTCTCTGTAAAAACCCAAAAATTTGTCTGCAGTAGGCACCTTGAGGATTAGAAAAAGGTCGCCTTGGTCCGATGAATAACGTCTCCGTTGAGACACGACGATGAATGAGTCAGAACAGGGCGTCAACAGCACCAACTGAAAGATTTCAGCTGACTAGCGTTAACTGTACAAGTTGGTGGTGGCGGTTTAATGGCCCGGGGTCTCATTTTATGGGGGGGGCATTGGGTTTCTTAATACATCTTGAACAGCATTTGGATGAAGCGATCGATGTATCTTAACATCACTGCGCACCAGCCACACCCGTACAGGCGCGTACTGGTCGAACCACCAACCCCCGCACTGCGTGGGGACGGGGGGGGGGTCATGGCTAAGAGGACCTTTAGCCTCAGCAAAAACAGTTTACTGAATCCTTTGCGGAAACTTCATATGAATAAAGAAATAATCATAATTTTTTTACGGCAGCTTTGAAAGAAGTATTAAAAAGAAACGTAATTTTTGGTTGCTGTTTTTTGCGCGGTTAAAATTTATAAAAATTGGATGGCAGGACGCAAATATTTCAGAAGACCTGAGGCCCCTTTTCGTCAGTCACAGCAATAGTTCTTATACATGCATATTAACAAGAGAATGTGAAAGAAATGTCAGAATGAGAAGTTTTTGCCAATGAGGATAAGGTGTAATACATAACACAATTGTTTGCACGTAACTATGCATGCTGCAGAATATAATGAACTGAAATGTGATATCGCGGGAGAAGCAGGGACCAGTGTCATTTTTTTTATAACAGAGTCAAAAAAAAAATTTTACTATGTGCAAAATCTTGTAGCGTTATGTTAAGTGTGTATTTTATATTCAATGAAGTAAATAATTTAAGTAGTTTTACTTTTTTGTGCGACAATTCTTAACACTGTGTTACTCATTTATTCGCTTACTTACACTGAAGTGCCAGAAAAACTGTTACAGACGAGCTTATGCAAAATACATAGCAACGTCCCCTATGCGCGTACTCAGTTGCGTCCGCCAGTGCGTATATAAAGCGATAGACATCCCTGCCAGCTGTCAGAGCTGTTTTCGGCATCAGAATGACAAGTAATAACGATTTAAGCGATTTTCAACGCGGTGTCATAGTTTGTGCTCGTGAGATGGGCCATAGTATTTCGGAGGTAGAAAAGAAGTTCGGATTTTCATGGACGACCATTGCAAGGGACTACAAGAATTCCGTGTACCGTGACTACAAGAATTCCGGCAAAACCTCCAACCTACGATACCAGTGTGGCCGTAAAAAGACATTGGGTGAACGTGACCGTCGTCGGCTGTCAAGAATCGTTTCACGCGATAGGCGTGCAACACTCTCGCAGGTATCATCGGAATTCAATACTGGAGCCTCAACAAGCATCAGCGTCCGGACTGTGCAACGTACCCTGCACGATATGGGCTTTGGGAGCCGACGCCCAACTCGAGTCCCATTGATGGGTGCACGACACAGAGCTATGCGCCTCGCTTGGGCACGGCAACATCGCCACTGGACACTTGATGACTGGAAACAAGCAGCCTGGTCTGGCGAGTCGCGTTTCTAACTGTATCGGGCAGATGGAAAGATTCGTGTGTGGCGCAAACCCCACGAAGCCTTGAATCCCGCCTGTCAACAGGGAACTGTACCGGCTGGTGGGGTGTCCGTAATGGTATGAGGAGTGTTTAGCTGGACTTCACTGGGACTCCTGGAACGTCTACGAATGTCTGTGACCGGCCAACGCTATGTGCGCATCCTTTCTGACGAGGTACACCCGTTCATGTCCTGCATTCATGCTGATGGGTTGGGCCTGTTCCAACAGGACAATGCACCTCCGTACAAGTGTCGGGACGCCACATTATGCTAAGAGGAGTATTCATCTGAGTTTGGGGTGTTGCCATTCCCACCCTAGTCCCCAGATCTGAACGTGATAGAACACATTTGGGTTGCTATGCAACGCGCTATCGAACACAGGAATCCGAGACCTCGGAATATACCCGAATTGTGAAACGCTCTGCAGGAAGTACGGTATGCATTACCTACAGCATATTTCCAGAAGCTAGTGGAGTCCATGCCCCGTCGTATTTCTGCAGTCCTGCGCTCCCGTGGGGGACCTACCAAGTATTAGACTGGGGTACCAGTTTTTCTGGCACTTCAGTTTATGTTCTGTATTTTTGTATAAATTGGAGATGGTTATTAGACACTCTCATATGAAATTACGTGTTTTGTAATTGTGATCGTGAACGTGAAGCATTCCAAAAAGGCTGACCTTAGTTCTCTAAAAGAAAAGAAAATTGTATGATATATTCAACTTTGGCGTAACTGTTTTGCAGTACTTCCTATTGGTATAAAATTAAAGTAACTATTTCAATTACGACGTGCACAGTTGTGTTACACGCAGTAAAAAAAAAGTGCTATAATATTGGCTTTGCGCAAAATACCTGTAGGTTCCAAAAAATTGTTATTATTAAAACGCCTAAAATGCCTAATGAATAATATGGAATTAAAAATTGAAGTAATTGAGTGCTAATAGATTTTCGCAAAGGGCCTCGAATATATTTTTGCTGGGGGCTCCGAAATTTCCCGGTACGTCACTGCACTCGTACATGCACATAGTCTTTCCTGATGGAGAGCGCTGTTTCTAGCAGGATAATGCACTGTGCCGCACGGCTGGGATCGTAACACAGTGTCAGTGGTTCAAGGAGCACGACAGTGACTTCAAAGCGCGTCCGTGAAATAGGGGGGGCTGAATTTCACGGATTGTCCGTACGACAGGAAAATTATGAATTTTCAGAAACTTCTTCGCAATTTGTGACGTATACTCTAATTTAACTTTCATTTTTAGTTACCTTTCCTACGTAAATTTGAGTTCATTCTCCTTTAGCATTTTGCAAACTTAACGTGATATCTTCTCTCTCGCAGTACTATGGTTTGCAACACTTTGAGGTCGGAACGTATGACGTGTGTATGTGTCCGATGAGAACTGAACGTTTTAAAAGGTTTGAACAGCAGCAGTGAGAGGAGATGATGGAAGTTATCATACAAATTATGGAAGAGACGTTTGTTAAATTGAAGTTTGAGTTATTTGAAGGCTGCGTGTTCTACTTTAGTGTTGGTGTTGTTCTCTTAACAAAGTGTTATTATTATTATTATTAACTCACGTTCGTTTGATTATACCTTGTGGAAATGCCAAAGTATTAGTGTCTGAAGCAAGACTAATCGTAAGTAACTTTTTCTGGACGTTTACTTGAAAGACTCCTGTTGCACTGTAGGTGTAGTGTTTATGTAGTGTTCAGTAAGCCATACTTAAACGAACATTACAAATTCCTTTCTTATATTGACGGTAAATTGCCGTTTCTAAGAGGTGTTAACGGAAAATTCTGAAATTTCAGAAACTTTTCCGCAATCCCTTTCGTATATTAACGGAAACTTTTGTTCTCACTTTTTCTGTATTCATATGATAGAAGTATTCCGGTAATAAGAACGATTTCGTGGGAATACTTGAGGTTTGATTAACTATTAAATTGATTGCATGATGTCTATGAATCAGTCTGCAGATCCCAAAGACTATTATAACGTAGAAGTCTTGTCGTACTGCTACGTTATGTTAAAACATCACCATACAATGAAATAGTTCCTAAATTAAACCTTAACGGCCAGACGAGACACTTAAAAAACAGAAGTCAAACTTACGGAAAAGATGCTTTATTCAGGATGCTTTCTCCAACACATCGTAACATAACATGGCACTTCGCATTAAACGCACCACACAAGCTCTACATTAAACGCTCTACAAGCAACTCACCACGCCACGCCACACACACGAGCAACTGTTTTCTCGTAGCTGTTATCTCTGATTCTTATCTAATACCAGGCATACAACCTCAATTCATTCAACCTCAATTATGTTGCCAACAGTATTCGTTTGAGAGGAAAGATATCACGTTAAGAGTGAAGTATAACTGAGAATAAACTCAAGATTTAGATAGGGAAATAAACTAAAAACGAAAGTTAATTTAGAATATACGTCACACTATTATCGCTCTCAAGAGTAAATTTTATATTTAGGAGTTTCGTGAAATCGTACTGTGAACCAGTACATTTGACCACGGGGGGCGGAAATTAGGGGGCATGGGGGTCCGGACCCCTTGGAATTTCATGGTCCCCTTCACTTCTACGAAAGATTTCTGGTTCACATATGAGTTATTGTTTTTTTTTTTTTTTTTTTTTTTCAGGAAAGTTTCCTGGAGACCGCCACTGCGTTTTAGTTTCCTGGAAAACGCTTCATTTCATTACAATTTAAAATATTGATTATGCACAAATGAGTTGAACAGTTTACTCAACGTTGTGATTTTCTCTTTAAAAAAGACCATTAAAAATTTTTTTAAATTACTTAAAAGCAATAACCAGTGTAACGTACCAGGAGATGTGACGTACCTGCCCGAAGGACGCACACGACATAAAAAGGCAGATAGGCATCAGAATAAAACGTCTGCGTAGCTCAGTTGGTAGAGCGACTTGTTCCGGAATAAGCGGGCTCGGGTTCGAATCCCGGCGTAGACCAAAAATGATGGATAAATTTACTTCATTATAATGACGCCCGAACTATCCGGATGACCCGACCGTTCTAAATCTCGCATTGGTGTGATGTTATTTCCACACCGCGAGATAAGAAAAATAAAAGAATCCCTTCTCCAGCACTTCGAAAAAAAAAATAAGGGGGAGATGATGTAACGTACCAGGAGATGTGACGTACCTGCCCGAAAGACGCACACGACATAAAAAGGCAGATAGGGATCAGAATAAAACGTCTGCGTAGCTCAGTTGGTAGAGCGACTTGTTCCAGAATAAGCGGGCTCGGGTTCGAATCCCGGCGTAGACCAAAAATGACGGAGAAATTTACTTCGTTATACCAGGGCTTTTCTTTTTCTCCCTTCCTCCCTGTTTGTTTTTCTTTCCCAGAATGTGTCTTGCTCGAGGTCAGATAACCCAATGCATCTGCCAGATAAATAACTGAACGAGAAATAACTCGATCTCAAATTAAGCGATAAGTCTACTACTGCTTGATGCACACAGGCTTTTCTTGGAGTTTTGTTACAGAGAAGATACACTAGCCTGGAAAAATTTGTGTGTTTTTGCTGCGAGGACAACTACTGTCGAAATAAGGAAGAGGAACTTACCAATCAGGAAAATGACAAGAGTTCACGACATCATGATCAAAGTGAAGACCCTTAGCTGAGTGGCAATGAGCTGGACATATTGCTAGAACTGAACACTGTTGAATAACTGAATTTTAGATTGGATACCAAGGGGGCAGGAAATGACCCAGAAGAAGACCATGTGGGAGATGGGTGGATGTAATCGAAAGAATGCTGAAGTGTCACGCTCGAGACAGAAAGCTGTGGAAGGCACTTGAGGAGACCATCCAGTAGTGGATTCATAATGAATTATGATATGTACGATTATATACACTGAAGAGCAATTTAATTAGAGACAGCTGGCGTAATGCAAATATGGCGCTGTGGGCGGCCCTGTAAATGGAAACGACATGACGTATGCAGCGATCCGACAATATAAGGAGTGATGCGACGGAAATCAGTATGAGTCGGACGCAGTATGGGTAAGACGAAGGATCTAAGCGCATTTGATCGTGGGCAAATTGTCGGGACCCGTCGAATGGGTCACTCCATCCCGGAAGTCGTGCAGGCACTGCGATTTTCACGAGCCACTGTGTCACGGGTGCGCCGTGAGTACATCGAATCCGGTAAAATCATCCCTGCAAGGGCCAACTGCCGTGGACAACAGCGTGTGGATGAGAGGGGTCATCGTCGGCTAGCTCGCATTGTAACAGCGGATAGACGGGCCACAGTGAAAGAAATCGCTCGGCAATTTACCGCTAGTGCACAAAAACGTGTAAGCAGCCACACCATCCAGAACCATCTCTTCGCTATGGGGTACAGAAGCCATCGTCCTACGAGGGTACCGCTGCTGACCGCACATCACAGGGTGCAAAGATTAGCATGGATGCGGGAACATCACCACTGGACCCTAGACATGTGGGAAAATCTTTCCTGGACTGATGAGTCGAGATTCACGTTGGTACATGCGGATGGCAGGGTACGAGTATGGCGCAAACCACATGAAGCGATGGATCCTTCTTGCCAACAGGGTACTCTTCAAGCTGGTGGGGGTGGCATGGACTGAAATGGGACCCCTGGTACGTGTGACATAGTCCCTCACAGGTCAACGTTACCGGGATATCCTGGACGACCATTTGCTCCCGTTTGTGCGTCTTCAACATCCAACTGGGGACCTCATTTTGCAACAAGACAATGCACCGTGCCATCGCTCCCGATGAGTTCGGGATCGCTCGCAGCATCGTTTCACGAGCTTGGAGAGCATTTCAAACGACAGGAACAGCTGTCCGTGAGTTTAGCAGTGGTCGTCCACGAGCAACCACGGCGGCGGACGACCGGTATATTGTCCTACATGCGAGAAAAGACAGACGGCAGACAGCGGGAGAAATCGCAAGGCACATGCAACAGACAACTGGACGTCCGTTATCGCGTTTTACCGTGGCCAGGAGGCTGCACAAAGGTGGTCTATTTGCACGACGACCAGTACGATGTGGGCCATTAACGCCTGCACATTGGAGACGGCGGATTCTGTGGTACCAGGAACACAAAAACTGGACACATCAGCAATGGGGTCGAGTTCTCTTAACGAATAAGAGCCGATTTAGTCTGACGAGCGATTCTGGACGTATACACATCTAGAAAGAGCAGGGAACACGCAATAACAACTCCAACATTAGCGAAAGGGACCGGTTTGGAGGTGGCGGAGTTCTCGTTTGGGGCGGTATCATGCTTGGTAGC
Organism: Macrothele yani; assembly: GCA_039090855.1. Lineage (NCBI taxonomy): Eukaryota > Metazoa > Arthropoda > Arachnida > Araneae > Macrothelidae > Macrothele > Macrothele yani. The sequence continues at coordinate 7,475,478 of CM077022.1, read as the reverse complement.
TGTACTGACCTCCACATCTTCCAAGGAGGTTCAGTCACTGGTGTCCGCTATTGTACCGAGGTTCTCCTGCCTCACGTACGTCTGTTTAGAGGTGCTGTGGGTCCTGAGTTCCTCTTCATGGACGACAACGTTACACCTCATCGTACAGTGGCTGTCGCACAGCTGTTGGAGAGTGAAGATATTCAACGCATGGAAGGTCCCCGGACCTAAATCCAATCGATCACGTGTGGGACCTTCTCGGGAGACGCTTGGCAGCACGTCACCAGCCGCCAGCAACGATTCCGCAGCTGCGATTGGCGCTACAAGAGGAATGGGCCGCGATGACTCAACAGCTCCATGACAACCTCGTCCTCAGCATGGACAGACGTTGTAAATCCTGCAACGCAGTCAGGGTGATACTAAAGACTGTATTTTTCTTGGCAGCCGCCTGTCACATGGACTTTTCTGTCTTCTGTTCAGTTGTGCTCGAAGCTACCTTTTCAATAAAGTGCCTTTGTATCCTTTGGTTCTTTGTTTGGACGGTTTTGCTCACTTGTCCCATATTCTTACATCTTGGGGATCTTATGGTATGATTTGAGTCGATGTGGAGCACTTCTGCAAGACGTTACATTCGAAAAACCGTCTCGTCCTTAATTTTTGCACACCAGTGTATGAGCCAGTAGTGGTAAATAGTTGTTGTTTTTTTTTCTTTTTAGGAAAAATGTGGGTGTGACACTTCTTATTTCAGAATATCTCTGCCGCAGAATCGTTTTGTGCTCTGTGTCAGTCTGTGGGAGTGGGGATGATGTCCCATTGCAACGGGACAGCGTCTCCTTCAAGATCGACGGCAGCGCATACCAATTACTCTGGGCTCCCAAGGAGTAACTGTAACTTTTCAGAGAAGCATAAAGCTCAAATGAAATTAATTATTATTATTTATGGTACCAAAATAATGATTCGTTCGTTCCAAAAATTCCGGACCAAAAAAAAAAAAAAAAAAAGTACGTGAAAGTGGGCCGTTTCTCGAATGGTCCAACGGGAACTGTTTGCCTATTGGCAACTTGACTGTACGTTATTATCAGAAATTTTCCGTGAATTCGCACCACTTCTTTTTTACAGTGCAGTTTCCAGAAGTGAACCGAACTCAACAACTGTTGGATGAGAGAGAAAGAGTCCTCCAACGAACATTCCGCAATTGATGCACGTCATCAGATAGAACCTACCTGTAGAACGATATCAGAACCTTATTAAATTCATGCTGCATCGAAGGAACACTATTTTGAAAGCCATGGGGGGCCCATCACTTTATTTTGCAGGTTTCCTTAATAATTTGCTACTTTAGTATATACAGTATCTTAAAAGGGGGTTTGTCTTGTCAGTGAGAATGACACCATCTCCTAATAATCCTAAGGAACTTTGTAACGTATACTCTATATTCACTTTCCTTTTGATTTTACTATCTCTGGTTATTTTATTTTTCTATGTAAATTATCTTCTTACTGAACGAGATGTTATTTCACCCGCTGAATGAGATCTGGCAATGAGTGTAAGTCATGACGTGGTGGTAGCCAGTATAAATAGGCGCGTTCAACGATACCCAAAGAGAGCGTTTGTTGTTATAGGGAGAGCGTTTGTTGTTATAAGGAGAGCGTGTGTTGTTATACGGAGAGCGTTTATTGTTGTATGGAGAGTGTTGGTTTATGTGAAGGAGAGCGTTTGTTTATGAGTATAGAGCTCCGTTCATGTGCAAGGAGCTACGTGTTATTTGAGTAGCTGTGTGTGATGATACCAGTAGAAGGTCATAATAAAAGGTTTATGTAAATACGTCTTTCTCAGTTCATAGTACTGTCAGACCTCTGTCTGGCTGTTAGGTTTATTTCAATTAATATTACTAGTAACAACCAGCATAAGACTTTATTCATCTTACTTACTGCTACAACATTACTACCAGTTATAAGTTTGTTCATTACTATTACTACTCTACTAGCAGGTGACTTTATTCATGATCTTAATTAACTAGTAACAACAACCATTTGAATTCACTATTTGAGGTTTAGAACAAGCATATAATTCAGTAGCAGAAGCATTATACTTAGCTTAGTGGAAAGCTTTATTCATTATCATTAGCTTAGTAGGTAGAAAAAGGTTATTCATTATAATTGGCGCCCGAACTTTTCTCGAACACGAGATCTTGACAATTATTACCCATGTCTTCCTTACCTGAGACAACTTCAATTTTCCACCCTAAGGCAAGTTTCGAGGGTGATGGTGTTTTTTTTTGATAATTTGCAAGAAGCCTATGGCTCTAACTTTGATATGAATGATCTACACGTACCCAGGCATTCTTCACAATTTCGTAATGCACCAGCTTCCTATTACTCTGAGTCGCAGGTCGTACCTGAGGGAGTTCAATCCTCTCAGCGAAGCAGAATGCTTGCCCATTTCGTGCCGCATGCGGGAACAATTCTTTTCAATGGTTTGGAGGGATCTTTAAAATTCCTCGAAGATTTGGAAGATCATTTTGATCTCTATAATATTCCTCAAGATTGTAAAGTACAAATCGCAGGCACTTGCTTGAAGGATACCGCTAAGACCTGGTATCGGCAGTGGAGAGTGTCGAACCCGGATTCTCATTATGAGAATTTTCGTGCAGAATTTTTGGAGGTCTTTCCTTTCGGCCTCAGTCGAGCTAGCCTTGCACAACAGCTTTTTTCTCGTCAGCAAGGACCCAACGATAGCCCTGTTGCATTTGCGTTGGAAACAACACGCTTATATAACTTATGGGATCCACATGCCAGTCATGTCGACATGTTGGATACCCTCTTGCAGCAGCTCGACCCATTTTTACAAGATTTTCTTGAGGTTCGACACCCTGCCACAATTCATGAATGCCTTCGCCTCATACGAACTTATGAAGAGCGACATGGCAAACATGGTTCCACTCACCATGCTCGGGCACCCCGCGAGGCTTATTTCGAAAACCCTCAGCGGCATAATAGGCATAATAACTTTCAGCGCGAGCATACACAAGTGCACACCCAAGCTTCATACGTTCCACCACACAGAAGAGTGGCAAACCAACAGCGAGTTTCTGAACAATCTTCGGGATATCGTACAAATGCACAGTATGCTCGACCCCGTTCCAATCCACAGCATTCGGAACGTTTTCATGCTCAGGGCAATGATGATTTTTCTGCCCGGGCTGAGGGAAGAAGTAATAGATATGAAAATGTCAACAGACACGCGGAGTTCCCGACGCAGGTTTCACGCAGTTTTCCTCATCGTGAAAATTTTCCCGATACCCGGCAGGGTCGAGGTTTCAGACCGCATGATAATCCAACCAGGAATCCTTTAAACTTCCAAAGGAAGTAGACCAAGGGTCGGTCCTGCTTCCTGATACCAAGCATTCTGACCCTAAAACAGTATTAGTGACTGTCCAAACTCCTCAGTTGCCTGATGTATTCTTGACAATTGAAGATATTATTGTCGAGACAAAGTTCGACACTGGTTCTGAAATATCAGCCCTAAATACGAAGTTTTGCACTGACAATTTTCCTGCAATACTAGTTCAGCCTGCGACGCAGTATTTGCGAGGTGCAAATAACGAAATCTTAAGTATCACAGGAACTGTCACATTATCTTTAGGGCTGGGAAAAGCTCGTTTTACGCATTCTTTCCTGCTTATAGACGAACTACCTGTGAAATGTTTAATGGGAATGGACTTTATTCATACGTTTCAAATAACTTTGAATTTCGTACAACATGTGATTTCCTTTCCGGAACCTGTCGAAATGATTCCTACGGTTCCTATGGATATAACGAGTTTGTTATTGAGTAACCAATTAAACGAGAGGCAACGAAACCAGCTTTCTCTCCTTTTACAGGAAAGCCCTGGTTTATTTTCTGATCAACCTGGTTTCACACAGGTGGTTTATCATGTCATTGACACTGATGGTTCGAAACCGATTCCGACGAAACCTTACCCTTGTGCTCCACATAAAAAACAGGAAATGCAACGTCAAATTTCTGAAATGATTAAACAGGGCATAATCAGGGAATCAACAAGCGCCTGGGCTGCTCCTGCCTTTTTGGTTCCAAAGAAACAACCCAATGAATTTCGTTTCGTGACAGATTTCCGCAAGCTCAACCAAGTCACAAAAACGATCAATTATCCACTACCTGTCATGTCGCATATTTTAAATGACCTGTCGTCAACCAAATGGATGTCAACCTTGGATTTGGCAAGTGGATATTGGCAGGTGGCAGTACATCAGGACTCTGTCAATAAAACTGGCTTTGTGACTCCTTTTGGGGCTTATGAATACCTACGTATGCCCTTTGGACTAGCTTCTGCACCTGCTACTTTCCAAAAGCTTATGGATACGGTTCTCAGACCTGTCGTGGGTCCCCATGTGCATGTATATTTGGATGACATTATTATTACATCCGAGACTTTTGACGAGCACCTTTCTCTGCTCAAACAGGTGTTCCAACTCATATACAATGCTGGCTTGACGTTAAAACCTAGTAAATGCCAGATAGCGAGGGACGAGATTGTATATCTGGGGTTGAAAATCACTCCCCACGGCTTATTTACGGATAATGAAAAAATTAGGCCTATTGTTGACTTTCCTCGGCCTAAAACAGCAAAAGAACTATCACGCTTTCTGGGAATGACCGGATGGTATCAGCAGTTCGTCCCCGCTTATGCTACAATCTGTGAGCCATTGTATGCTTTAAAACGTAAATACAAGAAGTTTGTTTGGACACCTGAGGCTAACGCTGCATTCGAAACACTGAAGTCTGCGTTGACTCAGCCTCCGGTGTTGGCTTTCCCGGATCATACTAAGGAATTTGATATTTATACTGACGCATCTGGAGTTGGTCTTGGTTGCGTTTTGTCACAAGCTGGGCATCCAATAGCTTTTGCGTCTCGTACTTTAGCCAAAGCTGAACGCAATTATTCAGCTACGGAACGTGAATGTCTTGCTGTTGTGTATGCGCTGAATAAATTTCAATGTTATCTTAACGAATTGACAGTTAACATAATTACGGATCATTCTGCCCTTCAGTATTTGAATTCTGCTAAGCACCTATCTCAAAGACTTATGAAGTGGGCTTTGAAGTTACAAGAGAGCAATATCAAAATTTCGTATCAGCCAGGCCATAAGAATCAATTACCGGACGCATTGTCTCGCGTTCCGATTAGTGGGGTCCCCACAGAAACTACTCCTGGATGTCAGCCTTTACTTCTAATATAGCTGATATAACATCCAGAGAGCAGATAATGGCAGAATTAATAAATGATCCAGATTTTGGGGATATCTATAATTTTTTGCTTGCGGGTTCGCCCCTACAAAGTGATCCTTCTCTGGCTAGAAGGTCACAACATTTTGAAGTAATAGAGGGTCTTCTTTACTATACGAAATCTAGGAGTACTAGGGCAGAGTTTCGCCCATGTATTCCGCGAACCCTTAGAATGGCCCTTTTAAACGAATTTCATGACAAACCTCTTGCAGGCCATTTAGGTATTCGCAAGACCCGTTGTAAATTGCGGGATGTTGCCTATTGGCCTGGCATGTACCAAAGTGTGCTCGCATACGTTCAATCATGTCACTTGTGCCAGATTAATAATTACCGTAATGTAAGAACGGCCGGTCACTTGAAATCTAGTTCAAGTTCTCATGTTTTTGATATTATTTCAATAGATTTATTGGGACCTTATCCTTTATCTGTTAAAAACAAAGCTCGTTACGTTTTAGTACTAACTGATAATTTTTCTAAATGGGTTGAAGTTTTTCCCATTAAAGCCGCTACGGCAGAAGTTATTTGTAATGTATTAGTTAATGAAGTATTCTCTAGATATGGTGCACCTAATAAAGTAGTTTCGGATAATGGTCCTCAATTTATTTCTGACATTTTTGAAAGAATGTGTGCGAGACTACACATTAAACATAAATTCATTTCCCCATATCATCCCCAGAGTAATCCTGCGGAACGCGTAAACCGCACGCTAGTGAAAATGATTGCTACATTTGTAATGGGTCATCATGAACGATGGGATGACCATTTGGAGCTTTTTTCGTTCGCCCTCCGCTCGTCTGTCCACGAATCTACTAAAATTACTCCTGCAGAACTTTTTCTGGGTCGCAAAATTAAAACCCCTTTTGAAAATTTAACGGGGATTATCGACGAACTAAACCAGCGACCAACTCCGCAATCAGTACGAATCATGGAAGAAAAAGCTCGTGTTGCAATGCTAGGAGCACAAGCGGCTCAAGCAAGATATTATAATACTAGGCGTAGGGAACCAGATCTTGTCGTTGGAGATCTCACTCTCGTGGAAACGCACTTCCAGTCTTCTGTTTCTCATACTTTAGTGAAGAAATTTGCACCCAGCTACGAAAGTCCATATCGGGTGGCAAATGTGTTTGAAAATAACATTGTTCTTGAAAAACCTGACAATCAATTTCAATACGTACACGTTGCTCAGTGCCGCAAGTATCATGAACGAAATATCGATTTTATAATCAATCCTACTCAACCTTCTGTTTCACAGACTCAATAGTGTATATCTCACGATCAACCTCCAGAAATTTTGGACGAACCAACAAACATGTTTGAAGAATCTCCAGTGATTTTTCTTCACCCTCCCTCCTCAAGACGGGTTTCCAAACACGCAACCTGATTCTCCCATGAGACCAAGGCTCGAATCAAGTTCTTCGAATACTAGTATCGTTCCTTTCCCTCCAACCATTGCCAAGACTATTGCTGCGCCGTTTCCTGATAACTCTGCACCAACGCAGGCTCCTACTTCCTTGAATACCTCGTCAGAAAGTATTCCTATAGGCAAAAATAAACATCGCCCTGCACGACCACTGAATTACAGCAGCGACTCAGAGGCTTCGGACATTTCTGATTTATCAGTTATGAACAATAATTTAAATATTACAAACCGTCCAGAACCACCAAAAGCTGGGCGCAAACGTAACTTGTCTCCCCAATCTGCTTCGCCGCAACAGCGACGAAGGCAGAGATCCTTGCATCCGCCCGGGTTTCGCCCCTGGAACCTACGCTCAGGGCAAACAGGGCCGATGCCTGCTGCTACTCTCATGCCACGAGGGCGTAAGCGAAAGCAAACGATGTGGCCGGAGCCACGTCCGTCCAAAAGAATACTGGAAGGACACCACGGGCCCCAGCACAAAGGGACTCCATATCAAAAGCCTGGGGGATACCGTTCCTATCAGCCGCAAGGATTTCCGGACCCACAGACTTCGGCCGTTCCTGATCGACGGACTTCAGCCATTCCTGACCGTTCCTATCAGCCGCAGGGATTTCCGGACCGCCAGACTTCAGCCGTTCCTGACCGTTCTTATCAGCCGCAGGGATTTCCGGACCCACAGACTTCAGCCGTTCCGGACCGACGGATTTCAGCCATTCCTGACCGTTCCCGTCAGCCGCCGGGATTTCTTGACCGACAGCAGACCGATGTTCCGGATCCATTAAAGTCCTTGAAAAGATCTAAGCCACCTGAATTTACCAGTCCGATTAGGCCTGGAAAACTTTATCGTACTAGAGTTTTTTATGCGTCCTCGAGATAAGTAAGTTCTCGTGGACAGGTTCTTTTCTCAGTTTGTTGTTTTTCCTGCACGACAAGTTGGCGTGTCAGAATTTCTTTTTTTCGTGTGGGCCTATGCATTCTTTTTTGTGTATATATGTGTTGTTTTTTTTTATATTTCTTCTCTGTCCATCTACTAATCCAAATTTTTTTATATATCTATGTGCTTAGGGGTAAAATAATAAAATTGTTACTGTTAGGCAGCTCCAGGCAATCTTCGCTGCTGATACAGTTGGTATGTATTCAACGAATAATGCGAACGTAATTTGAAATTAAAATAATAAAATTGTTACTGTTAGGCAGCTCCAGGCAATCTTCGCTGCTGATACAGTTGGTATGTATTCAACGAATAATGCGAACGTAATTTGAAATTAAAATAATAAAATTGTTACTGTTAGGCAGCTCCAGGCAATCTTCGCTGCTGATACAGTTGGTATGTATTCAACGAATAATGAGAACGTAATTTGAAATTAAAAAAGTGATTCCTGCTAGGCAGAATAAAAGGAAGGTATGCCGATGCAGGTTTGTTTTGTTCAAAAATAAAAGTTTCACAGACGAATACAGATTTCTTGATTTTGTCATGCCAAGTTTGATATTGTAAATACTGCTGCCACCAAACAACAAAACAAAAAAGAGGTCGATAAACGTCAATCAACGAAGTGTAAGACTTACACTCCAAAATTGATAGGTTTTTCGGAAAAAAAAAAAATTAAGGGTGAGATGATGTAACGTATACTCTATATTCACTTTCCTTTTGATTTTACTATCTCTGGTTATTTTATTTTTCTATGTAAATTATCTTCTTACTGAACGAGATGTTATTTCACCCGCTGAATGAGATCTGGCAATGAGTGTAAGTCATGACGTATTGGTAGCCAGTATAAATAGGCGCGTTCAACGATACCTAAGGAGAGCGTTTGTTGTTGTAGGGAGAGCGTTTGTTGTTGTACGGAGAGCGTTTGTTGTTGTACGGAGAGTGTTCGTTAATGTGACAGAGAGCGTTTGTTTATGAGTATAGAGCTCCGTTCATGTGCAAGGAGCTACGTGTTATTTGAGTAGCTGTGTGTGATGATACCAGTAGAAGTTCATAATAAAAGGTTTTACGTAAGTACGTCTTTCTCAGTTCATAGTACTGTCAGACCTCTGTCTGGCTGTTAGGTTTATGTCATTAGTTTATTACTATTAACAACCAGCGTTAAGACTTTATTCATCCTAATTACTGCTACAACATTACTACCAGTTATAAGTTTGTTCAATACTATTACTACACTACTAGCAGGAGACTTTATTCATGATCTTAATTAACTAGTAACAACAACCATTTGAATTCACTATTTGAGGTTTAGTACAAGCATATAATTCAGTAGCAGAAGCATTATACTTAGCTTAGTTGAAAGCTTTATTCATTATCATTAGCTTAGTAGGTAGAAAAAGGTTATTCATTATAACTTCTCTTGAAGTTTCCATGAGCACCATTTGCTTTGCACTCGTTTTTTTTTTTTTTTTTCGTTTTTTTAATAACAAATGAACTTTGAAAAGTAAAACGAAGCGCAGATACATCAATGAGAATGTTAAGCTGACAAAAAGAAATTCACTATATATCACTTGTTTTTCTTTACATAACTCAAGAAAAAGCAACAATGCATAACTGCTCAAATAACAGTTTGTTTTTCACTATTTTTTTCCTGTCTGTCTCTCCCTTCTCTAGAAAAATCGTTCTTCACCAGCCATTTCAACTGCCGCTTCGTATAATTGCTATGGATATTTCCGACTTACAGTTAATGGCAGTTAAAGACGTCCTCCGTGACTTTCTTAGCGTCTTGGGAGTTAACTGAATTTTGTAACTTCCCTTCACCACGGCTGTTGCCGAAGCCTATGTTAATTTAAAACCCGCATCATCTTTTGCGGAACTGTAGACTTCCACGTGGATTATGCCAGTGGGGGCCTTCGCGAAGTAATCTTTTAATTATTTATCAGAATGATTTCGCTAATGGTTCCACAGCTTGCGTCGTGTTGTAATCTTGAAAACGCAATCAATTTAGAGATGAGCCGATGTGTGGATTGGAAAATAGCCGCTACGCATCGTTAGCTAAGCCCTCCACTCAAACTTGCTCGCTGCTTTTAACGGTAATTCTCACCCCAACGTAATAAAAGCGCTTAGAATATTTGCTTGAAGAGTCGCCTTGGATATAAGAAGCACTCTCCTTTCTAGGTTTTGTAGCACTTCGTCCGCAATCTCATTTGATTCGATGGGTTGATGGGTTCGAGAATTCGTTCAGTACTTAACACTTCGAGTAATGAAACCGAAACCGAGATATAAACTCGCCGTCTGACGCGAGTAAAATATAAAACAAACAAGATTAAAAAAAAAAAAAAAAATCTTGGAATCTGATTATTTGCACAAAATTCAGTTTCTCGAACAGTCACATCCTAACACTTAGCTCTAACACACTTTTTGATATTTGTACATACCTCAAATAATAACATGCGTATAGCCAAGCGTTTCTTATCCGGAAGGACGGGGGCTTGCTTGAAATTACGCTCCTTCGAGTTCCAAAGTTCCTAACTTCCACTCAAAGCATACGCAATTTGTACTACTGTAACGTACCAGGAGATGTGACGTACCTGCCAGAAGGACGCACACGACATAAAGGCAGATAGGAATCAGAATAAAATGTCCGCGTAGCTCAATTGGTAGAGCAACTTATTCCGGAATGAGTGGACCCGGGTTCGAATCCTAGCGCGGATAAAAATGACGGAGAAATTCACTTCGTTATACTACCACATGCTCCGTTATGAAGAAGTTATGATCGTTCAAAAATCTCGTATCTGTTTTTTTTACATAATGTTACTAAAAATATGAAAACAAGATGAATACAAAAGTGCAGGCCCGTAGGCAGACACAGAAGTTGGGAGGGGCGGCAGATATTCGTACCGGCTGTGACGTACCTGCTAGCAGGACGCACACGACATAAAGGCACATAGCGATCAGAACAAATGTCTGCGTAGCTCAGTTGGTAGAGCGACTTGTTCCGGAATAAGCGGCCTCGGGTTCGAATCCCGGCGTAGACCAAAAATGACGGAGAAATTTACTTCGGTATACTTCGCCCGAACTATCCGGATGACCCGACCGTTCAAAATCTCGCTTTCGTGTGATGTTATTTCCACACCGCGAGACAGGAAAAATCAAAGAATCCCTTCTCCAGCGCTTCGAAAAATAAAAATGTGTGATGTTGCATTCCACACAGCAGATTGACTGGGAGTTCTCAAGTGCACGTTCTACAGTGGATGGCTGACTGCAACGATTCATGGTCACGGCTGACCCGTGGGCCATGCCCCCGGCCCTCTTTCGGGGGGGGGGGGAGATGTGACGTAGGTTGGTTATTGGATTTTATTGGCGCAAGGGCCATGGTTGGCCAAAGGGCGCCAGACACAAGACAAAATTAAAAAACGGAGCATAAATCGCAAAAACTGGCTGACCAAGTAAAACCGAACCATGAGTACGAAGGAAGGGCCAAAAAAGACAAAGAAACAAACAGTATGAAAAACATGGTACAATGGTGAGAAACAAGCCGATTAAGTAAAACTGAGGTTGGTTGGTTGGTTGGTTGATTTTAGTGGCGCAAGGGGCAGGTTTGGCCAAAGAGCGCCAGACAAAGAACTCTCAGCTACAGATTTTTAAAAGCGTGGAAAATGATTAAGAGCAGACAGGCTTGGTAAAAGTTGGAAAAAAGGATGATGAAAGCCGTGAAGACAAGTTAGTTAATTGGGTTTATATAAAAATTTATTAACTTACTATTGTAATTAGTATAATTTGTTTTTCATTTAACACAACTACACAAAGGATGAGTCACAGGAGGGGACGAACCGTCACTCTCCTCCCCCCACACTCCTCTGCAATGCTGGCCGAGGGCGGGGACGAACTGTCACTCTCCTCCCCCCATGTTCCTCTGCAATGTTGGTTGAGGCTGGGGACGAACTGTCACTCTCCTCCCCCTATGTTCCTCTATAATGTTGGTTGAGGGTGGGGACCTCGCTGAGTCCGAGACAGTTGCAATGTTGGTCAGGCGGACCGCGACAGTTGGATGGACACTACACACCTTTGCGGATTGAGGGCCGGGTCTTCCGCACGTGCAGGCTTTCTGCTGGGAACTGAAAGAGTCGGTCGTCTTCAAAAGAGAAGGCGCAGACTCAGCTTTCTGGAGCTCGGGGAAATCCACCTGTGTCGCTTGTTCAGCTGTAGATCGCTTGGCAAGTGCGGCGAGAGCTACAGGGCGCGGAACAAAAGGCTGCACGGGTTGTGGCAGAGACTGAACTACTGCGGCAAAAGTACGCTGTCGGATGGTGGGTATACCCAACTTGGCCTTTGCAGCAGGGTACGAGAGGCCTTCCAGGGTTTTGAGGCGCTGGATCGCCATCTCGTCCTTCCATTTCATACAGTTGCGGGAGTAAGCTGCATGGGCCTCACCACAGTTAACACAGCAGGCCGCAGAAGTGCAACCTTCCCCGTCATGTGCACTGGAGCCACAATTAGCGCAACGAGCGGAACTCTTACAGAAACGTTGTGAATGCCCGTACCTCTGGCACCTGAAACAGCGCAGAGGACTGGGAATGTACGGGCGAACTCCACAGACCAAGTAGCCAGCCTTGATTTCGGTTGGAACTTTCGGGGAGTTAAAAGTCAAGATCACATTTTTAGACTTAATCAAAGAACCATCGCGCCGAAACATCATACGACGTGCAGCAATAACACCTTGATCTGCAAGTTCAGTCACCAATTCTTCTTCACTGCATGGCAAGAGATCAAACTCCGAAATAACACCCCGAGAGGTGTTAAGAAACGGGTGAGGTGTCACTTTGACAGGAATGCCTTGAAGACTAGTGAGGTGCAGAAAAGTGTTACTCTGAGAAACACTGCAAGTTTGGACAAGCAGGTCCCCAGAGCGAAGCTTCTTCACAGACCTCAAGGGGCCAACCGCAGCGTCCAAAGCTTTACAAATGAAAAAGGGAGATTTGGTAGACAGTCTCTCATTCGGATCGATGGATTCCACAACTAAGTGTGTAGCATGCGTAGTCACAGCAAACGAGGGGAGACGACGCTTCGGAGCGACTGGAACAGCTGCCGAAGAAGAGGTTCCACAGTCTTGGTCCAGGTCAAGGTCTAAAGATCGTTTAAGGTTATGAGACTTGGTAGGTTGAGAAGACGAAGGAGAGTCATTGTCAATAATCATTTTCTCAGGCGACTTAAATTTGGAGTTTTTCTTTTGTTTTTACCCATGGAAAAAAGGAAGAGGATTCGTCTGCAAACTACTCCACCCACCACCGAGCCCTACGAGGGAGAACTGGAGGTCTGCAAGTCAAGAAAATGACGCTGGACACAGTTCTGGAGCTTACACGTTGCAGATATAGTCCGTTGGCTGTGATCACACGCACTCGGCGGACACTTCGGCCTCCGGGTACCGTCATGCCAACGCCTTTGGCATGATCCCACAGCCCCCGGGCTCACCCTGCCGTGCTATACGACAAAAAAGCCGCTAAAGCCCTGTACACAACTTGGTACAAGACTTCTGACTAGAGGTGGGTTAGTCTCTAGCCTCCCGTTTACAGCGAAGCCGGGGTCGAAGAGGAGTGTTGGTACACAGGAGGCACTTAACCGGTCTCCTGCGACCTCAGCCGCCAGACATCCCATTTCCGCCTCACGGGTCTCCGCACGCGGCAAACATGCAGGTAGGTCTAGCACCCAAACCAGCTAAAAGGAAAAAAGTAATCCAAGGAAGACAAAACCCTGCAAGGGAACCTAAACGGAATCTCAGCAACCTACGAACTGAGCGGTTATAATATAAAACAGTTAGTGGTGGAGGGTAACAAAACCACAAGACCGGGGTGTTAGTACATAACGTGGTAGCGATTAGGTAGAGAATACAACACGGGCAACTGGCCAGTGGAGAAAATAAATAAAAACGAAAAAGCGAGACACAAGACCAGCTCGGGAACGTGGGGACGCGACTCCCCAACAGCTGGATGAACAGCTGTCCCTGCAAACACCAAAAGAAAAACAAGCGGTGGCGTGACATCAGATGGTGACCAGTCACAAGGTCAGCTCGGGCCGTGCGGGCGCCGCTCCCCAAATAACTGGAAAACCAGTTATCCCCGTGCGGGTGATGTGACGTACCTGCTAGCAGGACGCACACGACATAAAGGCACATAGCGATCAGAACAAATGTCTGCGTAGCTCAGTTGGTAGAGCGACTTGTTCCGGAATAAGCGGCCTCGGGTTCGAATCCCGGCGTAGACCAAAAATGACGGAGAAATTTACTTCGTTATACGGCAAAAAAATCAGACGTTTTGTTTCTATATACAGAGGCGTTCTTGAGTCACAGTGTGTGATGTACCTGCCAGCAGGACGCACACGACATAAAGGCAGATAGGAATCAGAACAAATGTCTGCGTAGCTCAGTTGGTAGAGCTGCTTGTTCCGGAATAAGCGTACTCGGGTTCGAATCCCGGCGTAGACCAAAAATGACGGAGAAATTTACTTCGTTATAAGTGAATTTAGTCCAGTTACGAATGCCCTATAATTATGCTCGAAGCAAAGGAGATTACTTTTCTTTCTGGAGCTTTAGGCCCGTTAGACACGGGCGGAAAAAATCCGTCGAAGCAATAAATGTGCAGGCTGCTCTACCGCTCGTTTTCAGGCGGACTTGTCCGTGCTGTACCTAAACTTCTGTTATCCGAATATCTCGAGAACTAAGACTCCCAGAAAGAAAGGGCTTTCACCGTTGCACTCTAAATTAGTTTCCGCTTCCAACGACATCTTACTTGCTAATATGGGACTGATTTTAGGTTTTGCACTCCAAAGCTGCCCCAGTTTCGGCCCCTTCTGATTTCGACCGATCACTATACTTTCTTATACTATATATATAAGAAAGGAACAAGTTAGTAAAATCATGCAATGCATTGATTATGATACGCTTTCTAACATACCAGGAATCATTATTCAAGTTATTACTCAAGTTATGAGGATAATGGCTGTGAAATAAATCTCGCTCCTGTGCGCTGACCTATAACCCCATTTCAATGATATTAAACAGAACGGGTTCAGTATACCTCCGGAACAACATGATAAAGTTTTGTCGCAATCGAAGCGTTTTTACGTAAGTTATGACGCATAAGGGCAATGGAATGGATCCCGCTCCTATGTCCTGACCTTTGACACCATTTCGCCCATTTTGAATAGGGTTCGTTTCCAGCTGGTTCCCTGCCACATACTAAAATTTCCTCGAAATCGAACCATTTTTACGCGAGTTATCGTGCGGACGGACAGCCAGACAAAGCTGGAGCATATACGCTTCTTCAACCTACGGTTGGAAAGCGTAAAAAAGAGGAGAGGCGGAATGAGGATAGGAGTAAGAAGGAAAACGTACCGAAGATGTAGAGGCATCGCCCGTTCCTAAACTTTTTCAATAAGCACTATACGGCTGATCTTAATGCTTTTATTTTGCTTTTATGCTTGCATGGAAGCACAGTGAAATGGAAAACCATCATTGTATAATTATTTTCCCCTTTGTTTTGAATGCATAAAATATATTTTTCTCATAGTTAGTGCAGTAGCGGATGTAAGGTTACCGCGGCCCTGCGCGCTACATCGTTTTTGGGAACCCCAGTCACTTTGCCTACCATCCTTAAAAAATAACGTTTTCTGTTGCCTCAAATACACCCCTTCTTCCTCATTTACGCTTTACAACCGTAGTTTGAAGAAGCGTATATGCTCCAGCTTTGTCCGCCTTTCCGTCCGTCTGTCCGCACAATAACTAGCGTAAATATGGTTCGATTTCGATGAAATTTGAGTATGATGGTTGGTTGGTTGGTTGGTTGGTAGATTTTAATGGCGCAAGGGCCATGGTTGGCCAAAGAGCGCCAAACAAAAGACATCAAAACAAAACATAATCAATAAAAAACGGACACAAGGTTAAAAACAGGCTGATGTGGTAAAAATGAAATATGATAGTGAACAAGTTAAAATCTAGATAAGTTTAAGAAAAGTCAATATCGTGTAAAAACGAAAACACTGCTGTCATGTCGCAGGCTTCGCCAATAATGGTTAGCAGCGTAGCTGCACCTTCGTCCAACAGATGAGAGTGAAAATGACGAAAACGATGATCACAAAACCGAACACAAGTACACAAAACATGAAGGACAGTGAGACGACAGTGGCACGCCTCACACATCGGGACACTCTCGCCACACAGCAAAAAGCGGTGAGTAAAACGACAGTGCCCAATGCGGAGACGTGCAAGAACAACTTCCTCACGACGGTTCTTCCGCAAACTAGACTTCCAGAGTCCGATCTGTGGTTTGATAGAATGCAGCTTATTGCTGCCCTGCTGAGACCACAGGGACTGCCACTCGTCCAGGAGAAATGTCCGGATCAAAGGTCTAAAATCACGGAAAGACAGTGGCAGCCGAGCTGGCGACACGGAGGAAACAGACCTGGCAGATAGATCTGCCAGCTCGTTACCCCGGATCCCAACATGGCCTGGAACCCAACAGAATCGGACCAGGAATCCAGCACCTTCCAAAGTTCCAAGAAGACGACGGACATCACGGATGACAGGTGAGTCCGTGTCCTCCGGAGAAGATAGGACTTGGATGACGGACTGGGAATCGGAGCAAATCAAAGCGCGACGATGAGATCTAGACTGTATGTGACACAAAGCGAGGTGTACCGCACGCATCTCTGCCGAAAAGACGGTGGATTCTGGCGGAAGCCTCTCAGCATGAGAGGCATCGCCACACACGAATGCGGATCCAACAACCTCACCGGATTTCGACCCGTCAGTAAATACAGGCACGAAATCCGGGAAGAGAGACTGTATCTCGGCAAAGAGCTGCTGGTACACCAGAGCAGGAGTGGAAGACTTTGGCCACACACAAAGGGAAAGGTCAGCCGTTGCTTGAACCGGCTGCCAAGGTGGTTCATTGTAGAACCGGGTCAAACCAATCCTTGACAAGTCTAGACCAGCATCGCGCACCAAGTTCGACAACCGAATCCCAAACGTCGGAACACAGGAAGGCCGGTGTGAGAATAGGCGGACACATTGTGGTTGGAAAATGGAACCATGCAGTGGATGATCAGGAAGAGACTTCAACTTGGTGAAGAATTGAAGAGACAGCTGCTTACGTCGGATGCACAACGGCGGTTCATGGGCTTCGACATACAGGCTATGCACGGGAGAGGTACGGAAAGCACCAGTGCATAGCCGCAGAGCCTGGTGATGGACAGGATCCAGAGGCCGCAACACGGAAGGACGTGCCGAACCGTACGTTATGCAACCGAAATCCAACTTTGACCGAATCAGGGAATGGTAAATGTGAAGCATTGAGCACCTGTTGTAACGTATACTCTATATTCACTTTCCTTTTGATTTTACTATCTCTGGTTATTTTATTTTACTATGTAAATTATCTTCCTACTGAACGAAATATTATTTCACCCGCTGAATGAGATCTGGCAATGAGTGTAAGTCATGACGTGGTGGTAGCTAGTATATAGGCGCGTTCATCGAGACTTAGGGGAGCTTTTGTGTTGTTATGAGGAGAGCTTGTGGTTGTTAAGAGAGAGCGTTTATAATACGAGGAGAGATTATTCATTATTATACTACAAGTTGTGTGTGTGCCTTAGTTGACCAAGAGACGTGTAAATAAAGAAGTTTATGTAAGTTAGTCTTTCTCAATTCATAGTTTTTGTCAGACCTCTGTCTGGCTGTTAGGTTTATAACATTTATTGATTCCTATAAATAACCAGCGTTGAGACTTTGTTTACGTTCGTAATTAACTAGTAACAACACCCTTTTGAATTCATTATTTTGAAGCTTCGTACAAGTATATCATTAGCTAGCTGGTAGGAAGAGAATCATTCATATTAATTAGCTTAGCGGAAAGAAAATAAAGCTAATTCATTATACTGTCAGCCCCCAAGATGTTCGAGAGAGGACCTTCAGGATACCCAATGACTTCGTGCACTTCACCTTCAAAGACTGGATGTGAGGTCGGAAGGTGAGTGCCCGGTCAAAAGTTAGCCCAAGGAACTTGACTTCTGACACCACAGGGATGGTAGAACACCCCAGACGGAGGCTGGGGTCTGGGGAAGGCCCCGTTTGCGGCAAAAATGCACGCAAACGGTCTTCTGGGTCGAGAAGCCAAATCCATTGTGGGAGGCCCAGGTAGAGATCTTATTAATGGCCGACTGCAGCTGCCGCTCAATAGTGCGCATGTTGACAGATGCGCAAGAGATCTGCAGATCATCCACGTACATGGAGCCACGAACCGACGGAGGAAGTAGAGTGAAAATATGATTTACACGAAGGATGAACAATGTCACAGAAAGAATGGAGCCTTGAGGGACACCCTGCTCTTGTGGGTATAACGCAGAGAGGGTCGATCCGACGCGCACACGGAACATCCGGTTCTGGAGAAATCCGGCAATGAAGGTTGGCAAATTTCCCCGCAATCCGCAGTCACGCAGATCACGGAGAATACCGTATCTCCAGGTTCGATCGTAAGCTTTTTCCATGTCGAAGAACACGGAGACCATGTGCTGACGCAGGACAAACGCCTCCCGGACAGATGTCTCAAGGCGAAGATGATGATCGGAGGTGGAACGGAATTTCCGAAATCCACTCTGATGAGGTGAAAGAAGGTGACGTGATTCCAAATAAAAAACCAAACGAAAATTGATGATGCGCTCTAGTACTTTGCAAAGGCAGCTCGTCATAGCAATTGGTCGGTAGTTCAACGGGTTAGCGGGATCTTTACCAGGTTTGAGAACAGGAACGACAATGGCAGTGCGCCAAGATTCGGGAAAGTCACGCTCGTGCCAGATCCTGTTAAACAGGACCAGCAGACATTCAAGAGAGGACGGAGAAAGGTGCTTCAGCATTTCATAATGGATGTTATCCGGTCCGACAGATGTTCGGCCAGACCGATTCAGGGCAATCTTCAGTTCGACGGCAGTCAGCGGGCTGTTATAATCGGCAGCGGAAAACGGTCCAAAGGAAACCTTGGACCGTTCAAGCCGCGGCTGTACCTGCCGGAACGAAGCAGCGTAATTGCGGCTGCTGGACACCGAAGAAAATGCGGCGCTCAGACAGTCAGCAATACCCTGAGCGTCAGCAACCGTTCCTCCACCACTCTCAAGAATGGAGATTTCCCCAGAAGGGTACTTACCCCGAATCTTGCGGATCCTGTCCCAAACGATCTTAGAGCTGGTAGTGGTGTTAATCCCGGATACGTATCGTATCCAAGATTCCCGTTGGCTACGACGACGTACCAAACGCGCGTAAGATTTGGCTCTCTTGAAAGCAAGTAGGTTCGCGTCGGTGGGGTACCGACGAAACCTACCCCAAGCCCGATGTTGGGCCTGACGAGCTGCCTTGCAAGCGGAATTCCACCAAGGTCGCGGACAACGTGGAAGTTTAGTCGAAGACTGAGGGATGGTAAAGTCTGCCGCGTGCACAATACAATCCGTTACCGCCGCAACAGCTTTATCGATCGTACCCGAGGTCACCATGACTGGAGTAATGATCGCTGAAGCCGTGAAGGAGTCCCACTTGGCTTGATCGATAACCCATCTAGCAGGGCGGGTAGGATGACGGTACCCGTCACCTGCTAGACGGAGAAAGATGGGAAAATGATCACTGCCAAGGGGATCATCAGACATGCTCCAGGACCAGTCAGGATATAACGATGGCGAACTCAAGGACAGATCAATGGCTGAGTACGAGCGGGTGGGTTCATGAAAATAAGTGACTGCCCCGGTGTTGTGGAGACAGAGGGACGTGTTGGAGAGAAGGGACTCAACAACACGGCCCCTGGAGTCACGAGTGGTAGAGCCCCACAACGGATTGTGTGCATTGAAATCTCCTAAGATGAAGAAAGGAGGCGGCAGCTGGTCGACTAAATCTTCCAGATCCGAAAGGCTCACTGCTGCATTTGGCGGCATGTAAATGGAACACACTGTGAACAGTGTGTTCACAGACAGTCTCACTGCCACTGCTTGCAAAGATGTCCGAAGGACAACTGCAGTGACAGGAATACCATGAGGAACAACAACGGCCACTCCTCCGCAGGCGATGACACCTTCCTCATGATCTTTGCGGAAAATGGAATATCTGCGCAGCGGAAAAGTGTCCGTTGTTCGAAGCTTTGTCTCCTGGAGGCAAACGCACACAGGTGTGTGCGAAGACAGTAAGCCTTTCAGATCATCAATTCTGGGTCGCAGACCTCGGCAATTCCACTGAACGAGCGTAGCCATAATGAAAAATAAAAGGAAAGGATGAAAAACGAAAATGACAGACGACTAGAATGTCTCCGAGTCGTCCATCAGCTCCAGACCATCTGCAATGTCCGGAGGCAACACAGGGCTGTGCTTACTCACACAGGGCTGCGCTACCGGGGGTTTTTGTGGTTTTACCCCGCTCTGTTTCGAGGGGGACGATCCTGGTTTTACCTTTGCCGGCTTCTTCTTAGATGCGCCCTGGGACTGGGTCCCAGTACTGGCAGAGGATGTTGTCTGCACAGAGGATGTTTTAGGCGTCGATGTTGATGGCGCCTTGGATTCAATGCGGCGAGACTTCAGTGCCTCCAATCCGGCAGCAACGATGTCCTTAAAATCATAAGGACACCGCTCTGGGAAGGTCACTTCAGTCTGCACCGCAACAGTAGCCTTCTGGACCACAACCGATGCATAAGAGCGCCGGCCTGTTGGTAGAGGAGCTATCCGCCATCTGGCTTCAGGATAAGACAGATGTTCTGTCGTCTTCAGGCGTTGGATAGCCTGCTTCTCGATCCACTTTGGGCACTGCTTAGAAGAAGCCGGGTGAGAACCCTCGCAATTGACACAATGATCCGCCTCAGCGGAGCAGTCCGCCAAAGAGTGTTCTGGCGACCCACAGCGTCCACACTTCGCTACATTACGGCAAGACTGCTGGGAGTGACCGTAATGCTGGCACTTGAAACATCTCAAGGGGTTCGGAATGTATGGTCGAACATCGAGCCGCAAGTACCCCGCCTTGATGGAAGTCGGCAGGGTAGGGGAGTCAAATGTGAGCACGATGTTCCGGGAGGGAATAGACTTCCCATCCCGCCGGAAAAGAATGCGGCGAACCCCAGTGACATGTTGTTCCCCAAGTTCTTCCAGCAATTCCTCATCGCTGCATTCCAGTAGGTCGCGGGAGTTGATAACACCGCGAGAGGAATTGAGGTAACCATGGGGAGATATTTGGACTGGAACGTCCAGCAGAACGGTCGTCTCCAGCAAGGTGGCACTGTGACGAGGATTGGAAGTCTCCACAAGAAGATCCCCTGACGGGAGCTTCTTGACACTCTTTGGTGAGCCCGCAACAGCCTGAAGAGCCTTATTAATCCAGAAAGGACTCTTCGAACTGATGGATTGTGCTGGATCAACAGAATGAATCAGAAGAAACAGAGCATTGCAGTTGGAACTGAGTAGTTTCTTAGTGGAGGAGGGCGACCCATCCTCCACACGGCGCTTCAAAGGTACAGCATGGGAAACACTTTTGGTTGCCATGAAGATGAGAAAAGATTCGTCCGCCGACCTCCCCACCCACTACCGAGCCCAACAAGGGAGAGCCGGAGGTCCGCAAGCCCAAGAGGACGCAGGACACGGCTCTAGGGATAGTCAGCGGATATAGCAAGTTGGTAGGGCAGACACACGCTCAGCTTGCACCCAGACTTTCCCGTGCCCGGAGAACACCCCTTTGGCATGCCCTTCCTACCCCCAAACTCACCCAGCCGAACAGAACGACAAGCCGCTAGAAGTCGGGACACCACCCGGCCACAGACTTCCTGACTAGGAGTGGGTTAGCTCCCAGCCTCCCGTTTAGGGTGAAGCAGAGGGCAAAGAGGAGTATTGGCATCTGGAGACAACTACAACCCGGCCCCCAGATACCTCAGCCTCCAGCATCCCCGTTTCCACCTGTACGGGTCACCGCACACGGCAAACATGCAGGTAGGTCTAAGCTAACCAGCTCCGGAAAAACAGAAAATGTAACATAAAAGAGAAAAGACAGGGAAGTGAACGAGGAACAAAACCCGGAGCAGGCGCCTCATCACAACCTCAGCAGCCTACAACTGAGGCGGGTACATGGCAATAAATAAACTAAAGACCAAAAAGCAAAATGATAAGAGAAAATCGGCTCGGGCCGTGGGGACGCCATCCCCATCAGCTGGATGAACAGCTGTCCCTTCGGAGATGTTATCGTTCATGAGGAAACGAAAAGAACTCCGTCACAAGGTGAGCTCGGGCCGTGGGGGCGCCGCTCCCCAAATAACTGGAAAACCAGTTATCCCCGTGCGGGGTGAGTATGATGTGGTAGAGGACCACCTGGAGACGAACCCTATTGAAAATGGACGAAATGGGATCAAAGGTCAGGACATAGGAGCGGAATCCATTCCATCGCCCTTATGCGTCATAACTTACGTAAAAATGCTTCGATTGAGACAAAACTTTATCATGTTGTTCTGGAAGTATATTTACCGGTTCTTATGAATATTATCGAAATGGGGTCAAAGGTCAGGTCATAGGAGCGAAATTTATTCTACAGCCATTATCCTCATAACGTGAGTAATAACTTGAGTAATGATTTCTGGCATGTTGGAAAACGTATAATAATCAATGCAACGCATGATTTTACTAACTTGTTTTTATTTACGCTTTCCAACAGCAGGTTGAAGAAGCGTAAATGCTCCTGCTTTGTCCGTCTGTCTGCCTGTCCGCACGATAACTCGCGTAAAAATGGTTCGATTTCAATGAAATTTTAGTATGTGGTAGGGAACCACCTGGGGACGAACCCTATTGAAAATTCGCGAAATGGGGTCAAAGGTCAGTACATAGGAGCGGGATCCATTCCATTGCCTTTATGCGTCATAACTTGCGTAAAAATAGTTCGATTACGATGAAATTTTAGTATGTGGTGTGGGACCACCTGAGGACGAACCTTATTGAAAATGGGCGAAATGGGGTCGAAGCTCAGGACATAGGAGCGGGATCCATTCCATTGCCCTTATACGTCATAACTTGCGTAAAAATGGTTCGATTGAGACAAAACTTTATCATGTTGTTCTAGAATCATATTTACCGGTTCTGTTGAATATTATCGAAATGGGGTCAAAGGTCAGGTCATAGGAGCGAAATTTATTCTACAGCCATTATCCTCATAACGTGAGTAATAACTTGAGTAATGATTTCTGGCATGTTGGAAAACGTATAATAATCAATGCAACGCATGATTTTACTAACTTGTTTTTATTTACGCTTTCCAACAGCAGGTTGAAGAAGCGTAAATGCTCCTGCTTTGTCCGTCTGTCTGCCTGTCCGCACGATAACTCGCGTAAAAATGGTTCGATTTCAATGAAATTTTAGTATGTGGTAGGGAACCACCTGGGGACGAACCCTATTGAAAATTCGCGAAATGGGGTCAAAGGTCAGTACATAGGAGCGGGATCCATTCCATTGCCTTTATGCGTCATAACTTGCGTAAAAATAGTTCGATTACGATGAAATTTTAGTATGTGGTGGGGGACCACCTGAGGACGAACCTTATTGAAAATGGGCGAAATGGGGTCGAAGCTCAGGACATAGGAGCGGGATCCATTCCATTGCCCTTATACGTCATAACTTGCGTAAAAATGGTTCGATTGAGACAAAACTTTATCATGTTGTTCTAGAATCATATTTACCGGTTCTGTTGAATATTATCGAAATGGGGTCAAAGGTCAGGTCATAGGAGCGAAATTTATTCTACAGCCATTATCCTCATAACGTGAGTAATAACTTGAGTAATGATTTCTGGCATGTTGGAAAACGTATAATAATCAATGCAACGCATGATTTTACTAACTTGTTTTTATTTACGCTTTCCAACAGCAGGTTGAAGAAGCGTAAATGCTCCTGCTTTGTCCGTCTGTCTGCCTGTCCGCACGATAACTCGCGTAAAAATGGTTCGATTTCAATGAAATTTTAGTATGTGGTAGGGAACCACCTGGGGACGAACCCTATTGAAAATTCGCGAAATGGGGTCAAAGGTCAGTACATAGGAGCGGGATCCATTCCATTGCCTTTATGCGTCATAACTTGCGTAAAAATAGTTCGATTACGATGAAATTTTAGTATGTGGTGGGGGACCACCTGAGGACGAACTTTATTGAAAATGGGCGAAATGGGGTCGAAGCTCAGGACATAGGAGCGGGATCCATTCCATTGCCCTTATACGTCATAACTTGCGTAAAAATGGTTCGATTGAGACAAAACTTTATCATGTTGTTCTAGAATCATATTTACCGGTTCTGTTGAATATTATCGAAATGGGGTCAAAGGTCAGGTCATAGGAGCGAAATTTATTCTACAGCCATTATCCTCATAACGTGAGTAATAACTTGAGTAATGATTTCTGGCATGTTGGAAAACGTATAATAATCAATGCAACGCATGATTTTACTAACTTGTTTTTATTTACGCTTTCCAACAGCAGGTTGAAGAAGCGTAAATGCTCCTGCTTTGTCCGTCTGTCTGCCTGTCCGCACGATAACTCGCGTAAAAATAGTTCGATTACGATGAAATTTTAGTATGTGGTAGGGAACCACCTGGGGACGAACCCTATTGAAAATTCGCGAAATGGGGTCAAAGGTCAGTACATAGGAGCGGGATCCATTCCATTGCCTTTATGCGTCATAACTTGCGTAAAAATAGTTCGATTACGATGAAATTTTAGTATGTGGTGGGGGACCACCTGAGGACGAACCTTATTGAAAATGGGCGAAATGGGGTTGAAGCTCAGGACATAGGAGCGGGATCCATTCCATTGCCCTTATACGTCATAACTTGCGTAAAAATGGTTCGATTGAGACAAAACTTTATCATGTTGTTCTAGAATCATATTTACCGGTTCTGTTGAATATTATCGAAATGGGGTCAAAGGTCAGGTCATAGGAGCGAAATTTATTCTACAGCCATTATCCTCATAAGTGAGTAATAACTTGAGTAATGATTTCTGGCATGTTGGAAAACGTATAATAATCAATGCAACGCATGATTTTACTAACTTGTTTTTATTTACGCTTTCCAACAGCAGGTTGAAGAAGAGTAAATGCTCCTGCTTTGTCCGTCTGTCTGCCTGTCCGCACGATAACTCGCGTAAAAATAGTTCGATTACGATGAAATTTTAGTATGTGGTAGGGAACCACTAGGGGACGAACCCTATTGAAAATGGGCGAAATGGGGTTGAAGCTCAGGACATAGGAGAGGGATCCATTCCATTGCCCTTATTCGTCATAACTTTCTTAAAAATGGTTCGATTTCGATGAAATTTTAGTATGTGGTAGGGGACCACCTGGGGACAAACCCTGTTGAAAATGGGCGAAATGAGGTCAAAGGTCAGGACATAGGAGCGAGATTTATTCTGCAGCCATTATCCTCATAACTTGAGTAATGATTTCTGGTATGTTGGAAAGCGTATCATTATATAATCAATGCATTGCATGATTTTACTAACTTGTTTTTCAAATATATGAGAAAGTATTGTAATCGCAAAAAAACTTGGCTTCCAGATTTCAACAGGAGTACACATTTTGGGCTTCCCCAAACATGATTTGATTATTTTCACGGTAATGTGTTTGTGTAGTTTGTTGTAGCCACAACTTAAAAACTAATATAGCTATTAACAAGAAATTTAATACTTAATAGTTTTGTGATACCTCTATGGGGAGGAAATGTCTGACATTAGAAGTGCAAAGCTTTGGTTGAGGAAGAAAAGTAGGAACATTTATAAGCTCTGAATCACCGTACTTTAACATAAAGCAGTACCGTAAACTAACCTTACGTAAGTAAAGTTAGTTTATGGTACTTCTTTAGTGACGCTTATGCCACATGTGGTGTGATATCTGCTGTAGAGCAGCATCAGATTCTACCCCAGTGACCGTACCCTAAAGAAAGACCGAACATAGATAAAATTAATTAGGGTGTCTGGTAAAATCAGCTTTTTCAATCCAATTTTACTCGTACGGTAAACGGTCTTGTGATTGCCTCTTAAACTAAACATAATGAGAGGGGGATTGAAGGAGAAAATGGGCAGTTATATTAAGGCGGTTCCATCTAAAATCTCTGCCTTATGTTTCCAATGGTAAAACTTATTTACATATTTTCTTCGCAATTAATGTATTCCCAAGGATGAAAATTTGCACATCGATAAAACTAACTTTAAGTTATAGCATGGGATACTTAATACTGGCTGAAACATAACCATGAATAAGTAATCCACCATTTGTTTGTCTACTGACGTCTTCATTATACAGGTCGCGCCATCTATCAACAGGTCTGGACATTACTCAAAGAAAAATGATTGATTTTTAATATAATCATGGTTATGTTTTAGTAAGTATTAAGTATCCCATGTTATAACTTAAAGTTAGTTTTATCGATGTGCAAATTTTCATCCTTGGGAAGGCATTAATTGCGAAGAAAATATGTAAAGAAGTTTTACCATTGGAAACATAAAGCAGAGATTTTAGGTAGAACCACTTTAAGCACTGAGTTAAAGAGCAAAATGTTCATTGCCTTTTAAGAAAATTGACCATAAATAATACCCCGATTTCTAAGCTCAGTTATATTGCAGAATTAAGTAGTATTACTCTCAAAACGATTTTTAGTGAACCTGCATTTAAGCTAGTAAATTCATACTTATAGATAACATACTTCAACTTCGAGTGGAATCACACTCCCAAACAGTGGGGGCTCGTGCTAAGCTGAGATGGGGGGAGGGGGGGCTGCATTCCAGTTTTGTAGATATCACTTTTAAAACTAAATTGTTGCGCGCCTGTCAATGCTCTGACATTACATTATGACCACCTACCTAATAAGCTGTAGGACCCCCCTTTAGCCCGAAAAACAACAGCCACTCGGCGAGGCATCGATTCGATGAGGTGGCGATAGGTATCCTGGGGTATCTGGTACCATAATGTCAACAGCAGGTCCTCCAGTTTCCGTACATTTCGGGGTGGTGAGGATTTAGCGCGAACCCGCTTTTTGAAGTCGAACCACACATGTTCGATTGGGTTCATGTCAGGTGAATTTGAAGGCCAGGGCATTAACAGAAAGTCACCAGCATGTTCCTCGAACCACTCCTTCACGATTCTGGCAGTTTGGTATGGTGCACTATCCTTTTGGTTAATGGCCATCACCAGCAGGGAACACAGTTGCCATGAATGGGGAAACTTGGTTCGCAACGATGTCCAGATACCTGACAACAGCTGTCAGGGATTGTGCTATTGGGATAATGGAGCCTAAAGTGTTCCAAGAAAACATCGCCCACAGCTTAACACCGCCGTCGGCGGCCTGTTTCCACCTAACAGTGCATCCAGATGCCATAGCCTCCGTTAGTAATCTGCGTATCCGGGCTCCGCCGTCTACGTGATGCACCAGGAATCTTGATTCGTCAGACCAGGCCACTTTTTCCCGGTCATCCACTGTCCAATCTCGATGTTGGGCCCATTTCATGCGTTGTTGGCGATGACGTGCAGTGAGCATGGGGACCCGGCTGGCTCTGCGAATACGCAGGCCCGTGCGCAGAAGGCTGCGATGAACTGTGTGCTGTGACACATTGCCCTGATCACCACTGTTGTACCTGCGGGTGATTTGTCGCACTGTGGTCCTACGGTCGCTGTGAACAATGCGCGACAGTCTCCGCTCCCCTCTGGCATCAATGAGCTGCTGACGACGGTTCGTCGTTTGGCTATCTGTGCACCATTTTTGATACGTACTGACTACAGTGGGACGTGAACAACCCACAAGCCGTGCCGTTTCCGAGATCTTAGTTCCGAGGCGCCTGCCATCACAGTTTGTCCTTTATCAAACTCCGATAAATCGGCCGCTTTTCCATTTCTGACTCCTAATACTTTACTAACCGAAAGCCGGTCCTCGGGTTGTATATGTACTGCTGTGTGAACTTCACCCGCACCACCGTTCGGTCTCCAGGCGCGCTCATTTCTCTAAGCAGGGGTGGTCATAATGTAATGGCTCATCGGTATATATGGTTGTGAAAACTTATATTCGTACAAAATGCTCACTAACATTCAATTTTATTGAAATATTGTATTGGGTTGATGCATAAGTTCATGTAGTTTTTTTCACTGCACACTACAGGAATATATTACATTAGAAGGTAAAACGCAGTCAATCAACTATATACCCACCTCCCCATTGTTTACGATGATGCCCCAACTGTAACGTACCAAGAGATGTGACGTACCTGCCAGAAGGACGCACACGACATAAAGGCAGATAGGAATCAGAATAAAATGTCCGCGTAGCTCAATTGGTAGAGCAACTTATTCCGGAATGAGTGGACCCGGGTTCGAATCCTGACGCGGATAAAAATGACGGAGAAATTTACTTCGTTATACAACGTCTGGATAGGTCTGCAGTGCCATTCTTGAAAAAACGTGCAGGTTTTGCTGCGAAGAAATCATTAAGGAAATTCTGGAGATCAACATCATTTTTGAACGTTCTGCCACGTAGTGCGTTCGACAGAGATCGGAACAGGTCTGAAGAGGCGACATCTGGGGATAGGCCAGATCTGAAAGGATCTCCCATTTCATGTCCTTAACGGCCATTTTGGTCATGTTTGCACTGTAAGCGCTTGCGTTATCATGTTGGAGAAGGACATCAGGACGCCGATGTGACCGTTTCTGCTGAATTGCTCCCTCCACACGGCGGAATTGCTCACAATAGAGTGCAGCGTTGATGGTCCGATTCCTCGGCAGCATTTCCCAGTGAATAATGCCTTCCATGTCCCACCAGACACAAAAAATGATCTTCAAAGAATGAAGGTCACGTTTTGGACGTGGTGTGGGCGTCTTGTTTAGACTTAACGCCTGAAATTCACGTACAGGCACCACTTTTCATCTCCAGTAACAATACGTGACAGAAAGGGTTTGTGTTGCTGAGAAGATTCGCGACAATGGGCGAGCAAGGAACCTCATATGGCAACACGCTGATTCTTGTCCTCTGTGAGAGCGTGAGGCACCCAAGACCCCAATTTCTGGACCTTTCCCATACGTTCCAGGTGTCGCACTACTGTAGCCTGATCACAGTGCATGTGAGTGGCCAATTCGCGTGCGGTTTGACGCACATCCAAGTGAATGAGATGGTTCAAACGATCCTCATCAAAGTGAGACGGAGCCAATCCGGTGGCGCAGTGGTCTAAGCGATGGCCTCTGGTCATTCGTCCGAAAAGGGTCCTGGTTCGAGTCCCGGTGAGGTATGGATGTTGTGTTTGTCTTACGGCACTGACTCTCCTGCGTAACCGAAGACCCAGCCAGGTCCCCAGGCTCACTGCACGTCATCGCCAACAACGCAAGAAATGGCCCAAGATCATTGAGATTGGGCCATGGATGATTTGAAGAAAGTATAGCCTGCGCTACCGAGTCAAGATTCCTGGTGCATCACGTAGACGGTCGAGCGCGGATACGCCTATTACCAACGGAGGTTGTGGCATCTGGATGCACTGTTGGGCGGAAACAGGCCGGCGGCGGCCGTGTTATGGTGTGGGCGATGTTTTCTTGTTAGGCCCCATTATCCCTATAGCACAATCAATGACAGCTGTCAGGTATTTGAACATTGTTGAGGAACAAGTTCATCCATTCTTGGCAACTGTGTTCCCTGCTGGTGATGGCCATTACCAAGAGGATAATGCGACATGCTACACTTCCAGAATCGTGAAGGAGTGGTTCGAGGAACATGCTGGTGACTTTCTGTTTATGCCCTGGCCTCTAAATTCTCCTGACATGAACTCAATCGAGCATTTGTGGTTCGACTTGTAAAATAAATCACCACCACCCCGAAATGCACGAGAATTGGAGGACCTGCATGACATTATGGTACCAGATACCCCAGGATACCTATCGCCACCTAGGTGGTCATAATGTAATGACTCATCGGTATATATATGTATTTCTTATCAACATGTGCCTACGTCCGAAACTGTATCTGCATTGTTGTTTCGATCATGACACCATGAGGTACACGGTAAGCGGTAAAAATACCCCAGGGAAAAATACCCCCGGAGGAAATACCCATGAAAACTGAAAAGTAGAAAAAATGCCCCCGGAGGAAATACCCATGAAAACTGAAAAGTGGAAAAAATGCCCCCGGAGGAAATACCCCAAGAACAAACGGTTCACTGTAACCTGCCACACCCCAGAACAAACGGTTCACTGTAAACTGCCACACAGGAACACTGCCACACCGTGTGGCAATTTACCGGCAACCCTGCCACACATCTTTCAGAAACTTGGCCACAAAAGTTCAAAGGGGGAGGGGTATAAAGATTGCCGTTCCTGGGTCTATATTGAGAACTGAATTGGGAACTCCAAACGAATTTCGCGAAAACGTTCCATGTACTATACTGTGCAAATTAATTGGGACAAAGTAAAAAATCACTCTTTTTTTCGAAAACTATGCCTTTATATCATTCTGTGCCTTGATATACACTGATAAATACCTGTATTAGTATGAAGTATGTCCTCCTTTAGCAGAAACGACCTCTTGAATTCGTTTTGGCATTGACTCCACTAATTGAGTGCACATATTTTTGACTTCATAATCGTGGAACCACACTTTTATAGCATTCGTTATCATGCGTTCTTTGGTTCTTTGGTCCATTTTACCTAAACGCTCTTCAAAATATTCCACAAATTGTCTATGGGATTTAAGTCTGGTGAATTTCTAGGCCAATCAAGCAAATGAATTTGATTTTCGAGCATGAAATTCTTGACCAATTTCGAATTGTGACATGGGGCCAAATCATGTTGAAATGTCCCGTCAAAAGTTTGCAAGAATGGAACAATCCTACGTTGTAATATTTCTACGTACTTGGCTGAATTCATCATACCTTGAACAGGAACTAAGCTTCCAGTGCCATTTGATGTAAATAAAAAACCCAAAACATCTGTTTCAGAGGGTCTTTAACAGCTTGTTTGACATGGCCAGGTCTTAAGGGTTCACAGTTGCTTCGTCTAACGACATTTGCTTGGCAACCCTGCACAAATAAATGAGTTTCATCACTGAAAATTACCTTTTTCCAGTCGTCAGCAGTCCATGATTTATATTTTTTGGCCCATGCTAAACGTTTTATCTTCATTTTCACATCCAAATATTGTTTTTTCTTTGGTCTTCTTGCCTTCCGGCCAACTTCCAGAAACCTACGGCGTACAGTTGAATCACTAACATCACAACCACTAGCCAATAAACCTCTTGGAAGGTCGGTGCTTGTTTTTTTTAGATTCATTTTACTATTTCTGATTAGATATTTATCGGTTCGTGGAGTTGTTTTTCGTTTTCTTCCACATTTACGTCTCCTTTTCGGAGACGATGATCCAGATGCATTGTAGCGCGTAAGCAGTCTTGATACACTTGATTTGCCTACACCAACTGCAGAAGCGATATCTCTCACTGTCATAGAAGTGTGATCCTTCAGAGCAATTATTTTTGCACGCTTCCTTGGGGAAATATCCATTCTTCAATACACGAAAGCAACACGTACTCACAGGGAGCAAAAAAACTAACATCCACCTGTCACACACGAAAGCTCACAACTGAAGCGCCTATTTCCTGTTTAAAACCGGACAAACCACATTCTTACTATCAAGTTCTAACAGTCACACCATCTCACACTGATGAAACCGGTTTACGCGGGTTTCCGACATCAACTGACGATCACATTACAATTCTGAGAATAAAATAGCTTATCCCAATTAAGTAAGCCAAGCGAGAATTGTACTTTAATTTAAAGAAATAAATTGCCGAGGATCCGAGGTGCACTTGGTGGGGGAGGGGGGCTCAACCTCTATCTTCCGTAATATTAGATTCTGGGCCGCTGGAGTCTCAGTGTATCCAGGCTCTTCCCCTTGAACCGTCCGCGAGGTCCGTGAGCTTTGGGGGGGGGTCCGTAAAAATGTTAAAATGGACGTAGAGCTGTGAACATTAGAACCATACTTTACATAAGGATTCTGTACACGACCACGAATTTTCAGGAGGGTGGGGTGAATTCACCCTCCCCCAAGTTTCTAAGAGCGCAGACAAGTGTTCAAGGTAATCCAGCAAAAACACAAGTGCTGGGAAACTGCTGGCCACCAGCTGGCAGTGATGGGTCACTGCTGGCTGAAATCTGCCGCTCACGGCCCGGTAGTGGTCCGTTGGTGGCAGCGCAATCAGTTGGCGAGCCATTGATGGCCCTGCAGCATCGCCGTGAATTGTGGGCCTCCCAGCAATGGCCACTAGTGGCCCGTTGCTGGCAACAAATGCAACCCCAACAGCAGGTGGAAGCAACGGGACTGCGCATGCGCAGAAGCAACACTTGCTGTGTCTCTTATGTTACCAGTTAGTTGAAGACGACACTATCGCCATCGTGTTATTTTAGTGGATGTTAAGAAAAAAAAACCCATATGTGGGGAGGCTAATTAATTTCCTAATGAAATTTTACGTCGACGAAGATATCAGATTAAGCCGTGAAATACTAGATTACAGCCATGAAATACACCCACTCCATTCCCATGAATAACAATTCATGGAATGGAGTGGATGAATAACAAGAAAAAATTTGAAACCGCTTGAAACAAATATCCTGGAAAACCATTAAAACAACGTTTGTTGAAAAAAAAAAAAAAAAAGAATTATACGCGTACAAAATTTATTAATCATTTAAAAGAAAAAAAAAAAAAGCAACGCTATTGTGTTGTACTCATCCATGGGTTGAATACACAAGACTATTATTAATTATTATAAATTATTTGAAAGAAAAAAAAAGAATTATACGCGTACAAAATTTATTAATTATTTGAAAGAAAAAAAAAAAGCAACGCTATGTAATGTATTCATCCATGGGTTGAATACAGAAGACTGGGAGGAATTTGCTTCTAAAATAACGAGAAGTAAAATAAAATATCTTTACTCTTTAAAACAAATGTAGCTTCGGACAACGGAAAGGAAAGACACAACGTTAAAAATGTAACAGAATGTGACATGAACCCGGGTAAATATATATTTATTCAACAATCTCTTTTCAAGGCGGCAAGGACAGTACAAAACTTTGGAAAGCGACTCTAAGTATGTACACTCCTTGAAAATGAGTGAAGTTCCCTTAAGGTAAAAAAAAAAAAAAAAAAACTATCGTTACGTTGAAAAAATTAATTTATGAATTATATGAAACTGACTTTTATGAAAAATACCTCGCAATATTGTAAAATGAAAGAGGGAAGCATTCGATTATACATTGCATACCAAAGAGACAGCTTTAAGCAGGAATGCCCTTCCCCCCTCCCCCAGAAATTTGGTGAAGCCTGTGAAAGGGATACGAGGTGCTTGGTTTGGAGGGCTCTACCCCCAACTTCCGTAATTTTATATTCTGGACCTCTAGAGTCGGTCACTGTATCCTCGATGTTACCCCTGAATAGCTCTTAGAAACGGAGGGGGGAGGGTACCCCACCCACCTGAAAATCTAGAGTCGGTCAGTGTATCCTCGATGTTACCCCTGAATAGCTCTTAGAAACGGGGGGGGTTACCCCACCCACCTGAAAATTTGTGGTCGTGTACAGAATCATTATATAAAGCATGGTACTAATGTTTACAGCTCTACATTTTAACATTTTGGGAAGCCCCCCCCAAACCTCATGGACCTCGCGGACACTTCAAGGGGAACAGTCTGGATACACTGACAGACTCCAGCTGCCCAGAATCTAATATTACGGAAGTTGAGGGAAATTTTGGTACAAAAATGTTATTTGAAAAACCATTGCGTTTTGGAATATGACCTAGCAAACGACTCTTCACTTATTTTGGGAGCAAGTGTTTTTCAGAAATATTATTTATTGAAAACTATATGTAACATCACTGACAGGTTTTTTATGCCACTAATGTTTATAAATCTTTTTATAAAACAATTTATTCTTTGCAGGGAAACATTAGCGATTCCTTAAATTTTTCTTCTCTAATTTTCGCAACATCCGTAGATGCTGATACAAATTTGAAAAATGCCGCTAGCGGACGAAATCGGTCCCAAACTAACGTAGCCGCCCCGGTGGCGCAGTGGTCTAAGCGATGGCCTCTGATCATTCGTCCGTAAGGGGTCCGGGTTCGAATCCCGGTCAGGCATGGATGTTGTGTTTGTCTTACGGCACTGGCTCTCTCCCTTCCCTGGAACCAGTGACCCTAAATTAGGGACGGGCGACTGCTTATAGCCCATTGAGTTGCTCACGATGGTCGTTAAACCTCCAATAAAAAAAAACAAAAAAACTAACGTAACGGAAGAAAAGTGCACCGATATATTCGACCGTTAGGCTCCCTGTATGAAACTAAAAATGTTAACATTATGAACTTCGTAATTATGTGCTTGGTTTATTCCTCTGTAGTACTGGAGAAATACGGATTAATGTGGGCCAGTATTATGCCCATAGAACAGATGCTTTATATTTCAAGTCACGTGTAATTTCTTGATTGCAAGAGCAATCGGAGCACATCATCCTATGTTCTAAAGAGGATTTACTCTCCACACAAAGGACATAATTGCCATAAAAGGACAAGAAATTCAATCTATATTGAAGAAAATGTTTTATTGGCAAGGCACCTCTGCTGATGTCTTTTGGATGACAAAATAGTGAAAAAAGATAAAATAATGAAGTAAATGTCCTCCTTCGCCGTTGGCTTGCGTTTTACTTGCCTAAAACGACGTAGTAAAGGGACTGTTGTACTGAGCTTCCCCCTTGGGAATCATGGGGGTGAGGAAGCAGGATAGGGGGCTGACAACTGATCCTGCATCTGATAAGGGAAAGTGGTCATAACACTAAGACCCCCACAAGAATGGGGTAGAAAATAACCGTGCGATTTTTAGCGCCATCTACGAACAGAAGCTTTACGTTCGACAATGCAAAACTTTATTCAAACCTGAAAACGTAGCAAAACACTTTTTCCCGAATGTCAACGGATATTTAGGTATTTATTTTAAAGATCAATTACATTAATCAACTCATTTTTAGCTTTTTTATAATCGCTTAACGGAAATTGTTTTTGCGATATGGCGCCTTGGTATGCGTAACCATTAAAAAATTAAATGCATTTTAATATAAAACTGCTATTTTTTTAAAACGCCGTCAGCGGTTGATAATTGTCATCTTTAAAATTTCCGATGCCTGAGAAATATATTTGCAGTTTAAAACAAATGCTAATGTAATTGCATCGCTTAAATAACCACGAGCTCTTGGCTCAAGCTGCGAAACGTTTTCGTCTGGAGAAAGCGGGATCCGCCGCCGTTCGCGATGGCTCAAAACGATCGCCTAGGCTTGCTCAGCATCTAGGAGGCTTTGATATAATTCTCTGAACCTTGTAGCTTTTATTGCTGATTTAGGATACCAGATGTCCGGCTCATCGGTAACATGAAGCTCTCGAATGAGATCAAACGCTTGAGGGCGCTGGGGAAGTCGCAGAGGCCAGTGATTCGGTGGTTGACTTCGTACTGTTGTTTATTATTGCTATCGTGCTGGCGTGTTGCTTAGTTGATGGTGAGGTAATGGGCGAACAGTGTTGATCTTCCGTTAAGCCGGGCTCATCTGACTAGGCATCGAACCAAACATGTCTTATCACAGTTCGAACTCCTCTGAAACTTCGAGCTTGAAAGTCAACGACGGTAAGACTGAGCCTTTCAACAAATGTTCTCATTCGTCTAACAACAGCAACAGCGCGGCACGCAACCCGAAGTGTGCAAGATGTCGGAATCACGGTAGAAGTATTGCTGTAAAAGGTCACAAACGTTATTGTCCGTATAAAATTTGTAAATGTGCCAAGTGCCAGCTTATAGCTGAACGACAGAGAGTTATGGCTTTGCAGGTAGCACTACGTAGAGCCCAGTTGCAGGATGAAGCAATGGGACGCATCGTTCTGGAAGACGATGATTTACCAGTGACTGTATTACAAGAAAACGCCCCAGCAATACCCTCTCCAGGTTCTTCCTTATCCGGCTACTTACCGAGCTATAGCCAGGGCCCACTGTCATTGAATTTTTGCCAAGGAGCCCTCCAGGCTGCTTTTAGTCCAGGGCCACTTACTACGACTCATGATCCAGCAGTTCGTGCATTATCTTTTGGACAGTCATCTCTGGCATCAACTCTCCCAGGGAGAAATGGTAAGTTAGAACTTTTGTCTCATTTAGCATGGGTAGGAAAGAACAGTTTTTTTTTTTTTTACGTAGACTTAAGGGTGTATAACGCTATCTGTTTATATTTCCATCCGTGGCCCGCTCTGCACTAAAAGGCAGCGAGCATCAACGTGCTGCCATCTGTCGGCCGATATGAAAGTAACTTGAGCAGTGTATCGATCGCATTGCCTTTAGTTACTATTGTGGCTAGCTCATAGGACCTTCAGAAATGTTAATTCTGACCCTACTCAGAAATACTTAATCTGAAGGAAATTTTTGTTTCCTTGTGAAGCGGAACCTATTTATTTAGCAGAATGAATCAAGAACATTACGTAACACAGGGGCATTCACGACGGAAATAGAGTAACATGGCCTAATGCACTACACGCCCTAAAACCAAAAATTTATTTACGGGTATTTATTTATTCCTTAGTTGTGCAAAGTTGCCATTTTTTTATGTCTTAAAAATCAGTCAAGCCCAAATATTGTACAGCACGAGATGTACAAATGTAGGGTTGCTGGTTCCAGGAAAGAAACAGCTAGCATATACCATGTTCTTATCTGGACTAGAACTGTGGAACAATTTGCAGGATTAGCAAGAGGCCCAGGTCTGACAATTTGGCCGCTATGGTGGCCCTTACAAAATAGACAATTACCACTCGCCCAATTTTTTGTTTGGTGTGACTAAACTTGCCTATAGGAGAATCTCACTGGGTACAATGTTAGCACTAATGTTTAAGGTTCTAAAGCATTTGTGGGGTAGTGTATGAACCAATTATGAAACTAATACAACAAATGTCTCATTCACTTGTCTCAATTTTTTTTTTTTTATTGGAGGTTTAACGACCACCGTGAGCAACTCGATGGGCTATAAGCAGTTGCCTGTCCCTAATTTAGGGCCACTGGTTCCAGGAAAGGGAGAGAGCCAGTGCCGTAAGACAAACACAACATCCATGCCTCACCGGGATTCGAACCCGAACCCTTTTCGGACGAATGATCAGAGGCCAGCGCTTAGACCACTGCGCCACCGGGGCGGCCCTCAAAATTTGAAGGAGCACCTCAAAAAATGGCGGAAATATTTGTTTTCCAAATTAGTATTGACAGAAGGATGAGAGGTTAAAAATTCCAGCCAGCCTTCCTATTGTCAGGGCACCAAGTACTTCCGTACATTTCGTGTGAGTTTTTGTTTGATTGCAATGTTAATAAGTGGAGTTCTCTAAAAAGAAAAAAATAATGGGATTTGTTTTGTAGAAATGAAATGTTGAAAGATAAATAAGATATTATTCATTTCTTGTTTCTTAACCTCGTTAACCGAACCACTTGATGGGCAGATAATCGGAATGGTAGCAGTTTCCTCTGTCTTTCAGTGGCAAGTGGAAGTACAGATTAGGACTAGAGTCAAAAATAAAAATACTGTATTTTAATTTGTGTGTGTGATATTTCCAGCCAAACTGCAGGTATGTATAATCTCCTCACAATATCTCCCACCTTACTTGGCTAATTTCTATGGTCCCCTTGCCATGAACATCTCTTTTACTATTGTGTATGCTTTATTTCTTGTCTTTCCTTTTTTTTTTTTTTTCTTTTTCTTTCGGGGTTTCCGAAAGATTGGACGCTGGAACTGCAACACACACCATTTACACCTTGTAAAAAATTTTAGTACTTTAACTACACAACGGCCAGTAGTGTGCCATCTGTTGTGTATACATATAGAATTAGGGCTTGACAAAATGGTAGTCCATTAAAGCTCAGTAGGAATGGTAGCAGTTTAAATGTGCATTCAGTGGTTGCTCTGGCTTTTCTGAAGTTTTTGCCAACTCATTTGCCAAATTCATTTTTCTTCACCAGTGTTATAACAGTACAATAGTAATCGCTAATATTTTTGCCAAAACCTTTTTCCCATCATCAAAATGATTTTTTTCGCAAATTGCAAAGAATGCGATTGGCAGCGCGACTCCTGTATTCACACCCAGCTGTATTGTAAACGTATTGACCTTCCTAGCCAAAAATAGTATGAAACTGTTCTAACCTTCCTAGCCAATTTATTGACCTTCCTAGGTATTATGCCAACATATTGACCTTTCTAGCCAACCTTTGTGGTATGAAAGTTTTCTGTGTATGCTATCTATAGGTGGAAGATTTTTTTTTCTTGAAGGGAGGAGGGAGGCATGTTATCCCTCACTTGTTGCAAATCATGTCTCACTGAGGTAAAGAAAAAAAAATAGTCCAAAACATATTTTGCACGTTGTTGCTCCGTGAGGCACGTGCTCCCGGCCCAAGAAATCTTCTTGTTACGGGTTTTTTGGTTAGTTATAAAAATTTTTTTAGAAATAAAATACTTAGGTTATATATTTTTAGTTCTACATCCATTCAAAAAAATTTTACAAACTAACCAAAAAACCCGTTTCTAAAATTTTTTTTATAACTAACCAAAAAACCCGTTTCTAAAATTTTTTTTTATAACTAACCAAAAAACCCGTAACAAAAAGACCTCTGGCCGAGAGCACGTGCCTCATGGAGCAACAACATGCAAAATACTCTAACAATATCAGGTAAATATTTAGATATTATGTATTTTTAATCAAAAGCACGTTTATAGCATAAGACTTAAGGTTGCCTCATGAATTGAATATTTTACAAACTAACCAAAAAAACCCGTTTCTAAAATTTTTTTTATAACTAACCAAAAAACCCGTTTCTAAAATTTTTTTTTATAACTAACCAAAAAACCCGTAACAAAAAGACCTCTCTGGCCGGGAGCACGTGCCTCATGGAGCAACAACATGCAAAATACTCTAACAATATCAGCTAAATATTTAGATATTATGTATTTTTAATCAAAAGCACGTTTATAGCATAAGACTTAAGGTTGCCTCATGAATTGAATATTTTGCAAAACATATTTGTTTGGTAGTAGTGGAAGATATAGTGCTGATGGATGAAAAGGCTGGAATTATAGTGAAACTATACTGAAGTTAACATCAGGTATGTAGACCATTGTTGTGGACAACATTCGGGGTGACCTTCATCCAGCAGTGGATTGATAATGATGATGATGCACTCATTGTTTCTGACGACCAGGCGCAACAAAATGAGTAGGCTTCAGCCCCCACCCAACTTTTCTTTGAGTCCCCCTTTAGGCCCCCCAGTATTTTAGCAGTTAGAACACACAAGTGCAACCATCTAATATTTTAGAGAACTTGGATAAATGTATGAAAACTTTATTTATCAAAGTTCCCTAAAATCTTAGATGGTTGCCCTTGTGTGTTTTGGGGCTAAAGTTTTTAGATTCACTGAAATTTTGTTATATAAAATTATTTTTTTCTTAAATTTGGTGGCGTACTATTCTGTGAAATGGAGGATCTTCTAAACAAATGTCTAAGAGTAGTAAAAAGATACCATTTTTGTAATTTTAGTTTAAAAACATGAAAGAGCAGGCAAGCACTAGTGCACATTGTGGAGAGGGGGCTCTCTTGCAGATAGGATGTACATTTTCAATCCCAAAATACAGAACCTAATAGTAATATTAATAAAACATTATTATTTGCAATAATTTAGGGAAATGTTATGACTAAAACTGAAAGTAAAAATTAAATCTTGAAGATCTTAAAACATTTTGTATGTCATTTTAGATATACAGGGTGATTCATAAAGAAGTATAGTTTCCAGATGCTGTAAAACAGTAACAGTTGAAGACGCGAACCGTTAGATAGATGTACTCATAAAGTTTATGTCCTGCTACTGAGGCAAGTTATGTAGGCGACAGCGCGCATCACACATGACTAGTCAGTCAAAATGTCAGCGTCTGCCGTGGAGAAGGCGTTTTGTGTTCTTGAATTGAGCAAAACAGAATCTGTAACTGTTGTGCAATAGCATTTTTTATCACGATTCGGAAAAGAACCTCCAACCAGAAAATCTATCTACGATTGGCATAAAAAATTTGAAACTACGGGCTGTTTGTGCAAACTTAAAAGTCCTGGACGACCGCGTGTTTCGGAAGAATTCGTAGATAGTGTTTGCACTGCCATTCAACGAAGCCCAGGAAAATCAACGCGAAGGGTGAGTCGTGAAGTGCAGATTCCATAGCCCTCTGTCTGGAGAATTTTGAGAAAGAAGCTGAAAATGATTCCATACAAATGTTGCAAAATCTCACTGACCTTGACAAGACAAAGCGCTTTGAATTTTGTGCCGAAATGCAGCACCGTTTTGAAATTCGTAGATAGTGTTTGCGCTGCCATTCAACGAAGCCCAGGAAAATCAACGCGGAGGGTGAGTCGTGAAGTGCAGATTCCATAGCCCTCTGTCTGGAGAATTTTGAGAAAGAAGCTGAAAATGATTCCATACAAACTGCAGATGTTGCAAAATCTCACTGACCTTGACAAGACAAAGCGCTTTGAATTTTGTGCCGAAATGCAGCACCGTTTTGAAATTCGTAGATAGTGTTTGCACTGCCATTCAACGAAGCCCAGGAAAATCAACGCGAAGGGTGAGTCGTGAAGTGCAGATTCCATAGCCCTCTGTCTGGAGAATTTTGAGAAAGAAGCTGAAAATGATTCCATACAAATGTTGCAAAATCTCACTGACCTTGACAAGACAAAGCGCTTTGAATTTTGTGCCGAAATGCAGCACCGTTTTGAAATTCGTAGATAGTGTTTGCACTGCCATTCAACGAAGCCCAGGAAAATCAACGCGGAGGGTGAGTCGTGAAGTGCAGATTCCATAGCCCTCTGTCTGGAGAATTTTGAGAAAGAAGCTGAAAATGATTCCATACAAACTGCAGATGTTGCAAAATCTCACTGACCTTGACAAGACAAAGCGCTTTGAATTTTGTGCCGAAATGCAGCACCGTTTTGAAATTCGTAGATAGTGTTTGCACTGCCATTCAACGAAGCCCAGGAAAATCAACGCGAAGGGTGAGTCGTGAAGTGCAGATTCCATAGCCCTCTGTCTGGAGAATTTTGAGAAAGAAGCTGAAAATGATTCCATACAAACTGCAGATGTTGCAAAATCTCACTGACCTTGACAAGACAAAGCGCTTTGAATTTTGTGCCGAAATGCAGCACCGTTTTGAAATTCGTAGATAGTGTTTGCACTGCCATTCAACGAAGCCCAGGAAAATCAACGCGGAGGGTGAGTCGTGAAGTGCAGATTCCATAGCCCTCTGTCTGGAGAATTTTGAGAAAGAAGCTGAAAATGATTCCATACAAACTGCAGATGTTGCAAAATCTCACTGACCTTGACAAGACAAAGCGCTTTGAATTTTGTGCCGAAATGCAGCACCGTTTTGAAATTCGTAGATAGTGTTTGCACTGCCATTCAACGAAGCCCAGGAAAATCAACGCGAAGGGTGAGTCGTGAAGTGCAGATTCCATAGCCCTCTGTCTGGAGAATTTTGAGAAAGAAGCTGAAAATGATTCCATACAAACTGCAGATGTTGCAAAATCTCACTGACCTTGACAAGACAAAGCGCTTTGAATTTTGTGCCGAAATGCAGCACCGTTTTGAAATTCGTAGATAGTGTTTGCACTGCCATTCAACGAAGCCCAGGAAAATCAACGCGAAGGGTGAGTCGTGAAGTGCAGATTCCATAGCCCTCTGTCTGGAGAATTTTGAGAAAGAAGCTGAAAATGATTCCATACAAACTGCAGATGTTGCAAAATCTCACTGACCTTGACAAGACAAAGCGCTTTGAATTTTGTGCCGAAATGCAGCACCGTTTTGAAATTCGTAGATAGTGTTTGCACTGCCATTCAACGAAGCCCAGGAAAATCAACGCGGAGGGTGAGTCGTGAAGTGCAGATTCCATAGCCCTCTGTCTGGAGAATTTTGAGAAAGAAGCTGAAAATGATTCCATACAAACTGCAGATGTTGCAAAATCTCACTGACCTTGACAAGACAAAGCGCTTTGAATTTTGTGCCGAAATGCAGCACCGTTTTGAAATTCGTAGATAGTGTTTGCACTGCCATTCAACGAAGCCCAGGAAAATCAACGCGAAGGGTGAGTCGTGAAGTGCAGATTCCATAGCCCTCTGTCTGGAGAATTTTGAGAAAGAAGCTGAAAATGATTCCATACAAACTGCAGATGTTGCAAAATCTCACTGACCTTGACAAGACAAAGCGCTTTGAATTTTGTGCCGAAATGCAGCACCGTTTTGAAATTCGTAGATAGTGTTTGCACTGCCATTCAACGAAGCCCAGGAAAATCAACGCGGAGGGTGAGTCGTGAAGTGCAGATTCCATAGCCCTCTGTCTGGAGAATTTTGAGAAAGAAGCTGAAAATGATTCCATACAAACTGCAGATGTTGCAAAATCTCACTGACCTTGACAAGACAAAGCGCTTTGAATTTTGTGCCGAAATGCAGCACCATTTTGAAATTCGTAGATAGTGTTTGCACTGCCATTCAACGAAGCCCAGGAAAATCAACGCGAAGGGTGAGTCGTGAAGTGCAGATTCCATAGCCCTCTGTCTGGAGAATTTTGAGAAAGAAGCTGAAAATGATTCCATACAAACTGCAGATGTTGCAAAATCTCACTGACCTTGACAAGACAAAGCGCTTTGAATTTTGTGCCGAAATGCAGCACCGTTTTGAAATTCGTAGATAGTGTTTGCACTGCCATTCAACGAAGCCCAGGAAAATCAACGCGGA
Source organism: Macrothele yani (assembly GCA_039090855.1). Taxonomy (NCBI): domain Eukaryota; kingdom Metazoa; phylum Arthropoda; class Arachnida; order Araneae; family Macrothelidae; genus Macrothele; species Macrothele yani. Next base: position 7,432,978 of record CM077022.1, on the reverse strand, counting down.
GGGTGAGTCGTGAAGTGCAGATTCCATAGCCCTCTGTCTGGAGATTTTTGAGAAAGAAGCTGAAAATGATTCCATACAAACTGCAGATGTTGCAAAATCTCACTGACCTTGACAAGACAAAGCGCTTTGAATTTTGTGCCGAAATGCAGCACCGTTTTGAAATTCGTAGATAGTGTTTGCACTGCCATTCAACGAAGCCCAGGAAAATCAACGCGAAGGGTGAGTCGTGAAGTGCAGATTCCATAGCCCTCTGTCTGGAGAATTTTGAGAAAGAAGCTGAAAATGATTCCATACAAACTGCAGATGTTGCAAAATCTCACTGACCTTGACAAGACAAAGCGCTTTGAATTTTGTGCCGAAATGCAGCACCGTTTTGAAATTCGTAGATAGTGTTTGCACTGCCATTCAACGAAGCCCAGGAAAATCAACGCGAAGGGTGAGTCGTGAAGTGCAGATTCCATAGCCCTCTGTCTGGAGAATTTTGAGAAAGAAGCTGAAAATGATTCCATACAAACTGCAGATGTTGCAAAATCTCACTGACCTTGACAAGACAAAGCGCTTTGAATTTTGTGCCGAAATGCAGCACCATTTTGAAATTCGTAGATAGTGTTTGCACTGCCATTCAACGAAGCCCAGGAAAATCAACGCGAAGGGTGAGTCGTGAAGTGCAGATTCCATAGCCCTCTGTCTGGAGAATTTTGAGAAAGAAGCTGAAAATGATTCCATACAAACTGCAGATGTTGCAAAATCTCACTGACCTTGACAAGACAAAGCGCTTTGAATTTTGTGCCGAAATGCAGCACCGTTTTGAAATTCGTAGATAGTGTTTGCACTGCCATTCAACGAAGCCCAGGAAAATCAACGCGAAGGGTGAGTCGTGAAGTGCAGATTCCATAGCCCTCTGTCTGGAGAATTTTGAGAAAGAAGCTGAAAATGATTCCATACAAACTGCAGATGTTGCAAAATCTCACTGACCTTGACAAGACAAAGCGCTTTGAATTTTGTGCCGAAATGCAGCACCGTTTTGAAATTCGTAGATAGTGTTTGCACTGCCATTCAACGAAGCCCAGGAAAATCAACGCGAAGGGTGAGTCGTGAAGTGCAGATTCCATAGCCCTCTGTCTGGAGAATTTTGAGAAAGAAGCTGAAAATGATTCCATACAAACTGCAGATGTTGCAAAATCTCACTGACCTTGACAAGACAAAGCGCTTTGAATTTTGTGCCGAAATGCAGCACCGTTTTGAAATTCGTAGATAGTGTTTGCACTGCCATTCAACGAAGCCCAGGAAAATCAACGCGAAGGGTGAGTCGTGAAGTGCAGATTCCATAGCCCTCTGTCTGGAGAATTTTGAGAAAGAAGCTGAAAATGATTCCATACAAACTGCAGATGTTGCAAAATCTCACTGACCTTGACAAGACAAAGCGCTTTGAATTTTGTGCCGAAATGCAGCACCGTTTTGAAATTCGTAGATAGTGTTTGCACTGCCATTCAACGAAGCCCAGGAAAATCAACGCGGAGGGTGAGTCGTGAAGTGCAGATTCCATAGCCCTCTGTCTGGAGAATTTTGAGAAAGAAGCTGAAAATGATTCCATACAAACTGCAGATGTTGCAAAATCTCACTGACCTTGACAAGACAAAGCGCTTTGAATTTTGTGCCGAAATGCAGCACCGTTTTGAAATTCGTAGATAGTGTTTGCACTGCCATTCAACGAAGCCCAGGAAAATCAACGCGAAGGGTGAGTCGTGAAGTGCAGATTCCATAGCCCTCTGTCTGGAGAATTTTGAGAAAGAAGCTGAAAATGATTCCATACAAACTGCAGATGTTGCAAAATCTCACTGACCTTGACAAGACAAAGCGCTTTGAATTTTGTGCCGAAATGCAGCACCGTTTTGAAATTCGTAGATAGTGTTTGCACTGCCATTCAACGAAGCCCAGGAAAATCAACGCGAAGGGTGAGTCGTGAAGTGCAGATTCCATAGCCCTCTGTCTGGAGAATTTTGAGAAAGAAGCTGAAAATGATTCCATACAAACTGCAGATGTTGCAAAATCTCACTGACCTTGACAAGACAAAGCGCTTTGAATTTTGTGCCGAAATGCAGCACCGTTTTGAAATTCGTAGATAGTGTTTGCACTGCCATTCAACGAAGCCCAGGAAAATCAACGCGAAGGGTGAGTCGTGAAGTGCAGATTCCATAGCCCTCTGTCTGGAGAATTTTGAGAAAGAAGCTGAAAATGATTCCATACAAAGTGCAGATGTTGCAAAATCTCACTGACCTTGACAAGACAAAGCGCTTTGAATTTTGTGCCGAAATGCAGCACCGTTTTGAAATTCGTAGATAGTGTTTGCACTGCCATTCAACGAAGCCCAGGAAAATCAACGCGAAGGGTGAGTCGTGAAGTGCAGATTCCATAGCCCTCTGTCTGGAGAATTTTGAGAAAGAAGCTGAAAATGATTCCATACAAACTGCAGATGTTGCAAAATCTCACTGACCTTGACAAGACAAAGCGCTTTGAATTTTGTGCCGAAATGCAGCACCGTTTTGAAATTCGTAGATAGTGTTTGCACTGCCATTCAACGAAGCCCAGGAAAATCAACGCGAAGGGTGAGTCGTGAAGTGCAGATTCCATAGCCCTCTGTCTGGAGAATTTTGAGAAAGAAGCTGAAAATGATTCCATACAAACTGCAGATGTTGCAAAATCTCACTGACCTTGACAAGACAAAGCGCTTTGAATTTTGTGCCGAAATGCAGCACCGTTTTGAAATTCGTAGATAGTGTTTGCACTGCCATTCAACGAAGCCCAGGAAAATCAACGCGAAGGGTGAGTCGTGAAGTGCAGATTCCATAGCCCTCTGTCTGGAGAATTTTGAGAAAGAAGCTGAAAATGATTCCATACAAACTGCAGATGTTGCAAAATCTCACTGACCTTGACAAGACAAAGCGCTTTGAATTTTGTGCCGAAATGCAGCACCGTTTTGAAATTCGTAGATAGTGTTTGCACTGCCATTCAACGAAGCCCAGGAAAATCAACGCGAAGGGTGAGTCGTGAAGTGCAGATTCCATAGCCCTCTGTCTGGAGAATTTTGAGAAAGAAGCTGAAAATGATTCCATACAAACTGCAGATGTTGCAAAATCTCACTGACCTTGACAAGACAAAGTGCTTTGAATTTTGTGCCGAAATGCAGCACCGTTTTGAAATTCGTAGATAGTGTTTGCACTGCCATTCAACGAAGCCCAGGAAAATCAACGCGAAGGGTGAGTCGTGAAGTGCAGATTCCATAGCCCTCTGTCTGGAGAATTTTGAGAAAGAAGCTGAAAATGATTCCATACAAACTGCAGATGTTGCAAAATCTCACTGACCTTGACAAGACAAAGCGCTTTGAATTTTGTGCCGAAATGCAGCACCGTTTTGAAATTCGTAGATAGTGTTTGCACTGCCATTCAACGAAGCCCAGGAAAATCAACGCGAAGGGTGAGTCGTGAAGTGCAGATTCCATAGCCCTCTGTCTGGAGAATTTTGAGAAAGAAGCTGAAAATGATTCCATACAAACTGCAGATGTTGCAAAATCTCACTGACCTTGACAAGACAAAGCGCTTTGAATTTTGTGCCGAAATGCAGCACCGTTTTGAAATTCGTAGATAGTGTTTGCACTGCCATTCAACGAAGCCCAGGAAAATCAACGCGAAGGGTGAGTCGTGAAGTGCAGATTCCATAGCCCTCTGTTTGGAGAATTTTGAGAAAGAAGCTGAAAATGATTCCATACAAAGTGCAGATGTTGCAAAATCTCACTGACCTTGACAAGACAAAGTGCTTTGAATTTTGTGCCGAAATGCAGCACCGTTTTGAAATTCGTAGATAGTGTTTGCACTGCCATTCAACGAAGCCCAGGAAAATCAACGCGAAGGGTGAGTCGTGAAGTGCAGATTCCATAGCCCTCTGTCTGGAGAATTTTGAGAAAGAAGCTGAAAATGATTCCATACAAACTGCAGATGTTGCAAAATCTCACTGACCTTGACAAGACAAAGCGCTTTGAATTTTGTGCCGAAATGCAGCACCGTTTTGAAATTCGTAGATAGTGTTTGCACTGCCATTCAACGAAGCCCAGGAAAATCAACGCGAAGGGTGAGTCGTGAAGTGCAGATTCCATAGCCCTCTGTCTGGAGAATTTTGAGAAAGAAGCTGAAAATGATTCCATACAAACTGCAGATGTTGCAAAATCTCACTGACCTTGACAAGACAAAGCGCTTTGAATTTTGTGCCGAAATGCAGCACCGTTTTGAAATTCGTAGATAGTGTTTGCACTGCCATTCAACGAAGCCCAGGAAAATCAACGCGAAGGGTGAGTCGTGAAGTGCAGATTCCATAGCCCTCTGTCTGGAGAATTTTGAGAAAGAAGCTGAAAATGATTCCATACAAACTGCAGATGTTGCAAAATCTCACTGACCTTGACAAGACAAAGCGCTTTGAATTTTGTGCCGAAATGCAGCACCGTTTTGAAATTCGTAGATAGTGTTTGCACTGCCATTCAACGAAGCCCAGGAAAATCAACGCGAAGGGTGAGTCGTGAAGTGCAGATTCCATAGCCCTCTGTCTGGAGAATTTTGAGAAAGAAGCTGAAAATGATTCCATACAAACTGCAGATGTTGCAAAATCTCACTGACCTTGACAAGACAAAGCGCTTTGAATTTTGTGCCGAAATGCAGCACCGTTTTGAAATTCGTAGATAGTGTTTGCACTGCCATTCAACGAAGCCCAGGAAAATCAACGCGAAGGGTGAGTCGTGAAGTGCAGATTCCATAGCCCTCTGTCTGGAGAATTTTGAGAAAGAAGCTGAAAATGATTCCATACAAAGTGCAGATGTTGCAAAATCTCACTGACCTTGACAAGACAAAGTGCTTTGAATTTTGTGCCGAAATGCAGCACCGTTTTGAAATTCGTAGATAGTGTTTGCACTGCCATTCAACGAAGCCCAGGAAAATCAACGCGAAGGGTGAGTCGTGAAGTGCAGATTCCATAGCCCTCTGTCTGGAGAATTTTGAGAAAGAAGCTGAAAATGATTCCATACAAACTGCAGATGTTGCAAAATCTCACTGACCTTGACAAGACAAAGCGCTTTGAATTTTGTGCCGAAATGCAGCACCGTTTTGAAATTCGTAGATAGTGTTTGCACTGCCATTCAACGAAGCCCAGGAAAATCAACGCGGAGGGTGAGTCGTGAAGTGCAGATTCCATAGCCCTCTGTCTGGAGAATTTTGAGAAAGAAGCTGAAAATGATTCCATACAAAGTGCAGATGTTGCAAAATCTCACTGACCTTGACAAGACAAAGTGCTTTGAATTTTGTGCCGAAATGCAGCACCGTTTTGAAATTCGTAGATAGTGTTTGCACTGCCATTCAACGAAGCCCAGGAAAATCAACGCGAAGGGTGAGTCGTGAAGTGCAGATTCCATAGCCCTCTGTCTGGAGAATTTTGAGAAAGAAGCTGAAAATGATTCCATACAAACTGCAGATGTTGCAAAATCTCACTGACCTTGACAAGACAAAGCGCTTTGAATTTTGTGCCGAAATGCAGCACCGTTTTGAAATTCGTAGATAGTGTTTGCACTGCCATTCAACGAAGCCCAGGAAAATCAACGCGAAGGGTGAGTCGTGAAGTGCAGATTCCATAGCCCTCTGTCTGGAGAATTTTGAGAAAGAAGCTGAAAATGATTCCATACAAACTGCAGATGTTGCAAAATCTCACTGACCTTGACAAGACAAAGCGCTTTGAATTTTGTGCCGAAATGCAGCACCGTTTTGAAATTCGTAGATAGTGTTTGCACTGCCATTCAACGAAGCCCAGGAAAATCAACGCGAAGGGTGAGTCGTGAAGTGCAGATTCCATAGCCCTCTGTCTGGAGAATTTTGAGAAAGAAGCTGAAAATGATTCCATACAAACTGCAGATGTTGCAAAATCTCACTGACCTTGACAAGACAAAGCGCTTTGAATTTTGTGCCGAAATGCAGCACCGTTTTGAAATTCGTAGATAGTGTTTGCACTGCCATTCAACGAAGCCCAGGAAAATCAACGCGAAGGGTGAGTCGTGAAGTGCAGATTCCATAGCCCTCTGTCTGGAGAATTTTGAGAAAGAAGCTGAAAATGATTCCATACAAACTGCAGATGTTGCAAAATCTCACTGACCTTGACAAGACAAAGTGCTTTGAATTTTGTGCCGAAATGCAGCACCGTTTTGAAATTCGTAGATAGTGTTTGCACTGCCATTCAACGAAGCCCAGGAAAATCAACGCGAAGGGTGAGTCGTGAAGTGCAGATTCCATAGCCCTCTGTCTGGAGAATTTTGAGAAAGAAGCTGAAAATGATTCCATACAAACTGCAGATGTTGCAAAATCTCACTGACCTTGACAAGACAAAGCGCTTTGAATTTTGTGCCGAAATGCAGCACCGTTTTGAAATTCGTAGATAGTGTTTGCACTGCCATTCAACGAAGCCCAGGAAAATCAACGCGAAGGGTGAGTCGTGAAGTGCAGATTCCATAGCCCTCTGTCTGGAGAATTTTGAGAAAGAAGCTGAAAATGATTCCATACAAAGTGCAGATGTTGCAAAATCTCACTGACCTTGACAAGACAAAGTGCTTTGAATTTTGTGCCGAAATGCAGCACCGTTTTGAAATTCGTAGATAGTGTTTGCACTGCCATTCAACGAAGCCCAGGAAAATCAACGCGAAGGGTGAGTCGTGAAGTGCAGATTCCATAGCCCTCTGTCTGGAGAATTTTGAGAAAGAAGCTGAAAATGATTCCATACAAACTGCAGATGTTGCAAAATCTCACTGACCTTGACAAGACAAAGCGCTTTGAATTTTGTGCCGAAATGCAGCACCGTTTTGAAATTCGTAGATAGTGTTTGCACTGCCATTCAACGAAGCCCAGGAAAATCAACGCGAAGGGTGAGTCGTGAAGTGCAGATTCCATAGCCCTCTGTCTGGAGAATTTTGAGAAAGAAGCTGAAAATGATTCCATACAAAGTGCAGATGTTGCAAAATCTCACTGACCTTGACAAGACAAAGTGCTTTGAATTTTGTGCCGAAATGCAGCACCGTTTTGAAAATGACGATTTTGCCGATAATTTAGTTTTCACCGATGAAGCTTACATTTTATGTGAGTGGTCAGGTAAACAAGCACAATGTTCGCTTTTGGGGAACGTATCACATCCACTATCGCTGCACTTGATTCAGATATCTTGCCTCGCGTTTGGGCGGAAATGGATTACCGGCTCGATGTGTGTGTTGTGTGACTAAGAGTGCACACATAGAACATCTGTGACTATCTCTAAAAAAAAAAACTTGAAACATTCCCCTACAAATCAGTTACAGGTAGCATAAAATATCTTACATTGTTCTTGTTTTATAGTGTGTTGAAACTGTATATTTCTTTATGAATCACCCTGTATTAAACTGGATAACATTTCCCCCACCTTATAAAGATTTAAAGCGAAATATTCTTTTTAAAAGGCAGCAAGATAATCAAAGGTAGAGGAATTCACATCAACCTTATATTTCTCCAGCATGTGCTCCAGGGTTGTAGCTTAGAGGCTGCCAGGGGAGGCTTTAGCCTCCCTTGGAAAGGACCCTTCAAATGTAATAATAATTAGCACATGCCATATCTGGAAAAAAATGAAGAAAAAAATTCAGTATTGCACTTAAAAACTGACCACCATTGGACAACTGATTTACTAGATTGGATGTCAAAGGACAGAAAAGACATGGGAGATATCTATCTATCTGACTGAGAGAAATCAGCTGATACAAGAACATGTCAGCACAGAAGCTTGTTTAACCCGTTAACTGGCTAGAACGAATTAACTCAGGGTTAGCAAGGTGGGATGAAATTATCTCAAACAAATATAGTCTCTAAGAAGAGTGGGCTCAACGTGGCTTGAATGAGGGAAGCTATTCATCAGGAACTGTTGCCTTCCACCTTAGTTTTGTTATTCAGTGTGGTGATTTAGTAGGATGATTGTTATTAATCCTTCTTACTGATATCTGCTAAAACAATGAAGCCGAGCCTAAGAAAGGAAGGAGAGCAGATGTTTGAGTCACTTCTTTTTACTGAGTGGCATGGTGTTGGTGAAAGGGGTCTAACCTGACATGACATCATGCAACTAGACCATGGAGTGGTGTGCGATTCATACCTTTGGTCGTGGAACAGAGAATAAAGGACTTTATAAACCTGTTGTTGGTGTTAAATGAGTGCTTGCCTCCATTGATGGGTTTATGGTCGGTACACTCCCAGTCAGAGTTGTATAAAAATAAAATGTGTCTGCGTACACAACCATTGAAGCAGAAAACTTGCTGCAAACCCGCGGATAACAATACAATAAGATAATTTAAAGAAAAATTAATAAAACAAATAATTATTAGAACATTACAGATTCCAATTAGGACAAAATAAGTACATTACAATTAGAATGCAGCAATGTGTGTGAAATGGACCTTTACGGTAAAATATTGGACCATGAACCTCATAAAAACAAGAGACTAATTAAAGAAGGTTTTTATATCCTCCAGAGAAACAGTTTGATAATGAACTTCAAAAGTTATAAATAGCATTTTCAACAATTTAATTAAGGATAGTAAACTTACAAAATACATAAGCAAAAGATTTTAATTTAATAACTGGCAACTAACTGCAAGAGGAACCTGGCAATAAAATGTAAATTCTTTTTTGTGTAAATGAAACTTTTGATACAGTACATTGAGAATAGGCCTTGATAAAATCGACAGGCCAGAAATGTCTGTAAAAACAAAAGAACTCAGAAGATGTGAAAAATAATTAAACATTTTTCAAATTAAAATAGAATTAAGTATGTAAATCTGAGTAAAACCTTGAGTAAGTGTTTTAATTCCTGTTAACATTTTTTTTTCTTTTTAATCTACAAGCAAAAGCTATCTGCAAAATTTGCTAATAATTTGGAAACTATCTGCGTACACGTGTATGTCTACATTCTGCTACTCTGCTCCCAGTTATGTCTGTAGATAAAAGAGGGGAAAGGTGTAGTTTTGTCGTAGCTTATTGTAAAACCTGGCCATTATGTGGAAACTTCTGTTTGGAGAGCGCATAGAATTTTGGGCGCCATTTGGTTTAGATACATGGACCACTTAAAGGGGTAAGATACAAAATACAATTCCAGAAAAAATTGTGCCTTTTATAAACTGTTGCAGTCATACATGGTACACCAGTCCATTCCCCTTATTATGATTACTAATTTTTAAAACGCTTTGTATTCGGCGAGATCCATTGGAAAAGTTTAGGGCCAAATAAATATTGACATTAAAATGGAAAAATATGAATCGAAGGAGCACAAGCATTGAAAAGCAAGTCAAACACTTTCAACTGTCATACTACTAAATGGGGAAACCACTACATGCAATCGATATAATTCTACCTAGTCATGATGTGAAAGGAGAAGAATCTACATGTCTCAAAAGTTTAGACATAACAGAAACATAATGCAAAAAATACCATTATTAGATATGTATGATATTTGCAGACCCCTGCATCAGCTTGTAAGCATGTTTCTCCGTTGAATTAATTACATTCTGTAAAGTTTCCGATTAATACAGCTTTCAGTTGGCAGTTAAGTAACTATTCATCGTACAAATATTTATCAGTATGTTCATCTTTGGTCGTCCTTCAATGATTTTCCTCATGAAAGCATTTCATCTGATTGTTTTTTTTTTTTTAATCGCTTAGCCCAGACAGAACAACTATCTAACATGTACAAAATTCTAGCGGATAATGCTTACCTTGGCATTCCTTTCTAACGATGGGAACATTTCACGCACATGTTTTCTGTTGATGTTATTATCCTAAAGTCCGTTGTATGCGATGACTGGCTTTACTTCTCACACTTTTCGCTGGGTATACTCATTGGATCTTTGCCTTAGGATTCAAACACATCAATTTTTAGCGTTCTTTATACTCGAAATTTTCGCCCATACTCTGGGCATCCTCAGGAGCGTGGCGACTTTACCACCGATGTTCGTGGTTAACTTCGCGCTAATGGAGTCTGATACTCCATGTTGCCATTCGTCGGATATACTTTCCTGGATATATTTCGTTATAAAGCCCGGCTGGCGCCATCTATGTTTCATTAAAACAACTTTTTTTTTTTTTTTTTTTTCTTCTCCTATCCTGGTTTTCTTGTCTTTTTTTGCCGGTTTTTCTTTTGTTGTTGTTTTTCTTGTCTTATTAGTTCTTTCCACAGGCCCGATAATGTGCTAGGGTCGTTCTGGTTACATACCCTTGCTTTATTTTTATAGATTAATATTGCTTCTTCCCTCCTCATTTGCCTTTCCGATTTTTTATTCTTTTTTAGCATTTTAATTTCATCGAAATTTGGGAATGTCCGGTTTTCCATGCAGAATTGCACTAAAGCAGTTTTGGCTTCTTTTTTTGCCAGTTAGATATGTGTTGTTTGTCTTTTTTTTAATCTGTTTTTCGTACTTCCAATGTATGATATTGGGGGTATGTGTGCAATTAGAATTTCGTAGGTTCCTGATTATTCTAGCATTTTTTCCTCTGTTTTTTTGTTGACAGTCATACTTTTCACGGTGTGCACTGAGCTTCCTAGTTGTAAGTCATATTTAGCACAGTGCCTATTGATTTCTTTACTCACTCCTTCCAAGTATGGGAAAGCTCCAATGTATTTCAATTTTTTATTCCTCATATTCCTTTGGTTGTGCACTTCTTGGCCTTCTTTACTCTGAGTCATATGCTTTTTACTCTCGTGTATCCATTTATTAATTAGTTTGCTCGGGTACCCGTACTCTTGTGATATTTTCGAGATAAACTCTAGCTCTTGATTTTTTAGCCTGTTAGATGTGTGTGTGTACGCTCGCCGTATCAAGTTTACTATGCTGTGTTTTTTATGTATCACTGGATGGTGCGACGAGTATGGTATCAGTACAGGTATGTAAGTTGCTTTTCTGAACACAGAGTATTCAAAGCTATTTTTGTTTTTCTTTAGTTGAATGTCCAGGAAGGATAAGTGATTATCCTCTTCAAACTCAAGAGTTAGCTCTATGGTGTTACAGATTTTGCTAAACTGCTGTGCTAGATCTTGCTCGATATGTAGACGACATTATTATAATATCTAAACTTAACAAAGCCAGGCTACAAGATCTAGCGTGTTACTTTTAAGTATACATGAAAAGCATTTCAGCAAATATGTATAATTTACTAAAAATATTTTTATTATTAATATTAGTCTTGTGAAAACAAAAATTGTGAATCATAATTATGTAGGGTTTATTTTTACATAAATAAAAATACAATAAAAGTTTAATTGACACTACTTTATTTAAAGACTGTTGTAATAATCTACATGGCGTGTTGCAGTAATTTCTTACAATGTGTGTGGTCAGCTGTAAGACTTTGTGAGGAATTGCTTCTTACAGCTTAAACTACCATGGGTCCATCGTTTCCATTAAATTTATGGTAAACTAGGTGTTTTAAATTATATCTCTGAAAGGATAGTTATTTGTTTCCATAAATGATACTATAAAACAAAAAGAGAATTCCAGAGTAATTAATGTTACAACTGTAAGCTCTGCGGGTGCGAGGAAGTACAAGCGGTGCGAATCCTCATCTCCTCTTCTATTACATGCCACATTGGCTGTAAACTTGACGAGCATCTGGGATGTGCTTTGTTTTTACTGCTAGAAAAACTGCTTTCAAGAAAAATATTTACCAGTAAATTTTCTTTTCGACTGACTGAAAATTTAGGGGGCGCCAGACATAGGACGTGCACAGGGCCTCAACTGGCCTAAGTTGGGCCCTGCATCTGAGAGAAACAACCTAAACTTCCTAAGTTACCATAAGCTATTGAATTATTGGTGCACATGTGTTGATTGCAAAACAATAGAGTTCCGAATCCCATTGTTCACCTGCTGCTATTGTCTGAAGCAGCCCATAAACGACAACTAATGTAGCCTACTCGTCCCTAAGTGAACCGTGCAGGTGCTTATCAACTGGTTATCCTGCGAACGGGCACGCACAGGGCTCGACAAATATGTTCTAAATCTAGGAGCCAGCTCCAAAATTTAGGTGCTAGGTGAAACAAAGTCAGTAACGCATGAACAAAAACATGTTTGGTTATGACGCTGTAACAGAAAGTGGTAAACCATTTTTGTTGTAAATTTTTTTTTTCTTTTTACCCAAACCACTTATTGCAAAATAAAGTTCCAATTTGCTTCATAATTTTCTTTTTCCATTCTTTCAGTAGATGATATAAAAAAAAATTAAAATTTCAGATTTTTATTTTATTAAAATACTATTTGCAGATGTCATATTTTGTACATATTAATTCAAAGTACCATATTTTTTTTTTCTTTGTATAATCTGTAGACCATAAAATTCAGAAAAAAATTTCCTTCATGAGATCCCCAAGATTAAAAAAAAAAAAATCCCACATAACCCGCGGCGGCATATGATCTGTAGATCGTGAAATTCTGAGAAAAGCAATATTTTCCTTCACATAATCCACAGTGGTATGTCTTAAACTATGATATTAAAAAAAACGACAGTCCATATTTGCCAACATTGGCAATAAATAGTCTTGTTACTAATAACTAGTATTGCTGGCATACATAGCCTCTATTTTGCAAAATGATCATCTCTTCCTAAAAAATAAATATGCGCCCCAACAAAACGTTACAACAAACAAAGACTCTAACGAAACAAACTTAACATGTGCGAAACACAAAGTTCATTCCTTGGCGAGGGCATGATTGCGAGATTTAAGTTTGAAACTTCCACCAGAAAAAATCAGTAAGATGAGTTCAGAATTCCACAAAGCTTGACAAACAGGAAATCCAAGCAAGTGAATGCACAGTGCACAAGCCTCCATTTACCATATGATCGTGCTGCCTCTAAAATTGCAGTATAAGACAAGATGAGACCAAAGAAGGGGGAAAAAAAGCTGAACATTTTAACTGGTGAAAAATCAAAATAGACAGAAGGAATGTGGACTGCTGTCAGTTTGTCTTTTGTTGACTGTGCAACTTCACAGCATTCATTGCTTAATTTTTCTTTCTGCTGATATCATTCTCTCCCTACTTCTTCATTGTCGCTTTTTTTTCTATTCTTGTTTTTTATGCCCTCTGATAACAACCATGAGCGCATGATATCAAATCGTCAACTATTTCAGATAAATGGTGTAACTTTGAGAATATTGTTATTTTTGAACACCACGCATCAATTTTTACAAATTTTCCAACTTCGTCACTTCCGTTTTTGAGTATTTCCTTCTTCCCTTATTTGGATTAAATGCAAAAAAATTTTTTTTTGTGTGTGTGTGTGTGTGAGGGGGGGCCTAGCGATTACGGGAAATCCGTCCGACTTCTGGTTTTGGAAGCTTTTTCTCCTATTTTCAAAAGCTGAAATGCAAAAATTCATGCAGTGAAATGTTATACTGGACAGAGGCAACATCGCGAGAAAAAAGAAATTACGATTACGGAAAAAATCTGGACTCCGTCGACTCGTAAAGATGGAATTCCGTCCTCCGACCCCAAATTCTGTTTACTTGTGCATTGATCTCCTGAGTGGCCAAAATAACGAAAAAGGCGGAATTTCTCGAATTCCAGGAGGAATCTCATGCCTGAAGATTAGGAGGAAATTTTCGCGGCGTTTAACTTCCGTTTCCACAAATTCTTGCCTACAGTTTCAAGCTGAAATACAAACATATATGCCATAAAATGATATTTAAGAATACTACTAGACACAAACGCAACATCTGGAGTGAAAAAATTACGATTAGGGCAAATTCTTTTTACTCCATTTAACTACTGTTTTCGAAAGCTTTGAAACACGAAATACCGTACCCCCCACCCCCCACCCAATTCTCTTTAGTTTTGCATCAATCATGAGAACGATCTAAATAATGACAAAAACAACAACAAAAAAAAAAAAAAAAACTGGGAATTCCGCGAATCCGCTAAAGAATCTTGTGTATATCATAAAATAATAGCAAAATATTTTTTTAAACAAAATGAAAATGCGTAGAATCCATAGTTTCGAGAGTGAGTTCCGTAGTCAGACAACTAAATCCGTAGAAACTACGACATTCCGTAGTAATTGGCATGTATGACAGTCGTATAATCCGCACCTATCACGTGAATCGTCATTTCCGACAGAAAACTGCGATTCACAGGACCGACTCAGAAATCCAAAGATGTAAGAAAGAAATGATCGTCTTGTTTAAAAAGTAACTGTCTTTTTGAAGTACTTTTTGTGTTACTTTTAAGTAAATAAATAACTGAAATCGCTATCTGTTGGAGCATTACCGTAGTTCATTAGTTACACTAAAAAATCCGTTGAAATTGCGGACAGTCCATAGCATTGTCTTATTTCTGTATACGTTTCAACTGAATACCGAAAAAAAAAAAAAAAAAAAAGATCCTTAACTAACACAATCAGCGCACCAAAACTACGCAATGCGATTCGCAGAATTGTTACATGCTACGGAATAGCTCTGCGGACCGAATACCAGAGAGTCACGGATTCTCACACCACGTAGGCTTCCGCACGCGCTATTAGTAACGCCTTCCTTGCGTCATACTTTCTGTCAAAATGCTTCTAAGTAAAAAAAAAAAAAAAAATATATATATATATATATATATATATTTCCTTACAATCTCCTTGCGGTCTTCTATCTCGCTGTTACGTTACATTTTTTCTGTTACCGCATTTTCGGTACTTTCCCAATAAAATCCCCCCTGACAATACCTCGCGGACATTTTAAAACGCTGCACCGGGTTTTTTTTCTTTACCGTTGTCCGCAGTATCTAAATTTATAACTTTTTAACAGATAATCTAGATAGGTAAGGATTATACAACAGAAATTACGGTATTTACTGCAAATTACGAAATCTCAAGTAAGAAGAAAATTAGGCGCCACGGCCCGAATTTTAGGCGCTTGAGCGACCTAGCGCCCGGGATTTGTCAAGCCCCGGGCATGCATTCACTTCTGCTTTATTCAATAGCAGCTAAATTTTACATTTTTTTTTTAATCCTTACCTTGCCTGTATGAAAACAACTGGGTGAAGGCGCCACTGTAATAAGCCACCAATGCTGGGGTGTGGAATGGGGACAAAAGATAGTTTGAAAGACTACAAACTGTAAACTAGAAACAAACGCATTCTTTGATCATGTTTTTTTTTTCTTTTCTTTCTTCTTTTTGTATACATTTGGGTAAATTTGGGTTTGCTTCACTGGGAGTTATGTTTAATGCCAGGGACAAAGATGAGCGCAATATAATGCTACTGGGAGGGGCTTAAGCCTTCTGAATCTGTGAGCACCCTCCATGGGTGCACCCCACATAGAGGGAAAGGGAAATATTCCTTGTCTGATTACAAACAAAAATACATAGACAGCCTTAGCCTTATAACAGCAAATATATGAAAAAAAAAAAAAAAAAACCTAAGCAAGCTGAAATCGCTATATATATATATATATATATATATATATATATATATATATATATATATAGCGATTTCAGCTTCCAGCTTAGGTTTTTTTAAGGTCAGGTGATGCGTAACATCACAGCCTCTCCTTGACAAATGTCAACCCCGCCTTCTCGTGGTGCATCCTGTTCCCACTAAAGGGGCTCTGACGACCGCCCATAGCGGTATAACTATACCATCGGGATTAGAGGAAATTCTATCCCACACTCACCAACCCGCTTGGCCAGCGTGGTGAGTTATGGCCAAACCCCTCCAAAATGATTCCACAACTTAAATCTTGGCCCTCAGTCTCCGGCAGCTGGAATGTACCTGGCCAAGGCAGCGGCCAGTGCGACATGAAGGCAGAGGGTGCTAAGAATCCCCGGAGGACCGGACTAGGCTGCCATCTGATGCTGACCTCGGCTACTTACAATGGACGCTCCCTATCTTCTGAATCAAGGCTTCTTGAATTGGAAGAGGAACTACAAAGGATCAAGTGGGACATCGTGGGGCTAAGTGAGGTAAGGAGAAAAGGAGAAGATCTCATCGAACTGAAAAGTGGACATCTCTTCTACTATCGTGGGACAGATACTGGCAGAACTAGTGGTGTTGGATTTATAATAAACAAGAAACTGAAGGATAAAGTTGTAGAAGTTGAAAGTTCCTCTGACAGAGCTGCACGACTTGTTATCCAACTCTCGAAAAAGATACCAGGCTCAGATTATTCAAACTTATGCACCCACCACAAGTCATCCTGAAGAAGAAATTGAAGAATTTTATGAGGAAATTTGTCATCTAAATAATAAAGGTAAGCAGCACTTGAAAATAATTATGGGAGATTTCAATGCAAAAATAGGGCAACGGCAACAGAATGAGACTTCAGTAGGTAAATTCGGTCATGGCAACAGAAACCAGCGTGGAAATACTCTCGTTGAGTTTGCAGAGGCAGAAGGGTTTTCATCTTGAACTCCTTCTTCAAGAAAAAGCCACACAGGAAATGGACATGGAGACATCCAAATGGGACGACAAGTGAAATTGATTTTATTATGTGTAACAAAAAAATTCGTCATAGAAGACTGCAGTGTGCTAAACAAGTTCAACACAGGTAGTGACCATAGATTGGTGAGATGTAAGATGCACCTCAACACTAAACTTGAACGTGGCAAGCTCATAAGACAAACAAAATCTATTGACATAACCAACCTTAAAAAACACCATAATACCTTCAAGTTAGAACTGAAGAACAGGTTCTCTGCTTTAGAAGGCCTAACATCGGAAGAAGTGGACATCTCTGAAGTTAACAGAAAAGTAACCAAAGCTCTTATGGAAACAGCAACAAAATTAGCTGGGTCTAAGAACAAGTTGCATGTGAACAAATTATCAGGAAAAACGAAAATGTTGATGCAAAAAGAAGAGAGATGAGGACAACTAAAGAAGATGCGACTTCCAAAGTGGAATATATAGAGCTATGCAAGACAGTAAGAAAAAGTATCACTGAAGACGTAAGGAAATTCAACTGTGAACTAGTGAGGAAAGCAATTGAAAACAACCAAAGCCTAAAGATAGCAAAGGGACATCTCAGTAAGGGAAGAAAACAGATTATGGCACTGAGAAAAGAAGATGGTTCTGTAACAAGAAATAGAGGCGAAATTTTGACAAGAGTGAAAGATTTCTACTCCAAATTATATGAAAGGGATGATATATGCACTCCAGACATCATGAAAGATACCAGTACCAGAGTTCCTCCAGTCCTTCCAGCAGAAGTTGCACATGCAATCAAGAACATGAAGCGAGGAAAAGCTCCAGGAGAAGATGGAATTACTGTAGACATCATACAAGAAGCAAGTGGAGAAATCGAAACAGTACTCGCCCAAATTTTCACTCGATGCCTTAATGAAGGAAAGATTCCTGAGGATTGGAACACCGCTACAATGATCCTGCTACATAAGAAAGGTGACATTGAGGATCTCGGAAACTACAGACCTATCAGCCTCCTATCAGTAGTTTATAAAATCTTCACTAAAGTTCTTTCACACCGCTTGGAAAGGTAACACTGGACATGGCTCAACCGAGAGAACAAGCTGGATTCAGGAGTGGCTACAGCACAATAGATCATATCCACGTGCTGAGAGAACTAATTGAAAGAGCGAGGGAATATGAACTTCCATTGTGCATGGCTTTTATCGATTATGAAAAAGCCTTTGATTCGGTGAAACCATCAGCAGTTACAATGGCTCTGAAAACCTGCGGTATTGAAGATGCATACATTAATATTATTAATAACATCTATGAAAATGCAAGTGCAAAGATTAGGCTGTTTGAAAATACAACACACGCATAAAAATTGGAAAGGGAGTGAGACAAGGTGACACCATATCTCCGAAGCTCTTTAATGCTACATTGGAGGGTGTTTTCAGTCGCTGAGCTGGGAAAACAAGGGGATAAAGATTAATGGAGATTATCTAACCCACCTTCGTTTTGCTGATGACGTAGTCATTTTGCAACTACCCCATCAGAGCTGCAGAGTATGATCCAGGAACTTGCTGACAAGAGTAAAGAAGTGGGATTAAAAATGAACTTTCAGAAGACAAAAGTGATGTTCAATGCTTTTACAAGAAATGAAGATTTATCGATTGATGGAGAAAAGCTGGAGATAACAGACACGTACGTTTATCTTGGACAGCAGATATCAAGTGAGGGTTACATTGATGAAGAAATTAATCGGCGTACAAAACTTGCCTGGAGAGCTTTTGGAAGAAACAGCATAATTTTCAAGAGCAATATGCCATTATGTCTTAAAAGAAAAGTGTTTGATCAATGCATCCTTCCAGTGCTTACGTATGGTGCAGAGACGTGGACCTTAACTAAAGAGACATACAAAGGCTGCAGACAACTCAAAGAAGCATGGAGAGGTGCATGCTTGGTGTAACCAGGAGAGATAAGAAGAGGAACTGCGTGGATCCGAAAAATGACAAGAGTGGGAAGACATCATGATCAGAGTTAAATCCCTGAAATGGCAATGGGCTGGACATACTGCCAGAAGGACAGATCATCGATGGACAGCCGAAATTTTAGATTGGATTCCAAGGGACAGGAAAAGACCCAGAAGAAGACCACATGGGAGATGGGTGGATGAAATTCGAAAGTATGCAGGGGTGACATGGAGGAGACTGGCACAAGACAGACCGTTGTGGAGGAAACTTGGGGAGACCTTCGTCCAGCAGTGGATTGATAATGGTTGACAATGATGATGATGATGATATATATATACTGTATGTATATATATATATATATACTGTATGTATAGGTTTGTGTCCATGGTTTCCAGTACTACATTCATTTGATACAGGGGTGCAACCAGGATTTCTTTGAGGGTGGCCCAAAATATTGAAGCAAATAAAAATACCTTGGAGAAAACATCCAAAATATTGGGAAATGATAAAAATGACACCACCATAATAAAGTGCACTTTTAATTATTTATAAATTATATTGTATTTGAAAACATGTACAAATATATTTAAAAATAAGCAGCCAATAACAAAATGAAGGACCAAGGGATAACTTTGTGGGAGGGTCCGGGCTCCTGGACCCATCGTGCACGCTGAAGGCCACTGATAGGATAAAAAATATGTATCTTATTTCTACCTGAATTTTTTTTCTTCTACTGGGGTTAAACATCATTAATGTCATGTAAAATCCACATGAATGGAATATTTCAGCAAAATTTGTGCTTCCCTCCACCTTATGATACTTACCCTCCCTCCTTCCCTCCCAGTTATGAGCTGCTGGCATCACCACTGCTGACAAGGTGGACAGCATGGTACTGGTGGTTTACAAAACGACAGGGGCGGTTCGTCATTAGGGGCCAGAGGGGCCGGGCCCTACCTAAAAATTTCTGTTTCTAGAAATATTTTTGTTTGCCCTGATTCTTATTCTCTCTTAACTACATGGTGTTCAAAAACCATTACCTAAGGGAAAAGTTTCCTTCAAAAATGGAAAACTATTCCCTGAGGAAAGAGACCACGTTCAGAGTGTGAGGTTATTGGGGCCAGCTCCAACAGGCCCCAGTAACATCACTACGCAAGCAAAGAGGAGAACTATTTCCTCCCCGTCTCATTCAGTATGATGACCTACATAACATAACACACTGCCTTAACCGCGTCTGCAAAAAAAGCTGTGATCTGGCCCCGCGCTAATTTGATTGGCCGGGAGAGTATCCATTTCCTTAACGCCGTGGGTTGACAGAGAAACTTACCCCGACCAAGCTCAAGGGTGGTGGGAGGGTTTCAAATGTCGTAGCAAAGTTCAGTTAGTTGTTTTTTCTGTGTGTCTCTCTCCCAGTGATGTGTTGTTCCTTTGTGTCACGACTTTTTTGCTTGTCGACTACAATGAATGAAGTGGATATTTTGTTAAAATCTCTGTTCCTTGCTTTAAATCTGGAAGAAAAGCTTCATTTAAAAAAAAAACTCTGTGCTTTATCACCCCAAGAATTTTTAGTTTGAGCTTCACTTTAAAAAACGCAGTGCTCATCAGCCCAAGAATTTGAGTCTAAAAGCTTTACTTAAAAAAACTCTGTGCTTATCAGCCCAAGAATTTGAGTTTGCAAGAGAATGAAGTTTACAAAGTGCTTTGCAGAACTAATTTCAGTTTTAACTAAGATTATTTTCAATGTTAAAAATAAATAAATAAATGAGAAAACCTGTAAGTATAATTTGCACATGAGTACATATGTTTTTAGGTTTCACAAGTTCTTTAAAAAAAAAAGGTTAAACCTTTCAAATAATGCAAATGGTAGTCATTCTATATGGGACGAAATTCATGAAACATTCCATCCCTGCATATACACTGCCGGACAATTGCTAAGGACGGATGACAATAGCAACGATAGCAACCATAAAATGGAAGGCAGGAAAATGTGGAAATTAGCATAAGTGCGGGATACAGTAAGACGTGTTGTGCGTATGCAAATTTTGGATTGCCGAACTTGTTCGTGACGTCATAGCGCTGATAAGAGATATAAAGGATTTGACGCGTATTGGCCGTTGATGTTCAAACGCAAAGTTGAAAGAGAAAGAATCAATTGACGAACTAGCAATTTTTAGTATGTCTTCCCGACATCACCTAGATGATTTTACGCGTGGCCGTATTATTGGCAAGATTGAAGAAGGGCGAAAAATAACAGATGTTGCCAGGGAGTTCGACGTCAGCCACAGTGTTGTTTCAAGGCTTTGGAAATCATTTCAAACAAATGGAGAGTGTAGCAAACGTCACGGGGGAGGTCGTGTTCGCAGTACGACACCTGCAGAAGATCGGTACATAGTGCTATCAACAAAAAGACACCGGCGCAGCACAGCTAGTGAGGTAGCAAATCAGTTTATGACTGATACTGGCAAGTGGATCTTCCGAAAAACTGTCGCCAGACGTTTGCATGAAGGACGACTATACGCCCGCCGTCCTGTTGTGTGCATCCCATTGTCCAGACGTCACCGTACCGCCCGTTTGCAATGGTGCCATCAACATCGCATTTGGACTGATAACGAATGGTCTGCTGTCCTCTTCTCAGATGAGAGTAGATACAGTCTATCGTCTGATTGTCGACGACAACTGATCTGGCGTGATAGTGGTACTGCATATTGTCCAGTAAACATACAGGAAAGGGACCGATATCCGACATGTAGTGTCATGGTAAGGGCTGGCATCATGATTAATGGCCGTACGTCCCTTTAAGTGCTTCCAACTGGGAATATGACTGGCCAACGATAAATTAATGATGTTCTGCTACCTCATGTTCGCATGTTCCGTGGTGCTGTCGGTGATAGATTCATTTTCATGGACGACAACACAACATGTCATCGAACAGTCGCTGTCCAGGAGTGCCTTGAGAGCAAAGATATTCAACGCCTCGTATGGCCAGCACGTTCTCCAAATCTGCATCCCATTGAACATGTGTGGGATGCTTTGGGGAGGAGTCTTGCTGGTCCCCAATGCACTCCAATAAACAAGGACACCCTCATCCGTGCACTGACAGAGGAATGAGATAAATTACCCCAACAGCTGCTTGATAATGTTGTGCAAAGCATGACACGACGTGTGGAATCTTGCATCGCCCTCCATGGTGGCCATATCCCGTATTGACATTTTACGCCGGAACGCCTGCGGACGGTAATTGCATTTTTTCACGTTTACGTATTCTGCACGAAATGGCCTGTTTGTCCCTTGAACACGTTCCAAAGCCTTCTGGATTTCAGAGCACAATAAATTGTCTTTCTTGTAATGTCCTGGCATTCTGACATTATTTTATTTCACTTGGCATCCAACCACACTTACTTTTTTATACGCTATATAGCCGTTTATGATCCGTCCTTAGCAATTGTCCAGCAGTGTATATTTGGAGTTATTTGTTCACTACATTTTTTATCCTGTGAATCCTGTGATTATTCCTCAGTTGAGAAATCTGAAGAAACACAAAGCACAACTAACATAAATTAATGCTCATATGTTTTAAGGTAAAAATTTTGTTTAAGGAGTTTTAACATTTTTCTGTTAATAGTTATGCATTCTATTCCGAGGAAATTTTTTTCGTGTGCAATACAATAGTTGACACATTCCTGCCTGATTTGGGCATTATTGTGAGTCAAGGGGGTAAACAGAGGCAGAGTAAAGGAATCTTGGGGGTGGGGTGGGGGTCTGAATAGTTGGCCTAATAATGACAGTTTTTTGTATTTCATTATTTGACTTCAGCTACTGACCCCACCTGTTTCAGTTGCCACGAGCCACCACTGCAAAATGAGTGAGCAGTTTGGACTGAGAATAAACGTCAAGAGTGTGTAGAAGAATAAACGTCAAGAGTTTATGTTTGTATCAAAATCAGGGAATGTTGAGGGAAATTTAGGTGTCGCTGGTGAATATATTTAAAGGGTGTCCCACTGCAGATATCTTGGAAAAGAGTTAAAAAAGCAGGAGAATGTTTCAAGGAGATTAGATCGAAGTTTGAGATGACTGGAACTGATGATAGGCAATGGGTGGTGTGCAGTAGTAATGGATAAATCATTCCTTCATGAGAGTCCATTCATCTATCACATGAAAAAAATCATTCGTGAGGGAAAATTTAATTTCCAGATCATCACAATGCTCACCAAGTAAACCATTCATTGCGAGGATCTTGTGTTTACGTCCAAAATGCTTTCAAGGCTGCAGCTCTTTTTGGCAAACTGTCCAAAAGTGTGTGAGCTCTTTGCTATTCATAATCAATTAACTGCCATGAATTTTCTTGTGGCAAATGATTCAAGCACACTGTTCAAATGAATAGTAGTCACATGCTGTTCTCTTGCTGTCCCGGAGGCGCAATGGTTTAAGCGATGGCTTCTGACCATTCGTCTGAGATGGGTCCGGCATGGATGGTTTGTCTTATGGCCCTGGCTTTCTCCCTTCCCTGGGGCCAGTGGCCCTAAATTAGGGGCAGGCAACTGCTTATAACCCGCTGAGTTGCTCACGGTGGTCTTTACCCCCCCCCATAAAAAACAACAACAACAACAACAACAAAAAAAAGTAATTCCCGTGCAAATCCTTCTGTGGCAGTTGCCTGCAGGTTTGAGATCATGCCACTACACAATGTAAATAGTTCTACAGTTAAATGCAAAACTGGATCAGGGTTCTTTTTTTTTTTTTTAAGAGTGCATATTTATTTATTTTTAGTCATAAAAATCATAAAGGTACATCAGTGTGGGTGATCAGCCCACAGCTAAGAGTTCCAGTTGGTTGTTCCACCTAAGGATCCTGGAACCATAACCCAGTGAGTTGGGCTCTTTTTGCCAATGTCACAGACTATCTGGTGCCTCTCCAAGATTCACAGTGACCCTTGTTGTTGTTCTGTGTGCCATTGTTGCACATGGTGTGCCCGGAGGAAGCAAACTAGTCTCTCACCAAGACCGTCCACCTTACACTCACTCAGCCGAGATCTCTTTCTCATATGCCATTTTTCATTTCCATATCATATCCGTGGTGGACATGCTCTGATCATGTGAGGAATGAAGATGTGTTGCAGATGTGTAATGTGAGGCAAAATGTTGTTAGTAAGGTGGAGACTAATATTCTTAGGTGATTTGGCCATGTTGAAGGAATTAGTAATGAAATGCTTACTAAGGGAATTTATTCAGCCCAAATGGAAGGAAAGAAAGGTAGAGGAAGGCCAAGGAAATCATGGGAGGACCAGATTCAGGAATGTCTGGATGTGAAAAACATAATGAGTATGAAGTACAAAAGGCCTTGCGTGTGGTGTGTGATGGATGTTAATGAAGATCGAGCTGTATGCCGAGATCACTGTAAATGGAGACATCTGGAACAGCAACAGTGAGTTCTTTCTGTGAGTAGCTAACTGAATATCAGAGAACAGCTTAGTGTTATGTATGTATGTATGCATGCATGATTTCAATAAAACAAGTAAAATACATGAGCGCTGTGAACGGAATGAGAAAAATATCTGAAATTGTAATTTTCATCTTACTATTTTGGTGTGAAATCAGTGTCTATTGCCATTGGGTATGGAAAGAGTGGCATTCTGCTTCATTGTTTTGAGAATAGAATAATTGTACATTTCATTTATTATCCATAGCAGCCCCCCCCCCACACACACTTAAGGGAGTGGGCATGGCTGAGGATATAACTGACAGGTCAGAAAACTATATCACGTATAGACAAGGGTGAGTTGGGTCGACGAAACCAGGCCGGAAATTTATAGTCTTGTGATCCACTGCAGAAACAAAAGTACCTACAGGGGAACACCTCATTAATTTCTTCATGAAAAAAAAAAAAAATTCTTTTTACCCCTTGATGAAATAGAACTGTTGAAATATGCATTGTAAAACAGATTCAGTCATGAATAAATTTAAGCAGCAGTTTAAGGGTGAAATAATTTTAAAAATATGTTCCTTATTGAATGTAGCATATCAAAATCATGGACGCCGCTACACTGCAGCGGCTGCTAAATGACCACTGCAATACTGTTGCTGCTTTTTCATTTTTTAAACAAATTGACTATTTTAAACGTATCTAGATTTTAGCCCTATCATCATCCTCATTTCTCAGTTTTACTGAATCAGCTAGATTTTAATTATTGTATCATGTTTTTAATACTGTTTGTTTCATTATCTTTTTTAGCCCTTTCATCGTTCTCATTCTTCAGTTTTATTTGATCAGCCATATTTTAAGCTTTATCGCACGTTTTTAATACTGTTTGGTCTTTTGTCTGGTGCTCTTTGGCCAACCATGGCCCTTGCGCCATTAAAATCCACCAACCAACCAACCAACCTATCAAAATCGTGCTCAAAACTGGGTGTTGTACTGTCAGATAATAATTATATTTATTCGGTCACTCACTGATCGTCTGTTGTGTAACGGTGTTCATACCACCTCCTTGAATAGCTGCCTTTTTAAAAGTTTACCCATTACTTTGATTCATGAACTAACATTTTGATCCATGAACCAGTAAACAGTGTTAAAATTAGAAGTAAATCTTGTACTGGCCCAGTGGACCACTAGAATTTGCAAACAACTGGTCCACCAAAATGCCCACGGGTCCGTAAAAAACTAAATAAAAAACCTTAGACATTTACAGTTATGTAGAAAATAACGCATCATTTCAATGGATTATCTCCAATATTTGTTTTTAAACCTACCATTAGTTTGCAGCCTAAAAAGACAACCATACAGCAAGGTAAAAGAAACGGATATTAATTTTTTAAACTTGTGACAAATTAAAAAAAAAAATCTTACTGGCCACTTGGGCCAGTAAAACTAGTAGTTCAGTGGTCCAACGGAAATTTTACCGACCAATGGCTAGCGGACCACTGGGTAATTCGAACGCTGAGTAAATCATTGTTTCTTTTAAGAAAAATGTGGGTGGGGCATGGATTTTGGAACATCTCTGCTGAAGAATCACTTTGTGCTCTATGTCTGAGCATGGGTAAGGCAAGAGTGCAGTTGAGGCCTGGCAGGGCCTGAGGCCTCAAAGATACTTTTTTCAAAACCTGGTGGCATCAGGCTACTTTTTACGTAAATGAATCAGATTTTTTTAAATTTATTTATTCAATTGTCGCCCATCCAAATCGACATTTTTTTTTTAACATCAATAATGTTAACTGATTCTTTTTTTCTTTTTTCTTTTCTTGTCTCTTTCTTTGTTATTTTTTTCATGGTGGCTATGCAAAAATCCCTAGACCTTTTTTGTTTACCAAACCACCTCAGAAATAGCCAGTGAAGTGGTTACCAGACAGTCCACCCAAAGAAAGTAATCAATCATAAAGACAAGGACTTGATCAAAGTCTTTTCCTGTGTTTCTGACAATAAGAGTATTGCAAAGTTTTTGAAATTTCAAATTGCAGTTGACCCACTGCTACAACTAATTCACTCTCCTTCCATAATTTGGCAGTGGTAGACATTGCCAGACCGGACGTAGGAGTTTGCCAGTGTAATTTTTTTTTTTTTTTTTTATTTCGAAGACCTGCACCTGGGCTGATCTTCGAATGACCTACATTGAACCGTAGTTAGCTTAACTTGTCTATAACAGCGTGCTTGTTCTGGCAGCAAATTTTTCCCTGAAGTAGAGAGAATTTCTCATTGTCATTTCAGAGAAAAGGCCCAACATATAGGGCCTGATTTATGGGAGGGCACTCGGGGCACGTGCCCACCTTTCTTGCCCCCCCAAATATAGTTATATATTACTTGTTTTTTTCATCAAACCAATTTGCCATATGGTTCATCCACTGAAAAAAATTAAAATGGTAATTTCAGAACTGTACATTGAAACACATGGAAGTGGCAATTATAATTTCCACGAATAAATAGAATGCCATATTATAGACACTAATATATATTTTGCGATTTCATTCTGAATCGGTATCCAGCTGATTCTGAATGAAACCGCAAAAAGCTCAGAATAACAGCTCCCGAGACCATCCTCAAGCATATACATGAAATGGGATGCTGAGTGCTCCTGAAAACCTTTTACCCAGGGCCCCAAACTATCTTAAGTCTTTCCTTGCCAACATATTGATAGATAGAAGGAAATGCCATTTGTTAAAGACAAAAACATTTTAGACAGCTAATATAAAGCTCAAATAAAGGTAACAATACTTTATTTATAAGTACCAAAATAATAATTCCTACTTTCCAAATAATCCAGACAAAGTGGATACAAGAAACAGTGGGCCATTTCTCAAGTGGTCCACCGGAAAATGTCCCGGTGGACCAATTCGCCTCTGCGTATAGACACACCAAGGGCCGCTGTCTAAAAATTAAACTAACCCACCAGCAGCTGCTGCAGGGTTCATGTAACAGCTCAAAAGTCCAGCCGTTAATTTTCACCCAAGTTATTTCCAGCTGACTGCTCACTCACATAACAGTTTACATGTATTAATCTTCAAGATTACTTTTCCTAATGGAAATTTGTTTCTGAGCGCATGCAGATGGAGTAAAGTTCAACATGGTGAATTCAGTGTGTGTTGCAGTAATGATTGATTAAATGATTATTCATGGTGAAGTCATTCATTTGTTCACAGATGGTCCCTCACTAATGTGCTTGACTGATGGTGTTGGCTCTGCCACTTTCCTGGAACCAATGGTCCTAAAGTAGGGATGGGTGACTGCTTATAGCCCCTACAGTTGCTCATGGTGACCATTAAACCCCAAACAAAAAACAAACAAAAAGAAACTATTGTGTGATAAGGATTTAGGCCAGGATGGTCCACTTCTATATGGAGTACAGAAGTGGACACAGGCTACCACAAAAAACACTGGAAGCATTTCAGATATGGTCCTATAAAAGAATGTTAAAAATATCTTGGGTGGTTAAGATCATGAATGTAAGTTTTGACAATGTATCAGGAATGCAGGGATCGCATTCCTCCTAAAATTCCTAAAATTCCTAATATTTTGTGACCCTCCTTAAATTCCTAAAATTAGACCTAAAATTTGCTATTCATCCTAAAATTTTCGTAAGCTTATTTTTATTAAAAACACAACCGTTATTAACGCCAATAAATTTACCATTACGGTAAGGTAAAAAGACCTGTTTTTGTAGAAACACAGCCTATATGCTGTGCTGCTGAAGGGAGGGAAAAATGACGCCATCGAGATGCACTTGCTTCGGGGCGGGCGTTCCATTTTTTGCCTTCGAACAGTTTTCGAGAGTAACAAGAGATCTAAGGGAAAAGGGGAGGGGTCATTTTCACCCCTGGTTTGCGCTTTGCAGACGAACTCCGTGGCACGCAGAAGATCGTACTTTATTTTTGTACATGCCTTGTGGAACCTCCTCTTTCTGCTGATGTTTTGTTATTGTAAACCGCAGGTGGGTGGAAGCAAAAAGGAAACATGTGGTCTCCTTCCGTAACCTCCGGTAATGACGATGGGATGGTAGCTGAGTATTATCTTGGCAGGCAGTAGAGCACGTGATCATTGACCTTCGATCATGCGTCGGCGACAGCGACCTTCGATGCGCAATATATCTCGGCTCCGACTCGCTTTGACTGAACTTGCGTGAGATGCGTATGATAGTTTCTGGTTTTACGTCTTTTATGGTGTTCTCTGTGCTGTGTGCAGGTTCAGTTCTCTAGTGGTGACCTGCTTTTTTTTTTTTTTTTTTCCATATCTTCTGACATCCTCGCAGCCAAATTTCGGGAAGTTGTCTGGTTTTGCAATATTGGAACGTGTTTTTGTACTTCCCTTTCATTTTCTGGTTAGTAATACAAGTGTTTAAGATGCCTAAATCCAAAACGAAATTTCAAGATGCGTGGCTCGCCAAAGAATTGGACTGAGTGAAGTTGAAAGAATGGTGTTCTGCAACTGAAACAATATTTTCTGCTAAGTGTTTATTGTGTTCAGAAATTTTCAACATTTCTAATAGTGGCTTTTCACAAGTAAAAGCGCATCATAAAGGAAAAAACATTTGCAGAAATTTCAAAGTAAATTTCAAAATAAGTCCATCCTGAAAGCCTTTGGAGGACGGGATCTTCAGCCCAAAACAAATATTAGTGAAGTACTGAGTCATGATTTACAGTTGGCTAAAGCCGAAGCATTATGGGCCATGAAAGTTGCTAAGGACAATATGTCTTTTGTTTCATGCACTGAAACAGTTGAACTTTTCAAAGAAATGTTTCCTGATTCTGCTATTGCAGCCAAAATGCAACTTAAAGAAAAAAAAGTTGCTTATGTGATATCACATGGATTGTCAAAATATTTTGAAGAGGATTTGAAAAAAGACATTGCATCTAGTAGCCCAGGGAAGGTTACTATAGCATTTGATGAAACTACAAATACACAAGTGAAACGGCAGTTGGATGTGTATCTCAGGTACTGGTCTTCAGAAATAAATTCAGTTTCTTGCCGATACCTAACAAGCGTTTTTCTGGGTCATGCAACAGCAGATATTTTGCTAAAAGAAATTCTTGATGTGTTATCATCCTTCAATATTTCGTTGAACAGAATTATTTGTGTATCCATGGACAGCCCAAATGTAAATAAGTGCTTTTTACACAAATTCAATGAAGTTGTAAAACAAGAAACAGGCCAGAAATCTTTGGAACTAGGTTTTTGCAACCTGCATGTTGTTAGTAATGCATTTAAAATTTTTTTGACAAGCTTAAATATAGATTTTGACGAATTTGCTACTGATATGCATTACTTTTTAAAGAGTAGTGCTGCAAGACGAGAGGATTATAAATCTGTCGAGGATATAACATTGGTCACTGCCAAATTTCTTTTTGCGTCATGTCAGCAACAGATGGTTAACCGTTGGTTCTGTAGCCCAGAGGCTCTTGGATCAATGGCTAAATATTACAGAATATTTTTTAAACTTCTTGCCATCTCAAAAAATATTTGAAAAACAACTGCGCAATTCGGCAAGGTATAAAAGAATTCACTGTTTCCTGAAAAATGAGCTTACTCCTTGCTATTTAGCATTAATTTCATTTTCACATTTGAAAAGTTTTCATTATGTTATCAGAGTGAAGAACCAAAAATACACCAGTTATATTCTGATTTAAATACTTTAATGAGGAATGTTATGGCTCAGTTTATCCAAGATGATGTTATAGCAGGGAAATTTGGAGAAGACCTAAAGAATGTAGATTTTGAAAACAAAAATTCATGGAAAAAACTAGGGAGTTAGAAGTTGGTATGAAGACAAAAAATCTCCTCAGGAATGTTCAGGAGACCAGGCAGAAATTATTTCTCTTAGATGTAAGATCATCACTAATTGCAACCACAAAATATTTAAAGTCAAATTTGCCATTCTGCAATCAAAAGCTAAGAGACATAGAAGTTTTAAAGGTAAAAGAACCAAAGAGAGTCGACTCAACTTTCAGTCACTGAAGGACTTTCGGAAATAACCAGAATTTCAAGTGTTTTGCATCTTTCTGAGGAACAAATTGATAGAGTAAGAGAAGAGTGGAAACTTTTAAATTGCGATAAGCCAACTCTAGATGAACTAGTGAAATTTTCAGAGGAAGGGCATATTCCAGTGCGGATTGATCATTACTGGCGTAATATATTTAGTATTAAATACTCTAGCGGAAAAGAAAAATACTCAAATCTTGCTAAACTCATAAAGTCAATTTTAGTTTTACCTCAGGGTAATGCTGATGCAGAAAGGGGATTTTCGGTTAACACTGCTCTGTTAAGGAAGGACAAGGCTAACTTAAAAGACTCAACTATAACATCATTAAGAATAGTTAAAGGGGCCATTAAACACTATGGATGTGTAAGTAAAGTTCCCATAACAAGAAATTTGTTAAATAGTGTTTGTGATTCACATAAATTTTATAAAGAGTATGTTGATAAGCTGAAGGAAGAAGAATCAAAAAAGGTAAAAGAAAGGAAGCAGAAAGAGAGGGAAAATAAGGAAAAGCAGCTAGAGAAAAAAAGAAAAGCTGAGTTTGATGACAAAATAAAAGAAAATGATGCAGAAATAAATAGACTTAAAAACGATAAAGAAGCCTCCCTAGCAATAATTCAAGAGGGAACAGAAAGAATGAGAAAAGCTGTAGAAAAACAAAATACTGTTGAAATAGCAGTTGCCTCTAACTTGATCATACAAGGTTCAGCTGAAATAAAGAAAACTGAAAGTAAATTAGTTGTGGTAGAAGCAGAAAAAGATAGGCTAATCAGGAAAAGGTTAAAACAATAATATGAAAAAAGTAATTCAGTGAACAATTGTACATAGTTCTTGGTTTTCAATTACCTTTTTAGGATATTATAATTTAATGTGAAACCTGAAAACTTTACTGTGAAAATCGTGAATTGCTTCTGGTTCAACAGCATATTAATGTTCAAAGTGAAACTTGAATGTGGTAAATATACTTGAATATGATAATAACACGTGAAAAGATAAGAACTGAACATTAGAAGTAAATCATACCTAAACTTTAGACATTAGACGTTATGCAAACAATTTGGGTGTTAACTTCGACCATATATACTAATGGACTGCACATTGGCAATAGCTGCATCAAAGCCGCCATGGCTCAAACATTGGGCACGTCATCATCAGACTCCAAATTTCGTGTAAAAATGCTGTTATGATTACTAATTTACGCTGCAGAACTTCAGTGTTTTCGGTGTATTATGTGAATGCGCCTCATATATAATGAAAACTCTTCAGGTAAGTTTACTTATGAGCTATATACATGCATGATCGGGTTGTTTACATTTTGTGATTTATAATGTGATGAACATTTGCGAAGAATTTGGAACATGCATTCCATTTTTTTTCTTAAGTTACTATATTTTTATATCAATAGCTGCAAGTTTCTGGTTAAGTAATTGAACTTTATCGACTTAGGTATTTAATTCGTTTCTTACCCATGAAAAATCATAGAACTTTCTTTACTATATCGGTCAGAGCAACCATAAGCACAGCAGGTGTAACCCATCTTTTTGACTGTTGTCATGTGATTTTATGTTGGAGCCAGAAATTTTGATGTCATGCGCAGTCTATCAGTATATATGGTTGAAGGGTGTGAAGCAAACTCTTTACAATGTATACAAAGTTGTTTTACTAGATGTATACAAATATACATCTAGTTTTTATTGAAATACACTCCTAAAATTTTCCTAAAATTTTTCTAAAAATTCCTAAAATTCCTACCTAAAATTTTCCAGAAGTATGCTATGATCCCTGGGAATGTGAAATTGTGAAAACAGTCAAAAAGTGAAAATATATTTTGGGCATTTCATGAGATGATCCAAGTATGTGCTGCTACAGCTTGTCATTGAGGGGAAAATCAAAGCATCAGGTGGCTGTGAAACCTAAGGGAATGGAGTTCACTGAATTCGTAGGAACTGTTACCTGAAACATATATGGCCATGTTGACCACCAGCCTCGGATAGGAGCGGGCATGTCAAGAAGTAGATGTAAATATAAATTTAAATTCTCTATTCTAAAAATGCAAAGAAATGTTCAAACTCATCAAGACATACACATATATATACCTTGTATAACTGTAGTTGAAATTCAAGTTGTATTTGGATAAGTATTCTAGGCTAAGCTTACATTGTTACATAGGAAAGAGTGGTGTTTAGACAAAAGCTGTGAAATCTATAAATGAAAATTTGTTAATCTGTTGATTTGGATAAATTAATTATGCATTAAGATTAGCACACCTCACTCGTGACCTTTTTACTTCAGAATCGTCTTTTTCAGACATTCTGGAGTTTGATTGCCCATGATTTTCTTGACTTTCAATAAATTTCCTGTCACTTGGGCTGAATAATTTCTCTTAGCATCAAATCATTCTTATTTCCAATGTGTCCAAACTATCTCATACGATTTGTCTCCAACCTACTAACATTTTCCAAAAAATATTTCCAACTAATCTTTGTTACAGTCGTATAATTGGAACAAATCGTGCCACAAACTCCCAGGTAAGTAACACCTCTCCTCACCAGCACACAAATGGCTTATTGTGCACAGGTTTCAGTACCATAATCAGAGTAGGTACCATTAAATTTTTATACACAGCTATTCTGATCCTTTCTGACAATCCATCGCTTCTGTGAAGTTATCGTAAAGCAGCCGTGACAGCCAGAATTCATTCAACTACTTATTTCACTTATAAGTAAGCTGTTTTTGGTGTCATACATGCTTCCTAGTTTTTGTGCAAACTTATTTCACCTAGTTTAACCCTCTACAGGGCTTAAAATTCAAATTTGAAATGGGAGTCTTCCCCACCTGTGTTTGTGAATGGAGGGCATTGAAAATTTCGGTGGGGAGTTTTGAATATGTGACTTAATAATATTAAGACTCTGGGAAAACAGTAGTAATTTTTCAAGCAATATAAGCTATACTTGGTTTTTAAAACAAACAGGTGAATTAGATAAAAAAAATCGCTACATTCAATCTAATACAGAGTACCATGATTCATTTTACAAAAACAGAGTTGTTCATTTTGCAGTACATTGGTATCTTAAAATTGTGTCTGAATTATTTGTCTGTCTTTCATTCCTTGCCACAGTTAGTGAGCTTTGATCAGCTGTTTTTTTCCCCCTCAGGGTTTATCCAGCCCAATTTCAGAAATATGCATTAAAGATTTTTATTGCTCAATGAATCTCTGAATTTTGACTTAATTCTCTTTTGTGTGCTAAAGCCACATTCATGTTTTTTTGATGCAACACAAGACCTACTTGCAGAAGAACCTTTGACACTAATGGAAATGTGTGCTGATGGTTGCTCATTAAACTCTTACAAAACTTCGGAAATTGGCACATATATTCTTCATTCTTTACAGCTATGTTTGAATAGTGAATATTCCATAACTGCATCTTCATTAATTTTTGAAAAACAACAACAACAAAACTGGTCTGCTTTTGAAAGACTTTACCGAAACTTATGTTGTGTGTTGTTTTATAGATTCAGGTTCTACACACTCAAACTTGAAAAAGAGTTCCATTGTGGAGGAAGGAAATCTGCAGTCCATCTCAGTCACAAAAGATGAAATAAACCTTCACTCGACATTGTGATGTGCAAGTTTTAGCATCACATGGGTCAACTAATTTATTATTTTTGAACATGTTTCCCTTCAGCTCTGAAAGAAATATGTTTTCTTGAATACTACGAGATGTTTGCAGTTCAAATACTCGAGACCTGGTTGATACAACAATTCTTCTGATATTAGGAATATCCAGTTTTTCACTTTGCAACTATTTAGGGGGGGGTAAATAACATTTAACAATAACTCTAAGCAGTGGGATCATCGCGAAAACAAATTATGATTACGTAAAAATCTTACCTCCGTCCGTCTTCCGTTTTCGGAAATTTTCCCTCCGTTTTCAAGCTGAAACACAATGAGTTATCAAACAAAATTATATTTTACAATAATACTGAGCAGAGGGAATATCGCTAGAAAAAAAAGCGATTACGGATTAAATCTGCAGTTTGTCTAACTTCCGTTTTCGAAAGTTTTGAAAGACGAACTCACACGCCAATCCCCCCCCCCCCCAATCTTCAGTTTTGTATTGTTCTCGAGAATGACGCAAATGATGACAACAAAGGCAGAGTTCCTCGAATCCGCGGAAGCAACTCGTGCCTGAAGTTTACAAGACAATTTTTGCTCCGTGGAACTTCTATTACCGGAAATTGTTGTGTGCACTTTCAAGCTGAAATACAAGCATTGATGCAATAAATTGATATTTAGTAACAGTACTAGACAGAGGAAAGAAACTTCGCGAGAAAAAGAAATTACGATACGGAAATTTTTTTGACTCCGTTTAACTTTCGTTTTCGGAAGTTCTGAAAAACGGAATACCTTTCCCAGACGAAATACCGAAATACGATGACCCCCCCCCCCCCCCACACACACATACTAATTCTCCAAAAATAAAACATTCTTTTCAGTTTTGCATCGATCTCAAGTACGACCGAAATGATGGCGGAATTCCGCGAATCTGGAGGAGAAATGAACAAAAAAAAAAAATAAAAAAAAAAAATGAACCTCATGCCTGATTCGTAACTGTCCGCGATATGCAAAATGAACTTCTCATGCAACTACATATGGAAGCCGATTCACATGCCCATAAACTGATTATATTCCCGACATGAACGATATTTTCGATTGCAAATTTTCGGAACTCTGAAGAGTCCGTTTCTAACGCACGTAATTTAAAGAAGGGTACGTTTTGAACGCTCGAATTTTGTGAGTGGTCCAAAAACGCACCAAAAATTTTATAATTTTTCTTAAAATTCCGTAAGGCGGGAGACCGCCTCCTAACAACTTTATTTCGGCGGGAATCCCGCCCTGGATTTTAAGCTCTGCACTGTTTGAACTCTAATGTGCATCGTTTGAACTCTAACCTTGCTCAAAAACCATGATTTGGATTTTTTTTCCTTATTTTTATGCAGTTTGAATCCATACACACTTTTATGCATCCTAGACAAATCCTTGTTTTGAAACGCTCTCTTAAAAAATAAACCTAGAGTTCACTGATACACAACTGCAATCAGGCACGTATCCAGGGGGAAGGGACATGAGAGTCTGAATCCACCCCCGGAAATATTTAAATATGCATCCTATAGATATAGGACCCCCTCCACCCAAACCGAAATCCTGAATACGTGCCGTACTGCAATGAAAATATGCTATTTAATTGTTCCTTTGTGAATGAAAATGTAATGCAGTATTTATGCAAGTTTCTGTGGTCTTATAAAAATTTCTGTCATTTTCTAAAATATCAGTGGAACTGAAAATTATTTTACATTTGTAGGTATGGTATTCAGAGGTCTGTAAAACTAGTTAAGATTAAAATTGCGTGCGTCTTTTCTGATATTAGTAATATCCTCACCAATAGTATTCTTTAACAAAATTCCTGTTGGTGCTGCATTCATAAGAAAAAAATTGCCATTGTATTACATTCCTTAACACTTTTGTAGGGCCATAATTAAAGTAATTGAATATTAGAAATAACTACTGAAATCTTGAATAACTGCTCAATAAGCAGATATATGAACATTTTGGTGAGTAATTAATCCCAAAATTGTATTTTTAGCACGTCTTTTGTAAAAAAGATCGTGTTTATTTTACCATTTTTGTCCGTCCGTCCATATCTCTAACTATTAGTTCGATTTGAATTTTTTTTTTAATTGGGAAGCTTAAATTGTGCGAACGGTGATCCTTCATTTCGTTTTTTTTTTTTTTTTTTTTTTTTTTTACTGTGCACAATTTCGCCGCTTAAGGGCGGAAATGCCAATGATACCGAATTCAAAATACATTTTATTCCACATACTTGCTTCTAAACATCCGATTGAACAAATTATTTTACCTTTTGATTCCATTTATGTAGAAGACTATTTTAGGTATAGTCACTTTTTCAAGTTACGAATAGATTTTCCGCTAGGGGGCGTAAAAGTAAACTGCGTTTTCCCCGAGATCTCTGCTTCTAAAACTTCGATTTAAAAAATTCTTTCTGCACTGGATACAGCTTCTGATTGGTAATCTTTTGCATATGATATCGAATGTTTGGTGCAGAAGAGTTCGGCCACGAGGGGCCGTAAGGGTTAATTTCTGTTTCTGATGTATTTGCAGCAAAATCTGAGCTCCTGAAAAAAAAAATTTCGTAGATCGATACCGCTCACCTCGGAAAACTTTTTCAGAATATTTTCTTAAAATCTTAAAATAATGCATAGTTTCTCCGACAGGGGGCGTAGATGTATATCCTTTTTTTTCGATATCTCTGCTTCCAAGAGTCCGATTTGAAAAATTCTTTCTTTGTTGGAGAACGTTTCCGCTGCAAAATATTTCTCATATAATTTCAAATTTTTCTTAACGCATTAGTCTGCCACCAGAGGGCGTAAGTACAAGTTTCCGTTTACAGCAATATCTGCGGGACTAAAAACCCGATTGAAAAACTTCTTTTTCGGTCAGTTACTACTATGTAAACTCTGTGTGCATATTTTCTTCCCAAAAGAATGCACAATTTCTCCGCTGGGGGGAAGGGGTGCATATGCTTAATCTGTTTTTCTGAATATCTGCTTCTACATGTGCGATTTAAAAAGTTCTTTCAACACCGGATGCCATTTATCTTGTGGAATACTTTAGGCTAGTATTTGAGGAACTTTATAGTTCAGTTCTGTCGCTAGGTGGTGTTTGTGCACTTCTGTTTGCAGATGTATATCCGCTTCTAAAAACCTAATTGAGAAATTTCTTTTTACTGTATTCTGTTCGCTACAATAGAGAAGTGGAGCATAATCCTCTTCAAATAATGCCACAGATTTCCTGCTAGTGGGCGTAAAGGTCAAAATATTTTTCTCGCTATCTCTGCTTCTGGAAGACTTATTTGAAAAGTTATTTTTCCTATGCATAGTTTTTCCCGTGAATTCGCCTATTTTCAACAATTCCATGTTTCCTTCTATATATTTCCTTTTAACTTTTCGATTCGAAAATCATTTTGTTTTTGACATCTTCCATCTGCTATGAGAAGCTTTTTGTGCACCATTTGTTAATTTTTGTAACATACTTTTTTAGCTGCTGTTGTAAGTAAGTAGCTGTTTCTATTTCTGCATGTTTTATCAATTGTAGAAATCCGGTTGATTTTTTTCTAACCGGTTGCATTGACTTTGAATAACTTCGATAAATTTAATTCGCGTCAGAAGGGATTTTAAAGACGTGCTCATTACAACCGAAAATTTGGCGTCATCTTTCTTGTTAAAAGTAGTTTCACAGCTGTTTTGATCTTTTATCCTTTACTCTTGCATTTTCATTTCACTTACGGGAGATTGATTTCCCACTAGGAAATTTTGCAGATGCTAATGATGAAATTATCTTCACAGCTTCATAATATGGAAAACACAGAAGTATATTATTTTCAACAATAAGATTTCAGTATCGAATTGCCTTTTATGTTCACTCTTCTCAATAGAATACCTCTGGTACCTTGAAAATCGCATAGCCCTGGAGCTGCTGGGATTAAATCTGCATCTCCTGATTTTCATGGGAGCATGCTGTTATTATGCCACCCAGCTGATGTGTAACTTGGCCTTTCTGCACCCTAGGCAAACCACAAAATATTGTGCCCCCCATATCTGTTTATCTTATATGTATTACTAATTTAATAGTGTACTAGACTAAACCCGTCTGAATCGACGGTTAGTTCTTTTTTTTTTTTTTTTGAAAAGAATAAAATCATATGAAACAACAAATATAAACTTTGTGATTGACAAATTCATTCAACCACTTCAGTAAAGACAATACTCCAGGTTAGTGATTTTTTTTTTGACTGAAGCTTTAACGACCACCGTGAGCAACTCAATGGGCTATAAGCAGTCGCCCGTCCCTAATTTAGGGTCACTGGTTCCAGGGAAGGGAGAGACAAACACAACGTCCATGCCTCACGGGGACCCGGACCCGTCACGAACGAATTATCATAAGCCAGCGTTTAGACCACTGCGCCACCGGGGCGGCCAGGTTCGTGATGAGCATCACGACTTCACCCTTTTTCAGTCGTAAAATGTGAAGCAAAAGTCCCCTCATCCGTGACCTACGGCTGGACTGTCTTATCTTGCTAGGGGGCCGTCCATAAAGTACGTCCGTGATTTTTTTTTTACTATTTTTAGACTCTTCCCCTCCCCATGTCACATTTTATCCGATTGTTGACCCCTCCCTAAAAGTACGTCCTAATTCCCGCAAACCCCTTTATTTTTGATAACTGCTTTTAGAAGTCCGTTGAGAAACAGAAAAGAAACATGTACACTGAAGTGCCAGAAAAACTGGTATGCCAGTCTAATACTTAGTAGGTAGGTCCCCCACGGGAGTGCAGGACTGCAGAAATACGACGGGGCATGGACTCCACTAGCTTCTGGAAATATGCTGTAGGCAATGCACACCATACTTCCTGCAGAGCGTTCCACAATTCTTGTGTATTCCGAGGTCTCTGATTCCTGTGTACGATAGCGCGTTGAATGGCATCCCAAATGTGTTCTATCACGTTCAGAGATGGGGACTTGGGTGGGAATGGCAACACCCGAAACTCAGATGAATGCTCCTCTAACCATAATATGGCGTCCCGACACTTGTGTGGAGGTGCATTGTTCTATTGAAACAGGCCCAACCCATCAGCATGAATGCAGGACATGAACGGGTGTACCTCGTCAGAAAGGATGCGCACATAGCGTTGGCCGGTCACAGACGTTTGTAGACGTACTAGGGGTCCCAGTGAAGTCCAGCTAAACACACTCCATACCATTACAGACCTCCCACCAGCCGGTACAGTTCCCTGTTGACAGGCGGGATCCATGGCTTCATGGGGTTTGCGCCACACACTAATCCTCCAATCTGCCCGATACAGTTGGAAACGCGACTCGTCAGACCCGGCTACATGTTTCCAGTCAACAAATGTTCACTGGCGGTGTTGCCGTGCACAAGCGAGGCGCATAGCTTTGTGTCGTGCGCCCATCGAGTTGGGCGTCGGCTCCCAAAGCCCATATACCGTGAAGGGCACCGTTGCACAGTCCGGACGCTGATGCTTGTTGAGGCTCCAGTATTGAATTCCGATGATACCTACGAGAGTGTTGCACGCCTATCGCGTGAAACGATTCTTGACAGCCGACGATGGTCACGTTCACCCAATGTCTTTTTACGGCCACACTGGTATCGTAGGTTAGAAGTTTTGCCGGAATTCTTGCAGTCATGGTGCATCCTTGCAATGGTCGTCCGTGAAAATCCGAACTTCCTTTCTACCTCCGAAATACTATGGCCCATCTCACGAACGCCAACTATGACACCGCGTTGAAAATCGCTTAAATCGTTGTTACTTGTTATTCTCATGCCGAAAACAGCTCTGACAGCTGGCAAGGATGTCTATCGCTTTATATACGCACTGGCGGACGCAACCGAGTACGCGCATAGGTGACGTTGCTATTGTCATGGCGAAAATTTTAACCTCTGGTGAATTTCAGAGAGACCTGATCAATCTTTCTGTTGGTTTATCAGAGATTAATTAATGCAAAAATTTTCTTCCATGACATACGTTAGAAGAAGATTCCTGGTTGAAAGGCAGGGGAATTCATGCGCAAAATTCGCTTGTCTTAATCACAAATAGGAAAACAAAATTTCATGTTGGTGAAAGAAAAAAAAAAAAAAAAAAAAAAAAAAAGAATAATATTTGATTTAACTGACTTTGGGGTTTTGAAAATAATTATTTTATCTGTTCTTTTATCGCGATAGGAAAAGGCGAGTAGGTGTGCAGCTCAGAGAATCAAAATTAATTTTACTTTAACATCACGGAACGAGAGAAAAAGAAAATTAAAACTAGTGATTTTCTGCAAAGCAAGAATTCGCCATTTTTTTTTTTTGTGTTCCTGTTTCCAAGCGAGAAGTCGCCCAAAAGTGTAACATCTTTTCGTCTTTTGGGGTAGGGATTTCAGCAACGAAATCTATTTTTAGAACCTCAGGGTCAAGATGGGCCTGCTCTGCACGTGTGAAGGTCAGAGGTCACTCGAGCGAGGCGTGGGAGTGAGTTGCTAGGCTGAAGTTTCGACCAATGAGAGGGGTCAGTGATTTCAAGCACTCCAGAGTTTTTTCCGTTGAGAGACACTTTTGTTCTGGTACCTTTGCTGACCGGAGAGAAAGAGGGGACAGCCGAGTCTCTCCTCGCCCTTTGGTGGGGAGAGCATTTTTGCTGACCGCCATGATTTGACATCGAGTGTAAAAAGCTTAAAGGAGCCTAGTAGCGACGGTCTTCTAGCATGGGGACCTGTCCGGCTCATGGTGGTTACATGAAGAAGAAAATTTTTGAAAGGAACTCAGGGCTGGCGCTAAATTTCTCGCGGATTCCACCAAATAAGAAATGAAAGAAATTAAGAAGAAAGGACAGGACCACCGTAGGACGAGACCTCCTCGGGGCGCAGCGAAAAGATGATCACCGATGCACTCCTAGGCATTCTCGTGAGAGCTGATGGATAAAGAAAGGGGAACCTCCGCGCCTTTGCCGTCCACCTTCCAATGCAGCCGACCAAATTCCCACCAGGGATGAGCATCGAAAAGGACAAGGAGAATTACTCCCTCTGAGAGGGTCCGTCATCACCAGCTTCGGAATGTCTTTTGTTTTCCCTGTGTTCAGGTGAAGTGCTCGGGCACATTGTGTCAAAAAAAAAAAAAAAAAAAAAAGAAAGAGAAAGACATTATTGGAGGCGAAGAGATTATCAACAGTGACGAAGATTTTTTTTTATTTGAAACAAGTTGTTCCTGCCCAGCCCAGAAGGTAAATTCTTTCTCGATTTTTTTTTTTTTGTTGTATAATGCTGTGACCGCTGCGAAATTGTTGAACGAGTGGGTCAGCAGTGTGAGATCAAAATTATAGTTCTGCGGAAAAAAAAAAGAAGAAACTTTGTTTTTTTTTGAGGTTAGCTGGATGTGGGACAGATGTCCCCATATTGTTATCGATCAGCTTTCAAAAGTAAAAGTTATTAGTTACTCAGGTATGAATTCAGGAAAAAGAAAGAAAAAAAGAGAGGGGAGTTGAAAATGCTTTCATTTATGTTTTTTTGTGCTGTCATGTCTGGTATTTTAGCAACTTCCCAGGCCAGTAAATTTTGATGTATCGGAAAAATTTAGTTTAATAGTTGGGCACAGTGAATTTTGGTGCATCGATAATAGTTTAGTTGGGCATGTGATAATTAAAAAGCAGTGTTATTGTGATGTCGGGGGTGATAAAATAATTGTAAACATTTCTCTCTAGTCTTTTACAGCGTTGAGTTATTTTTTATGAGTGAAGATAAATTATGGGATGATTTATATTGGAATTTTGGGAACATATTATAGTGTGATGAAATTGGAAACCTAAAGTGTTGTTTACATTCTTGGAGTGTTGAGTGTCGAAATTAAGATGGTAGGTGTGTTATTTGAGGACCAGTATTTTACATGCTCCAGATGAGTGTTAATCTCCCATTGGAAAGGGGTGATCTTAGGGCAAAGCAGGGAACTTGTCCTAGGGCAGAGGGCTCTGAGTAGGGAATTTTCACCAGGATGCGATATGTGCAGAATAGAAGTTAAAGTATTTTTTTTGTTCTCAAGTTTAGTATTTCACAAAAAGAATGAACATCATGGGTTGAGAAGACACACTTTTGCTCACCAGTTCCAGTATTAATTGTTCTTTTCTTTGGCCTAAATCTTCTTGTTTTTTTACTATAAGGTTAAAAGTCTAAACGTAATTTTAATTTTCAATAAGGTGAAAATATTTAGTGGGTTATGTAAATGGTCAGTGTTATTGTCTGAAGTGGATCTGCGCATTGCCATGGTGCAGAGGAATTTCCTTGCTAGTGATTTTTCCTGGGATATATGTGGATATAGAGAATAGTGATTTTTCCTGGGACATATGTGGATATAGAGATAAGTGAATTTTTCCTGGGACATATGTGGATATAGAGATAAGTGAATTTTCCTGGGACATATGTGGATATAGAGATAAGTGATTTTTCCTGGGATACATGTGGATATTGTGATTTAGGATTTCTTGGGATATATATAGAGAGAGATAAGTGAATTTTTCCTGGGACATATGTGGATATAGAGATAAGTGGATTTTCCTGGGATATATGTGGATATAGAGATAAGTGGATTTTCCTGGGATATATGTGGATATTGTGATTTAGAATTTCTTGGGATATATACAGAGAATAGTGATTTTTCCTGGGATATAGTTGTGTTAGTTCTGGGCCAGATGTGCCTGGAGTATTTAGGGTTGAAGTACGACAGGCTCTTGCAGGCGTGGTTGATCAAGGTGAGATCATGCATTGGTTCGAAAAGGGGAGATCCTTGAAGACGTGGTTTTGGGGGAAAACTTGTCTTCAAACCCCCCCAGTAGTTTCGCTGCTCACGGAAATATGTACTGCCAGCGAGGGTCGGTCGAGCGTTGCTTCAAGAAATGTGGTGAGATCATGTTAGAGGAAATTCTGTGCCTGATGATGATGTGTAACACTTGAGGATTTTTTCCTTTCCCTTTGCATAGGCTGAAAGTGGATTCACGACCCAATTTCACGCCTTCAGCCTGACTTGGTGTTTTCTTCCTGTGTTGGTTCTCAAAACCCAGGGTAGTGTCTGAACTGAGAGTATTTGCCTCACCGCTACCTCAGTAATTCACTGC
Organism: Macrothele yani; assembly: GCA_039090855.1. Taxonomy (NCBI): domain Eukaryota; kingdom Metazoa; phylum Arthropoda; class Arachnida; order Araneae; family Macrothelidae; genus Macrothele; species Macrothele yani. The sequence goes on along the minus strand of CM077022.1, from coordinate 7,390,354 downwards.
AGGTGTTAAATTCAAATTTGTTTGGTGATTTAAAGTATCTAAATTTATTTGTTTATGATTTGCTGTAGTGCTAGGGATGTAAATTCTAAATTCTGGTGGTTGGTGTTAGTGAACTTGATATTTAGTTTGGAAATTTAGTTAATTGGTATTTTGAGCTTTTGTTTACAGTATAGAGTTATTAAGTATACTGAGCTATTATGTGAAGTGCAGAGTGAGGTGATTTTTATGAGCAAGCTAGTGCAAGAAGATTGTTTGAATTTCTGAATTATGTTGATGTTATGAATAGTGATAATTTTTAAGATTAGTTAGTGAGGTTTCTTTATAAGTGAAGTAGGTTCATTCAGGATAGTTCTATAGGTTATGTAATGTTAATTAATGCTTGTGCTCAGTGTAAATTCTGTTTTGAGGATAATTTACTTGGTTTGTTTACTTGCTGATAGTAGATTTGTTAAAGTATAATTTGTGGCTCTTAAAATAACTGTAAATTTAATTGAAGTCTTTGAATCTGGTCTGGGAGATTGCGGAGTTTGCTAAGAGTGTTTAAATTTAAATCAATAAGTGTAAAATTGTAAATTGGTCATTGAGCTAACTGGGTGAGAGAGAGGAGAGTACGTTTCAAAAGAACAGAACTTGTCCACCTTGTGGAATTAAAAATAATCCAGTATCTTTTTCTTGTGTAAACCATGCGAATCATAGTATGATTTTGAAGGCATAAATTAAAAGCCTAGTGTTCAAACTAACTGTGTTGACATATGTAAAGTTGTGCTGTTCATAAGGCCAGTGGCCAAATAGAAATAGAAAGTAAATTGAGATTCTGTTTTATACTGCTGTGTTTAAGCAAACAAGAAAAAAAGGAAATAATATCTGTTTGTCCATTAAAATTAACTCATTAAGTTTTTAAAGAAAAATAATAAATACAGGCAGTAGCCTTTCAAAAAAAAGTTCAAAATGAGTGCAGTGTGAAAAGTTTTTGTGTGCTGTTGTCTTCCATGACTTGGTCCCATGTACTCCCCCTTAGCTTGACTAAGGCTATCGATCCGAATCCTGGTTTTCTAAGGTAGTTCATAACTGCAATTTTTGTCCTAACCTTTTTAAATTGACCTTCACCGCCTCCACAAGTTGTTGTTGAACGAGTACATTTTATCATATGTCTTATAGTGACACATTTTTATACACATGCAACAATATTCACTTATTTTTGCACTTTCAGGTGACTCAACTCTGCTTGAACACAAACAACGCAAACTTTCCAATAACTTCTTGTGGAATGTAAATTTTCAGATGCATTGTTGTTTAGGATGTTCAGGGCCTTTTCTAGTACTTAGAAAATATTTTTGTTTCAGAAATGCATCCACCCATCTCCCAACTTTAAATTTTCTATAATTTCCATATTTTGAATTTCAATACCAGCATAGATATAATGCCTTTTAATAAATATCAATCCAATATAATATATACTCAAAACAAATTAAATTTAAAATACTTTATTTCCACCAAAACACTATGTATTTTGCATAAGCTCGTCTGTACCAGTTTTTCTGGCACTTCAGTGTAATTATTTAAAGGAAGCTTCATATTTACACCTTTTCTTCAGAAAATATTTATTATTTAGGTATTAATTTATTCCCAAACGCTACCCGAACTTTATCATTCTGAAATAAGATCTACAAATGAACGCACGCATTCAAGGTTGCAACCCTCCTGATCATACCATTTACAAAACAAGATGGATTTGGTAGTACAAATACGAGAACTTAATATTCTGATTTAGCTAAATATGATCAGAAATCTGAAATATTTCATATATTTTTTTAACTATTAAAAGAAAGAAAAAAGAGAAAACAAAACAAAGACATACCACCCATTATATTTTTGCCGGTGGACGTCCGAATTACTTATCCCCCCCTCCCCCATGTCACATTTGGTCCGGTTGTCAGGAACCCTCTTTAATCTCGGACGTAATTTATGGACGGCCCCTAGGGGTCGGTTTGATATCGAGCACCCGAGCTGTTGGGAGGATGCCTGTGAGTGCAATGTCTTGAACCAGTGCGATGATATATGCTCGGGTCGTTCTGGATTATGGTTGTAACCAAGTGTGACCGACTACCAGGTGTGATGATCGCACAGTATACGAATACCACCCAGGTTCACGAAAGGTCATTAGCAGTATACCACACGTGTGCTTTCTTTGTTGGCGGTGATACAGGACAGTGTGCTTTCTACTGGAATCAATTACTCGTGCATTTCGTCGCTGGCTCGAAATAAGACACCAAGCTTCGTCGCTGGCGATAATTCGCGAAGCTGTTCTCCCCCAGACGAGCGCACGGCTCATTTCTCACAGCTAAGACAGTGGAACGCTAGCACAGATCCGCGAACATGTACCGGAAGCATCAAGCTACTGTTTTCGATGTGGCAACGGATCTGTTGTTAACATTCGAACGCAAACAGCATGTTTTTGGAGACATTTAAAAAGTAGCATAATGAAACAAGGAGTACATGAAGACAATCTAGTTGATCGATTGATGGAATTCAAATTCCTAAGGGTATGTAATGCCAGGAGCACAGACGTCTTCGAAGAAATGCTTCAGATAATAAATCACGAAGGGCAATGAACGTCGATGCTTTTGTTTTGAAATTGTCCTTTTCTATATATTTGTAATACGAACTAAAATTACACTGCTGGGCATCCAAAATGCAACACCAAGAAGGAAGCATCCGATTGGCCTGAAATTCGCAGCATGCGTCGCCCGCGAGAGGACATGCAAACGATTAGCATTGCAGGGCATATGCAAATCATGTGCGCCCGGCACGCCACCGAGAAGCACTATAAGAAGGGTGCACAGAAGGTGGGGTGGAAGTGTGTTGTACTGCCGGACCTGTGCGTGGGAAGCTTCCTGATGCCTCGTCTCAGATTACGGAAGTCATTCCAGCACGTTTCGGAGTTTGACAGAGTACGAATAGTGTCTTATCACTACAGGGGTTTATCGTACCGAGACATCAGCGCCCGTGTGGGACGACATCCAGCCACAGTGAGGCGAGTATGGATTCGGTGGGTGCAGGAGGGACGGACGCACCGACGTGAGCGGTTGCCGCATCCGCGGCACACCACCGAACGAGAGGACCGGCATGTTGTGCGGCGGGCATTGACGGCTCGCACCGCCACATCACGCACAAAAATTAGGGTATGTTGCGCAACAACCTGTGTCCACACGTACCATTCGACGTCGTCTGCAGGAGCGGGGACTTGTGACAGCGACCAAACTGAGCGCTGCAAATTAAGGTCGAAAATCCATTCCCTAGTTTATTTATTTATTTAATTATTATCTTATTTATTCATTTATTTATTTATTTATTCATTTTTATTAATTCATGTATTTTTTTGAAGAAGGAGTACGTTTTATTTTGCCATATACTTTCGGGTGAATCTTTTCTTTTTTTTTTCTCTCCGTCCCCCCTCTCCCAGCACAAGGCGGCACACTACAGACCGACACTGTAAGGAGTAAACGCTGGCGACAGCCATCGGCGAGCTGGCTTTGCAGTATGTTTTATTGGGGCAATAGAAGTGTCCACCGTCTATAGCATCAACAATGCGTGTTGGGCCGACTGGAGACTTGTTGGAACCGGGCCTAACAGTTTAATTGGGGTAAGGATTTATGGCCGGTGGTTGTATCACGCGGCAAACGTAACTTCAGGGGTTCTCAGAATTTCACTGGAACGGGTAGGAATCTTGACCCCCTAGCGAATGGAAGATCAAAATGTTAATTTTCCGACCAGTAAGATTTACGCTGGGGAATTTAATTCAGGGAGGCTTGCGTTTGCCAGCTAGTGATTGGATGATGGGATGTTTTGAGGTAGTGTGGGTCTTCTTGGGGGTCGTCGAAAGATTTTTACAAGGGAAGAGAAGAACTTCGTCACTTTCATCTTTTCACTTGTTCTTCTAAGTCGAGGTGCTTGACTTGCACTTGTTTTTTATTACTGGTGACTTGTCACTTGGGTTTTTTTTTTTGTGGTCCAAAACGTGGACACAGCCATGAGGTATCAGAGACTGGCAGCTTAATCGCTGCCAAATATTGCAGCAGGACATCCGTAACTACGTACCGTGTCCCGACATGGATGGAGGATCCAAAACGAGGTGCTACGGAAAGGAACCCGGCAAAGGATGACGAGGGCCCGCACCAAGTTTGACTGACCGGGGCAGACATCGCAGACCAGTACCCTATGTGGAGGAACAACGATAACAGTGTTTGGCGGACGAGAATTCTCCCGGCTCAGGAGTGGTCAGCAGCGCGATATCTAGGCCAGATTCGGAGGTTAAGGTAGGAAATCCATCCTATTCTTTTTTTTGGTGTCCCCTCATACCTTGTTTATCGGATCAGTCCATACGAGTCTTCCGTTAGAGTAAATCATTTTATGCGCAAATACTCAATTTAGTACAGGTTCCTGTCAGAGAGTCTTAAATCATTTTTGCTAGTATCATGAGCGTATATTTATTATTATGCCAAATCATAACCAATAAATTGTTTTTGTTGTTAATTTTGTCTCAGTTCCATGATGAGGGTATCGTTAACTACAATATGTGTGCTCAACCCTAGATTATTTGGAGAATATATATATCTTTTGGAACCGGAACTTAGAAAATCACTTCACTTATGCTTTTTATTTTAAATCTAGACGGTCACAAAAATATTGCGGCACACAGCGGACCCTTTGACTCCCAAAGGAAAATCTGCTGTGTGAAACACAACGCCCCGTCAGTGGATTCTGAAGCTGCGTCAGCCCTAAATCAGGGAATCGCAGAATCACATTCCACTCGACAACCCCTTGGCTCCCAATATTACGCCGGGTGAACCCAATTAGGAACCCGAGCGGTAATATACCATTCGACGTCGTCTGCAGGAGCGGGGACTTGTCGCACGGCGCCCATTGCTCCGATTACCATTGACGTTACACCACCGGCGAGTGCGGCGGCAGTGGGCCGTTGAATGCCGCACCTGGACTACGGAATGGCACGACATTGTCTTCTCCGACGAATCCCGCTTCTGCCTGCTACACCACAATGGTCGGATCCGCGTGTGGCGGCACCGCGACTGTATGGTGCCTGCATTATGCATCGCCATACCGGTCCGTCGCCTGGCGTTATGGTTTGGGAAGCAATTGGATATGACAAACGCACCCCTCTGGTACGCATCGCCAGTACACTCAACAGCCACCGCTACATCTACGACGTTTTGGAGCCTGTAGTACTCCTTTACCTGCAGGGCTTGCGAGCGGCCACGTTACAAAAGGACAATGCGCGCCCGCACGTGGCACGCATCGTGCAACAATTCTTCACGGCCCACCAGGTGTCATTGCTGCCATGACACGCCTGTTCTCCCGATATGTCTTCCATCGAACACATCTGGTCGCTGATCGGCAACCGAGTGGCCCGGCAAGCACCACCCGCGGCTACGCCTGATGAACTGTGGCAACGTGTGGAAGCAGCCTGGACCGACATGCCCCAAGCCCACATCCAAAGCCTCTTTCGTTCGATGCCGCGGCGTGTAGCGGCCGTTATTGCCAGCCATGGGGGCCACACGAACTATTGATGTCTGCGTGTTCCGCAAGTCGCACGGGCCTGTAAGCTCAATCGTTTCATCTTTGTATCTGTTGTTATGTGTCCAGTAAATCTGGCTTTGCTATCTCGTGTCTTTCTTGGTGTTGCATTTTGGGTGGCCAGCAGTATATTACTTGTAAATACGAAAGTAATTTTTTTTTTATCAGTATCCGAACATATATAGTGATAGTGGTAAGTTCATTCATTTTTAGCACGTCTTTTGTAAAAAAAAAGACCGTGCTTATGTTACCGGTTTGTCCGTCCGTCTGTACCGAGATATCTCTGCAACTATTAGTTCGCCGCCCCGGTGGCGCAGTGGTCTAAGCGATGGCCTCTGGTCATTCGTCCGAACGGGGTCCGGGTTCGAATCCCGGTGAGGCATGGATGTTGTGTTTGTCTTACGGCACTGGCTCTCTCCCTTCCCTGGAACCAGTGACCCTAAATTAGGGACGGGCGACTGCTTATAGCCCATTGAGTTGCTCACGGTGGTCGTTAAACCTCCAATAAAAAACAAAACAAAAAAACCCAACTATTAGTTCGATTTGAAAAATTCCTTTTGCGTTGGGAAGTTTGAAATATGTGAATGATGATCCTTTATTTCGTTTTTTTTTTTACGATGTACAATTTCGCCGCTAGGGGGTGTAAACGCAGATGTCGAATTCAAAAATACGTTTTATTCCACATATTTGCTTCTAAATATCCGATTGAAAAAATTATTTTACCTTTAGATTCCATTTATGTCGAAGAGTATTTTAGATATAGTTACTTTTTCAAATTACGCATAGGTTTTTTGCTAGGGGGCAGTAAAGTAAATTACATTTTCCCCGATAACTCTTCTTCTAAAACTAACTTTTTTCTTCAGCGGATACACCTCCTGATGGAAATTTTTTTGCATATAATTTAAAATTGTTGGTAAAGAATACTTTAGCCACCAGGGGGCGTAAGTGTTAATTTTTGCTTCTGATGTATTTGCCAGAAAATCTGAGCTAAAACATCGATTGAAAAAATTCTTTCGTGGACAGATTGCCACTCGCATCGATAAACATTTTCGGAATATTTTCTTCTTTCGTGGACAGATTGCCACTCACATCGATAAAATATTCCAGTTTCTCCGCCAGGGGGCGTAGATGTGTATCTTATTTTTGTCAATATCTGTACTTCTAGGCGTCCGATTTGAAAAATTCCTTCTTTGTTGGATAGTGTTTCCAGTGTGCCATGTTTTTCATATAATTTCAAAATGTTCAAGTAATTCATAGACTTTCCGCTAGGGGGCGTAGAGGTAAATTGCGTTTCCCCGTATATCTCTGTTTCTAAATCTCCGATTTGAAAAATTCTTTCTGCACCGGATACAGCTCCTGATGGGAAATCGTTTGCACATAATTTCTAATTTTTGTAAAAAATGGTTTGGCCACCAGGGGGCGTAAATCTTAATTTCCGCTTCTGATGGATTTGCAGCACAATATGAGCTTCTAAATTCTGGATTGAAAACATTCGTCGTTTGTAGACCGATAGTACTCATGTCGACAAACCTTTTAGAAACATTTTCTAATAATAATGTATGGTTTCTACGCCAGGGGCCGTAGATGTATATCTTATTTTTCTCAATATCTCTACTTCTAGGAGTCCGATTTGAAAAATTCCTTCTTTGTTGGATAGTGTTTCCGATGCGAAATGTTTTTCCTATAAATTCAAAATTTTCAAGTAAATCATAGACTTTCCGCTATAGGGGGCACAACGGTAAATTGCGTTTTCTGCGTTATTTCTGCTTCTAAAACTCTGATTTGAAAAATTCTTCCTGTATCGCATACAAGACCTGATGGAAAATATTTTTCACATAATTTCTAATGTTTGGTAAAGAATGGTTTGGCCACCAGGAGGCATAATCAATTTCTGCTTCTGGTGTATTTGTAGCAAAATCTGGGCTGCTGAAAACTCGACTAATTTTTTTTTTTTTTTCTTGGGCCGATACCGCTTATATGGAAAAACCTTTTGAGAATACTTTCTTCCTAAAATAATGCATGGTTTTCCCACCAGGGGACGTAAGGTCACATCTTATTTTTGTCGATATCTCTGTTTCCGAGAGTCCTATTTGAAAAATTCTTTCTATGTTGGAGAGAGTTTCCGGTGCGAAATGTTTCTCATATAAATTCATGTTTTTCTTAACGCACAAGTCTACAACCAAAGAGCGTAAGCTCACGATTCCGTTTACAGCAATATCTGAGGGATTAAAAACCCGATTGAAAAACTTCTTTCTTCCGTCAGATACTATTGTTTTCCATACCGGTTCCATTGACTTTGAATAGCTTTGATAAATTTAATTTGCGTCAGAACGGATTCAAAAGACGTGCTTATTACACCCGAAAATTTAATGTCATCTTTCTTGTTTCAGTTCTTTTTTAGTATCGCAGTTATTGTTTTTCATGTAGTTCATGAAATATTTTTTTTATTTCTTCACGTCAGTCATCATGATGAAATAAAAACAGTGAGTACAGAATGCAAAGATAACCACTTTTCCACTTCCCATAATGTTTACATTCGAATGTAAACAACAGATCCGTTGCCACGTCGAAAACAGTTGCATGATGCTTCCATCATGGGTCGCGCTGCCGATCGCATTCTTCGCAATTTGCGAAAAAAAAATAATCGTTTTGGCGATCGAAAAAAAGCTTTGGCGATTGCCTTTTTGTAGTTATAATGCTTTGGCGAAAAAAAAAATTGAATTTGGCAAATTAATTGGTGAAAACTAAAAACGCCAGCGCAACCCCTGCTTCCAGTACATGTTCGCGTAGCTGTGCTACCGTTCCGCTGTCTTAGCTGTGAGAAATGAGCCGTGCACCCGTCTGCGGAAGAATAGCCATTCGCGACAGAAACTGAATTCCTCCTCCTGGTAACGTTCCAACGCGAAACCCATACGGCTCTGCCTTCTGTTTCTCAAAGAAGTGCTTCGAAACCCGTTGTACACACGCACACCTTTCGTCAAATCAACCAATGAAATGGCCATTTTCAACCTGACCCCGTTTGACTTCCTTGAAGTTTGGTGTGATTGTTAGGCTACATGTAGACTTATGCATGAATCCCAAATTTTAGCTCTGTCCACCCACGGGGTTTCAAATTACATGACCTTGAAAATTAGAAAATCTTGACCCCCAGACAATTTTTGAGTAGTTGTGTCTTGTTACCTAATTGGGCTAAAAGGTTGAAATTCGTGTCTTTTTTTATAGCATTTTATATGAGCTTTTTAAATCATGCGTTGAAAAATAAAAAAAATAGGTTGACCTTCTGACCTTGAGTGTTAAAAAAAAAAAAACTAATTTTAAAATTCTGAAAAAATAATATGGCATCGTTAGACTTTTGTTTACTACTAGGCCACCTGTCAAGTTGGGACTGCAATGGGATCACTATTTATAAAATATTTGACTGAAGCGAATCTCAACCAAAAATTCTCCAAAAGCGGCGAAATGACATTTTAAAGTACACTGGCGGAAAGTGAAAAAGGAACACCAAGCAGGAGACGTCTGATACCAACGAAATTCATACAGCATAAAGGAATACAGAGGACAACGTGATCAAAACATTATGGCAAAATACAGCTGTATTTGCTGGTAAACTGAAAAATAACATTTCCATGTAACATGGTTAGTACGAGGTTGAACCGCCATGAACTGCGTCACACTGCAATTCTGGCATGGAGTCTGTCTTACATATGCTGGATGTAAGTTTGGGGTATTGAGTTCTAAGCATCCTCAACCTGGGCGCGTAAATCGGGGATGGTCGTGGAGACCGGATAAGTCGTTGTCCCATAAAATCCCACACGTGCTCAATGGGGGACAAATCCGGTGAACTAGCAAGCCATGGAATTTGTCTCACACCCTGAAATGTATGTTGCGTTGCACGTGCCTTGTGTGGGCGTGAGTTATCTTGCTGGAAAACACCCCGATGGACCTTACAAATGGCACAACAACGGGCTGAATGATGTTGTTGATGTAGGAGGTGCTGTTTAACATACCCGGTACAAACACTAGTTGTGTACGGGAGTGATAGCTGATCGCTCCCCACACCAGGAGACCAAGTGTAAGCCCCGTGTGTCGCTGGCGGATGCAAGAAGGGTGTAGACGCTCCCCATGCGTCTGCGAACACGCATACGGCCATCGGAGGCTCCCAAACAGAATCTGCTTTCATCGCTGAACACGACAGATCGCCATTGCGTTCTCCAGTGCAGACGTTGGCGACACCACTGCAGCCGTTCCTGACGGTGGGCTGGAGTCAGAGGCACACGTGCACGTAGTCCTGCATCCAGTAGACTGTTGCGGATTGTTCGCACAAGTCACCTCAGGTGCAACGGCAGCTCGGATTTGCGTCGCAGTGGATGTTCTGCTTGACAACGCCGCTCTTCTTATGCGTCGATCGGTCCGCTCATCATTCCGTCTGTGACTTCCGGTTCCACGTCTTCTCGTGTGGGAATGTTCCTCGGACCATCTACGCTACCATCGTACTACCACCGATACTTTCCGTCCAATTCGCTCCGCAATACGACGATACGACCACCCGGCCTCGCGGAGTCCGACTAGACGACCTAGCTCAAAGTCCGATAACTGCTGAAATCGTACACGTCTTCCTTGTCCAGGCATTGCAGCTTCGTCAGGGTCTTCGCACGTGTCCGTTCGCCGTCGACTGATTATATTCACTTCGCCATACTCCTTAAATACCACCAACGATAATTTGCATATTATGCCGTGCTGTGGCGTAAGCACTCACCGGTTGGTCCCGAAATTAACATCACACCTACGTAAACTCGACCCCATTAACATATGTAAATTTCATGATCGTCCGCCAATTCCTTCTTGGTGTTCATTTTTCACTTTCCGCCAGTGTATTTGACAATTAATTAACAAGGTTAACCTGATATATTTATAAAATGCAAAGTTTGGCCACCATATGATGTAATAAACGCATCTTTAAATACATATTTCCATTGCACAGGTATTGTATGTGCGAGGGGGGGACTGCTGGGAGTGAAAGTGATGCCAAGACTAAATCATTAAATTGTGATTGAATTGAATTTTTTTTTTTTTCTTGTTCCATTACAAGTTCTCAGAGTTTTCCAGGTGTTTAGCAAAAACATTCGTTTCTCCCCTGAGGTTTTACTGATTTTTTTCGCATCGAGCCCTCCTTCCCCCCTTACCGGTGTATCTCACTGTTTTCAAGGGGTGGCATACAAACCATGGTATCCCTCATAAACCAAAAACGCCTTGGGGCATGACCAATAGCAAGTTCAGTTTGCTTTTGACTTTCATTCCTAATCACAGCTTGTGTTTACTTCCATTAATCAAATATAACAGTGAGTTATATTTGATTAATGGAAGCTATTGGTTTCATTCTGTTAGTTGTTACACAAAGTCTAATACACTGGCGTGCAAAAATTAAGGACGAGACGGTTTTTCGAATGTAACGTCTTGCAGAAGTGTTCCACATCGACTCAAATCATACCATAAGATCCCCAAGATGTAAGAATATGGGACAAGTGAGCAAAAACCGTCCAAACAAGGAATCCAAAGGATACAAAGGTACTTTATTGAAAAGGTAGTTCCGAGCACAACTGGACAGAAGACAGAAACGTCCATGTGACCGGCGGCTTGCCAAGAAAAATCCAGTCTTTAGTAGGGGATATGATCACCCCTGACTGCGTTGCAGGATTTACAACGTCTGTCCATGCTGAGGACGAGGTTGTCAAGGTGCTGTTGAGGCATCGCGGCCCATTCCTCTTGTAGCGCCAATCGCAGCTGCGGAATCGTTGCTGGCGGCTGGTGACATACTGCCAAGCGTCTCCCGAGAAGGTCCCACACGTGTTCAATTGAGTTTAGATCCGGGGACCTTGCGGACCAATCCATGCGTTGAATATCTTCACTCTCCAACAGCTCAATTAAACTGAACTTGTAAAATTTAAATTTCGATGCCGCGAGGCAGTCAAATGATTTTGCTCACAGAATTTCATACCAGCTGTTTTCATTTTTTAGTTCAGAGAACTGGTAATCAATAAATTCCAATTTATTGCTGATCATATAGTGTTCCAGGAGCCTGAGGAAATGCCTTGCTTTGAGCGTGGTGGCAGGTTTGACTGGGCAGACGTATAATGGCCGATGTTGATGGAGATCGGAATCATATCTGTTTGTGCGCTACTAATTTGTAACACAAACTACCTCCATTATGAATAATAAAAAAATTCTTTCAAAATCGGAATTTTTTTACTGAAGGTTTTCTACTGAAGTTATATTTTTTTACTGAACAAATCTCACGCATTTGCACTAGTTCTAAGTACCAATTTAGAACATTTTCAACAGAAAAGATCCACTATTGTTTCGAAAGTACATACTAAAATTTCGCCGCAATCGAACTATTTCTTCGCAAGTTATCACGCAGAAGGTCAGAGAAGTATACCACCGCTATTGGTTGAATGAGGTAATCATAATCCACGAGTAGTGGGAGTTTTCGGGTGTGTCGGAGCCGGCTACCCTGGGCATGGTTTTCGCAGGGTATTTCGTGTCATCTACCTGAACATTGATGTAGTTCTTTTACGAAGTCGGCCCTGCTCGCATTTCTTCCCCTCCCCATCTCTCGGGCCCGTTTAGCCTCATGCGAAATATTAAATCATAACTAAAGATTTAGTGAGTCGCAAAGCTTCTACATAGACCTTGATTTAGTTAGTCTCAAACATAGATCTTGTGTCATTATGATATATAAGCATTTATATCCCTAGGAAAACACAGATTTCGTTTTGTTCTACTAGGGAAACTCCCACACTTTGACAAGATCTCGGAACGTAAAACAATTTGTCATTTATGCAATATGTATACGACCCCGTAACGTCGCAGACTCTGAAGGGTACCAATTTCCCGGGGTATCTATGGTATGAGTAGATTTCCTTGGAAATCCATTTTATTTTCCTAACAGAGCCGGTATATGAGGTCCAAGTGGAGGAGTTGCAGCTTTTTGTAATGGAGAAGGAAAGATGGCCTTGGGTTTTCAATTTGCTTAATAATCGAAGGATTCGGTTAATGGGATCTATGGCGGTGATGGCGTGAGGAATTTTGGTGATAGCTGCAAGCATCTTTTCATCGTAGTCTTTCTTGTTCAGAATTACAATTTGTGAGATTTTATCAGCTATGATTAATGAAATATTAGGTTCGTTCTTTAATAACATGAGTTCTAGTTTAGTATTCCGGGAGTGTAATGGATTAGTAGGTCCGTGTGGATTGCTGAGCTTGAGTTTGGTAAGAGATCTTGTGATTTTATGTCGTACGTAATCTTGATCATTCGTACGAATATTTTTAATTATTTGTTTCGTTTGTGGTAAGACTAGTTCAGACCGTATAGAGGTATTTGGAAATGGAAATTTGGGACCTTTTTGCAAGGCTTGAACTAGTTCATCAGAGAGGATCTTAGTGCTTAAGTTAATAAATTTTATAGGCTGTATTTGGGAATTTGTGTTATTATTCCCTTGGTTAAAATTATTAAATCTTTCAAATAGACTTGGAGCTCAAGCCTTGCAAAAAGGTACAAAATTTGCATTTCCAATTAAGACTGATGTCCAGTAATGACGACAACCCAATTATCCTGCCTCTACTCTGGAAGATTCTTATTCACGACGAAAACAACAATTACCCAGCCCTTAGAAATAATTATGCACGCCACTGCACCTGAAGGAAATATTTCTCCATAACAATACTTATGTCATCTCAAGTCAAATGATTGTATATGTTAGTTTGCATTTGGGGGGTTAACGCCCTGTGCGTTGTTCATCTATTGACAGCGTTGTCTAATGACTTTATTTTGAGCTTTTTAGAGCACACGAAAAAGTTAATGTTAGTTTGCATTTGGGGGGTTAATACCCCCTAAATTTAAACTTTTCCAAATTTTCAAGTGCGTTGTTCGCCTATTGATAGCGTTGTATTGTGATTTAAGTTTGAGCTTTTTGAACCCATAACAAAGGTAATATATATATTAGGTTCGGTTTGGGGGTAACTCCCTTAAATTTCAACATTTCTAAAACAAAGTGCAATTTTTATATGGCCGGTAAATATTTATGTGATCAGTTTTCTTAGACTAGACAGGAAGCGTCCTCCGACGTTGCGTATTATATACAAATCATCCATAGTGGGAAACTGTCCGGGTGGGCAAATGTCCAAGTGGACCAGTGTCCGGTTGAATTTAGTCCGGACCCCGCATCAACATCCCTCTACCCTTTATTTTTCTTTACCTTTTCATTATCAGCGCTTTCTTGAATCGATCATCCATCACATGTAGAGGATTTTAGGAAGGGAGTGTCTGACCCCAGGTCTTAAACAACCCTTAGAAATAGGAAACTGGGAGATTTGGGATAGAGCGCCCGATAGGAAAGTGACACGGAAGCGAAGTAGAAAGGGGGAGGAAGACGCCCTTATTTATTACCGGGGGGCCAGTACCCGGGGTCCGACGGCTTAACGTGCCCATCCGACGCACGGCGAGTATTTAGCGGATCGAGCGTTCGTACCTGCCTGGGATCGAACCTGAGACCCTTTCCGTGGCAGTCACGAACGTTGCCCACTCGGCCACCCGCGAACGCGCTTTTTTGAATTCTGCCTTACACACACATAACCCCTCCCCCACCCCTCACTATAGTTTCTCGCGATTTTGATTGGACGACACATTTAATTCCTTAATCACGCTGACGACTATCTGTGAGGACTACCTTCTGTTTTTTACTTTTTACTCATTGCTTGATATCTCCTACATTAACGCACGAAAGATTTAGTGTTTTGATTAAAAAAAAACCCCCAAAAAACCCCCCAAAAAACCCGGGAGGTAAGGATTAATCATTTTTTTAAAATCATTCCGTCGAAGCTTATGCGAAATAATGTAATAGAATCATCCACCTTCCCTTTTTTTAAAATTATAAATGTTTTGCACAATTTTGTTTTCTACTTGACTTTTTTTTTTTTTCGATTAAAGAAATAAAACTAGTTTCAAACCCTAGGGATAAAACTAGCTCTTTTTTTTTTTTTTTTTCACAGGAAAAATTGTCCTTTTTTTCTTAATTTTTAACACACGACAGTTTTAGTGTTTCGATAAAAAAAAAAAAAAAAAAATACGAGAGGAAAAGATGTACCTTTTTTTTTTTTTTTTTTTTAAATCACTCCGTCAAAGCTTAAGCGAAATAAGGTAATAGCATTTTCTCGCCCCATTAACTTTCGACGTAGGCGAATCAAGAAATTTGCTCCAGGTGAATCCCTCCCCTCTAGCAGGTGAAAGTTGTAGGCCAGACAAGAATAGGCGAATCAGGAATTCTTTCCTCGCCTAAAATGGCAGAACCCATTAACTTCCGACGTACGAAGAATAGGCCAATCAAGAATAGGCGAATGCGGAAGACACGTTTTCAGAGTGAATATTTTTCTTCCTAGGACAGAGTAGGAAATCGGCATGTTTGGTTGGTACAACATGTGATTTAGCAATTCTCATTTTACCCGTATGAGGTGAAGAGACTGAATACAGGAAAAATACTGTAATCATTTAGAAAAAAACAGAAAACTGGGATTTCAGTGGGGAAGGAAATACGTTTTTTTTTTGTTTTTTTTTTCCCGAGGTATTTTGAATTATTTGTTTTAACTTAACTAGACAAAACCAGTCTTAATCGACGGCTAGTTTTTTTGTTTTTGTTTTTTTTTGGGAAAGAATAAACTCATGAAACAACAAATGCAAACTGTATTTGATTGACAAATTCATTCAACCACTTCAGTAAAGACAGCAGTCCAGGTTCGTGATTTTTTTTTTTTTTTTGGACTGAAGGTTTAACGATCACCGTGAGCAACTCAACGGGCTACAAGCAGTCGCCCGTCCCTAATTTAGGGTCACTGGTTCCAGGGAATTGAGAGAGCCAGTGCCGTAAGACAAACGCAACATCCATGCCTCATCGGAATTCGAACCCGGACCCTTCACGAACGAATCATCATAAGCCAGCGCTTAGACCACTGCGCCACCGGGCGGCCAGGTTCGTGATGAGCATCACGACTGCACCCTTTTTCATTCGTAAAATGTGAGGCGGAATTCCACTCATCTCGATCGTGTGCGAAAATTCAACTGGATAGCGCACTCTTTCACTCTCATCTTCAGTCACAACTGTGTTTGTAAATGTTGTTGGAATGAGATTCGCGTTGCGAATACTCTTTATTCTCTCTTGTCTGAGACATATATGTAGTTGCGACCCATTGATCGCTTACTCCTTCCAGTCTCTTACGTTTTCTTTTTTCTCTGCGGGAGAGACATTCTATCAGCCGCCCCGGTGGCGCAGTGGTCTAAGCGATGGCCTCTGATCATTCGTCCGAACGGGGTCCGGGTTCGAATCCCGGTGAGGCATGGATGTTGTGTTTGTCTTACGGCACTGGCTCTCTCCCTTCCCTGGAACCAGTGACCCTAAATTAGGGACGGGCGACTGCTTATAGCCCATTGAGTTGCTCACGGTGGTCGTTAAACCTCCAATCAAAAAAAACATTCTATCAAGGGTAAGTATGTAATAAAGTATTTACTTTAGGACTGATCATAGAACACCATGCACACACCAAGTCTGACACTGAACTGAGCTCCTGATGTAGTAAGGGCCGCACGCTTCTCCCGTAGACTTTACATGGGGACTTTGCAGCCCCGCCACGCCCGAAGCGTTGCCCCAATCTGTTTTCTCTTCGATTGGCACATCTACATGGTAAGACCTTTATTTTGATACCTGAACCATATTTTTACGTTCAGCCGTTCTCTCAAAAATAGGTCTCACAGTAAAAAACCTTATAGAATGAAGATGTAGATGGCGCAATTCAATATGCACATTATAAATATTTTCACTAACAATGGTCAACGGAATGTTTATTTACATCTTTACATAATGGGAAACTTCTTACCTACGACCTACGCGAATAAACATACATCACAATCTTGAATGTCCGTAAAACTTCACTCTACCCGTGCACAATTACGACAATATTTTTTTAAATAAAGAGCTGATAGGCATGCAATTAACGTTAAGTGATCTATGAAGTTTGAATGCAGCCCCCACCCCACTCCCTGTCTTAGTTAAACAGGATCCGCCACTGCTTCTAAGGTACTAAATTTGATTTTCTTCAGCGACGTCATTGTTACATCCTAATATACGGGGGAGTTCTTCTAATTGGTACAGTGTATGCCACTGTGTTAATGAAAACTAACATTTTAAAAATAAAACAGGATTGGTGGCGTAAAATTCGGGGTTTTCAGAATGCCGTTGTACAATATCTCAAATTTAGTATGCTAAAAGATGTACCAGGATGTTTTTTTTTTTTTTATTTTATTGGATTGGAGGGTTAACGACCACCGTGAGCAACTCAATGGGCTATAAGCAGTCGCCCGTCCCTAATTTAGGGACACTGACTCAAGGGAAGGGAGAGAGCCAGTGCCGTAAGACAAACACAACATCCATGCCTCACCGGGATTCGAACCCGGACCCCTTTCGGACGAATGATCAGAAGCCATCGCTTAGACCACTGTGCCACCGGGGGCGGCTTACCAGGATGTGCATTCAGTAGTCACCTGGGAGCTGAATGTCTCTGAGACCATTATACTTTGCTTTCGGCCTTCGGGTGTACATGTCAATTACGCTGAGAGCACAACATATTATACATACTGCATCCCCCTCCCCGGCCACAATATTCCGGCCAGCCTAAATCCCCGGGTAAGTAGGGTCATATAAATTTCTTACCTGCTGTATAGCGTACCCGCGACTGTGATACTGGATAAACACTGCGAAGTGAGCGAGTTCAGTCGTGGCCAGATATAATCGTTGCGAGGAAGGTGGGGTGCTCCAGTTCCGCGAATGCAGTACATTTGGGAGTACCGCGTGCGACAGTCGCACGTGTGTACCAGGACTATATCAAAACCGGTAGCCACTGGAGGAAATGTAGCCGTAAACTAGCCGGTGAAGCTCGAAGTGAGCACCGCCTCACTCATACGTGTATAGTAACATTTGGGACACAATGCCACTATGGAGAGGATACGGGGAAGCTCCAAAGTCTGTGCAGTGACTATTCAGCGTACGATTGCACGACAGGGCTATGGCAGCCAACACATACATCGAGTACCCTTGTTAACAGCACGTCACTGGTTTATGAGGCTGAAGTGAGCCAAGGACATTGCCATTGGACCGCGGAAGACTGGAAACTAGTAGCTAGGTCCGTTGATTCGCTGTTACAGCAAGTCGACAGGAGCGTGCCACATGGCGTAAACCGCACGAAACCATGTACTTCAACTGTCGAGTCTGGGAGCTACCGGCCATTGAAAGGGGTGCAATATTTTGTGTCGTATTTACGTGTGCCACCTTGGGGCCTTTCGTACCTATTGAGGCCACCATCATCCCGGTGAGGCATGGATGTTGTGTTTGTCTTACGGCACTGGCTCTCTCCCTTCCCTGGAACCAGTGACCCTAAATTAGGGACGGGCGACTGCTTATAGCCCGTTGAGTTGCTCACGGTGGTCGTTAAACCTCCAATCCAAATCCAAGGCCACCATCACAGTGCTATGTTGTCGTACTCACCGATCACCTATACCCTTTCATGACTATCAATTTCCCATTGCAGGGTGCCTTCTGTTAAAAAGGCAACGTCCCATCTCGTAGCTCCAGTCTGGCGTAGGAGTGATTGGAAGAACATTCCAGTAAGTTCGCAACACACGCTCAAATGGCCCACTTACTCATAGGATTTGAACTCAATCGATCCCAGGTGGTGACAAATGTTGAATTTCACCTGAATACCCGCCGTGCTTCGGGCGAGCACGTTAAGCCTACGGACCCCGGGTGTTAGCCCCCAGATTATAAATTAAGGGCATCTCTTCTCCTCGTTCCACTGGTATGTACGTACATGTGAGCAGGATGCCAACCCTGCCGGTTGTGTACCTTGACGTCAGTTGCTTCTGCGACGTACACCAGTGGCTGTTCCTACTGACTTCTCTCCGTCTGCCTCGATTCTGTCTGGAGCCTGATTGGTTCTGTTCTATCACTTGACTCAAGAACCTGTTGCCGCCCCGGTGGCGCAGTGGTCTAAGGCGCTGGCCTCTGATCATTAGTCCGTAAGGGGTCCGGGTTTGAATCCCGGTCAGGCATGGATGTTGTGTTTGTCTTACGGCACTGGCTCTCTCCCTTCCCTGGAACCAGTGACCCTAAATTAGGGACGGGCGACTGCTTATAGCCCATTGAGTTGCTCACGGTGGTCGTTAAACTACCAATCAAAAAAAAAAAAAAGCGTCACTACCCATGCTCAAATAATTATTAAATATACATAAGGTTTTGTGGTTGTTCTATTTGAATCAATTTTAAATAAGTGTCCATATTCCTGGAATAATGTCACAGAAATTTTATTTAGATCACTTAAATTTATAGATGTGAACAGATTTTTGAAGTCATATGTTTTAATCTGAACTTGCTGTGAAACTGAAAAACCTTGCAGAATATCTCTATTGTTGTGAACGATCCAGGCTCCAATATTTTGTAAAATAGTCTTGAGATGACGCTCAAACCAAGGAGGTTATATTACTGGAGAGCCGCCCTGGTGGCGCAGTGGTCTAAACGATGGCCTCTGATCATTCGTCCGAACGGGGTCCGGGTCTCCCTTCCCTGGAACCAGTGACCCTAAATTAGGGACGGGCGACTGCTTATAGCCCATTGAGTTGCTCACGGTGGTCGTTAAAAATCCAATCAAAAAAAAAAAACGGGGTCCGGGTTCGAATCCCGTGAGGCATGGATGTTGTGTTTGTCTTACGGCACTGGCTCTCTCCCTTCCCTGGAACCAGTGACCCTAAATTAGGGACGGGCGACTGCTTATAGCCCATTGAGTTGCTCACGGTGGTCGTTAAACCTCCAAACAAACCAAAAAAAAAAAACAAAACCCAAGAACCTGTTACAGGCCTAGCTAGTAGAGTCTGAACCTTCTTTGTGGACGGAAGTCCTACATAATCGGTTGTTGAGTAAACGAATGTGAGGATTTGAACTCAATTCAGCATCTGTGTGACGAAATGGAGCGATGCGTTGTAGCCCCGAAGCCCACCACCGGCAACTCTCATGGCTTTACGGACGACTGTCCTGAAATCATGGGGCCGCAATACCACCCAAACGTTTCCATCACCTTATGGTGGAGTTCATGCCACGGCGTGTTGCTACAGTTGTGAGGGCGAAAGGTGGGCCCATGCATTATTAGGTGAGTGTGCACACTAAAAAATCGTTCTTTCAGTCTAAATTGCGCACTTAGGCTCTCTAGCGATAAATGTGTGCGTCAGAAAAATCTGGAAGTACGTGGATAATATTAACATAGTTGCAGCTATCAGATACAAAATGAAATTTCTGTAGTCGAACTTCTACGAAAGATGTACCAAATATAGTAGTCCTTTTGCGACTTGCTTATAGCCCATTGAGTTTCTCACGGTGGTCGTTAAACCTCCAATAAGCCGCCCCGGTGGCGCAGTGGTCTAAGGCGTTGGCCTCTGATCATTCGTCCGTAAGGGGTCCGGGTTCGAATCCCGGTCAGGCATGGATGTTGTGTTTGTCTTACGGCGCTGGCTCTCTCCCTTCCCTGGAACCAGTGACCCTAAATTAGGGACGGGCGACTGCTTATAGCCCATTGAGTT
Organism: Macrothele yani; assembly: GCA_039090855.1. Taxonomy (NCBI): domain Eukaryota; kingdom Metazoa; phylum Arthropoda; class Arachnida; order Araneae; family Macrothelidae; genus Macrothele; species Macrothele yani. The sequence continues at coordinate 7,370,094 of CM077022.1, read as the reverse complement.
TCTCACGGTGGTCGTTAAACCTCCAATAAGCCGCCCCGGTGGCGCAGTGGTCTAAGGCGTTGGCCTCTGATCATTCGTCCGTAAGGGGTCCGGGTTCGAATCCCGGTCAGGCATGGATGTTGTGTTTGTCTTACGGCACTGGCTCTCTCCCTTCCCTGGAACCAGTGACCCTAAATTAGGGACGGGCGACTGCTTATAGCCCATTGAGTTGCTCACGGTGGTCGTTAAACCTCCAATAAGCCGCCCCGGTGGCGCAGTGGTCTAAGGCGTTGGCCTCTGATCATTCGTCCGTAAGGGGTCCGGGTTCGAATCCCGGTCAGGCATGGATGTTGTGTTTGTCTTACGGCACTGGCTCTCTCCCTTCCCTGGAACCCGTGACCCTAAATTAGGGACGGGCGACTGCTTATAGCCCATTGAGTTGCTCACGGTGGTCGTTAAACCTCCAATCAAAAAAAAAAAAAAAAAAAAAAAAAAACCTCCAATAAATAAAAAAAAAAAACCTCCAATAAAAAAAAAAAAAAAATAGTAGTCCTTTGCTAACCGCGAATTTTTATTACCGTAAGAAACCAAATACTTAAAGTGTCGGGTGATTGTATATCTATATATCAAGTCTGTTGGACCCCTTAACACAAAAACTATCATAGCTATCAAAAGTAAATTTTATATTTAGTTTTTTTTTTTTTTTTTTTTTTTTGTGAAAAAATACTAACTAAGAAAATGGTTGCTTTGAAAAATCATGATGACAAAAATTCAAATAAAAATGTTATTTGTGATGTCCCTTCTATAGAACAAATAAGCGTCTACAGAAAATAAAATACTAATTAACCCGCATTCATACCGAAAAACATTTCCTCATCGAACACGAATCTAGTGTTCGATGGAAGTACGTGGATAATATTAACATAGTTTCTTCCTTAAACGTGAGCTGGTGGTGATAAGTGTTTTTCTAGCTCAATCGGTAACGCTGCGTATTGGCGTTCAAGCCATTGCGGGCAAGAATTCCTTCACTTCGTACGCAAAAGATAAAAGTACTGCAATGTGGCACTGCATTTAGGCTTAAAAAATGTGGAAAGAGAAGTATCTTCTGAAAAGGTACTAAAGAAGTCAAAAACTGAGTTTTTGGAAACTCGGAAAATTTAGGTACAAAAACGGAAAACTCCGAAACTGACATTTTTACAAAACTGAATTAGTGACAACGGGAATTCTGTCAAAGTGCTGAAGTTTCTGCCGAAGTTTTTCCGAACGAAAATATCGTTAATAGTCCTATCGGCGTCTTTGCTGCACGCTATTTTCAGAAATTTTCAGTGAATTCACACTATTTATTGTTTACAGTGTAGTGTAGAATTTTCTGTAAAGCTGGGATAGACTTGGATTTGTCTTTCAAGTCAGGAGGATGTACGGTGGGGGTTTTTTTTTTTTTTTTTTTAATAAACTGAATCAGATAGGTATGTCTAAGGCTGGGCAGTTATTACTAGAATGGAATTTTCAGCTAGATATCGCCGTGTAGCAAAGTTCAAATGAAGAGTTTTCTGTGAATATTAAATCTTCATAAAGACGTCACGTTTACCTCTGTACCTAAAACATAATTTTCCCACAAGATAACAGCCCCCCCCCCCCCCCCGCCGGTGGCGCAGTGGTCTAAGCGGATTGCCTCTGATCATTCGTCCGAAAGGGGTCCGGGCTCGAATCCTGTGAGGCATGGATGTTGTGTTTGTCTTACGGCACTGGCTCTCTCCCTTCCCTGGAACCAGTGGCCCTAAATTAGGGACGGGCGACTGCTTATAGCCCATTGAGTTGCTCACGGTGGTCGTTAAAGCGCCAATCAAAAAAAAAAAAAAAAGTGATTATCACTGCTTCAAGCAGACCTTTGCAAAATTTTAATTTTCTGTCTGGCAGATGTTATTAAAATATTCGTGTACGTTTTTCCTGAAGCGTCATTTTCCCCTGTTTGTTTTCAGGGAACTGACTATAAAATCATTTTTGGTTAGTATACGCGTAAGCGCGCTTGAGATTAAATTTCCAATTCTTCCCGCTGTTGGGTTTTTCGCTAGGCGGCACATATACAGTATATTTGCGTTTATCATAATACTGCGCTTTCAACAGAGAAACATATCCTAAACATGTTGCTTTTCATGAAATACGGGAAAGTAGATGCCCTAGAATATTCGAATTTCCAACAGTTAGTAGGGCGATAGATACACTATTCTCCGAAACACTTTTTTAGTCTCGCAAGTTCATGGCAATCAAAACACCCATGCCGCCCCGGTGGCGCAGTGGTTTAAGGGATGGCTTTTGATCATTCGTCCGAGATGGGTCCGGGTTCGAATCCCGATTAGGCATGGATGTTGTGCTTGTCTTCCCTGGAACCAGTGGTCCTAAATTAGGGACGGGCGACTGCTTATAGCCCATTCAGTTGCTCACGGTAGTCGTTAAACCTCCAATAAAAAAGGAAAAACAAACACTCTCACTGCTGGACGCCTCGGTGCTTGAAGTTTTGGCTCGACAGCATGATTACTTTCGTTTCCGTAACCTGCAATTAATCTAACTTTATTTTTAAATGAAGGATATGTTTTCCGCCTTTAGTTTGCGCAAGGTGTTTTAAGGTCTTCGATGTAGTAAACTTATGCGGCAGTGTCTGTTTTCCTGCTGCCTGAAACCAGACAAGCAAGGAAAGGAGGCTTTTAAATATTTTCGCTTCGAGTGGCTGGCAGACGAGACACCTGCGTTCCGAATCTTGCGACGCTGGTATTTGTCGTCTCCGCGCCGCCGCCGTTAACTGCTTTGAGGTTACTGATTTGCATATTGTGTCTCGTCTGGTTAACGATTCCAGACTGTAGTCAACAGATAATGTCTTCGTGCATCCGGGTGATGTGGAACTTTTAAGACAGATCGACTTTAAAGAATGGAAATTATTTATTTTCGTAACTGACTGTCGTGATGATATTAAAGCAACTACTTCGCAAGGTGGCTCATTTCTGAGAAATCTATGTAACTGTAGTTAAATGTTTTGTGCGATTTGTGCTAAAAAAGAATCTGGGGCAAGGTTCAGTGGAAGCACGGCCTTGTGTGACTTAAAGAAAACTCAACCTTTTCCTGCAACTTATTCGTAGTTTCTTTTTCGTATTGCAAAATTTTTATTGTTTTATTTTATATTTGACATGGTTCGTACGCGTCCTGGAAAAATGCTGGAATTCCATGTTGTCTCGGGAATGTGCTAAAATTCTGTTACATGACCTGGAATTTTATCCATTCCTACCTTTTTGTCCCTCCGCGATGTTTTGTAGTTAAGGATTTTTTTTTCTACTGATATACCTTAATGTCAGAAAATTTTTCCTCCCCACCCCGGCAGAATGCAGGGGGCTGTTGGTTTTCTTGTATGTTAGCAGTACCGAAGCTGCGTTATTAGCAGGGCTGTTATTAGCACGTCTTTTGTAAAAAAAAGAGTGCTTATGCTTTCACTTTGTCCGTCCGTCCACACCATATCTCTGCAACAATTAGTCCGTTTTCAAAAATTCTTTTTGCATTGGGAAGCTTGAAATGTGAAAATGACGATCCTTGCTTGCATTCTGCTTTTTTACCGATGCAAAACTTCGCCGCTAGAGGGCGTGAATGCAGATGATATCGAATTCAAAATACATTTTATTCCACATATTTACTTCTAAATATCCGATTGACAAAATTCTTTTACCTTACGATGCTTTATATCGAACACAATTTTAAGTACAGTGTCTTTTTCAAGTAATGCAGAGATTTTTCGCTAGGGGACGTAATAGTAAATTACGTGTTCCCTTATATCTCTGCTTCTAAATCTCCAATTTGAAAAGTTCTTCTTGCATCGGATACAGCTCCTGATCGAAAATGTTTTGCATATAATTTTTGGTAAAGAATGGTTTGGCCACCAGAAACGTAAGTGTTTATTTGTGCTTTTGTGTATTCACGGCAAAATCTGAGCTTCTAAAAACTCGATTGAAAAAATTATTTCGTGGACCGGTGCCTCTCATCTCCGAAAACCTGAAAATACCTCCTGCTTAAACTAATGCATAGTTTTTCCACCAGGGCGTAAATGTTTATGTTATTTTTGTCGGTATCTCTCTTTCAAAGCGTCAGATTTGAAAAAAATTTCTTTTTCGGAGAGCGTTTTCGATGCGAAGTGTTTCTCATATAATTTCAAATTTTTCTGAACGCACAAGTGTGCCACTAGAGGGCGTAAGTTCAAGTTCCCGTTTACAGCAATAACTGAGGACTGAAAACCCGATCGAAAAAAATCAGTCTGATACTAGTAACAAAGAAAACTTTTTGTGTATTTTCTTCCCAAAATAATGCACAATTTCGTCGCTAGGGGCGCCAATGCTTAATCATTTTTTTTCAATATCTCAGCTTTTACATGTGTGACTTAAAAAATTCAAAATCGGATGCCATTTACCTTGTGGATCACTTTAGGTTTGTGAGCAGGCCTGACGAAAGGGGAGGGGCGGCGGTGCTGCAGCACCGGGGCCCGGGCCCCTAAGAGGGCCCAGAGTCCGTTTCTAAAGTAATTTTTTTCTAATTATTATTTTATGGTGTCCGAATATTTTTCAAGCTGTACCGTCACCAGGGTTAGGAAGTTACTCGTAAAAAAATATTTTCTACGTGACGCGTAAAATGCGTAATTTATGTCATAAATGTAATAATTTCAAAACTTGCTTTAAATACAAAAAAAAAACAACAACAACGAAGTGTTACAATGTTACTAGAGTTCCCAGGCTAACTGCAACACGTGCGTGGGTTACCCTGCGGCAAATCAAACTAACTTTCCATATTACGTTTTTCATTTCTTCTTTCCTTTCCAACGACACGCACACTATACAGTGGGTTCTCTGTGTTGCTTTGGTACTCGCCGACACAGACAATTGTGTATGATATACAACGTTATTGTTAGTCATCAAAGGCTGCAGACAATTTTCATCATGTGGATTTTGTCACTTTGTGTTTCCCACGAGAAGCCGGCATCTTTTGTCTTTTTATTTTATACTCAACTGATTATTTTCACATTGCGGCAATTTTTATATATGAATATAGTGTCTTTGTGCGTTAATTCAGACTTCGTTTATTTTCCTTTATTACGATGAGCGATGTAGTCCTCTTCACAGCGGTAACTTAAAAGGGAAAACACAAAATTTAATGTTTACTTATAAGAACTTTTTGTGGATACTTTCCCAGAGGCTGCATCTTTAGACGTATATTATACTCTAAAAATGAAAGGTGAAAAATGTGATGATTATGAAAAAGTACTAAGAAAAATAAGAATGTCTGTCGGTAAATGGCGTTCAAGAATTTTCTGAGAAAACTTTTTTCTCGAAAGGGAGGGTTCGAGGCTTTGTTTACGGAGGAGAGAATATGAAAAATTATCCACCTCTAAAAAAACATTGAAGAGTTGCAACCGGTCGGGTTTTCGGGAAGTAGGAGAATGGTGTGTGGGTGTGGAGTGGGGGGGGGGGGGGTGGTTATTGCACTGGGGCCCGAGCTTCCTCTCCACGGCCCTGTTTGTGAGGAGTTTTGTAGTTCACAGTTTTATTGCTAGGTGGTGTTTGTGTACTTCTGTTTGCAGCTGTAGAGTTATATCATGTTTCCTCCAATATTTATTCTGTTAGCTGTGGAAATATGCGAATTAAAATGAACCAGTGGAGCACATTAGGAGAGTGCGAAGGATATTTTCAAAACCATGTTTTTAGTTGTGGCCCATTTTGGCTTTTATTGAACTTTGCTAATGATTCCTTTACGTAAAATTTGCTATGAAACCAGATTTCTTTCTAATATCAAACTTAAAATCTAGTTGTTTCTTAGTATTTTCTGAGCTAACTAATCACTTTCCATCTTCTATAATTAATTTTCTAATCATGCCCAGTTAAATTGCTTTTATCACTGTTATATGCAACTGTACACATAGCCCTTACGAATTTAAAACTTAGCTAGAGCATCAATATTAGAAGAATGTTGTGTTGAAAATGCCTTCCCAAAATAAAATGTAACACGAGTCTTTGCTCCCATGAATATCTGCTTAAAAAATAATAGCCCGTTGGTTTCTTCGAAAAAGTTCCAAATATTTCACCTTTCCTTGTCCTTAAATTTCCAATGTAAGCATTGTTTCAAAATAATTAAATATAAATAGTATTTAGTTTATATTTTGTGTGGTATATGAAGGCATTTCAAGAGTAATGACATATTTATGTTCTAACTATAGATTTTATACCTATATATTTTTAAGTTTCATGTTTTTTCTTTAATTCTATAATTTGCTTCAATAATTGAGCTAAAGCCAAAATAGAAGTAAATTTTTCTCAAAATCAGTACAGAAAAATGTACATAAGTTTTGTAGAAATTTAACCTGGTTACATTTTCTGGGACAGTTTTGGTATTTCAGTATTTATCTGTGATTCTAAGTTTCTTATTACCTGTAGCAGACATGATTTTCAGCATTATGTATTAAGTTTGCTCAAGCCTGTAAGGAATTGTTTGTTGTAGGTTACAGGTTGAACAGACCTATGGTTTGTTTCACTATATTTAAAGTAGGAGCGTTTGGATCGTATGTCCTAGAAAAAATCCAAAAGTCCTGGAATTCTGTGATTGAAAATGTGTATGAACCCTGATTTGTGGTATAAAAGGACACCTCTTGTAAAACGTAGTTTAGTAGGTTCCTAAACTGTGGGCATCTACCCCTTCCCGATCAACGGGAGACCTTTTACTAATTTTTCTGTGAAATGTGTAGGCCCAAGACTTGAATTTTGTTTTTCTCCCCCTAAAAATGTTCAGTAGCAAATTTGGTTCCTTTGCAGCAAGTGGCTGTAGGCTAATTCTCCAAGTTGAACTCCGGTTGATTGCGGATGTAGCATAGGCGGTTTTTGTCCTGTATTGCTGGTTCTGCCCATGGCCATAAAATAGGGACGGGGGACTCGTTATACACTATCTACCAACAAGTAATTGGACACATGTGATAGCAAAGGAAAACGAAGTTTATTCACCTTCAATAGTTGGTGGAGCTTCCACGAGCAGCGATTACAGCTGCGACTCTCCGGGGCATACTCTTAACCAGGCGTTGTACGACGGCTAGCGGTATTTTCTTCCACTCGGCTTGGAGAAGACAGGTCAGTTCCTTCACCGATTTCGGACGGTGGGGGCACCCCTTAAGTCGACGCTCAAACTCTTCCCAGAGGTGCCTGATAGGGTTAAGGTCTGGGCTCTGCGCAGGCCAGTCCATTCGATTAACCCCCTTGTCACCATACCAAGCCATGGTGGACCTAGCAACATGACAGGTGGCATTGTCATCCTGAAAGTAACATGGGTCCATCCCGTAAAACTGCCACGACGTAGGAAGCGCATGGTCATCCAAAATGGTGCAGTAGGTCTCGGCGTTGAGTCTACCAGGAATTGCGACCAAGGGTCCCGTTCCATACCAGAAGAAACACCCCCATAGCATAATTCCACCGCCGCCGAACTTCACAGTTGGCACAATACATTCCGGCAGGAGGCGTTCTCCAGGCAGACGCCAAACCCAGACCCTGCAATCCGAACGGTAGAGGGTGAGCCTTGATTCGTCGCTCCAGAGAACCTGTTTCCACTGTTCAACGGTCCACTGTCGACGTTCTCTGCACCACGTTAGCCGAGCAGCGCTATTGGACTTGGTGATCAAAGGCTTGTGGGTGGCAGCACGTCCATGATAACAGAGCAGATGGGCTTTCTTACGGATGGTATTCATCGAAAGAACACTCGCGGATGTGGCCCATCGATTTGGTGCGGTTCTTCCGAATTTCTGTGGCCTGCACCCGTCGGTCTCTAACTCCCAGTTTTGTGGGTCTGCCGGGTCGGGGCACGTTCCGACAGTCACCTCTCATCTTCCACTTGCCAATCACGTAGGCCACTGTCGATTTTGGGTACTTCAACTCGCTGGATATGTCACGTATGAATCGGCCATTTCTGTGATACCCGACGATTACATCTTTCTCGAAATCGGAGAGCTCCGAACTGCGCGGCATCTTGCATGCGACTGGTTGCGTTGTTGTTTCTCACACGATATTTAACGGCGGCGGCCGTGACGTGTATCAGGACCGCAGATATCGTCGATTTGCAGGGGTGTCCAATTACTTGTTGATAGATAGTGTAGAATTAGATACTCATAGTTGTCAAAGCGAGAAACAAAATGTGGAGCAAAGTGCGCAATAGCAAGTAATTCAAACTTAAATCGTACCTTTTATTTGAACTGTTATTTAAAGTAATAATGCACAGCAGTTTTAGCTTATGTGTTAGTTATAAATGTGTGTGTAATGAATTTTAGCGTTTTAGAAAAAAAAAAAAAGATACGCATCACTTAACAGAAATCAAGCACTTGTGCTACCACTGGGTTATAGTTTTAATTTACACCAGATTAGTTTTACTTTGGGCATTGAGTTTCAATACTGAACAAAGGTTTCAATTTTTAAGTTTCGTCAGTCACACTAAATTTTTTTATGAAACTGAAACACAAGATGATGCGTGGAAAAATGCAAAATAGCGAAGTTATTGTCACCAAATGAAGGGCAATTTTATACCTTTTTGTATACTTTTCCAGAAACATTCTTTTCCAAAAGTGATTGAAACCCCCTCGTCAAAATGTCAAGACCAGAGGTCTGCAATTCCCATTCAAAAAAGAAAAGCAAGAGAGGGAAGCATTTGTTTCTTAACCTCTGAGTCACTATTTTTTAGAATGATTATTCAGGTGACCCCAAACTTTCTCAAAATTCGGAACGATGTCTGTGTTAGATTATTTTTCTAACAAAGAATGATTAGGATTACCGGGGTGATAAAACGGAAAACATGCTATCAAAGGCACACACTGAAAAGAAATTGAATTAGAGATATCTGTCTAGTAACGTGTAATACCACCTTTCGCCCTGATGACTGCGGCGATTCGTCTCGGCATGGATTCTACAAGACACCGGAAGCGTTGGGAAGCCATACTGATCCACGACCCCTGAACAAGCTCCCATAGTTCACGAAGATTTGATGGAGGGGGTCAGAGCGTCGAACATCTCTCTCGGTGGCATCCCAGATGTGCTCGATGGGATTGAGGTCAGGGGATCTAGCTGGCCAAGGAAGCGAGGTCACGTCGGTGGAGTGTTCATCCAACCATTCGGATACAATTCAGGAGCGATGGCACGGTGCATTGTCTTGTTGCAGGATGAGGTCCCCAGTGGGATGTTGAAGACGCACAAACGGGAGCAAATGGCCGTCCAGGATACCCCGGTAACGTTGACCTGTGAGGGACGATGTCACACGTGCCAGGGGTACAATTTTAGTCCACGTAAACAGTCACCAGACGAGAATGCCACCCCCACCAGCTTGAAGAGTACCCTGCTAGCAAGAAGGATCCATCTATTCATGTGGTTTGCGCCGTACTCGTATCCTGCCATCCGCATGTACCAACGTGAATCTCGACTCATCAGTCAGGCAACATTTTCCCTCATGTCTAGGGTCCAGTGGTGATGTTCCCGCGGCCATGCTAATATTTGCACCCTGTGATGTGCGGTCAGCAGCGGTACTCTCGTGGGACGATGTCTTCTGTACCCCATAGCGAGGAGATGGTTCTGGATGGTGTGGTTACTGACACGTTTTTGTTCACCAGCGTTAAATTGCCGAGTGATTTCTTGCACTGTGGCCCGTCTATCCGCTGTTACAATGCGAGCTAGCCGACGATGACCCCGCTCATCCACACGCTGTTGTCCACGGCAGTTGGCCCTTGCAGGGATGGTTTTACCGGATTCGATATACTCACGGAGCACCCGTGACACAGTGGCTCGTGAAAATCCCAGTGCCTGCACGACTTCCGAGATGGAGTGACCCATTCGTCGGGCCGCGACAATTTGCCCACGTTCAAATGCGCTTAGATCCTTCGTCTTACCCATACTGCGTCCGACTCTTACTGATTCCTGTCGCATCACTCCTTATATTGTCGGATCGCTGCATACGTCATGTCGTTTCCGTTTACAGGGCCGCCCACAGCGCCATATTTGCATTACGCCAGCTGTCTCTAATTCAATTGCTCTTCAGTGTATGAAGCAGCGCCTTTGGAAAATTCACTAGCAGAGCTCTATAGTGCTCGGTTTTTTTTTTCACTAGCAAATCTGTAATGTCTCTTACCCGCAGTTACTATTTCTCGTCTGTGTAAATCTATCCTTGACGGCATGTAGTGATCAGAAAAGATCTAGAACAATGTTTCCCAACCGCCGGTCCGCGAGAAACGAGTGAGTTTATATACTTTTCTTTTGAATCGAAATGGAGTCAAAGTAAGAGGAAAACTAGATCTAAATTTCTTTGAACGCCTGTCGCGGAAGATTACAGGAAGCGAGACTGGCGAGACTTGTTGGCACTGCAATTAACCTTACATTCCTGTCTGGTGAGAGAATCAAATGCTGGTAGTAGATTTTATTTCCCCCAGTCGCGGAAGCTGATCACGTGGCTTCGGGTGAAAACATAAACATCCTCGTAGCTCGGTCGCTTTTTAGTTGAAATAAGCTCCTCAGTTCGCTGTCAAACTTTTGTGTTAGTCAGGACTTTGGCATCTTACAGATTACACAAAATGGATGGCAAAAAGATAAAACAGCAAAATCTTTGGAGCTTTTTTCAAAGTGTAGATATTGGAAAAGGGGAAAATTATGATAAAGTAATTCGGGTACGAGTGCTCCACGTTCAGAAGTAGCCAGAAAGAACGAGCTTGATGATGCATCGGAATGTGCGAAAAAAGGGGGAAAAAACTGAAAGGCAACTTCGTCAGGTCTTACGACAAGGAGTACCTGAAGCTTGGGTTCATTATGGCTTCTGGGAGTGGACTGTCACTATGGCCTTTGTGTGTAGTGTGTTCGGATACCTTTTATAACGACGCCGTGGAGCCTTCAAACTGTCGGCATCCCACACTCCTTTAGTGGTTGAGGGGGAAACGCAATTAATTCTAGAAAAATCGTCTAAAAGCTGAAAAGTTGAGTTTCGGATCCGAAGATGGTGACACAAATTTTCAGCCGGACCCGCGTTGTGTTTTCATGTGAACACCCACGCGACGGCGTACACACTAATATGCCGCAACATTTTAAAGAATTTAGGGGGGAAAAAATCGAATAGATAAAAAAAATATTACTCTTCTTTCAGTGACGCTGAAATTTGCCAAGCAAATTTTAACCTTGAAGAATGACACACAGCTTCATTGTTCGCAGAAGAAAACAGAGATTAAATATCAAAGATCTTCGCTATTTCCACGTTTATAAGTGAGTCACGGAAAAATTCTCATTGGCCGCCAACGCGAGTCGAACCCAGTGTCTTCCAGTTACGCGCCAGATATGCTTCCGCTACACCACAGCGGCCTCGAATTCCTCCAGACTCACACACGCTAACTGCCAAGCCAACTTGGCAGGCTGCTTCTTGGAGCCCCGTACAATGCTGGGGATTCACCAAAGATGGTAAGCAGCAACTGAAGAAATAATTAGAAGGCGAATGAATAATTAATACAGACATTTAACGTGGACCAGGAACATCCAACAAAGATCTTCGCTCTTTCCACGTTTATAAGTGAGTCAGGCGTAACTGGAAGAACCTGGGTTCGACTCCCGGTGGCGGCCAATGAGCATTTTTCCGTGACTCACTTATAAACGTGGAAAGAGCGAAGATCTTTGTTGGATGTTCCTGGTCCACGTTAAATGTCTGTACTAATTGGAGATTAAATAGTAATCGTTTATTTAGGTGTCTCCTGATATTTGGTACCATGCCAGCAACAAAAGTTCCCGTAAATTACGTGATTGGAGCGATGCTGCTCGTACCCGTTTCTCCAACTCAAACCACATATGCTCGATAGGATTCATGTCCAGCGAATTTGGGAGCCGTGGCAATGAATGGAATTCCTCTTCATGTTCTTGGAACCATTCCTGAACCTTTTTCGCAGTGTGGCATGGAAGTTCAGGAATGGTTCCAGAACACGTGGCATGTCTTGTTGACAGACGCCATCTCCTCCAGAGAATAGTCTCCATAAAGGGGGTGTATTTGGTCCGTCACTATGTTCAGGTACGTGACAGCTGTCAGAGTTGACTCTACAAGGATAATTGGTCAAAGTGTTCCCCAAGGAAATATTGCCTAGTCCATCACACTGCCTCCAGCTGCCTGGGTCCGTCCCACAGTACATCTAGGAGCAAACCTTCCTTGCGTAAATGTCGCATACGAGCTCGTCCGTCGACATGCTGTAACAGAAAACGTGATTCGTCTGACCATGAGACCCCAGTCTTCTATAGTTCAATGTTGATGATTGCTTGCCCACTGCAAGCATTGACGACGGTGAACGGCTGTAAATATAGGCACAGGAATGGGTTTGCGGCTGCAGTGACCCATATCCAAGAGGGTACGATGAACTGATGTGTTCGGACATATTGGGCCCTTCACCACAATTGAAATTATGGGTAATGTCAGCCACAGTAGTGTTCTCCTGTTGCTGTGGACAAGGCGAGATAGCCAGCGCTGACCTCTGGCATCAAGGAGGCGTGGCCTGCCCACGCCTTGTCGACGGCTCGAAGTGTCACCTGTTTCGGACCATCTTTGACAGGTACTAACTACTGCAGAGCGTGAGCAACCTACTAGCGTCGCTGTTTCGGAGATTCTCTTACCAAGGCGTCTTGATATAACGATCTGGCCTTTGTTGAAATCAAATAAATCCTTTGCTTTTCCCATATTGCGGCGAAAGGAAATACTGACCGAGAGAGAAGACTATGAACTCTTCAAAAGGGTTAGAGTCCTCTCGCTGCAACGCGCTGCGTCTCTTGGAAGGATTACAAAAATGAAAAGTGGGAACAGTGCCATGATAGGAAAGGTTATAAAGAAAAAGTTCGGAAATGGTTTTACGAGTGTACGGTTTCTGTTAAGAATGGAAGTTGTAAACTACCCTACATGCTATATACACACTCATCGTAAAAAAAAAATAGTTGCACCCAGAAGGAAGCAACCGACAGGAATGAAACTTGGTGGGTAGGGTTGACATCGTGAGACATGCAAATGATTCAAGTATCACGCTCGGCAGCGCATGTAACGCCAGCAAGGAGGTGTTGTAGCGCGGTGCCTGACCGGCTATATAAGTTGTCCTGTTGCGCGTGTTTGCCTTTCTAACTCGGGCTGTTGTGTTGGTTGCATGGTTGCATCCTTTGCAAGTGAGGTATGCCTCTGAGAAAAGTTCGGAAGCGATTCGAACAGTTGAAGGAGTTCGAAAGAGTCCGCATCGTCGGCCTCCGGGAAGCGGGATGGTCTTATCACCGTATTGCGCGCCGTACCGGTCGTGCGGATCACCATAGCACGCTATTGGCGGCAGTAGATAGGACAAGGCACGCAGCAGCGGTAGGAAGGGTCTGGGAGACCTAGACAAACCACGGGGAGAGAGAGGATCGACGGGTTGTCCGACATGTGCGGAGTGACCCAACAGCCACGATTGCGGATATTCAGCGAGCAGTGGTGCCCTCCATGCATCGTCTGATTAGTGCCATCACCACGGCCAGACTGCTGCACGACGTAAAACTACACGCACGCAGACCGTTACAACGACTGCCCTTAAAACCATTGCATCGTCGCCAAAGACTGCAATGGTGTCGTGGCAGACTGTCAAGTGGCCACTCAGAATGGCAGCGGGTGATCTTCAGTAACGAGTCCCGCTTTTTGTCTTGGAAGTGACCTCCAACGAATCTGTGTGTGGAGGCACCGTGGTCAGCTCCAAGATGAACGGTTTGTTGTCGAGCGTCACACGTCCCGAAGGCCTGGTGTCATGGTTTGGGGTGCAACTGCCTACGATGCCAGATCACCTTTTGGTGTTCATTACAGGCACTTTGACAACCCAACGTTACGTTAATGAGGTCCTGCAACCAGTGGTCCTACCTTTTCTGAACGCTCACTCCGGTGCGATTTTCCAACAGGACAACGCTCAACAGCATACTGCTGTTGTCTCGAGAGCTTGCCTTTTTAAGGCACTGACTCTCTGCCATGGTCAGCTACATCGCCAGACCTCTCGCTGATTGAAAATGTGTGGGATGCTATTGGACGCGCTATCGACACTCCACCCCTACCGCACAATCTGCAGGAACTGCGTGAGAAGATTCAAGCTGCATGGGATGGCTTGTCGCAGTGTGACAGCGCCCAGACTCGAGCGCTGCACATTTAGGTCGAAAATCCATTCCCTAGTTTATTTATTTAATTATTTATTAATTTATTTATTTTTATTAATTCATGTATTTTTATTAATTCATGTATTTTTTGAGGAAAGAGAACGTTTTATTTACTTTTTATTTATTTTGCCATATACTTTCGGGTGATTTTTTTCTCCTTTTATTCATCTCCGACCCCCTCTCCCAGCACAAGGCGCCGCATAGCGTAAGGAGACAACGCTGGCGACATCCATCGGCGAGCTGACTTTGTAGTATGTTTTATTGGTGCAATAGAAGTGTCCACCGTGTCTAGCTTCCACAATGCGTGTTGGGCAGACCGTAGACTCTTTGGAACCGGAGCTAACAGCTTTATTGGGTAAAGATTTATGGCCGGTGGTTGTATCACGCGGCAAACGTAACTTGAGCGGTTTTCAGAATTTTCACGGAAACGGGTAGGAATTTCAGGGATCGCATTCCTCCTAAAATTCCTAAAATTCCTAATATTTTGTGACCCTCCTTAAATTCCTAATATTTTGTGACCCTCCTTAAATTCCTAAAATTAGACCTAAAATTTGCTATTCATCCTAAAATTTTCGTAAGCTTATTTTTATTAAAAACACAACCGTTATTAACGCCAATAAATTTGCCATTACGGTAAGGTAAAAAGACCTGTTATTGTAGAAACACAGCCTATATGCTGTGCTGCTGAAGGGAGGGAAAAATGACGCCATCGAGATGCACTTGCTTCGGGGCGGGCGTTCCATTTTTTTGCCTTCGAACAGTTTTCGTAACAAGAGATCTAAGGGAAAAGGGGAGGGGTCATTTTCACCCCTGGTTTGCGCTTTGCAGACGAACTCCGTGGCACGCAGAAGATCGTACTTTATTTTTTGTACATGCCTTGTGGAACCTCCTCTTTCTGCTGATGTTTTGTTATTGTAAACCGCAGGTGGGTGGAAGCAAAGAGGAAACATGTGGTCTCCTTCCGTAACCTCCGGTAATGACGATGGGATGGTAGCTGAGTATTATCTTGGCAGGCAGTAGAGCACGTGATCATTGACCTTCGATCATGCGTCGGCGACAGCGACCTTCGATGCGCAATATATCTCGGCTCCGACTCGCTTTGACTGAACTTGCGTGAGATGCGTATGATAGTTTCTGGTTTTACGTCTTTTATGGTGTTCTCTGTGCTGTGTGCAGGTTCAGTTCTCTAGTGGTGACCTGCTTTTTTTTTTTTTTTTTTCATCTGACATCCTCGCAGCCAAATTTCGGGAAGTTGTCTGGTTTTGCAATATTGGAACGTGTTTTTGTACTTCCCTTTCATTTTCTGGTTAGTAATACAAGTGTTTAAGATGCCTAAATCCAAAACGAAATTTCAAGATGCGTGGCTCGCCAAAGAATTGGACGGAGTGAAGTTGAAAGAATGGTGTTCTGCAACTGAAACAATATTTTCTGCTAAGTGTATATTGTGTTCAGAAATTTTCAACATTTCTAATAGTGGCTTTTCACAAGTAAAAGCGCATCATAAAGGAAAAAAACATTTGCAGAAATTTCAAAGTAAATTTCAAAATAAGTCCATCCTGAAAGCCTTTGGAGGACGGGATCTTCAGCCCAAAACAAATATTAGTGAAGTACTGAGTCATGATTTACAGTTGGCTAAAGCCGAAGCATTATGGGCCATGAAAGTTGCTAAGGACAATATGTCTTTTGTTTCATGCACTGAAACAGTTGAACTTTTCAAAGAAATGTTTCCTGATTCTGCTATTGCAGCCAAAATGCAACTTAAAGAAAAAAAAGTTGCTTATGTGATATCACATGGATTGTCAAAATATTTTGAAGAGGATTTGAAAAAAGACATTGCATCTAGTAGCCCAGGAAAGGTTACTATAGCATTTGATGAAACTACAAATACACAAGTGAAACGGCAGTTGGATGTGTATCTCAGGTACTGGTCTTCAGAAATAAATTCAGTTTCTTGCCGATACCTAACAAGCGTTTTTCTGGGTCATGCAACAGCAGATATTTTGCTAAAAGTAATTCTTGATGTGTTATCATCCTTCAATATTTCGTTGAACAGAATTATTTGTGTATCCATGGACAGCCCAAATGTAAATAAGTGCTTTTTACGCAAATTCAATGAAGTTGTAAAACAAGAAACAGGCCAGAAATCTTTGGAACTAGGTTTTTGCAACCTGCATGTTGTTAGTAATGCATTTAAAATTTTTTTGACAAGCTTAAATATAGATTTTGACGAATTTGCTACTGATATGCATTACTTTTTAAAGAGTAGTGCTGCAAGACGAGAGGATTATAAATCTGTCGAGGATATAACATTGGTCACTGCCAAATTTCTTTTGCGTCATGTCAGCAACAGATGGTTAACCGTTGGTTCTGTAGCCCAGAGGCTCTTGGATCAATGGCTAAATATTACAGAATATTTTTTAAACTTCTTGCCATCTCAAAAAATATTTGAAAAACAACTGCGCGCAATTCGGCAAGGTATAAAAGAATTCACTGTTTCCTGAAAAATGAGCTTATTCCTTGCTATTTAGCATTAATTTCATTTTCACACCAAAATTTTGAAAAGTTTTCATTATGTTATCAGAGTGAAGAACCAAAAATACACCAGTTATATTCTGATTTAAATACTTTAATGAGGAATGTTATGGCTCAGTTTATCCAAGATGATGTTATAGCAGGGAAATTTGGAGAAGACCTAAAGAATGTAGATTTTGAAAACAAAAAATTCATGGAAAAAACTAGGGGAGTTAGAAGTTGGTATGAAGACAAAAAATCTCCTCAGGAATGTTCAAGAGACCAGGCAGAAATTATTTCTCTTAGATGTAAGATCATCACTAATTGCAACCACAAAATATTTAAAGTCAAATTTGCCATTCTGCAATCAAAAGCTAAGAGACATAGAAGTTTTGAAGGTAAAAGAACCAAAGAAAGAGTCAACTCAACTTTCAGTCACTGAAGGACTTTCGGAAATAACCAGAATTTCAAGTGTTTTGCATCTTTCTGAGGAACAAATTGATAGAGTAAGAGAAGAGTGGAAACTTTTAAATTGCGATAAGCCAACTCTAGATGAACTAGTGAAATTTTCAGAGGAAGGGCATATTCCAGTGCGGATTGATCATTACTGGCGTAATATATTTAGTATTAAAGACTCTAGCGGAAAAGAAAAATACTCAAATCTTGCTAAACTCGTCAAGTCAATTTTAGTTTTACCTCATGGTAATGCTGATGCAGAAAGGGGATTTTTGGTTAACACTGCTCTGTTAAGGAAGGACAAGGCTAACTTAAAAGACTCAACTATAACATCATTAAGAATAGTTAAAAGGGCCATTAAACACTATGGATGTGTAAGTAAAGTTCCCATAACAAGAAATTTGTTAAATAGTGTTCGTGATTCACATAAATTTTATAAAGAGTATGTTGATAAGCTGAAGGAAGCAGAAAGAGAGGGAAAATAAGGAAAAGCAGCTAGAGAAAAAAAGAAAAGCTGAGTTTGATGACAAAATAAAAGAAAATGATGCAGAAATAAATAGACTTAAAAACGATAAAGAAGCCTCCCTAGCAATAATTCAAGAGGGAACAGAAAGAATGAGAAAAGCTGTAGAAAAACAAAATGCTGTTGAAATAGCAGTTGCCTCTAACTTGATCATACAAGGTTCAGCTAAAATAAAGAAAACTGAAAGTAAATTAGTTGTGGTAGAAGCAGAAAAAGATAGGCTAATCAGGAAAAGGTTAAAACAATAATATAAAAAAAGTAATTCAGTGAACAATTGTACATAGTTCTTGGTTTTCAATTACCTTTTTAGGATATTATAATTTAATGTGAAACCTGAAAACTTTACTGTGAAAATCGTGAATTGCTTCTGGTTCAACAGCATATTAATGTTCAAAGTGAAACTTGAATGTGGTAAATATACTTGAATATGATAATAACACGTGAAAAGATAAGAACTGAACATTAGAAGTAAATCATACTTAAACTTTAGACATTAGACGTTATGCAAAAAATTTGGGTGTTAACTTCGACCATATATACTAATGGACTGCACATTGGCAATAGCTGCATCAAAGCCGCCATGGCTCAAACATTGGGCACGTCATCATCAGACTCCAAATTTCGTGTAAAAATGCTGTTATGATTACTAATTTACGCTGCAGAACTTCAGTGTTTTCGGTGTATTATGTGAATGCGCCTCATATATAATGAAAACTCTTCAGGTAAGTTTACTTATGAGCTATATACATGCATGATCGTGTTGTTTACATTTTGTGATTTATAATGTGATGAACATTTGCGAAGAATTTGGAACATGCATTCCATTTTTTTTTCTTAAGTTACTATATTTTTATATCAATAGCTGCAAGTTTCTGGTTAAGTAATTGAACTTTATTGACTTAGGTATTTAATTCGTTTCTTACCCATGAAAAATCATAGAACTTTCTTTACTATATCGCTCAGAGCAACCATAAGCACAGCAGGTGTAACCCATCTTTTTGACTGTTGTCATGTGATTTTATGTTGGAGCCAGAAATTTTGATGTCATGCGCAGTCTATCAGTATATATGGTTGAAGGGTGTGAAGCAAACTCTTTACAATGTATACAAAGTTGTTTTACTAGATGTATACAAATATACATCTAGTTTTTATTGAAATACACTCCTAAAATTTTCCTAAAATTTTTCTAAAAATTCCTAAAATTCCTACCTAAAATTTTCCAGAAGTATGCTATGATCCCTGGAATTTTGACCCCCTAACGAATGGATGAACAAAATGTTCATTCTCTGACCAGTAAGATTTACACTGGGGAATTTAATTCAGGTAGGCTTGCGTTTGCCAGCTAGTGATTGGATGATGGGATAATTTGAGGTAGTGTGGGTCTTCTTGGGGGTCGTCTAAACATTTTACAAGGGAAGAGAAGAACTTCGCACTTCACTTTACTTTTACGTTCAACATTGAACGGAGCACTTGACTTCACTTTTTTTTTTTTTGTGTCACAAGTGACTTTACTTTTGCTTGTTTCGCGGCGTGCATCACTGGCACTTTCCTCCATGACTGGCAACTTAATCGCTGTCAGTGTTACGGCAGTACTGAAGCTACCGTAAGCTGCAAACAATTTTCTAAGCTGCGGATGGGAGATCGCAACCGAGGTTTCCGGATGAACGGAGCCCCCACTAAGGACCATTAGGGCCCATACGACGGTCGCAAATGCGAATGGAAGCTATAGTAATACCCACCGGACGAGAATTCTCCCGGATCAGGAGTGGTCAGCAGCGCGATATCTAGGCCAGATTCGGATGTTAAGGTAGGAAATCCATCCTATTCTTTCTTTGGTGTCCCCTCACAAAATCTTTATCGGAGCAGTCCACACATAGAATTAATATTTTTTTTTATAAGCAAATAGCTAATTGAGTACAGGTTCCTGTCAGAGAGTCGTAAATCATTTTTGCTAATATCATGAGCGTATATTTATTATTATGCTAAATCATAACCAATAAATTGTTTTTTGTTTGTTAATTTTGTCTAAGTTCTATGATGAGTGTGTCGTTAAGTACAATATGTGTGCTCAACCCTAGATTATTTGGAGAATATATATAACTTTTGGAACCGGAACTTAGCAAACCTGTTCATTTATGCTTTTTATTTTAAATCTAGACGTTCACAAAAATATTGCGGCACACAGCGGACCCTTTGACTCCCAAAGGAAAATCTGCTGTGTGAAACACAACGCCCCGTCAGTGGATCCTGAAGCTGCGTCAGCCCTAAATCAGGGAATCGCAGAATCACAATCCACTCGACACCCCCTTGGCTTCCATTATTACGCCGGGTGAACCCAATTAGGAACCCGAGCGATAATAGCAGGACACCGTTAGGAACCTGTACAACTTCATGCCTAGACGTCTAGCATCCTGTGTCAGCAAACATGACTGCCCCACGCCATACTGAGATACACTATTTATTGACGTGTAGCTCAATAACTATTGCCCATATCAGTCTCAATGTTTAATCACTTATTGTTCCTGGTAACCTTTACCTTCCTCCCGAATAACATTGCAATCCGATACGTCCTTCTGGGTGCAACTATTTTTTTGACTATGAGTGTATATACCTGCGACCACACACCGAAGAGCACTCAGGCGACAGGAAAGAAGGAAAAGGGGGAGCCTGAAAAATAAAAATAAAGCTCACCTAAAAGAACCCACGCAAAAGACATTCAGTTTTTCACAAAATTGCCCTTAAAAGGGCCTTTATCTTCTTCTTTTTTTTTTTTTTTTTTTTTTTTTTGCCAACTTTGCTCGCTGAGTGTGAAAATGCAATTGCGACCGTAATGGACACCGTACGTTTCCAAATGCCGCCCTGGTGGTGCGGTGGTCTAAGCGTTGGCTTCTGACCATGAGTCCGGGTCCGAATCCCGTGAGGCATCGATGTAGTGTTGTTCGAATCCCGGTGAGGCATGGATGTTGTGTTACGTCATTAGGGATGGGCGACTGCTTATAGCCCATCGAGTTGCTAATGGTAGTAGTCAATCCCCTAAACAACAACAAAAAAAGAAGTTTCCAAGATTTTGCTCTTAGAAAAAATGTTCAGCATTTTCTCACATTTCGAAAAGCCATTGTTTTTTGTTGTTGTTTTTATTCACGCTTGCCTAAACAGTTTAGTTGTTTTTCTTCTGAAATCCCAGCAAGGAAAAACTTTAAAATCTCCACATACGACGGTTACAGCTTCAAAATCATCATAAGGAGGGTACAATTTTTTTTACAGTAAATTAAAACAAAAAAAATTATGGTAAATTATTTTTTTTTTAATTAAGTACGAAAAGATCATCAGTTTTGAGCAGTGTTTTTGGTCCTTAAAAGAGCCTTTCAACAAAGACGTGCACAAATATCACGTCTTTTGTAAAAAAGTTCGTGCTAATGTTACCGCCGTCCCGGTGGCGCAGTGGTCTGAGCGATGACCTCCGATCATTCGTCCGAAAGGGGTTCGAATACCGGTGAGGCATGGATGTTGTGTTTGTCTTACGGCACTGGCTCTCTTCCTTCCCTGGAGCCAGTGACCCTAAATTAGGGACGGGCGACTGCTTATAGCCCATTGAGTTGCTCACGGTGGTCATTAAACCTCCAATCATATCATATATTATGTTACCGGTTTTTCCGTCTGTCTGTTGACACCATATTCTGCAACTATTAGTCCGATTTGAAAAAAATATTTGCATTGGGAAGCTTGAAATGTGCGAATGATGATCCTTCATTTAGTTTCTTTTTTATTTACGATGCACAATTTTGCCGTTAGAGGGCGTAAATGCAGATATCGAATTCAAAATACATTTTATTCCGTAACTTCGCTTCTAAACATCAGATTGATTTATTTTTTTTTTTTTTTTTTAATCTTTCGATTCCATTTATGGCGAAGACTATTTTAGCCGCCCCGGTGGCGCAGTGGTCTGAGCGACGGCGTCTGATTATTCAATTCAATTCATTTATTTTGCTGAGCTAAAAACTAGTGTTAATAAATATCTATTAAAACACTGCACAGCAAGGAAGCAGGGGGAAAAGGCCAGCCAGGCCTGACAAGGTCCCATGCTCCTCGTCCGAGATGGGCCCGGGTTCGAATCCCGGTGAGGCATGGATGTTGTGTTTGTCTTACGGCACTGGCTCTCTCCCTTTTCTGGAACCAGTGACCCTAAATTAGGGACGGGCGACTGCTTATAGCCCACTGAGTTGCTCACGGTGATCGTTAAACCCTCAATCAAAAAAAAAAAAAAAAGACTATTTTAGGTATAGTCACTTTTCAATTTACGCATAGATTTTCCGCTTGGAGGAGTAAAAGAAAACTTTTCTCCGAGATCTCTGCTTCTAAAACTTCAATTTGAGAAATTATTTCTGCAGCGTATACAGCTCCTGATTGGAAACCTTTTACATATAATTTCTAATTTTTGGTGAAAAATGTTTTTGCCACCAGGGGGCGTAAGTGTTAATTTGTGCGTCTGATGTATTTGCAGCAAAATCTGAGCTAAAATCTCGATTGAAAAAATTCTTCGTGGACCGATACCACTCACGTCCTTAAATAATGCATGGTTTCTCTGTCAGGGGCAGATATACAGTATGTTTTATTTCTGACAATATCTCTGCATCTAAGACTCCGATTTGAAAAATTCCTTATTTGTTGGATAGCGTTTCCGGTGCAAAATGTTCTTCATATAATTTCAAAGGTTTCAAGTAAATCATAGACTTTCCGCTAGGGGGCGTTAAGGTAAAGTGCGTTTCCCCGTTATCTCTGTTCTAAAACCCCGATTTGAAGAATTATTCCTGTATCGCATACAGCTCCTGATGGGAAACGTTTTGCATATGATTTCTGATATTTGGTAAAGAATGGTTTGGCCACCAGGGGGCATAAGTGTTAATTTCTGCTTCTGAGGTATTTACGGCAAAACCTGAGCTCCTGCAAAACTCGACTGAATTTTTTTTTCTTGGACAGATACCGCTCACATCCAAAAAACCTTTTGAGAATACTTTCTTCTTAAAATAATGCATTGTTTTCCCGCCAAGGGCGTTGATGCGTATCTTATTTTTGTTTGATATCTTTGACAAATTCTTTCTTTGTTGAAGAGCGTTTCCACTGCGAAGTGCTTGCGATATACACTGCTGGCCACCCAAAATGCAACGCCAAGAAGAAAGCATCAGATTGGCCTGAAATTCGCAGCATGCGTCGCCCGCGAGAGGACATGCAAACGATTAGCGTTGCAGCAGGGCATATGCAAATCATGTGCGCTCGGCATGCCACCGAGGAGCGCTATAAGAAGGGTGCACAGAAGGCGGGGTGTAAGTAGTGGAAGTATGTTGTGCTGCCGGACCTGTGCGTGGGAAGCTTCCTGATGCCTCGTCGCAGAATACGGCAGTCATTCCAGCGCGTTTCGGAGTTCGACAGAGGACGAATAGTGGCTTATCGCGACAGCGGTTTATCGTACAGAGACATCGGCGCCCGTGTGGGAAGACGTTCAGCCACAGTGAGGCGAGTATGGATTCGGTGGGTGCAGGAGGGAGGGACGGACGGACGGACGGACCGACGTGAGCGATTGCCGCAGCCGCGGCACACCACCGAACGAGAAGACCGGCATGTTCTGCGGCTGGCATTGGCGGCTCACACCGCCACATCACGAACGTTAGCGCAGGAATTAGGGTGTGTTGCGCAACAACCTGTGTCAGCACGTACCGTTCGACGTCGTCTGCAGGAGCGGGGACTTGTCGCACGGCGCCCATTGCTCCGGTTACCATTGACGTTACACCACAGGCGAGTGCGGCGGCGGTGGGCCGTTGAACTCCGCACCTGGACTACGGAACTCCGACGAATCCCGCTTCTGCGTGCAACATCACGATGGTCGGATCCGTGTGTGGCGGCACCGCGGCGAGAGACTGTATGACGTCTGCATTATGCATCGCCATACGGATCCGTTGCCTGGCGTTATGGTTTGGGGCGCATTTGGATATGACACCCGCACCCCTCTGGTACGCATCGCCGGTACACTCAACAGCCACCGCTACATCTCCGACGTTTTGGAGCCTGTAGTCCTCTCTTACCTGCAGGACCTGCCAGCGGCCACGTTTCGACAGGACAATGGGCGCTCGCACGTGGCACGCATCGTGCAACAATTCTTCACGGTCCACCAGGTGTCCTCTCTTACCTGCAGGACCTGCCAGCGGCCACGTTTCGACAGGACAATGGGCGCTCGCACGTGGCACGCATCGTGCAACAATTCTTCACGGTCCACCAGGTGTCACTGCTGCCATGGCCAAAACCCCCTGAAGATTAAGAAAGCCTCCGAACTGGTCTGTGAAGTCAGAGCTAGTGGGCCGACAGACTCGAGCCACCAGCTCTCCGCTCCTGAAAACCCCAATGAAGTACCGCGGTGTTTACGCAGAGAAATAATTTCTCGAGCGCGGGGTAATGTCCTAATACAGGCACCTTTGAAATCCACGAGCTGCTTCTGCCGGTGGATTTCAAAGGTGCCTGTATTAGGACATTACCGAATGTCCAACAAATGTATCCGAAAGTTTGGAATGTGTCCGAAAGAATTCACTTATATCGTTAAACTTCAGCACGATCACTGAAGTTTACTGGCTGATAAGTTAAAATGCATGTATGTACTTATATTCATGGGCTTACAATTTTTTTATGTTAGTGAAAGTACAATTTAATTTAAATTAAGTTATGGTAGAGATTGAGGCTCGGATTAGAGAACTATGAACTTGAATTGTCTTCACTGAACTCTTTTGCAAAGCAGCACTTTAATTTTTAGTTACATTCATAGTCACATGTATAAGGATAGTTTCAGAAATATTGGCAGTATAACGTTTCTCCCTGCAAGACTTACATCGTGCAAAAAAGAAAGTACTTATGCCTAATGAAGGAACACATTTGTTGAAGCATGTGTTTTCCGCTTTTTAGGGAGTCTGTTAATGTGTTAATTGATATCTTCAATATCGGTCAGGCACCTTTGAAATCCACCGGCAGATGCAGCTCAGCTTTGCCGCCAGAAGTACTGCATACGCCGGTGGATTTCAAAGGTGCCTGTATTAGGACATTATCGGACATTCCAATAAACTTTTCTTTGGGCTAACCTTCAGATTATCAGCGCATCAAGTAGTTCTGTACATTTCGTGCGAATTCTTGTTTTAATTAGGACACTGATACACAGCAATTTTGTGAAGAAAAATGACATTTGTTTTACGGAAACGAAATGTTGATTAATAAACAACGTAATTATTTTTTTTTTTCAATTTGAACACTACTATTTACAAATTTTGTAAAGAAAAATAACATTTATTTTATAGAAATGAAATGTTGAATGGTAAGTAATATTTAAACCCTAGCAAATAATGAGCTGATAATCGGAAGGATTTTACTCCGTCAATCAAAATAACGACTAACAATTCACTAAATAATTGTTGTATTTACAACGAAAGCAGAGCATGCAATCATGAGAACAGATTTCTTTCGTACGAATAAAGAATTTTAACCCACCGTGAATTCAAAGGCTTAACTAACCTATTGAATTCACGGTGGGTTCAAAATTCTTTATTCGTACGGAAGAAATCCATCTTCTTCGAAGGCTTTCACCTCCAGTAGAGCTAAAAACAGTGGCTTTTGGATGTGCTTTGTAATTAGATCTCCATGAAGGCACTCAATATTTTCCAGGCATGTTGCATAAAAACGCTAACTCACGTGCACGACTACCGAAAGCTCAATACTGACCAATGCCGCATGAACACGCAGCTAATGTCGGCATTACCCTTACGTTTGCCCTTTGACCTCTCTGGAGAGAGGGATTGCGATGGCCCTCTGACCGTGACGTCACACCCCTTCGCAGTTCGCGCGCTGGGGCTTACTGTCCAGGGGGTTTTGCCATGGCCCGCCTGTTCTCCCGATATGTCGCCCATCGAACACATCTGGTCGCTGATCGGCAACCAAGTGGCCCGGCAAGCACCACCCGCGGCTACGCTTGATGAACTGTGGCAACGTGTGGAAGCAGCCTGGACCGACATACCTCAAGCCCACATCCAAAGCCTCTTTCGTTCGATGCCGCGGCGTGTAGTGGCTGTTATTGCCAGCCATGGGGTCCACGCGAACTATTGATGTCTGCGTGTTACACAAGTCGCACGGGCCTGTAAGCTCAATCGTTTCATCTTTATATCTGTTGTTATGTGTCCAGTAAATCTGGCTTTGCTATCTCCTGTCCTTCTTGGTGGTGCATTTTGGGTGGCCAGCAGTGTAATTTCTAATTTTTCTTAACGCACAAGTCTGTCACCTGAGAGCGTTAAGTTCACATTTCCGTTTACAGCAATATCTGCGCGACCAAAAACCTGATTGATAAACTTCTTTCTTCGGTCAGATACTACTAACTATACAAACTCTGTGTGCGTATTTTCTTCTCAAAATAATGCCAAACTTCGCCGCTTGGGGGCGCAAATGTTTAATCGGGTTTTCTCAATATCTCTGCTTCTACATGTGCGATTTAGAAAATTCTTTCGACACCGGATGCCATTTGCTTTGTAGAACACTTTAGGCTAGTAGTACATGAGGAATTTACAAGTTCACAGTTTTATCGGTAGGTGGTGTTTGTATACTTCAGTTTGCCGCTGTATCTCCGCTTCTAAAAACCCTATTGAGAAATTTCACTTTTATTGTATGCCATTCGCTACAGTAGACATGTGGAGTAGACATGTGACGCTACAGTAGACATGTGAGTATTAGATTTCCCGCTAAGGGTGTAAAGTTCGAAACTTTTTTTATTCGCTGTCTCTGCTTCCGGATGACATATTTGAAAAGTTTCTTCCTTAGCAAAGCTTTTTCCATGGAGAATATTTTTCGCCTATTGTGAACTTTTTCATTATGCAAAATTCCTCCGCTAGTAGGCAGACGTACATCATGTTGCCTTCTACTGGCGGAAAGTGAATAAAGAACACCAAGAAGGAATTGGCGGACGATCATGAAATTTACATATGTTAATGGGGTCGAGTTTACGTAGGTGTACTGTTAATTTCGGGAACAACCGGTGAGCGCTTACGCCACAGCACGGCATAATATGCAAATTATCGTCGGTGGTATTTAAGGAGTACGGCGAAGTGAATATAATCAGTCGTCGGCGAACGGACACGTGCGAAGACCCTGAAGAAGCTGCAATGCCTGGACATGGAAGACGTGTACGATTTCAGCAGTTATCGGACTTTGAGCGAGGTCGTCTAGTCGGACTCCGCGAGGCCGGGTGGTCGTATCGTCGTATTGCGGAGCGAATTGGACGGAAAGTATCGGTGGTAGTACGTTGGTGGCGTAGATGGTCCGAGTCCGAGGAACATTCGCACACGAGAAGACGTGGAACCGGAAGTCACAGACGGAATGATGAGCGGACCGATTGACGCATAAGAAGAGCGGCGTTGTCAAGCAGAACATCCACTGCGACGCAAATCCGAGCTGCCGTTGCACCTGAGGTGACTGTGCGAACAATCCGCAACAGTCTACTGGATGCAGGACTACGTGCACGTGTGCCTCTGACTCCAGCCCACCGTCAGGAACGGCTGCAGTGGTGTCGCCAACGTCTGCACTGGAGAACGCAATGGCGATTTGTCGTGTTCAGCGATGAAAGCAGATTCTGCTTGGGAGCCTCCGATGGCAGTATGCGTGTTCGCAGACGCACAGGGGAGCGTCTCCACCCTTCTTGCATCCGCCAGCGACACACGGGGCTTACACCTGGTCTCCTGGTGTGGGGAGCGATCAGCTATCACTCCCGTACACAACTAGTGTTTGTACCGGGTACGTTAAACAGCACCTCCTACATCAACATCATCATTCAGCCCGTTGTTGTGCCATTTGTAAGGTCGGTCCATCGTGGTGTTTTCCAGCAAGATAACGCACACGGTACGTGCAACGCAACATGCACTTCAGGGTGTGAGACACATTCCATGGCCTGCACGTTCACCGGATTTGTCCCGCATTGAGCACGTGTGGGATTTTATGGAACAAGGACTTATCCGGTCTCCACTGCTAGCCACGACCATCCCCGATTTACGCGTCCAGGTTGAGGATGCTTGGAACTCAATACCCCAAACTTACATCCAACATCTGTACGACAGACTCCATGCCAGAATTGCACAGTGTGACGCAGTTCATGGCGGTTCAATCTCGTACTAACCATGTTACATGGAAATGTTATTTTTTCAGTTTACCAGCAAATACAGCTGTATTTTGCCATAATATTTTGATCACGTTATCCTCTGTATTCCGTTATGCTGTATAAATTTCGTTGGTATCTGACGTCTCTTTCTAGGTGTTCTTTTTTCACATTCCGCCAGTGTATATTTCTTCTTTTTTCTTAACTGTTCGATTTAAAAATCTGTCTCTGACTGCTCCCGGGTATTCCTGGGAAAACCTTTTCTGGAAGCCACTGACTTTGCCTTCGATGAGGGGTTGTATGAAGTCTTCCAGCCCCATCCAATAATTGAAGTCATCGGACTAGGCTTAACCAGATCATCTGTCAAGAAGGTTAGTTCCTCCCTAGGTGCTCCCGATTCTGACTGAGAGATCAGATCATCTGTCAAGAAGGTTAGTGCCTCCCTAGGTGCTCCAGATTCTGACTGAGAGATCAGATCATATGTAGAGGATTTCAGAAAGGGAGTGTCTGACCCCAGGTCTTAAACAACCCTTAGAAATAGGAAGCTAGGAGATTTGGGCTAGAGTGCCTGATAGGAAAGTAACACGAAAGCGAGGTAGAGAGGGGGAGGAAAACGCCCCTATTTATAGCCGGGGATCAGTACCCGGGGTCCGACGGCTTAACGTGCCTGTTGCCGAGAAAATTCTTCTAATTTCGGGCACATTGCTTTCGGTATAGAAATGCTCAAATTCGGGATTCAAATACCAAATTAATTGTTTTAATTATGTTAATTAACATAAATAATTATATAACTGCTGAATTGGATTAATTTGTAATTAGGTGCACGAACTATTATCCCAACCCAGGCCGCATAGGGATTCGCTGGGTTCTTTTATTTTATTTTCTCCACTTTCCCTTCCGCGAGGGAAAGGAGAGCTAAATTGCAAACGCCAGGCCAGGTGCAAAATTGCGCAAACAAGGCGAAAGGTATTTTCTTCTATTCCCGGCAGGTTTGAAGCAACAGCATTGCGAATTGCATAATGCTTCCTTAAGCAACAATGGCACAGTGGCGGCTATACGGCGGAAATGTGAGAAAGATTCTTAAAGCTGGTAAGAAGATAAAGCTAGGCAATAAATGTCACCCAAGAGTGTTGTCGTAGAACATATTTCAGTCGGGCATACGTGCCTTCGAGGAGGCTTCAAGTTTTAAAAGGGTTTTCTCGGATGCTCCGATAATAGAACTCAACAACGGGGTGACAGTTACGGCCAAATAAATTTTTAAAGGGCTTAGTTCAGCAGATGGTCGGCAGGCCCAGAGAACATCTGCTCAAAGTAGCCACTGGCCGGCAGCAACTGGGCAAGCGGTCCACTTGCGAGGGGGATCCAGAAACCAATGAATGGGCAAGGAACGTCTTTTCGAGGTAAGGACACGCCTCGCAGTTGGGCGGTAAGGAAAGCAAAAACTAAAATAAAACAAGAAACTTGGAAGGGTTTTTTTGGGTTGGCTTGAGGGGAACGTCGGTCGGTCGCAGTATTTTGGTCGGAGTGGTGTGTGGGAATTTTGGTTGGAAGTCGCAGCTCGACGGCAGCGGTAGGCAAGAAATGCCTAACTATGCGGGGTTCGAGAAGTCGGTCGTCACGGAGGCAGGACGTGTTAGAAAACTCCAGAATTTTGAGGAAAAATCTTAGAAATCTACCGGCTGTGTTTTATCCACGGAGGATACCAGCCAAAGCCTACGGCCACCAGACAACCAGCGCTTTCCTCAACCGCCGGATCGGGGCAGCACAGCAGAAGTTCTATTTAGGGTAAGACATCGTCCATTTATTTCAATCCCTTGCATGCTGAGTATTCAGTGAAGAGTTAGAAATGAAATATTATTGCTCACCTTGTACTAGTTGGGTTGTTAGCGATATTTATAGTTCTATAATGCGCAGGCTAAATCATAACTTCTTTATGTAGAGATGTCGTATTATAATTTAAACTGGTCCCACCATTAAATTGTTCTTAAATTAAGAATTATACCCAAAATAAATTATATATTTGTTTCTTTAAACAACTTGTTTTTCTTCTCGCTGCCCTGCAAATGAGTACAAGTTTCTGTGTATTGGTTTAATTGAAGCCGTAGTTTTCTTTCTTCACAGATACCCCTATTCAAGCATAAAACTGAAATGTTAGTTTTTAAATTCAATTTCTTTGCGGCATATGAGTTCTTGCGACAACCTCGTACGAGCTCGTATGAAACACAACGCTTTTAAGTCCCAACGATGAGACTGGGTCGCCTATACTAGGAAACCCAATGTCATTGTTGCCAATCTAGACGATCGAAAATCGTTAACAAAATTTATGCCCTCAAGTTCCCCAACGGGACTTGGCGTGGTGAAATGCCCATCGGACACAAGGCGGATATTTAGGGGTTCGAGCGTTCGTGCCTGCTGGGATCGAACCTGAGACCCCTCCGTAGCAGTCACGAACGTTGACCACTAGGTATTCCGCGGTCCCTGACTGAAAGAGCACCGACCCTGGTATTATATATACACTGACGGAAAAAAAAAAAAATCCCAACACCACGAAAAAATAGTTGTAGAGGAATGAAATGGCGGCAATACATTTGTATAGGTAACATATTTAATTGATTAAGGTTTCAAGATCACAGCTTATTGTAAGCGCGAGAAGAGCCATTTTAAATGTGAAATGCTGGTACATTAATAACCGGTGTAACCGCCAGAATGTTGAATGCAAGCACGCAAACGTTCATGCATTGTGTCGTACAGGTGCTGGATGTCAGTTTGTGGGATGGAGTTCCATGCCTGTTGCACTTGGTCGGTCAATACAGGGACGGTTAATGCTGGTTGGGGGTGACGCTGGAGTTGTCGTCCAATGATGTCCCATACGTGCTCGATTGGTGAAAGATCTGGTGATCTATCAGGCCACGGCAACATGTCGACACTCTGTAGAGCATGTTGGGTTACAACAGCGGTATGCGGGCGAGCGTTATCCTGTTGGAAAACACCCCCTGGAATGTTGTTCATGAATGGCAGCACAACAGGTTGAATCACCAGACCGACATACAACTGTGCCGTCAGGGTGCGTAGGATAACCACGAGAGTGCTCCTGCTGTCATAGGAAATTGCTCCCCAGACCATAACTCCAGGTGTAGGTCCAGTGTGTCTCGGCCGCAGACAGGTTGGTTGCAGGCGCTCACCTGGCCTCCTTCTAAGCAACACACGGCCATCACTGGCACCCAGGCAGAACCGGCTTTCATCAGAAAACACAACAGATCTCCACTCCGTCCTCCAATGAGCTCTAGCTTGACACCACTGACCTAGCAAACGGCAGTGGTTTGGAGTAAGTGGAATGCACGCTACAGGGCGTCTGGCTCGGAGCTGTCCTTCAAGTAACCGATTTGTAACAGTTCGTTGTGTCACTGTGGTGGCAACTGCAGCTCGAATTACTGCCGCAGACGCGGTACGATGCGCCATGGCCATACGCCGTACACGGCGGTCTTCCCTCTCAGTAGTGCCACGTGGCCGGCCGGAACCCGGTCTTCTTGAGGCAGTACCTTCCCTTGACCACCGCTGCCAACAATCATGCACAGTGGCTACATTCCTGTCAAGTCGTTCTGCAATATTGCGGAACGAAAATCTACCTTCTCGTAACCCTATTACACGACCTCGTTCAAACTCCGTGAGCTGTTGATAATGGCTTCTTCGTCTTCTTAAAGGTATTCTTGACTAACATCAACACACTACGTCGAATCTCAACGATAACTAACGCTCACGAACGTTACAGCGTGTATTTAGAGCAAACCTGCTTTGCATGTTCCGAGGGGCGCTACTAGCGCCACACGTATGCGCCGAGCGCGAAATTTGCATAGACGTCATCTTACAGATGTACTCTCACCGCCTACCAACTGTCGTTTATCTAACACAACCCCTTCTTAGTGTTGGGATTTTTTTCCGTCAGTGTATATCACTCGCGACCTTGGCACGTGACGCTGATTGGCTGCACGCGCGCTTATTTGCATAACGCAGAGGTAGTTAATTTAATGTTTTGGCTGATCGGTGTAAGTACCGTAACACGTTCCGTCTCTACGAGATAGGCATACATTTGAATACACAACACACATAATACACTTGAAAGAAAATAAATGCTGCTTAACGTAGTTGCTTGATCTCTTAGAATCGCTGCCCCATTTCCCGGCAGCTGACCTTAGGTTAAAATATTTATTATCTTATCAATTCCTTAAAATTTAACTCGCTTAGCCTTCCCCTGCATAATACCAGGCAGACAACCTGTAATTATTTACTATAAAAAAAATTAACCTTTCGAAGCTCTACCTTCCCTGCCACTTCTGGCAGATATCTTAAGTTTATTTCATTTTTGTTTACGATAAACTTTCCTTCTCCTCCCTATTATCCGGTAGATTCCTTTAAAATTCTATCGAAAATTTACCTTGAAACCTTAGAAACACTGCTAAGTCTGGCAGTTTAAATTACTATTATTTACTTCATTTTTCACGGAACAAACTTTCCTTCTTCTGCCAACCGTCGGGCAAACAAACTCTTAATTATTTAATTCATTCACAATTTGTCGCACTTGGCGCGACTGAACGTCAGCCGCGTGGAGAAATTGTACCGATTATAAAACTGATTAGTTTTAAACATTATCCCTTATAAAAATTATTGGATACGGATTGTCAGGTAATGGAAATGATTGTATCTTGCACGCACGCACATTCCCTCTGCTAAGTTTTCATTCGTCCCGTTCAGTATATGCCTTCGCCGTAATGTATCGTCGTCCATTTTTGCACCTCCCACAGCAACATTAAGGCGTCCTAATGATTGTCCTTCAATTTTGGTGTATTGTAGACATGGTTTCCTACAGGTCTTCAACTTCCTTCGTGACCCCTACTTAAAAAAGATATCTACTTCCTTTCCATCATGCAAGCAGACAAATTCTATACCCTGCCGTGTTTACATAGCGAGGAAGACTCCAGTGGCGTAACTACCACCCCTCGCAGCTCCCGCAGATGCGGGGGCACAGGTAACAAAGGGGCGTACATTTATAGTTTTATGAAAAATTTCTAACACGCACAAACAAACAAAGAAATTGATCCAAAGATTCATATTCTCCTTTAAGATATACGTATTTTAGCTTTGCCTAAATAAATGTCAATTTCTTATTTATTCGTCCCATCATGCCCCAAACGTTCGAACACGTTTCGGGCATGATGGGACGCCACCTACGCCCACTCCGGAATGTTGGCGAAGTGGCCCGCGATTTGGACATCTGGTATGCTGTACCTCAGGACTGCATCCGTGCGTGAACTGTTGCCTGTGCCACGCCGCGTAACCGCTTGTATCCGAGCCAGAGGTGGCGTTACAGCTAAAGACGTTTAATCGCATGAGCGTACCCGGCGTTCGCCGGGGGCCTCCGTCAAACACTGTGTTCACTGAGTCTCCCAAGATATCTGTGTTACAGCATTTTCACACTCCGCCCCACACTTCAGAGAGCGCGTTTTCTATTTCCCTTTTAAGATTTGCCGAATCATAGAGGCAGTCTGTTCTTTGTTCACAAAGGGATTGGGGTGTGAGTTGGTGGATGATTCGGACAGATTGTTAACAGTTTGCCCCGGTATCCGTCCTGCTTTATTTTGTTTCCCCAGAAGATACGCTTGCTTTGACCTATCTACCGGAAATTGTCCAAAGACGTTTACTGCATTAATTTAGGCTGAGGCTGGATCTCCCACTCTAACTCTGAAACTCTTCAACAGGCAAAGTAAATAAAGAAGAGGGAAAGTGCTGGTTGCGGGCTGTAAAAGGGTGGTTGTAGATGGGGAGTCTGCGTCTCTCTCTCTTCTCTCTCTCTCTCTCTCTCTCTCTCTCTCTCTTTCGTAGTACTTCTCTGCTGAATAGCAGTGCATCGCATTTTTAGCACGATTACAGAAGCATTTTTTGCTTCTGTTATCGGTTTGTCCGTCAGTCCGTCCGTCTGTACCCACGGTATCTCTGCAACTATTAGTCCAATTTGAAAAATTCTTTTTGCATTCGGAAGCTTGAAATATGCGAATGATGATCCTTCATTTCGTTTTTTTTTTTACGATGTACAATTTTGCCGCTAGGGGGCGTAAATGCAGAAGTCGAATTCAAAATTACGTTTTAATCCACATATTTGCTTCTAAACATCCGATTGAAAAAATTCTTTTATCTTTCGATTCCATTTATGTCGAAGAGTGTTTTAGATATAGTTTCCTTTTCAAATTACGCATAGATTTTCCGCTAGGGGGCGTAAAAGTAAATTATATTTTTTCCCGATAACTCTTCTCCTAAAACTCCGATTTGAAAAATATTTTTTTCAGCGGATACATCTCCTAATGGAAAATCTTTTGCATATAATTTCGAATTTTTGGTAAAGAATACTTTGGCCACCAGGGGGCGTAAGTGTCAATTTTTGCTTCTGATGTATTTGCCATAAAATCTGAGCTTCTAAAATATCGATTGAAAAAATTCTTTCGTGGACTGATGCCACTCACATCGATAAACTTTTTCGGAATATTTTCTTCCTAAAATATCCGACAGTTTCTCCGCCAGGGGGCGTTGATGTATATCTTATTTTTGTCAATATCTCTAC
This sequence comes from Macrothele yani, assembly GCA_039090855.1. Lineage (NCBI taxonomy): Eukaryota > Metazoa > Arthropoda > Arachnida > Araneae > Macrothelidae > Macrothele > Macrothele yani. The sequence goes on along the minus strand of CM077022.1, from coordinate 7,335,640 downwards.
TTCTAGGAGTCCGATTTGAAAAGTTCCTTCTTTGTTGGATAGTGTTTTCCGTGTGACATGTCTTTCATATAATTTCAAAATTTTCAAGTAATTCATAGACTTTCCGCTAGGGGGCGTAAAGGTAAATTGTGTTTCGCCCTATATCTCTCCTTCTAAATCTCCGATTTGAAAAAATTCTTTCTGCACCGGATACAGCTCCTGGTGGGAAATCCGTTTGAACATAATTTCTAATTTTTGTTAAAAATGGTATGGCCACCAGGTGGCGTAAGTCTTAATTTCCGCTTCTGATGTATTTGCAGCAAAATATGAGCTTCTAAAATCTCTATTGAAAAAAAAGTCTTTTGTTGACCGATGCTACTCATGTGGACAAACCTTTTAGGAACATTTTTTTCTTGAAATAATGCATGGTTTCTACGCCAGGGGGCGTAGATGTATATATTATTTTTGTCAATATCTCTACTTCTAAAAGTCCAATTTTGAAAAATTCCTTCATTGTTGGATAGTGTTTCCGATGCGAAATGTTCTTCCTATAAATTCAAAATTTTCACGTAAATCATTTAAGACTTTCCGCTAGGTCGGATAAAGGTAAATTGCGTTTTCTGCTCCTAAAACTCCGATTTGAAAAATTCTTCCTGTATCGCATACAAGTCCTGATGGAAAATATGTTTCACATAATTTCTAATGTTTTGTAAAGAATGGTTTGGCCACCAGGGGTCATAGGTGTTAATTTCTGCTTCTGATGTATTTGTAGCAAAATCTGGGCTCCTGAAAACTCGACTAAATTTTTTTTTCATAGACCGTTACCGCTCATATGGATAAACATTTTGAGAATACTTTCTTCCTAAAATAATGCATGGTTTTCCCACCAGGGGACGTAAAGTCACATCTTATTTTTGTCGATAACTCTGTTTCTAAGAGTTCGTAAGCTCAAGATTCTGTTTACACCAATATCTGAGGGATTAGAGACCCGATTAAAAAACTTCTTTTTTCCGTCAGATACTATTGTTTTCCATACCGGTTCCATTGCCTTTGAATAGCTTTAATAAATTTAATTTGCATCAGAACGGATTCAAAAGACGTGCTTTATTACACCCGAAAATTCGGTGTCATCTTTCTTGTTTATTTATGACAGGTGTATATTGTTATATGGAAATATTAAAACTATATTTAAATTGCAACTTTTGTCATTTTGTGGGCCAACGACAGTGAGAAATTTCCTCCCCAGTCAGAAAGGCGCCAAGCACAGATCCATTTCGGAGAAAGGTCATTATCTCGCCGGACCCTCTCCCACGGACAAAAGGATATCACCATTTCTTCCCCAGCCGTCGCCAGAATCTCTCTCATAGCCGACGGGTATATGCAATGGACCAAGCAATTAAGAATTTCTTCTTACGTCAAAAAACACAGAACGTGTAAGGGAATGAGACAGAGAGGAGTCTTCATGGCGATCTCGAGGAAAAAGTAGGAACGGTTTTGCTCGGAGGCAAAGCAGGACAGACTACGAGGTAGAAAGAGATTTTCACGCGGGCTTGTAGCCACATAAGATAGGAACAGACTTGGCGGGAAAAGCGTAGAGAAGGCCATCCATAACATCCAACTCCCGCTGGAAGTATTTACTATCCGATCTGACCAACTATTATTCCAATATTTCCTCTTCCCCCCATCTGATGAATAAAGATGTGCAAAAGGAAACATCTGTAATAATGTTCAATTTTTAACTACTTGTTTATTTGCTTCCCTGCTCAAACCACAGGAACCTGCAAATGATTCTTCTGATAAGTTGGCGTTTACCACAATACTTGAAATAAATCAAGCCAACAATATTATCTAGTCACTCCCACTAGTTCCAGAAGGCAGAAATTTCCATTTGTACGGAATTAGTTTACACAGAGACGGCCAGAGAAACAATCTCGATGTTTGCGTCCCATCTCAATATCAGCTGGGTTTGGGGTTGGGGGTGAAGACAATGCTTCAAATATGGCAGGGCATTATTCCAGTTTGCAGACCAGAATTAAGGGGGAGGGGGAATGAGCTGTGGCGGACTGGATCTAAAAATATTTGTTGCCAGGAGACAAAGGGGGCCCACCCACAGCTACACTGGTGTGCAAAAATTAAGGAAGAAGCGGAGAAACTAGCATAACAGCGGAACGAGTAGGCAGGACGGACCGAAAGACCACTCAGGAGATAGACTAGGGTCCGGTACGGTAGGGCATGCGCATATATGCAGCATGACGTGGGGGTGGGGAGTGTCGGAAGGGTATAAAGCACACGGGCGATGTACGCTCAGCAATTCAGGCCGCGGGTGGCCGAGTAGGCAACGTTCGTGACTGCCACGGGAAGGACCTCAGGTTCGATCCACTAAATACCCGCCGTGTGTCGGAGGGGCACGTTAAGCTGTCGGACCCCGGGTACTGCACCCCCCGGTAATAAATAAGGGCGTCTTCCTCCCCCTTTCTACTTCGCTTCCGTGTCACTTTCCTATCGGGCGCTCTAGCCCAAATCTCCTAGTTTTCTATTTCTAAGGGTTGTTTAAGACCTGGGGTCAGACACTCCCTTCCTAAAATCCTCTACATATGATCATGATCAGCAATTCGGTGAAAGCTATTGCACGGTGTACATCGGTTTGAACGACGTCGAGTTGCTGCCACCGTGTGATATGGCAAACAGGCAATCCAGTAGACGACATCTGGATGACTTTATCCGAGGTCGCGTCATTGGGAAGTTGGAAGAAGTTCGAAGGGTGACTAGTGTGGCCGAGGAGTTCGGGATCGCTCACAGCATCGTTTCACGAGCTTGGAGAGCATTTCAAACGACAGGAACAGCTGTCCGAGAGTTTAGCAGTGGTCGTCCACGAGCAACCACGGCGGCGGACGACCGGTATGTTGTCCTACAGGCGAGAAGAGACAGACGGCAAACAGCGGGAGAAATCGCAAGGCACATGCAACAGACAACTGGACGTCCGTTATCGCGTTTTACCGTGGCCAGGAGGCTGCACAAAGGTGGTCTATTTGCACGACGACCAGTGCGGTGTGTGCCATTAACGCCTGCTGATCGGAGACGGCGTTTTCTGTGGTGCCAGGAACACAAGAACTGGACACATCAGCAATGGGGTCTAGTTCTCTTTACGGATGATAGCCGATTTAGTCTGACGAGCGATTCTGGACGTATACACATCTGGAGAGAGCAGGGAACACGCAATCACATCTCCAACATCATCGAAAGGGATCGGTTTGCAGGTGGCGGAGATCTCGTTTGGGATGGTATCATGCTTGGTAGCCGTACTGACCTCCACATCTTCCAAGGAGGTTCAGTCACTGGTGTCCGCTATTGCACAGAGGTTCTCCTGCCTCACGTGCGTCTATTTAGAGGTGCTGTGGGTCCAGAGTTCCTCTTCATGGACGACAACGCTACACCTCATCGTACAGTGGCTGTTGGAGAGTGAAGATATTCAACGTATAGATTGTGCCCGCAAGGTCGCCGGACCTAAATCCAATCGATCACGTGTGGGACCTTCTCGGGAGACGTTTGGCAGCACGTCACCAGCCGCCAGCAACGATTCCGCAGCTACGATTGGCGCTATAAGAGGAATGGGCCGCGATGCCTCAACAACTTCTTGACAACCTCGTCCTCAGCATGGACAGACATTGTAAATCCTGCAACACAGTCAGGGGTGATCTTATCCCCTACTAAAGACTGGATTTTTCTTGGCAGCCGCTTGTCACATGGACGTTTCTGTCTTCTGTCCAGTTGTGCTCGAAGCTACCTTTTCAATAAAGTGCCTTTGTATCCTTTGGATTCCTTGTTTGGACGGTTTTGCTCACTTGTCCCATATTCTTACATCTTGGGGGTCTTATGGTATGATTTGAGTCGATGTGGAGCACTTCTGCACGACATTACATTCGAAAAACCATCTCGTCCTTAATTTTTGTACGCCAGTGTATAAGGCTATCGTTGAATCATTGAATTTTTATAAGGAAAAAATTAAATTTTCAAAAAATACGTAATTGGGAAAAGGTACAATTAAAGCTTTTGCGAAATAAATTTATATTTTTTTAATGATTACATTGTTCATATGTTGTACATATAGCTGGCAGTAAAATGTACAATATAACGAAGCACCAATATTATTGCATGCAGTCATAATATTGGAACTTCTGATAAATTTCCAAGCTGCTAAAAGGTCCTTAACATTTTGTGTGTTTTGAATATATTAATTTTGAGTTTTAGTAATCTATGGCTGACGTTAACTGATAGGAAGAATATGTTTTATATATTATTAAGAATATGTTCAACTCATGAGATATTTCTACTGTTCTTGTCCGTTCTTTGCTTTTCGTATCCACTACCGAATGGTGATCTCAAAGGAACCACGATTGAGAAAAGTGTTTTGTAGGACCAAACTGGGTTAGAGAAGGCCCAACAATTATTAAGAATAATAATGAGGTCATTGCTGTGATTGAAACAGAAGGCCTAACTGAAGTGATTCTAAAATTCGTCTCAGTACAATGTCTTTCACGTTCGCTAGAAGATACAGCAATTATTTGCACATATTGTCAAATGTTTAAGGAGGCCCACTTCGTCATTGGCCCACTTGCCATCGGGCAAGCTGACACCATGGCCAGTCAGCCACTGGGAATGAGTTTTATATGTGCTGTGCGCGTAGGGCATATCATTAATTTAGTCGGTGTGCAAGCGACAGAATGTAGCACAAATGTTGTCATTTACTTTGATTTTATTCAACGGATACATAATTTTTTTCCCCTCTTCAACACATAGTTGGGAAGTTCTAATATCAGTATTAGGTCCAAAGCGGAAGGTGGCAAAATGTCTGTCTAAAGCTCGTTGGTCTGACCGTGCCGACGCAGTTGCTGCTTTTAAGTGAGAGCTACGAAAAAATGAAGTCAGTTTTGGATAGATTGGCTAAAGATAATACGCAGTCAATGGATACACGGCTTGTTGCAAACAGTTAACTATCCTTCTAACGGTTTTGGGGAGCGAAAATTTGTCATGCCTCAACACAACCAGCCAATTTTTGTAGCGCCAGAAAATGGACTTGACTGTAGCTGTTAAGATAACCAAGTCTTTGACATAATACATGGAAGACAAGAGAGGCCTTTTGGATGAATATGAAGCTCGAGCGAAAGAGAAATCTGAAACAGCTGTGTACAAAAATGTCAACAAGTGGGTGAAAAAAAATTAGCAGCCACATCTACAATTTAAACAGTGATAGCAAAGATACCCCAGATGGACTTCCAGAAGGAAGCAAAATATTTAAAATTGAATTTTTTTTACCTGTCATTGATTCTCTAGTGTGTGGATTACAAAAAGCGGATTGCGTCGTACAACATAATTTTTGAAAAATTTAGTTTTCTGGAACATTTATCATATTTTGAGGAAAATGAAATCAGAAAACACTAACAGTTTATCATCCATCTACTATATGTATTTTACTAAAAATGAACTTGCCTCTGAATGTCTCCATTTGAAATCATATATTGTGCAAGAGAAGGATACGTTGTTGAATTCAAGCAATCTAAACATCTCGGAAAGAGAAGAAAATAAAATAAAGTGGGGAAGGAAGAGGAAGAGACAGAAATGAATCAGCAGGAAAATGTTTTAGGATTAATATCCAAAGTTTGCACTGGCACTTACATGAAAATTCACTCCTTATGACATTCCCTAACATTGAGATTGCGATGCGGATTTTTTTAGCATGATAGTAACAAACACTAGTGGAGAACGTTCGTTTTCCAAACTCGGACTAATAAAGAACGAGTTGAGAAATCGCATGAGGCAGATGAGACTAAATAACTTGTGTTTGATTAGCATTGAAAGTGACGTGTTAAAAGAAATGGATTTTTCAGATATCATTGCAGATTTTGTTGCACGCAAATGTAGAAAACATACGTTCTGAAAAGAGAGAGTGGGAGAGAAAGGAAATACAGAAATGAAATAAAAAAATCAGTTGCAGTTTAAAGCAAATTTAAACACAGTGCTCTCTTTTTTTTTTTTTTTTTTTTTGTAGGCCTACTAGGGGCTCTCTTTCCCGTAAAAAAAAAAAAAAAAAAAGATGCAACGCAACCAAAGTTATTGCTCCATGGGCGGTTGTGGAAAATGTACATACCCGCATAGGGTTAGCTGGAGCTTCAGCTGATTGGGGGATGGCGTCCCCACGGCCCTAGCTGACCATGTGTAACTGATTTTTGGCTGTACTTGACGCTCTTGGCTCATTAACCTCAATAAAACAAACAAACAAACAAACAAAATGAGCAAAAACGGTAAGTTTAAAGCCAAAGAATAGTTAATACAGACATTTGACATGGAGTAGGAACATCAAACAGAAATCATCGCTCTTTCCACGTTTATAAGTGAGTCAGGGAAAAATTCTCATTGGCCGCCACCGGGAATCGAACCCAGGGTCTTCAAGTTACGCGCCGGATATACTTCCACTGCACCACAGCGGCCTCGAATTCCTCCCGACTTACATACACTAACTGCCAAGCCAATTGGCAGATTGCTTCTTGGAGCCCCGCACATTACAGAGGATTCACCAAAGATGGTAAGCAGCAACTGAACAAATAATTAGAAGGCGAATGAATAATTAATACAGACATTTGACGTGGAGTAGGAACATCAAACAGAAATCATCGCTCTTTCCACGTTTATAAGTGTTGGAAGACCTTAAACTGGAAGACCCTGGGTTCGATTCCCGGTGGCAGCCAATGAGAATTTTTCCGTGACTCACTTATAAACGTGGAAAGAGCGATGATTTCTGTTTGAAGTGTAAAGCCATTCTTCAACCTTACAATATTCTCCTCCTTCAAAACCTTGTGGCTTTATTCTGGGTCGCTAAATTGGTCATGCCACCGATGTGCCACATACATGAACACATTCAGATGCTTTTGTTGAGAAAAATTGTTTTTTCAGTATATTGTTTGAAATGCATTTCTTTTCTTTTTTTCTTTATTTGATTTATTTACAATAAATACTTATTTTATTGTGGATCTACTGAAAATCAGAACAATGCCCTAATGCCTAGAATTTTATTTGACTTTGATATAAATCACGTGTTTTTACTTATTTTACTTAACCTCCACTTAACCTTAAAAAAAAAAAAAAAAAAAAAAAAAAAAAAAACGTTATAAACAAAACATGGATTTTGGCATACAAACACATAAGTTATTTTCCTTTATCAAAAAGGATGACGACACAGTTGCCCCACTACAAAAACATGGGGTTTACTCTATCCCATTAAAACCGGGTACTGACCCCCGGTAATAAATAAGGGCGTCTTCCTCCCCCTTTCTACTTCGCTTCCGTGTCACTTTCCTATCGGGCGCTCTAGCCCAAATCTCCTAGTTTCCTAATTCTAAGGGTTGTTTAAGACCTGGGGTCAGACACTCCCTTCCTAAAATCCTCTACATATGATCATGATATCCCATTAAAAGCGGTTGACTCCAATGTTAAGGACTCTAGGTACATAGGATCTACGCTTCGGACAATTGCGACCCGAGTGTCCGAACACAAGTATAACGTCCGGACGGGATCGAAGGCCACCGCTTTGTCCAGACTAATAAATCAAAGTCTGCACACCCCGGATTGGAATAACATCACTTGCTTAGCAACGACCACAACAAAACTAAGTTTGTTATTCACAGAAAGCATATACATTACTATGCTATCTAATCAATGTTGTAATGACGACCATTGTATTTACCATTGTAATCCATAACCGTCTTTATTTGTAGTTTCACATTATTTGCATGTCATGTGTATTATGTCGAGTGCTCATGCGGGAATTTGGGAGCAGCGCCTTCATGCTGATGCATTGTGGTGTGGATCTCAGAGAAGTTTCTTTTTTTACTGTATGCCATTTGCTATAATAAAGATGGAGAGTGAATAAGAGTTTTGCTACAATAAGAAGATCGTTTTCAAATAATGTACAACTTTTCCCCTAGGGGTTGTAAAGGTCAACGTTTTTCTTGCTATCTCTGCTTCTGGGAGACGTGTTTGAAAAGTTCTTTTTCCTTAGCATAGCTTTTGCTATGAGGAATACTTTTAGCCTGTTTTAAACTTTTCCATTGTGCAAAATTATTCCGCTAAAAGGCATACAGTTATAACATGTTTCCTTCTCCATCTCGTCTTTTACCTGTTCGATTTGAAAATCTTTTTGTCTCTAGTACCTTCCTTCACCTATGCGAAACGTTTTTTGCTCCATTTGTTAATCTTCGTAACATACTTTTTAGTCACTGGTGGAAGTAAGTAGCTGATGTTTTAGAAGTAGCTGATTTTTTTTGATTTTTTTTTTTTTTTTGTGGGTTATTTTGACCTTTACTGAAATTTCCTAATGAATACTTTATATAAAAATTTGCCATAAAATTAGATTGCTTTCTAATATCAGAAACTTAAATCTAGTTGTTGTTTCTTAGTATTTTCTGAGCAAACTAATCACTTTGAATCTTCTATAATTAGTTTTCTAATCATGACTGGTTAAATTGCCTTGATCACTTATGAATGCAGTTGTACACAGCCCTTGAATTTAAGGTTTTCCCGTTATTCTCTTTCATTTCATGTTGGAAATTTTTGTGCATACTTTGCTTTGCTGGCGCGTACAAATTTAAAACATAGCTACAGCATCAATATTATGTTGAAAATTCCTTCCCTAAATAAAATGTAACACAAATACTTGCTTCCATGATTATGTGTTTAAAAAATAACAATCCCTTTGGTTTTTTGAAAAAGTTTCAAATATTTCACCTTTTCTTACCCTTAAATTTCCAATGTAAGCTTTTTTTCAAAATAATTAAATATAAATACTATTTTATGTATTGATTTTGTGGTATATGAAAGCATTTTAAGAGTAATGCCACAGACCTATGTATTTTTGAGTTTTATGGGGTTTTTTTTATTCTGTAATTTGCTTCAATAATTGAACTAAAGCCAAAGTAGAAAAATAAATTTTTCTCAACCAGTGTAGTATAGTATATAAAAGTTTGGTAGATATTAAACCTGGTCATATTTTCAGTGACAGTTTTGGTATTTCAGTATTTATCCGTAATTCTAAGTTTCTGATTAGTTGCAGAGGACAACATTTTTAACATTCTGCATTCAAGCATGTAAGAAGTTGTAGGTTACAGGTTGAACAGACCTATATGGTTTCACTATATTTTAAGTAAGAGCGTTTGGATCGTATGTCCTGGAAAAGTCCTGGAATTTTGTGATTGTGAAAAGCGTATGAACCATGAATATACTTTTGTTTTCCAATAGTTTCTGCAGATGTTTGGTACATTTAATAACTTCAATATTCCGCCAGTTAGATTTTCGGAAGCAATTTTCTCGCGTAAGTGTTTCGATGAAACTTTTCCCCGTTTACTCATTAGTGAACACGCAGGATAGCTGGTTTGCCCCAAAATTATTTGTGAGAAGATGGGGGTGGGGTATTCGAATCTAGGAAAAAAAGTCCGAGACTGTTGATAAACGCGGAAAAAAAGTCCGAGGAAAAAAAGGCCAGGAAAAAAGTCCGAGATGGGCGTTTGTTTTGATTGTCATCATGGGCATACTAATAAGTCAATTTGACATACTGTTTGAATGTTGGGGGTGGGGGGGACATACTTTCATTATTTACCTAGTGTGGTGGGGTTGCCGGAAAACCGCCACACAGGAAAACTGCCACACGTTTTTCATTAAGGGGACAGGCACAAAGTGCTATTCCTCCGAGGAACACTTTGAATGTGTGGCAGTTTTTCAAGTTTCCTAATTATGTTTTGGTTTTCCAAGGCGCCTAACGACGGGAAGGAGCTCCTTTGTTTGTCTGAATTTCACGCCGGTTCATACCAGTTTAGGGTGACTGGCCACAAAAGTTCAACAGGAGGGAGGGAGGTATAAAGATCGCCGTACATTTCTAAAAACTACAGTGTTCGACAAACAACAGAATTATACATGACTCATGCTGTGTTCAGAAAAGGACGATAAGGTGGCATTTTTTAATAACGCTGCACTTGTGCTTAGGCACTAAATATTTACATAACACGTCAAGTTTGTAATACTTTTCTTTTATTTATTTAATTCATAGGGCCTATATACCTTGGCCTTTTTAACAGCTTTTAATCCGCCGACTTCATATTCATAACGTTTACGTATCAAATAAAATCAATAGCATTGCGCTTTTGCTTAGGCACTAAATATTGATTTATAGGCCCTTGGCCTAGGCCTTTTTGACTGTTTTTAATCCGTCGACTCCATATTCATAACGTTTATTTATCAACTTCAGTTATAGCGTTGCGCTTTTACTTAGGCACTAAGTATTAATTCATAGGCCCTAGGCCTCTTTAATACTTTTTATTCTACCAATGTCATATTCATAAAGTTTATGTACCAAGTCAGGTTAATAGCATTCGCTTTTACTTAGGCATTCAATATTAATTACTAGGCATGGGGCCAATAAATTAATAACCAGTGCCTAAGTAAAAGTGCAATATGGTTAACTTCAGTTCATACATACCCAGCAAAAACAGTCTTGCTGGCCCAGCACTATGTTGCCGCTGCCGAGCCGTCAATAAAATGTCCGGGCGGCCAACAGAAGGGCCAGCAGTTCAGGCCAACAGTTGCCACTCAATCAGTTGTCGTCATATGCCACAACAGGGCCATCAGTGGTCCATCACAGGCAGTAGCTGCCACAAGTGGCCCTTCAGTGGCCCTGCAAGCACGTGTCAGAAATGATGGCTAGCCGAATGTGGTCCGCTAGTGTGCCGTTAGTGGCAGCCAGCAACCACGTGACGTGTAACTGGTGGCTTGCCGAATCTTGTCCGCCAACTTCCCAGTAGTAGCCATAATAATAATAATAAATCGAGGATAACCGCAGTTTCCCAAAGCTACATTTTTTTCTACCCTTACGAAGCTTGTGAATTAACACACTGCGCTGGGGAAATTTTATCAACAGACCGTACATACCCAGCAAAAACAGTCTTCAGTTCATACATACCCAGCAAAACAACGTTCATCTGGCTGGATTTGAACCAGGGCCGTTTGCGTGACAGCTGAGCTCTCTACAGACCGGACTAATTAGCCACGCTCGAGCATATATGCTTAAAGCTGTCTGTTTGGTATGCAATGTGTAATCGAATGCTTCCCTCTTTCATTTTACAATATTGCGGGGTATTTTTCATAAAAGTCAGTTTCATATAATTGATAAATAAATTTTTTCAACGTAACGATAGTTTTTTTTTTTTTTTTGTTACCTTATGGAAACTTCACTCATTTTCAAGGCGTGTACATACTTAGAGTCGCTTTCCAAAGTTTTGTACTGTCCTTGCCGTCTTGAAAAGAGATTGTTGAATAAATATATATTTACCCGGGTTCATGTCACATTCTGTTACATTTTTAACGTTGTGTCTTTCCTTTCCGTTGTCCGAAGCTACATTTGTTTTAAAGAGTAAAATATATTTTATTTTACTTCTCGCTATTTTTAGAAGCGAATTCCTCCCAGTCTTGTGTATTCAACACATGGATGAGTACACCACATAGCGTTGCTTTTTTTTTTCTTCTTTCAAATAATTAATAAATTTTATTCTTTTTTTTTTTTTTTCAACAAACGTTGTTTTAATGGTTTTCCAGGATATTTGTTTCAAGCGGTTTCAAATTTTTTCTTGTTATTCATTCACTCCATTCCATGAATTGTTATTCATGGGAATGGAGTGGGTGTATTTCATGGCTGTAATCTAGTATTTCACGGCTTAATCTGATATCTTCGTCGACGTAAAATTTCATTAGGAAATTAATTCGCCTCTCCACATATGGATTGTTTTCTTAACATCCACTAAAAGAACACGATGGCGATAGCGTCGTCTTCAACTAACTGGTACCATGAGAGACACAGCAAGTGTTGCTTCTGCGCATGCGCGGTCCCGTTGCTTCCACCTACTGTTGGGGGTTACATTGGTTGCCAGCAACGGGCCACTAGTGGCACTTGCTTGGAGGCCCACAATTCACGGCGATGCTGCAGGGCCATCAATGGCTCGCCAACTGATAGCGCTGCCACCAACGGACCACTACCGGGCCGTGAGCGGCAGATTTCAGCCAGCAGTGACCCATCACTGCCAGCTGGTGGCCAGCAGTTTCCCAGCACTTGTGTTTTTGCTGGGTAAACGTTATGAATATGACATCGTTAGAATAAAAACTGTTAAAAAGGCCTAAGCCAAGGGCCAATGAAACAATATTTAGTGCTTAAGTAAAAGCGGAATATTATTAACTTGAGTTGATATGTGAACGTTATGAATATGGCATCCGTAGAATAAAATCCACCAAAAAGGCCTAGGGCCTATAAATTAATATTTCGTGCCTAAGTAAACGCCCAATATTATTAACTGGATTTGCTGTGTAAACGTTGTGAATATGACATTGGTTAAATAAAAAACTAGTAAAAGGGCCTAGGCTCTTGATTTAATATTTCGTGCCTAAGTAAAGGCGCATTATTATTAATTTGATTTGACGTGTAAACGCTGTCAATATTACATTGGTAGAATAAAAACTGTTAAAAAGGCCTAGGGCCTATAAATTAATATTTAGTGCCTAAGCAAAAGCGCAATGCTATTGATTTTATTTGATACGTAAACGTTATGAATATGAAGTCGGCGGATTAAAAGCTGTTAAAAAGGCCAAGGTATAGGCCCTATGAATTAATTAAGTAAAATAAAAGTATTGCAAACTTGACATGTTTTGTAAATATTTAGTGCCTAAGCACAAGTGCAGCGTTATTAAAAAATGCCACCTTATTGTCCTTTTCTGAACACAGCATGAGTCATGTGTAATTCTGTTGTTTCGTCGAACATTGCAGTTTTAAGAAATGTACGGCGATCTTTATACCCCCTCCCTCCTGTTGAACTTTTGTGGCCAGTCACCCTAAAAAAGGTATGAACCGGCGTGAAAATTCAGACAAAGGAGCTCCTTCCCGTCGTTAGGCGCCTTGGAAAACCAAAACATAATTAGGAAACTTGAAAAACTGCCACACATTCAAAGTGTTCCTCGGAGGAATAGCACTTTGTGCCTGTCCCCTTAATGAAAAACGTGTGGCAGTTTTCCTGTGTGGCGGTTTTCCGGCAACCCCACCACACTAGGTAAATAATGAAAGTATGTCCCCCCACACCCCAACATTCAAACAGTATGTCAAATCGACTTATTAGTATGCCCATGATGACAATCAAAACGCCCATCTCGGACTTTTTTTCCTCGGACTTTATTTCCTAGACTTTTTTTCCTGGACTTTTTTTCCGCGTTTATCAACAGTCTCGGGCTTTTTTTCCTTTTTTACCTGGACTTTTTTTCCTCGGACTTTCTTTACCGATTACCGGGGTATTCGAGTCACCCTCAGGGGAACAATAACCAATCGCTTCGCATTTTCTTCAACGACGACAATCAAATATGTAGTCGCATTTCGTTCAACGTCGTCAACAGTGTGAGCAATGCTTGTACAGTATGCATGATCCGGAACAAACTCCTTTGAAGTATGAATGCGGCTAAGTTAAATACAATTGTATGGAAACATGACTGTTTCCAGGTTTCCTGCGAATAGATGGGTTAGAGAATAGATGGAGTAATAAGGGTCAGCTGTTCTCCTTGTGTAATCAAAATGAAGCCAGCGAAACGTCACGATCATGTCGTCACAGCCTCTGCCGCCATGTTGGTGAGACTATTGAGAACAAAACATCACAGCCCCGGTGGCGCAGTGGTCTAAGCGATGGCCTCTGATCATTCGTCCGAACGGGGTCCGGGTTCGAATCCCGTGAGGCATGGATGTTGTGTTTGTCTTACGGCACTGGCTCTCTCCCTTCCCTGGAACCAGTGACCCTAAATTAGGGACGGGCGACTGCTTATAGCCCATTGAGTTGCTCACGGTGGTCGTTAAACCTCCAATCAAAAAAATAAATAAAAATAACATCACATTGAGTTTTTAGAATGGGGCTGCGTGTGTCGAGTATTTCGCTCTATATCTTTAAATTTCCACGTGTGGATCAGTTAAAAATGATAGCGATTGTTAGGTAACGTACTGTATCATAAATGTTTAAGGTTCGCAATGATACATGTTTATTGATGTTTGTGAACATCAGACATGTTTACTGACGTCCGATGTTCGTAGATCATTAGGTACATTAGCCTTGAGAATAGTTTTTCTACGTATCAGTTTTGCAAACTCTAACAGTTCAGAGCATATGAACTGCAGAATTTAATATGAAAAATGCGGTGGTAAATTTAAAATTTTTGAAATTTCGAAATTTTTACAATGAAAATTTCGTTTAGACGTTTACTGGAACTAATTAATATAAAGAGCACTAAACATACAGTACGGTCACTAATTTATCCCTTTATATTAAACATTTGTTCACAGTATTATTATATGCACGCATTTCTGAGAAAGCTCCTCCGAGAAAAATCAACCATTTTGCCGGGATGCACTCTCTCCGCGATAAAAGCATAGGTAGAGAGACCCTTATATTGATATGATTAGGTACAAAAATAACACAGATTTGTAAGGTGCATCGATTATTTGTAAATGAATACATTACTGTAGAGGATTTTGCGAGGGCAAGATTGTGCTACAGTCTCGTTTGCTAAAAAATTGACAAGTTTCCGAACCAACAGTTTTTTTACGAAACTTTGGTGTCTTTCTGAGAAACAAAATTTATAGAAATCTTAATATGGAATGCAAAATTATCGATTAAAAGTTACACCAGCTGGTGCTTTAGTTGATAAGTTGACGACACATCTAAATGAACAGCACTATCCCATTTTAAAAGGGATACTGCTGAGTAGAACGGTATGGTTTTTTTGACTGAAAATGGTCTGTTCCCTGTACCAGCAACGAAAAAATTCTAGCAACGTCTCAACGTCAGCTCCGCGTCGTCTGCTCAAAAAGCTTCAAGTTTGTGACGTCATCCTTACTCCATCTATTCTAACCTCCTTGTGTACAGTGGGGGTTAGCCTGTCAGACGTTAAAATCTTTATTTCAGGCGCGTCTGTTCGAAGTTGTGAGTGTGAGAGAGACGAATTTCGTCTGCTCAAAAAGCTTCAAGTTTGTGACGTCATCCTTACTCCATCTATTCTAACCTCCTTGTGTACAATGGGGTTAGCCTGTCACACGTCAAAATCTTTATTTCAGGCGCGTCTGTTCGAAGTTGTGAGTGTGAGAGAGACTAATTTAGCTAATCTATAGCTTTGAAAAGGCTTGGATAAAAAAGAGAGAGAGAGAGAGAGAGAGAGAGAAATTTGCATGCAGTATAGATATATTATTGATACCTTTAGGGGAAAAGAAATTTTTGCACCAGTTAGTATCACTAGATATTTAAATATATAAAAATAAGCATCACTATTGAGTGAATTGAAGTACATAAATTAAAGTAATTTATAATGAAATCATGAAAACCATTAGGGATAATCAGTTAAAAATAGTGCAAGCACTTTATTTTAAACCTAACTACTGTAGTGCATTTCTTCACTACTGTAGTGCAGTAGTGAAGAAATGTTTCTTATATCTGGGATATCTCCTGTCTGAATGACCAGTGCATGGTGACTACGTTTTATTTTCATTGCACTGGTGCTTTGTTTCGTTGAATGCTCAATTACTTCCGGAAAAAGGGGAACGCTGGACATGGAATTGGAAGCTTGACCGCAGACATCTGGACGAATTTTAGTACCCAGCGGCTTGTAACAGAAGATCCTAAAATCTCTTCATGTTACCCTAACCCCAGGGGATCCTAGCACGGCCTGATCCTAATGGGTTAGAAATATTCTCGCCATCAATTTCACTGCGTGCATAGTCGGCGAACTTCTGTAATTTGCATTTCATGTTTTTAGAACTAATAAAAGCGAATTTTGAAAGAACAGCTTGGGGTAGGGGTCATACCCTAGGGGGTTACACAAGGGCAAATTTATCCCAGTCTTTGTTTCCAAGGGCAGTGGAGAAAGTAGAGTAATCGTGTCGTTTGTGCTTTTTAGGATCAGGTGACAATCCGAAGACAAAATTGACATAAATGTCTGACAATGTGGATTTCCAATTTTGTCATAGGAGTTAAACGAATAACAATAATAAATGTTTATTTCATTAGTTTAACCGCTTAAGTTGAGAGGAAAATGGAATCGAAGACATAAGAGATTGCAAAATTGCACTGCTAATGCGAATCCATAAAAAAAAAACCAACAACAACTAGGCTGTGGAGAGGTTTTTATCTCTTAAAACGCGCTATCCTAGTTGCGTCCCTGCAGCAAGTCAAACGAATCTAGCTGTGAAGAGGTTCGGATGAGAGAGAAAGGGGGGGGGCAACAAGTCAGACGAATTTGGCAGATCTCTGGCTTCGAAGAGGAAGTTGCTTTTCAGGATCTGTTTAAGTAGTTGGATTGTTCAGTGGATGATGTCATAAGGTTATTATGTATCTCAGAACGTTACGCAATTGCATTTTGTTCGTATTTTGTCCCTTGCCAAAACATCCAAGTGCTTTTCTGGGAATCGAGTTTATTCGTTTAACAGAAAATTTGTTTTATTTTCTAACGTGAAAATAATGCTCTGAGGAAATTCGATATATGTCTGTCGTGTATATGAAATTTATATTTTGAACTTTGATTTGAGGGAGGTAAATGAAAATAAGTTGGAGCCAGTGGGATAAAGTCTGTAGTCAGCTGGTTATTTTAAACTTTGTTCTCATTTGTTGTTGTTGTTAGCGATGGAGATACAAAGCAGAATGTCTGGAGTGGTGCGACAAGGATGTTAATGGGGATTTTTACATTCCTTCGCTAAAGCTGAGTAATACAGGTATTTTGAGTATGTTGGGGTGGAAGTTCAATTCCTTTCTTACATTATCATGATTGAAATTCTTGAACGTTGTGAAGATTTTTGTTACATAGTACATTCCATTGTGTAAGTTGTTAACCTTTTCTTAGTATTAGTTTAGCCGCTTAATATTTAAGCAGATGAATACTTTTCGTTGACGAGTGCTTCTCATAACTACTCCAGGATTGTATACGATGACCGATCTCAGGAAAGAGCAGTTTCAGCGATGAGTGAATAACCGTTCTTTAGAACAAAGGGCTATGAAAGAATGATATCCGCATCATCTGCTGAAATCAGCCTTCGAGATAACGTCGCCATCGTTACAATGTTTCAAATATGTGGTTCGAAGAGGAGGTATTAAATGTTATTTGCTGAGTGAGAGCCAACCGCCTGCCATCTATCCTAATGCGAATGCATTAATTTTAGCTTCTCTTCGTTCAGAGCTTTTGCTGAGACTAGCCGAGAATCGAGCAGAAACACCTACCAGTTTTTCGATGTATGCGTTGGCATTGTTAGACATTGTAGTGTCGGTAGCATTTTAAGACAATCTGTAAAGTAGATCACTGGGTGCTAGCAGTCTTCCTTTAATTTTCTAGCTTTATCTAATAGCATACATCATTATTATACTTGGCAGAGAAATTCCGTGATTAAATCTTTCAAAAACGCTGAGTAACTTTCAGTGTGAGCTCTCCATCTGTGAGGAATTTCTTAATTTTTTAATTTGTGCTTTTGATTTTTATGACTTTCGGAACGCTTGAAATCTTATTGATACGCCACATTATTTTGACCACCTCCTACTTTTGATGTCAACAGCGCGTAGCCAATGAAAGAAGGCACGTGTCGTGAGCTGGCTTGAAGGGTATATAAGGTGTGCTGTAGGCAATCTGAAAACATATCACTCGTTGCTGTCATGTATAAAAGGAACGATTTACCAGATTTGCAAAAAGGGATGATTATCGGCTTTCGGGCCAAGGGTGGCAGTATTTCTGAAACAGCTCAGTTTGTGAACGTTTCGCGTGCTGCTGTGGTTAAAGTGTATCGTGATTGGAGAAATGGCACCATTGCGAATAAGCGACGTGGGAACTGCGGAGCACCACGTGCCATTGTTGTCAGACGTGAACGTCGACTTCGAAGGTGCGTGAGGGCCGATTGACACGCTACAGTGGAGCAACTCACTGGCCGAATGAACCAGGGGGCTACCGGAAGTGTGTCTAAAACAACACTTCAGCGAACTCTGCTGTGTATGTGGCTCCGATGCAGACGGATGGTCACTGCACCTATGCTAACGAAGGTGCATCGGCCGAAAAGGCTTACATTTGCACAGCAGTAGCGGAATTGAACCTCCGCTGATTGGCAAAGGATTGCCTTCTCCGATGAGTCACGTTTTCTGCTTCATCGAACAGGTGGACGTTGGCGTATAAGACGTGAAACATCGGAGAACAAACACTCTTCAACCATTGCTGGAAGAACACAAGCTGGTGTGGCAGCGTTATGGTCTGGGGGAATGTTTTCGTGGCATTCTCTGGGTCTACTCATACATACTTGTGGAAGGACATTATAGACCGAATTCGTTGTGAATCCATCCTTGCAGACCACGTACACTCATGCATGCTGATTGTCTTCCCTGGGGCGGATGGGATCTTCCAGCACGACAATGCGACGTGTCACACAGGTAGAAATGTCCGAGAGTGGTTGTAAGAGCACGATGAAGACTTTAAAGTACTTTCCTGGCCCCCTAATTCCCCAGACTTAAACCCAATTGAGCATCTGTGGGACCACCTCCATCGTGTTGTTCGCTCTATGGATCCTCCACCACGCACCCTCCAGCAGCTGTCAGATGCACTGGAGTCAGCATGGCCCCACGTACCTGTGAACACCTTCCAGCACCTTATTGAATCACTCCCAGCCCGTCTAGCTGTTGTCCGTGCTGCACACGGTGGTTACTCTGGATATTAGCTGGTGGTCACAATAATGTGACTCGACCGTGTATAAACTGTTTCATATTTATTCCCGTTCTTTCATTATGTTTTGTTTTCTTTTCATTATATCAAACTAAAGTTCAACGGATCTGAACGATCGTTATTAATATTATTTTTTCTTTTAAAATTTCACCCTGAAAGAATGTTTCTCACCAATATCTGTTAACTAAGTAAACAACTTGGAAATCTGTGGAAGTTTCCAGAATTCGGAAACTTTTACAGGTTTCAGATATCGCCACCACAGTACAGGTAGTTAGTTATCTTTAAATTTTAAAACGTTTCTTGAGTTCAGTGTCAGCATTGCAGTTTTTTCCCCCAAAATTCAAGAGAAACTAAAAAAATCTACATTGAAGAAATTTGTTCCATTTTTAAGTTTCTGCGTTCATGTGAATTTCCTGTCGAGAACGGATGGTAAATAACTCTGGAAAGTTTTAAAAATGATACTAGTTTTGTTAAAAATACTTACAAAATACTTAAGTCCTTCAAGCACTCTATCCTTAAAAGTTTTTTCAAATTTTGGAAACAAACAGCTAACCATGTTGATAAGCATGTTTTTGCTTTGGTTCTAGACATTCTTAAGCATATTCTTAAAGATAAAATTTCTCTTAAAGAAATTTCCAGTAATTATGTGACCATCAGGTTTCTAAATAAAACCTATGATCATCTCAATGTTAGGAAGTTGTTCTACAATAATGCAATTTTTTTTTCCCATCCACAGGCACCAGTCTATTGTAAGTTTTAAATATGTTAAGACCTTAGGGTCAATAGTTAAAAACTAAAAGCTTAATTCTTCGAGTTCCATACCTGTAGTTACTACCTGTTCTTGTGATGAACATAAAGACACAGTTCACTATGATAAGAATTACAAGCATATTATCACTGGAAACTTGAGTTTTGTAGAAAATGACAAGCTTAGGAATTTATTAGAGTATGGTTCTAAATTTAGACCTTCCTTCCAAATCTCCAAAGAGAACATTCTTGAAAGCTTCACTCAAGATGTTAATAGGTACATTATAAAAACCAGTTTAACATACAATCAGCCTATTGAGGCCTTCGCAGAATGGAAATATAAAGTAATCAGTGGCTTCACTAATGAGTTGGCAGGTCTTGATTTTTGTTTTGATAGAAATCTATTTTTCTCTGGAGATGCTAAAAGGTCACTCTCCAAACTACAAGACCTATTTATTTTTACCACTACGGATAAAGCTAGCAATAATTTTGCAATTATCTGTAAGAAATTCTATTTTGAATTGTTAACTATGGAACTCAATAATAGAGTAACCTACGAGCCCGTAAGTTATTCTACCAAGCAGTTAGAAAATCGTTTTAAGGCATTCTTCAAGAAACTTAAAATTCCACAAATAAGAAGATATGAGCCTGAATTTCCGTTTCTTTTTGCAACTATTAAGTTTCATAAAGATCCAGTGAAGTTCAGATTCATAGCTAGTGGAGTCAGGAGTCATAAAAAGAAAATCGATCTAGCTTTTGAAGAAATCTTGAAGAAGGTCTTGAAACACATTAGTAACTGTACTAATTTGAAGTACAGAGATTTTTGGATAATTAATAATAATGCAGAAGTAATTTCCATTATACTCGAAGTAAATCCCTTATATATTAATAGTTATGATTTTGAGAACCTATATACTAATCTGCCTCTATCAGATATAATCACTACCTTTAAAGAGCTGTATGCAGAATTTAAACTTAACCAATTTGTTAATGTAGGAGCCTGGAACTCTTATCTCAATTGCTGCATAAAAAATAACCACATCTTATATAATAATACTCTCTATAAGCAAGTAAACGGAATCCCTATGGGAACGTCAACGTCCACGAGTATTGCAAATCTATTCCTGTTCTTTAAGGAATATAAATTCATTAAAAATCACTCCACTTGCTCCGATAACTACCTTTACACATTTAGATATATTGACGATCTGCTGTGTATAAATAATTCAGAAGTTATAGAGAGTGATTTTGATAATATCTATCCTAGCTCTCTTAACTTATGTAAAACCAACCACAGTAATCAGGAACTTGAGTTCCTAGACTTAAGCATTAAACTTAACAGAGGTAACCCATCTATTAGCCTCTTTGATAAGAGTTAATTTTCCTTTCAAAGTAATTAAATATTTACACTGGAATAATAACATATCAACCAAGGTAATTGAGAATGTACTAATTTCTCAGGTGCTTAGAATTTCAAGAATTTGCAGCAACAATTTGGACTTCAATTACCACATTAATATACTATTAGACAGTTTTCTAGAGAACAAAATTCCTACTTCTTTCATCAAAAGAACTTTAAGAAAAATTATTCTGAATAATAGAGTAAGGTTGGCAGATCTGCTTTAATTTTCTACACAGTTAATAATATGATTCTGACCAATGAAAGCCTTTTGGAAGTTGGCTAGAGGATGCATATTAACTACAAAAAGGAACCTTAGTGCTATGGACAGGAAGGTCCTATTAAAAATAAAAAAATAAATAATATAGACAAAATCACAAAAAAAAAATTAAAAATCTGTTTATAAAATAAAAATAAATATTAAAGAAAACTAGTTATTCACTCACTTAGAATAGCTATACTAAAAATAGTAAAACTAACATTAAAATGAATAGGATTCTGAATAGTCTACAGAAGCTCACTAAGGTGATTAAATACATGCAAAGATTATTAAATACACTACTTGTGTATTTCATAATATTTCTCATGTATTCTGGAGAGTTAATTCTGCTCTTTCTGATCAAACAGGTCCACAATCTTAATTATATTTTTCCCTAGTTAAAATCTCCACGAGTAGGATTTTTTTCAGTGTGTGGAGGCCTTCAGCCCCACCCACACTGCCCCCAGCGACTAGGGAGTGGCAGGGGTGTTTTGAAGTTTGGGGTAAAAGGTCGGCCATGTTTCCTCAAGAGTGGAAGAAGTTAGGTTGCATAAGAGGTAAGCTCTCTTCATTGTCTTTGGGTTTTAGGTTTTCCAGGTTCAATGTTTGAACTTCTTGAACATTTTTTCTATTTTTTGCTTTAAGCATTTAGGCACTAGCAAGTCTATTAACTTTTTTGCGGATTTTAACTCTTTCTTTTCTTGGTAACTTTGCGCGTTTTTTAGGGAACTAAGGCTAAGCAGCCGGCCGTTTCATTGTTCTTGTAGTCTGCGATATGTTTTCTATGTAGTTAAGGTCTTAATAACTACTTAATTATGCACTTAAAGCACTTCTGAAATACTTTGTACATATTGCAACTAATTGTTTGTCACATAACCTTCACAAAGCTTTTCTTTAGTTTATTATTGTCTTTATTTTATTCTCGTTTTTGTGTTGTCAGAAGTTGTGGAGCAGGGGGTTTTTATAATCCAGTTTTCTTTCAAGAATCTGTGCTTTAGAAAAAAATTAATATTTCCTTTTTTATTGCAATGTATAAGAATTTGTAGTACTTTTGTATTGCTATTTAGGTTTAAATTCTCTCTCAGGCGAACTTGGCAATTTGTTATTGCTGAACAATATTTCTGTTTCATTATGTCACTCTTACAACTTGAGTATTCTATAATCATCTTCTTTCTGTTTAATAGTAACAGATGAAGAGCATGGGTCGGGCCAGGAGAGTTATGGATGCAAGCTAAATTGTTAACTAGGGCTTGGTCATGCAACTCTGCGGAGGCTGTGACATATATATATTTTTTAAATTTTTTTTGGTGGGCTTATTACTTGCATCTACGACTTTGCAGAAGCCCATTTCCAAATAGGTCTTTGTGGAAGTGAGAGGGTGCAGAGTTTTTGCTGGTCCTTGATAAAGCCAAGGCTCAGTGTTCTCGACACTTTCTACATTCAGTTGTTCTATTTTTTTCTTTTTACTCACACCGGTCAACACATAACCTTTTCTATGTTGTACTTGGTATGAGTCAAAATTTTTTTTGCTTCAGCCGCTTCTTAATAGAATATATATATCATCATTGTCAACCATTATCAACCCACTGCTAAATGAAGGTCTCCCCAAGTTTCTTTCACAACAGTCTATCTTGAGCCAGTCTCCTCCATGTCACTCCCGCATGCTTTCGAATTTCATCCACCCATCTCCCACGTGGTCTTCTTCTGGGTCTTTTCCTGTTCCTTGGAATCAATCCTAGAATTTCGGTTGTCCATCGGTGCTCCGTTCTTCTGGCAACATGTCCAGCCCATTGCCATTTCAGGGATTTTATTCTGGTCATGTTTTCCACTCTTGTCATTTTCCTTATCCGCGAGTTCCTGTTTTTATCTCTCCTAGTTACACCAAGCATGCATCTCTCCATGCTGCTTTCAGTTGCCTGCAGTCTTTGTATGTTTTTTAGTTAAGGTCAAAGTCTCAGGTCCATACGTACGCATTGGAAGCATGCATTGATTAAACACTTTTCTTTTAAGACATAATGGCATATTGCTCTTAAAAATTGTATTGTTTCTTCCAAAAACACTCCAAGTTTTATACGTCGATTAATTTCATCAAAGTGACCTTTGCATAATGTCCTGCTGTCCAAGTTAAATGTAGGTATCGATCATCAGGAATCTTCCCTTCATTGAAACATCTACTGAACAACTGGCTTCTTGTGTGTAATGCCCATGGTAATTTCATCTTCCCGGTTTCACGTTTTTAATTGCATGTGCAACTTCATACATATATATATACACTCGTCGTCAAAAAAATAGTTGCACCCAGAAGGACGTGTTGGATTGCAATGCTATTCAGGAGGAAGGTATAGGTTACCAGGAACAATAAATGATTAAACACTGAGACTGAGATGGGCAATATTTCTTGAGCTATACACGCCAATAAGTAGTGTCTCTCAGTATGTTGTCGGGCCGCCATGTTTGCTCTCCCAGCATGCCAGACGTCTCGGCAAGTAGTTGTAGAGGTTTCTAATGGTGTCCTGCAGTAAGCTATCCCATGCAGCTTGAATCTTCTCAAGCAGTTCCTGCAGATTGTGCGGTAGAGGTGGAGTGTGGATTAGGAGTCCAGTAGCATCCCACACATTTTCAATCTGCGATAGGTCTGGCGATGCGGCTGACAATGGCAGAGTGTTAGTGCCTTCATGGCAAGCTCTGGAGACTGCAGCAGTATGCGGACGAGCGTTGTCCTGTTGGAAAATCGCACCGGAGTGAGCGTTTAGAAAAGGCAGGGCCACTGGTTGCAAGACCTCATTAACGTAACGGTGGACTGTCAAAGTGCCTGTAATGAACACCAAAGGGGATCTGTCATCGTAGGCAATGGCACCCCACAGCATGGCACCAGGCCTTCTGGACGTGTGACGCTCCCGTGTGACGCTCGACAACAAACCGTTCATCTTGGCGCTGACCACAGTGCCTCCACACACGGATTCCGTGGTCGTTCCTCCAAGACAAAAGAGGGACTCGTCACTGAAGATCACCCGCTGCCATTCTGAGTGGATCCATGACAGTCTGGCACGACACCATTGTGGTCTTTGGCAGTGATGCACTGGTGTTAAGGGCAGTCTTCTGCTAGTGGTGCTGGCACTAATCGTACTATGCATGGAGGGCACAACTGCTCGCTGAATATCTGCAATCGTGGCTGTTGGGTCACTCCGCGCATGTGGGACAACCCGTCGGTCCTCACTCTCCGTGGTTCGTCTAGGTCTCCCAAGACCCTTCCTGACGCTGCTGCGTGCCTTGTTCTATCCACTGTCACAAACAGCGTGCTATGGTGATATCCGCACGACCGGTATGGCGTGCAATACGGCAATAAGACCATCCCGCTTACCGGAACCCGACGATGCGACCCTTCTCGAACTCCTCCAACGGCTAGAATTGCTTACTAACTTTTCTCCGATAAATACTTCACTTGCAAATGATGCAACCAACACAACAGCACGAGTCAGAATGTCAAGCACGCGCAACGGGACAACCTTATATAGCCGGTCAGGACCTCTCCTTACTTGCGTCAAATGCGCGGGCGAGCGTAATACTTGAATCATTTGCATGTCTCACGATGTCAAACCTACCCACCAAGTTTCATCCTGGTCGGTTGCCTCCTTCTGGGTGCAACTATTTTATTCATGATGAGTGTGTGTGTATATACTGTATATTTATATATCATCCACATTCATTATTAATCCACTGTTGGACGAAGGTCTCCCCAAGTTTCTTCCACAACGGTCTTGTCTTGTGCCAGTCTCCTCCATGTTACTCCCGCATACTTTCGAATTTCATCTACCCATCTCCCGTTTGGTCTTCTTCTGGGTCTTTTCCTGTCCCTTGGAAACCAATTTAAAATTTCGGCTGCCCATCGATGGTCTGTTCTTCTGGCAGTATGTCCAGTCCATTGTCATTTCAGGGATTTAACTCTGATCATGATGTCTTCCACTCTTGTCATTTTTCGGATCCACGAGTTCCTCTTCCTATCTCTCCTGTGTTACACCAAGCATGCACCTCTCCATGCTGCTTTGAGTTGTCTGCAGCCTTTGTATGTCTCTTTTAGTTAAGGTCCACGTCTCTGCACCATACGTAAGCACTGGAAGGATCCATTGATCAAACGCTTTTCTTTTAAGACATAATGGCATATTGCTCTTGAAAAATAGACTGTTTCTTCCAAAAGCTCTCCAGGCAAGTTTTTTTTATATATATATAACATACAATTACCATCGACATTATACACAAGGAGCCGGTGGTTCAGTAGATGTTTCAGTGAAAGGAAAATTCTTGATAATTAGAACAATGTTACAATGATCCTACTACATAAAAAAAAAAAGCTGACATGGAGGATCTCAGGAACTGCAGACCCATCATTTTCCTATCTGTGGTTTAGGAAATCTCTTGAAGGTGACGCTGGACATGGCTGAACAGAGAGAACAAGCTGGATGGATTCTATAGTGGCTACAGCGTTATGTATTATATCCATGTACTGAGAAAACTAATTGAAAGAACGAGGGGATATATGAATTCCCACTATGTATGGCTTTTATTGATTATGAGGAGGCCTTTGATTTCATGAAACCATCTGCAGTTATAATATAATGCCTTTGAAATCCTGTGGTATTGATGATGCATACATAAGCATTATTAATATAACATCTATGAAAATGCAAGTGCAAAGGTTTGGCTATTTCAGGACACCACACCAAGAAAAATTGGAAAGGGGGTGAGACAAGGTGTGACACCAGATCTCCCGTCTCATATCTCTCAAACTTTTCAGTGCCCCAATGCAGAATGATTTGCAATAATTGAACTGAGAAGACAAGGGGATAAAGATTAATGGATATTATTTAACTCACCTTTCGTTTTGCTGATGACAGTGATTTTTCGAGTGTCCCTTCAGGAGCTGCAGAGTATGATCCAGGAACTTGCTAACAAGAGTAAAGAAGTGGACTAAAAATGTACTTTCAGAAAGCAAAATTGATGTACAATGCTTTTACAAGAAATGAGGATTTATTTATTGATGGGGAAAATCTGGAGGTAACCGATGCCTGCATTTTTTAAGTTTGACAACAGATATCAAGCGATAGCCACTTGATGAAGAAATTAATCGGCGTATAAAAACTTGGTTGGGGAGCGTTTTGAAAAAAACAGTACAATTTTCAAGAGCAATATACCATTATACATATCTTAGAGGTGCTTAATCAGTGCGTTCTTCCAGTGCTTACGTATGGAGCAGAGACACGGATCTTAATTAAAAAAGACATACATCAGAGGCTGCAGACAACTGAAAGAAGCTTGGTGATGCATCCTTTGTGTAACCAGGAAAGACAAAAGAAACTGGTGGATCAGGAAAATGACAAGAGTGGAAGACATAATGATCAAAGTAAAATCCCTGAAATTGCAATGGGCTTGGACATATTGCTAGAATAACGGACCACCGATGAGCAACTGAAATATCAGACTGGTTACCAAGGAGCAAAAGAAGGCCACGTTAGAGATGGGTGGATGAAGTTCGAAAACATGCTGGAGTGACATGGAGGGTACTGGCTCAAGACAGACCGTTTGGAAGAAACTTGGAGACCTTCATCCAACAGCGTACTGGTAATGGTTGACAATTATGATGACACACACACAACGTAGATTCAAAAAGTTCCCAGAAGTTCCTTTTTATACAGAAAGCAATACCATTATTTACACCGAAAAGCAATACCATTATTTTATACAGAATACATAACCGTTATTTACACCGCATTCCCTCCGAAATACGTAGTTTCGTTGGACAGATGCATACTTTTGTCAACGTCGTAAAGCTGCTTGAAGAATTCCGGGAATCCATTCACTGAACCACTTTCAGTGCCTTTGGCGCGTTTTTGACTATATCTCCAGCACTTGTGCATCGTCGTCATTTTAGGGCACATTTCAACAGCGGAAACAAGTAAAAATCTGGCGGTGCCAAGTCAGGAGAATATGGAGGGTGCTCCAGTGATGTCACATCGTATTTTGCGAGGTACTGTTTGACCATTAAGGATAGATGTGCAGGCGAATTTTTATGAAGAAACCAGCTGTTGTCCATTTTTTCCCCCGGACGCTTTGTTCGGATTGCATCCCTGAGGCGACGGAGGATATCGATGTACATTTCTTATTCACAGTCAACCTGGAATATATTCATAGTAGACAAGGTCCTGAGAGTCAAAGAAAACTTCCAGCATTACTTCTCCAAACGGGGTTTTCTGTTTTCGAGGTGGTCATGTTGATTTCCTTTCACTGGATTCACGTTTCGTCTGTGGATCGTACAAAGAACACAATGTCTCGCCTCCTGTGGTATGTTGCGTAGGAAATTGTCATCTTGATCAGCCATAGCGATCAGGTCTCCAGCAAGGGTTATTCGTATTTCTTGTTGTTCGAGAGTCAGCGTTTTTAGAACCAACTGTTGACAAACTTAATGCATGTTGAAATCATAGGAACACTTCCAACGCTATGAACACTTCCAACGGATACTTCTAACACT
Source organism: Macrothele yani (assembly GCA_039090855.1). Lineage (NCBI taxonomy): Eukaryota > Metazoa > Arthropoda > Arachnida > Araneae > Macrothelidae > Macrothele > Macrothele yani. The sequence continues at coordinate 7,307,935 of CM077022.1, read as the reverse complement.
GACGCTATTTTTTTTTCCAGTTTTTCTTCGGTCACGTCGGACAATATTGCGTATGCACTCGATCTTTTCTGGCAGTTGAAGAGTTACACGAGCGCACACGTACTTATAGGGGGAACACCTCATAAATTCTCTGATGAAAAATATTTTGTTAGATTCCGGATGAAAGAGGATTGCTAAAATATGCATTGTAAAACTGATTCAGTTCTGAACAACTTTTAGCGACAATTGAGACGGTGAAATGATTTTAAAGTATCTCTGCGGGGGAATCGCTTTGAACTCTGTGTCAGTCTGTGAATAAGGGTGTGGGGATGATGGGCAATCTAATGGGGTAGTAGTGTCTCCTTCAGGATTACAAAATGAGAGTATGGCATACTAGTGACTTTGGGTTTCAAGTCGTGATGAAACAAAACCCCAGACCCCACCCCCACCTCAGTGCGACATATATAAATAATGCACAGTACAATACAGGTACACATATTATTCATACACTGACGGAAAAAATAATCCCAACACCACGAAAAAATAGTTGTAGAGGAATGAAATGGCGGCAATACATTTGTATAGGTAACATATTTAATCGATTAAGGTTTCAAGATCACAGCTTATTGTAAGCGCGAGAAGAGCCATTTTAAATGTGAAATGCTGGTACATTAATAACCGGTGTAACCGCCAGAATGTTGAATGCAAGCACGCAAACGTTCATGCATTGTGTCGTACAGGTGCTGGATGTCAGTTTGTGGGATGGAGTTCCATGCCTGTTGCACTTGGTCGGTCAATAAAGGGACGGTTAATGCTGGTTGGGGGTGACGCTGGAGTTGTCGTCCAATGATGTCCCATACGTGCTCGATTGGTGAAAGATCTGGTGATCTAGCAGGCCACGGCAACATGTCGACAATCTGTAGAGCATGTTGGGTTACAACAGCGGTATGCGGGCGAGCGTTATCCTGTTGGAAAACATCCCCTGGAATGCTGTTCATGAATGGCAGCACAACAGGTTGAATCACCAGACCGACGTACAACTGTGCCGTCAGGGTGCGTGGGATAACCACGAGAGTGCTCCTGCTGTCATAGGAAATTGCTCCCCAGACCATAACTCCAGGTGTAGGTCCAGTGTGTCTCGGCCGCAGACAGGTTGGTTGCAGGCGCTCACCTGGCCTCCTTCTAAGCAACACACTGCCATCACTGGCACCCAGGCAGAACCGGCTTTCATCAGAAAACACAACAGATCTCCACTCCGTCCTCCAATGAGCTCTAGCTTGACACCACTGACCTAGCAAACGGCAGTGGTTTGGAGTAAGTGGAATGCACGCTACAGGGCGTCTGGCTCGGAGCTGTCCTTCAAGTAATCGATTTGTAACAGTTTGTTGTGTCACTGTGGTGGCAACTGCAGCTCGAATTGCTGCCGCAGACGCGGTACGATGCGCCACGGCCATACGCCGTACACGGCGGTCTTCCCTCTCAGTAGTCCCACGTGGCCGGCCGGAACCCGGTCTTCTTGAGACAGTACCTTCCCTTGACCACCGCTGCCAACAATCATGCACAGTGGCTACATTCCTGCCAAGTCGTTCTGTAATATTGCGGAACGAAAATCCACCTTCTCGTAGCCCTATTACACGACCTCGTTCAAACTCCGTGAGCTGTTGATAATGGCTTCTTCGTCTTCTTAAAGGCATTTTTGACTAACATCGACACACTACGTCGAATCTCAACGATAACTCAGAGGGGCGCTACTAGCGCCACACGTATGCGCCGAGTGCAAAATTTGCATAGACGTCATCTTACAGATGTACTCTCACCGCCTACCAACTGTCGTTTATCTAGCACAACCCCTCCTTGGTGTTGGGATATTTTTTTCCGTCAGTGTATTTTACGCAACAATTAACCACAAGTGCCTGTGAAATTTAATTTCGCATTGTTTTTGTACCAAATTTTTTCTCATTATGTTAAAAAATCTTTCGAAAATTACATTTTTTCATTTTATGTGATGTTAGAGATCTCTGAAAAATTGTGAAACTCGACTTCAGAACTTTCATTTTTAAAGTCAAATTTTTCACTTTAGAACATTTAGGCTGACTATGGAGATCAGTTCAGCTCTGGATGCTTAAGTCTTGCTGCCATAACATCCTACAGTGATTTTTGTTAACTCCGCAATTAGTTTATTGGATGCATTGTGAATATCATGTAACGGAATTATCTGATATAGATGCAGCTGCCAAAATGATAAAAGCAGCCTTACTTTCAGCATACAACAGTTTTGAATCTAGAAAGGCACTTTTAATTAATTACCACTTTTTTTTTTTTTTTTTTTAATTTAGGGTCACTGGTTCCAGGGAAGGGAGAGAGCCAGTGCCGTAAGACAAACACAACATCCATGCCTGACCGGGATTCGAACCCGGACCCCTTACGGACGAACGATCAGAGGCCAACGCCTTAGACCACTGCGCCACCGGGGCGGCAATTACCACTTCATAACATTTACAGAAAATGACATGATTGAGGATTCCCAAATTCCTACGCAAAACTTGAAAACCCGGATTTCTGGGTTTAGAATATTATTAAAACCCGAAATTCCGGTCTGCACCCGGACGACAAACAGGCCTGAACCGTAGTTAGCTTTATCTTAATTTATAACAGCGTGCTTGGTCCGGTGGCACTTTTCTCCCGTAGAATTTTACATCATTTCAGAGCAAAAGCGTGCAACATTTAAATCGAAGGAAACGTCCCGTTTTTTGTTTGTTTTTTTAAAGAAAATACACTGCTGGACAATTGCTAAGGACGGATCATAAACGGCTATATAGCGCATAAAAAAGTAAGTGTGGTTGGATGCCAAGTGAAATAAAATAATGTCAGAATGCCAGAACATTACAAGAAAGACAATTTATTGTGCTCTGAAATCCAGAAGGCTTTGGAACGTGCTCAAGGGACAAACAGGCCATTTTGTGCAGAATACGTAAACGTGAAAAAAATACAATTACCGTCTGCAGGCGTTCCGGCGTAAGATGTCAATATGGGATATGGCCACCATGGAGGGCGATGCAAGATTCCACACGTCGTGTCATGCTTTGCACAACATTATCAAGCAGCTGTTGGGGTAATTTATCCCATTCCTCTGTCAGTGCACGGATGAGGGTGTCCTTGTTTATTGGAGGGCATTGGCGACCAGCAAGACTCCTCCCCAAAGCATCCCACACATTTTCAATGGGATTCAGATCTGGAGAACGTGCTGGCCATACGAGGCGTTGAATATCCTTGCTCTCAAGACACTCCTGGACAGCGACTGTTCGATGACATGTTGCGTTGTCGTCCATGAAAATGAATCTATCACCGACAGCACCACGGAACATGCGAACATGAGGTAGCAGAACATCATTAATGTATCGTTGGCCAGTCATAGTCCCAGTTGGAAGCACATAGAGGGGCGTACGGCCATTGATCATGATGCCAGCCCATACCATGACACTACATGTCGGATATCGGTCCCTTTCCTGTATGTTTGCATGGGCAATACCACTATCACGCCAGATCAGTGGTCGTCGACAATCAGACGATAGACTGTATCTATTCTCATCTGAGAAGAGGACAGCAGACCAGTCGTTATTAGTCCAATTGCGATGTTGATGGCACTATTGCAAACGGGCGGTACGGTGACGTCTGGACAATGGGATGCACACAACAGGACGGCGGGCGTATAGTCCTCTTTCATGCAAACGTCTGGCGACAGTTTTTCGGGAGATCCGCTTGCCAGTAGCAGCCATAAACTGATTTGCTACCTCACTAGCTGTGCTGCGCCGGTGTCTTTTTGTTGATAGCACTATGTACCGATCTTCTGCAGGTGTCGTACTGCGAACACGACCTCCCCCGTGACGTTTGCTACACTCTCCATTTGTTTGAAATGATTTCCAAAGCCTTGAAACAACACTGTGGCTGACGTCGAACTCCCTGGCAACATCTGTTATTTTTCGCCCTACTTCAATCTTGCCAATAATACGGCCACGCGTAAAATCATCTAGGTGATGTCGAGAAGACATACTGAAAATTGCAAGTTCGTCAATTGATTCTTTCCCTTTCAACTTTGCGTTTGAACAACAACGGTCAATACGCGTCAAATCCTTTATATCTCTTATCAGCGCTATGACGTCACGAACAAGTTCGGCAATCCAAAATTTGCATACGCACAACACGTCTTACTGTATCCCGCACTTATGCTAATTTCCACATTTTCCTGCCTTCCATTTTATGGTTGCTATCGTTGCTATTGTCATCCGTCCTTAGCAATTGTCCGGCAGTGTAACTTTATGAAATATCGAATTGGACGGAGATATGGCATCCTCAGAAGGACGGGTCGCCGTCAAAGCGACTTCCTCAAGCAGGGACCAATATGTGCAGTCGCTATGGCGACTAAAATTTTTCATGTGGCGACTTATTTTTCTGTGTGCTTTTCATTTTACTGTTCCTTTTCACTGTCTGCACTTTAAACGAATTTTTCTCTGCTTTGTAGAATATAGTTTTTATTTCGGCAGCATATAATTTTTTTAACCTAATTTATTCGGTTCTTGGGAATTTCTCTTTACAGAACAAGCACTTTGCACCTCTGGCTCAGTCTGTCAGTTAAGTTAATCTCTGGTTCAGAGATACCAGAGCTTCGTCAAGGTCGCTTCGAAGTTAACTGTTTAAGCAACGTGATACGGGGAAAGTATTGCTGATGTCCGCCTTAGTGGCGTGGCTGTGTTCTTGTTTCCAATAATGTATGTAAACTGTTAAGTCGCAGAGCGTCCGATTTGCAAATCACAGCAGATTGCCCAATTACTCCCCCTCCCTTTAGGACTGGGTGTTTACATTTCAAAATACTTTCGAAAGACAAATAGGCGTCAGTCGAATTCGTAGTGAGTGCATATTCACCCAATTGCTGCTATTTTGCTTCAGACGTTTGTTTGTCTTTAAAATTCTTTTGTGAAATACAAAGCACCCAACGGTATTCTGAATCTCATCAAAGCGTTCTCGTTGCTGAGGAGCAATGAATTTGCTGCATTGCACATCTGTGCACGGCTTGCATCGTTGAAGAAAGGAATGCGTTCCGTGAATTCATTAACAGAGGAACCGTGGTTCTGTGAGTCACGTCAGCTATTCTTTAGCAGCCAAGTTTGTCGATTAGGCTGCCGTCAGTTCAGATTTGCAGGTACTTTTTAAGATTTTGACAAATTGATGTTAAATTTTATCAAAATGCTCCAGATTCCAACAGCCCCCCCCAACACACACACACACACACACACGTACATTTTACCCAATTCTCTGACCCCCTCGTTTTATTGGCCTTTCGCTAGCCATAGTTGCACGTTGCTTTTCCACCTACCTGCTAATTATTCTTCCTATTTTTTTGAATAAATTTATTAAGATGGATTTATCGAAACAGAAACGCGGAATTTCATCTTATTTGAGAATTCGTACAAGAAAAAGAGACAACGAAGTCTGACTTCTTTGGAAATCACAAGAGTGTGAATATCACCCCCGAAAATAGATCTAAGTCTTTGAGTGCACTTTCTCTTAGAAAAAAAATGTCATAATGTTGGTTCTGTTTCCAGTGATGCCATTTCTATGGAAAATGCTAAACATCCTAGTTCTGGTAAGCAAAAATTTCAAGAATCCTAGCTGAAAGTTTTGCAATGGCCCCAATATAACGGAGGAGTTGTGAAGTGTATGTTGTGCAACATGTATCGCACATCTGTGATAAAAATTAAAATGTTATCCGAGAGGTATCGGCTTCCTTTGTATTAGACCTATTTTTAAGAAACATGACAAATCGATGGCGCATATGAACGTGTGAAGAAGCTAATCAGGCTTTGTAAAAAGAATCCCCCAAAAATGCCTTTAGCAAAATGTATAAAAAAAGTTGATGAAAGTACATTTTAAACATTTGAATGCAGTCTTGATCTCAAAGACTATACAGCTTTGTGACGATAATATGTATATTAAGATAATACAACGTAGTATGACATAAATATTTCTTTTTTTCAAGCCGACCATGGTTTTGCTGGGTATTGACCTAGCTTCATCAGGACGAATGGCACCTAAATATTCAAATTGCATATGATATCATAAATGGTGTTTACAGTCACGTGTTTTGGTTAGAATGATTTGCCACGATAGAATTTTGCCATTATTCCATTTTCCCGTGACATTACCTTCAAAATTTCAAAACTTCTCAAAACCTTTAATTTAAAAGTGATTTTTAAACCCATGAACCAAGTCCGGCAGTTAAAGATAACCCCATGAACCAAGTCCGGCAGTTAAAGATAAACCCATGAATGAACCAAGTCCGGCAGTTAAAGATAAACCCATGAATGAACCAAGTCCGGCAGTTAAAGATAACCCCATGAACCAAGTCCGGCAGTTAAAGATAACCCCATGAACCAAGTCCGGCAGTTAAAGATAAACCCATGAACCAAGTCCGGCAGTTAGTTTACGTTACAGTTAAACCTCGATTTAACGAACTTCAAGGGACCAACAGTCCTGTACGTAAAATCGCGGAATTTGCTAAATCGAGGAAACCTTTCGAATGAAACATTGAAATTAAGCTAGTGTTCGTAATAGAATACGTAAGCAGCTATGTTCTCTTTCTTTCAGTGACTAACTTTTGTAGTGCTATCTGTGTTCATCAAAACTTTGTCCGTAAACTAGCTGTTGTTGTTTAATTTGAGCTGTAGATTTAACACTGAGAAGAAAAGAAAAAAAGCACAATGTGGCGAAGAATTCCAGAGGTTCAGGAATGGGTACGTACCATGTGTGTCCCTGACTTCACAGAGTGCTATTGTTCTGTCTGTAGCTGAAAACAAGAATCCCAGGGCATTCTAGATTTCCTCCCTCACACCACCTTTGTTTTTCCTGCTTCCCACGCATGCAAGAAAACGTTGCGCTCCTTTGGAACCTGTTGGTCATTTACTTAGCCTGTAAGAAGCTTACGCTTGATAGTCAGAGGAAAGGCAAACTGATTTATGATTCTGTCGAGTTGTGTCGCAGATGGTGTTCTTTGAAACGCTGGTTAACTGCATGCGTAAAATTTTCCTGTTACGCGAAGCTCTCTTTCTAGCTGACTTTTAACGTGAAAATGCTGGTTAGCATACACTGAAGAGCAATTGAATTAGAGATACCTGTCTAGTAACGTGTAGCACCACCTTTCGCCCTGATGACGGCGGCGATTCGTCTCGGCATGGACTCTACAAGACACCGGAAGCGTTGGGAAGCCATACGGATCTACGACCCCTGAACAAGCTCCCACAGTTCACGAAGATTTGATGGAGGGGGTCAGAGCCTCAAACATCTCTCTCGATGGCATCCCAGATGTGCTCGATGGGATTGAGGTCAGGTGACTTAGCTGGATAAGGAAGCTAGGTCACGTCGGTGGAGTGTTCATCCAGCCATTCGGATACAATCCGGGAGCGATGGCACGGTGCATTGTCTTGTTACAGGATGCGGTCCCCAGTGAGATGTTGAAGACGCACAAATGGGAGCAAATGGTCGTCCAGGATATCCCGGTAACGTTGACCTGTGAGGGACGATGTCACGCGTACCAGGGGGTCCCATTTCAGTCCACGTAAACCGTCCCCAGACGAGAATGCCACCCCCACCAGCTTGAACAGTACCCTGCTGGCAAGAAAGATCCATCGCTTCATGTGGTTTGCGCCGTACTCGTATCACGTCATCCGCATGTACCAACGTGAATCTCGACTCATCAGTCCAGGCAACATTTTTCCACATGTCTAGGGTCCAGTGGCGATGTTCCCGCGGCCATGCTAATATTTGCACCCTGTGATGTGCGGTCAGCAGCGGTACTCTCGTGGGACGATGGCTTCTGTCCCCCATAGCGAGGAGATTATTCTGGATGGTGTGGCTGCTTACACGTTTCTGTGCACCAGCGTTAAATTGCAGAGTGATTTCTTGCCCTGTGGCGCGTCTATCCGCTGTTACAATGCGAGCTAGCCGACGATGACCCCGCTCATCCACACGCTGTTGTCCACGGCAGTTGGCCCTTGCAGGGATGGTTTTACCGGATTCGATGTACTCACGGTGCACCCGTGACACAGTGGCTCGTGAAAATCCCAGTGCCTGCTCGACTTCCGAGATGGAGTGACCCATTCGTCGGGCCCCGACAATTTGCCCACGATCAAATGCGCTTAGATCCTTCGTCTTACCCATACTGCGTCCGACTCTTACTGATTCCCGTCGCATCGCTGCATACGTCATGTCGTATCCGTTTACAGGGCCGCCCACAGCGCCATATTTGCATAACGCCAGCTGTTGCTCTTCGGTGTAGTTCGGTGGTTTTGAAAAAATATATATATGTGCTGAGAGAACTAATTGAAAGAGCGAGGGAATATAAACTTCCATTGTGCATGGCTTTTATCGATTATGAAAAAGCCTTTGATTCGGTGAAACCATCAGCAGTTACAATGGCTCTGAAAACCTGCGGTATTGAAGATGCATACATTAATATTATTAATAACATCTATGAAAATGCAAGTGCAAAGATTAGGCTGTTTGAAAATAGAACACACATAAAAATTGGAAAGGGAGTGAGACAAGGTGACACCATATCTCCGAAGCTCTTTAATGCCACATTGGAGGGTGTTTTTCAGTCGCTGAGCTGGGAAAACAAGGGGATAAAGATTAATGGAGATTATCTAACCCACCTTCGTTTTGCTGATGACGTAGTCATTTTTGCAACTAGCCCATCAGAGCTGCAGAGTATGATCCACGAACTTGCTGACAAGAGTAAAGAAGTGGGATTAAAAATGAACTTTCAGAAGACAAAAGTGATGTTCAATGCTTTTACAAGAAATGAAGATTTATCGATTGATAGAGAAAAGCTGAAGATAACAGACACGTACGTTTATCTTGGACAGCAGATATCAAGTGAGGGTCACATTGATGAAGAAATTAATCGGCGTACAAAACTTGCCTGGAGAGCTTTTGGAAGAAACAGCATAATTTTCAAGAGCAATATGCCATTATGTCTTAAAAGAAAAGTGTTTGATCAATGCATCCTTCCAGTGCTTACGTATGGTGCAGAGACGTGGACCTTAACTAAAAGAGACATACAAAGGCTGCAGACAACTCAAAGCAGCATGGAGAGGTGCATGCTTGGTGTAACCAGGAGAGATAAGAAGAGGAACTCGTGGATCCGAAAAATGACAAGAGTGGAAGACATCATGATCAGAGTTAAATCCCTGAAATGGCAATGGGCTGGACATACTGCCAGAAGGACAGATCATCGATGGACAGCCGAAATTTTAGATTGGATTCCAAGGGACAGGAAAAGACCCAGAAGAAGACCACATGGGAGATGGGTGGATGAAATTTGAAAGTATGCAGGGGTGACATTGAGGAGACTGGCACAAGACAGACCGTTGTGGAGGAAACTTGGGGAGACCTTCGTCCAGCAGTGGATTGATAATGGTTGACAATGATGATGATGATGATGATATCTCACAAGAAATATTCTTCAGGAAAACACTTCTGCATATTACATATTGAACGCATTTTGTTACGGAGAAATTGTGCCTTAATATTCTGAAACGAATTTTCATATTTATTCTTAATCATAGAACTTTAAATATCCAAATTGGATCGTCCGGGAAAATAAATGACTCCACCTTGCAATTTCTCGTCCAAGACTTCATCTATGGCACTGATCATCTCTCCGGCTTAGGTTCCCCTGCGGGAAAAAGGGTCCCAACACTTATCGCGGGTCCGCGTCGACGAGGGCCGTAGAATATGGAATCAACATCTTGGCCTCTGCGTACAAATTCCCGTCGATCAACGTTGAAGAGAAAATGACTATTCCATCCGGTGGCTAAAGTCTTCCTGCTTCTCTCTTGATGGTCTGCCTTCCATGGAGGGCCCTTCTAACTAGTCGGCACACGAGTTGCGAGGGCCGTGGATTTAAGGCTCTACGAGACCCGCCATCTTGTATTGTGCCTTCTCTTGTTAACCAACGAGCAAGCGTATTTCACAAATTGCTCGGGCAAATTTGCACATTTTGGAACACCATTTGTGGCTAACGCAAGATATATGATAAATAAAGAGTTCCCTGGTTTCAGAATTTTTATTGACCTTTCCCTTCATTTTTTATCTGCAGCGAAAGTCGTACCAAAGCGGCTTCCATAGTTTTATTAATTAATCAAAAATACTTAAAGGGTCCAAAATGAAAATCTGAAACCAGGGAACTCTTTATTTATCATATATCTTGCGTTAGCCACAAACGGTGTTCCAAAATGTGCAAAATTGCCTGAGCAATTTGTGAAATACGCTTGTCCGTTGGTTAACAAGAGAAGGCAGCAATACAAGATGGCGGGTCTCGTAGAGCCTTAAGACTATAGCATCCCGGTCGCAACGTAATCCCTCCTCGGACCCTTGAACCTCCTGGTCCGGCTCTGGAGATTTACACCCTCTGATGGTTGGGAAAAGACTGCTCTGAATTTTTTTTTTTTTGGTATCCTCTAGGAAGGGGGCCCCCCGTTCAACTATCGGAAAGGCCGCACGCGTACATGGCCTGTTGTGCTACCGTCGATGGGCAAACTCCGGCCGTTCGCATCTTCCTCTACATGAGGTACCACCCTCCATTATCTTCAAAATAATTTAAAACACTATGCCGCAGGTTCCAAAATCTCTACAAGGCCTTTCCCTTTGAAAGCCAACGCACATTACAGCGAAGAAGCAATTCACCCATTTCTTCCAGCTCCTCCGAAATTCCCGACGATTGAGTGCACGGGCTCGAATTTTGTTAATACAACGCACTTCTGGATCCAGAACAGAAGGTAACCCCACATCATTTTCGCAAAGAGCCTCTTAATGTATGATGCAGTGGTACTTGAATATAATCCTTTCCGCATAATCTTCAAGTAACGCTACACACCCCTTTTTCGCACCAATTATTGCTGGAGCCCCATTTTGTGCAAATGCTGTCTAATTTCCCCCACTCTAACTTATTGTTTTCAATAACATTTTTCAGCTCGTTAAAAACATCTTCACCTCTAGTTATTAATTGACGCAAGTCTAAGAGTTCAGTTAAATCAGAGTTGCCGTTGATAGCACGTACAAAAATACTTAACTGGACAGTGTCAGAAACATCACAGCTCTCATCTATAGCCAAGGAAAAGAACTTACAAGAGTGAATCGAAGACACAATTTGAGTGTTAACGTTATTAGCCATGTCGTCTATACGACGCATCACTGTATTCCGAGAAAGCGATATTGCGTTGACCAATTCCGTAGTTTTTGGATCTCCGGCAGGGTTATCAAATATTTGTAGGCTGGACTTGACTATTTCTTCGCAATCAGAGTATGATTTCTTTTTTCGTGCCAACGGAAGAGAAATTTCGTAGGAAGCCTTAACCATTGATGTCAGTTCTTCACTCTTTTTCTGGAAAAGCAACTGTTGACCAGTTAGTGATTTCTTTTTTTTTTTTTTTTTTTTTGTTGTTGTTAATAAAGTCTGTTCGTAATGTTGAGCCAACAGGATACTTAGAATTAAAATCAGAATGTTTTTGCTTGAAATGTCGCTCCAAGTTAAACTTTTTCGGTACCGCAACACAAGATCCGCAAATCAAACAAACTGGTTTTGTTTGATTACTAAACAAAAACTTTCTTCCCAATCAATGTTGAAAGCACGTACTGAAATGTCTTCTTCATACTTCCTTTTTAAGGTCAACGACTTACTAACAAACATTTCTAAAATTAAAGCACAATGTGGCGCCAACCATTCACATTACAAAGGTGTTAAGCCTTACCTTTTACGATCGCCGTTCGAAAGACAGTGTCAAGAGAGAATCACTTTCTCATCGCTCGCTAGCACTACGTGTCTACGTCAATGAATGACGTTGCCAATGACGTCAACAGACGGGGAGCTCCCGAGCTTGTGTGACATCCAGGTTGGCTCTCGCCACACGACTTTCTGTTTTGCTTTAACTTCGAATGTGTCTTCAGTGAAGACAAGCTGTCACTGATTTACAACCGCGATAACAGTGACAATGGAATTAGGCTGATGGTTTCCTGCCCCCGGCAATAGTGGCAGGAAGGGGTACCAGCTTTGCTTTCTGACGCACGCACGCAAAACACACTTGTAAAGGCAACCTTGATTTATGTATTTTCGCCAATTGCTTTAAGAATGGTTTTTTTTCTCTCTTTTTTCAAATAGGGTACTGAAATTTTGAAAGTTTTCGCGTGCCACCACAACACACCTCCGCGTGCCGCGGGTTGGCCACCAGTGCTTAGACTTCACTTTCTCTGTTGGAATCCCCTACTTAGTAGCAATATTCCCTCTAAGTGGCCATGGGCAAAGCGCGCCTAACTCAATGAGCTGGGCATGCATCAAAACCACTTGGGCAAATTTTTTTATTTTCTCAGCTTCTCTTACTAATGCAATAGAAGTTAGAACTTGAATTGGAACTCTTATTTTTTCTAATCCCTCCATTTTTATCACTGTTCTTTCCGTAACTGATTTTAAATTTAAAAAAAATTAAAGACATTTCATTAATTAAAAGTTTTATTTTATAAAAAGTAAGAAGCTCAAACTTACTTCTGGAATAGAAACACTGGAAATTAGGAAAAGTATGTTTACGCATAAATTTTTTTGCATATCAAAATACCAAGGACAATAAGAAACAAAATAACAACTAAATGCAAAATAATTTGTTCAAATAGAACAAGTTAAGAAAAGTGTTGATTTGACTTTTGAGAGCCCAAATTTTATTTATTTATTATTATTATTATTATTATTATTATTATTATTATTGCATGTAATTGTTTTTCGATTTGTGAAAATGTATTAGGGATTTGGGAATTTTAATAAACAATGCTTACTGCGCGGAGGAAGTTAAGTCGCTGCGCGGCTAAGAGGGAATATTGCTTAGTAGCACAAACAGCAGAGTAATTACTAATTACCTCAGTGAATTCCTATTCACCCTCTTTATTCGCCTCTGATCATAGAAAGTTGAAAAAGGCTTAAATTGAGGATTTCGACGAGTAAAGAACTGAATTTTCATGGCCCTGAGGATGCTATTTTGATAACCTTTCTACGGAGAAGAAAAAACACACTTCCCAGGGGGAAATACCTATGGCTACGCCATGAAAAATTATTCCTTGGCACATTCCAGATTACATTTTCAAGTTAAAAAATGAAAATATGGCACCTCTTGAACTGGGTGGGCGGACCACCTCACCGACCACTTTTTTCAGGGTGGGCTAGAGCCCACCTCCGTGCCCCTTGGCGACATCCCTGTTTTCGATATAAATGGCATCGATAGGAAAAAAAAATTTTCAATCTGATATTTAGAAGCAAATATATGGAATACAATGTATTTTGAATTCGATATAATCTGCATTTACGCCCACTAGCAGCGAACAGGTGTATTCTTCCCCAGTATTCGCAGACTGGTTGTAGTCAGACATTTTTTGCCTCTAAAACATCCCGGATGTATCACTGGCTGTTAAGGGTTTCCTCAATTTGTATTAGGCGAGATCGCGAACTGAACCCAGTGGCGCCCCAAACTATGCGGTTGACGTTGGGCTTGTATGACGCTGCAAGGTGCCTTCCACGATGTCTTCGAACATGTACGCGACCATCATGGTGCATCAAGTTGAACCGTGACTCGTCAGAAAACACCACATGTGGCCAGTCCGCGTGCCAATATCTGTGTTCGAGACCCCTTTGCTGCCTGAGGCGTCTGTGGTTGAGGGACAACGGTATGCGCAGCAATGGGCTGCTAGCGACCAGTCCTCTGTTCAACAGACTACGTCGAACTGTGCTGAAAAACAAATCCTGACCTATTAGAGTTCTCCGCTGTGCGATCGGTCACTGCCATGCGGTAGAGGTGTCTGTCATCCTGTGCGATTTTGCGGTCTATTACCCGGAATTCCTGTGCGTCCGAGCCTCATCTGTCCACTGACTCCACGTTCGCGTCAGTGTACTGGCGTTCCATCCTGAACGAGTGGCACTGTTGCGATAGAAAAATCCAGCTTCTCTCATCTCAACAATCTTTCCTCACTCAAAGTCAATCAGCTGTTCATAATGCGACCTTTCTCGGCGATGAGGCACAGTAAAACTCAAACTCCCTTTCGACTCAATGTCGGCTCTTTACTGATCGCAAGATCTCGTTTGAGCCAGGCTTTGTACCCAAAATTGGATAGTTCAGAGGGCGCTGCTCCAAAACCACATGAGCATTTTCACTGATATTTTAATCATTTGCATGTCCCAACCTGTTGTACATATACTGTAAGTCAATACCATGGTCATAACAAAAGTTCTGCACACGTTAATCTAAAACGGAAGAGGATGATGCAATCGGGAAAATTATTGCGTCACGTCAAGGTCAGACTCTCAGCAACGCAGTGGTGTCAGAACGACGCGCTATCATTGGCTGTGTGGACGTGGGAGGGTTTAGAAATGGAAGCGTGCAGCTCCTTAGGTCGAGTTTCGGCGCTAGACCAGTGCTCGTACGTGAAAATAGAGGCTCTGCGGGGAAAAACTCCCACACTAATCCACACTGCTTTGCAAGAAGTTTGTGGAGAAGAAACTCGTGATCGTAGCACAATTTCTCGCTGGGCATCGCGCTTTCGGGCGGGCCGAAGCAGCATCGAAGATGATCACCGCTCAGGCCGACCTCAAACGGCGACAGACAAAGCATCTTTCATCATTGTTGCAACGCTTCTCGGAGAGAATAGCTGTTTGACAGCCGAGAAAATTGCTCATGAGGCAAATTTGTCCACCATGTCTGTTTACCGGATTTTGACCGACTCACTGGTTAAAAGAAAAATCGCCACGCGCTGGGTGCCCCACAGAACTAAGACGGGCTTTCGGGCTGTAGACTATCCATCAGCTCACCGCCGAGCAGAAGGCAGCCAGAGTGAGCATCGCACAGGATCACCTCCACAGGTTCGAAAAGGGAGGGCAACACCTTCCTCAACAGAATTGTCGCAATTGATGAGACTTGGACCCGTGATTTTGAGCCAGAACTGAAGTCACAATCAGCGGAATGGAGGCCTACAAGTTTCCGACGCTTCTCAAAGTGTCGTCGGCAACAATCCAAAGTGAAGCAAATGATGATTTTCGCGTACGATGCGCAAGGTGTTGTGGTCTCTGATCGAGTTCCAGTAGGGCAAAATGTCAACGCACAGTATTATAGTGACTTTCTGATGACAAAGTTGAGACCGAAAATTCGTCAAAATTTCCCCAACTTGAAAGCAGTTTGGGGCAATTTTGACATATTTTTGTTGGAAGCGGGAGCGATCTTGCTGCATGGCAACACATCGTGTCGTGCTGCAGCGGCAGTACGGGGACTTTTGTCGAAATATGTCCGGGAAACTTTATCCCACCCACCATACACCCCTGACCTCAGTTCACCCGACTTTGATCTTTTTTCAAATTTAAAAAATGAGCTCCGTGGCATCCGCTACGAGTCGCTGGACGAACTGTCATTGGACGTGACCTGTGTAATACGACAGCTGCACAAAGATGGCGTACTACCGGCCGTCCAGGACCTACCTCACCGCTTGCAAACTGTCATTAGCAGCGGAGGGGAGTACATTGAGCGGCAATAAGATAAGTTTTCTCCGTTACTTCACACTTTTCTTCTCAAAAATGGACAGTGTGCAGAACTTTTGTTAGGACCCCGTACCAGCAGTCCTTCATGGTGTTGCAATTTTCACAAACCATGGTTCGTACGCTTCCTGAATTCCATTTTGTCCTGGAAATGTCCTAAAATTTTGTTAATGTCCTGGAATTTTATCCCCATTCCCGCCTTTTTATCCCTGCGCGATGTTTTGTAGTTGAGGATTTTTCTACTGACATAACTTATGTCTGACAAATTTCCTCCCCATCCCCTGCAAAATGCGGGGGGTCTTGCTGCTTTTGGTTTTCTTGTTTGTTAGGAGGACTGAAGCTGCGTTATTAGCATCTTTTGCGTCGTGCTTATGTAATAACTTTGTCTGTCCGACCGGGGAGACCAAATCTCTGCAATTCTTAGTTCAATTTGTAAAATTCTTTTTTATTGAGAAGCTTAAAATGTGAGAATGATGATCCATTCGTTCCGGGTTTTTGCCGATGCACAACTTCGCCGCTAGAGGGCGCAAATGGAGATTGTAACAAATTTAAAATGCATTTTATTTCATATACGTATTTGCTTCTAAACAGCCAATTGAAAAAATTATTTTTCTTTTCGATGACATTTATATCGAAGACTATTTTAGTTACCGTCCCTTTTCCTAATAATACATAAATTTTCCGCTAGGGGGCGTAAAGGTAAATTGCGATTTTTCCAATATATCTGCTTCTAAAAGTCCGATTTCAAAAATTCTTCCTGCTTCGGATACAGCTCTTCAGGGGAAATGTTTTGCATATAAATTCTCACATTTGGTAAAGAGTGGTTTGGTCACTAGGGGCATTAGTGTTTAATTTTTCTTCTGATGTATTTGCAACAAAATCTGAGCTGGAAACTCGATTGAAAAAATTATTCCTTGAACTGATACCGTTCATCTCGGAAAACTTTTTGAGATTACCTCCCGCTTAAAATAGTGCATAATTTTTTCACCAGGGGGCGCACACATATCTTATTTTTGTCCATATCTCTGTTTCTAGGAGCCCAATTTCAAAAATCTTTCTTTGTTGGAGAACACTTCCGGTGCGAAATGTTTCTCATATAATTTCAAATATTTCTTAACGCACAAATGTGCCACTAGAGGGCCTAAGTTCACGTTTCCGTTTACAGCAATATCAGCGGGACTAAAAACCCAATTAAAAATATTATCTGTCTATCAGATACTACTAACTATGAAAACTCCTTATGTGTATTTTCTTCCCAAAATAACGCACAATTTCGCCGCTAGGGGGCGCAAATATTTAATCTATTTTTCTCAATATCTGTACTTCTAAATGTCCGATTTAAAAAAATATTTTAACACCAGATACCATTCACCTTATGGAACACTATAGGTTTGTATTTGAGGAGGTTTGTGGTTCACAATTCTGCCGCTAGGTGGTGTTTGTGTACTTCCGTTTGCAGCTTATGTCTGCCTCTTAAAACCCTATTGAGACATTTCTTTTTTTACTGTGCCATTCTCTATAATAAAGATGGAGAGTGAATAAGATTTTTGCTACAACAAGATCATCATCTTCAAAAAATGTACAACTTTCCCCCAGGGGTTGTAAAGGTCAAAACATATTTCTTGCTGTCTGCTTTTAGGAGACATTTGAAAATTTCATTTTCCTTAGCATAGCTTTTGCTATAAGGAATACTTTTCACCTGTTTTCAACTTTTCCTTTATGAAAAATTCTTCCGCTAAAAGGCATAGAGTTATAATGTTTCCTTCTGTATCTCTTCTTTTACTGTTCGATTTGAAAATCGTTGTCTCTAATACCTTCCTTCTGCTATGGGAAATGTTTTTTGCGCCATTTGTTAATTTTCGTAAGTTACGAAAATTAACAAATGGCGCTTTCCACTAGTGGCTGAAAAGTATGTTACGAATCGTAACATACTTTTTAGCCACTAGTGGAAGTAAATAGCTGATTTTTTTATTTTTTTGTGGTTTATTTTAAGCTTTACTGAAATTTCCTAATGAATACTTTATGTAAAAATTTGCCATAAAATCAGATTGCTTTCTAATATCAGAAACTTAAATCTAGTTGTTTCTTAGTATTTTTTGAGCTAAGTAATAACTTTGCATCTTCTATAATTAGTTTTCTAATCACGCCCAGTTAAAATGCCTTGATCACTAATGAATGCAGTTGTATACAGCCCTTGGACTTAAGGTTTTCCCGTTATTCTCTTTCATTTCATGTTAGAAATTTGAGCATACTTTGTTTGCTGGCGAGTACAAATTTAAAACATAGCTACAACATCAATATTATGTTGAAAATTCCTTCCCTAAACAAAAAGTAACACAAGTACTTGCTCCCATGATTATATGTTTAAGAAATAACAATCCCTTTGGTCTTTTGAAAAAGTTCCAAATATTCCACCTTGCCTTACCCTTAAATTTCCAATGTAAGCATTATTTCAAAATAATTAAATATAAATATTATTTTATGTATTGATTGTGTGGTATATGAAAGCATTTCAAGAGTAATGCCACATACCTGTATTTTTGAGCTTTATGGGGTTTTTTTATTCTGTAATTTGCTTCAATAATTGAACTAAAGCCAAAGTAGAAAAATAAATTTTCCCTCAAAATCTGTGTAGTATACTGTATATACAAGTTTAGTAGATATTAAACCTCGTCACATTTTCAGTGACAGTTTTGGTATTTCAGTATTTATCTATGATTCTAAGTTTCTGAGTAAATATTGCAACCACATGGTATTAGATGGTTTTCGAATTGGCTGATGGTGGGCGGTCCGAGTCATTTTTTTTTTTTTTTTTCTTCCCGTGTCTAAAATTTGTGGTCCGGCACTATTTGGTCAGAAATATGAATACAGAAATGAAAAACAAAACAACACCAACAACAAAAGAAAAAAAAAACCCGCAATGCTTAGCATCTGTCATGTTCTTGTGGAACAGTAAAAATATATTTCTGCTAAAATGGGGTGGGGTTATGAACCAAGCTGCCATGATTTTGTTTTAGCCAATGAGAGATTTGTCTTTATAGGTGCTGGTATGTTAGAGTGAAACACACATTTGCTGCATTTCTATGATCATTCTGCAGCGAGGCAGGGATTTTCATATAACTTTTTTATCTTACATAATTGCCAAAATGTTCACTCTGTACCAAAAATACAGTTAATAATTTTTCTCCTAACATCTGCTGATGTGACCTCCTTCCTCCTTGTCAACGCTAGTAACAAAACTTTTTATCCTAGGTGAACTATGTATTGGCGAAAAGCGCAAAATTCAGGATGCCATACAAACTCTACTGACTATCTTTAGGGTTCAAGGAGATTGCGCTGCCCTATACCTATACGCCATACTTAAAGAGTGCAAGTTTAACATTCATGAAGCATACAACAGAATTGTCCAAGGTAAGTACATGTGTTGCATTATTTGTTTAAATTTGTGTTACAGTGATGGTATCCCTCGTAAAATGGCGGTCATAATAGTGATGGAGGTTCATTCAACCGTACCTTTTACCAGTGGTGTACATAGGATACTGGCATTGGGAGGATTTAACGAAAAAATGTATTCCCAGAAATGTTGTCCGTGTTTTTTTTTTTTTTTAAAGGAACGATTAATCGACTAACGAATTTTGATTAATCAATTAAAAATTTTAGGCCATTCACACCACAACAATGCACGGTATTCAATTCACAATCTTAAATGTTAAATTAAACAATGCCCCCATTACAGTATGAAATATTTACACTCTGCGTCCTCCTGGGGGGGGGGGACTATTTCTTAGACGTAATCGACAGGAATGAAACTTAATAGGTAGGTTTGACATCGTGTGACATGAAAATTATTCAAGTATCACGCTCGGCGGCTTATGTGAAGCAAGCAAGGAGGGGTCGTAGCGCTGTGTCTGACGGGCTATGTAAGGCCGTCCCGTTGCGCGTGCTTGCCCTTCTGACTCTTGCTGCTGTTGTGTTGGTTGCATCCTTTGCAAGTGAAGTATGGCCTCGGAGAAAATTTCGGAATCAATTCGAGCAGTTGCGGAAGAGTTCGAGAGGGGTCGCGCTTCGGGAAGCAGGATGGTTTTATCGTCGTATTGCGCGCCATACCGGTCGTGCGAATATCATCATAGCACCCTGTTGGCGGCAGTGGATAGAACAAGGCACGTAGCAGCAACAAAAGTGGTCTGGGTGACCTAGACGAACCACGGAGAGAGAGAGAGAGAGGGGACCGATGGGTTGTCCGACATGCGCGGAGTGACCCAACAGCCACGATTGCGGAAATTCAGCGGGCAGTGGTGCCCTCCATGCATCGTCCGATTAGTGCCAGCACCATTGGCAGGTGGCTGCACGAGGTAGGACTACACGCACGCAGACAGTTACGACAAATGCTCTTAACACCCTTGCAACATCGCCAAAGGCTACAATGGTGTCGTTCCAGACTGTCGTGGAGCCACTCAGAGTGACAACGGGTGATCATCAGTGACGAGTTGTTCCACTTTTGTCTTGGAGGAAATGACCAACGAATCCGTGTGTGGAGGCACCGTGATCAGCGCCAAGATGAACGGTTTGTTGTCGAGCGTCACACGTCCAGAAGGCCTGATGTCATGGTGTGGGGTGCAATTGCCTACTATGCCAGATCACCTTTGGTGTTCATTACAGGCACTTTGAACAGCCCAACGTTACGTTAATGAGGTCCTTTAACCAGTGGCCTTACCTTTTCTAAACGCTCACTCCGGTGCGATTTTTCAACTAGACAACGCTCGTCCGCATACTGCTGCTGTCTCGAGAGCTTGCCTTCAAGGCACTGACACGCATCGCCAGACCTATCGCCCATTGAAAATGTGTGGGATGCTATTGGACCCGCTAGCCACACTCCATCTCTGCCCCATAATCTGCAGGAACTGCGTGAGAAGATTCAAGCTGCATGGGATGGCTTATCGCGGGACACCATTAGGAACCTGTAGAATTCCATGCTGAGACGTCTGGCATACTGTGTGAGCAAACATGGCTGCCTGACGCTATACTGAGAAACACTACTTATTGGCATGTAGCTCAATAAATTTTGCCCATATCAGTCTCAATGTTTATTCATTTATTGTTCCTGGTAAGCTTTACCTTCCTCCTGAATAGCAATGCAATCCGACACGTCCTTCTGGGTGCAACTATTTTTTTGACGTAGAGTGTATTTCCTGACTTACCTCAAACGTAATTCAATTCGTCGTGTTGTTTTAGATAGTTCATCAAGTACTGTATTAGTTGCAGTCGTGATATCTCTGTGTTGTATATTTAATACTCCTAATCCATTGAATTTATTTTCATTCATTTTGTTTCGAAGATACGTTTTGAGTCATCGTAGCGTTGAAAATGATTTTTCACTTACTACTGTAGTTACGGGCAGTGTTGCAAGTAGTACAGGGTTATTCTCTCGCTTGGAAACCCAAACACACCTCAATAACTTCCTCACCGCTCGATGGTTTCTTATGAAAGTGTATATCGAAGCAGAATCATCACACCTCGCAACGAAGTGGACTTTACTCGTGACCTTGACCCGCGCGACCGCTGTTTGACTCAGTGTAGAGTGGTTGAGTTATCTCAGTTGAACAGCGCGTGTTTTATTGTTTATGAATACTGGCGAACGAGTCCATTTCTACAATGTCGAAGGGCATTTCGGAATACGTATGGTGAAGGAAGTGTACCATTGAAATTCTGTAATTCACAAATTGGTGAAAAAATTAGAGACAACAAAGTCTTCTCAATCAACTCGCAGGAGGCCGGAAGCAGGGACGTGTAGCGAAGGGGGTGCGAGGGTGTGCTCAATTTATGTTGCCCACCCAGTTCAAAATGGGCCATTTTTCAATATATTTAACTTCAAAATATAATCTGGACTTTGCCAAGTAATAAGTCTTGTGTTTTATTTCATGTAGCCCTACTACGTATTTTCCTTTAGGAAGTACGTTGTTTACGTCTCCAAAAAAGGTTATCAAAATGCAGGGCCATGAAAATTCAGTTGTTCTCCACTCTTCTAATTCTTTAGTTTCAGCCTCTTTTTCATGTTTGTATGGCCAAGGGGGCTAATGAGGGAGGGCGGATAGGAATTCACTGAGGAGGACACTACTAATTGTTCTGTTTGTTTTCTTTACAAAATAGGGGATTCCAACACGAAAAGTGGAGTCTAAAGCTACACTAGCATCCTTAAGACTGCCAGTGAAAGTGCAGAAAGTAGCTGACGACTGCTTTGTATGAGAGGAGTGCAAGGCAAAGTCGCTGGCTGGCTGGAAGGAAGGAAGTTAAGGAGGAGTGCGGTATTGTGTCTGAGGGGCACAACGTTAAAATTTGATTTAGATAAACAAAAACGACATTTTCTTTTAAATAAATTATTCAAGTACAGTACTAATTCCGTAAGCAAAAAATGAAAAATTTTGAAAATAAATTTAAGACAATGCATCCAGAGCAAGCAAAAAATTGAAGGCGACATTCCACCAACACTTGTATCTTACACCCGTGGCGTAACTAATCAGGTTCATGTATGTATGTGTGTCCAGTTGGAGGGGATCGGAATTGCACGAATTCTTTTGTAGCCGGTAGTAAAAAGCATTAAAACTGCTCCTGTGGCGAATCCCGGTGAGGCATGGATGTTGTGTTTGTCTTACGGCACGGGCTCTTTCCCTTCCTTGGAACCACTAACCCTAAATTAGGGACGGACGATTGCTTACAGCCCATTGAGTTGCTCACGGTGGTCGTTTAACCTTTAATTAAAAAGGAGAAAAAGGGCATTAAAAATTTGTTCTTGCAGTGTTTCGTAAAAAAAAAAAAAAAAAAAAAGTTGCTGTCATGCTTGCTCCACCAAAAATAATGCTTGCTCACTCGTCGCCCATCCGGATTTCGAAACCTAGCAACGTCCCTTTGCCGGAAGATGTCCGAATGCGCGGGGCAGGACGTAAAGGAGCGATTAGTGGCATTGCCAACAAAATCCTCAAGAAGGATTTCGCAAGAAACTGATATTCCTTATTCCTCATGTCAAAAAGCTGCCGAAAAAGCGAAACTGCACCGATATCGTGTGTCCGTAGTCTTAAGAGTTGGTTCCAAAGGATTTGGACAAACGTGTACAATTTTGTTTATGGTTCCAACTTTTCGTTGAGGAACATCTTGGGATTTTGAACATTACATGGTTTACGGATGAAACTTGGTTATATCTGAGTGGTTACATGAACTCGCAAAAAACTCGTATATAGGCAGAAGAAAACCCACATGGTATTCATTCATACGGAGCCTTTACATTTGGAGAAAATCTGGGTATACCTTGTCCCGTGCACACTCAAGTTATCGGTCCCATAATCTTCGATCAAACTGCTACCACGGAGGTGTGTTTGAACATATTCAGTGAATTTGTAAATCAGTTAACAAATGACGAATTAACGTGAGGTTACTTTCAACAAGACGGCGCAGCGTGCTTCACATTTAATATAAGCATAAGGGAAATTGAAAGTTATTTCGTTGACCGAGTAATCTTGAAAAATCTGTGGCCGCCAAGATCGCCATACCTGACGCCACCTGATTTCTTCTTGTGGGGTTTACTGAAGTACCGAGTATACCGCAATAAGCCTCGAACAATTGACGCCCTCAAGACGCGATATGGCTGGAGGTTGCTACCATTACAGAAGTCACATTGGCATATGTCTTCGCCAATTTGCAGACTTGCGTACAAAAGTACAAGGATGCTGGAGGGGTCCATTTTCAGCATATACTTTAAGAACACCTCGTTTTGCAAGATACAAGGTAAGTACATGTCAATTTTCGTAGAAAACCATACAGAAATAAAAAACAAATATTGGGAAATGTTTGAGTTTCCTAGTGAGAGAATCGCCCTGTATTTGTAGAGGTTTCCTTACTGTCTGGAAATACTACGGTCGTTCAAAAAGTAACGAGACACGTCATAGCGCCAAAATAAATCCACTCCAAAAAATGCAGCTGCCTGTTCGGAACACCTGCAGGGCCGGTCACGTGACGACGCGTCGTTACAGCGTTCCGCTAGTTCATTCTTGCAGTAGGCTGCGTATATTTCATACGTGTAACCCAGTATGCATTTAAAACTGGAGCAAAGAGCAGGTGTAATATTTTGCGTGCGTTTGAATAAAACCTCCACAGAAAGCGCAAAATGATTAAAACAGCCCATAGAAAAGATGCTTTGTCCCGTGCAAGAGATTTGGAGTGGCACAAGAAATTTGTGAATGGTGAAGAGTGTCTGGAAGACGCACCACGCTCCGGTAGGCCTTCGACTTCGGAGGTTAATGTTAATACCATCGAGGCACTCCTCCGCGAAGACCGCCGAATGACCATCGAGGAGGTTGCTAATGTCATATAGATGTTCGTTGATGACATTGTGAGAAACCGGTTGGTGTACCCAAAAGTCGCTGCAAAGTGGATTCCCCACTTGCTCATGGATGAACAAAATGCAAATCGTGTTATCACTTCGCCAATGGAAGTGCCGGGCTACGACGTGAGCCACACTTTTTGGATCGAGTCGTCACATGTGATGAAACATTTTTTCACCATTTTAATCTAGAAACAAAACAACAGAGCACCCAATGGAAACGCCCAGAGTCCCCGGTCCAAGAAAGCAAAAGTTCAAGCAAAGTGCAGGGAAGGTCATGCACCTGGTTTTCTTCGATAAAAAGGGAATTGTGTATGACCATGTTCCACAAGGAAAAACTATTACCTGTGCCTATTATTCTGAAGTTCTCAAAGGCCCTCTAAAGAATTTTTTTTTTTTCTAAAATGCCCATAATATACACAAACGGTTGGATTTTGCATCAAGATAATGTCCCTGCACATAGTGTTTTGTTTACCCAGCAGGTTATCCAAGATCTAGGCATCGAAATGGTGGAGCAACTTACGTATTCATCGGATCTGGCGCTGTGTGACTTCCACCTGTTCACTGAAGTGATAAAACAACTTCGTGGGCGTTGGTTTACATCAAATACTGAACTAAACAATGCTGTAATGGTACCCTGAATTACATGTCGAGGAAGAGCTTCAAATACATCTTCCGAAAGTGGATGGAAAGTTGGGACCGGTGCATTCAGGTAGAGGGAGAATACTTCGCTAGTATTGTAACAGTTTGCTGTCTACCTTCCATGAAAAAGCCATCTGGTTGATGTGCGAAGGGTTGAAAACTTTGATTTCTATTCTGCTCCGAAATTCGGATCATTAGTATAGTGTGTATGTATGTTTACTGCATTACGCATCTGCCCCATGTAAAATCAATCTCGTTACTTTTTGGACGACCCTCGTACATTGTCTTCGCATATGAGAAATGCATCGTGGTCATTTCTTGGAATGTTTTCAATATTGGGAATATGCCGCCAATACAACTGTAGTTCTCCGATAGCTTCCTCTATACAGTACTACAATCAAGAATACGTCCGTATTTCCTGGTAAGTTTTTTGGTGCTATTTTCTTGCTTTATGGTAAAACCTGTCTTTATTTGGTTAAAGACACACAAAACTTTGCAAAATCGTTTTGTGATTTGATGGTCGGCCGTGGATTTGGTTTGTGACAGACTCGAGAAAAGGAATAAAGATTGAGATGCGGTAATATTCCTCCGGAGTATCCTCCGGCCCATTGCATTTCAAATCGGGCAATTTTGCAAAAAGTGTGTCGGGGGACCCTCAGGAATTTTGCTGCAAAATATATCTTTGGAAGCCCTAGTTAATATGATAACAGAAAATATCGCTTTTAATTTATTTCTGAAAAAAAAAAATCGTATGCAAATTACTTCTTCGCAGCAGAAGTAAATTTCTGATTTTTAGGATTTAATAACTTTTGAAATTTTAAAGCTACAGCTGAGATTTCAGAAACGCAATTCTTTTAAGTTTTTTTAAAGAAAATTATACATATGTTTGACCTTGAAAATTCATGTACAGGTGGTTCCTCTCTTTGTTCATGTTTGTTTAAAAAAAAAAAAAAATTCTTTGCCGGTATTTCACTTTTACTTTTAGCAGTAATAAACATCCAAACATTGAAAAAAAAATGCGAGTTAGAAAAAGTGTGAAATTACACTGCTACTCACCCAAAATGCAACACCAAGGACACAAGATAGCAAAGCCAGATTTACTGGACACATAACAACAGATACAAAGATGAAACGATTGAGCTTACAGGCCCGTGCGACTTGCGGAACACGCAGACGTCAATAGTTCGTGTGGCCCCCATGGCTGGCAACAACGGCCGCTACACGCCGCGGCATCGAACGAAAGAGGCTTTGGATGTGTTCTTGGGGTATGTCGGTCCAGGCTCCTTCCACACGTTGCCACAGTTCATCAGGCATAGCCGCGGGTGGTGCTTGCCGGGCCACTTGGTTGCCGATCAGCGACCACACGTGTTCGATGGGCGACATATCGGGAGAACAGGCGGACCACTGCAGCTGTGACACCTGGTGGGCCGTGAAAAATTGTTGCACGATGCGTGCTACGTGCGGGCGCGCACTGTCCTGTTGAAACGTGGCCGCTGGCAGGTCCTGCAGGTAAGGGAGAACTTCAGGCTTCAAAACGTCGGAGATGTAGTGGCTGTTGAGTGTACCGGCGATGTGTACCAGGTGCGTGCGGGTGTCATATCCAATTGCGCCTCAAACCATAACGCCAGGCGAAGGACCGGTATGGCGATGCATAATGCAGGCGTCACACAGTCTCTCGCCGCGGTGCCGCCACACGCGGATTCGACCATCGTGGTGTTGCAGGCTGATGCGGGATTCGTCGCAGAAGACAATGTCGTGCCATTCTGTAGTCCAGGTGCGGCGTTCAACGGCCCACTGCCGCCGCACTCGCCGGTGGTGTAACGTCAATGGTAATCGGAGCAATGGGCCCCGTGCGACAAGTCCCCGCTCCTGCAGACGACGTCGAACGGTATACGTGCTGACACAGGTTGTTGCGCAACACACCCTAATTCCTGCGCTAACGTTCGTGATGTGGCGGTGCGAGCCGTCAATGCCCGCCGCACAACATGCCGGTCCTCTCGTTCGGCAATCGCTCACGTCTGTCCATCCGTCCCTCTTGCACCCACCGAATCCATACTCGCCTCATTGTGGCTGGATATCGTCCCACACGGGCGCCGATGTCTCGGTACGATAATCCGATGTCGCGATAAGCCACTATTCGTCCTCTGTCGAACTCCGAAACGTGCTGGAATGACTGCCGTATTCTGCGACAAGGCACCAGGAAGCTTCCCACGCACACTTCTACTACTTACACCCCGTCTTATGTGTAGCCTTCTTATAGTGCTTCTCGGTGGCGTGCCGGGCGCACATGATTTGCATATGCCCTGCAATGCTAATTGTTTGCATGTCCTCTCGCAGGCGACGCATGCTGCGAATTTCAGGCCAATCGAATGCTTCCTTCTTGGTGTTGCATTTTGGGTGGCCAGCAGTGTAATATTTAAAAAAGGCTATTTTTAAAAAATCTGGTTGATGGTAGTTATTATATTTTAGTATAAGATAAAGCAATAAAAAAAGGTAGTATTTCAGCTGTAGTTTTTTCAGACTTAGCCTAACACGGTACATTTCATATGGAAAATTTCTTGGGGACAAGCTAAGCAGTAGCTCAGGAAAACTGTAATGTAAAAGAAATATACACACACACACACACACACACACCCTAATAAACTGTAGGACCTCCTTTAGCCCGCAATTGCGGCGAGGCATCGATTCGATGAGGTAGCGATAGGTATTTTGGGGTATCTGGTACCATAATGTCAACAGCAGGTTCTCTAGTTCCCGTACATTTCGAGGTGGTGGTGATTTAGCGTGAACCTGCTTTTCCAAGTCGAAACAGAAATGTTCGATTGGATTCATGTCAGGTGAATTTGGAGGCCCGGGCATTAACAGAAAGTCCAGCATGTTCCTCGAACCACTCCTTGACGATTCTGTCAGTGTGGTATGACGCATTATTCTTTTGGTAATGGCCATCACCAGCAGGGGACACAGTTCCATGAATGGGTGAACTTGGTCCGCAACGATGTTCAGATACCTGACAGATGTCAGGGATTGTGCTTTTGGGATAATAGGGCCTAAAGTGTTCCAAGAAAGCATCGTCCACCGAATAACTCCGCCGCCGCCGGCCTGTTGCCGCCCAACAGTGCATCAAGATGCCATAGCCTCCATTGGTAATCGGCGTATCTGCGCTCGGCCGTCTACGTGATGCACCAAGAATCTTGATTTGTTAGACCAAGCTAGTTTCTTCCAATCTCGATGATCTTGGGCCCATTTCATGTGTTGTTGGCGATGACGTGCAGTGTGCATGGGACCCGGCTGGGTCTTCAGCTACGCAGGCCCACGCGCAGAAGGTTGCGATGAACTGTGTGCTGTGACACATTGCCCTGATCACCACTGTTGTAGCTGTGGGTGATTTATCGCACTGTGGCCCTGCAGTCACTGTGAACAATGCGCCACAGTCTCCGCTCCCCTCTGGCATCAATGAGCTGCGGACGACACACGGCTGGACGATGGTTCCTCGTTTGTCCATCTGTGCACCACTTTTGATACGTACTCACTACAGCGGCATGTGAACAACCCACAAGCCGCGCTGTTTCCGACATCGTAGTTCCGAGGTGCCGTGCCATCACAATTTGTCCTTTATCAAACCCCGATAAATCGGCAGCTTTTCCGATTCTGACTCCGAACACTTTACTAACCGAAAGCCGGCCCTCGGGTTTATATACTGCTATGTGAACTTCGCCTGCGCCACCGTTCGATCTCCAGGCGCGCTCATTTCTCTGGACTGGGGGTGGTCATAATGTAATGGCTCATCAGTGTATATATATATATAGGGAGAGATATATGCTTGATGTGTAAGCAGGAAAGATGCGAAGAGGAATGCATTGATTAGGAAAATGACAAGAGTGGATGACATCATGATATGAGTGCAGATGTTCAAGTGGCAATGGGCTGAACATAGTACTAGAAGAACTGACCACCACTGGACAACTGAAACATTAGACTGGATACCAAGTGACAGGAAAAGACCCAGAAGACCACATGGTATGCAAAATTAAATTGCATACTATTCGAAAGCATGCTGGAGTGGCAGGCTAAAGATAGAAAGTTGTAGGAAAGACTTGGGAATACCTTCCATCCAGCAGTGAGTTGATAATGGTTGATGATGATACATAATATAAGCATCAGAAAAAGTATATGAAACACTCAAAATTAAAGAATTACGTATCACTTTATCAGTACTTCCATAATTCGCCCCAAAAAAGGAGTTCATACAAGTCTGTCCTGAAACATTTGTGACAGATCTTCTGGAGCTAACAACTGGAAATGGTGAAGGTATCATTGAAGAATTTTTGTCTTTTGGTACATCACAGACATGTCATCGTGTAAAGATAATCTAAAGCTATTTGATCGGCCATGAGGATTCACAAATTTAGCTGTTACATATTTGTTTCAATATGGAACTTTTACTATTTACCAATCCACCTGTTTTCTCCATAAATATGTGCTACAAAATAATCTCTTGCTAAGCTTCTAATTGCTACTTCGTTCTTAGTTTTTAAGCAAGATTCAAATAGCACTTCTACTAGTTCATGGTTTACTGTCCTTTTTTATTTTTGTTGTTTTATCAGCTACCTAAACACATGAAGACCTCATTCATAGACATGGTTTTATGTGCATCCAACATTCCCATGGTTTCTTTCTAATCTGTAGGAAGAGAATGTCACTAGAAAACTACATTGGATGACTTCTTACTGACAATGCTCATGAAAGAATTGCTGTTCACCCTGTTCTCTATGTTGTCAATTACTTCTAGATTTAAAAGATTGTACTGAGTTTCCTAGTGCTTCACAAGACACCCTTCATCATGACAGTGTCTTTTCCCATGGCTACTTGCACTGAATAACCACTTCCTTTTATTTCCAATATTTTTAACTGACTGAGCTGATATCTGCTTGTAATATGTGCAGCAGCTCCATCAAAAATATAAGCTGGTTGTCTAAATTAAATCTGATCATTGGATTTAATCTGCTCTTCAGTTAGCAGACCATGCACAGAATCAGGTACCATATCATCAGAAACTAAGGAACTACAAAAAAAAAAAAAAAAAAAAAAAATTCCTTTCTAATATGGTACACATGTATTGAATATTAATCCCTGGGTTATATTTTTCCAGTGATGCCTGGATTTCGTTTTGCAGTGTTAACATAACAGTTATCAGCAAAATCAGAAGTGCAAAACCAGAAAAAATTATCATTTTATGTTCTGAAATGCCAGATCTCTGAAGTTTATGAATGTAATCATGGTTGATCCTTTCAGCATCCACTTTTATACTTCAGAAAGAAATTTTTCCATGGGAGAGCTTTTCTTAGAGATAGTTATTTTTCTTTTATTTCATCAATAACATTTTGAGTTAAGAATTAACATAAAATAAACCTTTCAATCAATTATGAATTTTTTTTATGCGTTATTATATTTGGCCGTATTGGTTATTACACACATGTTAGGCTGTACATAAAAAAATTTACAACTGAAATACTACATTTTTTATTGCTTTATCGTATACTGGTATATAATGACTCATCTACTAAATTTTCAGATTTGTAAAAAATGACCTTTTTTTAATATTAACTTTTGAAATTTGACAGTTTTCCTGAATTTTTTTTTTTTTTTTTTTTCAATATTTGGATGTTTATCTTTGCAAAAGTAAAACTGAAATGCAAGCAACGCATTTTTTTCAACAGACGTAAGTAAAGAGAGAAACTACCTGTACATGAATTGAGTTTTCAGGGTGAAATAGCTGTATAATTAAAAAAAGTAAAAATTGCATTTTTGAATGTTTTTACATTTTGTTATTTGTTTGCATAAAAATGAGGCACAGACATATTAAAGTAATTGTGCATACTAAAGCCCCCACATTATGCTTCTTATGGGAAAAAAATCTCAGCTGTAGCTGTAAAATTTCAAGAGTTAATTAATTCCTAAAAATCAGACATTTCCTTCTGGTGCAAAGGCTTCACTGCAGCGCACCATTTTAGAAATGTCATAATTTGCATTGGAATTTTTTTTTTTCTGAAATAAGTGATTTTCTGTTATATGATTATGGCTTTCAGATACAGGGTGAGTCAAAAGTCGCAGGACACCCTTGCATTTCACAAACAGGAGGGAAAATGAAATATCTGAATACCCCAGCAAAGAATTGGTGAGGGGGACCTATCTTCTTGGCTATTTCCAGAACATGGCCACCATCTTGAAATCCGGCATATTGGATCAAGACCAAATTTTTCAAATGGTAAGAGGGTCATGTTGCATATCTAACAAGACCAGAATTTTCTCAGGAATTAATTGCCGCAATAAGATTTGACATATGTGTTGTGGTTCACAAGTGATCACAAAAAGTTGAAATAATAACCCCTAAAGTACCCTGTGATGCTCAGCTGTTGGATGTGTTCAGTGTGTTGTTCTTGTTGCTGAACACAGAGCTAAAGTTGCTTGATCCAGTCATTATGCACCCGCACGAGAATATTGGGAGAAATGCGGTTACTGGCCTTCAGGATGGGTTGCTGTAGGTGGTGTTTGTCGCGGATTTTCTCAGCATACACCAGGTGTTTCAGATGACCCCACAGATAAAAGTCGAGTGGTGTGAGGTCGGGGGATCTGGGTGGCCATTCCACAGGACCACGCCGGCCAATCTAATGACCAGGCAATTGAACATCTAACCATTGATGAACAGTTGCTCCGTAGTGTGGTGGAGTCCTATCGTGTTGGAAATAACAGGGGAAACTACCATCTTCATTCAGAAGGGAACTGTTTCCTGTAGCATTTCTAGATAGCGCTGAGCATTTAGGTTATTGTCGATGAAAATGGGTCCGATAATACGGGTGCCTCATATTCCACACCACACCATAACCTTTTCATTACCAACGACGTTAGATGGTTCCGTTCGGTGAGGGTTCCTGTAACTTCAGTACCTGTGGTTCTGACGGTTAGCCTCACCACTGACATAAAAATTTGCCTCGTCACTAAACAAAATGCTCTGTGCGAATGAGGGATCCCATTGATTTTGGTCTAAAGCCCAGCTGCAGAACTCGACACGTAATAATTGCTGCTGCATCTGGATCTTGAACGGATGCCAGTGAGCGATGTGAAAAATCCGTGCAATGGTTGACTGGCTGATACCACATTCTTCTGCGAGACGTCGCGTCGTGTGCTACGTTGTGGACACTTTGCAAAGGATGCCAAGACCATTGTTGAGGTTCCCTCGTCGGTAGCAGTTTTCGCCCGACTACTGCGTGGCTTGTCGTCCACAGTCCCAGTTTCTCGGAATTTGGATATCAGGTATGCGACAGTGCTGTGTGGAATTGGTGGTCGTTCTGGGTGTCGGTTGTTGAAGTCTGCGGCAATGATACGGCAGCTGCGTTCCTCAGACATTAGGATCACCTCAATCCTCTCCTCATTCGTCAATGCAATCTTCAGTTACCTGCTAAAAATAAATAAATAAATAAATAAAAAAAAATGGTTATTTCAACTTTGTGTGTTGATAACTTCTGAACCAGAACACATATATCAAATCTGACTACGGCAATCAATTTCTCAGAAAGTTCTGGCCTTATTTGATATGCAACATGACCCCCTTACCATTTGAAAAAATTTGACCTTGATCCAATATGGCGGATTTCAAGATGGCAGCCATGTTCCGGAAACAGCCTAAAAGATAAGGCCTCCTTACCTAATCTTTGCTGGGGTATTCAGATATTTTATCCCCCCCCCGTTTCTGAAATACAAGGGTGTCCTGCGGCTTTTGACTCGCCCTGTATATTTTTTTCCCAGGGAAATTCCTGAGGGTCACCCGACAGGCCTCCGTCTGATTTGAAATGGAATGGACCCTTCATAATATTAAAACGATGGATTTGCCTTCCAATTCGACGTGGAATACGTACTTGTGCTTCGTGGTTGATCTCCCACAACCCCGATACTCCACCGATTCAAAAAAAAATCAGACTGAATGTTTTTTATATTTTTCACTTTAGTTTGAATTGAGTTACGTTCGCGAAAATTTATGTGAACTGCGCATTTCCACCAAACAGTAAAACTTCTTTGAAATTTGACTTTCATTTCTTTTTTCTATCAAAACTTCTGCTTAAAATAAAAACTCCGTGTCGTAAACTGGAGGAGGGAGAGGTTCTGACCCCAACTAACTCCTGTGTGAATACGCCACTGTCTTCTACAGTGCTGAGACGGGCAGGGCCTGAGCCCGAAGTCGAGCCCGGGCCTGAACCGGACTCGGGTTGCATAATAATTTCTGGAGTTCGGGCTCGGGCAGGCTATATATAAGAGAGGGAGAATTTTTTTTTTTTTAATGTGATTTTGTATGATTTAGCACACTAGTCTATTTTTACATTTTCTAGTTGTTAAAGAGAATTCTTCGGCAGTTTGGTTTGGATGGGGAGTGGGAACTCGGAAAAGCTATTCATTCAGGGCTTGGGAAACAAATACCATAGGCCATGAATTACTGGATTTCTCGAAGGAAATTTTTTTTCAAGAGCTATAGATAGTAGATAGCACGCTTACGAAAGTTTGTCCTCTACCTCCACGCGCCAGTTCCCTGCTAATTCTGTTGAGCAACGAACGACGTAAATTGCTGCGCCGCCCAATTTTTTTCCTGTTGCCGCCCCCTCCCCCTGAAGCATTTCAGGAAGAAATTAATGGTCAAAGAAACTATAGAAATAGATAGACGTCCCTTCCCCACTCCGCAGTTGAAAAAGACATCGGTTAATTGCACAGGGAGGAAAGAGTGGGAGTCTGAAAGAGGAGATTTTTTTTAATGCCTAAACAAGTTAATCATAGTTTCCGGGCTCGTTCAGGCCCGGGTTCTATCTTGGAATATAAAATTCGGGCTCGGGCTGTCATACTTTGGGGAGCCGCGGATGGCTTAGTGGTTAGCAGTTCAGACTATCGATGCAAGGTCCTCAGGTTCAACCCTGGGCTGAGATGGTGTGGTTTTTTTTCTGAGATGGTGTGATTTTTTTCTGAGATGGTGTGATCTTTCTGAGATGGTGTCAAGAATTTGCTAACAATAGCTGAATATCCGCCGTGCATCGGACGAGCACGTTAAGTGACGGCCCCCAGGCTGGACCCACTTTCCTATGCCCCCACTGAAATTCTCTCACCCCTCTGTGTGCAACATCATACTTGTACGGTGGCGCCATCTACTGTACTCTAATCTCACTACAAACTGTTCTGTCAAAGTCGCTAGACTTGCTCTCATTCCTTCCGTTTCTGTGTCCTGCCCAAAAGGCGATCTCGCTGTAGGTGGTCTGGAACCTAAACTCTACTCACTGTGGACGGAAGTCCTACAAAAAAATGACAAATACTGTAGTCCAGTCATACTTTGGGCTCGGATGCGCCCGAACTCAGCACTGATCTACACAAGTGCCCAAATTTGAAGGATAATCTACAAAACCGTATCTGTTGATATATGTAAAATAATGCACTGGACATGCAAATTTTGCTACGCCGAAGACTATCCCACATTTACTTTTTCAGAATATGCAAGTTACGATTGCGGTAAAAAGACGCGCGAGTCTACTTGCATTATGTGGCTGTTCTAGGCAATTCTTGCTTTCTCTTCAGTGGTACGTCGAGCTGACTGTTACGAAGACATGATGATTTTCAGCAGCGGAGAGCGACTGGTAGGATGGAAGCTGGACCAGTCTCAGACAGAAGTTTTCAGAGCACTGAACAAAATGCTCTGTCAAGAATCTGGAGACAATCCATGCAGGAGATGTTCGTCGTGAACCTGGACAAGGCCATCCCAGAGCCACAACTGTTGCGGGCGATCACTATATGAGTCTTGACTGCCTGACAGCAGGGCCCGACTTAGGTCAGTCGAGGCCCTCCTATGTCTGGGGCCCCCTCGATTAAAATGTTCGGTCAAACAGTCGAAAAGAATATTTACTGGTAAATACAAGCAGTAAAAACATTACAATACATCCCACATGCTAGTCAACTTTGTAATAGACGAGCATTCACACCGCTTGTACTTCCCCGCACCCTCAGAGCTTACAGCTGTAACATTAATTACTCTGGAATTCTTCTTTTTGTTTTACAGTATCATTTACGGAATCAAATAACTATTCTCCCAGAGATATAATTTAAAACACCTAGTTTACCATAAATTAAAAAAAATGATTAACCATTGGTAGTTCAAGCTGTAAGAAGTAATCCCTCACAAAGTCTTACAAGAGCTATTCTGGTGATCCCTAGGCTGAAAAGAAGGACGGCGGGGGAGTTGTTGGATGAGGCCCCATGAGCTCGTATGCCCTGGTATCTAGTTCCGTGGATGATCGCACCTGCACATAAGAATATGGTTCTTTTGAATAGGGCGTGGGTGATGAGGTGAAAGTATTCTGTATTGATAGCAAAAATCGAAATAGCAAAGAATATTATAGCGATTTTTACAGCTGATCACACACATTGTGGGATAAGTTAATGCAACACTCCATGTAAATTATTACAACAGTCTTTAAATAAAGTAGTGTCAATTGAATTTTTTTTGTATTTTTATTTATGTAAAAATAAACCCTAAATAATTATGAATATTGATTCACAATTGTAGTTCTCACAAGACTAACATTAATAATAAAAATATTTTTTAGTAAATTCTACATGCTTGCTGAAATGCTTTTCATGTATAATACCGTATTGCTCCGCATATAGGCTGTTCCATTGCATTTTGATTGTTACAAATAAGGGTGAGATTAAGATGTTACACTGGCCAATCACAGCTCAGTGCAACGCTTGTGCATTATTATACGAAATAATAATAATTTAGTTTCCAAAATCTCGTCCTAAATTTTGAAACCGAACTGTATAATAATTTCGTGCCATAACGGAAAATATATTTTGGTTCCGAAAATTTATATTATTATTAAGGTAGTTTGGAGGCCCCTCCAAATTCTGAGGCCCGGTGCACGTGCAAATATCAGGCCCTGCCTGACAGAACAGAAAGATGTTCGCTAAGCAACTCTCTTTGGAGCTTGCACAGCTACAGGAACGAGTTTCAAGGCATGCTGTTTGTAAAATTCTTGAGCATTGTCTTTATGCCAGGACACCAGCAGTGACTGGAAAGCCACTTTTTAAAAGTAGCTTGCTACCGTTACAACTCCTTTTTTGAAATGTAGCTAGCTACACTATTTTTCAACTACTTTTTTTATCTTTAGGTTTAAGTTAACTTCAGCCTCCCGGCGAGCTCGTTTACCGTGGAGTCACCAATATTACACTTTGGAGTCCAGACGAGTGGGCTAATGTTCTTTTCACAGATGAATTGTGATTCAGCTTCAATACTGATTCGCGACTTATTATTCTCATCTGGTAAGAAAAAGGGACCCGCAACAGTCCCTCTAACATCAGAGAAAGGGACTCTGCTGTGTCGTGATGGTCTGAGCTGGAATCATGACGAATGCGTGCATAGACGTGCACATCTTTCAGAGTAGCTCTGTTACTGACCTGAGGAACAGAGAAAAGATCCTGAACCCATGTCAGGCCATTAAGGATAGCCGTCGGTCCAAATTTTATTTTAACGGACTGTAATTCCCAACCTAATTCAGCTCATTTTTTCGAAGCGGAAGATATTCGCCGAATGGAGTGAACATCTTCCTCTTCGAGAAAATCGTCGACTAATTGACTATACATACATATACTGTATATATCATTGTCAACCATTATCAGACCACTGCTGGATGAAGGTCTCCCCAAGTTTTTTTCCACAACGGTTCATCTTACGCCAGTCTCCTCCATGTCTGCTTTCGAATTTCATCTACCCATCTCCCACGTGGTCTTCTTCTGGGCCTTTTCCTGGCCCTTGGAATCCAGTCTAGAATTTCGGTTGTCCGTTCTTCTGGCAGCATTTTCAACCCATTGCCATTTCACGGATTTTATTCTGATCATGATGCCTTCCACTCTTGTTATTTTCCTTATCCACGAGTTGGTTTTCTTATCTCTTATGGTTACACTAAACATAGAGGTATGGCCAAGCATATTTATTTATTTATTAAGAGTGCGACATAGAATTCCGGACCAACCCGAAATGAAATCCTGGCTACGTCACTGTTCAAAGCGTCTTTAAACATATGGACGTAATGAAAAAAGTAAGTACGCTCTGAGTCCCAGGCTGTGAAACCATTTCTTCCGCTGTTTTATCAATAAACGAGCATCTGGGTTCCAATGTTTTTCGCCATTCGTTTATTTACGGAACCGTGAGCTCTTCTTGTATCTGAAGGCTCCCCACATGTCAGAAAAGAAATATTGGCCATCAGGCGCGTTTTATTATTACCATCCTCTTGTTAACGATATTCATAATGTCTTTGCGTGCTTGCAGCAGCGTTTCAATGGTTTTGTGTTTTTTCTGATATTCATGTGGCTGATCGCAAATTCAGTGCATAGAAAGAGGGCCTTGCTGTCCTGTGAATCGTTAGCGTCAACAGAACAGTTCTGCGCCCCATTTGTTCCTGACCTTTTCAACCTGAAGGCAGACTTGGTGTAGTAAATTGTGCTGTATTTATAAACATCCTACAAGTGTACGTCAGTAGCCTTTGATTTCCTTGAGACAGCATGTCTTCCATTCTGGAAAATGGATGTTTTGTTTGTTTTGATATCGTTAGCGTTTTGTGCAGGCCAAATGACATCTGGTGCATTTTAAGTAGTGCAGTTTCTGATGGAAATCATCCATTGCAGCAGCTGATTCGTAAAAGAAAAACGCTTCGTTTCTAGTGGAACAAGAGCCTAGCAAGACAAATAGGAAAACAGATCGGACCGTGATGCAGTTTTTATTTTTATAAACGCAGTCATCGCTTTGTTAAGAATTAAAGTACCGTTTATCTTGACTGTAGTAACTTTAAAATTTACTTCTCAAGTACTTTATTTTGCGGTCTTCTGAATTCTCGTAAGGTGCTGGTTCTTTCTCCTGCTTGAAACTAGTGGCCTTAAATTAGGGAGGGTGACTGTTTCCTTGTAGCGTTAGGTGCCCATAGGGACTGTTAACAACGAAAACATCCTGTTTGCCAACTTCAAATTGCTGGTATAATCGATTATCGCCCATTTGTATCGATGTCTAAACATGTTATCACATGTAAATTGTCGGCGACTGCCAGTGTGCGTCGTACAGCGTTTTTTCTTTCTTTCGTTTTTTTTTAATTGTGTGGAAAACGTCAAAATGAATTCACCGTCTATTCCGATAGTTGCACTGGGTATAAAGCTGGGTTAGGCATAGTTTCTGAAATATTAAAACCATTGCTGTGAAAATTCTTCGTGTTTCTGTCACATATCGCTTGTCGTTAGAAAATAAGATAGTTATAAATTTTTCTTTTTTCCGCCCTCTTTCAAACGGTCCGCGTTTTGCATAATTCCCCTTTCACCCTGAAATACGTATTTCACACACTGGGCTACCCACTCTTCTCCATTTGCAAGGTAGGATGGTGAACAATGAGCAGTTAGGGTATCTACCTTCACAATAATCCAAGTTTTGTAGTTGCAATAACGTTAATTCCTTTGGTTCATAGTTCACACTGTGTAGAGCATAAACCTGCAACTCCCATCTGGATTTCACTGAAAGGAATTTAGTGATCAGCAAATAATACAATGGAGGGAGAGAGAGATACTTAAACGTTGTTGCTCAGCTAAAATGTTAGAAATGGATCCTTACTGTAAGATGTTATTGACCATGAAATCTGTCGGTACCCCCCCCCCCAAAAAAAAAAAAAAAAACTCCTGGTGAAGGGATGAGGGGGCACAAAGAATTCTAGAAAAATCGTACAAGTGAGCTGAAGAGTTGAGTTTCCGATCCGAAGTTGGCAACACAAATTTTCAGCTGGACAGAGCATTGTATTTTCATATGAGCACCCACGCGAAAGTGCACGCACTCAATGCCCGCAATATTTTAAATCATTTAGAATTTAGAGGGGGAAATATAATGACCGAATATGTAGTTAATTAAGTTAAAAACAGAAAAAATAAATGTTGCTCTTTCTTTTTTTGATGCTGAGATTTACCTAGCAAATTTTAACTTTGAAGATTGATACACATCTACAACGATCCTCGCTCCTTTCTAGCTCTTACTCCTTGTAGTCCCGATCCAGCGAGAGCCGTTACATAATTTTGTTTTGGTTCGTTTCCCAAAGTAGTATCACACACTCAAGGAAAAATAGAATGCATGCCCTTTTTTAACATTAAAAAAGACGAAAAGTTTATTTCGCTGAAACGATGTGACTTGGGACTTCTCTAGGACTGGTTAATGGAATGCTTGATGGACTGCGTACCCATCTGTGCTAACGACACTAGACTCGAACCTTGTGTTTCCCCGTAAACCGTCGCTGATACTACGCGACGCAATACCAATTGCAAAAACAAATCTTCTCCTACGTCAACTCCCAGACCCGACCGCTCTTTCCAAAACTCCGGTCCCATCTGTCTCACTTTCAAAGTCAGAAGTGTCCGTTCTCTCTTAAAACTTCAGAAAAACTCCACTGTCGGATTTCCGAGTTAATCTCCCTCACGTGGGGCAATCTGCCACACCCTTAAGTTTGTGTTTCACTCCTTAACGCGCCTTTGAGATAATTCTATTGCTACACAAGACAGGTACAATACACTTCAAACACTTATGTACTAATCCGATTGTAATTCGGCTAATCGCGTGTATCTGACAGCATCAGTCTTAAAGCTGCTGATTTCGTCCGCTCTGTCCGAAAATGGCGCGAACAAAGAAATTCCGCGTGGGAATGTACATAGGCATACATATTTACGCTTATTTTTTTATGACCTGGGGACTAGCGAATCTTACACACATCACTTCATTATACGCTGAAGAAAACATAGTTGAATTTCTAGTAAACTGTTTATTCGTGAAAAATTCTTAACTTATTACAGTGGTGTTAAAAACCCTTACGTTAATTACTTTTATCGAACTTGAATAAAGTCTTCATAATTTCTCAACACACTCGCACAACCATATATAGTTGAAGCATCTCGCACACATACACGGAAAATACACTTGATTGACTACTACTGAGCCTTTGCTCTCTGCAACCGCTCACTTTGCATTAGCTCGTTTCACTTAATTTACCTCTTTATATTCCCTGTAAGTTCCTTTTTACCACGTCTTTTGTAAAAAGATCGTACTTATGTTATTGGTCCGTCCGTCTGTGGACACCATATCTCTGCAACTACTAGTCCAATTCAAAAATTCTTTTTGCATTGGGAAGCTTGAAATGTGCGAATGGTGATCTTTTGTTTTTTATACAATGCACAATTTCGCCGCTAGGGGGTGTAAATGCAGATGTCACATTCAAAATACATTTTATTCCATATATCTGCTTCTAAACATTCGATTGAAAAAGAAAATCTTTTCCTTTAGATTCCATTTATGTCGAAGACCGTTTTAGGTACAGTCACGTTTTCAAGTTACGCGTAGATTTTCCATTATGGGGCGTAAAAGTAAATTGCATTTTCCCCGATATCTGTGCTTCTTGAACTCCGATTTGAAAAAATTCTTTCTGCGGCAGATACAGCTCCTGATAGGAAATTGTTTGAACATAATTTCCAAGTTTTGGAAAAAAATTGTTTGGCCACCAGGGGGCGTAAGTGTTAATTTCTGCTTCTGATTCATTTGCAGCAAAATCTGAGCTCCTAAAATCTCGATTGAAAAATTCTTCCTTGGACCGATACCACTCATGTGGATAAACCTTTCTGAAATATTTTCTTAAAATAAGGTATGGTTTCTCCTCCAGGGGCATGGATGTATATCTTATTTATGTCAATATCTCTGCTTCTAATGGTCCGATTTGAAAAATTTTTTCTTTGTTGAATAGTTTTCGGTGCGAAATGTTTTTTTATATAATTTCAAAATTTTCAAGTAATTCATATACTTTCCGCTAGGGGGTGTAAAAGTAAATTACATTTTCCACTATATCTCTACTTCTAAAATTCCGATTTGAAAAAATCTTTCTGCAGCAGATACAGCTCCTGGTAGAAAATACTTTGCATATAATTTCTAATATTTTGTAAAGAATGGTTTGGCCACCAGGTGGCAGTGTTAATTTCTGCTTCTCATGCATTTGCAGCAAAATCTAGTTTCTAAAATCTCCATTGAAAAAATTCTTTCGTGGACCGATACCACTCGCATCAATAAAACTTTTCCGAATATTTTCTTTGTAAAATAATGCATGGTTTCTCTGCCAGGGGCGTAGATATACATCTTATTTTTTTCAATATCTCTGCTTCTAAGAGTCCGATTTGAAAAATTCCTTCCTTGTTGAATAGCGCTTCCGCTTCAAAATGTTCTTCATATAATTTCAAAATTTTTAAGTAATTCATAGACCTGCTAGGGAGAGTAAAGGTAAATTGCATTTCCCCCAATATCTCTGCTTCTAAAACTCCAGTTTGAAAAATTCTTCCTGTATTGCATACTGCTCCTGATGGGAAATGTTTTGCATATAATTTCTAATATTTAGTAAAGAATGGTTTGGCCACCAGGGAGCGTAAGTGTTATTTTCTGTTTCTGGTGTATTTACAGCAGAATCAGAGCTCCTAAAAAGTCGATTGAAAAAAATCCTTTCGTGGACCGATATCGCTCACGTCAAAAAACCTTTCGAGAATGCTTTCTTCGTAAAATAATGCATGGTTTTTCCGCCAGGTTATTACCACCCCTACACGATGTGAGGGCAAACCATCTGCTGCGTCCTATTCGCTGCAGTGGGATTAATTATTAAAAAGACCGTTAATTTTCGTAACTCTTTATCTTCTATTATCTTCCGCCTATGGGTGTCTACCGTGAAGTTGGGTTCCCTAATTGAGGGTCTCCAAGCTCAGGGTTGACGGGTGCATTGCGTTGTGTTTCATATGGGAGAACATGGGAAACCCATATTCCTCCATATGCCGCTTGAAATTTAATAAACTCATGATGTCAGATTTGGACTTTTTATCTGCGACTGGGCTTGCCAAATGTTAAGTTATTTTCTTCTTAAAATCTTGGAGTTGCTACTCTATCAAAACTTTACGATTGTTCTACTTAATTATTCAATTTAAAATAAACAAAGATTCACTTATTTTGAATTTTCAAAGATTTGAGAAACTCTGGTAAATTTCATTATAAAATACAGAATTTATTTTCATTAGTGTTTCCTTAAAATCTATTACACTGATTGGTGGAGATTTCTATTAATTTAAACCAAAATATATTTTAAGTTCATTATTCTTTTTGATATTCGCAATCATATTTTAAAGTTCACCTTTCGCCAAAATATAAGACACATTATGTTATTCAGCACTTGCAAGAGATTAAAAATATCTTTTCTACCGAGGATGTATAGGAGACAAAATCATGATCATGCTAACGAGATATTGGGAATTATGAAATTTTTCTCACCAAATCCTTTTCTGTTCATCACCTTCGTAGTCGTCCGGTATTACTTATAGGTATAAAGTCTATGGTTGGGACCTCATCCGGTCCTGCTGGATGCACACTGTTTCTTCTCTCATCCTTTCGTTTGGCTTTTACTAGAGTCCCTCTGTTGTCGCTAAAACTTCTATGATAGCAAGTTCTATCGTGTCAACATCCTCAAACTGCGAAAACGTCCTTCTCAGCTATGCGAGTGGACCGCATCTCTCTCTCCTCTCGATCGCCCGGAATATAGAACTGATATCTTATCCTCGATTAGACTGTCAAACCTCTTGCATGCGTTCACCCAGAATCTCCCGTCATCATTGAATTCCGTGTTCTCTCTTAAAAAAAAAATATATCTCTCGTCTATGTTTAAGGGGTTCGGGGTGTTCCTGTCCTACCAAAATGGCTCTCCCCTTATTGGTTGGGCCGGTTTTTCTCGCTTCGGCATTGGTTTACATCCCTGTATGGGAATCCCTCCGATTCGTTGGCAAAGGCTTGAGAACATGGAGTTTTCTTGAAGATGAATATTCCTTTATCTTGTCAACTGCTCCGCGGGATGTCCGCGCTGCCTTAGAATTGTCACGTACGCTTCCTGTGTGACTCTTTCTGTAGGTGTCAACCAGTTACGCCCACTACGAGAAATATGCCCTGTTCGTTCCCCGCTAGCGTGCGTAAAACGTGACTCCGTTAATAGAAAATGGTCCAGTAAATTGGCCCCCACCTGTGATTGCGACCATTTCACTCTCGTAGCGTTGCTTGTTGTAACCTCCGAGTTTTCTCTTTACTAACCTAGGGGTGTGTTTCGTGCCTATCCCTACTGGAATTCTGGCGAGCTCGGGGAACACAAAAAATAAATAAAAAAAACAGCAATTCGAAAGAATGATGAAAAAAATAAGGAATTTCCTCCTCAAGAAAGAAATCTGCTCAGCCAGGTCTTAGAATAATTATGAAATATGTAATATAATTATCCTCTTAGAATGCCTGTCCGCATTATGCTTCTCGGATTTTCTTTCCCAATTCCCGCGCTCTCTAAATTGTTTACTTGGTAACTACTCTTCCTCGTTTAACTATTTCCTCGTACTACGTGATACCGCTGGAATTATTTGGTGAATAAAATGCTTTCTTACACTTACTAATTCGTAGGCCCCCTTTCCGAAATTCATACCTACGAAATCATGGTCCTCCAATGTTACACGATATTCTGGAGGACATACGGGTAACAAGGTGGCGTTGATGTATAGCTTATTTTTGTACATAGCTCTGCATCTAGGAGTCCGATTTTGAAAAATTCTTTCTTTGTTGGAGATCATTTCCCCTGAAAAATGTTTCTCGTATAATTTCAAATTTTTCTTAACGCACAAATCTGCCGCCAGAGGGCGTAACTTCATGTTTTCATTTACAGCAATATAAAAAAATTTCAATCTGGTTTTTAGGTACTAAAAACCAGATTGAAAAACTTTTTTCTTCCGTCAGATACTACTAACTAAGCAAACTGTGCGTATTTCCTTCTCAAAACAATGCACAGCTTCGTCGCTAGGGAGCGCAAAAGTTTAATCTGTTTTTCTCAATGTCTCTGCTTTTACATGTCAGATTTAAAAAAAAATCTTTCAACGCCGGATACCATTTACTTTGTAGAAAACATTAAGCTAGTATATGAGGAATTTTGTATTTCACATTTCTGTCAATAAATGGTGTTTGTGTACTTCAGTTTGCAGCTGTATCGCAGCTTCTAAAAACACTATTGAGAAATTTCTTTACTGTATGCCGTTCACTACAATAGATATGTGGAGCATTATATATAGTCTTTAAATAATTCAAAGATTTTCTAGAAGGTGCATAAAGATTGAAACTTTTTTTTTTTTTTCGCTATCTCTGCTTCCGGGAGACTTATTTAAAAAGTTTTTTTTCCCCTTAGCATAGCTTTTTCCATGGAAAATATTTTTCACCTATTTTCAACTTTTCCATTAGGCAAAATTCTTCCGGCAGCAGACGTAGGTTATATCATGTTTCGTTTTCTATATTTCTTCTTTTAACTGTTTGATATGAAAATCTCTTTGTCTCTGATACCTTCCTTGTACTATGAGAAATGTTTTGTGTGCCATTTGTTAATTTTTGTAACATGCTTTTTAGCTGCTGTGGAACTAAGTAGATGTTTTATTGATTGTAGAAACTGGTTTATCATTTTCGTAACTGGTTCCATTGACTTTGAATAGGTCTGATAAATTAAAATTTAATTCATGTCAGAACGGATTCAAAAGACATGCTCAATTACAACCGGAAATTCTGTCTTATTTCTTGTTTGTTACCACTAATTATTCACTTGGTTGCCTAGTGCTACCTAGCTGGTATGAATTCCCACTTAACAGTGTGACATTATATAATCAATATTTCGGACTTTTTTTTA
Organism: Macrothele yani; assembly: GCA_039090855.1. Taxonomy (NCBI): domain Eukaryota; kingdom Metazoa; phylum Arthropoda; class Arachnida; order Araneae; family Macrothelidae; genus Macrothele; species Macrothele yani. The sequence continues at coordinate 7,263,516 of CM077022.1, read as the reverse complement.
GACTCGCTGACTCTCGCCTTTCTGGAGCATGGTTTGTACAAGGGTTGTCCGAAAACAACTGAGAATGTTTTTCTAAAAAAAAATATGTGTATCTTAATTATCAAGAAATTGGTCATCTTTGTCAAAATACTGTCCATTGCATCGAATACAGATGTCCCAACTTTCCTCCCACTTTTTTAATGTATTCTGGAATTCTTCTGAAATGCTGTTGAAACATCCTTGCACAGCTGTAATAAGTTGATCAGTTTCAAATTGTCATTCCTGTAATGTATTTGTTAAAATGGAGAACAACCAGAAGTCACAGGGTGACAAGTCTGTAATATATGCAGGTTGGGGCATTAACTTAATATTAATTTTATCAAAATAAGAAATGCCAGAATTGGCCATGTGTGACCTTGCATTATCGTGGTGTAACACCCAATTCTTTTTCAAGTGTGGTCGTTTTGTTGTCGCATGTTCCTGCAGATTCTGTAGCACTGTTTTGTGTAGCAGTCGACATTTATCGTAGTTTCTGGAGGTACAATGTGTTGATAGGATCATACTTTGACAATCAAAGAACACAACCAACGTGACCTTTCCTGCTGGTTTTGATTGATGAACTTATTTCGCTTTAGGCGACAATGGCGATTTTCAAACACAGCTTTCTGCTTTGGTGTGTAGATCAAAATAGTGTAGGCAAGTTTCGTCGCCTGTAACCATTGCATGACTTCTGGATTTTGTTTATCATTTGTTTTAATTGTTAACAAACCTCAACTCAACGATCCATTTATTTCTTTGTCAAGAAATGGGGAACCCATTAAGTTCATTAGCAGAAATTCGTAGAAGTCCTGTAATTTTTTCTTCTGTTCTTCACGTTTTTTTCAAGTTCGCTGAAAACCACGACATCCGGACTCCCTAACCTCTTAAACGTTCAGGTGGTATCGTATTGAGGGTGAATGGCTCATTTATTTAAAATATGAAATAAACAACACATAACTTATTTCTTGATAGAAGATGAATGATAGGGTTAAAATAATACCATTGTTACCTCATTGGTTTGCAGTCTCCTTTTGACTAGTTGCACTCCGGTATACACTCAAGCAACAACAAACTAAACTGCATATCGTTATCAGTCGAATTTGAGGTTTGAATTAAGGTTTTTTACTTGGATTTTATTTATTCTTTGGATTAATTTTCTTTCAAGTTCTATTAAGAACAGGGTTTTTATGTGTTCGATAGAAGTTTTTTTAGAGGTTTTAGCTATCATAAATATTTCATTGTTGCCTACGGAGAACATACATTTTATGGAACCTCAACTACGCAGTTTGTTGTTGCTTGAGTGTATACCGGAGTGCAACTAGTCAAAAGGAGACTGCAAACCAATGAGGTAACAATAGTATTATTTAACAATGGTATTATTGTAGTGCTCCACAGTAAAAGTACCTGCAGTGGTGTTGGTGGAATTTGAAATTCCGCTAACACTGCTGGCTTGAAGCTTCGAGACAGTTTACAAAGAAGTATAACACAAAGCAAACTATAACACCATGTCAATTTATATAAGTGGGTAAGAAAAAAATATGCCAACCTGTTATTTTGAATTTTTCAGTGAAATTTAGTATGGAGCTGAGAAACATTTTACAGACATGTTTTGAAAAAATGTCAAAAACAACATGCAACACTTCACCATTTTGCCTCCCTCCCCCTTAATAGAAAAAAAACAAAGTTCACGTTAAACAGTATATTCACTCTGCAGTTAACAAAACAGAGTACGTTATTTCTGATAAATGTGGGGTAGCATTTTCAGATATATGTTGTGAACAAACCAGTTTTCACCCCAAAGAGGGTGAGAACTGGTTTGTTCACAACATGCAGATAATGTTGCCACAGCCATTTGCGAGTGATCACTGGATAACGCAGCTGGTTCCAGCTATGCATGTGATATGTCCAAACATTTGGGTATGCCATACAAAACTAGAATTTAGAGGGGGAAATATAAAGAAATTGCTTCTTCGTGTACCAAATAGTATTTCTACTAAATTTGGTTGCATTTGGGCTGCTTATAGATTTCTCTGCAGATACTTTGGAACAGAGATATTGAATTACAATCATACTGTATGCTTCAGGTGTACTGCTTGAAGTTTATTTTGTGTGCAATTCTTGACATGATTTTGTAGCAAGACTGGTCAGTTCATAATGTGAAGTATCTCAATCCATAGTAGTAGAAATGCCATACAATTGGTTTGGTAATTTTGAGTAAAGTGAAATTAAATGTTCCAGCACTGGAAAAGTTGCTGAATTGTAAAATTCTGTGAGTTTGCTCAGTTGGTGTTTCTATATTCCATTTTTGCTATGTTATATTCACTTTTGGAGAGTTTTAACTGTTAATCTTCTTTGGAAGGATATACAAGTATATTGCTATGACTGGGAGTGTGGATTGATTGTACTTCAGGTTCTTTTGATGTTGCAAGTGAGATATTGATTCTGAGGATGTGGCCCAACTGGTGTCAAAATTGACCAAAACATCAAATGAAAAACAGCATAAATTTAGAATTCACAAGCACAGACATTTATTTAATTTCAATAGTTTTTTTAATTATTTAACTTAATAAATTGATATGTGATTATTGAATAAGATTAAATATTGATAAGCTAGATCCTAATTCACCAACCAATAACAATTTCATGCTAATTAAAGTTCCTTTTTTAGAATACTCTTATTCTCACCAGAGTTCCTATTGATTGGTTCTACTGATTCAAATAACAAATTAGGTTCAAAAGAGTTCTTACTGGCTTGAAAGCACAGAGTATTTTTAATCCATTGCAATGGTATTTGCTGACGATGTGGTATTTAAATCTAAGAATTCAAAGGAAGAAGGTGCACACACATATTTTCTTAGTGCACATGGCTACACACACACACACACACACACACACACACACACACACACACACACACATTTAGGCAGCAGGAATAATAAATGACTCTCAGGGTGCAGCAATACTGTCCAATGGTCAAAGCTAGAGGTCCATCTCTGGCTGTTCTCTTCGAAAAGGGGGTTAATCCAATTTCCCTTTTCAGCTATTTGACATTGCTCTTCGTGGCCATAGCAGGCTAAGAAAAGGGCCAGCCTGGTGTTGGCCCATTGTCTGCCAATATTTCTTTTGTTGTTCCCTTTTCGCAAGCCACTGCCAGCTAGTCTATATGATGGAAGATGCTCATAGCATAATAGAATGCCTTCCCCTTGCCAGTCTTCAGTGTTGGGTGTATTGAAGTTTTGATTTCAGCACTCTGCTGGACTTGGCCTCACATTTATGAAGGTTTCTTGATACCGATGCAACCATTAGGGATCTGGTTCATAGAGTGCAGATAATTCAAGACCTGATGACCTCCATCAATGCTGCAGTTATTCCCTTTTGGTTTTTGTGTGTGGGTCACAGAATTTTGTTTAACAGACTCTAACCATGCAGATACTGTGTGTTCTCAGTGTACCTGCAAAATGTTACCATTCAGCTTTCCACTCAGTACCGAATTGAGTTGTGTTTTCCTAGGGTAGGATATGCCCTATTTCTTTGTACATCTGCTCTCTGTGTGATGATACCAAACACTGTCTTTGTTTGCCTTTGGCTCTCTCTGGTGCTGTCAAAACAAATCTATTAAATAAAGCTCATGCTGAAAACTGTCTTTCTAGTTACTTAAATTAAACACTTAATCAAACATCTAATATGGGTTTTTTCTTGTAGGAAAATAAGTTAATTAAATAATGCAAATTTTTGGAGAAAACTATCCTAAGAATGAAATTGAAAAAACTAAATTCTTCAGGTAAGTACACACAACAGCAGCAAATAAAATTCACTAGAAAAATTACTTATCACCAAGGTTTATTCGAATCTTTAAAGAGAATTAGTGAGAAGTATGACATAAGGTGAGCTCCAAGTTTAGAGAATGAAGTTGAAAAATATTTTCCCAAAGATAGTTCAAAAAGAAGATATTTTTAAAATGCAAGGAGTGGTCTATGAGGTAAAATGTAGTTGTGGACTATCCTACATAGAAAGACAGTTCACAAACTAGAAACTTGAATAACAGAACATAAGGCAGCTATAAAAAATTGCTCCAACAAGACAGGATTAGATAGACATGTTACAGAATCTGGACACATGAACTGGAATTCACTAAAAGTCATCAGTTTCCAGGGCAACTATCAAAAAAGAAAATTAAAAGAAGGAATAGAAATTGAGAAAAATCAGACTTCCATCATCAATGCCTGCAGAGGTTTGTCCCTGCCTAACATCTTGCAAGATTTGGTTAAAAGTAACTGTAACTATTGGAGTTAACCGTAACTGCGATAGTGACGGGAAAAGGGAGACAACAAAAGACTGCCTGAAGGAGGAGAAGAGTTTTATCCGAAAATTTGCGTTATTTAATTAACTTATTTTCATAGAAGAAAAAACCCATATTTGTATGTTTAAGTGTTCAAATCTTTGGAGTTTTAAAATATGAGTCTGTTTCCGAGGGTGCCCGTTTGGGACGTTGGCTGTGTTTATCTCTACTGCATTCTAGGTGCAGTCTTGTTTGGGTGAAGAGCTTTGGGGGGGGGGATTCTCTTTGCTGTGCATGTTTGCAGTGTTAAACTTCTCACTTTTGAAGATCTTCCCCAAAATGCCTTCTTCCTTCAATCTCCCAAAATAATATCCATAACAATGAAAGGGAAGGACCGTGAGGATGAAGAAACATAACTTTTATTTACTATGTGTCTTCAAAAGTGTTCAACACGCAGCCAACTCTAGTGTGTGTGGGGGGTTTTGTTGTTATTGCTGCTGCTGCAGATATCACAAACCCAAATATATCTGAAAATGCTACCCCACATTTATCAGAAATAACGTACTCTGTTTTGTTGACTGCAGAGTGAATATACTGTCTAACTTGAACTTTGTTTTTTTTTTCTATTAAGGGGGGGAGGAGGCAAAATGGTGAAGTGTTGCATGTTGTTTGACATTTTTTCAAAACATGTCTGTAAAATGTTTCTCAGCTCCATGCTAAATTTCACTGAAAAATTCAAAATAACAGGTTGGTATATTTTTTTCTTACCCACTTATATAATTGTTATAGTTTGCTTATGACTTCTTTGTAAACTGTCTCGAGCTTCAAGCCAGCAGTGTTAGCGGAATTTCAAATTCCACCAACACCACTGCAGGCACTTTTACTGTGGAGCACTGCATAAAAGTGTGTGTGTGTGTGCACCAAAAAAACTGTTTCATGGTAGCCCAAATTGACTTTTTTTTGTATTTTTACATCTTGCTGCTGTTCCATCTGAAAAGTAAGATATGAGTTTTGGTCTTTAAACTTGTTGATGCGATGTGCAAGCAAGTAGCGATGAAATGCTACCATATTACGTTGCAAGCAATCTGAAATTATGGCATAATTTGTGTGTTCATTTCCCCCAGATTTTTTGCAATATGATATGTGCATGGGTTATGCCTTGAGAATTATTCCAACAGAATCTGTGAGCGGAATCTTGCAATTCAATGCAAATCGAATACTAGTAATTTTCTGAAAAGTCTGGCATTACCAAAAATTCACCAGCTTGCAAGTTTGACTATTTTACTTTGAGATATTGCCTGCTCTTTAGTTATAAATGAATGCCTAAAAAGGACATCAAATTTTTCAAAAAAGGTAACTGTAAAATCATTAGCAGTTTTTGTTAATGTTGTAAGTGCTGGACATCAGTCTATGGATACCCACTGCTTGTACACGTATGTTGTCACCAATTCCTTTTTGTTTCTTCTTAGAAACAAATAAATCATTAAAATATTTTTTTCAATTTTTCAGTACCCAGCTGCTTTTCATATTCACCTAAATAACAAGCTGATGAAGGTGATTTATAAATAGTATTTGCTATGTAATTAGTCTCTGTAAGTTTTAATTTCTGGGCCTGTGTTACTCCTAGTAAGTAATTCTTCTATTTTGCTTCCAGTTAGCATTAACTTAATATGTTAATACCTAAATTTCATATACACAGATGTGCAAGTACCACTTGCACCAGAAACAACCCATTTTTAGGCCTAAATTCACAAAACATTCAATTTTGGTATTTAGATACTTTATCATCAAAACATGCTTCCTATGTGTGAACTGGTTAAAATTAAAGTTTTATTTGTAGATGTGTATGCTTGCCCATAATAATAATGGGGACAAGTGATTTTTTTGTGGTATGTAGTGACTTTATTTCATCATAGTAAAACTGTCTTACTTGCACTCACAACACTTCATTCAGATCTTTGCAAATGTTTAAGATTTGGTGATTTTAAGATGCCTTTTCCTTTCATTAACTCTTATGCTTTTCTCAATGTATAATTAGATGTGCTATGCTCAGTTTGCTCTAACTTTTTGGAAAAATGGCTAAAATTTGGATTATTTTTTTTTTTTTTTTTTCACTTTTACTGGCTGATTTAAATTTCTCTGAGAAACATTTTGTATCTTCAGTCAATTCATCCTCTGATTCTAATTTAGTAAAATGATTGCAACATCAGCAGAACTGGGATCATCTTCTGACTCTATCCCCCAATCTCCACAACTTCCAGTCTTTTGATTCAGATAGCTCTGCAGCAGTTAGAGGAATTTTTGACAATTCTGCTTGACAATTCAAACACATTTTCAGTTCAGCAGAAAGTGAACTGTTTTTTTCTATCATCCATGATTTAAATGTTCCTTATTATTTTTTTTTTTCACTAGGCTGTGTCCTTTTAAGCTACATATAGTTATTAAATTAATACCCAGGAGTTTACTATTAAGTATATGTGTTTTAACTTTTGTGTCTTTTAAGGGGCAGGAGCCCCAGTTCAAGCTCCTATCTCCAGGCCCCAAATCTAAGCTGCTGAATCATAAATACTCTTGTGGATGTATTGGTGGAAGAGTGATTGCAAGTTATTGACCATAACCACTGCAGTAGTGGAGTGTAATGGAGTTGAGAATGTAACTATAATATGAGTTGTGTACATAAATTTTTGCCAAAATAGATAACAAACTGCTGAAAATCTCACTAGAAAAAACTGAAAAAAATGTTTTAAATAACTTGAAAGAACCACGAGTTCTTTAAAATTTAGAATATATTCATAAACAATGTTTTAAATGTTTATGAATTAATAGTACATGAAATATAAAATATCACATGAATGTTTTAAAGTAAATAAAGTAAGTTAGAGATATTGTTAATCACTTTTTTATGCTTAAATAATTCAGGATCTTGATGGCCAGTTTAATCAATTTCTCTGATGTTTTGGATATCTTTTTTTCACCACATGTAAGATTGTTAAAAATGTTCAGGGGAGCATCACCATTTTCAAAGAATTCTATTAGTTTCCACTGTGCCTGAGAGCTTGTGAGCAAGATGGCACAAATTTCTGTAGAACTGTCATCATTTATGTTGTAAGTGAAAATCCATCACTTAACAAGTTAAATGAACTGAAGAAACAGGCCACCTGTCTCTGCTAAAACAGTACTCAATAAAAATCACCATCTTCATACGTAATTTCTTAGGCTAAGATTTTCTTTGGGAATACTTATTTTAATTTATTCTGGTACATAAAAGAAAAAAATAGTACCTTGGTGAGCAGAAAATCAAAACAAACCACATTGTATTCATAATGACACACACACACAATCCTGCTGTTGCATCCAGCACAAATATAAAAGTCCAGTGGCTGCTGATTATTATAATTTTTTTGGAGTTGTCACACACAGCTTCCATCATGAGATTATAGCTGTTACCTTTGTGGAAAGGGAGGTAGGTAAGCCAGTCAACTTTTTTTCGGCAGTCAAGCAGGGTCTGCTGTGTAACAAAGCCTGTGACACTTTCTAAAAGTCAGACTATACAAAGTCGCATAATCATTCTCAGGGATAATTTGAATTATCAGTTATTTTGCAACTATTGTTCCAAGCCCAGGTTGTGGGGGAAATACTTTTGGCTTGTGCTGCATTATTCCCAGATCTCTGAGACTTATGGCTTTTAACCTCTGACCTCCTTTTAGAGTTTGATCTGTTGCTTGAAGAGAGAGAACAGTCAGAGGAACCCTTTTCTCACGCTACTCTGACACTTTGCACTCATGTAAAAAAATAAAACTTAAACAACCTTGCACTTCAATGGCTATATATGCATAGAAAGGCAAATCCTGTGCCACTAAGCATCTGCTAATGAGTTGCACATTTGCTTTGTTACCAGTGCTGCATTCCTGATGTTTGAGCAAACTTCAGATCAAATGCAGCAGTTATGGACCTGTAGATTACATGTGTTAAAGGTCAGTACCATGTGCTTCCAGGCTTTCTCTCTTTACTGAAACCAGTTTTGTTTGCTATGTTCATGAGGTGTGCTTGCCATACATGTGGATTTTTTGTTCTTAAATGTTCATGAATGAAATTTTATTTTAGTATTTTCTTATTATAGTTGACTTATGTTGTTTATCAGGTCATTTGTGTGTACATTTAGTTATATTTGCATAAGCAGTTATGTCCAAGGTAACTATTTTCTTATTTTTTCATTTTGGTATTGTTTCTCCTAAAAAACTGTTTCTATTAATTCTTTTTCAGCACAGAGTGATATGGTTGTATCAAATCAATTATCTCAAGAGAACTGTTCCCTAAATACTCCTATACCAGCTTCTAATAACATCTCCAGTTATTGGCCAGCTTTGGTGGGGCAAGGCAGTGTCCCACTGTCAACCCTTCTTTACTCGGCTTTACCTTATTACCACTATCCATTTTCAAGTACATCTTCTATGCACAATAATGCTGGTGGTTCCTCAGAACATGGCAGTTCCAGTTCTGTGCTACAATCTATGTGTTCATCAGCTGAGCATGACCAACTTTACTCTCAACAGCCTATAACAGATTGTGTCATTCCTGCAGATTTGGATTGCCTCAGGCAGTATCCATCTCTCTTTGCTATGCATCTTGGAGGTTTAAGAAACTCACCTGAAGCATCTGTTGAGTCATAGCTGTTCATTTCTACATTTATCAGGTAAATGCACTATGTTTTCTCCATTGCATGATATGGTCAGTGATTTTATTGTGATACTGAATGTTAATAGCAGATTATTATGTAATTTCAAATTTTTTAGTACTTTATCCTTACCACAAAAGTAATTTCCAAGATGAGGTTTGATATATAATATAATCTCATGTGTATGGTAACTTGGAGTATTTGTCTGATTTTCAGGTCATTTAAGGCTGATGGGTAAATGCTTGCTTCAAATTTTTCATTGCTTTTCAAAGAAATTCGTAGTTAAATATGGGGTAGATAATTATGTTTATATATCAAAAATATTGCTTACCATTATTCCACAGGTGACTCCTAATGTTTCTGTGTTCAGTCAGCAGTTCAAAAACTTCTGTTCTTCCTTTCTTCCTATGTCAGTATGTTGATCACCAGCTATCATTAACCATCTTATATAATCCATTAGACTTACGTTAGACTACAGTTATTCGGACAAAAAACCAAGCAATATGAACTAGTAAACAGATCCAATTGACATCTGTTTAAAGACTATTGAAAACCCAGTAACAGAGGGTTTGCACAAGATGAAAGTAGAAAGCATTTGATATTACGTTTCTCTATATTATAGCTTTTGTAGCATTAAACCAAAGGTTAACCACTAGCCCTCTTACTTCAATTTTCAGACACATGGTATGCTTTGGTCATTCATAGTTTTGAATGACACATGCCAAGCCACAAAGTACAAGTAAATACAGGGTGCGCACGCGTGCTTGAAAACCTGGAAAGTCCTGGAAAATCATGATTACGTTTTCAAGGCCTGGAATATCCTGGAAAAACGGTATTTTTTTTAATGCTGTCTTGAAAAGCCTTGAAATTTGAAATTAGTGCTTAAAAAAATGCCCTTTTAGGAAATCGTGTTACTGACTGTTACCCCTTAATTTTTTTAAGTTCCTCTCCTCTGTTCTCAAAGAAACCGCCGGCTACAGTGGTGTTTCGGATGTGCCCAAATCCTAATTTGGCTGGGGGGGGAAGCACTACTTCCAGTGCAATAAAATTGGATGATTACTAGCAGGTCTGTTAGGGAAGGGAAGCTTGATGCATTCTCTAGCCCTGAGCTTGATGTCCGTCCGACAACTACTGAGAACAACAGAAGGGGAAAGAAGAGACATTTAGCATTTGCAGGGGGGTCGCGTGTTTACCAAGTCAGCTGGCATCCACCAGTGAAGAGTATGCCTGAACAACACATTCATCTGCTCCTTGTTTATTGCATTAAGACGCTTGCTTCCGGCCCACCCCTCAAGAGACTTCGGCTACTTATGATAAAAAATAAGAAAACTATCTTTGCGAATTTTTCACAAAAGTGGCTGAAATTTTTACATTTACTATAATTGGATTACAGAAGCTCACTCCCAAAATTCCATTTGAATCGGTTTAAAACTCAAAAAGTTAGCATTGGAAATTTTTATTATGTGTGCCTCTTTAGACAGTGAGCCTTGAGCAGAAAGGGTGTTACTATAGCAACGGTTGATTGACAGCTGGGAGCGCTGATCCGAAGCCCTTGGTTGGGAAGAAAGCAAACACCTGTTTATCACTTCCACGGCTCAAAAGGACTAAGAGATATTTTCAGAAATCCATTTTCCGGAATTTTGAAAATAACACAGTAAAATTTTTACAGTGGTTAAAATACATCACAATAAAGTTCTAGTGCAAATTTCGCCGAATTCCGTTTGAAACTTTAGCAGATGCAAAAAAAAAAAAAAAAATCTTCCGTTGCAAAATCGGATTCAAAAAAAAAGAAACGGCAATTATAAATTACGGGAAAAGCAAGCAAATTATTTTTTTTTTAGATGCCATGGTTTATTTAAACAGAGTGATCCTTAAATTTTGTTTCTGTGATGATATGGACTCTATTTTAATTACAAACATACATTTTTATTCAGATGTCTGAGTTACTGTTTTAATAAAAAAATCTATAATTAAAAAGTTTTCAATGGATTTAGGCGAAATTCAGCAGATAAACGTATTTTAGTAAATTGCAACGTTATGACGTAAATTTGGTCATTTTGTCTAAAATTGGGCAGCATTTTTTTTTTACGTTTTCTCCTATAGTTAGGGTGAAGGAGGAAGACACTTCAGTGAGCTGCAGGTGGTGATTTATGGCGATGTGCCAAATGAAAAGAAGCCGTTCCATCAGGACATTCCAGAGGTTGAGTGTGCGTGGACGCGTGCTCCTGCTCAGGGTGCGCACGCGTGCTTGAAAACCTGGAAAGTCCTGGAAAATCATGATTACGTTTTCAAGGCCTGGAATATCCTGGAAAAACGGTGTTTTTTTAATGCTGTCTTGAAAAGCCTTGAAATTTGAAATTAGTACTTAAAAAAATGCCCTTTTAGGAAATCGTGTTACTGTTACCCCTTCATTTTTTAAAGTTCCTTTTCTCTGTTCTCAAAAAAACCACAGGCAGCGGTTTCTGACGTGCACCAAATCCTAATTTGGCTGGGGAAAAAAAAGAAAAAAAAAGGCACTACTTCCAGTGCAATAAAATTGGATGATTACTAGTAGGTCGAAGGAGAGCTTGATGTCCGTCCGACAACTGAGAACGGAAGGGGAAAGAAGAGGCATTTAGCATTTGCAGGGGTCGCGTATGCACCAAGTCAGCTGGCATCCACCAGTGAGGAGTATGCCTGAACAACACATTCATCTTCTTCTTGTTTATGTGCATGATACCCTCCCTCCCTCAAGAGACTTCCGCTACTTATGATAAAAAATAAGAAAACTATCTTTGCGAATTTTTCACGAAAGTAGCTGAAATTTTTACATTCACTGTAATTGGATTACAGAAGCTCACTTCCAAAATTCCAATTGAATCGGTTTAAAACTTTAAAAGTTAGCATTGGTAATTTTTATTATGTGTGCCTCTTTGGACAGAGTGAGCCTCCAGCAAAAGGGTGTTACCATAGCAACGGTTGATTGACAGCTGGGAGCGCCGATCTGAAGCCTTGGGTTGGGAAGAAAGCAAACACCTGTTTATCACTTCCACAGCTCAAAAGGACTAGGAGAATATTTTCAGAAATCCATTTTTCCGAATTTTGAAAATAACACAGTAAAATTTTTACAGTAGTTAAGATACATCACAATAAAGTTCTAGTGCAAATTTCGCCAAATTCCGTTAGGAACTTTAGCAGATGCAAAAAAAAAAAAAAAAAAATCCGTTGCATAATCGGATTGAAAAAAAGAAACAGTAATTATAAATTACGGGAAAAGCAAGTGAATTATTTTTTTTAGATATGTGCATGATACCCTCCCTCCCCTCAAGAGACTTCCGCTACTTATGATAAAAAATAAGAAAACTATCTTTGCGAATTTTTCACGAAAGTAGCTGAAATTTTTACATTCACTGTAATTGGATTACAGAAGCCATGGTTTATTTAAATTGGACTGTAATTGGATTTTAGATGCCATGGTTTATTTAAACAGAGTGATCCTTAAATTTTTTTTCTGTGATGATATGGACTCTATTTGAATTACAAACATACGTTTTTATTCAGACGTCTGAGTTACTGTTTTAATAAAAAAATCGTCTGTAATTAAAAAAGTTTTCAATGGATTTAAGCAATATTCAGCAGATAAACAAACGTATTTCAGTAAATTGCAACATCATGACGTAAATTTAGTAATTTAATTTTGTCGAAAATTGGGGAACATTTTTTTTTTTTTTACAATTTCTATTATAGTTAAAGTGAAGGAGGAAATGTGCAACTTGACAGTTCAGTGAGCTGCAGGTGGTGATTTATGGCGATGTGCCAAATGAAAAGAAGCCATTCCATCAGGTCATTCCAAAGGTTGTGTGTGTGGACGCGTCCTCCTGCTGTTTGATCTTAATCGGAATGTTTTTGTGCAGGGGGGGGGGTTGAGAGAAATATCCGTTTCAGCTTTACAGCTTTCACGGCTCTTTTTTTTTTTTTTTTTTTCTTGGTAATAAATAAAAATCATAGTTGCTGCATTCACCATTGATCCGTGTTTGCATTTCTTGAATATAAACAGCAGACAATCTGAAACAGTGTTGGGCGGGTCTTGATGTTCTTCATTTTGCATATGCTGAGTTCAGTTCTGTGGGAATAAGGAATGACTTATACTGTGAATATATACAAAACTACATATTTTTGAGCTGAAAAAATAGGTCTACTTGTACACAGTAGCTAACGTGTGAACTCAGATGAAGACAATCAGACATACGGACGTCTGATTCCATAAAAAAAAAAAAATCAACATAGTTTTTTTATTTACACTACAGGTAAAAAAGCAAAAACATGTTTTTAAACGTTATAAAGGAAAACGGATTTTTGAAACGCAGGACTTGATGATCTTAATTTCTGAAAGTTTCTTTTTTCCACATCCTTTTTTTTCAATTACAATACTGTCATCATCATCATCATCATCATTCATCATCAATCCACTGCTGGACGAAGGTCTCCCCAAGTTTCCTCCACAACGGTCTGTCTTGTGCCAGTCTCCTCCATGTCACCCCTGCATACTTTCGAATTTCATCCACCCATCTCCCATGTGGTCTTCTTCTGGGTCTTTTCCTGTCCCTGGGAATCCAGGATACTATGAGTTATATCACTTAGTGATATGGCAGATATAGTGATAGTGATATGGCAGTTATATCACTTAGTGATATGGCAGATTTGCATTGCGATTGTTGATGATGACAAGATAAATACTGGAGTGATGTAAAATGTTGCATAAACTAAAAAAAAAAAAAGCCCCCCCCCCCCCGAACTTTTATTTGGTCATCATAGCTGATCAACCATTTCATTCCATGAACATCAGCACATTTCAGTCATTTGAACATTGGGGGTATCTGAAGGAATTCAGCCGTGCTTAAGCGCTCCTAGCGCAACGAAAACATGCTAATTTTGGACAGTTCTATTCCCTTCCTCTCTACCATCCCTAATAATTGAGAGTGCATACTGTATTTTCAAATATTCTATTTATGAGCTAGTTTTCGCGCTGTTCGTTATGCTTTTATTTTCGAAATTCCTAACACTTTTGAACTATGGTTGCAGAAACGTTTATGCTTTGGGTTTGTCTGTAGGATAATTCGCATGAAAGCGGTTGAATTTCGGCGAAATTTTAGTATGCTGTTGGGTACAACCTGGAAACCTACCCTCTTGAAAAAGGTCAAAATTAAATTTAAAGGCCAAGACATAAGAGCAGTATTTGTTCTCCAAGCTTAGGAATGTTAACTCACATAAAATCTGTTTGATTGCGACAAAGTTTTGGTATGTTATCAGGGAGGAGAAACTCTACCCTTGTAGAAAATGATCCAACTTGAATTCAAAGGTCAGGGCATAAGAACAGAATTTATTCTTTATGGTCTTGTGCTTGATAAACTTGATCAATTTGCATAAAGCACATTCATCCATTTGCATCTTTCATCATTTTTATTACTTAAAACTGAAATTACTTTACAGTATCATGTTCAAATTATTTTTTTAAAGCATAATAATCATCCTGGAATTTTTTTGTATATGGCCTGGAAAGTCCTTGAATTTTTTTGTATATGTCCTGGAAAAGGCCTGGAAAGTCCTTGAATTTTTTTCCCCCAAAAGTGTACGAACCCTGTAAATAATTATGTACATAGATATAATAATAGTGCTTCTATGTCAGATTCATGTGCTGCTTTTGCACTGGTTCTTATTCCTGTTGCATTCTATTTAGTTTTTTCGCATTCCTGTATTAATGTCATTTGGATTCACTAGTTATTGTAAAATGTACAAATAAAATGAAGCCAGTACCATTCTATTTGCTTTACTATATTTATATGGTTCATACACTCATCGTCAAAAAAATAGTTGCACCCAGAAGGAAGCAATAGACAGGAATGAAACTTGGTGGGTAGCTTTGACATTGTACAACATACAAATGATTCAAGTATCGCACTCGGCCGCGCATGTGACGCCAGCAAGGAGAGGTCGTAGCTCAGTGCCTGACCGGCTATATAAGGTCATCCCGTTGCGCATGCTTGCCATTCTGATTCGTGCTGTTGTGTTGGTTGCATTCTTTGCAAGCGAAGTATGCCTCAGAGAAAAGTTCGGAAGCAATTCGAGCAGTTGGAACAGTTCAAGAGGGGCCGCAACGTAGGGCTCTGGAAAGTGGGATGGTCATATTGCGTGCCATACTGGTCATGCGGATATCACCATAGCAGCTGTTGGCGGCAGTAGGTAGAACAAGGCATGCAGCAGTGACAGGAAGGGTCTGGGAGACCTAGACAAACCACGGAGAGGTGAGAGTGAGAGAGGGAGAGGGGGAGGGGTGTCCGACATGCGCGGAGTAACCCAACAGCCATGATTGTGGATATTCAGCGAGTAGTGGTGCCTTTCGTGCATCATCTGATTACTGCCAGCACCACGGGCAAACGGCTGCAGGACGTAAAACTACACGCACAGACTGTTATGACGACTGCCCTTAACACCATTGCATCGTCGCCAAAGACTGCAATGGTGTCGTGCCAGACTGTCAAGAAGCCACTCAGAATGGGGTGATCTTCAGCGCCAAGCCCTGCTTTTGTCTTGGAAGTGACCTCCAACAAATCTGTGTGTGGAGGCACCGTGGTCAGCTCCAAGATGAACGGTTTGTTGTCGAGCGTCGCACGTCCCGAAGGCCTGGTGTCATGGTTTGGGGTTTAGGGTGCAATTGCCTACGATGCCAGATCACCTTTGGTGTTCATTACAGGTACTTTGGCAGCCGAACATTATGTTAATGAGGTCCTGCAACCAGTGGTCCTACCTTTTCTGAACGCTCACTTTGGTGCGATTTTCCAACAGGACAACGCTTGTCCGCATACTGCTGCTGTCTCGAGATCTTGCCTTCAAGGCACAGACACTCTGCCATGGCCAGCCACATCACCAGACCTATTGCCAATTGAAAATGTGTGAGATGCTATTGGATGGGCTATCCACACTCCACCCCTACCGCAGAATCTACAGGAACTGCATGAGAAGATTCAAGCTGCATGGGATGGCTTATTGCAGGACACCATTAGGAACCTGTACAACTCTATACCGAGACATCTGGCATGCTGTGTGAGCAAACCTGGTTGCCCGACGCCATACTGAGAGACACTAGTTATTGCCGTGTAGCTCAATAATGTTGCCCATATCAGTCTCAATGTTTAATCATTTATTGTTCCTGGTAATCTTTACCTCCCCCCCCCCAATAGCATTGCAATCTGACACCTTCTTCTGGGTGCAACTATTTTTTATGATGAGTGTATAAGATGAAAGTAGGAAGCTTCATCGTGTGTGTGTGAGGAAAGAAGGATTGATTTTTTTTTTATTTTTTTTTACCTTTGGTAGACACAGAAGTGTTGCTCAAAATTATTCAATGAAGTATTTTTTGCAAGTGAAGAATTATTTTCATTTAAAGTAGTGATTTGGTTGTTTCTGGCCAGTCTTACGATCTGTTCTAAATGCTTTCTCTGAAGGACATGTTTTAGTGCTGTCATCAAATGGAGTCTTCAGTGATGCCACAGAAAACAGGAATTGCCTGATGTGATACAGGAATGTCAAGATGTGAACTTGAGTACATAAAGAAATTATGCCAAATTCATTGTTTCTGCTATAATATAAACCAAGCATGAACTGTGATGTACACTTTGGTGCTATTACATCAGAAGTCATATTTCATAGCTTAAATGGATGATATGCCAGTACTTTTTTAACCATGTAACTAGGACTCTTTACCCATCTCATTATGGTAGGTTCCCTACCAGATAAATTCTTGTGCATGAACGAGCTGGGATAATCTAAGTGTGTGGAATGGTATTAGATCAGGGGTGCACAACCTTTTTATAAGTGGGGGCCAAGTTTATTTTTACATAATAAGTGGCGGGCCGCAAGTTACCTTTTCACATAGGCACTTGCCAAACCCTACCGCTAAAGCTAATTTTACTATTATCCGAATAACCTATTTTACCAGCAGACAAAAAATGTGTTTCAATACCATTTTTGTGTCCTCTAAATGGTTTAAATCCATTTTTGAAGTTTTTTTGGCAAATTGCGTTATTAAGTTATCAAATTACTGATTTACAATCAACTTACTCCTAACTGGAAAAGGTTTAGGGATATATAAAATAAAATAATACTATCACAAGGTTGTAAAATTTTTATTTTTACAAAAAACAGAATTCTTAACATCAAAGTATATAAAAAATTAAAATCAATATATCGTCAAACTGACCAAATCAAGTAGTAGCCTAATGCTCCTAATGAGATGCTTGGCATTGTTTATTTTTCAATAGTCTGTCAATATCAGGTTCAATGTTAGAGATGGTAATGCGCAAGTTTCCCTCCAATAGCGTATCACTTAAACGGGAACGACACTTTGACTTTATTTGTTTCATCAAAGAAAACGATTGCTCGCATAAGTAGGTACTTCCAAACAACATTGCCGTTTTTAAAGCATGATCTTTGAGCAATTTCATTTCTTTCGGTAAGTAATTTTTGTAAAATTCTAGGAGAGAAACTTCAGAGTATTTTGTTTTTAACTCATTGTTACACTGAAGATCAATTAATTCCATCTGGAAATCTAGTGGCACTGACACAACGTCAGTAGTGAATGGTAGAGAAAACATATCAAACAAAACCTCAAATTTTCTTATATCTTCAAATCGTCTTTTAAACTCATTGTGAAGGTCCACTACAAGAGATGCATATTTAGCCACATTTACATGGAATTCAGAACTTTCAACAAAACTTTTCATTGTTGGAAAATTTGCTAGTAGTCCATTGCTTAGTTGTGACTGCCATAAACTGAGTTTAACCTCAAATGATTTTAATATGTAACACATGTTGTTGATCATGTTGTTTTTACCTTGAAGCTTAATGTTTAATTCATTGAGATGTTGGGTCATATCAACTAAAAAACATAAATCACTCACCCATTCGCTGTTCTCAAAATGTGCTGCTAGTTGAAACTCATTACGACTGTGTAAAAACATTATGATTTCTTGATGCAAGTCATACACTCGTTTCAGCATTTTCCCAGCACTAAGCCAACGAACTTGTGTAAAATAAATAACATCATCATATTGGGATTCCATGTCTGATAAGAATTCTCTGAACTGGCGGTGATTAAGAGCTCCGGCACGAAGGAAATTGACCACTTTAATCACAACCTTCATCACATGCTCCATACGTATGCTTTTAGCACACAGATTCTCTTGGTGTAAAATACAGTGAATAGTAACTAGATCACTGCACTCTTTAGCAAAATAGCTGACAGCCCCTTGTTTACTTCCAACCATGGCAGGTGCACCATCAGTTGATATGCCATGTAGTTTTTCCATATTTAAATTAAACTTCTCTAAAATATTTTTCATTTCACAATAAATATCACATCCTTTAGTTGTGTCTTTCATAGGAACCAATGCCAGTAATTCTTCTGAAATATGAAAATTCTCGTCAACACCACGCACAAAAATACAAAGCTGGGCAGTATCAGTCACATCTGTGCTTTCATCGATTGCCAGTGAGAAGTACTTGAAATCCAATATTTTTTCTTGTAGTGTTTGCTCAATGTTCACTGCCATTTCTTCTGCCCTCCTAGAAACTGTCATTCGATTAAGGCTAATTTTTGATATAATACTTTTTCTCTGGGAATGCCACATTTGCCACTTCTTCCAAGCATTCCTTAACTAGCTCGCCATCTTGAAACGGCCTCATTCTTTTTACTAAAATCTTTGACACAATAAAACTTGCTTTTACCGCAATTTGCGATTCATCGTTAACCTTACGAAAAAGATTTTGTTGAAATTTTAATTTTCTTTGCAGTTCTTTTACTTTCTCTTTTCGCATATTACCAGAAAATTCGTTGTATTTTGAAGCATGTTTTGTCTCGTAATGCCTTCTTACATTGTACTTATTCATAACACCAACTGTTTCTTTGCAAATTAAACACGTTGCTTTGCTGTTGTATTCAATAAAAAAATATCTCTCACTCCAGGTCTCTTGAAACACTAGACACTCGTCCGTCACTTTACGCTTTTTTACAGACATGATACTGATATTATAATAATAATGTAGAAACTCTGTAAACTGCACACAAGCTGTAACAACACACAAACAACTCACAAACGTGAACTCTGCCACGACAACAATGATACTCCCAGTGCACGACGTGGCGTCCAGTCAGAAATAACAAACCTATAAATAGCCTCTCGCTACACCACTTCAAGGTCACACAGCGCCCTCATCCTCCCCTGCCGCACAACGATGAGTCGGTGTGTCAGTCACGTGCTCACATCCACTTGTATTGCAAGAGTGACTCCACAGTCAGTCTGAACCTTGCAGCAGTCTGGTTATGCAAAACTTAAAATCTGTCCAATAATTGTTTACTTTTTAATTTATTTTTAACAAACATTTTTATAATTTTCTTATTTCAACTAGGGCCTACAATAATGGGAAAAAAATCTCATCATTCACAATATATATATTCACGTTTTCAATAGTATAAAATATTTATCCGCGGGCCGCATAAACTGACTTTGAGGGCCGCGGGTTGTGAACCCCTGTATTAGATGAAGAGCATCTGCAACTTTTATTTAGAAAAAAGGCACAGTTTCTGTACATTTGTTGTGGCAGTAGAGTATAATTACAAAAGCTGGAATAGCAGTATATAGCCTTAATAGAAAGTGTAAGAACTTTTTTTTCCTTCTAATGATTTTCTTTTTACATACATTTAACCATACTTTAATTTATGGAGTGCTTAAGTGAGATATTTGTATGATGTGGCAGTGGAATAGATTCCTTCTCATAAAAGTGAAAATGTGAATTACCTTATTACAGTAAAATGAATTCTAAGGCTATTGTGGGCATTCTTCTTGGTAGATAGTGTGATGGTTCATAAATCTTGATTAGTCTTAGATTAATTTGAAAATTGTTCAAAATCATAAATACAATATCTGCTCAGAAAAAAATTTGGTTAATATGTGAGAGTAATAATGTTATAAAAAATTCAAAATGATGTACACAGTCATTTATTTGGTCTATCTTGTGTAACAAATTTAATATTATAACTGTTCGGTTATTTCAAAGAAAGATGAATGGTTTTGATAGGTGTTTCTTAAAAGAATTATTTTCATTGTACATTTTGTAACAGCAGCAGTCTGTGGTCCATGGGATTTATATGTTACCTAGGTTCATACTTTGCCAGATCTAAAATAAAATTGAACAGAATTTCGTGGTGGTTTTTTCAATTCAAAAATGAAAAAACCACCACAAAATTCTATTCTTTTTATATAAAATATATAGCATTTTGCTTCAGGTATTATGCATGAAATTTCTTCAAAAAAATTTCTTGAACATGTACTATTCTGCAGTTCTTTACAAAAGAAAAAGAAAAGGGGGGCACCTTAAAATACTAATATAGTGAAATAAATTATGTCCATTTTACCCTTAAGTCTGTGTTAGAACCCATCTTTAAATTTTCTATTGGGGGGTGGGGGGGTGGGGTTATGAAGCTTATGTTTTGTAATTGGCTTCTCTGTTTGTGGTAAGTTTCTCAAACATGATTTACTTCAGATCTGAAGAAATCTGTACACTACTATGTATATTACAGTGCAGCAAAAAACATTCAAATGTCCTTACCTTTTAAAGTACATATATGAAACCTTAGTATCTGAGAAAAAGGTGGTTGTTTCCTTAATGATTAAGCAGGCATCTGCTCTGTTAAACTGATCTCTTTGGTAATAAACTTTGTGTAGTTCTACCATTTGCTGTATTTTTGCATTGGAACAAGGATTAGTGTCAGCTTTCAAGCCTAACGATTCTTTTCCTCTGTCATAGCTAGTATGTGCTCTTAGTTGTGGGTTCTGTACTTCTCATGTTATATAATGTTTACTGTACACGAAGTTCCAACAGTTTGCAATTGAAATAAAATCCATAATGCATTTTTTGTTTCTGCTTTTATTCACATTGTTAATGTATGCTGTTCTAATAAAGTTCATAAAGCAATGTAGAAAATTTTAATGAGTTTTAAAAAAATCCAAAAGTATTTTTCATTGCTTAAAAATAGTCCTGAAATTAAAGCACTAGAATAATAATAATATAAGAAGCAGAGACAACACACGTGTATGGAATTTTATTTCAGTTGTAAACATTTAATATAATATGTAGTAATGAACACTAAATAACAGCTTAAGTCTGTAGATCCTGAGCATGCAAGTTTAAAGGGAAACAGAACACCAATTAAGTCCACAGTGGCTGAATGTGTGAATGCAAGCAGAAAGACTATGCAGTGGTGATCAACCATATCCTTGGTCATAAGAACCATGCAGTAAACTGAACAAAGTAGACAGACAACTTCCCTATCCACCATAATGTATGTACCTACCAGCTCGCTATTTCCCAATCTGCACCTGTTTGCATCTTACTTTAGTAGATGCCAGGCCATCGTCTGTTGCATCTTTCATGTTATTGCTTCGTTAGAGAGAGAGAGAGAGAGAGAGCAGTGCATCTTGTGGTCTGAAATGTCTTTAAAACAGGAAGATACCACTTTAAAAATAAGTATGACATACGTCATTAAAAAATAAATGTCAAAGTTGGAGCAGGGTGATATAATATGCTGGGGAGGGTTTACCATTGGGCCAACCTAGACCATAGCCCAGGATGCTGCATATTGAGGAGTGAAAACATTTAGGGGAATACATGTGACAAAAACTGTTTTATCTTATTACAGAAACAAAATTTTTTTAAATAAAATTGCATTTTGCATTTCTACAAATAAAACTGAGTAGTATCACATTAGTATTCTTTCAGTTTATTTACTTGTTAAGAATATCAGCTCATTTTTAAACAATGACTATAGACAGGTGTTCAAGAATTATCAGGAAAGGTGGGTTCAGTAAACTAGTGAAGAGTTACTTCTCCCTGGCAAGCTGAGACTCGAGAGAGAGCAGGGGTGGGGCATTTCTTTTTAATAGAGCTTCCTGACAGCCAATGTGCATGGGAGGTTGAAGTGGAAGCTTTTACGAGGAATTTTAACAAATTTGAGGATGACAGTGGGGAACTCAAAAGTGAAATGGTTTACTCCATGAAGCAGATTTCTCGGCTTTGTGGAGTAAATCATTCCTGTCACCCATACTGACCCCAGGGTAGTATGGGTGTCAGGAGAGGAGAGCAAATTGGCTACAGATTAGACACTGCAGCATTCAGCCTTAGTTGGTAAATTTGAATTTGAACAAGAATGCTTGTATTTTCAAAAATTTTGCCATAATTTAAATAAGCTAGTCACTGATTCAACTGTTCTCTTGCAGATACATTGCAGTATTAGTAGGAAGAAAAAGAAACAGTTCAATGTTTCCAAACATTGATGTTATCCTAAAGATTTACGTATGCATACCAATCAGTAATGTCTTTGGGGAAAGAAGTTTTCTCATTTGAAAACCATTTTAAATTATTGGGTTGACACATAAGTTCATGCCGTTTTTTTCACTGCACTGCAGGAATGTATTACATCAGAAGGGAAAACGTAATCAATCAACTATGTATTCTCCCTCATTGTTTACGATGGTGTTCCAACATCTGGATAGGTCTGCAATGCCATTCTTGAAAAAACATGCAGGTTTTGCTACAAAGAAATCAAGGAAATTCTGGAGATCAACATAATTGTTGAACGTTCTCCCATGGAGTGCATTCGACAGAGATCGGAACAGGTGATAGTCTGAAGGGGTGACATCTGGGGAATAGGCCGGATGTGGAAGAATTTCCCATTTCATGCCCTGAACGGCCATTTTGGTCATGTTTGCACTGTGAGGGCATGTATTATCATGTTGGAGCAGGACACCGTGGTGCCAATGTGGCCATTTCTGCTGAATCGCTCCCTCCACACAGTGGAGTTCCTCACAATAGAGTGCAGCGTGGATGGTCCGATTCCTCAGCACCATTTCCCAGCGAATGAAGGTCATGTTTTGGACTTGGTGTGGGTGCCTTCTTTGGGCGTAACCATTCTCCTCGATGACTGAAATTCACATAGAAGCACCACTTTTCATCTCCAGTAACAATACGTGACAGAAAGGATTTGTGTTGCTGAGAACATTCACGATAACGTGCGAGCGAGAAACCACATATGGCAACATGCTGATTCTTGTTGTCCTCGGTGAGAATGTGAGGCACCCAAGACCCCAATTTTGGGACCTTTCCCATACGTCTCAGGTGTCGCACCACTGTGGCCTGATCACAGTCCATCTCAGTAGCCAATTCATGTGTGGTTCGATATGGATCCAAGTAGATGAGCTGGTTCAAACGATCCTCATAAAAGTGAGATGAACGACCTGAGCGTGAAGAGGTTTTGAGGTCAAAATTGCCCCCTCGAAACCATTCAAACCATTTGTGGGCTATCCTTGGAGCAATAGCATCCTCTCCATAGACAGCACAAATTTGTCGAGGAGCCTTGGCAGCTGTGGGTCCCTTGTTAAACTTGCAGAGGTTGGAAATGTTCATTCCTCTCTACTTGACACTCCATACTTCCAGACCTGAAAACCAAAAAAAAAAAACATTAGCCACAATCACACAACACAATATGATTTAGATACACAATATTACTGGCTACATTTTGATGTACAACTGGCCATCTGCACCATCACTACTGACCTGGGAAACACTCGTGAAATAAAATGGCATGAACTTATGCATCAACCCAGTATTTGAAGGCAAAAGTTTTCAGGAAAGAATGGCTGCATTTGCAGCTTTGTCTCTTAATTCAAGTTTTGTAGAGACATTGACATTTTATGATATAGTAGAGGGTTTTGGCACAAATAAATCAACAGAAGAACATCTGTTAGTTGTAATTTTACATAATTATATTTATTTTTTCTTCCTCTCAATCATTCAGTCAATTTACAGTGAACATTGGCAACATCACTGCAATTAATAAAAAGAAATCCTGAAATTAATACTGCTTACATTGAAAAATTAAAGGCAGAATTTACTGGCAAATGTTTCATAAGTATGTTAAAACCAGCAATATCACTTCTAAATATAAAAATTGACAGCAAAAGAATGTTTCAAATTTGTGCAAATTAAACTTAAAAGAAAATATTTGAAATTTTTATTTCAGTACCCAGTTTTAAATAATGCATGTGCTGAAAATTCTACATAGTTCTTGAGAATATGCTGATTTTTTTTTGTGATAAAAAAAAAAAAAAAAAAAAAATATATATATATATATATATATATATATATATATATATATATATATATATATATATATACTTAAGGGATGTAAGGTCAGGTGATGCGTAACATCACAGCCTCTCCTTGACAAATGTCAACCCCGCCTTCTCGTGGTGCATCCTGTTCCCACTAAAGGGGCTCTGACGACCGCCAATAGCGGTATAACTATACCATCGGGATCAGAGGAAATGCTATCCCACACTCACCAACCCGCTTGGCCAGCGTGGTGAGTTATGGCCAAACACCTCCAAAATGACTCTACAACTTAAATCTTGGCCCTCAGTCTCCGGCAGCTGGAATGTACCTGGCCAAGGCAGCGGCCAGTGCGACATGAAGGCAGAGGGTGCTAAGAATCCCCGGAGGACCGGACTAGGCTGCCATTTGATGCTGACCTTGGCTACCTATAACGGACGCTCCCTATCTTCTGATTCAAGGCTTCTTGAATTGGAAGAGGAACTACAAAGGATCAAGTGGGACATCGTCGGGCTAAGTGAGGTAAGGAGAAAAGGAGAAGATCTCATTGAACTGAAAAGTGGACATCTCTTCTATTATCGTGGGACAGATACTGGCAGAACTAGTGGTGTTGGATTTATAATAAACAAGAAACTGAAGGATAAAGTGGTAGAAGTTGAAAGTTCCTCTGACAGAGCTGCACGACTCGTTATCCAACTCTCGAGAAGATACCAGGCTCAGATTATTCAAACTTATGCACCCACCACAAGTCATCCTGAAGAAGAAATTGAAGAATTTTATGAGGAAATTCGTCATCTAAATAATAAAGGTAAGCAGCACTTGAAGATAATTATGGGAGATTTCAATGCAAAAATAGGGCAACGGCAACAGAATGAAACTTCAGTAGGTAAATTCGGTCACGGCAACAGAAACCAGCGTGGAAATACTCTCGTTGAGTTTGCAGAGGCAGAAGGATTTTTCATCTTGAACTCCTTTTTCAAGAAAAAGCCACACAGGAAATGGACATGGAGACATCCAATTGGGACGACAAGTGAAATTGATTTTATTATGTGTAACAAAAAATTCGTCATCGAAGACTGCAGTGTGCTGAACAAGTTCAACACAGGTAGTGACCATAGATTGGTGAGATGTAAGATGCACCTCAACACTAAACTGGAACGTGGCAAGCTCATAAGACAAACAAAATGTATTGACATAACCAACCTTAAAAAACACCATAATACTTTCAAGTTGGAACTGAAGAACAGATTCTCTGCTTTAGAAGGCCTAACATCGGAAGAAGTGGATATTTCGGAAGTTAACAGAAAAGTAACCAAAGCTCTAATGGAAACAGCAACAAAATTAGCTGGGTCTAAGAACAAGTTGCATGTGAACAAATTATCAGGAAAAACCAAAATGTTGATGCAAAAAAGAAGAGAGATGAGGACAACTAAAGAAGATGTGACTTCCAAAGTGGAATATATAGAGCTATGCAAGACAACACGAAAAAGTATCACTGAAGACGTAAGGAAATTCAACTGTGAGCTAGTGAGGAAAGCAATTGAAAACAACCAAAGCCTTAAGATAGCAAAGGGACATCTCAGTAAGGGAAGAAAACAGATTATGGCTCTGAGAAAAGAAGATGGTTCTATAACAAGAAATAGAGGCGAAATTTTGACAAGAGTGAAAGATTTCTACTCCAAATTATATGAAAGGGATGATACATGTACTCCAGACATCATGAAAGGTACCAGAGTTCTTCCAGTCCTCCCAGCAGAAGTTGCTCATGCAATCAAGAACATGAAGCGAGGGAAAGCTCCAGGAGAAGATGGAATTACTATAGACATCATACAAGAAGCAAGTGGAGAAATTGAAACAGTACTCGCCCAAATTTTCACTCTATGCCTTAATGAAGGGAAGATTCCTGAGGATTGGAACAATGCTACAATGATCCTGCTACATAAAAAAGGTGACATTGAGGATCTTAGGAACTACAGACCTATCAGCCTCCTATCAGTGGTTTATAAAATCTTCACTAAAGTTCTTTCACACCGCTTGAAGGTAACACTGGACATGGCTCAACCGAGAGAACAAGCTGGATTCAGGAGTGGCTACAGCACAATAGATCATATCCACGTACTGAGAGAACTGATTGAAAGAGCGAGGGAATATGAACTTCCATTGTGCATGGCTTTTATCGATTATGAAAAAGCCTTTGATTCAGTGAAACCATCAGCAGTTACCACGGCTCTGAAATCCTGCGGTATTGAAGATGCATACATTAATATTATTAATAACATCTATGAAAATGCAAGTGCAAAGATTCGGCTGTTTGAAAATACAACACACATAAAAATTGGAAAGGGAGTGAGACAAGGTGACACCATATCTCCGAAGCTCTTTAATGCCACATTGGAAAATGTCTTTCAATCACTGAACTGGGAAAACAAAGGGATAAAGATTAATGGAGATTATCTAACCCACCTTCGTTTTGCTGATGACGTAGTCATTTTTGCAACTACCCCATCAGAGCTGCAGAGTATGATCCAGGAACTTGCTGACAAGAGTAAAGAAGTGGGATTAAAAATGAACTTTCAGAAGACAAAAGTGATGTTCAATGCTTTTACAAGAAATGAAGATTTATCGATTGATGGAGAAAAACTGGAGATAACAGATACGTATGTTTATCTTGGACAGCAGATATCAAGTGAGGGTCACATTGATGAAGAAATTAATCGGCGTACAAAACTTGCCTGGAGAGCTTTTGGAAGAAACAGCATAATTTTCAAGAGCAATATGCCATTATGTCTTAAAAGAAAAGTGTTTGATCAATGCATCCTTCCAGTGCTTACGTATGGTGCAGAGACGTGGACCTTAACTAAAAGAG
Source organism: Macrothele yani (assembly GCA_039090855.1). Taxonomy (NCBI): domain Eukaryota; kingdom Metazoa; phylum Arthropoda; class Arachnida; order Araneae; family Macrothelidae; genus Macrothele; species Macrothele yani. The sequence continues at coordinate 7,236,477 of CM077022.1, read as the reverse complement.
ACATACAAAAGCTGCAGACAACTCAAAGAAGCATGGAGAGGTGCATGCTTGGTATAACCAGGAGAGATAAGAAGAGGAACTCGTGGATCCGAAAAATGACGAGAGTGGAAGACATCATGATCAGAGTTAAATCCCTGAAATGACAATGGGCTGGACATACTGCCAGAAGGACAGACCATAGATGGACAACCGAAATTTTAGATTGGATTCCAATGGACAGGAAAAGACCCAGAAGAAGACCACATGGGAGATGGGTGGATGAAATTCGTAAATATGCGGGAGTGACATGGAGGAGACTGGCACAAGACAGACCGTTGTGGAGGAAACTTGGGGTGACCTTCGTCCAGCAGTGGATTGATAATGGTTGACGATGATGATGATGATGATATACTTAAGAGCAAAACTGAAGACTAAGGAAAAAATTTTAGAATTTAAAACGAAGGGTGCAAAATAACCTGAAAATCAAAACGCGCAACGCAGCAGTTTTGAAAATTCAGAATTCACATTCTATAAAGATACCTAAGCAAAAAAATACATATATAATTTTGACTCACACCTAGTACAACATAGAAAAGGTTATGTATCTACCTGTGTGAGTAAAAGGAGAAAAGAAAAAAAATAAATAAAATAAAACAACTAAATGTAGAAGGTGTCGAGAATACTGAGCCTTGGCTTTATCAAGGACCAGCAAAAACTCTGCATTTTCTCACTTCCACAAAGACCTAGTTGGAAATGGGTTTCTGCAAGGCCATAGATGCAAGTAACATTCCCACCTAAAATAGTTTAAAAAATATATATATAAGTCATGACCTCCGTAGAGTAGCATGACCTAGCACTAGTTAACAATTTCGCTTGCATCCATTAACCTTCATGGCCCGACCCATGCTCTTCATCTGTTACTATTAAACAGAGAGAAGAAGATTAAAGAGAACTCAAGCTGTGAGAGTGACATAATAAATAGAAATGATTTTCAGCTATAACGAAATTCCAAGTTCGTTTGAGAGAGAATTTAAACCTGAAAAACAAATTTTACATTGCAATTAAAAAAGGAAGTGTTAATTTATAACGAACAGATTTTTGAAAGAAAACTTGAGTCTAAAACCCCCTACTCTACAACTTATGACAGCACGAAAACGAGAATAAGTTAAAGATAATAATTAACTAAAGAAAACTTTGTGAAAGTTATATTCCTTAAACAGTTAGTTGCAATATGTACAAAGTATTTCAGCAGTGCTTTAAGTGCATAATTAATTAGTTATTAAGAACTTAACTACTTTGAAAAAACAGCGCATAGACAGCGCATAGAAAAGGAACAAGCTTAGCCATCTTCTGTTCCTAGGTACCACAAAAGACGCTCAAAGTTACAAAGAAAAGTAAGAGTTAAAACCCGCATAAATGTTAACAGACAAACCAATGCTTAAAAGCTGAAAAGCTAAAAAACGACAGAGAAAAGGTACATGAAGTACAAACATTGAACTTATAAAACCTAGAACCCAAAAACAAGGAAGAGAGCTTACCTCTTGTGTTACAAAAACTTTTCTCCTCACAAGAGGAGAACATGGCTGACCTCTTCCGCCACTCCCTAGACGCTGGGGGCAGTGGGGGTGGGGCTGATGGCCTCCTCATACAGCAAGAAACCAACGTGCGGAGATTTTAACCAGAGAAAAAAATATATAAACTTAAGACTGTGGATCTGTATGATCAGAATGAGCAGAATTAACTCTCCAGAATACATGAGAAATATTATAAAATACACGAGCAGTTTATTTAATAATCTTTGCATGTATTAAATCACCTTAGTGAGCTTCTATAGATTAATCAGAATCTTATTAATTTTAATGTTGGTTTTACTATTTTTAGTATAGCTATCCTGGTGATGAATAACTAGTTTTCTTTTTTATTTGTTTTTATTTTCTTTTATAAACAGATTTTTAAGCTTTTTTTGTGATTTTGTTTATATTATTTAATTTTTTTGTTTTAATAGGACCGTCATATCCATAGCACTAAGGTTCCTTTAGGTAGTTAATAGGCATCCTCTAGCCAACTTCCTTACGGCTTTGATTGGTCAGAATCATATTATTAACTGTGTAGAAAATTAAAGCAGATCTGCCAACCTTACTCTATTATTCAGAATAATTTTTCTTAAAGTTCTTTTGATGAAAGAAGAAGGAATTTCGTTCTCTAGAAAACTTTCTAATAGTATATTAATGTGGTAATTGAAGTTCAAATTGTTGCTGCAAATTCTTGAAATTCTTAGGACCTGAGAAATTAGTACATTCTCAATTACTTTGGTTGAAATGTTATTATTCCAGTGTAGATATTTAATTACTTTGAAAGGAAAATTAACTCTTTTATCAAAGAGGCTAATAGATGGGTTACCTCTGTTGAGCTTAATGCTTAAGTCTAGGAACTCAAGTTCCTGATTACTGTGGTTGGTTTTACATAAGTTAAGAGAGCTAGGATAGATATTATCAAAATCACTCTCTATAACTTCGGAATTATTGATACACAGCAGATCATCAATATATCTAAAAGTGTAAAGGTAGTTATCTGAGCAGGTGGGGTGATTTTTAATGAATTTATATTCCTTAAAGAACAGGAATAGATTAGCGATATTCGTGGACGTTGATGTTCCCATTGGAATACCGTTCACTTGCTTATAGAGAGTATTATTATATAAGATATGGTTATTTTTTATGCAGCAATTGAGATAAGAGTTCCAAGTTCCTACATCAACAAATTGGTTAAGTTTAAATTCTGCATACAGCTCTTTAAAGGTAGTGATTATATCTGATAGAGGCAGATTAGTATATAGGTTTTCAAAATCATAACTATTAATATCTAGGGGACAAACTTTGAGTATAGTAGAAATTACTTCTGCATTATTATTAATTATCCAAAAATCTCTGTACATCAAGTTAGAACAGTTTCTAATGTGTTTCAAAACCTTCTTTAAGACATCTTCAAAAGCAAGATCTATTTTCTTTTTATGACTCCTTACTCCACTAGCTATGAACCTGAACTTCACAGGATCCTTATGAAACTTAACCGTTGCAAAAAGAAATGGAAATTCAGGCCCATATCTTCTAGTTTGCGGAATTTTAAGTTTCTTGAAGAATGCCTTAAACTGATTTTCTAACTGCTTGGTGGAATAACTTATGGGCTCGTATGTTACTCTATTATTGAGTTCCATAGTTAACAATTCAAAATAGAACTTCTTACAGATAATTGCAAAATTATTGCTAGCTTTATCCGTAGTGGTAAAAATAAATTGGTCTTGTAGTTTGGAGAGTGACCTTTTAGCTTCTCCAGAGAAAAAGAGATTTCTGTCGAAACAAAAGTCCAGACCTGCCAACTCACCGGTGAAGCTATTGATTATATTATATTTCCATTCTGCGAAGGCCTCAATAGGCTGATTGTACGTTAAACTGGTTTTTACGATGTACTTATTTACATCTTGAGTGAAGCTCTCAAGAATCCTTTCTTTGGAAATTGTGAAGGAAGGTCTGAATTTAGAGCCATACTCTAATAAATTCCTAAGCTTTTCATTTTCAACAAAACTCAAGTTTCCGGTGATAATATGGTTGTAATTCTTATCATAGTGAACTGTTTCTTTATGTTCATCACAAGAACAAGTAGTAATTACAGGAATGTAGCTCGAAGAGTTAAGTTTGTAGTTTTTAACTATTGACCCTAAGGTCTTAACATATTTAAAACTTACAATAGACTGGTGCCTGTGGATGGGAAAAAAAATTGCATTATTGTAGAACAGCTTCCTTACATTGAGATTATCGTAGGCTTTATTTAGGAACCTGATGGTAACAAAATTACTGGAAAATTCTTTAAGAGAAATTTTATCTTTAAGAATATGTTTAAGAATGTCCAGAACCAAAGCAAAAACATGCTTATCAACATGGTCAGCAGTTTCATTCCAGAATTTGAAAAAACATTTAAGGACAGAGTGCTTGAAGGACTTGAGAATTTTGTAAGTATTTTTAACAAAATTAGTGCCAGTTTTAAAGCTTTCCAGAGTTTTTAGCAAGTTAGCAAAATCAACTTTGCTTGATGTGCGAAATAACCTCTGTCCTCTATTACCTCTAGAGCAGCTCTTATTATTAACAAGAAAGAGGAGTTCACGAATTGAAAATTTATGCTGATTATGCTTATTGTCAGATAGAGTGGAATTAAGGCCATAGGGATAAAGAGACTGATGCTGCAAAATTTCAAGGGATTCAGTTTCTAGCCGAGCATAGAGGTCAGGGATAATATGTAGTACCTCTATTTTCACTTTGTCAAAACCATGAGTATGGAAATGCTCTAATTCAAAGGTATAGTACTGGTTGGCGTTTGTGGAGGGGTTCACTCCTGAATTAGAGAACTTGTTTACTAGAGACCTGTGACCATTAATCCTAAGATGAAGAGGATTTTTACTTTGGCCAATATAGCTAAGGTTGCAGACAGTACAGGTGAGCTTATAGATGGTATTGTAGGCTTTGCAAAACTTGTTGGAGCAATTATCCTCAACAGAAGAATACAGGTTAGGATCTGCAGATTTACATGTCAAACAACGTTTGTCATTTCATAACTTTAGATTACCTTTGCCAGCGAGTTCATACACTATGGGAAAGGGTGCTAGCCTAACCGAGCGGGAGGACTTAAAATATCTGAGCTGACCTCCAATCCTTTCATCGTCCTTAGAACTCCACTTGGGCCAAAACATACAAATTCTGAGCAAACCAACTAGGAAAAACTTTTTAGAAATAAGCAGTCCGAGAAAAGACCAAACTCGAGTATAAACTACACTCCAAAAAGCTGCATCCAAAACATACTAAAAAGAAAAATTGGAAAATGAAAAAAACCTCAAGTAAAAAAATAGTAATAAAAAAATAATAATAATAAAAAATAATAAAACATTTCAACTAGAATTTGCGCATGAGCTGCTAAATAATAAATTGAAATTAGTTACTTAAGAGCAAAACTGAAGACTAAGGAAAAAATTTTAGAATTTAAAACGAAGGGTGCAAAATAACCTGAAAATCAAAACGCGCAACGCAGCAGTTTTGAAAATTCAGAATTCACATTCTATAAAGATACCTAAGCAAAAAAATACATATATTATTTTGACTCACACCTAGTACAACATAGAAAAGGTTATGTATCTACCTGTGTGAGTAAAAGGAGAAAATAAAAAAATAAATAAAATAAAACAACTAAATGTAGAAGGTGTCGAGAATACTGAGCCTTGGCTTTATCAAGGACCAGCAAAAACTCTGCATTTTCTCACTTCCACAAAGACCTAGTTGGAAATGGGTTTCTGCAAGGCCATAGATGCAAGTAACATTCCCACCTAAAATAGTTTAAAAAATATATATATAAGTCATGACCTCCGTAGAGTAGCATGACCTAGCACTAGTTAACAATTTCGCTTGCATCCATTAACCTTCATGGCCCGACCCATGCTCTTCATCTGTTACTATTAAACAGAGAGAAGAAGATTAAAGAGAACTCAAGCTGTGAGAGTGACATAATAAATAGAAATGATTTTCAGCTATAACGAAATTCCAAGTTCGTTTGAGAGAGAATTTAAACCTGAAGAACAAATTTTACATTGCAATTAAAAAAGGAAATGTTAATTTATAACGAACAGATTTTTGAAAGAAAACTTGAGTCTAAAACCCCCTACTCTACAACTTATGACAGCACGAAAACGAGAATAAGTTAAAGATAATAATTAACTAAAGAAAACTTTGTGAAAGTTATATTTCCTTAAACAGTTAGTTGCAATATGTACAAAGTATTTCAGCAGTGCTTTAAGTGCATAATTAATTAGTTATTAAGAACTTAACTACTTTGAAAAAACAGCGCATAGACAGCGCATAGAAAAGGAACAAGCTTAGCCATCTTCTGTTCCTAGGTACCACAAAAGACGCTCAAAGTTACAAAGAAAAGTAAGAGTTAAAACCTGCATAAATGTTAACAGACAAACCAATGCTTAAAAGCTGAAAAGCTAAAAAACGACAGAGAAAAGGTACATGAAGTACAAACATTGAACTTATAAAACCTAGAACCCAAAAACAAGGAAGAGAGCTTACCTCTTGTGTTACAAAAACTTTTCTCCTCACAAGAGGAGAACATGGCTGACCTCTTCCGCCACTCCCTAGACGCTGGGGGGCAGTGGGGGTGGGGCTGATGGCCTCCTCATACAGCAAGAAACCAACGTGCGGAGATTTTAACCAGAGAAAAAAATATATAAACTTAAGACTGTGGATCTGTATGATCAGAATGAGCAGAATTAACTCTCCAGAATACATGAGAAATATTATAAAATACACGAGCAGTTTATTTAATAATCTTTGCATGTATTAAATCACCTTAGTGAGCTTCTATAGATTAATCAGAATCTTATTAATTTTAATGTTGGTTTTACTATTTTTAGTATAGCTATCCTGGTGATGAATAACTAGTTTTCTTTTTTATTTGTTTTTATTTTCTTTTATAAACAGATTTTTAAGCTTTTTTGTGATTTTGTTTATATTATTTAATTTTTTTGTTTTAATAGGACCGTCATATCCATAGCACTAAGGTTCCTTTAGGTAGTTAATAGGCATCCTCTAGCCAACTTCCTTACGGCTTTGATTGGTCAGAATCCTATTATTAACTGTGTAGAAAATTAAAGCAGATCTGCCAACCTTACTCTATTATTCAGAATAATTTTTCTTAAAGTTCTTTTGATGAAAGAAGAAGGAATTTCGTTCTCTAGAAAACTTTCTAATAGTATATTAATGTGGTAATTGAAGTTCAAATTGTTGCTGCAAATTCTTGAAATTCTTAGGACCTGAGAAATTAGTACATTCTCAATTCGTGAACTCTTCTTTCTTGTTAATAATAAGAGCTGCTCTAGAGGTAATAGAGGACAGAGGTTATTTCGCACATCAAGCAAAGTTGATTTTGCTAACTTGCTAAAAACTCTGGAAAGCTTTAAAACTGGCACTAATTTTGTTAAAAATACTTACAAAATTCTCAAGTCCTTCAAGCACTCTGTCCTTAAATGTTTTTTCAAATTCTGGAATGAAACTGCTGACCATGTTGATAAGCATGTTTTTGCTTTGGTTCTGGACATTCTTAAACATATTCTTAAAGATAAAATTTCTCTTAAAGAATTTTCCAGTAATTTTGTTACCATCAGGTTCCTAAATAAAGCCTACGATAATCTCAATGTAAGGAAGCTGTTCTACAATAATGCAATTTTTTTCCCATCCACAGGCACCAGTCTATTGTAAGTTTTAAATATGTTAAGACCTTAGGGTCAATAGTTAAAAACTACAAACTTAACTCTTCGAGCTACATTCCTGTAATTACTACTTGTTCTTGTGATGAACATAAAGAAACAGTTCACTATGATAAGAATTACAACCATATTATCACCGGAAACTTGAGTTTTGTTGAAAATGAAAAGCTTAGGAATTTATTAGAGTATGGCTCTAAATTCAGACCTTCCTTCACAATTTCCAAAGAAAGGATTCTTGAGAGCTTCACTCAAGATGTAAATAAGTACATCGTAAAAACCAGTTTAACGTACAATCAGCCTATTGAGGCCTTTGCAGAATGGAAATATAATATAATCAATAGCTTCACCGGTGAGTTGGCAGGTCTGGACTTTTGTTTCGACAGAAATCTCTTTTTCTCTGGAGAAGCTAAAAGGTCACTCTCCAAACTACAAGACCAATTTATTTTTACCACTACGGATAAAGCTAGCAATAATTTTGCAATTATCTGTAAGAAGTTCTATTTTGAATTGTTAACTATGGAACTCAATAATAGAGTAACATACGAGCCCATAAGTTATTCCACCAAGCAGTTAGAAAATCAGTTTAAGGCATTCTTCAAGAAACTTAAAATTCCGCAAACTAGAAGATATGGGCCTGAATTTCCATTTCTTTTTGCAACGGTTAAGTTTCATAAGGATCCTGTGAAGTTCAGGTTCATAGCTAGTGGAGTAAGGAGTCATAAAAAGAAAATAGATCTTGCTTTTGAAGATGTCTTAAAGAAGGTTTTGAAACACATTAGAAACTGTTCTAACTTGATGTACAGAGATTTTTGGATAATTAATAATAATGCAGAAGTAATTTCTACTATACTCAAAGTTTGTCCCCTAGATATTAATAGTTATGATTTTGAAAACCTATATACTAATCTGCCTCTATCAGATATAATCACTACCTTTAAAGAGCTGTATGCAGAATTTAAACTTAACCAATTTGTTGATGTAGGAACTTGGAACTCTTATCTCAATTGCTGCATAAAAAATAACCATATCTTATATAATAATACTCTCTATAAGCAAGTGAACGGTATTCCAATGGGAACATCAACGTCCACGAATATCGCTAATCTATTCCTGTTCTTTAAGGAATATAAATTCATTAAAAATCACCCCACCTGCTCAGATAACTACCTTTACACTTTTAGATATATTGATGATCTGCTGTGTATCAATAATTCCGAAGTTATAGAGAGTGATTTTGATAATATCTATCCTAGCTCTCTTAACTTATGTAAAACCAACCACAGTAATCAGGAACTTGAGTTCCTAGACTTAAGCATTAAGCTCAACAGAGGTAACCCATCTATTAGCCTCTTTGATAAAAGAGTTAATTTTCCTTTCAAAGTAATTAAATATCTACACTGGAATAATAACATTTCAACCAAAGTAATTGAGAATGTACTAATTTCTCAGGTCCTAAGAATTTCAAGAATTTGCAGCAACAATTTGAACTTCAATTACCACATTAATATACTATTAGAAAGTTTTCTAGAGAACGAAATTCCTTCTTCTTTCATCAAAAGAACTTTAAGAAAAATTATTCTGAATAATAGAGTAAGGTTGGCAGATCTGCTTTAATTTTCTACACAGTTAATAATATGATTCTGACCAATCAAAGCCGTAAGGAAGTTGGCTAGAGGATGCCTATTAACTACCTAAAGGAACCTTAGTGCTATGGATATGACGGTCCTATTAAAACAAAAAAATTAAATAATATAAACAAAATCACAAAAAAAGCTTAAAAATCTGTTTATAAAAGAAAATAAAAACAAATAAAAAAGAAAACTAGTTATTCATCACCAGGATAGCTATACTAAAAATAGTAAAACCAACATTAAAATTAATAAGATTCTGATTAATCTATAGAAGCTCACTAAGGTGATTTAATACATGCAAAGATTATTAAATAAACTGCTCGTGTATTTTATAATATTTCTCATGTATTCTGGAGAGTTAATTCTGCTCATTCTGATCATACAGATCCACAGTCTTAAGTTTATATATTTTTTTCTCTGGTTAAAATCTCCGCGCGTTGGTTTCTTGCTGTATGAGGAGGCCATCAGCCCCACCCCCACTGCCCCCCAGCGTCTAGGGAGTGGCGGAAGAGGTCAGCCATGTTCTCCTCTTGTGAGGAGAAAAGTTTTTGTAACACAAGAGGTAAGCTCTCTTCCTTGTTTTTGGGTTCTAGGTTTTATAAGTTCAATGTTTGTACTTCATGTACCTTTTCTCTGTCGTTTTTTAGCTTTTCAGCTTTTAAGCATTGGTTTGTCTGTTAACATTTATGCGGGTTTTAACTCTTACTTTTCTTTGTAACTTTGAGCGTCTTTTGTGGTACCTAGGAACAGAAGATGGCTAAGCTTGTTCCTTTTCTATGCGCTGTCTATGCGCTGTTTTTTCAAAGTAGTTAAGTTCTTAATAACTAATTAATTATGCACTTAAAGCACTGCTGAAATACTTTGTACATATTGCAACTAACTGTTTAAGGAATATAACTTTCACAAAGTTTTCTTTAGTTAATTATTATCTTTAACTTATTCTCGTTTTCGTGCTGTCATAAGTTGTAGAGTAGGGGGTTTTAGACTCAAGTTTTCTTTCAAAAATCTGTTCGTTATAAATTAACACTTCCTTTTTTAATTGCAATGTAAAATTTGTTTTTCAGGTTTAAATTCTCTCTCAAACGAACTTGGAATTTCGTTATAGCTGAAAATCATTTCTATTTATTATGTCACTCTCACAGCTTGAGTTCTCTTTAATCTTCTTCTCTCTGTTTAATAGTAACAGATGAAGAGCATGGGTCGGGCCATGAAGGTTAATGGATGCAAGCGAAATTGTTAACTAGTGCTAGGTCATGCTACTCTACGGAGGTCATGACTTATATATATATTTTTTAAACTATTTTAGGTGGGAATGTTACTTGCATCTATGGCCTTGCAGAAACCCATTTCCAACTAGGTCTTTGTGGAAGTGAGAAAATGCAGAGTTTTTGCTGGTCCTTGATAAAGCCAAGGCTCAGTATTCTCGACACCTTCTACATTTAGTTGTTTTTTTTTTTTTTTTTCTTTTCTCCTTTTACTCACACAGGTAGATACATAACCTTTTCTATGTTGTACTAGATGTGAGTCAAAATTATATATGTATTTTTTTGCTTAGGTATCTTTATAGAATATATATATATATATATACATAATTTAAATACAAAATTTAAATTCGAAGTATATGGTTTAACATTAAAGTGCAATTGAAATGTTGGGGCGTAAACCATGGTAACCAACATTTTTGTAAAAAAAAATGAGTTCTGCACGAAAAATAACTGTGGTGATAATCTGAGCATTTTAGAGTATTTATTATATATTTATGTCAACATATGGCACCACAATACAAATTTCAATTTATGGTAAGTGTAAACGGTTAAATTTTTTTACTACTTGTAATCTACGTATCTCACAACAGAAGTGTTGGTTACCATGGTTTACACCAGAGTCCTTCAATTACTTGGGAGCATGAGATTTTTCTTGGCCCAGGGTGCTGTAATGTTTAAACCCACCACTGAGAATATGCCAGTGATGTATTTCATTGCACCATCAGGAAAAGCAATAGTTTGTGATATTAAAAAGGAAGTCTACAAAATCCGATCTTTTTGCTGACAGGTGAAATGTGGTCCAGGTAAGCAAAAAACTTTGAAATCAGCAGAAAACGCTGATGTTAGAATGAGCATTATATACTCTTCTTGGTTTTTTTTTAATTAAACAAAAATTCTGATTCATTAAATTGTATTGTATATCTTATTTTTGTAATTTGTTTCTATAAAGTTTTTGTAATATGTACTTATATATGTATAATTACTACTTTATTATTATAAATATATTCACTATTGTAATCCTGTATTATATCAGTGGTAATCTGAATGATTCGATAATTTGAACATGCAGTACATTAGTTAGTTCAGATTATCATGAGTGCACTGTAGTCTTTAACAGGAGCTGATGATATTATTTCTTTGTAAAGTCAACTGGTCCCATTATTTTGTCAACTGGTTGGCTTTGTCCCCAAATCATTCAAACTCGTGTTCAGGGCCATATTGGGGGAAGGGACGACTTTATGAGCTGGATCCCAGGGACGCAGCCTCAGAGGCACCTCCACTGATATCCCTAAAAACATGTATATATGTATTTTTAGTTTGCACATACTGCACACAACTGCTATCCTAAAAGGAATAAACATACCAAAATTTTTATGGTAGTGTGAAAGGGCATCAAGTTTCTCTCTTTGTCAATGAAATGAACTGACTTAACAGCTTTTTCTTCTTTTTTTCCCCGTTAATTTCACTACGACGTATTGAACGCCTCTTGCATGCATGCTAAATACTGCTCATGATATAAGCATAACATTTTCAGGTACTTTATTATTATTTTTCTGTCACTACTGCAAGTGTGATATATGCGAGGGTGGGGAAATTCCTTTAAAAGGTACAAAAATGCAAATACACTCCTCTCCACGGTTTAAGTTCATTCTAATTTTCATGCCTTATAAATATTTTTTCCTTTAACTTCAGAGCTAAATATTTCCCTGTGCTATATTTTCCAAAATTCTTGAAAAGACTGGTTAAGACAAACAGAGGCTCGTAATATGGTCTTGCCCAGAGCCCCCAAACTTCTTTTCTGGCTCTGGAGATTCTGATTCATTAAATTGTATTGTATATCTTATTTTTGTAATTTGTTTCTATAAAGCCTTTTACTACCAAACACAAATGCTTATATGAGAGTTGTTAGGTCAGCAACAATGTTGCTGAGAAATGGCTGTTCATTTTACCCAGTTGAACAGACTTGTTATAGTTTTGCTGCACTTCTGTATTTAACTGTAATCGTTTCATATTAAAATTAAACCCAGTAGCAAGGCACGAGGGAATTTATGCCTAGTAGTGCTTAAGTTAAATTGATTCAGGAGTCTATCTCACTGAAGTATCCTGATTTGAGTGAATCATGAGCTTCTGGCCAATTATCTAAGTTGTACACAGGTTTGAATCCTAGATGAGGTATGGGTGTTGTCAGTCCACTGGTTGTCTTTTCCTGGAACCAGTTACCCTCAATTGGAGATGGATGGCTCCTTATAGCCTTAGATGCTCATGGGAGTTGTTAAACCTGCAGAAAAATAAGTGTGAATGATTTGTGAATTGTTTTGCTTATTTGGAAGTGTTGTGGAAATATAGAAAGCATCCCAAATTAAAAAAAAAGTTGCTGAAAGTATATGCATCAAGAAAAATAAGTGAAATCTATTGAAACCAGTTTTTAAAAAATTAAGATTTTTCAGTTTTTAAGTGGTATTACATGTAACAGATATTAGATCATCCTTAGAAATTTGGGCATCAACTGAATTCCAGGTGCTAGGATGTTGTTGTTGTGTTTGAAGTTGTTTATTTTGTGCAAGGACAGCTTTACTGTTTATGGCACCCTATGCAGCAATATTTTACTCTTCCACAAGCGTGTGTGTGTGCGCGGACGCACACACTGGATTGTATGGTTTTCCATCCACATATGAATGTCTACAATATAGATTGAATAGTCACATGTGTTGATCCCAAGGTCAACAACAAAAGCAATGCTTCTGTTTTGCTCTTAATTGTAACAATACGCCATTGTGATGATTTGGATTGTTCCAGTGATAGCAAGAACTTTCATAATTTCCAATTATTGCCCATCCTCTCAAATTACAGTACTCACAGGTTATTTTTTCGTATATACCATTATGCAAGAAAAAGAAAAAAAGTTAAGCTCGGCACCACTTGCACTATTTTAAAGCAGGCCCTGCTGATAAGACATTAAAATATTGAAAAAAAGTAACTCTGCCTTTCAAAGTAGCTAATTTCATACATGTTCTTCTCTGTAAACTTGATGTTCATCACTATTTACTATCACTGAGCATTGCATTCTACATGGAAGAAGTGAGTTAAGTTTGTAAGCAGTTTATTACATGAAGGATCTGCAGTTTTAACTAATGTGTTTTTTTAATCTATTATTTCTTCAGTTTTCAGTGTAGCAAATTATAGCCAATAGCTATAGTTTCTGTAGACCAGTGTAGCATGCAACATATTGGTTTGCATCTTGTATTTTACTCTCAAAACTTGACATGATTATATGAAACATATACATGTTTAGTGACAATCTTTGAAGGTAGGAATAGTTCACTTCAGTCAGGTAAGTGAATTTGGACTGCTTTATTATATCTATCAACATTACAATTGTGATGCTGATATTACCGTTTCACACGTTATTGGTGAATTTGGACTGGTTCACTGGAGGGGGAAAGTTAATCATGTAAGTGAATTGTAACTCCGCAATTATTGTTTTCAAGCTCCAACCAGAAGTGTGCCAAAAGGAATGCATACTAGTGTCAGGTAAGTTTCTTCTTATTGCATGCATTTCATGCCTTTATCAGGAGTGTCCTGGTAATGACATTTATCTTATGCTGTTGCCAGTATTATCTTAGTGATGGCATGAATTCCACTTCATATTTAATTATGAACATGTTCTTCTTGATCACTAATAATTAAATTTTTAATTCAGATGCTGCATTTCAGTTGTGTATTTCTGCATTTTATTGGATATACAAGTTACTCGTGAGCCCAAGAGCCTGCCATAGGACAGATTAATACACTGAAAGGACAGTATTATAAACACCCACCTAATAATGAATGGGCTCACCTTGTATCCTCACAACAGCAGCAACATATTATGGCATGGACTCTGCCAGGTGTTGAAAATATGTGGGTGGTATTGTGGCCCATGATTACAGGATAACCATTTGTAAAACACCAAGAGTTGACAGTAGTGAGTTTCAAGCTCAAATGAATTTCTCTTTGTCTCACAAATGCTCAGTTGTGTTCAAATCCAGAGAATGAGATAGTTATTTGAGGGTTTCAATCTCACCAAAATGATCTTCCAACCAGTCCTTCACCAAACAGGAGCTGTGAGATAGGTGTTATTTTGTTAAAATAAGACATCCTGCTCTGGGTAATGGATAGCCATGAATGGGTACAGGTGGTTAGCCAGTATGTTAACATAACCTTGTGCAGTGATGGTGGTCTCAATAGGCACAAAGCCCAGTGGAAGTTGTTTAATGTTCAGACCCCAGAACATTACACAACTTCCGCTAGTCTTTACAGCTTGACTTAGCAGTTGGGAACCATGAATTCATGTGGTCTAGTGTCCTACATCACACACATGCACCCCTTCTGTTGGCATGCTGTAGTTGGAACCTTGATTATCAAAACAAGGTACCAATTTACAATTTTCCATGGTCAAGTGGTGATGATATTCTTTCACCCACTGCAGCCTCATAACCCGGTGATGCTCTGTCAAACAAGAGTACTCAATGTGTGGGCATCTGCTGCTATAGCCCAGTCATGTCATTGCATGTCAAATGTTCTTTGTGCAAACCTTTGTAGGTACCCCATCATTGAATGCCGATGATATTCTCCTCACCGGCCCTCTGTTCTGATGTAACAATATTGGAGAGGTAACACACACACACACACACTCTCTCTCTCTCTCTCTCTCTCTCTCTCTCTCTCTCTCTCTCTCTCTCTCTCTGCCCATTTAAGGCCGTATTTTCCCTAGCGGTGGCTTTTGATGCAGTCTTTTGTACACATGTGAACATTCTGCAGTCACAAAAATGGTGCATCCCATCTCTTTCACACCAACTATCTGCCAATAATCAAAATCTATCGGGTCACCCTGTGTATTCAACATCACAATCATGGGTATGCTGTGCAGCAGGTAGGTATCTGACCTATTTGTTGCCATTATTGTAGTGGTGTTGGGCATATTTCTGGATGGATATGGTGTGTCAGTAAATTGTGTTTTCAGTGCTTGTGACCTAGTTTGTAATACTGTTGAATGAACCCACATAAAATGAGCTCACATAATACAAAGTTTCATGTAAACCGAAGTTTTTGTAGATCCCTTAAAGTTCGTAATTTTCTACTTTGTTATTTTAACTGTATATTATGAACCATACTTTTTGGAGAAACTGGATATGTTTAAATTCAGCATGGTTATCAGCAAACAAAGCACAGTAAAACCTTGGTTATATGTTTTTCTAGGTGATGGCCTTAAAAATGTTTAAATGGGGAAAAAAGAGTTTGAAAAAAATTTAGAAATGTTAAATACTATTGTAAAAAATTATGTTTTAAAGGAATATAAGCTGTTCCTTAATAATGATTTATTTAAAGTTGAATTGGCAGTGAAAGAAAAAGAAACATTACAAAGTATAATGTATTTTATTTCATTGCAAAAATCATAAAGCCTACAAAAATCAAACTTCTCTTTTGACGATTCTGTCTATAAAAATCCTGATTCTAGATTAAGTGAAATCCTCACAACTAAAATATGAAACCAGTGCTTCACTATGGAACTTACAAATTAACAGCTTTTTTTTTTTTACATGAATCCTGAGTGCATTTATTTAAAACCACAACATTGAATATTGATGATACATTTAGAATTCTATTCTACTATGCCACGAAATAGTGGAGCCATAAAGTTAATCCCAAGAGATTTACCAAATTTTAAACAAATATATGTGTGTGTGTGAGTGATGAAATGCTAAACCAATTTTTTATCCAAAGCAAACAACATACCTTTCTCTGATGGGATCAAGGTTCAATTTTGGCTGCATCAAGAAGGAACACATTAAACAGCAACTCAAATCCTTCAAAGTTGTGGAATGCCAGGCTATGCACGATGGGTGTCCAATAAGTATCCGGATTTTTATTCCTATCAATTGCAGGAAAGAAATAAAAAAATATAGGATGCATAAATATGATACTCATGTGCATAATACAGTGGTGCGAACAGTCAGTCACTTTTTCACGTATTCTCCTTTCAGTACAATGCATTTCCTCCACCAATCAACAAGTAGATTTATTCCGACAGCGAATAAATCAGCAAGGGTGTTTCAAATCCATTGAAAGACAGCTGCTCGCAGATTGTCCATGCTCTCATATATGAAGATTACCCTTTATGGGACAGAAAACATGAAAATCAGAAGGTGCCAAGTCTGGACTGTAAGAAGGGTGCAGAAGAATGGTCCACCTCTGTTTTGCAATTTCTGCTTGCACTGGTTTAGCAATATGCGGGCGGCCTTATCATGCTGAAGCAACACTTGATTGTTTTTCAATGTTTGCCATTTGGTCCAGATATGCTGTGCATGTTTTCTCAGTGTCTTCACAAAGGCCTTCGCATTTATTGTTTCATTTTTTGCCAAGTACTCAACCAGAAGGATACAGTGTTTGTTCCAGAAGACAGTAGCCATGACCTTGGACACCGACAAACCAACTTTGAACTTCTTTGATGGGGGTGAATATGGATGATGCCATTGCATACTTTGCTGTTTTGTCTCTGGTTCGAGCTGATTAATTCACGGTTCAGCACTTGTCATTATTCATCCTAGGAATGCATCACCCTTCTCATCATAGCACTGTACTAGTTCATTGCAAATGTCTAGCCTTTGGCGTTTATGCACCGCTGTGAGCTTTTGGGGTACCAATCCGGCACAAATCTTCCTATAGTTAAGATGTTCATGAATAATTCGTTCAACAGAATTTTTACAATATCCAATTCCATGGCAACATCCCGAATGCAAATCCGTCTGCCACCTTTAATCAAGTTGTCAACCAATTTAATCGTTTAGTCAGTCACCGCGGTGTTAGGCCTAACTGACCGTGCCTCATCTTCAAGGCTGTTGTGGCCAGCTTTGAACTTTATAACCCCTTCATAAACACTGGGACAAGATATAGCTGCATCACTATACACCATATGAAATATTTTCGTAATGTCCGCTGCCTTTATGCTTTCTTTCGTTAATAATTTCAGTACTGCTCGCTGCTCAAACTGAACACTTAACATAGCTGCCATTGTTTTTGATCAGCAATGCCACCTAACATTAGTCTCAAGCTGCTCTGTTTTTACGGTGCTTCACTGAAAGTAGTCGTAATAGTTGCACACATTAGATCATACACATGGTTTTGCTTTGATAGGGATGAAAAATTTGGATATTTATCGGACACCCCTTGTACAAATGAATCAAAG
Source organism: Macrothele yani (assembly GCA_039090855.1). Classification (NCBI taxonomy): domain Eukaryota; kingdom Metazoa; phylum Arthropoda; class Arachnida; order Araneae; family Macrothelidae; genus Macrothele; species Macrothele yani. The sequence goes on along the minus strand of CM077022.1, from coordinate 7,219,068 downwards.
AATCTTGTATTTTTAATAATTTGAAATTCAAATTTTAACATATAATTGTAAAAAGCGTATAACTGAATTAAGTATAACCGAAATAAAAGACCAACAGAAACCAGAGTAAAATATCGGGACTAATGCAGAATTATGTATAAAAGTGAAAAATGTATAACTCAGGAAGTAACTAAGGTTCCATTTAGTGGCATTCACCCAGTTTTTTCACTGGAAAACAAGGAATTACCTGCTGTTGACAAAACCCTGCGATTCCCCATGCAGATAGGTCAGTTCACATGAAGACAAGAATGTTTCAGCTCCTTTTTTTACTACCCCCCTCGCTTCCCCCAAGCTACCCAAACATGAATCTCCTGAGCAAATGCTGTCTGTTTTCACCTCCCCTCACCACCTGTCAATCACTGAATCTATGTTTGCCGCCCCGGTGGCGCAGTGGTCTAAGGCGTTGGCCTATGATCGTTCGTCCGTAAGGGGTCCGGGTTCGAATCCCGGTGAGGCATGGATGTTGTGTTTGTCTTACGGCACTGGCTCTCTCCCTTCCCTGGAACCAGTGACCCTAAATTAGGGACGGGAGACTGCTTATAGCCCATTGAGTTGCTCACGGTGGTCGTTAAACCTCCAATCAAAAAAAAAAAAAAAAAAAAAAAAAAAGAATCTATGTTTAGAAAATCTTGAAATTTATTTTGCATCTAGAAGCACCTTAACCACTGCTTCAGAGGAAGTTGAAACACATTTAAAACAGTAATCGTGATTAGCATAAAACAATTGTGGATTTTGGCTCATGTATCCGACGTAACACAAGTGAAATTTAAAATTTTTGAGTTACCTTAATTTTTACATTCATAAAACCTATTGCAGACCTCATTGATATTATCTTTCTAGCTGTTGTTTTCGATTAACAATTGGTATTTACCTTTGATTAATTTATAAATGTTTGTGATTGACTAGTTTTAACCTGACTTATGACTGATGTAATATACCGAAAATAGCCTCTCCCCCCTTTTTTTAATCTCCGGTTGTAACGAAGATCGCATATGTTGAATGTTTTTTACTCTCCCTTCAACTTTATTATATATGGGTTCGACTGTACTTTGTAAAATTACACTACTGTTGAATGTCATTTTCAGCACAGAAGCATTATGTTTTCACTGTTCCCCATATAGCCATTCCTTTGGAAGACATGAAGATCGCATCACACTGGAGTAAGAATCAAACCTACGTCTTCTGATTTCTGTTTAAGTAAGGTACCGTTACATCACTCAAAGAACAATGAATTTCTAAAAAATGTAATTTAGAAATCCGAACATCTTTCAGAATTTTGTAGTTTTCTGGGGAGATTGCTGCATATATAGGAAACTTAAAAGTACAGCACTTCAGTGTCAAAAATTGCATATGTTCCTTCCCTGTACTGGAGATGTCAGAATCATTTCATCATGACACTACTGTTAGTGATTTTTATACATAAAGTGAGTTCAAGTTCTCTTTTCTTCATTTGAATTTTGAATTAATGGTGTCATGAATCATTTGAATAGCATTTATCAAAGTTGAGTGTGGATTCATACTCTCACTCCATACTTTTCAATCAGAACTGATTGTGGAATTGTATTGGCAGTCATGTAATTGCATGCAGTTGGGAACCAGAACTTGTTGAAAAACAAGGTTTCCCCATGCAAGTTACATTTACTTTTTATGAGCCTGTTTAAATATTGTTTTAATGACAAATTTCTTATGTTGTTATTATGATCCTTATTATATTTCTGACCAAAGCATTGTTTGTGATGAACTACAGGTGATTTTTAAACTTTTTTCTGTGTTAGTAGCTCAAATGACAATTGTTGGTCTGCCTTCAAAGAAACATATATAGGGGATAAAATTGGACTCTAGGCTGATTTCAGAAACAGTCTTGAGTTTACTTTAGATTTCAAAAAAAGGCACAGCAGAAATGCATTTTCAGAATTTTATGTCTTTCACTAGAATGTTATTTTTAAACAAGTGAATTTTCAGAGGTTATCTCCATTGGCTTTTATCTTTATGATTCACCTTTTTCACAACAGTTATTGTTAACCATGTGGAGCAATATTTTTGGTAGTGATAAATGGATGTGGTCATTGATTGTGGTAACCTTCATTTCCTCAGTTTTAATCCATTTAATTTCCTTCTTGCAGTTTCTTCTTGATATTCATCGATTTTGTATGAATTCCAGTTCATTTTATGATCAATTTAGCTTATGTCTACCTACTCCAGATTCATTGCACAAGATTTTCTACACTCTGCCACATGAATTTCAGTTGATATCCTGTCTGATATAAGGAAGTTTGTAGTCTCATTCTATGTTGTAAGCAATTCTTTTAGCTAAAGTGAAGTACAAGATATCGTTTAATTTGCAAGAAAAATTTTATTTTAAGATCTCATTAAATTTTTACATATCTCGTTAAATTTTTATTTTGTGCTTAAAAAAATTAAGAGGTGGGGGCAAGAGAGAAATTTAGATGGACCTTAAGGTAAGTAATTTTTCTGATTAATTTTACTTTTTTTAAAAAAAGTTTTTTAGTAACTTCTGATTATTTTCTGCAACAATTTTATCCAATTTAAAAAGTTTGTACTTTTTTCCATTCTTCAGTTGAGTCAAATTTTTTTTTGTATGAATTAACTGTCAGCATTTGTTTTTACTAATGAAGGATGGTATGACTAGAAATTTTAATATTTTATTGGTATTCATTGATACCTGGATAAATGGGTAAAATTTGATGAGTAGTATTAAGATATTCTAAGTTAGTAATCCGTATAATTTAACTCCAATCATAGGTGACAACTATGGGGGGCCAAAGCTAATCCATCTTGCTTTCCCCAGTATTTTCTAGAATCCAGTGCCCACCTAGTAATTTTTTTCACTTATTAAATGAGATTTTTTTGTTTGTTGTGTTCTTGATGTATGCCATTTTCAAGAAAAATGCCAGTTGTAATCTCTTTAAAAAGAATTACAAAAGAAATCCCATGATATTAAGACTACCATGTGCTGTTCTTCACATGTTCCTGTGAAATGTGTTAAGTGTTTTAAACAATTATATCAAAAATAAAATAATGTATAAAAATTACATACAATTTATCTTTTGTGCCTCTTTTTTTTTTTTTCTATTTTTACACTTCTGTTCTTTGTTTCAGCCAGATGGCTGATGTCACATTTTTTTTTCTGTTAACACTTGGAAATGATATTTTAGGTATTTTATGAATTTTTGTTTTGAAATATTAATATTTAGTAGTAATATTCTGATTTTTTGTTTATTTGCTTATTAGCAATTATAACTTTTTACATTAATTATTAAAGTATGTTATATCTCATAGTTTACCTTTTCCACATTTTATTCTTTTATTTTCTTTTTGATAGTGGGGCAGAAATGATACCTCACTTTCATACCAGATTTCTTTAAGTCACCCTCTTCCCCCATTAATTTAGGGAAATTGCTACCCTCTGACTTCAGTTTTAAGTAATTACATCACCACTTGCATTGCCATAACTTCATTTGTTCAGAAGAATTTTACTATTTTCTATTTAAATAGTTAAATCCAAAACAATATTTTATGTTTGGAAGCTGAACTGCTAAAGTGAGTTTCAAAGATTTTTAATCACAAAGCTTTCAGGATTTTTTTTCTAATTGTTGTTTCCCTTGCTGTCACAATTATGAAGAGTGGCATTCAAATATCTTGCTCATGAGCAGTGCTGGGGAGAAACTAATTTTGAAAAGTAGTTAGCTACAGTTACAATTTCAAAGAAGTAGTTAGCTACAAATAAAACTACTTTTCCAGAAAAGTAGTGTTTCGCTACAACTACATTTTAAAAAAGTAGTTTCGCTACAACTACTTTTCTGAAGTAGTTAAAAAAAACTTTGTGAATAAAAACACACATGAATGTATGTACAAATTGGAGGAGTTTTCAGATGCTGGTCTTAGTAAATAAGTAGAGCTATCGCAGTCTGATTAAATGTATTTCGATAAAATACGTAAAATTTTATTAAAATATATGAAATTAAAAATTTGAATTTTCATTTAAATAAAGAGAAATAATCATAATGTATCTTCAGTGTGTTCTCTGATGCATATTTGTTCCAGTCCGAATTAATATAAAAATTCTGATGCTCATATTCAGCAGACTTAATAACTGCGGTTCAGTTTATCATTGCCAAGATAGGCCAGTAAAAATTTATATTACGTGTAGTACATACTTACATTCATACAATGACGTGACTCATGCACAGGAAGATGAACAAAATGAGAAGATATACTACAATATAAGAGTCAATTTAACTTCCGTAACAATTGCATTAAAAATGTTTATCGATGAGGAATAATCTCATGAGAACATCAGAAGCGTTACAAAACAAGCGCTCCACTGAAGCACTACTGCTGGGTTTTTTTTTTTTTTGTTTTTTTTTCGATTTAAATCAGTTGGAGTTAAGGGCCTTTAGGCTTTGGACTGATTTATGTGAGCCTGTAAGATTTTCAGTGACTTATTTATGTTAAGTGATGTATAATGTATGGTGTGGGTTACAAAATTTAAATAACTTTTAAACCAAAATATTGAACATGTGTATCCTGTAATTGTAATTTGATCAAAAATTACGAATATTTCTCCTGAACAGAATTTTGTGAAATAAAGGAAATCAATAGCTTTGTTGAACGCAAATTTGGAGCAACATTTATGTTATAGGTGGATTCAGTTTTGAGCGCCTTACTGAGATGTAAGAAAAATTGTCGATGCAATAAGCATGTTATTTGCATTAAAAAAAAAAAAAGTCATTAGAAAAAGATGAAAGATAGAGGGAACTTGAAAGATCTTTGAGGCTAGTGCTACTGAATGAAAAAAAAAGAAACTTTTGAACCTGATGCTAGAAACGGATACAAATAGAATACATTGTCTTTTTTTTTTCTTTATGCTGCTTAACGGAAAAGTTATGAAACTGAAAAATATTTTGTGCATTGTCAGCTGCCCGATGAAAATGCATATTTTTTCAGTCGTTCTTTAAAAGTGGAAATATCAGGGTAAATAGAGATGCACATTTAACCTCGCAAGCAAGGAAACTTCTGAAAAATAGCATGGATCGCCGCTCTCATACATGCCAGTTCAAACAAGGGGGGAGAAAAAAGGAAAAAAGATTTGGCCTGCTGATGCATTGGTATTGTGCCTGTACCCCAAAAATGGATAGGTGGGAGGGGGAAATCATACTTGTTGTACATCATCTATCCACGTGGGAAATGAGTGAATGAAATTTGAAAGAATGTGGGAGTGACATAAAAGAAAATGTCTCGGGGCAGAAAGTTCTGCAGGGGACTTGGGAAGACCTTCACCCAGCAATGGACTGAAAATGGTTGATGTTTATTACATACTTACTGTATAATGCATACTTTTATTACATTAACCTTTTTTCTTTTTCTTTTCTTTTTTTTTTTTTTTTTTTTTTTTTTTTTACTTTTCAGAATGTTACTTAAAACTATTTTGAATTAAATGAATTTTCTAAGTCAAAAGTTGGGCTTTATACCAATAAAGTGTTCATGAATGAAACGTGAAAGTCCCCCACAGGAAAACTCCCCCACATTCGGTAAAGTTCCCCATAGGAAAACTCTCACACAGGAAAAGTCCCCCCCCCTTTTTTATTCAGGGACTGTGCATAAATTGCAGTTTTCACAAAATATCGAAAGTGGGGGAGATTTCCGGGGTCGCCATTTCCATTTTCATGCTGTTTAAAACAAGGTGCAGCCATACAACGGGCACAAATATGTGGGGGAAATTTCCGGGGTCGGCATTTTTATTCCATCGTTCTCATGTTCATAATGTTTACGTAACATGTCAAATTATTAATATTGCGATATTACTCAGGCAAAAAATATGAGGCCTAACAAAAAGTTTTCATTCAGTCATTCCATATTCCTAAAATTTACATAACAAATAATGTCAATAATATTTTGTTTCTACTTTGCGCCATACATTGATTAATAAGCTGTTGTAGCCCTAGCCTTTTAAACAATTTTTCTTCACCTATGGGATATTCATAAAGTTTACAAAAAAGTCGAGTTAATAGCTTTCCGCGTTTACTTAGGCATTCAATATTAATTACTAGGACATAGGCTTAGGCCCTTTTGACAGTTTTTATTCTACCAATGTCATATTAATAATGTTTACATAACAAGTCAAGGTTATAATTTTTGCTTTTACTTAGGCACTAAACATTAGTTAATATTAGTCTATTGAATGATAGCTGTGCCTAGGCCTTTTAACAGTTTTTATTCTAACGATGTCATGTTCATAACGTTTATGCATGAACTAAAGTTAATCATATTGCACTTTTACTTAGGCAATAATTATTAATTCATTGGCCTCAGGCCTAACTAAGAGGCCTAGTGATTAATATGAATGCCTAAGTTAAAGCGCAAAGCTGTTAACTTGACTTTTTGTAAACTTTACGATTATCACATAGCCGAAGGAAAAGTGTTGAAAAGCCATAGGCCTACAGTCTATTAATCAATACATGGCACATAAGTAGAAATCACCCCATCCTGCTAATTGTAAGACCATTTTTTACTCTAAACTGCGGTGAAAATCGAAATGCCGACCCTGGAAATTTCCCCCACTCTGTCAGCCTGCCAATTGTAAGACCGTTTTTCACTAAAAACCACGGTAGGGTCAAAATACTAACCCGGAAATTTCCTCCATCCAGCTACTTGCAAGACCGTTTTTTACTATAAATTGCGTAAAAGTTGAATGACGACCCTGGAAATTTCCCCCACATATTTGTGCTTGTTATACGGCTGCATCATGCTTTAAACAGCGTGAAAATGGAAATGGTGACCCCGGAAATATCCCCGACATTTTGTGTAAACTGCAATTTGTGCACGATCCCAGACTGAAAAAGTTGGGGGACTTTTCCAATGTGGGGGAGTTTTTCTGTGAGGGAGACTTTTCCGTCCATCCATTTCAGTATGAGTTTTTAAGTCTATTGAATGATAACTGTATTGAAAAGCGCTAATATTAATAGTTTCATGTTTCTAGTAGATATGAAGAATCGTGTTATGAAATTAATAACTCCAATTGTAGTAAGTGATGTATCCATGTATAGTGGATGCTGTAATAGGTAGTAAATTAGGAACACATAGGTTCCATTAGTAGTGAATAATGAATGCTCAGACATATTTTTAAGGACTCCAAGTAAATTATTGAACAAAGAAATTAAAAAGTAAAGCTCATGCATGCATGGAAATAAATAAATAAATAATCTGTGCATACACAAACACTGCCCATACTTCTAGAAAGAAAAATTGTGAAGCAATGGCTTGGAGATGAAGTTTAGTTCGATGTCATGATTTTGAAGCCAAAAGGCTTTTTTGCCTCCTTTACCAGAAGCGTGCACGATAATACAATTTCCTTTTGTTGTTTCACTTTTTAATTTACAAGAATTATAGGAAACTGCCCAAAGAAGTTCAGTTTCAGCATTCATTTTTAGCTAAAGCATTGTGAAATATATAACTTGGAGGTAAGTTCAAAGATGGTAAGCCAAAAAGATTGCACCAACTTTTAAAACTGACATGCAAATGGAACATTTACACATTCTCTGAAAGAATGGTCTTGCAACAGGGTCGAACATTCACGTTGATTGCTTGGATCCAGGAAAACTGGTACACCGGGAAAACTCGTACACTTTCTCATGCCTCTGAGCGAAGGGCGGAAAACTCGTACACCTTGTCAAGTAAGGGGATGTACACAAATTGTGTTTCGTTCATAGATCTTGTCAAAGTGTAAAAGTTTTCCTAGCTGAACAAAACAAAATGTACCAGTTTTCCTAGGGATCTCAATGAGTATGTAAGATCAAAATGGCACAAGGTTTATGTAGAACCTTTCTGACTCCTTAAATCTTGAGTTATGATTTTAATATTTCCCATGTGATAACAAGCAATAAAGGCTAATTCACAGAGGCTTAATGAATTAATCTTCAGGTGCTGATATTTTTAGAAGATTTTAAATTCCAACCTTGATATTCCGTATTTCTAAACAATCTATAAAACCTAATAAGAGGCACTCAATGGATTATTCCTCACCTATTTACAAGCCACCTAGGCCATAGCCCTTTTTATAAGATTTTAAGTTACAACTTAGAAATTTCGTATTTGTAACCGCCACACAGGAAAACTGCCTCATGTTTTTCATAAAGGGGTTGGGCACATATTTCTGTTCCTTCAAGTAACACTTTGAATGTGTGGCAGTTTTCCAAGTTTCCGAATTATGTGTGGCAGTTTTCCAAGGGGCCTAACGACGGGAAGGAGCTCTTTTGTTTGTCTGAATTTTCATGCCGGTTCATACAAGTTTAGGCCACAAAAGTTGAGGGGGATGGGGCAGTATAAAGGTTGACATTTCTTGGCCCATATTGAGAATTGAATTGGGAACTCCAAACAATTTTCAACAAAACTTTCTATGTAAGCCAAGTGAGAACTGAACTGTAATTTGAAGAAATAAATTGCTGTGACTTAGTACATTTCTTAAAACTACAGTGTTCGACAAAAAACGGAATTACAGCATGACTCGTGCTGTGTTCAGAAAAGGACTATAAGATGGCATTTTTTAATAATGCTGCAATTTTACTTAGACACTAAATATTTACGTAACATGTCAAGTTTGTAATATTTTTCTTTTACTTAATTAATTCATACCTTGGCCTTTTTAACAGCTTTTAACCCACCGACTTCGTATTCATAACTTTGACGTATCAAATCAAGTCAATAGCATTACATTTTTACTTAGGCACTAAATATTAATTCATAGGCCCTAGGCCTTTTTTTTTGACAGTTTTTATTCTACCAATGTCATATTCACGATGTTTACACATCAAATCAAGTTAATAATATTGCGTTTTTACTTAAGCACTAAATATTAATTCATAGGGCCTAGGCCTTTTTGACAGTTTTTATTCAGTCTACTACATATCAACTCATATTAATAGCATTGCGCTTTTATTTTGGCACTAGATATTAATTCATAGGTCCTTATAGGCCTAGGAGGTTTTAAGTTTCTATTCTACGAATTTCATATTCACAATATTTACACAGCAACTCAAGTTAACAATACTGCACTTTTACTTAGGCACACGATAATAATTCATAGGCCTAGGCCTTTTAAGCAGTTTTTGTTCTACCAATGTCATATTCACTACGTTTACACATCAAATCAAGTTAATAATATTGCGATTTTACTTAGGCACGAAATATTAATTCATAAATTCTACTAGGCCTGCGGCCTATGAATTAATATTTAGTACCAAAATAAACACCCAATAATATTAACTTCATTTGATGTGTAAACGTTATTAATATGAAGTCAACTTATTAAAAACTGTCAAAAAGGCTAGGGCTTATGAATTAATATTTTGTGCCTAAGTAAAAGCGCAATATTATTAACTTGATTTGATGTGTAAACGTTGTGAATATGATATTGGTAGAGTAAAGACTATTAAAAAGGCCTTGGGCCTATGAATTAATATTTCATGTCTGAGTAAAAGAGATGCTATTGACCTGATTTGATACGTAAACATTATGAATACGAAGTCGGTGGGTTAAAAGCTGTTAAAAGGCCAAGGTGTAGGGCCTATGAATTGATTAAATAAAAGAAAAATATATTACAAACTTGACATGTTATGTAAATATTTAGTGCCTAAGTAAACGTGCAGCGTTATTAAAAAATCCCACCTTATTGCCCTTTCTGAACACAGCATGAGTCATGCTGTAATTCCATTGTTTCGTTGAACACTGTAGTTTTAAGAAATGTAGTCATAGCAATTTATTTCTTCAAATTAAAGTTCAGTTCTCACTTGGCTTACATAGAAAGTTTTGTCAAAATTTGTTTGGAGTTCCCAATTCAATTCGCAATATGGGCCAAGAAACGGCAATCTTAACACACACACACACACACCCCTCCCTCCTGAACTTTTGTGGCCTGTTGCCCGGAACTCGTACGAACTGGCATGAAAATTCAGACAAACAAAAGAGCTCCTTCCCGTCGTTGGGCACCTTGGAAAACTGCCACACATAACTTGTAAACTTGGAAAACTGCCACACTTATTCAAAGTGTTCCTTGAAGGAACAGCAATTTGTGCCCGTCCCCTTAATAAAAAACATGTGGCAGTTTTCCGGCAACCAAATCTGAAACGTCTCTCAAAATGCCAAACTCACCAGAAAAAATAATAATAATAATAATAATTCCTGAAATGTATATTGTGGTTTTGTAAGAAAGGTCAGAACTGTTTCTTTTTTGTTAAGATATAATAAAATCTTTCTTTCACTAAAGAAAGAAAATAAAGGGGAAGGGGAAGAAAGGAATGAGGTGTTTTTACACGTACATTGTTTGATGCATAATCTAAGAGCTGCAGTTCTTGTGTAATTCATACTAATGCAGGGCATGTCCATCTCGATACCGTTTGACACTGTTTAATTTATAAATGCAATATATCTAGGTTGTAACTTAAAATCTCCTGAAAAGGCCCGCAGCCTAGGTGGCTTGTAAATAGGTGAGAAATAATCCGTTGAGTGCCTTTCAATTAGGTTCAATAAAATGTTTACAAATACGAAATTTCTAGGTTTTAACTTGAAATCTTCTGAAAAGGCCCGAGGTGAGGAATAATCTGTTGAGTGCCTTTTATTAGGTTTTATAAAACGTTCAGAAATACAGAATATCAAGGTTGTAATTTAAAATCTTCTAAAAAGATCAGCACCTGAAGATCGATTCGTTGAGCCCCTGTTAATTAGTCTTTATTGCTTGTTATCACATAGGAATATTAAAATCATAACTAAAGATTTAAGGAGTCAGAAATGTTCTACATAAATCTGTGTCATTTTGATCTTACATACCCATTGAGATCCCTAGGAAATATGGTACATTGAGTTTTGTTCAACTAGGAAATCTTGCACGCTTTGACAAGATCTTGGAACGAAACGCAATTTGTGTACATCCCTTTATATGAGAAGGTGTAGGGTAGGGTAGGGTGTCCCAAAATTCAATGTAAAAAGAAAATTATTAAAAAAGGTGGGTCTCACCCTCTAAAAAGTTTCTTTTACTCCTATTATTAAAATATATGAAGTTAGAGCTCATTTGGAAAAGATTGAGGTCCCTCAAGGTCACACAAGCTACACTGATTTATGTGAATATCGGGAATTTTAATCAAAAGCATAAGTGATGATCAATTATATATTTTATTTTCATTATTAATGAATTTTTAGTATCTATATAACAAAAAATAAAATAAAAAGCATAATTAACTATAAAAACATAATTAAAAGCTGTACCTGCTTCTGTAGTGCAATTATATATCTATATATGATTTCTAAACCTTAACTGTAACCACTAGCATCACTTATTGCACCTTAACTGTAACTTTAAACTTTAACCGTAACCACTAGCATCACTTATTGCACCTTAACTGTAACTTTAAACTTTAACCGTAACCACTAGCATCACTTATTGCACCTTAACTGTAGCTTTAAACTTTAACCGTAACCACTAACATCACTTATTGCACATGTGTTGTTGTTTGTTCTATTGTATGTGTTGCCTTTTGCTGTTTGTTGAGATATTTCTATTGTATGTGTTGCCTTTTTGCTGTTTTGTCCAGAAGAGAAATTTGTTTTAGTGCTTCTTTTTAATATAATGGCAAAACAAACTAGGAGTAGTAATTATGTATGGCTTATTGGATATCCTACTGAATCAATAACAGGTTCACGTCTGCCATCTGGAAGAGATGTTATGACCAATTTTATGTACTTTCACCGCACTAAGAAGCTTTCGATCAGTGATAGTGCTGTTCTTGTAAACAATAACATTGTACCATTTTGGGAAAAATCAAGGTTGCCAATAAGACATGAGCAGCATATCTTTAAAAAGATTAAAGATTTATATGGCAAACAAGTAGGCTTAATGGGAAATCAAAAAAGGAATAATGCAAAAGACCAAGAGAATCAAATAATGTATAGTGAAAATCTGGATATGTTATTTGACATAAGTCACGCTAATTCAGAACAGCTTATTAAAAATGAAGAGGATCGTCAGTTTCTCAGATTACAAAGACAATCTAGGACAGGTTGTATTGGATCTCTGGACAGAAAGCTTTGTACACGTGAGAAAAGATCAGCTGAACGACAGAAAAAATTTCCAAAGCGATTAAAAGAAGCTGCTTCATCTCAGAATTCCTTTGCTTTATCAACTGCATCTTCTACGTCAACAATGAATGAGACTGAGACTGAAAGTGAAAACTCTAAAGAAGACTCTGATGATGAATATGCTGCAGAAATTAGACCACAAAAAAACTTATTACGTGAGAAGCATACAGGTAAAAATGAACGAAGTCGAAGGTCTGTCATAACACCAAAAGTTGCTGCTGCTTTTGATAGCAATAATATAAGTATAAGAAAGTCAACAATGTTACTTGCATCTGTCTTAAACATGGCTGGTGGTAATGGTGATGGTGAAGCAGACTGTTCAAAGAGTAATGAAACTTTAAAATCTGTAATTATTTCAAAAAGTACTGTTCATCGTGAACGTCAATGCTTACATAGTGAAACTGTGCAACAGATAAAAATGGAGTTAAATGCCTCAAAATCAGTAGTTCATTGGGACGGAAAGTTATTACCTGATTTATCATTAAATGAAACAAGAAAGGTAGACCGTTTACCAATGTTAGTTTCCTCTCTAAAAGATGGTAGTACAAAACTTCTTGGAATTCCTAAGCTGTTATCTGGTACAGGGGAAGCAGCAGCTAATGCGGTTTTTGAACTTTTACAGTCATGGAAATGTGATTCTCAGGTTATTGGTATGTGCTTCGACACAACCTCCTCAAACACTGGAAAGTTCAAAGGAACATGTGTTCTTCTTGAAAATAAAATAGGAAGAAGCCTTCTGTGGTTAGCCTGTAGACACCACATGTTTGAAGTGTTACTTTCAGATATATTTCATGTATGTCTTGGACCGTCGAGTGGACCCGAAATTATTATGTTTAAAAGATTTTGAGAAAAATGGATTGAACTTAACCACCGCAACCCAAAATGTCAAACAACGCCATTGATAGCAGCATCCGACACTTTGAAATTTTTTATTACTAATCAACTTCAGACAGCTGCTAAACACTTTCCTATAGATGATTACAGAGAACTATTAAATCTTTCCGCTCTTATGATTGGAATAGATGTGAACAATATTATTCGGAAACCAGGTGCTCTCCACAGAGCTAGATGGATGGCAAAAGCCATTTTTTTTTATTAAAAATTGAACTACTGTTTGATGGAAATAATCTATCATACAATTGACACCTCAACAATTTCAAGGCCTTCAAAGGTTCAATCGGTTTGTTGTATGCGTATACATTCAATCATGGTACACGTGTCAGTCTATTGTAGATGCACCAGTGAACGACTTTTTACTGATACAAAGATTGCATGAATATGATGATATACAACTATGCAAAACAGGATTAAAGTTGATTTTATGTCACTCCTGGTATTTAAGTGAAGAGCTTGCCACTCTTTCTTTGTTTTCAACACTTCTTAGTGCCAAGGAGAAGTATATGTTAGTTAGTAAAATCAGTGAAAAAAGAATTTGCACCTATTAAAAAAACTTCCTTTAAAATTTGATGACTTAAATATCTCTCGCAGCTTCTTTCACACTGCACAAATAGAAGGCAACTTCCTGAGCGTGCCTGTTGAGAAATGGCTAGAAACACAATCTTTTAAAGAAGCTGAAGAAATTGTTAAACATTTGCCATGTGTTAATGGCTATGCTGAGCGAGGCATAGCATTAATTGAAAGTTTTAATGATGCAACAAAAGATGAAGAACAAAAACAGTATTTATTGCAGGTAGTTGAAATGCATAGAAAAAACTTCGCGAAGTGCAACCGTAAAGATCTTCAAGATATGTAAAAATTATTAATTATGTTATTTATAGAATGTTAGGCAATATTTTCCTCTTTATTATCTTGTTAAACTTTACAGGTGAATTTTGCTGTAAAACATTCTTTTTACATTGCATTTTGCAATGTTGAATAAAGTTCGTTTTTTGTCATTTTCTTAATAATTTTTCTTATATTTTCTACACTAAATATTACCAATAGAGTACATTTTTTTAGAAAAGACATTAAAAACATGTAACATTTTAAGTAAAAAATATATTTAAAAAATAATAATTTTGTAAGTAACTAAAAAATTATCGAATTATAACTCTTTTTTAAACTTTTTGGCGACCTTGAAGGACCTCTAAATATTTTTTTTAAGCTGAAATTTTACAGGAGATCTTAAGTACACCAAACAAAACTTTTTAGGGGTGAGAATCAAAATATTTTTTTGGGGGGGACACCCTAGTGTAGGGGTTTACGAAATATTAAAATCATAACTCAAGATTTAGCTTCTACATACACCTTGTGCCATTTTGATCTTGCATGCCCATTGATATCCCGAGGAAAGCTGGTACATTTCATTTTGTTCAGCTAGGAAAACTCGTACACTTTGACAAGATCTCAGAACGAATCTCAATTTGTGTACATCCCCTTACTTTGACAAGGTGTAAGAGTTTTCCGGTGTACCAGTTTTCTGCCACCCTGATAGCTTACTAAGGGTTCCCTGTTTTATGACTGTCCCTGCCCCTCGGAGATGTCTCTTAGCCTCAGTAGGTCATCCCCTTTTATGCCCCACCTACGATTGTTACCTATGACCTGGCATTGTAAAGGTCATGCATTCTGTTGGACAACATTAGTTCTTCCGAAGGTCAAGCTGAATTCGTCAAACGATTCCTTCTGTCAGTAAAATTTGTTCCTCGTAAAAGTAATGAAAAAATGTAGCGCAAAATTTTCGTTACAAGTACTTTATTTTTGTAGCACATTACAAACAATACTTTTTATTTTTGTAGTTACACTGCACTACAAACTACAATAAAAATAGCACACTACTGTAACGTTGCTAATAGTAGCATGCTACTTTCCAGCACTGCTCAGGAGCAAAAATACAGTGTAACTTATTTAATTGAAACTTTTGAATCAAATTCTTCATTATTTAATTGAAAATTTAATTGAAACTTTTAAATCAAATTCATCATTATTTAATTGAAAATTAAAAAGAAAATTAAATAAAATTCGCCATGCAATCCATGCAATTTTAGTTTTCTTTTTTTTTTTTTTTTTTTTTTTTTTTTAATTCTAAAGTTTGGTTATTCTGGTTAATGCTAATTCTGTTGCTTACTGATGTGAGTTTTGGCTGTCTAATTCGCTGTGACACTTTGAACTTCTCATTTAGTATTGCTTTCATGATACATAGTAGAAAAGCTTTTTAGTGTGGTAATTAGGAGAAAGGGGGAACCTATACCCTTGGCAATTGTCCTTGCATAGCACTAAGCCCAATTTGTTTTTGTCACAGCATGGATGCTGTCTGAAATAGCATAGAAGGTAGGAAATGGTGAAATGTTTGAGGTGCAGATGGGGAGGGACATTACCCTATAGAGTGGACCTATCCAGAATGTGAGCAAACAGTTCTATTGTTTTCTGAATGCACTATGCATCTCTTGCGTCTTCTAGGTTTAAAATATTATTTAAGCCAGTGACACTGTGTTCTTACAAAAGTTTTGTATTAAATACAAATACTATTATAAAGTTATTCTTGAGTTTGAAAAAGTTTTGTGAACTGAAGCACATACTGCCAAAGATTTCAGTATTCCATCTAGCACACTGTTGATGTGCTTGAAGAACAAGGGGGAGATTCTGGAAGCACAGGAA
Source organism: Macrothele yani (assembly GCA_039090855.1). Lineage (NCBI taxonomy): Eukaryota > Metazoa > Arthropoda > Arachnida > Araneae > Macrothelidae > Macrothele > Macrothele yani. Next base: position 7,203,288 of record CM077022.1, on the reverse strand, counting down.
TGAAATAGCTGCAATGCAAATAGAGGAAATAAATGCATGAAGATGAGCATCCTAAGACTGAAAAGTGTATGTTGAAATGATACCACTCAGTGTGTGTCAACTCTCTGCAGTGTAAAGCAGAATGCTTCAGTAAAGAATTTGGAATACTGAATTTTAAAGTGAGTGTGGCTTGCTGAATTTAAAGAACAAAATGTCATGACTTTTTGAAAAGTATGTAGTGAGCGTGCTGCCATCAATGTTGTCTCAGTGCACTGAATGGTTTGCGAAACTGCCTGAACTAATCCAGGATATTATTTATAAGCCAAGGTATATTTTAATTGTGGATGAAACAGGTTTGTTTTCAAACTAGTTATCTGTTTTATGGGATTTATCTAGGTAAAATCTTAAAATATCAGCAAATTTTCAGAGAGAACTCTTCGCCTTCGTCAGGCAGTCCTTCGTTCAATCTCCATCACGGGTACCCTTGACGGTTACGGCGAGGTTACCCGTGATGGAGATTGAACGAATGTCTTGCCAGATGTTAGGCAGTGAAAACCCCTTACAGTCATTAATGATGAAGTTCTGGTATTTTCCAATTTCAAGTCCCTCTTTCAATTTTTACTTCAGGAAGTTGGGTTGATGACCAATGACAGTCAAATAGTCCCAGTCCATGCAGTGTGCAGTTTCTCTTAACGTGTCTGTCTAATCCTGTCTTGTTTGAACAATTTTTTATTGCTGCCTTGTGCTCTACAATGCAAGTTTCCAGCCTACAACCTGTTTCTCCTATGTAGTATTTTCCACAGCTGCAGGTTACTTTATAAATGATTCCTTGCATTTTTACCAAGTTTCCTTATTGATTCAAAAAGACAAACTTGTTAAAAATGCAAGGAGTCATTTATAAAGTAACCTGCAGCTGTGGAAAATACTACATAGGAGAAACAGGTCATAGGCTGGAAACTTGCATAGCAGAGCACAAGGCAGCAGTAAAAATTGTTCAAACAAGACAGAATTAGACAGACACGTTAGAGAAACTGGTCACCGCATGGACTTGGGGCTCTTTGACTGTCATTGGACATCAACCCAACTTCCTGAAGCGAAAATTGAAAAAGGGACTTGAAATTGGAAAATACCAGAACTTCATCATTAATGACTATAAGGGGCTTTCACTGCCTAACATCTGACAAGACATTTTGCCAGATCGCAGTAACCGTCAAGGTTAACCATAACCGAAGACCGTGACTGAGATTGAACGAAGGACTGCCTGACGAAGGAGAGGAGTTCTCTCCGAAAATTTGCAGAAATTTTGATTTTACCTAGATAAATCCCATAAAAAAGTTAACTAGTTTGATTTACAGGTTTGTTTTTCAAATGCACTTCAGGTGAAATGTTTACTTTTAAAGGAGACACTTGCAAGTGGAAGAAAGAAAAGTAAGGAGCATGGGAAAATTTCCCCTTTTAAAGGTTGGGAAATCAGCCAAACCAAGGCTCATCTTGAAAGTTATGTCTTTGCTGGGAAACATGTAGCTAACAAAAATGCATGGGTAACTGCTGATTTTTTGAAGGGGAATAGACAAAGTACATGCACGCACACAGGGGGGGGCATCTTTGCTTCTCCTCCCCCAAACATGACTGCACATGTTCAGCCAATAGATCAAGGTGTCTTCCAGAATTTGAAACATTTTTTTTGCAGTGCAGTTGTTTCCAACATTTTAAATGAAATTGATGACAATGGAAAAAGTTCCATTGATTTTTTGGGTGTCTGGAAAGATCTTTCAAAGTAAACTGCTTTAAGAAAGCTGGTTTCCAGTTTGGTTCCAGTGAACAGCTCAAAAACATACCTCTAACAGCTAACATACCTTGATGGTCCTACAGAAGAATATGAACTTGTTCAAGAAACTGAAGTTTCATTTGAGGCATTAGTTACAGTGTGTGGGACAGCAGATGGAGACATTGTAGCAGAAATGCAAGTTAAAAGTGACTCTTCTGATGATGACAAAGAACCTCTACAGAGACAAGGTGGCATGCCTTCTTTCACACAGTTGCAGAAAACTATATCAGTACTTCAAAGATCAGTTGAAGCCTGAGAAAATACTGATTCTAAATGTTTTGATTTTAGACAAGTTACACAACTTAATACATAAAAAAAAATGGCAAGATTGAAGCACAGTTAAAGGTGACCAACTTTATCAGCTGGACATGTAAGTACACTGAATTAAAATTCCTTTTGATAATTCGAAAAAAAAATTTTTATTCCTTTCCTATTTGATGTAACCAAGTTGTGCTGTAAGTTTTTTTCTTCATTGTTCCACACAATTGGCTACCAGAGGTTGCAAGTGTAGATCCTTTAGCTAATCCAGGTTTCTTTATAAATTTTCTCTTGAACATAAAAAATAAATAACGTAGAGATGCATTGCATAGATTTCCACCACTGTGTTACCCCCTCCTCATTTTGTTAAACAATTGAGTCAGCTAAATGATCCACTAAAAGCTTCATTGTCTAAATTTTCCATAGTGGTTGAGTTCAAGGGTGCCCATAAGGGGGGGGGGTTGAGCCCCTCCCTAGCAGTTGGTATAACCAAATTTTTGATAAATTTAAAACACTATAATAGACGAAACCTTTAAAGCATTTTTAAGAATAATTAAAAATAATAAGATATTAATGATTGATTGTATCAATTATGTTTGTTGTATTTTAGTATCTTGTACATTTACTAAAATGTTTGACAACCTAGGAGGTAAGAAATTTTCTTAGTCCCCCCCCCCTCCCCCTAAGAGTACTCATATGGGCACCACTGGTTGAGTTGGTGGCTTATAGTGATAGTGGCCTAATGTAGAAGGTGGCAAATTATCTTTGGTAATTTAAAAGTTTGAAAATCACATTCTAGTGAAAAAATATGTATAAACACTTTGAAAATTACTTTTGAAGTACTACTAGGAAAATACCATGAGTTTTGGTATCAGAGAAAACTTTGACTAAATGCCCACTTGAGAATGCAAGCCAAAGACATTTCCTGTGTTGTCCTGAAGCGCAGTCACAAGGTGCTCACCATTCAATTTTTTATATTGGTATGTTAGTAGTGTAGGCATTTATATTAACAAAGTCCTTCTCCCCACCCACAGGAACCACTTTTTCTAAAACTTCTATTGAAGTTTTATTCTACTAAACAATATATTAAGTTCTGTAATTCAACCTGGATCAAATTCATAGCTGCCTTCATAAATGAAGTTATTTAGCAAATTAAAATGATACTTAAATAAAATGCCAACTGTGTGTAATGTTAATTATTTTGCTAGATTATTTTTCATGAGCCATCTACTTCTTGACATGTAGGTAAAAAACAGGTTCCCTAAACTTAGTTGATTTTATCATTTCTACACAAAGTTGATTTTATCATTTCACTGTGTTTGCAATGATTTTGTGATCAGATTTGTAAATTTTATTTTCTCCTACACTTTTTCTGCTGAAAATTAAATGTGTGTGGTAAGTATATAACTTCTATGAGACTTTTACCTTGATTTGAGGTACTAAACCAACACAAGTAGGTTGAAATGGATTTAAAGTCACTCTGAGTTCATACTGATCTTCCATCCTGGATTGGAATTAACAAAGTATCACCCTGCCACAGGTGAGTTTTTTTTTTGTTTTTTTTTTCAGTTAAAATAGTCAAGAATTGTTTTTATAATCGATGTAGTGCTTTCATGAACTGCATATGAATAAATTGTTGTATTATATGTGAATTTGCAGGGTCTGTAGAACTTTTCATTTGTACACTTTTAAACACACTGCCACGTATGAAATGGACATTATGGAAATATTAACACTGTGTTAGCAAAATGAGGTAAATAGTGCCATGCACAGAAAGAAATTTGCCATCAAAGACTGCTTCATTCTTAACTGGTTTAACACTGACTGCTGACAGGATCTTCATGAGTGTAGTGAAAAAAATAAGATCAATGCTGTAAATATTAAAAGAAAATAACCATAAGCAGGTATTAGAATATACAAAATCACCGATGGTAAAAAAAAAAACAGCAACAGCATGAAAGTGAAAGATGGATGGATAAAGAGAATGTAACTTCCAACATTGAAATGTAGTACTAATTGAGACAGTGAAAATAAATTACTGAAGACAATGTGGAATTTGATTTAAGAAAATTTATTGAGAATACTCATAGGTTTGTATACTTGAATGCAGTTTACTTAAATTTTGGATGATATCAGAAGATGTTATTCAAATCTGTGAGGATATATTAAAATGATTAATAGTTATACATACATAACTATAAGAAAAAAAGATGCACTTAGGACAAATGTAAAGAGAAACACCAAGCACTTGAAGTTCTTCCACTGGGAGTTATCAAAGTAGTTAAAAGCAGCAAATGAAAAAAGGTATTTTGGAAGAATTGGCTCACATTTTTACACTTTAAGAGGAACTGATGAACTGCAAATAATACTTGTTCATTTTGTTCATTATTGTACCAGCAAAAAGGAGAATTATAAGACTAAAACAATACTACAGTAAACATACTACAAAAAAAAAAAAGACAAGGATCTTAGGAATTAATGTTTTATTTCTTTCCAGTTATTACAAAATATTCAACTAGATTTATTGCTTTCAGAAAACTGGATTTGGCTGAATTGAGCGACTTACGTGCAGTCAGTAATGCATGTAACTGCAAGCCACGTGCATTTAAGAAGATTAGTTGGAAAGTTGAATGAAATTGAAATGCAATAGTTCATTGATTTTCAGGCTTTTGAATAAGTGTGAAGTGGTGCAGCATTTATTGACTTTACACTGAAGAGCATTTGCATTAGAGACAGCTGGCGTTATACAAATGTGGCCCTGTGGGGCAGCCCTATAAACGGAAACGACATGACATATGCAGCGATCCGACAATATAAGGAGTATTGCGACGGGAATCAGTAAGAGTCGGATGCAGTATGGGTAAGACGAAGGATCTAAGCGCATTTGATCGTGGGCAAATTGTCGGGGCCTGACGAATGGGTCACTCCATCTCTGAAGTCGTGCAGGCACTGGGATGTTCACGAGCCACTGTGTCACGGGTGCACCGTGAGTACATCGAATCCGGTAAAGCCATCCTTGCAAGGGCCAAATGCCGTGGACAACAGTGTGTGGATGAGCGGGTTCATCGTCGGGTAGCTCGCATTGTAACAGCGGATAGACTGGCCACAGTGCAAGAAATCACTTGGCAATTTAACGCTGGTGCACAAAAACGTGTAAGCAGCCACACCATCCAGAACCATCTCCTCGCTATGGGGTACAGAAGCCATCTTCCCACAAGGGTACCGCTGTTGATCGCACATCACAGGGTGCAAAGATTAGCATGGGCACAGGAACATTGCCGCTGAACCCTAGACATGTGGCAAAATGTTGCCTGGACTGATGAGTCAAGATTCACGTTGGTACATGCGGATGGCAGGATACGAGTACGGCGCAAACCACATGAAGTGAAGTGTCCTTCTTGCTAGCAGGGTACTCTTCAAGCTGGTGGGGGTGGCATTCTCATCTGGGGACTGTTTACGTGGACTGAAATGGGACCGCTGGCACGTATGACATCGTCCCTCACAGGTCAACCTTACTGGGATATCCTGGACGACCATTTGCTCCCGTTTGTGCGTCTTCAACATCCCACTGGGGACCTCATCCTGCAACAAGACAATGCACTGTGCCATCGCTCCCGAATTGTATCCGAATGGTTGGGTGAACACTCCACCGACGTGACCTCGCTTCCTTGGCCAGCTAGGTCACCTGAGCTCAATCCCATCGAGCACATCTGGGATGCCATCGAGAGAGATGGTCGAGGCTCTGACCCCCTCCATCAAATCTTTGTGAACTGTGGGAGCTTGTTCAGGAGTCGTGGATCCGTATGGCTTCCCAACGCTTCCGGTGTCTTGTCTAGTCCATGCCGAGACGAATCGCCGCTGTCATCAGGCTGAAAGGTGGTGCTGTTACTAGACAGGTATCTCTAATTCAATTGCTCTTCAGTGTATGTTAACTTCATGGAAATGATCTATAGAAGTGTGAATGCATATGTTCCGTTGCTTTAGGGGAACAGTATAAAAATTGCAAAAGGCATTATGAGGGACATACTCTCTTACAAGGTTTGAAATCTTTCTGTGCATTGTACTTTTCAGCCAATTATTGGGTATGACTGAGGATTTCAGACTTGTATAAAAGACCATTTAACTCAAATAATTGTCTGGCACTTTATCTGTAAAACTTGTCAAAACATCTCATCATGGATCAAGAACACATAAGCTGATTGTAGAGAAGAGGGACTGAAATTTTTTTTTTTTGCAGAAATGGTTTATATTAAAAATGTCCACTTGAAAGGAACGTCTGTAGGTTAATACACTGGTGTGCAAAAAGAGGAGAAATTAGCATAACGAGCAAGTAGAACGGACCGAAAGACCACTCAGGAGATAGACTAGGGTCCGGTACGGTAGGGCATGTGCATATATGCAGCATGACGTGGGGGGGGGGGGAGTGTCGGAAGGGTATAAAGCACATGAGCGGTGTATGCTCAGCAATTCGGTGGAAGCTATTGCACGGTGTACATCCGTTTGAACGACGTCGAGTTGCTGCCACCGTGTGATATGGCCAACAGGCAATCCAGTACACGACATCTGGATGACTTTACCCGAGGTCGCGTCATTGGGAAGTTGGAAGAAGGTCGAAGTGTGACTAGTGTGGCCGGGGAGTTCGGGATCACTCACGGCATCGTTTCACGAGCTTGGAGAGCATTTCAAACGACAGGAACAGCTGTTCGAGAGTTTAGCAGTGGTCGTTCACGAGCAACCACGGCGGCGGACGACCGGTATATTGGCCTACAGGCAAGAAGAAACAGACGGCAAAGAGCGGGAGAAATGGCAAGGCACATGGAGCATACAACTGGACGTCCGTTATCGCGTTTTACTGTGGCCAGGAAGCTTCACAAAGGTGGTCTATTTGCACGACGACCAGTGCGGTGTGTGCCATTAACGCCTGCTGATCGGAGACTGCGTTTTCTGTGGTGCCAACAACACAAGAACGGGACACATCAGCAATGGGGTCGAGTTCTCTTTACGGATGAGAGCCGATTTAGTCTGACGAGCGATTCTGGACGCATACACATCTGGAGATAGCAGGGAACACGCAATGACACCTCCAACATCATCGAAAGAGACCTGTTTGGAGGTGGCGGAGTTCTCGTTTGGGGCAGTATCATGCTTGGTAGCCGTACTGACCTCCACATCTTCCAAGGAGGTTCAGTCACTGCTGTCCGCTATTGTACCGAGGTTCTCCTGCATCACGTGTGTCTGTTTAGAGGTGCTGTGGGTCCCGAGTTCCTCTTCATGGACGACAACGCTACACCTCATCGCAGAGCTGTTGGAGAGTGAAGATATTCAACGCATGGATTGGTCCGCAAGGTCCCCAGACCTAAATCCAATCAAACACGTGTGGAACCTTCTCGGGAGAGGCTTGGCAGCACGTCACCAGCCACCAGCAACGATTCCGCAGCTGCGATTGGTGCTACAAGAGGAATGGGCCTCGATGCCTCAACAGCTCCTTGACAACCTCGTCCTCAGCATGGACAGACGTTGTAAATCCTGCAACGCAGTCAGGGGTGATACTAAAGACTGGATTTTTTTTTCTTGGCAGTCGCCTGTCACATGGACGTTTCTGTCTTCTGTCCAGTTGTGCTCGAAGCTACTTTTTCAATAAAGTGCCTTTGTATCCTTTGGATTCCTTGTTTGGACGGTTTTGCTCACTTGTCCCATATTCTTACATCTTAGGGATCTTATGGTATGATTTGAGTCGATGTGGAGCACTTCTGCACGACGTTACATTCTAAAAACCGTCTCGTCCTTAATTTTTGCACGCCAGTGTATAATGAAATAGGAAGTATTTGATGTCCATTAACTTTGGACAAAAAGATACCTGTAGCATCAGGGAAGAAATTAGTGGAAATGTGAAGTTTGCCTGCACTGCATCTTGAAGATGCAAAGTATAACAGAATCTTGTAATGAGACCTCCAATTGGCACCAGTCATTAGTGGTAACTAATAAATACTTATATAATAATAAAATGAATTTTTAGGAAAGATACACTTGCTGAAGTGCAGACATTTTTTTTCACATACCAGGATCATAGTGTAAATATGCACATTTTCATTTTCTTCCAACTACATTTTTTTAGAACTGCTGTAAATTTTGATTTTCATGTGCTTGTATTAAAAATTAAGTACTATACCTTTTGATTTTCTAATTCAAGTTTGACGTTTTTCTGTGCCGTGATTTTCTACTGTACTTTGTTAACAACATATTTCATAACTGCTCCAAGGGTTTGAAAGTCAATAACAATGGGCATGAAAATAAATTTTAAGACCCTTCATTTTATGTGTAGCACGCCTTAACCTGCTGGTACATTAATCAGTGGGGGGTGGGGTGGGGGGTTAGTGTTGGTATTCCTTACCCCCACCCCACCCCTCTTCTCCCCCCACCCCCCGATTAACAAGAGCTAAATCAGCTTGAAGAATTGAAACTTTTCCCCATGATGAAAATCGAAACTCCACCCAAGAAGAATGTGTGGTTGGTTATGTTTAAGTTTATTGGTTATATGAGCATGATCACTGGTAATTATGCTGTATAATGATAAATATTTTAGTTTTAGGAATTCCTGTGCTCATCATTGACCAAATGTAATTCCAGATTTTCTTTATCTGTAATACACTATCTACCAACAAGTAATTGGACACCTGTGATAGCAAAGGAAAACGAAGTTTATTCACCTTCAATAGTTGGTGGAGCCTCCACGAACGGCGATTACAGCTGCGACCCTCCGGGGCATACTCTCAACCAGGCGTTGTACGACGGCTAGCGGTATTTTCTTCCACTCGGCTTGGAGAAGACAGGTCAGTTCCTTCACCGTTTTCGGACGGTGCACCCCTTAAGTCGACGCTCCAACTCGTCCCAGAGGTGCTCGATAGGGTTAAGGTCCGGGCTCTACGCAGGCCAGTCCATTCGATTAACCCCATTGTCACCATACCAAGCCATGGTGGACCTCGCAACATGACAGGTGGCATTGTCAGCCTGAAAGTAACATGGGTCCACCCCGTAAAACTGCCACAACGTAGGAAGCGCATAGTCATCCAAAATGGTGCAGTAGGTCTCTGCGTTGAGTCTACTAAAAATTGCGACCAAGGGTCCCGTGCCATACCAGGAAAAACACCCCCCCCCCCTAGCATAATTCCACTGCCGCCGAACTTCACAGTTGGCACAATACAATCCGGCAGGAGGCGTTCTCCAGGCACACGCCAAACCCAGACCCTGCAATCCGAACGGTAGAGGGTGAACCTTGATTCGTCGCTCCAGAGAACCTGTTTCCACTGTTCAACGGTCCACTGTCGACGTTCTTTGCACCACGTTAGCCGAGCAGCGCTATTGGACTTGGTGATCAAAGGCTTGTGGGCGGCAGCACGTCCATGAAAACCGAGCAGATAGATGGGCTTCCTTACGGATGGTATTCATCAAAAGAACACTCCCGAATGCCTGTTGAAACTCCTCGCGGATGTGGCCCATCGATTTTGTGCGGTTCTTTCGAATTTCTCTGGCCAGCACCCGTCGGTCTCTAACTCCCAGTTTTGTGGGCCTGCCGGGTTGGGGCACATTCCGACAGTCACCTCTCATCTTCCACTTGCCAATCACGTAGGCCACTGTCGATTTTAGGTACTTCAATTCGCTGGATATGTCACGTATGGATCGGCCATTTCTGTGATACCCGACGATTACACCTTTCTCGAAATCAGAGAGCTCCGAACTGCGTGGCATCTTGCATGCGACTGGTTGCGTTGTTGTTTCCCACACGATATTTAACTGCGGCGGCCGTGACGTGTATCAGGACCGCAGATATCGTCGATTGCAGGGGTGTCCAATTACTTGTTGGTAGATAGTGTATAACATAACTGGTAATGGTATGCCTAATTGTTCAGGTACGTCCATCTTTTAAGTAAAAAATTATATAAGAAAGTTACTCTTACCAATTACAAATACTTCCATACGGGATCGTGAAAAGTCTTAATTTCGGGACCTGCAACTCTTGTTGTAGTGTCTGTTGCCGAACGATGAGATCGCAACCATTTTATCACATAAGGCACAGGATCCCATTCATTTAAGGGTTTGCCATGAATTTTTGGAACCATCAGGGATGAAACGTGTTTTATTGTTAATTGCGATCTTGTGTCCGTCTGGATTAAATTCATGCAACTGAATCATCTTTCACATTCGGCTGTGCTGCAAGGGATGCATTTGTAGCATTGTATCATGGGTCGTAGATCTTTGGGAATGATGCGACCACCTGTATAGAGATAGTCTCTGTAAGCTACAATTGTCTTGGATTCTGTTAATTTAAAACGCCTGCGCAAAGATTCAATTTCATTTTATCCAAATCCCGAATGTATTTCTGTTGGCCATTTCGTTGACTCCAAAACGCTTAGATGGTTTACAATCCTTGGTTTCTCTAAATTTATACTTCCGTTTTTCGTTTGCAGAGTGCTTTCATGTGATGAAAAATCAGAAAACAGTCTTTTTCGCATGTTATTAACCATGCTAGAGATGAATTGACCTTGATTTATTTCTATTTCTTTGGAGTTGGAAGTTACCTGCGTGTTGCCAAACTTCATGACAGACACAGCTTTTTCGGCTTCGGACATATTTTTCCCTCTTCGTTCTCTTAGTGACTCAATGAGACTGATTGTTCTACGAATTAAAATGTCCGCGGAAACCAAAGCTTTTGATAGCAACGACAGTTCCTTCAGCACGTCGTACATCAAAGCCAAGTGTAGAAGAAACTCTTTTGATGATAAAATTTTGTGAAGACCGCAATACAGATGTTGATCATTCTTAGATCGATTTTTATTCTGGCTTGCTGTTTCGAAATGCTCACACAAAGAACTGCATCCATCCCATACAGCAGAAACTGTTCAGAAGGAACTTGACACCCATCTCATATTTAAAACCCTACCGATTTTTCTAATCTCTTCGTCTAATCTCAGGGCACATTTTTCTAGCTCACGTCGATCCTGTGGTGATCTATTATAAAGAGTGTATAGTTTGTCCATGAATGAACGAAAATGATTGATGCCGTGGACTTCCGATGCAACGTCCCCCAGTGCCAGCTCTAGCCTATGATTTAGAGGCAGTGTCATATAATAATATTTGGATAAAGCTGCAGTAGTTGCTGGGCAACGCCAGATCTTTTACCCAGCATTACACTCGCTCCGTCACTGGCAAATGAAATGAGATGGTCTTTTAAATGTTCGTGTTTAAATCCGTAGGCTCCTGAAGTTTTGAGTAGGCATTCGGTGATGGTCTTCGCTTTCTGATTTTCTAATTCCACCAAATCTAAAAACACAAAGTGAGGCTCTTGGATCTGTTCAATATCTGTTTCACATTTTAGATAAATAATCAGAGTGGTTTGCTTCTATACATTCGTTGATTCATCTATCAACACAGATATTTTCCCCCACTTTCTAATACACGGGAGCAGATTCTTGTCCCGGTTTCTTCCGCGATACAATCTACAATTTGGGTGGCACTGTATCTGGAATGCAACCCGTGTGCTAGTTTGGCACCATTCAGCTCTTGTAATTTTAATAAACTAAAATGATCAGAAAAAGGTCTATTTTTCTGCGCTAAATAATAGCAAGTCCGGAAGATTTTGTAAGTCGCTTCAACTTCGGTTGCATTTAGCTGATCAACAATTTTCTCTAATGGTTGCTCTTTAGCTTTATTAACTCTATACTCAGCTTCCTTATGAGCTGTCGATTTCTGATGTTCGTAAATTTTTTTTTTCGTAGTGATGCTAGCTGCTTTTTCATCTCTGTACCAAAAGAACTAACAGAGTTGCTTGTCCATTCTTTACTCAGACTAACACCTTGAGATTTTGAAGGGCCAATGCATTTTACTTTCGTACATGTGGCGCAGCCGATTCTGCCTGATTCACAACTTATCCATGGGAAGGTTTTTTTCTTCTTCTCCCACTTCTCTCGCGTCCAAACATGTGGCCATTCGGCGTTAACACAAGGTATCGCAGGAATTTTCGGCATTTCAAACTTCTACGGCAGTTTAGAGTAAAAATCGGTTTACAATTTGCAGGGTTGGGTGAGGGAAATTTCCGGGTTAGTGTTTCCACTCTTACCGCGGTTTTTAATGGAAAACGGTCTTGCAGGCTGACAGGCTGGGGAAAAATTCCGGGTCAGCATTTCAAAGTTCTACGGCAGTTTAGAGTAAAAATTGATTTACAATTAGCAGGTTTGGGCGGGGGAGATTTCCGGGTTAGTATTTCCACTCTTACAGCGGTTTTTAATGGAAAACTGTCTTACAGTCGAAAATTCCGGTGTCACCATTTCTATTTCCTTTCCGCGCACTTCGAAACAAGATGCAGCCCTACAAGTAGCACAAATACGTGGGGGAATTTTCGGGGTCGGCATTTCGACTTTTAGGATTAGATGGCGGAAATTTCCGGTGTCATTATTTCTATTTTAATGCATTTTAAAACAAGATGCAGCCGTAAAAGTAGCATGTGGGGGAAATTTCAGGAGTCGGCATTTCAAAATTTTATCGCAGTTTATAGTACTGCAAGTAGCTGGATGAGGTGGGGGGAATTTCCGGGTTAGTATTTTGACTGTTACCGCACTTTTTTTTGTGAAAAACTGTCTTACAATAAGCAGGCTGACAGGGTCGGGGAAAATTCCAGAGTCTGCATTTCAAACTTCTACCGCAGTTTAGAGTAAACATCAGTTTACAATTGAATCTGTTAAATACGGTAATAACATCGACTGAAAGTGCCTTTCCTATGGTGCTCCGTTGGAGCACAGCTCTCCGTGACCCTTGGCTTCCGAACGGCCAGTGCAGCTACGTCATCAACCTCGGCTGCGGGTCCTCGCAATCCCTGGAAACCACCGATAGTTCCCGCTCATCCTTCAGGCATTTCCCCCTCCGTTCTTGTAATGAAACAGCTTGTGTGAGAGCTATACTCGGGGCAAAGCTATCCTGGCAATGAGGCCGAAGCTACGGTGACCTTTTCACTCCCAGTATTACTCCGCACTAATGGTGTGTAATTAACCTTCACTCGGAAAACTTCTCCCACAAGCCCTCAGGCCTGACTGTCTGTCACCGTGATCCCTTACCAAACCCCTCTATTTTAACCCCCTCCCCACCCCCGCGCGCTTTGCAGACCGGTAAACAAGCAGTTTATTTCTCTCTCTCTATCTTTTTTTTTTTTTTTTTTTTGATATGTTACAGAGCGTGTAACGTTTCTTTCTTTTAAAATGAAATTATCTTTGCTAAACACGGGAAGAAGTCTTAAGTGGCCTAATTTTGTTTTCACATTTTTTTTTTAATTTTAAATATTTCATTTATTTATACTTACTGCTTGAAGATTACCAACTGTGGGATTTAATTAAAGGTATTTTTACCATGTCATCAGTTATGCGTAAAATTTCGTTCTTTCCAAAATTTTGCCTTGATTAGATTTTTTTTTTTTATAACACAACCGTTAAATGTGTATGCATTTTTAACTACCCTGTGTTGCCATAAGTACTGGACAAGAGCCCGTCTCTGTGGTAAATGATATTTTAGGGTTCACTGTAAACTGCCACACATCTTTCAGCAACTTGGAAAATTGCCACGCATTGGAAAATTGCCACATGTTTTTCATTGATGGGCCGAGCACAAATTGCTGTTCCTCCGAGGAACACTTTGAATGTGTGGCAGTTTTCCAAGTTTCCGAATTATGTGTGGCAGTGGAAGGAACTCTTTCATTTGTCTGAATTTTCATGCCGGTTCATACGCGTTTAAGGCAACTGCGCACAAAAGTTCAAAAGGAAAAGATAGCCGTTTCTTGGCCTATATTGAGAACTGAATTGGGAACTCCAAACTGATTTCGAGAAAACGTTCTATGTAAGCCAAGCGAGAATTGTATTTTAATTTGAAGAAATAAATTGCCGATGGATCTGAGGTACTTTAATACTAAATTCAACCTTCATTCTCGCAATGGTGCGACTTGAAACACCAGTGAGTTCTGCCGTAAGAACTGTTATTTAATTTTCCGATTTATTCGGCGAGTGTTTTTCCATCAATTTAGTGAAAACATTCATAACGATCCCCTTAGCAGAGCTTCGTAATGGTTTCCCAATTTTATGCGGCTGAAATACACTTGAGTGACCGGCAGATGCCATTCGAAAAAACCGAAAAGACGGAAGAGTGTTTTGAAACAACAATCAAGAAGGAGAAACGCGAAATGCCCTCGGAAACACTTTTCGCCGTCATCCTTCCGCTAATGACCCCCCACCCCCCACAGCAATAAATATCCCCTGGGTTGACAGCTTAACTCTGACCCAAACAAGAATGCTGTGACAGAGAACTATCAGTGACGTCACCAAAACACGAATATCTGTATTTTTTAGAAATGCCGCTGAAACTGAGATCTAAATATTTTAAATGCACACACACAGAACGTATTGAACATCTGTGTCCTTTTTAAGTGCCAGTTGAAGCTGGAGTACGAGCTTTTAGACCGGAACTATTTTATGCAGTGGAAGTATACACTCTGTAGCCTTCCTTCCAATGACAGGTTAAGTTTGCCCCGAGTATAGTCAAAAATTGCACTGCGGGACGGTTTTATTGCTTCGGCAGAAAACATCTGCGTGTGTGAAACGTGTTAGCATGAAAAGGAGATAACATTATTGTGACCGAAGCATAAGAGAAGACAGACAATCACCACCCCCCACTCCCACTGCCCCTTCACGTCTGTCAAAATCAAAGGTTGCAGGACATTCTCTCTTCCTACTAATAATAATCTTAGGGGAAACGCAAACTGAAGCAGCGGTTAAGTATCTCTCCCTCTGTTATTACAGATTTGTACAAAGAAACCATCTGCAATGACTTCGAAAGATTTGAAGATGGGCAAACTATTCATTTTGGGACTCCCAAAAAAAGGGAAAGAAGTAGAATTGTTTTGTACATGGCAGTTTCTTATAGTTTTTGCTGTGCTATTTGCAAAAAAACTGCAAAACTCTTGCCAATTTTTCAAGCATCCCAAGTAATTCTACGACCCCTTCAAAGTGAGAAGAAAAACTTTCAGTAAACAAAATGAGTGATATTTCTTCCACTTGTTTTTAATAAATATAGCATTTTATTTTACATTTTAGAATCTATAAAATATACAGTTATTTAAATCACTTTGTGGGTACTAATTCTTACTTTTTGTTTTCGAATATGCATAATAAAATGTCAATACTTTGCACTTTTCCACGATTGACGTAGAGAAGGAAATTGAGACTCAGTGATACAAAGTCCTTTAGATTTTTAAAATACGTTGTTTGCAGTAATACAGTAAGCAAGTCTGCTTGTATCGCTTTTGAAGAACAACGATCTTCCCACTTGCAGTCTGAAGGCCATTTCGTATGGAAACCAAGTCGTCATTATTTTTCTGGATACAATTTTTTCAAACTTTTAATTGTGTCTAGAGGTTGCACGTACGAAGAAATAGATTTCCTCTTTCGTCATCTCTTTAACTTCTTTCATTTTCAGTAGGACGTGCTGCAGATAAAACAATTATATCGATAAAATCTAAATTAATATACATCTCGAATTTTAGATCTACCAATCTTCTGCTGGATGAAGGTCTCGCCAAATTTCTTCCAAAACTGACTGCCTTGAGTCAATCTCTTCCATGTCCCTCCATCATGCTTTCAAATTTCATCCACCCATCTGCTGCGTGATCTTCTGTTTTTAAAGCCCCATGGTACCCAATCTAATACTTCATTCAGTAATCCATCCGTAGTCCGTTCTCCTAGAAATATGTTTAGCCCATGCAATTTCAGGGATTTTACTTTGATCCTGGTGGCTTCCACTTTTGTCATTTTCTTGATCCAAGAGTTACTCTTTTTATACTTCCCAGTTTAGGCAATAATATTAACTTGATATGTAAATGTTATGAACATGACATTGGTAGAATGAAAACTGTTAAAAAGGCCTAGACCCTATGAATTGATATTTAGTGTCTAAGTAAAAGTGCGATATTAACATGAGTTGATACGTAAACGTTGTGAATGTGACATCGGTAGAATAAAAACTGTTTAAAAGGCCTAGGCTTTTTAAGGCCTATGAATTGATATTTAGTGCCTAAATAAAAGCGCAATGCCATGAAGTTGATTTGATGTATAAACGTTGTGAATATGGCATCTGTAGAGTAAAGCTTTTAAAATAATCTAGGCCTAGGTCCTATAAATTTATATTTAGTGCCTAAGTAAAAGCGCAATATTATTAACATGAGTTCACACGAAAACGTTGTCAATGTGTCATCGGTAGAATAAAAACTGTTTAAATGGCCTAGGGCCTATGAATTAATATTTGGTACCTATGTTAAAACGAAATACTACTAACTTGACTTGGCATGTAAACGTTGTGAATGTGACATCGGTAGAATAAAAACTATTTAAAAGGCCTAGGGCCTATGAATTCATATTTAGTGCCTAACTAAAAGTGCACAATTATCAACTTGGTTTGATATGTAAACGTTATGAATATGAAGGCCATAGATCAAAAATTGTTAAAGAGGCCTAGGTGTAGGGCCTGTGAATTAATTAAGTGAAAGAGAAATATTAATAACTTATATTCTCAGTGTAGGCCAAGAAACCTCAATCTTTATGGCCCCTCTCCCCCTTAAACTTTCGTGGCCAGTTGCCCTAAAGTCGTATGTACCAGCCTCAAAATATAAAGACAAACAAAAGAGCTCATCCCGTCATTAGATACCTTTGGAAAACTGCCACACATAATTCGGAAACTTGGAAAACTGCCACACATTCGAAGTGCTCCTCGGAGAAAGAGCAACTTGTGCTCAGCCCCTTAATGAAAAACATGTAGCATTTTTCCTGTGTATCAGTTTTCCTGTGTGGCGGTTTATACTGGACTGGACCTTATATACTGTTTTATGTCAGTAGGAATCTCCTATTACCATTTTAGGCCACTATAAAAACTCCTAGACTTTGACAAATCTCGTACGAAATGCAATTTGTGTACATTCCATCATATGAGATGGTGTAGGAGTTTTCCGCGATGTTGTGTGACGTGCCTGCGCATCAGGACGCACATGAGATAAAGACATAGCAATGAGAGCACATGTCCGCGTAGCTCAGTTGGGAGAGGGACTTACTCCGGAGTGAGGGGACCCGGTTTCGATGCCCGGCGTGGACAAACTTGTATTTTCACAATGTGTTTGCCTAACGGTGGAAGAAAGTATACGAGTTTTCCACCAAGAGAACAGCTACAACGACAATCACCAAAGAGGAAAGAGCTTCCGTTAATGCAATTTGTATATGCCCCCGTAACGTCTCAGCAACAGAAAGGTACCAATCTCCCGGGTACGAATTTGCGGCGTACCGATCTTCCGGGTACGAGTTTTCTAAAATTCACTTTTAGGAAAATGCCGTGATTGCTTCAATTTATGAAATAATTTACGAATTTGAAGGGAACAAATGCATCGGAATAGTTAGAAGGGGTGAAGATGATGCTAAATCATGAAATTCAGGGATTAAAACTGAACAGGAGGGGATGAAACTGCATGGGTACGAGTTTGCCGGGTACCAATCTCCCGGGATCGCGGTGAAAATGGAAATACTAATCCCGGGAATTTACCCCACCCCCATCCTGCTACTTGTAAGATCGTTTTTTACTGTAAACTCCGGTGAAAATCGAAATGACACCGGAAATTTCCCCCACTCCATCCTAAAAGTCGAAATTTTCCCCACCTCATCCAGCTACTTGCAAGACAGTGTTTTTCTATAAACTGCGATAAAAGTTTTCAAAATGCGAACCCCGGAAATTTCCCCCACATATTTGAGTACGTTGTGCTGCTGCATCTTGTTTTAAACAGCGTGAAAATTGAAATGGTGACTCCGGAAATCTCCCACACATTCGATATTTTGTGTAAAACGCAATTTGTGCCACGGTCCCTGACTGAAAAAAGTGGGGGACTTTTCCGAATGTGGGAGAAATTTCCTGTGGGGGGACTCTTCCGTCCATCCGAGTTGTGCTGTGGATACTTGTAAGAATCATTACAAAAAAACTAAAGATCAGTGTATTGTGTACCATGCATTTCCTTTGAAAAATCCAGATTTGGTGAAGGAATGGCTGAACAAGTGTGATAAGTCAGACTCTGTGAATGTAGCGAATGCTAGAGTTTGCAGCGAACATTTTAATTCTTCCAATTACGAAGATGATTTAAAAAATCGCCTACTTGGACTTCCGGAGAAAAAATACTGAAACAAAATGCGGTGCGTATCCTGAATCTACCGAACTGTCAGCAAAACGGACACTGTGTCACTCCACGAAGTAACAGAAAGCGCAAACGAGATACTTTAAAAAGTGCTTTCGATCGAATGGATAATTTAAGTCCGAAAAAGGTTTGTGTGCAAGAAACGCAGGATCTCTGTTATGAAGTTGATGAAACATCAGGTGATATCAGTTGTTCTTCCTTTATCAAAATAACGGAGGAAAATAGATTGCTACTTGAAAATGTTGCAGCCCTTAAAAAAGAAACTGAACTTTTAAAATTGGAGATAACCAAGGCGTTAAAAATGAAAGCTAACGGAAGACGACAGAGAAAATTACTAATGCAACGGCTATTGTGTGAAAACAGAGTTCTAAAAACAAAGCTGAAAATTGCTGATGATAAAGAATAAATACTGTTAAAAATGGAAGCGCGTATTAAAAGTGCACTAACTTCGACACAACTGAATTCAATAGCTGAAGGCCAAAGAAAAATTATTTGGAAGGCTGAAGACATTCCCTGTGGCATTGTAACTAGAGCACTTTCTAGAAAGTGTTGCGATTTTTGAAATATAAAATAGCCATTCCATTTCCACCTTTTCAGCGAGCACGCTGAAAAAATGGTGCGCAAAATGCTCTTGCAGATCAGGAATTTTACGCAGTGTGCTACTGCTTATGAAAAAGGGCTCTGAAAAGATGACCGAAGCCGAAAAAGTTTGCATTTTAAGTTTCGATGAAATGCACATAGATAGCAAATTGTGTTACGATGCCACTGAAGATAAAATTTTAGGTCTATTTTCTAGACTTCAGTTTGTGTTGGCGAGAGGAATCCTGTCTCCATGGAAACAACAAGTGGTTTTTTTATTTTATTTCCAGAAGACTGCGACTAAGGAATTACTTTGAAAACAGAGGCGTGAAGTGAAAGCCATTGTTCCTGATTTAGGCGGATGTTCTACTTTATGGAAAGAACTTCAGATTTCCTTAGAATTATCTTCATTTGCTCATCCATATCAAGAAGAAAAACGTATTTGGGTTTTCGCTGATCTTCACATTACTTAAAACTCCTTAGAAATCGTTTTTTGGATAATGGACTGGTATTAGAAGATGGTGCCCGTCTTACATTAAAAATATAGAAGACGTTTTCGAAAAGGATCGCGGCGAACTCGGAATTTGCCATAAATTAAACCCCTGTTTTTTAAACGTGACAGGCAACGAAAGGCAAAAAGTCGCGCCTGCCAAAACCCTTTTTTCCGCAACAACAGCAAAAGCAATTCAGTTACTGACTGGCAGTGAAAAAGTTTCCAATTTTTTTTTAACTGGTGGACTCGTTTTTTTATGTCATGAACAGTAGTCATCCACACCCATTCAGTAATAAGCCACTGCAAGCAGCCTTTAGGATCGAACCATACGTTACGAGACCAAAAAATAAAAAAAAATATTATCACTTATGAGTAGCGCTATATCTGGAATAAGGTGTTTGGAAAGAAGAACATATTGCCATTTCAAAAGGGTATACAGGTTTCGATATCATCACTTCTCGGACGGCACACAGATTTGAAATCCATTGGAGTAACTTACATTATGACATCCCGTCTGACTCAAGATGCCCTTGAAAGTTTATTTAGTCAAATACGAGGAATCGGAATTTTTTTTTTTTTTTTTTTTTTATGACCATTCATTCTTTTCCATTTGAAGTGATCAGCCGTTTGAAACAGTTGCTTTTGGCAAATAAATCACCAGGTCTTTCAGACAAAGTCAACACCTGCGAAACACCTGGTTTTGTTGATTGCTATCTGACTGAAGATTTACTTAAGAGCGCTTTCGTAGAGAAAGATATCCAAGAAATTGTTAAATGGTCTTGCAATGATGTGACCGATGATCAGATGTGTACAAATTTATGTGATGAACCTGTGCCAATGTCGTGGAAAGCTGATGAAAACTACTCAAGTTCATGAAAGAAATACGGGATTACACCATAAAATACAAATTTTGAAGATGACAATCCGATTTTTGGTGTAAATGTGACAAGGATGGTAAGTCAGATAATATCCGAAAACTCAAAAAAAAAAAAAAAAAAAAAAAAAAATTTCAAGTTTTCGGATATTATCTGACTTACCATCCTTGTCACATTTACACCAAAAATCGGATTGTTATCAAAATTTGTACTACTCAAGATGTTGCCTTATGTCTTTCACAGAACACGAAGCCCCCAAATATGTGGCCAGATACATTGACTCTATCGAGTTCGATAAAAAGATCCTTCTCTGGGCACTGTTTCACATAAAGTAGGTGGTGATTTAGATTCCTCTGTCTGGATCAATTTAATTTCACAGGGAGGGCTAACTATGCCAGCAGCAGGTTGGCTCAAAACAATTGAAGAATTCGAAACCGTATTTATTGCGATTCACAGGAAAGAAGGGTGCCTAAGGACGAGACTGTTTTTGGAATGTAACGTCGTGCAGACGTGCTCCACATCGACTCAAATCATACCATAAGATCCCCAAGATGTAAGAATGTGGAGCAAGTGAGCAAAACCGTCCAAACAAGGAATCCAAAGGATACAAAGGCACTTTATTGAAAAGGTAGCTTCGAGCACAACTGGGCAGAAGACAGAAACGTCCATTTGACAGGCGGCTGCCAAGAAAAATCCAGTTTTTAGTAGGGGATATGACCTCCCCCATTAACTGCGTTGCAGGACTTACAATGTCTGTCCATGCTGAGGGCGAGGTTGTCAAGGAGCTGTTGAGGCATCGCTGCCCATTCCTCTTGCAGCGCCAATCGCAGCTGCGGAATCGTTGCTGGCGGTTGGTAACGTGCTGCCAAGCGTCTCCCGAAAAAGTCCCACACGTGTTCGATTGGATTTAGGTCCGGGGACCTTGTGAGCCAATCCATGCGTTGAATATCTTCACTCTCAAACACCTCTGCGACAGCTACTGTGCGATGAGGTGTAGCGTTGTCGTCCATGAAGAGGAACTCAGGACCCACAGCACCTCTAAACAGACGCACGTGAAGCAGGAGAACCTAGGTATAATAGCGGACACCAGTGACCGAACCTCCTTGGAAGATGTGGAGGTCAGTACGGCTACCAAGCATGATACCGCCCCAAACGAGAACTCCGCCACCTCCAAACCGGTCTCTTTCGATTGTGTTGGAGTTGTTATTGTGTGTTCCCTGCTCTCTCCAGATGTGTATACGTCCAGAATCGCTCGTCAGACTAAATCGGCTCTCATCCGTAAAGAGAATTCCACCCCATTGCTGATGTGTCCAGTTCTTGTGTTGTTGGCACCACAGAAACCGCCGTTTCCGATGAGCAGGCGTTAATGGCACACACCGTACTGGTCGTCGTGCAAATAGACCACCTTTGTGCAGCCCTCTGGCCACGGTAAAACGTGATAACGGACGTCCAGTTTTCTGTTGCATGTGCCTTGCGATTTCTCCCGTTGTCTCTTCTCGCCTGTAGGCCAATATATCGGTCGTCCGCCGCCGTGGTTGCTCATGGACGACCACTGCTAAACTCTTGGACAGCTGTTCCTGTCTTTTGAAATGCTCTCCAAGCTCGTGAAACGATGCTGTGAGCGATCCCGAACTCCTCGGCCACACTAGTCGCACTTCGACCTTCTTCCCAATGATGCGACTTCAGGTAAAGTCATCCAGATGTCGCCTACTGGATTGCCTGTTGGCCATATCACACGGTGGCAGCAACTCGACGTTGTTCAAACCGATGTACACCGCGCAATAGCTTTCTTCGAATTGCTGAGCTTACACCGCCTGCGTGCTTTATACCCTTCGACAACCCCCCCCCGCGGTCATGCTGCATATATGTGCGTGCCCTACTGTACCGGACCCTAGTCTATCTCCTGAGTGGTCTTTTAGTCCGTTCTGCCTGCTCGTTCCGCTGTTATGCTAATTTCTCCTATTCGTCCTTAATTTTTGCACAACAGTGTATGTGGCCAGATACATTGCCTATCGAGTTTGAGAAAAAGATCCTTCTCTGGGCACTGTTTCACATAAAGTAGGTGATAATTTCGATTCCTTCGTCTGGATCAATTTAATTTCACAGGGAGGGCTAACTATGCCAACAGCAGGTTGGCTCAAAACAATTGAAGAATTCGAAACCGTATTTATTGCGATTCACGGAAAAGAAGGGGCTCACAAAGGAAAACAGGTTACCCAAGAGTTAAAAAGAATATTGGAAGAAAAATACCCACAAGTTTCTAAAGAGGAAATCAGCATTTATTCTCGTGTAAGAACATTCATCAGGCTACGTCTCAATCGAAAAACATCACTTCAGAAACTAAAATCTGAGATGATGATGAAAAAGTGGTTGCAGTCCAATAATTGCGTCGAAAGCTCTCGGAATTAAAGTGTGGTCAGATGCCTGAACACAACAGGAGTTTTGTTTTTGTTCGTTTTGTAAGTTAACTTTTCAACTGTGTGTGATTTTAAAAACAGATTCACGCGTTTCTAAATATATGATGGTAAACTACCAAAATCAAATTATGGGACGCAACGCTGCTACGTATTTCTTTTGAGAGAACTGCCGATACGAAAGGAATGCCTCTCATTCATTTAAATTTTCTTAGAAGAGTTTTAATTGAAATTCTGAGAATCTTTTTGCTATTAAATTACCACTGTTCCCCTATAATGAAATAAATATTGTATTTTGTGGAAGGATAATTTATAGATCAGTTTCGGGTGGGGAGCTGAGTTTCGGATCTCGATTTTTTTTTCTTTAGCGAAAAATACTAATTCTTTTTCCTTAGGGAGCGAAGAGAAACAAAAAATCTAAGACAAATAGCTGACTACATGTACAAATTTTACTTGTTTACTTGGCATTCAATGTCAATTACTTCAGTGCATAAGGAGAAACTTTTAAAGCGCGGGTGTAGTTAATGAGATGTTAAAAAAAAATGTATGCGGTAAATTCATAATAGCCGCCCCGGTGGCGCAGTGGTCTAAGCGATGGCCTCTGATCATTCGTCCGAACGGGGTCCGGGTTCGAATCCCGGTGAGGCATGGATGTTGTGTTTGTCTTACGGCACTGGATCTCTCCCTTCCCTGGAACCAGTGACCCTAAATTAGGGACGGGCGACTGCTTATAGCCCATTGAGTTGCTCACGGTGGTCGTTAAACCTCCAATCAAAAAAAAAAAAAAAAATTCATAATAAATTCCATTCACCGTATACAAGAAATTATTAATTTAATATATAAGTGCATATACAGTAGTAAATCAGAATGCAAGGGCATCTGATGTTCAAACAAAGCGGGGGGGCACTATACAAATATATGTATTCATTAATTCACAGATTTTTAACAAGGGTATACAAATTAATACGGGCATTGTATTACCTTTCTGGTTCTTTTAAAATTTCGCGCATTAAAAGTTTGTAATTTATAAGTAGTACACTACTGCTTTACGTGAAAAAAAAAAAGTACTGAGTTTAGAAACACGTCGAAGACTCACTACAAAAACACCGCAAATAAAGTTTAAGGAAAAACGAAAAATAAGCATACGAAAAAATGTGCAATTTTAATATTGACGTTCGAAATTTAAGAAATTAAACTGAGAAAGAAACGTGGGAAAAAAATACCTTTTCACTTCAGGTGATCTACACTCACTTCCAAAAGTTAAGCACGCAGAGGGAGAAGTTAATTCCCGGAAGCCAATCGGAATTGGAGAGGCCGCAATTCGCCGCAGCGGTAGATGGAAGTATGCAAATGTGGTAGGTAACAGCGAATCACGGTGTCTTGCCGAGAAATATGCAAAACAGGCAGTCGTATAAGAAGCCAGCCCTCTGAAGGGGTACAGGAGTTGCATGCAAGTGCTGCTACAAGGTGTTGAGAACTGTCGGAGGATTTGTTTTGAAGACAGACTTGATTTTATGGCTTCCAGAAGACGATTGGAAGATTCTGAGCGCTTTCGTGCCGTCGGACGCATTGAAGCAGGACAGTCAATCACAGATGTTGCTGGTTTCTTCGGCGTGAATCATTCCGTCATTTCACGTTTATGGAAACAATTTCTAACCAGCCAAACAATTGTCCGTAGACCTGTGGCCGGTCGCCCAAGGGTTACGACCCCGTGGAAGACCGATATATTGCTGTTGTAGCCAAGCGGAATCGAAGAGCGACGTCCACACGTGTGACATCTATGGTTACGGCGGCCATTGGTAAGACGATATCTGTCAGTACTGTGCGTCGAAGGCTACACATGAAGGGACTGTACGCCCGGGTACCACGGGCTTGTGTTCCTCTATCCGTCCAATCCAGAGGGGCACGATTAAAGTGGTGTCGCCAACATGTCAATTGGACTGTGTCTGATTGGGGCAACGTTATGTTCACGGATGAGTCCAGATTGCCCTGCAACCCGATGACAAGCGTGTACGGGTGTGGAGGGAAGAAGGCACACGCAATCGACCCCAGAACATCACCGAACATCATGCATTCCGAGTTGGAAGCATCATGATCTGGGCAAGAATTTCGTTGGGATATCGCGCACCGACCTCCAAATCTACAGACGGGGTTCTGTGACGGCTGTACGGTATCGGGATGGAGTCCTAGACCCCACTGTGCGATTGTACGCTGCAGCAGTTGGTCCTGCCTTGGTTTTAATGGACGATAATGCGCGTCCCCATAGAGCTGCCATCGTCGACGACTACCTGGAGAGTGAGGGGATTGCGCGTATGGAGTGGCCGGCGTACTCGCCCGACCTTAATCCCATTGAAAATCTTTGGGATGCCCTCGGCCGTGCTATGTGTTCGTCTCCCGCCTCCAACCACTCTTACAGCTTTGGAAACTGCTCTACAGGAGGAATGGCGATTACTGGACTCTGCGGTGGTTGATCACCTCATAAAAAGCATGGTCAGACGTTGTAAACTTTGTATGCAGATGAGGGGTGCTCACATACCCTATTAATCTCGGGTTTTGTTGTTTGTTGTGACTTTATTACTCACTTTGTAAATGACTTGTAAATATGAAAAAGATAGGCAGTTTTTTCTTTTTGCGGGGACTAAATGCCCTATTCACAGTCATGGCATTTTTTTTTCTTTCTTTCTTCTCTTGCCTTAAAATTGTTAGAATTTGACGTCATCTTATAATTTCTGAAAATTCAATATTATTTTCATCTCTGTCTGTATTTCGTTGTTTTGATTCATTAATAAACATATTTCCTACGTTCCTGCCGCATTTCGTGTCAATCCAAGCAGTACTTCTCCATTTTTTCACATCTTACTGCTCCGTGCTTCACTTTTGGAAGTGAGTGTATTTGTGTAATCTCGCAGATCAAATATATTTTAATGTACACATCTGATGGAGCAAGATGTTGGCAGGAAAACTTGTGACCTGAAAATTTAAACGTATGTATAATGAAAATTTTCATTTGTAATTAATTATACTCCAGTCTTTTCTCTTACTTTTTATTTAAGTCTGTTAAATACCTAGAATGAATCATTTGTTACATTTTTTTTGCAAAAGGCACTGAAATGCTCGTTAGCTTTCATTGCTTCACTGCAGCCATCCAGCGGTCAGCTCCGTTCCAATATGCTGACGTCACACGCTCGCGTTCCATAGCCCACTGGAAAGAGGCCTTGAAACGAACGGTCATGTGACCAACATGGTCCCAGTTTTCAGCTTATTATTTGTAATTATTTATTATTTTTTACTATTGCAAGCAAATTATATTTATAAGTGACGCAGATATAGTAATCTAAACCCTACACAAAATTTAATATTACACTCATTTACATATGTTTTTCACAAAACTGGCACAAGAATAAAAGCAGTCTTGACTGGAAAACATAATGCAAATAAGGGTTTTTAAGAGACTTTAATCACAAGAATAATAACTGTATTCACTTCCGGTAAAAACTTGGAGAAATTTCACAAAACTAAGACTCTTTTGGTCACATGACAACCGTTCGTTTCAGGGCCTCCTCTTTCCAGTGGACTATGCTCGCTTTCGTAGGGATTCGCGAGTCCAAAGCCTATGAACCAGCCCTTCTACTGTAACAGCCCTGGGGGCACGGTGTCGTCCCAGATCCGTACGTGCTACTTCCGTACAAATGGATTTTTGTCCCATTTCCGTACACATCCAGATCGTCTAGTGCCATTTCTGTACACAGATGTGAGTGAGATATGCGTGAAGAAAGACAGGAACAGGGTTGTACTGATAACCCCCTGAAATCCCCCTCCAGTGGGGGGGGGGGGGGTTCACGGCTGTAGGAGCCTCTGGTGCATGAACTCTAGCCTCAGGAAACTTCGTACGAAACTGGTAAAGAAATAGTCAGGAATTTTTGAGGCAGATTTGAACAAAATATGAAAAAGATAGGCAGTTTTTTCTTTTTGCGGGGACTAAATGCCCTATTCACAGTCATGGCATTTTTTTCTTTCTTCTCTTGCCTTAAAATTGTTAGAATAGATTTCGTGTTTGCGTTTGTTAGGCTTTTACACTTTTGTATTTTTGAGACTTCTGGCTCTGAGCTCACAATCTAAATTTCATCTTCGGTGCACAGAGTGAATTCGCTGGCGCCACTGTTGAGCCCGTTTATTTAAATTTAATTATTTATAATATTTTATGGGATTTTCTTTCAACGGGCAAAACGTTTCGGCATTAAGTTAAGTGCATTTTTTTTTTAATATTCAAGAGTATACAATTTAAGTATTTCTTCTTTTGTATTTTCTAACGTTTTGTATTTTCGTACAAATTGCTAAATGTCATTAGACAAGTATTTTGTGTGTGTGCGACCGTGAGGCATTTTAAAAGAGGCTGGTCTTACTTCTTTAAGAATAAAAGTTGCATGATATGATTTACTCTGGTCTAACTGTTTGCAGTACTTTCTATTGATATACAACAAAGGCAGTCATTTTAATTACCACGTGAACATTTGTTTACACGCAATAAAGTGCAGTAATTTTGGGTTTACGAAACATGCCTGTAGGTACCAAAGAATTTTAATTATTAAAACGCCCATAAAACCTATTATTAAATGCCCATAAAACTTAATATGGCGTTTTAAAATTTCAGTAATTGAAAGCTAATAGAATTTCACGGAAGAGTCTCGAAGATATTTTTTTGCGGGAGGATCCTGAGTTTTTCTGCTACGCCACTGCAAGGGGTTAAGTCAAAGACCTTATCTTTCTTTTCCATTTGAACTGTTACCATGCACGGAAAAGCCCTCCCACATTTGAAAATTCCCCATAGAAAATTCTCCCGCCTTTTTGAGTCAAGGGCTGTGTACAAATTGCATTTTACACGAAATACCGAATGTGGGGGAGATTTCCGGAGTCTGCATTTCCATTTTTACCCCAACTTACAGATATTTCGTAAGTATATTGACATGCTCTGCAGTTGGTGGTTTCCTTGTTTCGCCAGTCGCTTTTCTTCTGATTCTGTATTAAGAAGATTTCAGTGAAGGTAACAGTGGAATTTCTGTTACGTATTTGTCACCTTAAAAGGGGATCCATTTCTTCCAGGTATATTTGTGAAATAGGCTCCTCATTCTCTCGTTCTTTTTCTTGCGTGAAAAACGCTTTCTTTACCTCTGTTAAAGCTATGTCTGGCTTGCAGACGTGTGGAGACACATTTACGACGATACCGTCTTTATTCTTCAATGTTTCACTGCATTTCTCATTTCTTTTTTTTTTTTTATACACAACCAACTAATGACACCCTGCTTGGTTTTTCTATGCTGCCGGTACTGATGCCCTTCGTATATGGCAGCGGGCTTATTTTTAGTAGTCTGAATGATTTCCATTTAAAATAAAAAACGCAAAAAACCACACATTAAATTAAACATCTCCAACGAATGCTGAAGACTGTAAAGATGGCATTAGTGTGCAGCCTGTTTGCCCTTCAGTTTTTATTGCTGTGCCCGCTTACCCCACCATGAGCGCCAATTGGTTGACGAAAACAATGAATGGTGATCTCTCTCTGTTACGTCGGAGGAATTGCAGTGGATCGGCATTTACTTTCTCCCTTAGTACCCCCCCCCTTCCCCTGTCTGTTACCAGGCGCCGTGAAACTGTACGGAAATGGCACTAAGCGATCTGCAATGTACGGAAATGGGACAAAATTCATTTTGTACGCAAATGGCACGTACGGAAATGGGAGACAATCCGGCCTGTCCCCCTCACGGGATTTCGGTCTGGCGTCGGGCACAGAGTACGGGAATTGTCATTCTGTTGTGAGAGAAATCAAAGGATTGGTGATTTATCACTTGTCAGCGGGAAGCTTTGGCTATGGGAATGCGTAAATGAGAGAGACTTAATCCAGATGTGAAGACAGGGTCACCCTGTGCCTAGAACCATTAAACTGTGAAAAAATACACACTGAACACATTTTCGAGAGTAAAGGGAGAATGGGAGTAAAATAGTTGGTTTAAAAGAGCACACCTAATTTTTCCCATAACTTTAACATAAATTTTAAGTATAAATATATAGCCGGTACGCGTTCCATTCGTCAAAAAAAGTGCCGGCACGTACACCTCTGTTGTATATAGGCTTAGTGAAAATCTTTCATACTAAACAATAGACTAGTTAAACATACTGCAAGTGGTCATTATACGAAAAAACATTACAATTTCATCCTTTGCAGCTGAGGAATTATCGAGAAAGTATTCGTTGCACAAAGATGTTCACTTGGTAAGGTTTTAGGGAAATTTTCAAGAGTGAAACACGCACACACCAGTACATTTCAGACCAAAAGTGTTTAGTCAGTCATTTCACCAATATTAACTTCTGTACCAGCAACATTCACCTTATTGAGAAAGGTATTCAGGAATGGCAGACAACTTTGAGAACCTTAAAAGTTCATATTTGCATTAGCTAGAAAATACTGGACGATTTTGGATCATGAAAAGTACATGAGTTAGTCATCGTATCATAGTATTAAAAAAAAAAAAAAAAAAAAAAACTTAAGTGGCAATACTGGAAAGGAGCCAACCTCCCCCCCCTCCCCAACCCCACTGACTATGCAAAAAAAGATAATGAAATCAAAAAGTAGTATGTTGGAGAAAGCAAATGCCTAAGGCTTTGGTAGGGAAAAGGCTTAATACTTGCTGCTGTTAATGGTTATGTGGATCATATATTATTTTATACAGTTCACTTGTATATTTTTCTCAGATTTTATAATTTAAAATCATTTAAGGAGACTCTACTAAAGAGTTATTAGGTACTCAAAATTATCCACACACACACACACGGAACTTAGAAAATGTGTGTTTAGTCGGCCAATTCTATCTATTCACATCCTTTCTTTGTCTCCTGAAGATGTGGAACAGAAGCTCACTGTTAAGTACAGGGATGAAAGAGGGTCATTCCACGCAAAAGCAGTCAGATTTTGAATTAATTTTCCACCAACACATCTTCGATTCTTACGGGGATTTTTTTAATGGGTAGCTACTCCCAACTTATAAAAACCCTGAAAGTTTAATTTTTTTATTTCCGACAGATTGGAAGATATAATTTTTTGAGTTTTGGTGCATGACGGACATGTTTTGCGTAAAAACGCAAATATCTCCGTTATTTAGAATAAAAAGAAATACATAAATCATCATTCTTTCTTAATTTTTACCAAAGAATCCATTGGTTCAAAGCACGAGTTTCTATCTGCTTTATTTTTTGAGTTATGATCAGTGAGAGAGCCTTTCTCCAATGCTTAAAAAGGCAATGTAGTTACAGCACTTAGAAAGCTGCAGTTATTATTCATTGCAAAGAAAAGTTCAGTCTGTCAAATGAAGAAAAAAACAACAACCTTGGGCTTTTGCCTGAGCTCCGAGAAAAGAATTTTTAAACATGGTGCATGGCCTGTGCATTGCCACGGTGAAAGCGCAGTCGGCGAAGCACGCTGTGTCGTGGCCACGGCTGTGCGGAGACATGGTATCGGAAGAAGAACGGTATCCCTACCGCACCCATAAGCGATACGCCGCGCGGACGCATGTATTGTTGAACTCACATTTTAAAGGAAAAGAATTCTTTATTTAAAAAAAAAACAAAATAAAAACCATGATTAGTTCATGAACGATGTTTATATTTCGATGTCTCACAACGCCGTGATCAACTTCCATGTCTGATTTTGATTATATTTGATCAAATCAGACAACAGGAGGTTGAGATGCCATGCAACGCATTTATTTATTTTTTTTTTTTCCTGGTAACGAATTTGGCGATTATTATAAAATTTAACATTTAAAGGTTTTAGTGTTCGCAAGATTTTTCCCGCGTTTGGTCTCATCATCTAGATCATTTGATCATTTCCAGAAATCGATGCAAAACCAAAGTTATGGGGGGGGGGGAGATTACTGCCAATGCTTTCGCTCTAGACGAGAGACCAACGATTTTAAGACATTCCTCATGTCCTTTCGACGCTCTATGATCGTGGAGAAATTTCTTTGCCTAATTTTGGGGATCATCTTGTATTTTTTAATCAGCTGTTTTTTTTTTTTTTTTTTTTTTTTTTTTAAAGTCTGGTCTGGCGATTATGTATACATGGTTAAAAAGTTCCGTCGTGCTTTGTTTTCAGATTTGTCATGGCGGCGATGAAATGAAACTTCTCTCTTTTTTACGCTTTCCAACCGTAGGTTGAAGAAGCGTATATGATGCAGCTTTTTCCGTCCGTCCGTCTGTCGGCACGATAATTCACGTAAAACTGGTTCGCTTTAGATGAAATTTTAGTATGTGGTAGGGGGGACCACCAGGGGATGAACCCTATTGAAAATGGGTGAAGTGGGGTCAAAGGTCACGCCATAAGAGCGGGATCCATTCAATTGCCCTTATGCATCATAACTTGCGTAAATATGGTTCGATTTCAATCAAATTTTAGTATGTGGTAGGGGACCACCTTGGGACGAACCCTATTGAAAATGGGTGAAGTGTAGTCAAAGGTCAGGACATAGGAGCCGGATGCATTCCATTGCCCTTATGCGTCATAAGGTGCGTAAAAATGGTTCGATTTCGATGAAATTTTAGCATGTGGTAGGGGACCACCTGGAGATGAACCCTATTGAAAATGGGACAAATAGAGTCAAAGGTCAGGACATAGGATCGGGATGCATTCCATCGCCCTTATCCCACACTATTAAGGTGGACGTCAAGTAATTTTGCTTCCTATATTTCCAATGGAAAACCTTTTGTACACATTTCCTTCACAATTAGTGTGTTCCCAAGGATGGAAATTTGAACATCGATTAAAATAACTTCCTACTATAACTTGAAATACTTAACATTTTCTAAAACATAAGCATAATTATATTAAAAAACAATAACGTTTCCTTTGGTGGTGTTGAAACCAGAAAAAAGATGGCGCGACCTGTACTTTGATGACGTCAGTGGACAAATAAATGTTGGATTGCATAATTACGGTTATGGTTTAAAAAATATTAAGTATTCCAAGTAATGAAATGAAGCTATTTTAATAGATGTTCAAATTTTCATTCTTGGGAACGCATTAATTGTGAAGAAAATGTGTACAGAAGTTTTTCCATTGGAAGTATAGGAAGCAAAATTACTTGACGTCCACCTTAAAGTAGCAATTCTTGTATGTATGTATGTACATTTTATTTTAAAAACGGCTCTAAGAATTTTGATGAAAGTCGTTAACCTACCGTTTTCTGGTACTAGAAATCGATTTAGCTTGATCTCGACTTTAGGAGAATTCGTTTAGTGGGTTAAATAACCACCCCGAATTATAACGTTTTTAGTGTCATGGCGTCGTTCCATTAATGCTTCCAATGCTTAGAAATCTTATGACGTCACAATCTCGCGTTTAAGAATGTTGGCGCGCGGTCACACTATCTGTCTCATTATGTCACGCGTTGTGTTTGGATCCTATTAAAGTTTTATGACGTCATACTCTTGCGAGCAGATGGTCGCGGCTCCCATCTGCTTCATTACGTCACGCGTTGTGTGCGTATGTCCATCCGCACGATAACTCGCGTAACAATCGTTCGATTTCGATGAAATTTTAGTATGTGGTAAGGGGAACATATGGGAAGGAACCCGATTGAAAGTGAACGAAATGGGGTTACGTCACGCGTTGTGTGCGTATGTCCATCCGCACGATAACTCGCGTAACAATCGTTCGATTTCGATGAAATTTTAGTATGTGGTAAGGGGAACATATGGGAAGGAACCCGATTGAAAGTGAACGAAATGGAATTACGTCACGCGTTGTGTGCGTATGTCCATCCGCACGATAACTCGCGTAACAATCGTTCGATTTCGATGAAATTTTAGTATCTGGTAGGGTATCACCTGGGAAGGAACCTTATTTAAAGTGAACGAAATGGGGTGAAAGGTCAGTACATAGGAGCGGGATCCATTCCATTGCTCTTATGAGTCATAACTAACGTAAAAAAAGGTTCGATTTGGATGAAATTTTAGTATGTGGTAGGGGGCCACCTGGCCACAAACCCTATTGGAAATGGGGTTAAAGGTCAGGACATATGAGCGGAATCACTTCCATCGTCATAATGCGTCATAACTTACGTAAAAATGCTTCGATTTGGATGAAATGTTAGTATGTTGTAGGGGCCTGCCTGGGGACGAATTCTATTGGAAATGGGGTCAAAGGTTAGGACACATGAGCGGGATCTATTCCATAGCCCTTATGCATCATAACTTACGTAAAAATGCTTCGATTGCGACAAAACTTTATCATGTTATTTCGGAGGTATACTGAACCGGTTCTGTTGAATATCATCGATATGAGATCAAGGGTCAGGGCACAGGACCGAGATTTATTCCACAGCCATTATTCTCATAACTTCGCCGCCCCGGTGGCGCAGTGGTCTAAGGCGCTGGCCTCTGATCATTCGTCCGTAAGGGGTCCGGGTTCGAATCCCGGTCAGGCATGGATGTTGTGTTTGTCTTACGGCACTAGCTCTCTCCCTTCCCTGGAACCAGTGACCCTAAATTAGGGACGGGCGACTGCTTATAGCCCATTGAGTTGCTCACGGTGGTCGTTAAACCTCCAATCAAAAAAAAAAAAAATTCTCATAACTTGAGTAATGATTTCTGGTATGTTGGAAAGCGTATTATAATCAATGCATTGCATGAGTTTACAAACTTGTTTAGATATTTGTGGAGGGTTACTGCAAATGACCCTGACGCTTATTACCTTTTTCGCGCTTTGTCAACATCCCGCTAATGTATTCCTCCTCGTAAAGATATCATTAAGTATAAACTTGCCATTCGCCGCAGGATGAAAAATGTTGACAAAACAGTGTTAGGAGGATTTTACACATTCACGCAAAATCTCCTCCGATTATTTTCTGTGAAAGTAATACGATACTTTTTCTGCAGCGTGGAAATTAAATTTGACTAGCGAGAAAAGTTCAGTACTAATGTTATGGCATTCCACATGGCTGTTAATTTTTGTACTTATGGGAGGGAAATGGGGGGGGGTCCTCTAAACGAATTTTTAAGAGAGCAGCAGAAACACATCATTTTTGTAATTTTAGTTTAAAACGATAAGAGAGAGACATTCCTTGTCAGGTTACAAACTATAATTCATAAATAGCCTTATAAAAGAAAAGAAAAAAAAAAAAAAAGACCTAAGTAAGCTAAAATTGCGAAGAAATAGTAACTTGCCATAGAGATTCGTATCTATGTATGGTTCCCATACTACATACAGTATTAATTCACT
Organism: Macrothele yani; assembly: GCA_039090855.1. Lineage (NCBI taxonomy): Eukaryota > Metazoa > Arthropoda > Arachnida > Araneae > Macrothelidae > Macrothele > Macrothele yani. The sequence goes on along the minus strand of CM077022.1, from coordinate 7,169,338 downwards.
TGAAAACTTTTTTATTATCGTTAGGGATAACGTTATCAGCGTCGGGTAAAATGCATATAAACGGAATTTTTTTTGCAAAATTTCTGCCAAACACTTCAAAATGTGTACCTCTCTCCTAACATGCTTAGCTCAACCCCGCCCCCTAAGGGGCCACCCAGTTTTGAGCAGCTGGCGACCACTGCCCCTGCGTTTGTTAATTTATTTGTCATTATGGCATAACGCTTTCTGTTCGCCACAAATGCAGAACTGTTTATTTTTCTTAGAGACGATTTACTCTTTTTATCCGGCTATGGCCGACAAGCTTGCTTCCAGTTTTCTTTCGGTTTTTTTTTTTTTTTTTTTTAAACTGAATGGCCCCCAGACCTCAAACTACTCCCTCAGATCCTAATTTACGACCTCTGGAAAACAGCGGCTTTAGCTCACCGCAAGTGGAAAAGCTCTGTAGTGTATTTTCTCAGATTTTTTTTATTCTCTTGCGATTTGAAAGTTGCTGCCTTGTTTTTCAGCGTCTTTGTACATTGTGACGTAATGCGTTAAACAAAAAAAAAAAAAAAAAACTAATTCAAGAAACAGCTAAAGTAACTTGTGACAACTGCGTTGAACTGATAAGGAGCAACAGAAGCGCATAAAACAGAGCCGACAAATTACGATCGCTAAATAGTAACACGAGTTCCATACGATACATTGGGTATTACATTAACGAAAATGTACTCATACGTTCTATGTCTGTTAATATTTCCCATTATTTCTAAATTTATTGGCATGATTAATCAAAAGAAATAATAATAAAGGAAATAAATCCATTAGCTACCACTCCAACACCGGATGTGATTAAGAGGCATAAAATTTTTTCGTTCAATGTAACCGTCAAACTCTATTTTCCCATTTTAGGGCGACACCACTAACTGCTAAACTGTGTTCTCCTTATTTCAGGGTGCTGTGGTGCGTTTTGTTTCACATGAGCTCTTGAGAGTTTCGTGAGCTCCCACCTGACGCGCAATTTTTAAATAAGCAACCGAAATAAAAATTAAAAAAAAAAAAAAAAGCAGGCAAGATGACAACTGCGAGTTATACTCGTTCATTTAAATACCAGATCTACCAAAAAATAATCGATAACAATTTTTCTAACCCCACGCTTAGCCTTGCTAACGTCATCTGTGATCGTCAGGTATCTGACGTTAACTAAAATGCAGTATATATCTCCTCTACCTCGCAAGAATAGGCACCAAGATATATATATATATATATCCAAATGGGACAACAAGTGAAATTGATTTTATTATGTGTAACAAAAAATTCGTCATAGAAGACTGCAGTGTGCTAAACAAGTTAAACACTGGTAGTGACCATAGATATGTAAGATGCACCTCAACACTAAACTTGAACGTGGCAAGCTCATAAGACAAACAAAATCTATTGACATAACCAACCTTAAAAAACACCATGATACCTTCAAGTTGGAACTGAAGAACAGATTCTCTGCTTTAGAAGGCCTAACATCGGAAGAAGTGGATATTTCTGAAGTTAACAGAAAAGTAACCAAAGCTCTTATGGAAACAGCAACAAAATTAGCTGGGTCTAAGAACAAGTTGCATGTGAACAAAATATCAGGAAAAACCAAAATGTTGATGCAAAAAAGAAGAGAGATGAGGACAACTAAAGAAGATGTGACTTCCAAAGTGGAATATATAGAGCTATGCAAGACAGTACGAAAAAGTATCACTGAAGACGTAAGGATATTCAACTGTGAACTAGTGAGGAAAGCAATTGAAAACAACCAAAGCCTAAAGAGAGCAAAGGGACATCTAAGTAAGGGAAGAAAACAGATTATGGCACTGAGAAAAGAAGATGGTTCTGTAACAAGAAATAGAGGCAAAATTTTGACAAGAGTGAAAGATTTCTACTCCAAATTATATGAAAGGGATGATACATGCACTCCAGACATCATGAAAGATACCAGTACCAGAGTTCCTCCAGTCCTTCCAGCAGAAGTTGCACATGCAATCAAGAACATGAAGTGGGGGAAAGCTCCAGGAGAAGATGGAATTACTGTAGACATCATACAAGAAGCAAGTGGAGAAATCGAAATAGTACTCGCCCAAATTTTCACTCTATGCCTTAATGAAGGGAAGATTCCTGAGGATTGGAACACCGCTACAATGATCCTGCTACATAAAAAAAGGTGACATTGAGGATCTCGGGAACTACAGACCTATCAGCCTCCTATCAGTGGTTTATAAAATCTTCACTAAAGTTCTTTCACACCGCTTGAAGGTAACACTGGACATGGCTCAACCGAGAGAACAAGCTGGATTCAGGAGTGGCTACAGCACAATAGATCATATCCACGTACTGAGAGAACTAATTGAAAGAGCAAGGGAATAGGAACTTCCATTGTGCATGGCTTTTATCGATTATGAAAAAGCCTTTGATTCGGTGAAACCATCAGCAGTTACAATGGCTCTGAAATCCTGCGGTATTGAAGATACATACATTAATATTATTAATAACATGTATGAAAATGCAAGTGCAAAGATTCGGCTGTTCGAAAATACAACACACATAAAAATTGGAAAGGGAGTGAGACAAGATGACACCATATCTCCGAAGCTCTTTAATGCCACATTGGAAAATGTCTTTCAATCACTGAACTGGGAAAACAAAGGGATAAAGGTTAATGGAGATTATCTAACCCACCTTCGTTTTGCTGATGAGTAGTCATTTTTGCAACTACCCCATCAGAGCTGCAGAGTATGATCCAGGAACTTGCTGACAAGAGTAAAGAAGTGGGATTAAAAATGAACTTTCAGAAGACAAAAGTGATGTTCAATGCTTTTGCAAGAAATGAAGATTTATCGATTGATGGAGAAAAGCTGGAGATAACAGGCACGTACGTTTATCTTGGACAGCAGATATCAAGTGAGGGTCACATTGATGAAGAAATTAATCGGCGTACAAAACTTGCCTGGAGAGCTTTTGGAAGAAACAGCATAATTTTCAAGAGCAATATGCCATTATGTCTTAAAAAAAAAAAAAGTGTTTGATCAATGCATCCTTCCAGTGCTTACGTATGGTGCAGAGACGTGGACCTTAACTAAAAGAGACATACAAAGGCTGCAGACAACTCAAAGAACCATGGAGAGGTGCATGCTTGGTGTAACCAGGAGAGATAAGAAGAGGAACTCGTGGATTCGAAAAATGACAAGAGTGGAAGTCATCATGATCAGAGTTAAATCCCTGAAATGGCAATGGGCTGGACATACTGCCAGAAGGACAGAAATTTTATATTGGATTCCAAGGGACAGGAAAAGACCCAGAAGAAGACCACATGGGAGATGTGTGGATAAAATTCGAAAGTATGCAGGGGTGACATGGAGGAGACTGGCACAAGACAGACCGTTGTGGAGGAAACTTGGGGAGACCTTCGTCCAACAGTGGATTGATAATGGTTGACAATGATGATGATGATGATGATGATATATCCCCGATTACTTTATTTCTCAAGCTGTCATTCATTGATCATTTTCTCTTACGGCAGGCGTGGACAACTAGATAATTTATTAATTCCTGAAATAGAACTATTTCATGTCTAAAAATTCTGTCTGATATTGCGTGAACTGTTGATATCGTTAATCAATATTCCAAAAACAGTATTCAACGTCAATTGCATAATTTATAAGCGTTTAGTACTGTATATTGGTGAGCTGTACGGGGAGAAAAAAAGTTTATATTAGTTCTTCTCGTCATTGAATGGCTAAGAATACCCATATTTTCGACGTCCATTGTATAATTTATATGTGTAATTTGTATGTAACCCTTTTCACCATATAGCTCATATTGGTAAGCTGTACGGAGAAAATGGTTTATATTAGTTTTCCTCGTCGTCGAATGGCTAAAAATGTTGTGGATAGCATCTGACGATTTGGCGTGAAATGACCCTTTATAGTAATATTTTACAATTATATTATTTGAAATGTCTTTAGACATAACATTAATTCACCATCCTTCTTCCTTCAAGCATCGTATCAAATGATCGTGCGATCTGACCAACGCGTGCATGGTATCTTGATCTGTAGCCCGTCCGAAGGCCAACATCGACTCTCGCTGCCGTTAAAATATGAGGCCAACATAGACTCTCGCTGTCGCTGAAATATGAGCCATGCACCATGTTTAAAAATTCTTTTCTCAGAGCGCACGCGAAAGCCAAAGGTTTTTTTTTTTTTTCTTCATTTGTTAACTAAACTTTTCTTATGGAAGCAATTGCGACTTTCTAAGTGCTGTACTACATTGCTTTTTTACATTTTGAAAAAAGGCTTTCCAGTTGCACGTAACTCAAAAACTAAAGAAGATAGAAATTTGTGCATTGCACCAATCGATTCCTTGGGGAAATCCCGAAAGAGTGATGATTTTGGTACTTCCTTTGATCCAAACAACGGAGATATTTGCTTTTTTACGTGATTAAGGCCCGCCGTGCACCAGAATTCGAAAATTAATATCTTCTAAAAATAAATAAAAAAATGAAACTTTCGGGATTTTCATACATTGTGGTGATCTATTCATGAAAAACAATCGTAAGAATCGGGAGATGGTGTGGTGGATAGCATCTGACGATTTGGCGTGGAATGACCCAAGGAGAAAAATGCCCAACTGGCCTGTGATATAGTTAAGATAAGTTAACCCTAGATCAACTAGTCTGCACAGATCTAATCTTATGGTAAAGTTTATAGATTTATGCTGAGAGCTGAATGAGACTGAGGTGAGACAGTTCCTCACATGTGTCTCATTGGAGAACCTGGTGAAACCATATCATTATCCATGTTCTATCACTGAGGGATGAAATTAATGGTTAAATCTGCTTTCCCTCGATTATTCTGTCCCATGGGTAATGCTAACTGAATTTACAGTAACACTCGCATAGGGGAAGTTCTCACAAGTAATCTATGAGATCAAAAAGCTTTTGTCAGGAAAATGTGTTTTAGGTGCGAAAATGTAGTATGATTTATTGTTATGCAGAAAGGGATCTCGAGCACAAGCTGGTTTTGGGTTAGCTCTTGATAATACAGTGGTTTTCAGGTTAGTGATTTAGGAGCTTGTACATGATCTCATAGCACATACCATTTTCAAATTAGATAGGATGGTCTTAAAAGTTGTGACAGTCTGTGAACTAACTACACTGGAGTAAAAATGCAAAATAATCAGAAATTCCAAAAAAAAAAAAAAAAAAAAAATTAGTACTCAGTTTTAAATGTGATACGCTCTATAACATAAAAGAACAGAAAAAGCAAAATAAAGAGGTAATATGACTGGAAAAAACAAATTTTGGAACTCAAGGGAAAACTTCTGTAAGGGGTGTGATCACCCCTGACAAAAACACAACATTGCAACGATTGTTTGTGCGAAATTATTGATGAGATTTTACTGGAGCAAGCGCCACTGCTCCTTAAGTGTTCTTTGCTAGGTCCTAGGAGGGAGCTGGAGTTCCAAAATCTTGCTTCCTGAAGCGTCCCACATATGTTCAATCTTATTTAAATCTGGGGAGTAGGCAAGCCACTCCATTCTCTGGATATCCTCACTTTCCAAGTAGTCAGACAATTTTCCCTTGGTGTGGTTGTGCATTATCATCCATTAGGAGGAATTCTTCCCTGATAGCTCCCCTAAAATGTTTCACATATTGGTCTAGGATCCAGTCTCTATATTTCAGACCAGTTAATGAACTTTCCTGAATGACATGCAAGTCTGTACAGCCATTTAATATTATGCCTTCCCAAACCATGATTCCTCCACCTTTATATCAGTTTCTGTCTAGGATGTTGCTGGGGATATTTATTGTCTTCAGCTATCTCCAGATAATGATACATCTATCACCTCCAAGCAAAATAGGTTCATCAGTGAAGAGAACTCTGCCCGGGCCAGTGGGACTCCAGTTGAGATGCTATCTACACCACTTCAAATATGCACACCTGGCAGATGAAGTGAAAGGAGCACAAAGCATTGACCTCGTGTGGAGGCCCTTCTCCTGCAGCTTATTGCATACAACAAACCTGGTTATATGCATCCTTGTAGATGCACAAAGCTCTCTGGCAATCTGTTGTGCTGTCGTCCTTCATTTGCTCTTTGCTGTTAAAACTAGGAATCGGTCCTCTGGTGTGGTTGTGGCTGTCCTGGATGATGGGATACTTTCCCTGTCATTTGAAACTGTTTCCACAGTCTTGAGAGAACATTTTGGTGTATATGTAATGCACGGGATACCTCCGACTGACTCTGTCCGACTTCCAATCGCCCTCCATTTTTCACAATCATTCAAATGCCTCCTCCTTGACATACACTCATCGTCAAAAAAATAGTTGCATCCAGAAGGACGTGTCAGATTGCAATGTTGTTTGGAAGGAAGGTAAAGGTTACCAGGAAACAATAAATGATTAAACATTGAGACTGATATGGGCAACATTTATTGAGCTACATGCCAATAAGTAGTGTCTCTCAGTCTGGCGTCGGGCGGCCATGTTTGCTCACACAGTATGCCAGACGTCTCTGCAGGGAGTTGCACAGGTTCCTAATGGTGTCCTGCGATACTCCATCCCATGCAGCTTGAATCTTCTCGTGCAGTTCCTGCAGATTGTGCGGTAGGGGTGGAGTGTGGATAGCACATCCAATAGCATCCCAGATATTTTCCATTGGCAATAGGTCTGGCGATACAACTGGCCATGGCAGAGTGTCAGTGCCTTGAAGGCAAGCTCTCAAGAGAGCAGCAGTATGTGGACGAGCGTTGTCCTGTAGGCAAAAAACACACCGGAGTGAGCGTTCAGAAAAGGTAGGACTACCGGTTGCTGGACCTCATTAATGTAACATTGGGCTATCAAAGTACCTGTAATGAATACCAAAGGTGATCTGGCATCGTAGGCAATTTTATCCGAAACCATGACACCAGGCCTTCTGGATGTGTGACGCTCGACAACAAACTGTTCATCTTGGTGCTGACCACTGTGCCACCACACACGAATTCGGTGGTCATCTCCTCCAAGACAAAAGCGGGACTCATCACTGAAGATCACCCGTGCCGTTCTGAGTAGCTCCATGACAGTCCCGCACGACACCATTAAAGTCTTTGGTGACGAGGCACTGGTGTTAAGGTCAATCATCGTAATGGTCTGCGTGCGTGTAGTCCTACATCGTGCAGCCCTCTGCCAGTGGTGCTGGCACTAATTGGACGATGCGTGGAGGGCACCACTGCTCGCTGAATATCCGCAATCATTGCTGTTGGGTCACTCCGTGCATGTCGGACTACCCATCGGTCCTCTCCCTCCATGGTTCGTCTAGGTTTCCCAGATCCTTCCTGTCGCTGCTGCATGCCTTGTTCTATGCACTACCGCCAACAGCTGCTATGGTGAGATCCGCATGACCTGTATGGCGGGCAATACAGTAATATGATCATCCCGGAGCCTGATGATGCGGGGCCCCTCTTTGAACTCCTCCAACTGCTCGAATTGCTTCCGAACTTTTCTCGGAGGCATACTTCACTTATTTGCAAAGGATGCAACCAACACAACAGCACGAGTCAGAATGGCAAGCACGCGCAATGGGACGACCTTATATAGCCAGTCAGGCACAGCACTACGACCCCTCCTTGCTTGCGTCACATGCGTGACCGAGCGTGATACTTGAATCATTTGCATGTCCCACGATGTCAAACCTACCCATCAAGTTTCATTCCTGTCCGGTTGCTTCCTTCTGGGTGCAACTTTTTATTTTTAATTTGACGATGAGTGTATTTGGACATGCACTATTTGGATTTCATCGCACTAAGTGATCTGACGTCTAAAACCACATTTATAATAAGTGCTTTAACTCCACCCTTCGGATGTGCTCTCAGCTAATGTCCCTAATTTGCATATTGGTATCTGCACAAGCAACTTTTAAGCCCTGCATTGGGTAAAGCATGTCAAGACTGATGTTTTTGTCAATTTGTAATTGACTGTGTCAAGTAAAATGAGAGTTTTGACTTTTTTTTTACCAAATATCCTTTAATTTTTCACTCCAGTGTATTTAAAGACTTTAGGAGAATTTCGATTTCTTGGATGAGAACACACACACACACACACACACACACACACACACACACACACACACACACACACACACACACACACACACACACGTGTGCGGTTATTTTGGGGGATTTAAATAGAACTGGAAAATGAGAATTGGAGGAGGGATGTTGAAGATACAATGGAAAAAGGCTCAACTTGTGTTTAGCCCATGAACTCATGCTATTTTAGGTACAAAAAGCAAGCACATGTTACTTGATAGGAAGATGTTGGAAATAGAAAAAGTGTGATTATTTTCATCATGGCAGAAAAGTCTTTGAGAAATATGAATATGATTAAGAAAAAGTTTTTAAAATAAGCAGTAATCACTTTCTAGTGGTATTGACTCAAAGTTAATCATTAAAGTAGTTAAGTAAAGGTAGTTTATTGAGGCTGCAAGCAAGTAAGAGTCTCTTGAGATACAGAAGTAAAATGTTGAGGAAACGCAGTGATTGTCAAAGACTAACTGTGGGTATATTGTAAAAGGACTTGTTTAAAGGCAAAGCAGTGCATTGGTGCAAAAAATGTAAGGCACATGCGGATTTCATATAGTTATTTTAAAAAAAACGAAAAAAAAACTTCCAAATCAGCTCACAATTGTTTGATTCTTGTCAAACAAATGAGAAAGAGTGGAAAGTGTTTCCTAGTGTTTACTTGACAAAGATTTGCAACTTCTGATATCAGAGAAGGATATATTAAATAGATTTAGTGAATGTTTTGAAGCTGCTAATGATGACCAGGAGAACTGAATGATAATTTAGGAAGTCAGATATGTGATTTTGCTTCTGCAAAATGACAAAGTTGTAGGTAGCCATGAAATTAATCCAATGCTTGGGGGGGCACTGGAATAGCAAGCACCCTTTGATTGCATAGAGATACAGGTTTGGTTCCTGAGGAGTGGCAGAAGTCACTCATCACACCAGTTTGTGAAAAAAAGAGCAGGAAGGATTGCAGTAACTACAGTGACATCTCCTTAATTGTAGGTTTCTTTGCAAAGCTTACTCAAACTAAGTGAGTAAGAACTTAGAAAAGTAATGAAAATCTGCTGAGTGATAAACATGTGGCTTCAAGAGAAGCAGAGGATACCAGGATAACATAATTAATATGTGCTCAGGCAGCTTTTTGGAATATTGTCAGTAGGTGAATCGGGATTTACTTATATGTAGTGTATGTTGATTTTGGAAAGGGTTTTTGATTGCATACTTAGGAATAAGTTTTCAGTGTGTTGAAAGTGATGGGTATTTAAAGGAAAGCTGTAGATGTCAGTGCAAACATCTTCAGAAGAAATCAGGTGGAGAAAAGTACTGGTAAATGGTTTTGAGATTAAGTATAGGGTTAAAGTCTTTAGAGCTTTCCCATTTGTACTGTATGTCATAGATTAACTTGTTAAAGGAAGTGTAGGCCTGGTACATCAAAAAGGTCATTCCGAAGAAATCCTTTTACATTGGGCATGCTTTTATTCCCTTTTAGAGTGGAAGTGGGATCACATTTGAATGTCATAACAGCTGCATAGCTATTTGTTTTTTCGTTTCTAGAATCGAAATGACCATGTCTGCAATCTGTAATTGGTTGGTCAACTCAGCACATGGTCTACATATGATCTTCCACACTCAGTTGGAAGAACTTGTAATGCATGGTTAAACTATTTAAGCTGAAATGAGTGGTAAAATAAATCACACTTCCCTTTCTTTGAATGAGAAAATCAAGGCTTTAAGAAGAAATAAATGCTGGCAAAAATATTTAAAACATTATGACCTAGCCTGGTTTTGAAGTCACTGTAGGTAATTGGAAAAGAAGCAGAGCAAAAACTGAGAAATAGAGCATTGAAAACCTGACAGAGGAGGATGGCCTGTTGAAGAAACATGCAAAAAAGTGATGAAGAAAAGACTAGTGAAGCATTGTGTTCATATGGGTTTTGCAGCAATGACTGAAAGGTCAGTCTCTCTGATCTCAGGTCTGATATTATAGAAAAAGGTGGTGTATTTTTGTAAAAAAAAAAAAAGCACAATGATTACAATTTCACTGTGCTTGTGTTGGATGAGGACAGGTGGAAGAAAAGGCATGGAGCACAAAAGTTGCAGACATGGTGAAGAGAAACTGCTTCTAATTTTGAAGCCTCTGATGTGTTTGTGTACGTGCATTTTACACTAAATTCAAAAATTTAGTAAAAAAGCAAAACTTTTACAGACTACCAACTTTACATTGTGATTAAATGGATCTTGGCTTTAGAATGTTCTCAAGTGAAACTGTAGCCTATCCATTAGAAAAATTGGCATCTGGATAAAAAAAAAAAAAAAGTAATAATAATCAAACTGGCCTGTCTCATGCATCTGGTGCTCATAAACTGCACTTGGTGTTGATTGGCAGATCAGAGAGCTTTCTGGCATTTAAAACTGTTGTCATTCAGGCTTTAGCAGTTTTGTTTAGAAGTAAAAAAACAACAAAAAAAAAAAGCACCTGAATGAGTAGATAATTTCTAACAGTGGTTCTTCAATTAATTTATTCCAGAAACTGAATTCTTTACACAAAAAGAAATTGGCCTGCAAAACAGTGTTTGTGATGGATAATGGACTACCACACCCTGAACTAGAAGATTTGTGTAGTGGGGGACATAAAAGCTGTGTTTTCCCTTCTGAATGTTTCTTGCTTTATTCAGTCAACAGATTACTGAAAATATAAATATTGGGAAAAGTTACATGTTGTTCACATTATGAAAGAAACAGAAAGGCAAGAATCTTCTATAGATGTTTTTAAAAAAAATGATGATTAAAGAGACCTGATCTTATTCATTAGCAGATTTGTGGTCGCAAATCAAACCTGTGACTTTTGCAATGTCCTGATCGGTGACAAAGAACATGACTAATGAAAATGATAGCGAAAGTCTAAGAAAAGATGAGGAGCTAACAAGCCTAATTTTATGATTATTAAGATGTGGAAAGGCAACCAAAAAGTGCATAAAAGATTGGCTTCACTGTGAGAATGATGATGAATTTAAAGCTGAAGCAGTCGTTGGAACAGTTCAATATAACTTTGATAGCGAGTCTGAAAAAGAAAAATGCCTGTGTAGAAGAAAAATAATCTCTTGATCTCTTGTACAAAAGAAACTTTGGGACACTAGAGTGTAGCCCTTTGATATGTAGAGTAGCAATCAGAATTGTCACCATTTGATTTTCTTTTTCTACAAAGATGGAGAGATAGTGCTGCTCAAATATATATATTCAGCAAGAAAACAAAAGGCACTGATGATTTTCCAGTGTTAGTGTACTGTAAGTTTAACTATTACATTGCGTTGCTTAACTTAATGTGTTTATTTCATTCCCTTTATTATTAAAAAATTCCCATTATTATAGTTAACATTCTTTATTTTATGATTCTGGGTAATTGATTTTTCAGTAATCAGAGTTGGTTCTAGTCCTGAGCACCTGGAATTATTTACTGTAACTTAGTAACAGATGTTAAAGTAAGTGGTTCTAGTGTCAAGTTTACTATCTGCTGACAATTTAGTGCCTAATTTGTGAATGTGTGATCTTAATTAGATAAGTAGAATACATGAAAAGTTCACATGTAGAAAAATTCTGGTATGTCTAAATGAGTGGTTCTAAGTCAACACCCCAACAGTTGCTGTGTAGTACAGAAGGAAAATGCTAAAACAGGTAACAAAACAGCTTTTGATTCAATACAATAATGAAGGAAATTTTCACCCTTATGATTTATTACGTAATTTACCTTAAAATTTTGTTAGATCTTTCGGCTGAACATCAGCCTTATTCTCACTGGTAGCAAGTATTAACGTGGTGGACATCGTTTCTGTAACTGTTGCCAGTAAAAATTTCTAAATAATTGGAATGTTATGTTGAAAGGTTCATCCAAATTACAAGAGTTTTTGCTTTGGAGAATTTTGATACTTCTCCTGTAGTGTAAGGAATATTTGTTTGACAAAGGCGCAATCCTTTTGATGCTGGTCCTGTTTGGAGAGGCAGAGGTATCATCAATTGTGAGAAGAGAAAGAGCCAAAGTGTGAAAGGTTTTTCTAGCATCCTTTTTATGTTCCTTAATTCTGGAGTTGATTGAATGAGAAGTTCTGCCAATATAACATTTTTCTCCTGTGAAAGTAGACATAGGGATGAGGTTATACACCAGGTTGGTCTAAAGTGTAAAAAGGATGGTCTAAAGGGTTCAAAGGATGGTCTAAGGGTCCAAAGGACATAAAGGATCCAGGACAGTCTCAAGGTCCTTTGAACTGTCCTGATGTATACCTCATCCCTTTACCTCGTCATTTCTTTAGAAATTAAAGGAGGTACATTTACACTGGGTGTGACATCAGATTTGAGTATCTTTCCCAAAGGTAATCAAAGTAATCAGTTTTTTCCCATATAATCTTCCTAATCACAACTTTGAAAATGTGTGCTACAAATTCTGGCATACTTAACATTAATGGGAGGTCCAGTCTTTGGCACTTGTTCATCCATCCTTTTACAAATGCTGGATTAGTCTGAGGGAAAGCATGAAACACAGTATAATGTCCTTTCTGGTTTCTGTGTGTATTCTGACATGTTGCAACAGTACATGAAAACATATGTATGTAAAAAGAAAAAGGCCCACAGATCTGTTCAGCTAAACTATTTATATACATACTGATACACTATTAAATATTCACACAATTATTTTTTTTTTACATGTACACTAATAAATGTATCGCAAATGATAAAATAATCTATCTTAATGAAACAAAGTGCAGGCTAGAAAACTCTGCTCACAATGACAGCCCAGCAGCACTGGAGATATCCAAGCAGCACAGGGATATCAAAACTGGTCCCCCCCCCAATATCTCTTGCAAAGCGATGTACCAGCCCTTCTCTCTTTTATAGCCCTCTGTTGAAACTGCAAAATCACCCATTAGTGATCCAGATAGTAATATGTTGAGAAGCAGAAAATTTTGCAGCAGACCAAAACAGATGGGTAAAGTTCACTGTGAAAAAGCTCTGAAAGTGATTTGTGCCAGTAACATGCCTGAACAGTATGTTGGTAAGTAAGCAGGTGTGAAAGTTTAACTAAAATACATTGATTTTCAGGAACTCTTGGGTGAAATCTGTCCATGTGTCATGTATAATCAGTAGTATTTAAAAAGCTGTAACAGATGGTAATTAGTGTTACTTTAAAGCAATATCTTTGTGTACTTTTGTCAACAGTCATATTTCTAGATTGGCCTTAAACTTTGATCATAGGAAAATTTCAGATTGTAAAGAGAGATATTTTGAGTATCATTAGAATTCCTGTAGGAAACTGTTTAACCTGCTCAAAATAAAAGAAAAATATTTATATTCTATTCCTGTTGGCTGAAAAATGTGTGAGATTGCATTAGTCTGTGTCAGTGACATATTTTGTTAGTTTTTAGCAAGTGCATTAAAAGCAGTAGCTGAGCAGTATTAGATACATGCAGCCATGTGAAATGTTTAATGGACTCAATATTTTTAAGGCTTTGATTAAAAAAGAAAAAACAGATGTTTTAATAGTATCATTCCACCTCATATAATTTCATACAAAATATTGCCTATGAACATGTTTAGGTAAAAAATGATAACTGTAGGACTTTGTGACCATTCTCATCCCCATTTTCCCCCTCTTCCTTCCTGTGGTAGATTTTTAGAACAATAGTAAAAAATTTTCAGATGCTTGACTTTTTTGCTCTTGTGCTTAATGTTAGTAGTTAATATAATAGTCACCTGTGTAGTCTATTCTTCTTAGACTGAAATTTTAAAAAATATTGCTGTGTAATGCATTATGCTGTTTTTACATTTTGATTTCTCACATGTAGGTTCCAAGTTTGGAGACATCATATTGGAGGAAATTTGTATGCAGAGCAAATTAAAACTGGAGGTTCCGCATTCTACTTACCTTGGAATCCATTTATATATTTCTCTCCTCTCCAGTCACACACATTTCTTCTGATCAAGCATTCTTTGGGTGTGTCTTCCATGAACTACAAAATAATGTAAAGGATGTCTCAGAAAGTATAAGTATTCACATGGGAAGATATACTCAGATTTTTGCGCACAAAAGTTTCTGGAGAAAATATCCCTCTTGATAATTCTACATCCAGGTCATGCAAGAAGAAATGTGGAATTATCCATGAGTAAATCAAGAACATAAAAGAAATGGAGCATGCCATATTTTTTTTTAAATCTGGATAAAATGCAAAATAGTCTGAGCACTTAGAATTTTCACAACACCCAGGAGAATAAATTAAACAGGCAGATTTTCAGCACTCATATCGCCCAAATACCTAGGAGTGCTAAATTTCTTTAAAGTATTCAACATAATTTTAGCAACAAAAAGCACCTAAAGGAAGTAAAAGCATATATAAATTAATTTCATTGGTTTTGCTATTGATCTTTGATATCATTTACATTACTGTGGGGGAAAGTAGGACATTCCCAGTCTTGATGTTAGGACTAGGGTAAGTGGTTATTATTACCCACACTTTACTAAGGGAAATGCTCTGTGTGGCTCATAAAATGTGAATAAATGGTGAGAAATTGAAGGCAAATTATTTAAGCAGTGCCAGGATCTGATAAAAACCAAAAAAGTAGGTTTTATTGTTTACTTTCTGATGAGGTACTGCAAAACTGAGGATATTAAATTACTTGGACATTCCCAGTCTTATACAAAATGGTAGTTTGGGTTCAGTTAAGTAGTCAGATTTCCCAGATCTTGCTCGGTGAAATACTGTGCGTCTGGATAAGTGATAATGAAATACGAAAATTACATTGAAAAGGTGCACATAGTTTAAAGATTATTTTGTTATAATAGCAACATAGAGCTGAGGTTTGTCTTTATTATTGATCTTTGAAATTTATTGCAACAAAGACAAGGGAAAGTGTATTGCTTGGACATTCCAGTCTCAGTGTAAAAGCAATTCCTGAGGCTGGGTAAGTAGTCACTTGTCTCCAAATATGAAATCCAAGAAATGTAGTTTAGATTCACTTGAAGAGCTGTGCATGGATAATTGATTCTAAACTATTAAGAAAATGAAGAAATGAAAAGCAGAATAATTCAGCATGTCCTTTTCAGGTTCTGGTAAAATCCTAGAAGTGCAGTATGTATTGCATTATGATCATCAAAATTATTTGCTGCAAAATTGGGGACAGTATATTGCTTGGACATTCCAGTCTCGGCATAAAAACAATTTGTGAGGCTGGTTAAGTAATTGCTTGTCCCCAAACTCGAAATCCAAGCTTCACTTGATAACCTGGGCATGGATAACTGATTCTAAAGTAAGGAAATGAAAAAATTGAAAACAGATTATTTCAACCTCCCCATTTCAAGTTCGAGTAGAAATCTAGACCTGTAGTTTGTTTTGCAATGTCGATCTTCAAAATGAGTTAAAGCAAAGACTGGGGAAAGTGTATTGCTTGGACGTTCCAGTTTCAGTGTAAAAGCAATTCCTGAGGCTGGGTGAGTAATCACTTGTCCCCAAATACGAAATCCAAGAACTAGAGTTTAGATTCACTTAAGGAGCTGTGCATGAATAATTGGTTCTAAACTATTAAGAAAATGAAGAAATGAAAAGCAGAGTATTTCAGCATGTCCATTCCAGGTTCTGGTAAAATCCTAGAAGTGCAGTATGTATTGCATTATGATCATCAAAATTATTTGCTGCAAAATTGGGGACAGTATATTGTTTGGACATTCCAGTCTCGGCATAAAAACAATTCCTGAGGCTGGTTAAGTAATTGCTTGTCCCCAAACTCGAAATCCAAGCTTCACTTGATGACCTGGGCTCGGATAACTGATTCTAAAGTAAGGAAATGAAAAAATTGAAAACAGATTATTTCAACCTCCCCCATTTCAAGTTCCAGTAGAAATCTAGACCTGTAGTTTGTTTTGCAATGTCAATCTTCAAAATGAGTTAAAAGCAAAGACTGGGGAAAGTGTATTGCTTGGACATTCCAGTTTCAGTGTAAAAGCAATTCCTGAGGCTGGGTGAGTAATCACTTGTCCCCAAATACAAAATCCAAGAACTAGAGTTTAGATTCACTTAAAGAGCTGTGCATGAATAATTGGTTCTAAACTATTAAGAAAATGAAGAAATGAAAAGCAGAGTATTTCAGCATGTCCATTCCAGGTTCTGGTAAAATCCTAGAAGTGCAGTATGTATTGCATTATGATCATCAAAATTATTTGCTGCAAAATTAGGGACAGTATATTGTTTGGACATTCGTGTTTCTGCATAAAAACAGTTCATGAGGCCGGGTAAGTAATTGCGGGTTCCCTGATGTTATGAAACTGAATTTTGAGAAATTTCCAAGGATATAAAAATATAGAGAAGTTATTGAAGATGCTACATGCAGATTCCCAGTTTTAGGATATAATAAAATCCTAGGGCTGGGCAAGTAATAATCATTTGTCTTAATTATCAAATCATGTAAGCTGGTTTATTTGAGATTAAAATAAAAAAAAAAAAAGTTGATTTCAAAATATGTGGATTTTTCTTTAAGGGATATTGTGGCACACAGTGTACTATAGCATCAAGTCATCTTGGTTGTCTGTCTGTATGCTTTCCTATTTAGAGAAAGCACCTTTTCAGTCATCCAACAGCATTTAAAAGTTGTGAAACCAAGCTACCAAGTAAATTGTTACTAAAATTAGTAATGATGGACAATCATGGTCATATAATGTGCAGAATTATGGTCAAGGATAAAAATTGCAGTTCTAGATAGACATCTTTTGAAGTTTAAAATATTTTTCTTTTTATTATATGTTCTGTACAGCATTAAAATTTGCTGTTGTGGTTAGGGTTTCAAAAAATAAGCATTTTGCCAGTCCCCAAGTGTGTAATTTATGTTTTTGAAACCTTTACCACAACAGCAAAAATAAGAAGAAAAAATGGTGTTTAAGTTTAAGGATGACTTTCAAGACTGAAGAATATAGTCTTGAAAACCTTCCTTTAAATTTGTTCTGTTTCAATATTTCCATTAATAAAATTAAAAGAAAACTGGCAAATGTAAACAAATTAAAAGTTGAAAGAAAATGTTTATCACTTTTTTCAGCTGTAAAAATGTGAATATGTAATTCTTCATAAAAAAAAAATACTAGTTAATGTAAAATTTGCTAAAGGACTGAAAGAAGTGGAAGAAATTGGAAAGTAAATTAGTACATGCTGAACAACAAATTGCTGAAGATGGTAGAGACCAAAATATAAATCAGAGTGAATATGTATATTAAATACAGCATGCATTGTCATTTATTTATAGGAAAGTTTGATCTATTATGACCTCATCAATCATGTAAAATTTAATTTAATTGTGTTCTCCCATGAAGAGAAATCTTATATACCCATACTGTCTTTGCAGCAAAAGATATTATTCTTCATCAAGAACAAAAAGCTTCTAAACTTTCATAGAGCCTTATGTGAGGTGAAGGTTATAGAATTATACTTTTGCCTGTGAAAAAGTAGGTCATCAAAGCTCTGCCATTCACAGGATACTGTTTTAAAAAAGGGTGGGGGTAAACCTGGAGGGGGTTACCCTTTTCATTAGTTCTATAAAACAGTGATTCAAAAGTTGCTCAGTGATCATGTATTATTGAACCCTTTTATCAGTGATCAGCGTTATTGAACTCTTTTATAATTTTTTCATTTCAGCGTTATTGAACTCTTTTATAATAGCGAGCAGCATTATTGAACTCTTTTATAATACCAAAGAAAAGTTGGGTGGGCAAATGCTTTAGGAGAGTGGCAATGGCTTTCAGTGTGAAGGGCATCATTTCTGGTGTCTCCCATATTCACTGTGCAGAATGGTTATGCTTAAGCAGCCAAGGACTAATTGTGCCTCACATTTTGCAAAGAATATACTTATTTAAAGTATATAAAAATCATAGCCTTTGGTGTACATACTGTTAAATTTAGTAAAAATACTTTTTTGATCATCAGTATCATATTATGCAGGTTCAGTCTATCTTTGAAGCATAAACACAAATATTTACTTTTTCAGAGATATATGCTTTCGTTATGATGGATTTGAAACATGTTGGGCAGCTATAAAGATTACTTGTAATTTATTCTTCAATGATGTAGCAAATATAAAAATTATTAATTCAAAAGCTTAAAAAATGTAGCTCAAGAAATTTACATGCAGTGCACTATTAAACATTAGACATTCCTCCTGTAAATATTTGCTGGGTTTATGACCTCTTGGTGGATTATTTGGTCTTTGGAAGAAATACAATGTAGAATAATATCATATGCAACATTTTCATATGTGGTCAAACTGAAATCGATTGGCGCTGATGTCAAAGATGATGAATGTTGAAGTTTTCAAATTCAGTAAGAATATTTTAGTTTAGAAATGCATACGAGCCATAACTTTAGCATGTAACTCCATGTTTGTTGAACAGTGATGGATGTTCTGAGACCATGTATTTATTAAGATATTAAGACATCTGTTGGGGGATATTAATGAAACAAATGACAAAAACAAAAAATGTGCAAAGCAGAAAATTAGCCTGATAGTAGTTACACCTAAAGTTTGAATTTGTGATATGTGCAGATATACCATTTACATAGAAAACAAGGGTGAATAGTCACTGCAAATCTTCTGGTTTTAAATTTAATTCAATGAAATCAAGTAACTGAAGTGTATCCAGCTTCAGATTCATTCTTTAGCTGCATCTACATGCAGCTAAAGAATGCATATCCTTAGCTGCATGTAGATGCAGCTAGAGATATTCAGCAAGGGTTGTATGGTGCAATAATATGACTGCAGTAAAATTGTGCTAAATGTTTTGTAGAGTAAATTAGTATCCTGGAAACTGTTTTATCTAGCAATGCAGATTTTCATTTGTAAAATCCACCAAAGTAATTTAAAACAAAATCAATGCAATTTTTTATTCCAGATGTGCAAAATCAACAATAAATATGTGGTTGAATGTTCTTTTAGGCAGTGTGTGTGAAAGGAGGAAAGCTCCCTTCCTCCCTTCAACACACACACACACAC
Source organism: Macrothele yani (assembly GCA_039090855.1). NCBI lineage: Eukaryota > Metazoa > Arthropoda > Arachnida > Araneae > Macrothelidae > Macrothele > Macrothele yani. The sequence continues at coordinate 7,150,260 of CM077022.1, read as the reverse complement.
ACACACACACACACACAGTCTTTTCAGTGCAGTCATATCACATCTGAAACATTTTGCAATCCTCCATTTGCAATAAGTATTAAGTTCTTAAAGAAAATATGTGCATTATGCTAGAAGAAAGTACGTTCAAGTGAATATTAGTTCAGTTTTCTAGATGCTGTGTGTTGGTTTTCATTCATTGTTTCATTTAAAATTTACATATGAAAATAAGTGTTGTGAATCTTACTTAGCTATAGGACTTCCTTAATTTGACAAATTTTGTTTTCAGTAAAAAATAACTGTGAACAACAGGTGCCCCAAATAAAATGTTTTTACCTAATATTGTGGTATTTCATTGTTTGCATGAAATCTCTTTTGTTTCATAGTATGCACTTTTCTCCCTTTCCACAGCCACATACAAATTTTAATTATTATTATTATTTTTTTTTTTTTTTTGGCTATACGTAAAGGAGACTTTATCTACTGAGGTTTAAAATCAACACTAAGAAAACTGGACCAACACAAAGTAGTGATCTGGTTTTGACCAAAATAAACCATAAAATAAAGTAATATACACTGAATGGACAAAACATTAGAGATACCTACCTAATAACAAGTTGGTCCTCCTCTAGCACGAATAACAGCCTGTACATGCCGAAGTGTCAACTTCACCAGATGCCAGAGTGTTTCTGGAGATAATGCCAGCCATGCCTGTTGCAGCATTGTCCACAACTCTGCCCAACACTTCAGCATCCCAGATCCATGGATCTGATGTTCTGCTCCACAGCATCCCAGAGATCTTCCACAGGGTTTAAATCTGGGGACCTTGGGGACCACTGGGTGGTTGCTGCCCAGTGGGGTTGTGCATTGTTCTGCTGAAATAGTCAATTAGCCACAGGATGCGTGAAGGACATGAAAGCGTGTAGGTGGTCAGCCAGCACTTGCTGGTACTGCGCAGTGGTTGAGGACTTATCCAGACACACTAAGGGACCTAATGTGTTCCATGATAAGGCTCCCCAAACCATTACAGAGCCACCACTGCCCCAAATCATCACAGAGCTGCCGCCACCACCACCACCTTGAACAGAGCCAACCCGGCATGACGGAGCCATGACCTCGTGCTGTTGACACCACACCTGCACCCTCCTGTTAGCTTGGTACAGCTGAAAATGGGATTCATCTGACCACATGACATGGCCCCACTCTGCAGCGGTCCAGTTTTGGTGTTCCAAGTGAGGCGTAATGAGCAGTTTGGATAGTCTATGTTGACCCCACTCATCAATGGTGTGTGGTCCCTTGCTCTCTGAGAACTGGTATGTCAGTGGATGGTATGCTCACGATAGATACATCCTTGATACGGTTGTCCTCGAGAACCCTAGGGTTCTTACCACTTAGCAATAGAATAACCCATTTACCTTGCACCGACAATTTGTTCATGATCAAAGTCACTCAGATCACCATGTTTATCGCTTGTGACACACTGTTGGGATGCTCTGCTGTCCACCTAGTATTTATCGCCTGCAATCGGTTTGGGTCTGTTCCATTCTGTGCAGGAGATACTGCAGGGATCGCATTCCTCCTAAAATTCCTAATATTTTGTGACCCTCCTTAAATTCCTAAAATTATACCTAAAATTTGCTATTCTTCCTAAAATTTTCTTAAGCTTATTTATTAAAAATACAACCGTTATTAACGCTAATAAATTTATCATTACGGTAAAGTAAAAAGACTTGTTATTGTAGAAACACAGTCTATATGCTGTGCTGCTGAAGGGAGGGAAAATGACGCCATCGAGATGCACTTGCTTCGGGGCGGGCGCTCCACTTTTGTGCCTTCGGACAGTTTTCGAGAGTAGTAACAAGAGATCTAAGGGAAAAGGGGAGAGGTCATTTTCACCCCTGGTTTGCACTTTGCAGACGAACTCCGTTTCACGCAGAAGATCGTACTTTATTTTTGGACATGCCTCGTGGAACCTCCTCTTTCTGCTGATGTTTTGTTATTGTAAACCGCAGGTGGATGGAAGCAAAGAGGAAAACACGAGGTCTCCTTCCGTAACCTCCGGTAATGACGATGGGATGGTAGCTGAGTGTTATTGTGGCAGGCAGTAGAGCACGTGATCATTGACCTTCGATCGTGCGTCGGCGACAGCGACCTTCGATGCGCAATATATCTCGGCTCCGACTCGCTTTGACTGAACTTGCGCGAGATGCGTATGATAGTTTCTGGTTTTGCGTCTTTTATGGTGTTCTCTGTGCTGTGTGCAGGTTCAGTTCTCTAGTGATGACCTGCTTTTTTTTTTTTTTTTTTTTTTTTATCTTCTGACATCCTCGCAGCCAAACTTCGGGAAGTTGTCTGGTTTTGCAATATTGGAACGTGTTTTTGTACTTCCCTTTCATTTTCTGGTTAGTAATACAAGTGTTTAAGATGCCTAAATCTAAAACGAAATTTCAAGATGCGTGGCTCGCCAAAGAATTGGACGGAGTGAAGTTGAAAGAATGGTGTTCTGCAACTGAAACAATATTTTCTGCTAAGTGTATATTGTGTTCAGAAATTTTCAATATTTCTAATAGTGGCTTTTCACAAGTAAAAGCGCATCATAAAGGAAAAAAAAAACATTTGCAGAAATTTCAAAGTAAATTTCAAAATAAGTCCATCCTGAAAGCCTTTGGAGGACGGGATCTTCAGCCCAAAACAAATATTAGTGAAGTACTAAGTCATGATTTACAGTTGGCTAAAGCCGAAGCATTATGGGCCATGAAAGTTGCTAAGGACAATATGTCTTTTGTTTCATGCACTGAAACAGTTGAACTTTTCAAAGAAATGTTTCCTGATTCTGCTATTGCAGCCAAAATGCAACTTAAAGAAAAAAGTTGCTTATGTGATATCACATGGATTGTCAAAATATTTTGAAGAGGATTTGAAAAAAGACATTGCATCTAGTAGCCCAGGAAAGGTTACTATAGCATTTGATGAAACTACAAATACACAAGTGAAACGGCAGTTGGATGTGTATCTCAGGTACTGGTCTTCAGAAATAAATTCAGTTTCTTGCCAATACCTAACAAGCGTTTTTCTGTGTCATGCAACAGCAGATATTTTGCTAAAAGCAATTCTTGATGTGTTATCATCCTTCAATATTTCGTTGAACAGAATTATTTGTGTATCCATGGACAGCCCAAATGTAAATAAGTGCTTTTTACGCAAATTCAATGAAGTTGTAAAACAAGAAACAGGTCAGAAATCTTTGGAACTAAGTTTTTGCAACCTGCATGTTGTTTGTAATGCATTTAAAATTTTTTTGACAAGCTTAAATATAGATTTTGACGAATTTGCTACCGATATGCATTACTTTTTTAAGAGTAGTGCTGCAAGACGAGAGGATTATAAATCTGTCGAGGATATAACATTGGTCACAGCCAAATTTCTTTTGCGTCATGTCAGCAACAGATGGTTAACCGTTGGTTCTGTAGCCCAGAGGCTCTTGGATCAATGGCTAAATATTACAGAATATTTTTTAAACTTCTTGCCATCTCAAAAAATATTTGAAAAACAACTACGCAATTCGGCAAGGTATAAAAGAATTCACTGTTTCCTGAAAATTGAGCTAACTCCTTGCTATTTAGCATTAATTTCATTTTCACACCAAAATTTTGAAAAGTTTTCATTATGTTATCAGAGTGAAGAACCAAAAATACACCAGTTATATTCTGATTTAAATACTTTAATGAGGAATGTTATGGCTCAGTTTATCCAAGATGATGTTATTGCAGGGAAATTTGGAGAAGACCTAAATAATGTAGATTTTGAAAACAAAAATTCATGGAAAAAACTAGGGGAGTTAGAAGTTGGTATGAAGACAAAAAATCTCCTCAGGAGATCAGGCAGAAATTATTTCTCTTAGATGTAAGATCATCACTAATTGCAACCACAAAATATTTAAAGTCAAATTTGCCATTCTGCAATCAAAAGCTAAGGGACATAGAAGTTTTAAAGGTAAAAGAACCAAAGAAAGAGTCAACTCAACTTTCAGTCACTGAAGGACTTTCGGAAATAACCAGAATTTCAAGTGTTTTGCATCTTTCTGAGGAACAAATTGATAGAGTAAGAGAAGAGTGGAAACTTTTAAATTGCGATAAGCCAACTCTAGATGAACTAGTGAAATTTTCAGAGGAAGGGCATATTCCAGTGCGGATTGATCATTACTGGCGTAATATCATCATCATCATTGTCAACCATTATCAATCCACTGCTGGACGAAGGTCTCCCCAAGTTTCCTCCACAACGGTCTGTCTTGTGCCAGTCTCCTCCATGTCACTCCCGCATATTTACGAATTTCATCCACCCATCTCCCATGTGGTCTTTTCCTGGGTCTTTTCCTGTCCCTTGGAATCCAATCTAAAATTTCGCTGTCCATCTGTGGTCTGTCCTTCTGGCAGTATGTCCAGCCCATTGCCATTTCAGGGATTTAACTCTGATCATGATGTCTTCCACTCGTCATTTTTCGGATCCACGAGTTCCTCTTCTTATCTCTCCTGGTTATACCAAGCATGCACCTCTCCATGCTTCTTTGAGTTGTCTGCAGCCTTTGTATGTCTCTTTTAGTTAAGGTCCACGTCTCTGCACCATACGTAAGCACTGGAAGGATGCATTGATCAAACACTTTTCTTTTAAGACATAATGGCATATTGCTCTTGAAAATTATGCTGTTTCTTCCAAAAGCTCTCCAGGCAAGTTTTGTACGCCGATTAATTTCTTCATCAATGTGACCCTCACTTGATATCTGCTGTCCAAGATAAACATACGTATCTGTTATCTCCAGTTTTTCTCCATCAATCGATAAATCTTCATTTCTTGTAAAAGCATTGAACATCACTTTTGTCTTCTGAAAGTTCATTTTTAATCCCACTTCTTTACTCTTGTCAGCAAGTTCCTGGATCATACTCTGCAGCTCTGATGGGGTAGTTGCAAAAATGACTACGTCATCAGCAAAACGAAGGTGGGTTAGAAAATCTCCATTAATCTTTATCCCTTTGTTTTCCCAGTTCAGTGATTGAAAGACATTTTCCAATGTGGCATTAAAGAGCTTCGGAGATATGGTGTCACCTTGTCTCACTCCCTTTCCAATTTTTATGTGTGTTGTATTTTCAAACAGCCGAATCTTTGCACTTGCATTTTCATAGATGTTATTAATAATATTAATGTATGCATCTTCAATACCGCAGGATTTCAGAGCCGTGGTAACTGCTGATGGTTTCACCGAATCAAAGGCTTTTTCATAATCGATAAAAGCCATGCACAATGGAAGTTCATATTCCCTCGCTCTTTCAATTAGTTCTCTCAGTACGTGATATGATCTATTGTGCTGTAGCCACTCCTGAATCCAGCTTGTTCTCTCGGTTGAGCCATGTCCAGTGTTACCTTCAAACGGTGTGAAAGAACTTTAGTGAAGATTTTATAAACCACTGATAGGAGGCTGATAGGTCTGTAGTTCCTGAGATCCTCAATGTCACCTTTTTTATGTAGCAGGATCATTGTAGCGGTGTTCCAATCCTCAGGAATCTTCCCTTCATTAAGGCATCGAGTGAAAATTTGGGCGAGTACTGTTTCAATTTCTCCACTTGCTTCTTGTATGATGTCTATAGTAATTCCATCTTCTCCTGGAGCTTTCCTCCGCTTCATGTTCTTGATTGCATGAGCAACTTCTGCTGGGAGGACTGGAAGAACTCTGGTACCTTTCATGATGTCTGGAGTACATGTATCATCCCTTTCATATAATTTGGAGTAGAAATCTTTCACTCTTGTCAAAATTTCGCCTCTATTTCTTGTTATAGAACCATCTTCTTTTCTCAGAGCCATAATCTGTTTTCTTCCCTTACTGAGATGTCCCTTTGCTATCTTTAGGCTTTGGTTGTTTTCAATTGCTTTCCTCACTAGCTCACAGTTGAATTTCCTTACGTCTTCAGTGATACTTTTTCGTGCTGTCTTGCATAGCCTCTATATATTCCACTTTGGAAGTCACATCTTCTTTAGTTGTCCTCATCTCTCTTCTTTTTTGCATCAACATTTTGGTTTTTCCTGATAATTTGTTTACATGCAACTTGTTCTTAGACCCAGCTAATTTTGTTGCTGTTTCCATAAGAGCTTTGGTTACTTTTCTGTTAACTTCCGAAATATCCACTTCTTCCGATGTTAGGCCTTCTAAAGCAGTGAATCTGTTCTTCAGTTCCAACTTGAAAGTATTATGGTGTTTTTTAAGGTTGGTTATGTCAATACATTTTGTTTGTCTTATGAGCTTGCCACGTTCCAGTTTAGTGTTGAGGTGCATCTTACATCTCACCAATCTATGGTCACTACCTGTGTTGAACTTGTTCAGCACACTGCAGTCTTCGATGACGAATTTTTTGTTACACATAATAAAATCAATTTCACTTGTCGTCCCAATTGGATGTCTCCATGTCCATTTCCTGTGTGGCTTTTTCTTGAAAAAGGAATTCAAGATGAAAAATCCTTCTGCCTCTGCAAACTCAACGAGAGTATTTCCACGCTGGTTTCTGTTGCCGTGACCGAATTTACCTACTGAAGTTTCATTCTGTTGCCGGTGCCCTATTTTTGCATTGAAATCTCCCATAATTATCTTCAAGTGCTGCTTACCTTTATTATTTAGATGACGAATTTCCTCATAAAATTCTTCAATTTCTTCTTCAGGATGATTTGTGGTGGGTGCATAAGTTTGAATAATCTGAGCCTGGTATCTTCTCGATAGTTGGATAACGAGTCGTGCAGCTCTGTCAGAGGAACTTTCAACTTCTACCACTTTATCCTTCAGTTTCTTGTTTATTATAAATCCAACACCACTAGTTCTGCCAGTATCTGTCCCACGATAATAGAAGAGATGTCCACTTTTCAGTTCAATGAGATCTTCTCCTTTTCTCCTTACCTCACTTAGCCCGACGATGTCCCACTTGATCCTTTGTAGTTCCTCTTCCAATTCAAGAAGCCTTGAATCAGAAGATAGGGAGCGTCCGTTGTAGGTAGCCAAGGTCAGCATCAAATGGCAGCCTAGTCCGGTCCTCCGGGATTCTTAGCACCCTCTGCCTTCATGTCGCACTGGCCGCTGCCTTGGCCAGGTACATTCCAGCTGCCGGAGACTGAGGGCCAAGATTTAAGTTGTAGAGTCATTTTGGAGGTGTTTGGCCATAACTCACCACGCTATTTAGTATTAAATACTCTAGCGGAAAAGAAAAATACTCAAATCTTGCTAAACTCATCAAGTCAATTTTAGTTTTACCTCATGGTAATGCTGATGCAGAAAGGGGATTTTTGGTTAACACTGCTCTGTTAAAGAAGGACAAGGCTAACTTAAAAGACTCAACTAAAACATCATTAAGAATAGTTAAAGGGGCCATTAAACACTATGGATGTGTAAGTAAAGTTCCCATAACAAGAAATTTGTTAAATAGTGTTCGTGATTCACATAAATTTTATAAAGAGTATGTTGATAAGCTGAAGGAAGAAGAATCAAAAAAGGTAAAAGAAAGGAAGCAGAAAGAGAGGGAAAATAAGGAAAAGCAGCTAGAGAAAAAAAGAAAAGCTGAGTTTGATGACAAAATAAAAGAAAATGATGCAGAAATAAATAGGCTTAAAAAAGATAAAGAAGCCTCCCTAGCAGTAATTCAAGAGGGAACAGAAAGAATGAGAAAATCTGTAGAAAAACAAAATACTGTTGAAATAGCAGTTGCCTCTAACTTGATCATACAAGGTTCAGCTGAAATAAAGAAAACTGAAAGTAAATTAGTTGTGGTGGAAGCAGAAAAAGATAGGCTTATCAGGAAAAGGTTAAAACAATAATATGAAAATAGTAATTCAGTGAACAATTGTACATAGTTCTTGGTTTTCAAATACCTTTTTAGGATATTATAACTTAATGTGAAACCTGAAAACTTTACTGTGAAAATCGTGAATTGCTTCTGGTTCAACAGCATATTAATGTTCAAAGTGAAACTTGAATGTGGTAAATACATGCATGAATATGATAATATATACATGCATGAATATGATAATAACACGTGAAAAGATAAGAACTGAACATTAGAAGTAAATCATACTTAAACTTTAGACATTAGACGTTATGCAAAAAATTTGGGTGTGATCTTCGACCATATATACTAATGGACTGCGCATTGGCAATAGCTGCATCAAAACTGCCATGGCTCAAACATTGGGCACGTCATCATCAGACTCCAAATTTCGTGTAAAAATGCTGTTATGATTACTAATTTACGCTGCAGAACTTCAGTGTTTTCGGTGTATTATGTGAATGCGCCTCATATATAATGAAAACTCTTCAGGTAAGTTTACTTATGAGCTATATACATGCATGATCGGGTTGTTTACATTTTGTGATTTATAATGTGATGAACATTTGCGAAGAATTTGGAACATGCATTCCATTTTTTTTTTCTTAAGTTACTATATTTTTATATCAATAGCTGCAAGTTTCTGGTTAAGTAATTGAACTTTATTGACTTAGGTATTTAATTCGTTTCTTACCCATGAAAAATCATAGAACTTCCTTTACTATATCGCTCAGAGCAACCATAAGCACAGCAGGTGTAACCCATCTTTTTGACTGATGTCATGTGATTTTATGTTGGAGCCAGAAATTTTGATGTCATGCGCAGTCTATCAGTATATATGGTTGAAGGGTGTGAAGCAAACTCTTTACAATGTATACAAAGTTGTTTTACTAGATGTATACAAATATACATCTAGTTTTTATTGAAATACACTCCTAAAATTTTCCTAAAATTTTTCTAAAAAGTCCTAAAATTCCTACCTAAAATTTTCCAGAAGTATGCTATGATCCCTGATACTGATGTCAACTGCCCATCACCCCTATCTCTAATATGTTTTGTCTACTGAGTGTATGTATATATAAATGATTAATTTTTTTGATAGTTAAAATGTTTCATTTGAGATCAATCAAAGTAATTACATTTTTTGAAATTAATATCAGGTGTGACTTCCAAGTGTTTGATTTAAAGTGCTCACTGAGGTGTGCATTCAGGCAATGAAGTGTCAGATGCCATTCCAAGCCCATTCCACTTGAATTTTTTAATTATGGGATAGAGAGAGAATTTTTTGAAATGCAGGTATCGAATTTTAAACTCAGACAGTTTCCAGTCATGTCATAAACACATGATGGAGACCAGATCCAGAGATATTTCAGGCTATGAGAGGATTTTCATGTCTTGAAGAACCATTCCGGAATAAAACAATTATTATTGTAGACCTTTGAAAGAGCACGAGACGTGCACCTTTATGTGTCTCATTTTTATGAAGTGTCGTCTTGTTGATTGGTTCCCTATTAGCATGAGAACTTTGTAAATGTTCTCAGGATCTGCTCTGTTTTCTTAAAAATTCTAGTGACTTTTGGAGGTTGTTTTTTTTTTTTTTTTGCCACTTTTTAATTTATCCAGTTGATCATTTTGCTACTGCCACAAATTCCAAAATCTGGCTGTTCTAGAAGAGCTCATTAATTTTGAAGTTTTAAAATTTATTTCATCATATGTTTTTAATCAAGTAAAATGTAAGGGGGGAAAGCAGTCTTTTTGAAAGACACGAGTTAAAACTATCTACACAGTACCTCCAGAATCCATTAAAAAGGAAAAATCTCTTATATATGTCGTTGAACTTATGCCATCATGTAGTAGGTGTGTATACCTTGATAGACCTCTATCAGCTCTTTGGATTTATTGCTCTTCTGTGTTTTTGTGTTTGCATATTCTGTATCACATTAGTGTCATTTTAATTTAATGTGTTTGTTCTGAACTTTTTGCTTGTTAATTTGTGGCATGCTTTTAATGCTTGCTCTCATGTTCAAGTTAAGTGTTTCTGCAGTCAGAGAAGGATTTTTTTTTCAATACAATGTTTTGTATGAATAAGAGCTTTTCTTTTTTGTTTCAGTTTTAAATGAGCTCACATAGCTTGATTTTTTTTTTATTTTCATGCAGTTAATCATAAACATACACTGGTGCACAAAACTTAAGGATGAAGTGGAAAAACTAAAACTAGCAGCAGCGGCACCCAAACAAAATTAACTCAGGAATGTGTCTGGGAAAAGGAGCAACAGCACATGCTTAATAATGAAGCATCACGTGTAGTTTGTGTTACTTGAGAACAAACTGCTCTCACACAGTCCAATAGCATCAGTTGAGCAGAAGTCACCAGACAGTGTGTATAAGTGTTACAGATGTTTGATCGTGTTTATAGTGCGCTGGAGACAATGAAGTGACCTGTCAAGAACATCTTGATTATTTTACTTGTGGTCAAATAATTTGGAGGCTCCAGGAAGGGAGAACTGTGAGTGTGGCCCAATAGTTTGGTATCATCCATAGCATCGATTTGCATTCATGGTCAGCCTTCAGGATTACAGGTACAGCTGTGTGAAAGCCTGGTTGTGGTTGTCCAACAAAAAATTTCCCAGTGAGGAGCACTATCTGCTCTTACAGGCCAAGAGTGATCGACACCAGACAGCAAGTAACCTTGCAACGCAACTGAACATGAGCACAGGAAGCGCAGTACCACAGTTTACAGTGGCCAGGCAACTACACAAAGGTGGACTGTTTGCCCAACAACCAATACACTGTGTTCCATTAACAACTACTCACCAGAGACACTGTTTATAGTGTTCCAAAGAACATAAGGACTGGACAGCAGAACAGTGGTGTACAGTACTCTTTACTGACAAGAGTAGATTGTCTCTCAGGTGATTCTGGACATCAGCTAATCTGATGTGAGGTTGACACTTAGTACCACCCTGAAAACATCAATGAAAGAGATAGATATGGCGGCTGCAATGTTCTTGTATGTGGAGGCATTCTGATTGATGGACATATGCAACACCAGATACTGGAAGGAGGTATTGTAACCAGTGTGCGCTACTGTAATTAGGTAATCTTTCTCCATGTTCATCTGTTCCGAAATGCCATTGGCCCACAGTTCGTGTTAATGGACAATAACATTGCATCCTATCATACAGTGGCTGTTGATGAGCTGTTAGAAAGCAAAGGCATTAAGCAGATGGATTGGCCAGCATGTTCTCCCACCGACCTGTGTGGAACGCTCTGAGGAGACGTGTTGTGGTACATCAACACGCTCAGGAAACTGAGCTGAAGATAGTGCTGATGGAAGAATGGGGGATGTTACTGCACGAATTCATTGATGATCTAGTGTGAAGTAGAACAGATAGTGCAAATCATGCATCAATGTTAGGGGTGATCATATCTCCTGCTGAGGACCTCCTCTTTCCTTCACACCATCTTTGCCAGTGATGCATCTGTATCATGGCGCCCAGTGCTATGTAGCCAATTCCGAATAAAGTTCCACTATGTCCTTTAGTATCTGCAGTTGTGTTGGTGCTGTTTCCGCCATCATTTCGGTAAGTAATGGAGTTCGTATAGTTTGAATTTCACATATCCAGGCTGCTCCAGCATGACGTTACATGTCCTTAAGTTTTGCACACCAGTGTGGTTCTGAAGATCCTGGATGCTGTTAATTGATATTAGAGGTTATTTTGTTTTTTCAAGTTTCAATCTATTTCTTTAAGATAGCTGGGTAAATGTTCTAGTTATGTGGTAAGAAAAATTGAAAAAACAGACCTTTAACCCAGCTTTGGCCTTGATCACCTATAAACAGTCTCAGCAAAACTAGTTGCCAGATTTGGTTTTCAAGTGCTTCATTATGGTTGTTGCCAAATGTTAAGAGTGATTTCCAAATGATGGGGATAAAGTAAGAACTCTTCTCTATCAGTATTGCTGTTCGATGAGGTAGTTATTTCAATATTCTCACGAAAACTTAGAAACTTTTTGTTGACGAAAGGAGTAATGGCATCATGACTCTCTCTCAGGGCATTGCCTCTCTGGAAGAATACTGAGAAAATAGCTCCTTTGATCAACAAAAAATCCATATGTTTTTGTATGAGCATTGAAATAGCTACCTCTTGAAACCCCTGATACAGATGGTGCTTATTTTATTCCCTTCATTTGGCAACAACCGGGGCTTTTTTTCAGCCAGTATGTGCTGGTACGCATACCAGTAAACATTTTCAAGGAATGCACTAAAAATTCTGAAAATTTAACAAGGCTAGCTCTAAGCTGCAGCTTAAAACAATGCATGGAAAACTGTCTATTGTCAAACAATGATATACAAATACTCAAATGGACGGAAGTCTTAGTTCCTAAATGTTAGCCACACAACATTAAGGGAAATGTAACATTCGGTGAGATGGAGGTAGCAAATTTATAATGTACGTGACTTTGGGACTTTGGCTTCAAAAAGACAATCCTAAGAAGTTACTGTGACTACTTAGTTGACAAGAAATTGCCACCTGCCCTGTTGCCTCCTATGAACATAATAACAGCATACCAATTTCTACCAACAAGTGTGAATGTGGTTTTTCGTAAAGAATTTGATTGAAACACCAACAAGGGCATCAATACACCTGAAGACCGTAAGTTTACTGATGTTCGTTAAGCTGGTCAGTCCTGTACATGTGTTTCGACTTTTACTTTACGTAAATTCCTGGTTCCTAAAAAGAATCTAGCAACTGACACTAAGTGCAAGACACGGGCACATGAAAATGTCAGTAACAATGCATTGATGGTTTTTTTGGGGAATCTACTTTTATATAAGGTATTCATATTTGTTGATGTTATTGTGATTGCTATTCTTAAATAATTGAAATTTAATAATAAAAATTATAAAATAAATAAATAAAATAAAAATGATTCCACCTCTTCCTGAAGTTTTTCTCTTCCTTCTGGGACAGATATGACGTACCAAGTCTGAGATGTGGTATTTCTTTCTCTCAGTTGTCTAGGAATTTCCATGCTATCCTACAAGTGTTCAGAATAGCTGCCTTCTGTAGTTCCCTGTAGGTGTTAGAGTGAAGGTCTGGTGTCTGTATAGAGCTATGAATGGTCTTAAGTACAACCCCTGTGGCTGATATTACTATGGGGACAGTGGTGACATTCTCCATATGCCACAATTATTATTTACATTGTACCAGTGAAAATAGTGGAGCTGTGCATAAGGGGATGGGATGAGAAAGTAATGATGCACCTTGTTTTAGAAAAAAGCACTGGCAACAACCATAATGAAGCACTTGAAAAATCCAAATCTGACAACCAGTCTCATTCCAACAGTTTACACAGGTGGTGAAGAACCAAGTCTGGTCGAAAGTCTGTTTTTCCAGTTTTTCTTAACATAACTAACATAGTTACTAGGCCAGAGCGTAAATTTTTTTTTTCGAATTTCCATTTGCCCTAGTGCCGAAAAGTTGTGTATTGCTACATAAACCATGTGCAAAAAAATTTAGCGAAATTCAAATGATATCTTACGGTTCTACTTTGCCTCCAAAATTTTGATATTTGGGCAAAATCCTCACATTTTCATGTCCATTGTGAGAAAAGAACAGTGTTCGTTACAGACTTTCCCTAGTGCGCAAAAACTATGTGTTGGTACCTAAAAGATGTGCACAATTTTTCAGGTAAAGCAACTAATATCTTATGGTTCCAATTTAATGCAACAATACTCCATGTTTAAGGAAACTTACAATACTTTGACACCTAGTGTTCACCATGTGATTTGTTTCCTAGTTGTGTTAATGTGTGCACTACTGCACTGAAAGCACAAAATATTGTGCAAATGTGCAGTAGTGTACACTGCACATGGTGCAGCTCTTCACATTTTTCATGTTTCAGAAAAATCCCAGAACTCATTATGAGGAGGAGGTGGCTGCACATAGAGTTCCACCCATGCCCAACCCAACCACCCATCTTATTAGGGCAAATCAATTTTCTGTTCTTCTTTTTTAATCTTCAATTTCCTGTTCTTCTTTATAAATGTTTACCCTGAAATCTGATTTACTTTCGAAGGCTGGTATTATTTGCCATGCTTCCAACCGTACTCTAAGAAATTCATCCCTTTGATCTTCTTTGCAAACAGCAGCAGATGCTTCTGTTGTCAACTTAACACATCGCGCCACTCCCTGATTGTGACCAGGGAAGTTTTGCATGCCCAATCACTCAACAATGTCCTTACAGTCACTCTTGCATAGGTTCATTATTTCATCGTCGGTTGAGGGAGCAGTCAATGGTGGTTCGCTTAAGACGCATGATTGCCAGTCATTTAGGTCAAAATAATCCTCCCCTGAACAGTTGAACTGAGGAATGTCAAATAAATGGATTGCATCGCAGTTTTGTGTCCTTGCTCGAAAGATCCTGCTGAAGCCAAGTTCTCTGGTATGTTTCCTCGTCCGTGATCATAGCCAGAAGTATTTGTTTCCGAATGGCCAAAATAGCCATTCCCTTGGATTACAAGATCCAGAACGCTCTTTAAATCCTGGGTGAGGATGTATGTATAGATAGAGCTATCCTTGCAAGTGCACTTTTGGAAGATGCAGGAATGATAACTCAAGCTGATACTTCAAATGTTATAGGTAAGCACAAAATTAGAAGGCAGAGAAAGAAACAGAGAAAACAGCTTCAAAACGATAATCTGACTGAACATAAAGTTATTAAAGGGCTATATTTCGACGGGTGTAAGGACCAAACCATAATGTATGAAGAAAGGGAAGGAAAGCGGTTCAAAAAATCTATTACTGAAGAAACATGACTGTGATGGAAGAACCTGGAAGTAAATATCTTGGGCATATCACTCCTACATCTTCCACCACAAAGGACATTGCCAAGTGTCTGCTGGATTTCATATATGCCAAGAATATCGACCTAAGTAAACTGTTAGTGATAGGCTGTGGCGGAACCGTCTTTAATACTGGGTGTAAAGGAGGTGCAATTCGCATTCTAGAGTTAGTCTGCCAAAAACCTCTTCAGTGGAGCCTATGCCAGTTGCACGGAAATGAGCTAACCCATACATACATACATACATACATATCACTAAGCTGTTCTCTGAGATTCAGAGGTTAGCTCCAAAAAGAAATACAAACTTCCAGATATTTTTACTTATTGTTGTCGTATCAAACTTCGCCATTTACAGCGATCTTGACATACAACTCTTGTTTCACTGATATCCATTACACGCCGTACACAAGATCTTTTATACTTCATACTCATAATCTTTTTCTCATGCAGACACTCCTGAATCTGATCCACCCATGTCTTCCTTGGCCTTCCTCTGCCTTTCCTTCCTGCCACTTGGGTTGAAAATATTTTCTTAGTAAGCATTTCATCACTCATTCTTTCAACATGGCCAAACCACCGAAGCATATTGGTCTCCACCTTGCTAACAACATTTCGCTTCGCATTACACAACTGCAACACATCTTCATTCCTCACACAATCAGATCGTGTCTTGCCACAAACCCCACGTAAGTAATGCATTTCTCCAGCACATAAACGACTCCTATGCTTCTTCTGCAGTACCCAGGTTTCACTGCCATACATCAGAGTAGGAACAATTACTGTTTCATACACAGCCATGCGGGACTCTCTAGAGAACCCATCATTCCTGTGAAAACCTCCCAGAGCATCTATGACTTTCAAAGAAGAATTCACTCGCCTACTGATTTCACCATCCAACTTGTTCTCTCTGTCAAACATGCTTCCTAAATACAGAAACTCACTCACCTGGTCAATCACAGTGCCATTTATACTTACATTACATTCAGTGCTACCCATTCCTCTCTCAAACACCATAACTTTGGTTTTTCCCTTATTTATACTCAGTTTGAATTTCATGCAAACTTCGTGCATTCGAGTCAACATACTCTGCAACTCACTTTTGCTCTCTGCCAACAGGACAGTGTCATCAGCATACAGCAATCTGCACACACGGATATCACCAAGCCATAAACCACTATTATCTATTTTGGCCTCACGCATGCATGCGTCCATAAATATATTAAACAGCCATGGTGACATTACACAACCTTGTCTAACTCCTGCACCAATGGAAAACCATTTTGATAAAACACCATTCACTCGTACACAGGCTCTACTACCAGCATACATGGCTTTTACACTACACTGCTGGACAATTGCTAAGGACGGATCATAAACGGCTATATAGCGCATAAAAAAGTAAGTGTGGTTGGATGCCAAGTGAAATAAAATAATGTCAGAATCCCAGGACATTACAAGAAAGACAATTTATTGTGCTCTGAAATCCAGAAGGCTTTGGAATGTGTTCAAGGGACAAACAGGCCATTTTGTGCAGAATACGTAAACGTGAAATAAAATGCAATTATCGTTCGCAGGCGTTCCGGCGTAAGATGTCAATACGGGATATGGCCACCATGGAGGGCGATGCAAGATTCCACACGTTGTGTCATGCTTTGCACAACATTATCAAGCAGCTGTTGGGGGTAATTTATCCCATTCCTCTGTCAGTGCACGGATGAGGGTGTCCTTGTTTATTGGAGGGCATTGGCGACCAGCAAGACTCCTCCCCAAAGCATCCCACACATTTTCAATGGGATTCAGATCTGGAGAACATGCTGGCTGTACGAGGCGTTGAATATTCTCGCTCTCAAGACACTCCTGGACAGCGACTGTTCGATGACATGTTGCGTTGTCGTCCATGAAAATGAATCTATCACCGACAGCATCACGGAACATGCGAAAATGAGGTAGCAGAACATCATTAATGAATCGTTGGCCAGTCATAGTCCCAGTTGGAAGCACATAGAGGGACGTACGGCCATTGATCATGATGCCAGCCCATACCATGACACTACATGTCGGATATCGGTCCCTTTCCTGTATGTTTGCTGGACAATATGCAGTACCACTATCACGCCAGATCAGTTGTTGTCGACAATCGGACGATAGACTGTATCTACTCTCATCTGAGAAGAAAAGGACAGCAGACCAGTCGTTATCAGTCCAATTGCGATGTTGATGGCACCATCGCAAACGGGCGGTACGGTTATGTCTGGACAATGGGATGCACACAACAGGACGGCGGGCGTATAGTCCTCCTTCATGCAAACATCTGGCGACAGTTTTTTGGGAGATCCGCTTGCCAGTAGCAGCCATAAACTGATTTGCTACCTCACTAACTGTGCTGCGCCGGTGTCTTTTTGTTGATAGCACTATGTACCAATCTTCTGCAGGTGTCGTACTACGAACACGACCTCCCCGTGACGTTTGCTACACTCTCCATTTGTTTGAAATGATTTCCAAAGCCTTGAAAGAACACTGTGGCTGATGTCGAACTCCCTGGCAACATCTGATATTTTTCGCCTTTCTTCAATCTTGCCAATAATACGGCCACGCGTAAAATCGTCTAGGTGATGTCGGGAAGACATACTGAAAATTGCAAGTTCGTCAATTGTTTCTTTCCCTTTCAACTTTGCATTTGAACAACAACAACGGTCAATACACGTCAAATCCTTTATATCTCTTATCAGCGCTATGACATCACGAACATGTTCGGCAATCCAAAATTTGCATACGCACAACACGTCTTACTGTATCCCGCACTCATGCTAATTTCCACATTTTCCTGCCTTCCATTTTATGGTTGCTATTGTTGCTATTGTCATCCATCCTTAGCAATTGTCCGGCAGTGTATTAAGTAGTATTCATTCAATACCTTCCACAAAAGTGTCCTATTCACTCGGTCATAAGCTTTCTCTAAATCTATGAAGGCAGTAAAAACTTTCTTCCCAACAGCCAGATACTTTTCAATCATCATGCGTAATGCAAAAATTTGGGTAGTGCAGCCTTTACCAGGCATAAAACCACTCTGAACATCCCACACTTTCTCTGATGTAAGACCCCGTACTTTTTCAATAACAACCTTACCAAACACTTTCCCTGGCACACTCAGTAGGCTAATACCACGATAGTTCTTGCATTCAGTCTGATCACCTTTTCCCTTATACAAGGGAACAATAATAGCATCCTTCCAATCCCGAGGGACCATTCCTAACTCCCAGCAGAACTGGCAAATTTCAGTTAACCAGTCAATTATAGAGTCACCACCATACTTCAACATCTCTGCAGTTATGCCATCAACTCCTGGAGCCTTACCATTCTGAAAAGATTTTAGAGCTTTACACACTTCTTCTCTTGAGATCCTTTCTGTGCTTTCATCCCTCATTGTGACATCATCTGCATTTGTCTCAGAATCATTTTTGCTCTCCTGATCTAATAACTCACAGAAGTATTCACCCCATCTCTCACTTAACTCATTGGGCTCCCATGTCATTTCCCCAATCTCATTCTTCTCACAACTTACAACTTTGTTTCCCCTATTTTTCCTGAGTCTCATGTACTTCCAGAAGGACTTTCTATCTTTCCAAAAAACTAACACTCCGTCACTTAATTTAACATTTGGATGGCCAAACAAGTGGCCCAAAAACATTTTCAGGGGAAAATTGGCAAACAGGTGGAGGGCTGTGAAAATCTACCAGTTTTGAAATTTGAAGCAAGTTTTCCTGAACGTGATGAAAAAATTGCAAGTAATCTTAACACATCTCAGAAATACCTGTGGGACCTTAGCCACTCTGTGACAAAGCGTACGTGATCATCAAGCCTGGCACATAAGCACCCGGGGAAAATGAGCCATGCACGGTGGCGATCGACGGCTAATCATATTTTGCGCCTTTATATTAGCAGTTCGCAGCCTTCGGATTCACTTAAAATTCTGGCAGAATTTGTTGTGAGGTTTATGCACCCATGTGGGTTCACTTATGAGATCACATCCTCATTGCCATGATGGAGCACGGAATCTGTGGAAGGCCATCCATACATTCCAGGTATCTCAACCAGGGTTTAAAGAGCGTTCTGAACCATGTAATCCAAAGGAATGGCTATTTTGGCCATCCAGAATGAATACTTCTGGCTATGATCATGGACGAGAAGAAACATATCAGAGAACTTGGCTTCCATAGGATCCTTCGAACAAGGGAACAAAACTGCGATTTTCGAAATTCCTCAGTTCAGCTGTTCAGGGGAGGATTATTTTGACCTAATTGACTGGCAATCATGCGTCTTAAGCGAACCGCCAGTGACTGCTCACTCAACCGATGATGAAATAATGAACCTATGCAACAGTGACTGTAAGGACATTGTTGAGCGATTGGGCATGCAAAACTTACCTTGTCACAGTCAGGGAGTGGAGCGATGCGTTAAGTTGACAACAGAAGCATCTGCTGCTGTTTGAGGAGAAGAATAAAGGAATTGATTTATTAGAGTATGGTTGGAAGCACGGCAATAATACCAGCCTTCGAAAGTAAATCAGATTTCAGGGTAAAACTTAATAAGGAAGAACAGGAAATTGGAGATTAAAAAAGACAGAAAATTGATTTGCCCTAAGGGATGGCGGGGAGGGGGGCATGGGTGGAACTCGATGTGCAGCCGCCACCTCCTCGTGATGAGTTCTGGGATTTTTCTGAAACATGAAAAATGTGAAGAGCTGCACCATGTGCAGTGTGCACTACTGCACATTTGCATAATATTTTGTGCTTTCAGTGCAGTAGTGCACACATTAACACAACTAGGAAACAAATCACATGATGAACACTAGGTGTCAAAGTATTGCAATTTTCCTTAAACATGGATTATAGTTGTTTTACCTGAAAAATTGTGCACATCTTTTAGGTACCAACAGATAGTTTTTGCGCACTAGAGAAAGTCTGTAACAAACACTGTTCTTTTCTCGCAACGGACATGAAAATGTGAGGATTTTGCCCAAATATCAAAATTTTGAAGGCAAAGTGGAACCGTAAGATATTATTTGAATTTTGCAAATTTGTTTGCACATGGTTTAAGTAGCAATACACAACTTTTCTGTACTAGGGCAAATCGAAATTCAAATTTTTTTTTTTTTTTTTAAAGTTCCGCCCTAATATATTTACTCCACTGTATTCACCTATTTGTTATGTGTATATTGCATACTTCCTATTCCTTCTTCCCCTGTTTTAATTTGTCTTTGCTGTGTCCCCTTTTTGGTAGTTTCTGTGATCACTTGTAAATATGAAATCATTTCACGGAATTTCCCATGTGCTAAAGTTCTGGAGAATTTTCTGTTTATAAATGCTTTGCAGGCTGCCGGTTTTTTTTTTTTCACAGATGGTAAGAGTTGTAATTATTTTCAATTATGGTATATATATTTTTCAGTTTTGAATACTTTGTATTGTTCTATAGATTAACATGTCAAGGAATGGGACTTCTAGTTCTGTTGTTGGCTTCAGAAAAAGCATCTGCAAGGTCTTTGTAATTCCCATGTGTGTTGTCACAAAATTTAGAATCATAAAGTTTTGGCAACATGCTCTTTCCAAAAATTTATCAACACATACCCACTGCTCTAATTCAGAAATATTTTTTTTTAAAATCTGCATTAAAAATTATGGCCCTAGAAACTGGTAACAATAAAATCAACTAACATGTCTGTAAAATAAAAAATAAAAATTCCATTGTAACTCTAACACATTAAATAGAAAAGGGGGAAAATTTTGCTGAGCTATCCCACATGTGCAGGAGATCACAAACTTTTAAAGGTGTTTGCAATAAAGGTAATTTAAAAATGGGGAAAAAGTAAAATCTCAAATGTCCATTTAAAAGAAAGAAGTCCCAAGAGAGGAAGCTGATGTCCACAAAATGCCAATTACCAGCATCCAAGAACTAACGACTGCATGAAAAGAAGTTAACATCTGGGTTTTGCCTGATTATTTTTAAGTACAGGAGCATAAAACAGTTAAAAATTGTCTTTATCCAGCACTGCACTGAAAATAATTTCTTCCCAGTTAGGAAAACACTGAGCTTGTGGAGACGCACAAAAAACGAAAGAAATTTTCATGTCTGAGGCATTTGTCATTAGAAATTTTTTTTTAAACCAACCAAACAGTTACAAAGCTTCCAGATGCCTGAAAACATGCAAACAACCCAGATTGAGATTTAAGTGAGGAACCATAGAGTTATAGATGACACCATTACATTGAAGTGACAGCAAAGCAATCCAGAATATGCAAACACACAACAGGGTTGCAGAAGGTCCAAAGAGCTGAAAGAGGTCTATGGCAATGTACATACACAACCCACCCTCTGAAAGTATCAAAAGTTTAATGGCAAAATCTGTCTGGTATTTCACCTTTTCATGGATTCTGGATCTATTGGGTAAATCCATTTGTAAAGCATCTCTTTCCAGTTGTGTACCTTTTTTTTTTTTCCTTTTATAAGTTTTAACCATTGACCTTATATACAGGTAGGCTGAAAATGAAGTCACAATTTCTGGATCCAACATCAGAAAGGGAAATGTTGTGATCTTAGTCAAAAATGTTAAAAGAAAGTTCAACTTGTAATCAGTGAGAAACAAATTAAATTATTAAGCAGATTCTATGCCTGTATGGCAATAATGTGATTTCAGTACATTTTTATTACGGTTTGTATGTTTTATCATTCCTCCTGAGTTTTCCATATTTTCAGTAAAGATTATCAAATATGGGAAGAAATAATCAATATTGAGGTTCAATCCCCTATCTAGAAACTGAAAACATGTGCCTATTAAAGAAATAAATATAGTCATTCGCGTTAAAAAATTAATCTACGTGTTTTTAAATTTTTCACAAATATTTATCGCAATATTTTAATTAGGGTTTATAATCAAGTCTACCTATGCACATGGTACATATTTTAAGTAAACTTACTAACTTCTGAGTACGATGACGTCATTTTCGTGTATTTTACGTAGTATTCAACTCTGTACTTCTGGATTTTTTACATTGTAATACACTGGAAATACTGTAGCTCTGTATCATAAATTATTAATGAGAGCACCATTTTACGTAAAATATTAAGTACAAACGTAGTCAGTTCATAAAAGAATACACACCAAAAGAAATGACCTCCTTCATCCTAACGACTCATCTTGTAACTCCGAAATAGTTGCAATTAAATTTCTATAAACTACAATATCTTAATGAATATGTATATCCTTAGGTTTATTATTCCTAAAAAATGCACTTGTTACATACATTATTTGCTAAATAGGCTACTTTTATTTTTAAATATCCCCATCGGGTCATAACAAAGCATTGAAACTAGATAGCATGAAATCACTTCAGCCTAATGTCACGTGATCTGACGGCTCGCATGGTGGGACCACGGTGGCTCAGTGGCAGTCACTACCAGTGCACGGTCTATCACTATACATGGTCAAAGGTTTTAACCTAACAAAAACAGTATCAAATTTTCAAGCCACACTCCAAAAATAATAAGCTGAAAGCCACCTGAACAACTGAGTTTGTGACAGTTGCTAAGAAGTTAAGTTGGATGCATAAAAAACCAACAAATAAAATAAATCAAGTTGGATGCGTAAAAACCAACAAATGAAATAAATCAAGTTGGATGCATAAAAACCAACAAATAAAATAAATAAAAAACCTTGCTACATTTTTTATGAAAACAAACTTCCTCCAAGTAAGGCAGTGAATAGTAATATCAAACATGTCCAAAAACCACGTATGTGAAGAACTATGTTTCATCATCTGACAAAAGTGTCTGATTTACCTTTTTTTATTAAAAAACCCATGTAAATTAAACCCAATTTGTTTTAGGTAATTCATCTGATATGCTGCCAATGGTGGTATGAGGATAGGTGTTATGTCCAAAACTGGTATGCCCATTGGGTTTGTGGTATTATCAACATATTAATGGGCTGTTATACTGCCCTTTGCATAAAGTTGTTTTCTTGGCATATTGAGTGGCGTGCCCAAATCATTTTACTTGGAACTTTTTATGTGTGTCTGTTCACTATACATTCTGATCTGTCCCTCGTGTGTGTGTGTGTGTGTGTGTGTGTGTGTGTGTGTGTGTGTGCGTGTGTGTGTGTCAGTCAGTCATTTGTTCATCACTGACATTGAGGCAGGAACATTTCAAATCATAAACGTGGAAACAGGCATTGTGAATCTGAGTGTGAAGCAAACTGCTAAGTAGGGCATATGAGCTCTGCTGCACTTCCAGCAAATGACTGGGCTGTGTGACTGGTCACTTGGGGTTCAGCAATGCTATTACTCTGTGCAGATGTGGCTAATATGACATTTTCATTCAATACCATCCATGATATACATCACTCATGCCTTTTAATAGTGCCCTGACTGATTCTGTGCATTGATGCCTTCCTTTTTCCACTGTGTCCAACATCATGTAACTGTTGTCACCTCTCTGCTAACTTATTAAGCGGTATCACAGATGTAAGGTCAGGTGATGCGTAACATCACAGCCTCTCCTTGACAAATGTCAACCCCGCCTTCTCGTGGTGCATCCTGTTCCCACTAAAGGGACTCTGACAACCGCCAATAGCGGTATAACTATACCATCGGGATTAGAGGAAATGCTATCCCACACTCACAAACCTGCTTGGCCAGCATTGTGAGTTATGGCCAAACCCCTCCAAAATGACTCCACAACTTAAATCTTGGCCCTCAGTCTCCGGCAGCTGGAATGTACCTGGCCAAGGCAGCGGCCAGTGCGACATGAAGCTAGAGGGTGCTAAGAATCCCCAGAGGACTGGACTAGGCTGCCATCTGATGCTGACCTTGGCTACATATAATGGATGCTCCCTATCTTCTGATTCAAGGCTTCTTGAATTGGAAGAGGAACTACAAAGGATCAAGTGGGACATTATTGGGCTAAGTGAGGTAAGGAGAAAAGGAGAAGATCTCATTGAACTGAAAAGTGGACATCTCTTCTACTATAATGGGACAGATACTGGCAGAACTAGTGGTGCTGGATTTATAATAAACAAGAAACTGAAGGATAAAGTTGTAGAAGTTGAAAGTTCCTCTGACAGAGTTGCACGACTCGTTATCCAACTCTCGAGAAGATACCAGGCTCAGATAATTCAAACTTGTGCACCCACCACAAATTATCCTGAAGAAGAAATTGAAGAATTTTATGAGGAAATTCGTCATCTAAATAATAAAGGTAAGCAGCATTTGAAGATAATTATGGTAGATTTCAATGCATAAATAGGGCAACGGCAACAGAATGAAACTTCAGTAGGTAAATTCGGTCACGGCAACAGAAACCAGCGTGGAAATATTCTCGTTGAGTTTGCAGAGGCAGAAGGGTTTTTCATCTTGAACTCCTTTTTCAAGAAAAAGCCACACAGGAAATGGACATGGAGACATCCAAATGGAAAGACAACTGAAATTGATTTTATTATGTGTAACAAAAAATTTGTCATAGAAGACTGCAGTGTGCTAAACAAGTTCAACACAGGTAGTGACGATAGATTGGCGAGATGTAACATGCATCTCAACATTAAACTGGAACGTGGCAAGCTCATAAGACAAACAAACTGTGTTGACATAACCAACCTTAAAAAACACCATAATACCTTCAAGTTGGAACTGAAGAACAGATTCTCCGCTTTAGAAGGCCTAACATCGGAAGAAGTGGATATTTCTGAAGTTAACAGAAAAGTAACCAAAGATCTTATGGAAACAGCAACAAAAGTAGCTGGGTCTAAGAACAAGTTGCATATGAACAAATTATCAGGAAAAACCAAAATGTTGATGCAAAAAAGAAGAGAGATGAGGACAACCAAAGAAGATGTGACTTCCAAAGTGGAATATATAGAGCTATGCAAGACAGTACGAAAAAGTATCACTGAAGACGTAAGGAAATTCAACTGTGAACTAGTGAGGAAAGCAATTGAAAACAACCAAAGCCTAAAGATAGCAAAGGGACATATCAGTAAGGGAAGAAAACAGATTATGGCACTGAGGAAAGAAGATGGTTCTGTAACAAGAAATAGAGGCGAAATTTTGACAAGAGTGAAAGATTTCTACTCCAAATTATATGAAAGGGATGATACATGTACTCCAGACATCATGAAAGGTACTGGAGTTCTTCCAGTCCTCCCAGCAGAAGTTGGACATGCAATCAAGAACATGAAGCGGGGAAAAGCTCCAGGAGAAGATGGAATTGCTGTAGACATCATACAAGATGCAAGTGGAGAAATGGAAACAGTACTCGCCCAAATTTTCACTCAATGCCTTAATGAAGGGAAGATTCCTGAGGATTGGAACAATGCTACAATGATCCTGCTGCATAAAAAAGGTGACATTGAGGATCTCAGGAACTACAGACTTATCAGCCTCCTATCAGTGGTTTATAAAATCTTCACTAAAGTTCTTTCACACCGCTTGAAGGTAACACTGGACATGGCTCAACCGAGAGAACAAGCTGGATTCAGGAGTGGATACAGCACAATAGATCATATCAACGTACTGAGAGAACTAATTGAAAGAGTGAGGGAATATGAACTTCCATTGTGCATGGCTTTTATCGATTATGAAAAAGCCTTTGATTCGGTGAAACCATCAGCAGTTAGAATGGCTCTCAAATCCTGCGGTATTGAAGATGCATACATTAATATTATTAATAACATCTATGAAAATGCAAGTGCAAAGATTAGGCTGTTTGAGAATACAGCACACATTAAAGTAGGAAAGGGAGTGAGACAAGGTGACACCATATCTCCAAAGCTCTTTAATGCTACATTGGAGGGTGTCTTTCAGTCACTGAGCTGAGAAAACAAGAGGATAAAGATTAATGGAGATTATCTAACTCACCTTCATTTTGCTGATGACGTAGTCATTTTTGCAACTACCCCATCAGAGCTGCAGAGTATGATCCAGGAACTTGCTTGACAAGAGTAAAGAAGTGGGATTAAAAATGAACTTTCAGAAGACAAAAGTGATGTTCAATGCTTTTACAAAAAATGAAAATTTATCGATTGATAGCGAAAAGCTGGAGATAACAGACACGTATGTCTATCTAGGACAGCAGATATCAAGTGAAGGTCACATTGATGAAGAAATTAATCGGCGTACAAAACTTGCCCAGAGAGCTTTTGGAAGAAACAGCATAATTTTCAAGAGTAATATGCCCTTATGTCTTAAAAGAAGTGTTTGATCAATGCATCCTTCCAGTGCTTACGTATGGTGCAGAGACGTGGACCTTAACTAAAAGAGACATACAAAGGCTGCAGACAACTCAAAGAACCATGGAGAGGTGCATGCTTGGTGTAACCAGGAGAGATAAGAAGAGGAACTCGTGGATCCGAAAAATGACAAGAGTGGAAGACATCATGATCAGAGTTAAATCCCTGAAATGGCAATGGGCTGGATATACTGCCAGAAGGACAGACCATCGATGGACAGCCGAAATTTTAGATTGGATTCCAAGGGACAGGAAAAGACCCAGAAAAAGACCACATGGGAGACTGGTGGATGAAATTCGAAAGTATGCAGGAGTGACATGGAGGAGACTGGCACAAGACAGACCGTTGTGGAGGAAACTTGGGGAGACCTTCGTCCAGCAATGGATTGATAATGGTTGACAATGATGATGATCACAGAATATTCTGTCCTTTCATAAACTAATAATGTGACCTCTCTTAAAATCAGCAAGTTGGAAATGTGGATCACTTTTTTGTCATAAATTAAAAATATTTTTTTCTCAATGTTACATAACATCATGATGCAATGTAACATTAAGAAAAAGAGCATCAGAAATTCTTTCCCATGATGCAATAATGTGAGGTGAATCAAGTCCATTATTCCACGTGTTTTTCAAGTTGAAACTATTGGTGCTCCACACATACAGGAAATGGGATGCCACCACTTGCCATCAGAAGACTTCATGGGTGCTGCTAACCTCAGATACCAAAAAGTACCACACGATTCTTCATTCCCACAGTTGGTAACGATTCTGGCAACTTCTTGAACCTACCTTGTGTATTCACAAGTATATCTTGTGCAAGAAAGAATATTGAAAACCAAAAATAAGTACTCGGAACAACGAAATTTCAGAGAATGCTTAAAATAGGTGTTACTATATTGTAACCTCGAGGAAAATGTTTCCAGGAGTGGGTGGTGCTGGGGTAAGATCCAACTCTTTATGTACAGTAAAATGACCTGTTCAATAAACAGACAATTTAAACAGTCTTAACATCTCTCTCATTTTTGAAGATGACAATCCGATTTTTGGCGTAAATGTGACAAGGATGGTAAATCTTCAAAAATTTGTATTATATGGCGTAATCCCGTATTTCTTTCATGATCTCTCTCATGTCGGGAGCAAGGATGGAAACATTTAAGTGGGATACCAAAATGAGAAAGGTGGGATCTTGAATTGAAGGTTGGGTAATTGAATTTGGGAAGGAGCGGGGGATTGAAGTTTGGCAAACAGAGAGCATGATTTCTCAGCAACCATGGGTTAACATGTTTGTCTCATATATGTTACTTTGTTGTGTTTTGATATATATCATTTTCTTTCTGTTAGTAACCATGGTGCTTTTTAGCTGCACAACTTGTGTGACCCTTGATCCAATAAACATAACTAACCAGTTCTTGTTGTGGTGAGTGCGAGATGACATATTAATTCCAAATTAGTCATTCCTCCATGTGAAACATACAGTGCTGTGCAAAATGTTATTTTTTTCTTGGACATTCCTATGCCAAACTGTCTTCCAGATTTATGGTTATCTTTCAGTTTTCAATAGTACAGGTTGTTCTTACATGCAGCTGTCTGTTTTGTAAGAAGGAGATTCACATGATTTATAATAGTTTTATAGCAAAAATTACTAAAAATCTTCCCATGGATGGCATCAAAACTAATTTTATGGATCAGATATGCCAGAATTAGCTTTCATTTGTGTGGCAAACTCTTCAAAAAAATGTATTGGCATGGAACAGGAATTGGAGCTGCATCTCCCAATATTTGTCTGAGTATGCAGCCATTATTACACCAGCCAGGTCATTGAAGTTTCAGACAACTGAAGCCTATTAAATGTAGGCTGATTAGAAGGTAGGATCACAATACTTTTATTTTCATACAAGTGTTTTTATTGCTTTGAATTGGATATACAAAGTATAACGTCCACTTAACACTTTTTTTCAACATGGTAACCAGCAACATTCAGGCGCTTGTTAGTATATGCTTATCAGCTTGTTAATTCCTTCTGCATTAAGTTCTTGCCTCTGTTGCAAGAGTCATGCTGTGACAACCATTTTTCACTTTGTGTGGTGAAGCAATATCCTTTCGTGTAATCTTTCAACAGCACGTACCCACTTGTCATCCCACATTGTTCTTCATTTGGTGTTGTGTTGATTTCTGTTTTCCCAGCGTTTTAATCCACTCATGAGTCAAGGAACTATCATAAAACAGAAAAGGGACTATTAAGTGGAAGGTGCATCTACAAATATCGTGCATGCTACTGCAAAAGTCTGTAGTCTTATGTGTTTTCTCACACAGGGCATTTTACCCGAGAACTCCGAAGCACCAAACAACAAATGCAAGCAACTGCACTAGAACTGGATTCCAAATGTCTACCAATATTTTGACTATTAGAAACTTTTGACACTTGGATAACTACCCTTCCAGTTTTTGTAAAGCCATGAAGAACAAATATAAGATCTGTGGAACATTGTCAAGTAGCCAGTTACAAAAATCTAATTTAGTAATTTCTGTTACTATCAAAATGATTGAAATTTGTTAAACTTGGCTGACACTTATTTTGAAATTTGTGTATTGTATAAGCAGAATTTTATCTAACAAAATGAATTATGATGGTTAACGATTTTGCAGTGCTGATGATCATTGCACTATCATAATTAGCTTTATCATAAGTACTCCAAACTCACAAATACCTTTTCAGAATGTTACAATGTTGCTGCTCATCATGGCTCTTTTGAGAGTAGATGGATGTGGCTTTTTTTTTTTTTACCAGCTCAATTTTACTGACTTTATCACATATCTAAACTGCCTTAGTATATGATATTAAGGAGAGTAAGTTTCACCTTTTATTTAAATTTGAAAGGATGACTCGTGTTGCTAAAACAGTACCATTTAGACATTCTTAGCCCTGAATGGGAGGGGGAGTATAAAAAAACAATGTAAAACGAGCTTGATTTAATCTACCAAGTTTGACCTGGACTTGAGTATCTGGTAAGGTGAAGTGTTTCGCATATGATGCTGACTCTGACCCTTCTCTGGAACCATTGGCTCTAAATTAGGACGGTGACTAATAGAACCCTAGATGTTCACAACGGTTGTTAAACACCCCAAAAAATAAATAAAATAGTTAACTTAGTGAATCGAACGAATTCTGTATGTTAGTAATATTTCTTCATAGCTGATATAAATCATAAGTGTTCTGCCCAAAAAAGATTTATTGCTCGCCAAACTGGAGTATTAAAGGCAAACTGATCTGAAATTAAAAAAAGGAAAAATAGTTTTATACTTGGTCACTTGGATCTACAGGATACGAGTGAGAGCTGTTTCGAGCAGACACAGCAAGACTTAAATATCTGGGGTGGCATGAAGGAAAGTGGGAGGTGGAGGACATCAGATACAAAAAAAAAAAAAAAAAAAGTCTGATGTCTCATTAACAACAAATTTAGAAATTAAATGAAATGTAAAGTAAATAATTTTATTTCCTAGACGTCAACAACTGAAGGAAAATAAAAATACGCAAACTAATTGAGAATGTGTGCAAATATTGAGAACATGTGCAAATATTGAGAACATGTGCAATTGTTCTCTGAGGGATACGGACACAATCACACCTTGGGCTTTCTTTTCTGTATGTATGTGTGTGGATGGATGGGGGGGGGGAAATTACTACCAAATCTTAACATGTATTGGACTTTTACAGAAAAATTAAAATTTAGTTAAATTTGTATTTTATGGATTACGAACATGAAATTCTGAAGTAAGATAACATATAATTCTATATCAATGTATAGCGTATTTTAATAGAAGAGGGGGATGGTTACCCTCATTTTTTGGCATTGCTGCAATGAGTTCTCATCTTATTTTTTTAAGTTAAGGAATTTGATACCCCAACCATTTTAAAAGACATATTTGAAAGTATAAAAAGGAAAAAATAGTTATTTGGGAAAGTGAAAAATACTGGAGGGGCATCAGCATGTGCCCCACTTGCATAGTAAGCTTCCGGGAGAGTTTCCTTTACGGTGGGTGTGTTTGAGAGAAAGCCTGTTACATAGCTGTCAGAAGTGTGCGATATCGCTCAAAGTAAATTATTATTTTGGTTGAATTAAAGTCCTGGATTATTAATACAACTGTTGTTATTGATATATTTGTTACCCTTAAACAGGATTCTTTTATGCACTCCCAAGCTCTTGGGAACGGACCTGCGCCCCCGTCTACAACATGTGTTTCTTTGGCTTTTGCGCACATTTTTTTCAGGGACGCATTAGAAAGTAGGGTTCTGGTATATAAGTATATAAATTCTTTCTTCAGTGTTGGCATGAATATGTCTGTTACTTTGAGCCGCCCAAGTTCCCGTCGTTACCGTAAATTCTTGAACGCACCATTAAAGTTAAACTATTATGTGCCCTTCTTCCGGGCCATCCGTTATACCGAAAGACTAAGCTTTAGCGCTCCAGAGTTTGTTTTTATTTTTTACATGGTGTGTAATAAATCTGTGTCTCTTTTAGAATGCCCTGTTGCCATTGTAAGGATGTTAGGGGTGTTTCGTTCCGCTTACAGGAATAATGTTTCGTCGTCCCAGCAAAAATGCTGCCGCACGCATTTATTTCATTCTCGAATGACACAAATCCTACCGCCAAGATTCTCAGAATTCGTTTCAAAACTTAGAGAAGAGTGGAATAGTTTTTCAGAAGTTATGGGCATGGGATGCCTTAAGCATTTTGTAATGAACTGTGACGTAGGGGAAAAAAACACTAAAACGGCGGTTTTTCGCTTTTTTTTCACTCCACTTATTCAAAAGTCTAACCTTGAACTAATAACTTCAGCATTTTCAGAGCTTTCGTGTAACCCCCCTCCTCCAATGCTTACAGCAGTCTTCTCAGAAAATGTCATATTAATTAACCACTTCATGAGTATGATGAAACTTCTGCTCCAGCTCCTTTCGTATGCTGCAGAATCTCATTTGAAGATCATTAATTCAAAGTAAGTGAAATGAATTAAAAATTTTTGAACGAACATAATTTAAGAAACCGGCTGGTGAGGAGGAATGTTAAGTTACTGTACAATGGCTTTTAATATAAATATACTGTATTAGTTTCTACATAAGGTCCCCCCCCCAAGCTTTTTAGTGGCGTCTAATGTAAGTCGTTGAAATTGCCTTAAGTGTCAGTGATACTGCTGTTAAAATGCAGACCAGTTCATTGCGAGTTTTTCTCGGAAAAAACTGCTTGACGTGCATCTTATATCAGTCGTCACTTCCTGTGCTTGTACTACAGATGAGTTGGAAATCACGTCACCGTTGATGAAAAATTAATGTCACGCTTATGAATAGTGACTAAAAGTAGCTCCATATCGCTGTTAATTTTTTTTTTTATTGGAGGTTTAACGACCACCGTGAGCAACTCAATGGGCTATAAGCAGTTGCCCGTCCCTAATTTAGGGTCACTTGTTCCTGGGAAGGGAGAGAACCATTGCCGTAAGGCAAACACAACATCCATGCCTCACCGGGATTCGAACCCGGACCCCGTTCGGACGAATGATCAGAGGCCATCGCTTAGACCACTGCGCCACCGGGGCGGCTCACTGTTAATGTGTCACATATTAGTGCCAGCGCGTTCTCCCCTGTGCAGGGGAGTTTTACTTTAAGGCTGTTGACAGCTGGAGATGAGCTGAGCGATTAATCCCCTCCTGCTAAATGGTGGGGACGTGAAGAGGTGAAAGTGCTAGGCTAGTTTTGCTGTATAGAGTAACACAATAGTATTTTTCCATTTAGTGCTCAGCTTCTGTCGCGGTGATTCTCTGCTCTGTTTCTGCTTCGTATAGTATCCACCACAAACGGTGATTTTGTCACTGTTCCTAGTACGACTGTGACTTACAGCTCTGTCACCGCTGTCGAGAATAGTGATTTTGTCACTGTTCCTATTACGACTGGGACTTACAGCTCTGTCACCGCTGTCGAGAATAGTGATTTTGTCACTGTTCCTATTACGACTGGGACTTACAGCTCCGTCACCGCTGTCGTGAATGGGGATTTTGTCACGGTTACTTTCGCGGAACTGTAACAATTGTCACTGTGACAGGAAAATCACTATTAAGCCCACTTCCAGCTTGTACCGTGCTTCACGTACTTTCAAGTAAACTCAGACTGGTTCTACTGAGATCAGTGATGTAGAAAGAGCTTAGCGTCGCTAAGGTACTATTTTTCTAGGCTTAGCTCAGCTAAGGAACTTTTCATGTTACATGACAAAAGAATTTGGGCAAAGGAATTTTTTAGGTGACCATGTATGCAAAAATAGGGAAGACGGTGTATGCAAACATACTCTTATCTTAAACGAATGCTTTATGCTGCAGAGATGGCAGCCCCTGTGGGAGAGTGATCTGAGGCGCAGGCTTCTGAGCTAGGTCTGAGTCCCGGAAAAATCGTGGATAGTTTGCTTGACTAAGTGTGCTGGATCTGTCTCTTCCCCAGAAAAAGTGACCAAAAATTAGGTCCGGGCGACTGCTTACAGCCATACGAGTTGCCCATGGTATTCGCTAAACCCAGAAATGAACAAAAAAGAAATACTGTATAAATTAAACTGTGCAGTCTGATCACGCAGTGGATAGTCTCGCGAATTAAGAAGATTCTAGCTAGCACAAAGAGAATGTGAACTGTCTTTGACGGCAGTCAAAATAAGTTTATAGGAAATGGCTACTCCGTGGGATTAAGATTGCAATGCTCCAATAAAAATTAACATAACGGTGGTGAAAAGCATTTGTACTAAACAATTCGCCACCGACTCTAATAAAAGTGTTTTTCTGAGCTCACTGATTCCTTATGGATAAAACAAAATTCTCCTACATGTACAACATAATCCTAGGAAAAACGGCGCATTAGTCATTTTGAATTGATGTTACTACGTTAGCCGTGCAAATATTCACAATCCATATTTTGAATGGTATAGAATGGCACAGAGCCATATTTTTAATAAAATTATATTCTAAGCATATGTCTCGCACACTACATTCATCCTTTTATTTTAAATTGCGCAGATTACGCAGTTTTAACATTAATTGGTAAAAATTGGTAATTAATTGTAACTAAAATTAAAAAATAATAAAAACAACGAATCAGATTTTGAAAGTATTTCTCCCGGTTTGTTTTTCCTCGTAAGTTCACCGCTAAGGCACTTTCTTTGTTTAGAACTACATCACTAACTGAGATACTGAAAATATTGATCCACGATCGTTATACTCTCCAGAACTTGCACTGAGCGATTTTAGATTTGCCACCATGGTAGCCGAGTCGGGTTCTGATCATTCCTTCGAGTCCCGGAACTGGTACGTTTGTCTTGCGACACTGGCTCTTTCCCTTCCTGGAACCGGGAGTCTTAAATTAGGAACGAGCTACTGTTGTAGCACATAGAATGGTTGTCGTTAAGGTGGTTCCACCTAAAATCTCTGCCTTATATTTCCAATGGTAAAACTTCTTTACATATTTTCTTCGCAATTAATTTATTCCCAAGAATAAAAATTTGCACATCGATAAAACTAACTTTAAGTTATAGCATGGGATACTTAACACTTGCTAAAACATAACCATAATTAAGCAATCCAGTATTTGTTTGTCTACTGACGTCATCAATGTACAGGTCGCGCCATCTATCAACAGGTCTGGACATTACTCAAAGAAAAATGATTGATTTTCAATATAATCATGGTTATGTTTCAGTAAGTATTAAGTATCCCATGTTATAACTTAAAATTAGTTTTATCGATGTGCAAATTTCCATCCTTGGGAAGGCATTAATTGCGAAGAAAATATGTAAAGATGTTTTACCATTAGAAACATAAGACAGAGATTTTAGGTGGAACCACCTTAAGCCTTAAAACAAGCAAATAATGACTTGATGTTTTGGCGGATGATAAAAGATTGAACATACAGATGGGAGAGCGACTGCTTATAGCCCATCGAGTTGCTCCTGGTAATCGGTTAAAGCCCTAAAAGAAAAAAAGAAAAAAAAACATGCGAGAATTCTATACTAATTAGCAGCATCTTATGTGTCATTTACAAAGTGTCTGAATCCTTATCCTCGGAAAATAGGCCATGACGATTTTCTGGGGACACCCCACTACTGTTCCCCCGCTACAGAGAAATTTCTTTTTCAAAGAAAATTGTGATTTTTGTGTAATGTTATGTAGCTCGATTATTCTTTTGAGTTAAGATATTAGAAAGATAAAGTTAAGGTTTCTTTCTCTCTGGTCTACTCATGCGAAATGAGTAATAATCCAGTTTGAGAAAAACAATTTGCAACAACCCTTATTTCCTTTGAGAAAGTAACTTGAAGTTTTTGCAGAGGACTGACAGTGAGCTGCAGTAGTAGTTAAGAGCAGTCGACTGGTTGCAAGATGGAATCCCGTCGGCACTGATATTGAGCCCTAAATTCTCTATCTCGTAGAAAGAAAGCCTTGCGTTGATGGCATCGAGTATGGATCATGCCGTTGCTAATAAGGTCAGCACTCCTCCCCTCTAACCCTTTTCCCTGCCAGTGCTCTGTTTCACTGCTTTCCTATCAAGATGCTCTTAATTCGCATCACCGTTCTTCTGCTTCTGTACCGACCCGAAAAAAATCTTGTTTTAGAAGTAAGTGGTTGGTCTAAGCTTGGGTGGAATTCCTACGAGAAAATGGTACCTAGACGGAAAGTGTGAAATGTGTGGACAACTTCCGGAGAGTAACGACAAAAAAAAAAGTGGACAACTTCAAGAGGGTAACGATAGAACACGCTTTCAACTCCAAGTAAAACGTAGTTATGTACTTCGAATCTTGGGAGAATAAGCGCCGGGGAAGGGGCGTATAACTTCTGCGGATCTGTGTGAAAAGTAAAGTTTCCTATCCCATGAATAATTTTCAAGAGCATTTTATTTGACACACTTCGTGCGAATTGTCAAACTTTGCGTTATTCTTATTCAAATTCTGTGTATAACTTGTGTTTGAATCAAGTATTGGATATAACTTGTTTTAAATTAAGACTGGGTTTTATTTATAATAACGCTTAATTTTTTCATTTTATTCATGAATTTTAACCCTTTGCACTCTCATGTCGAGTGAGGCTCGACATCGGAAAATTGGTGTTCCGCTCGACATAGCTTAGTGCTTCTTTTCGGAGCTCCTATGTCGCGCGTAGATCGACTCTGAGCCGAGCAGTGCTTACATATGTTACATCACATCGATGAGAAAAACATTAACTTTAGTTACGTCACCTTGATGCTCAAGAAACCCTAACTTTAGTTACGTCACCTCGATGCTCAAGTGCGGTGCGCTGGCATGACTCACGAGCGTTTGATGTACGTGCGACTCAGTTCATCCGAGACGGCTTCGACGTCGCGGACGTGTCTTACTGGTGCGGATATTTTCGAAGAATTGCCCAATGAAAGTGATATTGAAGACAAAGATGCAAGTGATATATTACTGAACAATATGAGTGACACTACGGAAGATTACGATGTGAGTGAACCTAATTCTAGCAATGCTGCTCAATACTCTTGGAGGAACTGGAATGACGGTGATCCTGTCTTTTCCTTTGATTCTTCAAACTGAGGTTTCATCGCCGAAGGTAGGGATGTACCATCTTCGCCAGTCGGCTTCTTTCAGTTAATTTTTAGGGGATGAATTGTTTCAGCAAATATCAGACGAAACAAACAGATATGCTAAAATAAAAATACAGAAAGTGACACCTCTCCCACAACATTCTGTGTGGTGGAGCTGGAATAATGTTACTGTGCACGAGATGAAATTGTTTAATGGTGTTCTTTTGAACAGGGCTTTACAAAAAATGCAAGAACCCGTAAGATTTCTTTTCACAAGAATGGCTGGATTATTCTACCTTCTCCGAATGTTTCAATAGAAAGATATTCATGCAAATTTTCTGGGCTGTTCATGTATCAAATCCGGAGAGTGCTATACATATGAACAACCAAGTCAGATCGCGAGTTAGTAAAGTGAAAAATGTTTTAGACTACCTATCACACAAGTTCATGGAGATAGATATACAGGCCACGTAGCTGTGGATGAATCGACAGTTTCATTCAAAGGCCATGTCTTATTCAAAATGTACAATCCACAGAAGCCAACAAAATGGTGACTGAGAATATGTGATTTCGGATTCCTCGAATAGCTATATTTGCAGTGTAGTACCGCATTTTGGCGCTGAGAGCAGAGTCTTTGATTCGACCAGATCTGAAATTTTCGGAGAGAATTGTCCTTCAATTACTAGCTAACGTGTCATAAAAGCAACAGGCCAGTCAGGATATCATTGTACACTGGCCGTTTCTATACCGGTGTTGTATTGGCTGAGGAGCTGTTGAAGCAGCATGTTCATCTCACAGAAGCAAACCAGCCCAATCGAAAGAACCTCCCAGATGGGATCAGGAAGAAAAGTTTGCGTCTCAGAAAGCAAGAAATAAAATGTTTCTGGACCAACACAATGATGGTTCTAACATGGCAAGACAAATGCCCGATTGTGATGCTGTCGACAAAAAATAAGAATTCCACACCAATAAGTTGAAAGGAGAAACAGAACGAAAAAATCAAGCCTACTATGTGATCATTGATTACACGTCCAAGATGGGAAGCGTTGATAGGTCTGACCACTATATATCTATAGTTTCGTAATAAAAAGACTAAAGTGGTGGCGGAAGCTGTACTTCTGGTTACTAGAAGTTTCAATCGTCAACAGCTACTTGCTTCATAAAAATCACTGCCAGAAGAATGATGTGCCAGTTATTCCGCACAAGTCTTTCCGGCAGAGTGTGATCTGAGGCTTGGCCGGCGAAGAAAGAGAAGGCGGGAAGAAACGAGGGCGTCTGTCTACATCTGATGATGAACGTCTAAATGGAAAACTTCACATTATAAGTAAATGTCCAGGAAGCAAACACAAACTCTGTGCTGTATGTTCGTACAGAAACGCAAACGGTGGCCGGCGAGAAATAGTATATCACTGTTAAACATGTACTAAGAAGCCAGTATTGCACCCGGAAGAATGTTTCAGAAAATATCACTCTGCAAAAACCAAGTCTAAATAGTTTAAATAAATATTTTCCAGCATTCTTTATTGTTCTATACAAAATGTCTTTCCCTGTTTGTCCCCGCAGCGTAATTAGCTGCGAGTGCGATTTCAGTTGGAGCGGACGGGGAAGTACTGCGTGAAGTATCAGGAGCGCAAAAGGTTAAAAAAGTTTTTCATTTTACTGTGTTTTTAAGAATATCGCTATCATTTAACAGAGATTGCGTTGTAAATAAAACAGCCTCATATGAAAAAGCACGTTGTTTCTTAAACTGCTAGCTTAAAATCGGATTCAGTAACAACATGACATATAAAACGTTTTTCCCGAATTGTGTTGCTTCAACGAAAATAGGGTATATTTTATGCAGCCTTATATAATTTATGTATATTTTTATATGTATATTTTACGCAGCCTTATTTATAACTACAGTAAAACCTCTTCAAAAGAAGCTGGTTTAGCCAGAACTCTGTCAGCCAACGCCTCTTGTTTTAGGTGTCACTTTTTTACTTTTCTAATTTTCTCCCCACACTCCTCGTGTGGTCAAGGTCACATACCATTTTCGTTTACTTATCGTCGGGCTAAGTGAGGTAAGGAGAAAAGGAGAAGATCTCATTGAACTGAAAAGTGGACATCTCTTCTACTATCATGGGACAGATACTGGCAGAACTAGTGGTGTTGGATTTATAATAAACAAGAAACTGAAGGATAAAGTTGTAGAAGTTGAAAGTTCCTCTGACAGAGCTGCACGACTTGTTATCCAACTGTCAAGAAGATACCAGTCTCAGATTATTCAAGCTTATGCACCCACCACAAGTAATCCTGAAGAAGAGATTGAAGAATTTTATGAGGAAATTCGTCATCTAAATAATAAAGGCAAGCGGTATTTGAAGATCATTATGGGAGATTTCAATGCGAAAATAAGGCAACGGCAGCAGAATGAAACTTCAGTAGGTAAATTCGGTCACGGTAACAGAAACCAGCGTGGAAATACTCTCGTAAAGTTTGCAGAGGCAGAAGAGTTTTTCATCATGAATTCCTTTTTCAGAAAAAGCCGCAAAGGAAATGGATATGGAGGCATCCCAATGGATTGACAAGTGAAATTGATTTTATTATGTGTAACAAGAAATTTGTCATGGTAGACTGCAGTGTGCTGAACAAGTTCAACACAGGTAGTGACCATAGAATGGTAAGATGCACCTCAATGCTAAACTCGAACGTGGCAAGCTCATAAAACGAACAAAGTGTATTGACATGACCAACCTTAAAAAAACATCACGATACCTTCAAATTGGAACTGAGGAACAGATTCTCTGCTCTAGAAGGTCTAACGTCGGAAGAAGTGGACATCCCTGAAGTTAACAGAAAACTAACCAAGGCTGTTATGGAAAGAGCAAAAAAAATAGCTGGTACTAAGGACAAGTTGCATATGAACAAATTATCAGGAAAAACCAAAATTCTGATGCAAAAAAGAAGAGAAATGAGTACAACTAAAGGAGATGTTACTTCCAAAGTGGAATATATAGAGCTATGCAAGACAGTATGAAAACGTATCACTGAAGACGTAAGGAAATTCAACTGTGAACTAGTGAGGAAAGCAATTGAAAACAATCAAAGCCTGAAGAGAGCAAAGGGACATCTCAGTAAGTGAAGAAAACAGATTATGGCACCAAGAAAAGAAGATGGTTCCGAAAATAAGAAATAGAGGCGAAATTTTGACAAGAGTGAAAGATTTCCACTCAAACCTTTATGAAAGGGATGATACATGTACTTCAGACATTATGAAAGGTACCAGTACCAGAGTTCTTCCAGTCCTCCCAGCAGAAGTTGCACATGCAATCAAGAAGATGAAACACGGAAAAGCTCCAGGAGAAGATGGAATTACCGTAGACATCATACAAGAAGCAAGTGGAGAAATTGAAACAGTACTCGCCCAAGTTTTCACTCGGTGCCTTAATGAAGGGAAGATTCCTGAGGATTGTGACAATGCTACAATGATCCTGCTATATAAAAAATGTGACATTGAGGATCTCGGGAACTACAGACCTATCAGTCTCCTATCAGTGGTTTATAAAATCTTCACTCAAGTTCTTTCACACCGTTTGAAGGTGACACTGCATATGGCTCAACCGAGAGAACAAGCTGGATTCAGAAGTGGCTACAGCATTATAGATCATATCAACGTACTGAGAGAACTGATTGAAAGAGCGAGGGAATATGAACTTCCGTTATGCATGGCTTTTATCGATTATGAAAAGGCCTTTGATTCGGTGAAACCATCATCAGTTACAATGGCTTTGAAATCCTGCGGTATTGAAGATGCATACATTAATATTATAATAACATCTATGAAAATGCAAGTGCAAAGATTCGGCTATTTGAGCTAACAGCACCCATAAAAGTTGGAAAGGGAGTGAGACAAGGGGGCACTATATCTCCCAAACTCTTTAATGCTACTTTGGAAAATGCCTTTCAATCACTGACCTGGGAAAACAAAGGGATAAAGATTAATGGAGATTATCTAAATCACCTTCGTTTTGCTGATGATGTAGTCATTTTTGCAACTACCCCATCAGATCTGCAGAGTATGATCCAGAAACTTGCTGACAAGAGTAAAGAAGTAGGATTAAAAATGAACTTTCAGAAGACAAAAGTGATGTACAATGCTTTTACAAGAAATGAAAATTTATCGATTGATGGGGAAAAGCTGGAGATAACAAATACCTATATTTATCTTGGACAGCAGATATTAACTGAAGGTGACATTGATGAAGAAATTAATCGATGTATAAAACTTGCCTGGAGAGCTTTTGGAAGAAACGGTATAATTTTCAAGAGCATTATGCCTTAAAAGAAAAGTGTTTCATCATTGCATCCTTCCAGTGCTTACGTATTGTGCAGAGACGTGGACCTTAACTAAAAGAAACATACAAAGACTGCAGACAACTCAAAAAAACATGGAGATGTGCATGCTTGGTTTAACCAGAATAGATAAGAAGAGGAACTCGTGGATCCGAAAAATGACAAGAGTGGAAGACATCATGATCAGAGTTAAATCCCTGAAATGGCAATGGGCTGGACATATTGCCAGAAGGACAGACCATCGATGGACAACCGAAATTTTAGACTGGATTCCAAGGGACAGGAAAAGACCCAGAAGAAGACCACATGGGAGATGGGTGGATGAAATTCGAAAGTATGCGGGAGTTACATGGAAGGCAGACCGTTGTGGAAGAAACTTGGGGAGACCTTCGTCCTTCAGTGGATTGATAATGGTTGACAATGATGATGATGATGATGATGATCTCCTCATCAACAGCGTAAACGCCAACCAATCAGAAAGATAAGAAACATCAACCAGCGGTTGAACAAAGCCGACAGACCTCGAATATCACTATTATTTCCGAGGGTACCATGGTCCCAATTAGATCGAAGAAACGCGGTTTTACTGCGTGCAATTAGTTGCAGGTAAACAGTGCAGTTACGAAGGCAGATTTGTAGGGGTGCTGCTATGTCAAAAAGCATCCCCTAAGAGTGCCTCTTCCAAGAAACATAAATGGTGGAAAGAAATTCCTCTATTGCGCGTATCTCTGAAATGTGTTGCAATTTCTGGAATGAAAAAAATATTTGAAGCTAGTGTTATAGTGTAAACCGAAGCCTAGTTGTATTAGTTGTACATGTTCTTGCTGTAGCATTATTCTGAGTTAGGCCTAAAATCCAGTCTCTGTCCAACATGAGTGGCCTGTTTGTCATACGTCGTTAATTCTGCCCATTCTATGGAATCCGTAACCCCAAATTAGAAATGGGCATCCTATAGAGCCTTTGCACCGATGTCATTTTTGACGTCACTGTTACTTCCGGGTATTTAAGAGAAAGTTTGGCTGCT
Source organism: Macrothele yani (assembly GCA_039090855.1). Lineage (NCBI taxonomy): Eukaryota > Metazoa > Arthropoda > Arachnida > Araneae > Macrothelidae > Macrothele > Macrothele yani. Next base: position 7,109,363 of record CM077022.1, on the reverse strand, counting down.
AAGGTTCCTATAGGATTAACATGGGGAAGCGATTTCTGGATCCTTTGTCACTCGATTGTTTGAAGTTTTAGAAATGGGTAAAAGTTGTGTGGCATATGGGTGCTTCTCAAAGTACGAGTAAGGTAGAGGGATTTCCTTTTATCGCTTTCCAACGGCAGAAAAACGCCTGATTATGTGGAAAATAGCCGTAAATCGGAAGGTATGGTCGCCCAGGCCGTATGACAGGATCTGCATTCTACACTTCATTTCAGGTATCGTAAATCTGCTCGTTAATAGTCGAATTTATATCGGTACATTTTCTTGCTCACTCTTATGTGTTATTTTCAAGTTTTTACGTAAATCCTTGTTATTCTGTTTAAAATGCTCTGAATGCATGACGGATTAACTTTCCTATCGAATCTGAAATTGCTAAGCTTTCGTGACCTTTCAAGATTTTGTACTGTTACCGATTTCTAAATACTGAAACAGATGCCTTTTTATCCGAACCGAAATTTAAGGATATAAGTTCACATAAAATTAGAGGGTGCTGTCATACATTATTGTGTCGTCCGTTTTGCCGGATCTGATTTGTGTGTGTGTGTGAAAAAATAGTCCGTTTTTTGGGATATGATCAGTCTGTATTTTCTTTTTTTTTTTCAATTGCAATACACACTGGAACCAGTCAGAAATGTAACAACTTACCTTAGACCGGATAAGAAATTTTTCGTTTTCAGTCTTCAGAATTAATACTAACCCACCCATTGGTAAAATATTTATATGCATCAAGGTTGTTTTTATAAGCTTTTAGAGCTTTCCGGTATAAAACGAAAAACTGCCTATTAAATAGTTATAAATATCGTGATTAGTTCAGATCAAGGAGATCCGTAGCAACACAAACTTCCAGACGATAAAAATATCTTTCAGGTATGTCATATGGATTTTCTGTGCCATTATTTCTAAGCTTTTCTTCGTAACGTTGCTTTTCCATCACATTAAGATGGCAAACTTTGTCACGAAGAACAGTTTTTTTAACTCTATTTACAGTAGCAGCAGCCATTGAAAAGCATGGAGAGAGACCAGCTCGGGTACTTTCTAACCACCCGGAAGTCTTGCAGACAGTTTTGTGACTTCACGTGCAAAGGCACTATAGCCTTAGATGCTTTCGAGGATCGTTAAGCTCCGAAACTGAACATTTTTAATTTTGGGTAACATAAATCGGAGTTTCTCCAATCGTAAGAAAGCATTCCTGCATACATGCAGTCGTAGATTTTGCTGGGTATACCTCGTGGGATGATGTCTTGCACACTCGTGCCGCTCTATTTTTCAAAATAAAATTTTCGTTGAAAACTACGCAAAATAGCAGAACTGTTATAGCGTTCATCCTATACACCAAAACAAATGCATTCGAACAAAATATATTCTAATATTTGCTTTTGTTAAATGTTATACGCAGCCATGCTTTTATAGCAAGATAAATATGAAACTTACGTATTTTGCTTGAATCATTTTGAGGAGTACTACATTTGGAATTACCTGTTTCCAGTTAGGAATGATATGGTGCTTGTAAGAATGAGTGTGATTTTGCGCTTACGTTAGATTGTTACGGGTACGTTACATTGCAATGTATATTTTGTATGAGCACGGATATGAAAATAGTTTACTACAAAGCCGTAGCTAAGATTTTGAAAGTTTATGGCCATACATTAAATACATGCCTTAATGAAAAAATATTAATTTGAAACGCAATTATCATAAAATAACTAAAATTTAACTATGAAAATTGATATTTATACAAAAAATTTAATCAGTTTTCTCCTATAAACAATATAATACGGTCTTTAGTTGTTATGAAAATACTTAATTGCTGTTTTCAGTGTACATCTAACTACAAATTAAATTCACTTGACCTTTCGTGCCTTCAGTTCTTTACAGATTTGTCAATATCATCGTAAACATTTGTTTCTATACATACATCAGTTTCTTTGAGTGCCAACCAAAAATACCCTTCTTGTTAACATGCGTAACTCACTCCCTGCCTACTACTACCAGAGATTCGTTGGTTGACTACCTCCTCAGAACTTGACCTTCCATCGGAGAAGCCACTCTTATCGAGGAATGAAAAACACATGCTCAGATGTCATAACTTGGGTCTACATCAGCTAGATTCGACAGTCAAGAAAATAAATTACATTTTTGCTGTAGTTTTGAGACCGAAAGACGCGATCAACTTCTGGAGAAATAACAATTCATATCGCCCTTAAAATGCAAAATTGCAACATATATAAAATAATATAAATATTCAAATACATAGAAAAGTGGTCCTGCTACTGTTTTAAATCTAAGTTACTAATTACCATTTATTTAAGTGTCTTAAACCCCGTACGGCGCCTATGACAGGGACCAACCACACTGCCCATGCCCAAATTATCACCCTGGTTTATCGTGTTAAGCATGAATAAATTGCGGTAGAACATTCAGATTTTTCTGCCGTTGCTATGTTAGTTCCTTCTAAGTTTGAGATTTTGTCAGCTTCTTATGATTTCGTTATTAAGCGTTTATCTAGCTACCTGTTATGTGTGTATATATGTACAGGGTGTTTCAAAAGTTGAAACACTGTATCTATTATTCTTTTTTTGTGTCAGGTCGTTTATGTAAGTTTGGAGTTTAAAGATGGAGCAGTGAAGAACGTTCCACCATTGTCGAGCTGTACTTCACTAATGGCCATTGTGCAAACTCAGCGGGCATACAGACGAAAATTTCACTTTCGTGTTACTCCCTCAAAGCATGCGATGCCCCAGCCATAACAACAATTCATAATGCGCGTGACTTTGTAGTGTGGTGTTATGGCTTATCGGGTGTTTGATACTCTTTTAAGATTGTCAAGGAATGCCATTACTGTCACTAGTGAGCGTTATCGTCCGAATGTTACACTTTTCTGAAGCCACTGGTGAATGATGAAAACAGGGAGGAAATGTGGTTTCAGCAAGATGAAGCAACAAGTCCCCAAATCACGAGAAACAGTGGCACTGCTTAAAGAAATGTTTCCTAATCATTTGATACCACGTTTTCGAAACATTGCTTGGCCCTGATTATTTCCTTTTGGGCTGCCTCAGGGACAGAAAATACTTAAAACAACGAACCCCGAACAGTTGATGCTCACAAGGAATACATTCGGAATCTGTTCGGGACTTGTCAGCAGAAGTTATTGCGGAAATAATGGACAGTTTACTGTCCAGAGTGTCACATTGCGGAGGTAACGGAAACAGCTATCTGTCAAATGTCATCTCACAAATAAATCTCCAAAATGTACATTTTCAGTAAACATGGAAATTTGTACTGGCTTCAAGAGGCTCTGTATCTTCAAAACAAATGAGTTTACAATCTTTGGAACACACTGTAAATGTCAATCCATCTGTCATTCTGAATGCTCTGCCGGATGGGCCTCATCCACAACTCTGTCATGAGCAGTTCTCTTCATGTCATTCCGGCGTGCTTTCGAATTTTGTGCACGCATCTTCCATGTAATCTTCTGGGTATTTTCCGGTCCCGTGGTATCCCTGGTATTTCATATGTCCCACTGTGGTCCGTTCCCACTTTAGGATTTTAATTATGATCATGACGTCTCTGATCATCTCTTATATTAATTTCATGATTCAAGAGTTCTTTTTTCTGTGTTTCTTGGTTACCCCAAGCCTGCATCTCTCCATGCTTCTTTAAGTTGTCCACTGTCTCAATTGTCATTTTTAGTTAAACTTCGTGTCTCAGATCCACAGATTAATCGCTTTCTTTTAAGACAATGGTAAATTGTTCTTGAAAATTGTACTGCTTCTTCCAAATGCACTCCCGCCAAATTTTATATGCATATTAATTTCTTCGATGAGCCCTTGCTTATTATCTGTTGTCCAATGTAGATGTTTGCATCAGTCACTTCTAAATTTTCCCCGTCAACCTTCACACCTTCAGCTCTTGTAAAAGCATCGTACAGCAATTTCGTTCTCCGTAAGTTCCTCTTTAACCCACTTCAGCAAGTTTCTGGATCACACTCTTAAGCTCTGAGGGGGTATTTTAAAAAATAACAGTATAAACCATCTTTGTTTTACTGACGGGCAAGCTTCTTGTCTTCTTTTTTTTATTATTATTATTATTATTGGAGGTTTAACGACCACTGTGGGGCAACACGATGCGCTATAAACAGTCGCTCATCCCTAGTTTAGGGTTACTGGTTCCAGGGATGGGTGAGAGAGCCAGTGCCGTAAGGGAAACACAACATCCATGCCTCAATGGGATTCGAACCCCGGCCCATCTCGGACGAATGCTCAGAAGCAAGCGCTTACAGTACTGTGCTACCTGGGCGGCTCCTCGTCTTCCCAGTTCAATGATTGAAAGGCAATGTGACATGAAGAGTGGGCTGTCACCTTATCCCCTTTCCTAAATATCTGTAATATTTAATACATATTTTCAGTACATTTTATATTTTTTCTTCTTTTATTATACGGATTTTAGTTATTAGAGTGAACAGGAAATGAACTGTTTATTTGTGTATACAAGAAATTTTTTGTTCAGCACACATGTGCAGATTATTGAAAAGCTTCACTCCCCCCCCCCCAGTGAGTATATACTTGAAATATTTTGATCGTTTCAGTTATAAAAAGGTGGGACGAATAAAAAAAATCAAATTAGTGCAAAAGTTAAATGTTCGTTTCTGCTGTACATGCCTGCTTGTGATGCTTAGTATTTCTTAATTTGCCTTTGGTCAGCAGTAATAACTTCTCGATCTGTTTAAACTTTGTTACAATTGTCAAAAATATATGAATAAACGCTTCTATCGATTTCAAAAACAAGGCGCAAAACTGGCGTTCATGTGCACTACTGTTTGTGAAAAATTGGAACACCAAGAAAGAATCGCGTCATTCAAATGAAGTTTATATCACAGATTCCTCGTGTTACAGGAGATAACTGAATACATTTGTAGAGCTATACAAGATTTCTTTGCTTTAAAACTGAGTATCGTGTGAAGCCATCTCCAGTAAAAATAACAGCCTCTACACGGCCTGGAATTGAATGGAAGAGGTTTTTGATATCATCCTAGGGAAACTTTTGCCAAGCTGCTTCTATGCGAGACCAAAGGTCATTTGTGGTGACTGGTGGATATGCTTGTTGGGCCAGTCGCTTAACTACCATGTCGCAGATATGTTCGATAGGGACATATTCAGCGAACGTGCAGAATAGGGAAGAAACGATATTTGCCGTGCATGGAAGAGGTCATGGACATTCCGGGCCACACGTGGACCAGCATTGTTCTGCTGGAATATATTGCCAGGACAACTGTAAATGACGGTATCATATCTGCCTGTAAAACAACCCATATGTGTCGCTGGCTCCTTAGGGTTCCCTCAATTCGCATCAGGCGAGATCGCAAATTGAACTCAATGGAGCCCCAAACTAGGACGCGTTGGGCCGCTATGACGCTGCAAGGTGCCATTCACCACGATGTCTTCAAACACGTGTGCGACAATCATGGTGCATCAAGCTGAATCGTGACTCGTCAGAAAGCATGACCTGTTGCCAGTCAGAGCGTTAATGTCTGCTTTCCGAGACCCCATTGCAGCCTGAGGCGTGTGTGGTTGAGGGTCAAAGAAATGCGCAAAAATGGGCTGCTAGCGACCAGTACTTTGTTAAGTAGACGACGTCGAACCGTGCTGGAGGACAGCGCCTGACCTTTGACAGTGCTGCGCTTACACAGTGAACGTCGCTGTGCGCTAGGTCACTACCATGAGGTAAAGGTGTTTGTCATCCCATGCAGTCGTGCAATTTTGTCAATTTCCCGGATTTCTGTGTGTCCGAGCCTCATCTGTCCCCTGACGCTATGTTCGCATCACTGTACTGGCGTTTCGTCCCGTACGAATGACAGTTTCGCGGTAGAAAAATCCATCTTTTCTCATCCCAACAATCCTTCCTCGCTCAAAGTCCATCAGGCGTTCATAATGCAGTCTTCTTCTACGACGGGGCATAGTGAGACACAAGAAACACCCTTTCGACTGTCTGCTGTTATCTGATTACTTCTAGTTTGAGCCAGCTCTTTATACCTAAGACCGAACAGTTCAGAGGGCGCTGATCCGAAACCCTATGCGCATTTTCATTGAAATTTTAATCAACTGCATGCCCCAACCTGTTGTGCATATCCTGTGAGTTTCAAGCTAATACCAGTAGTCTTTCATTGTGTTACAATTTTCAAAAACAGTAGTGTATATCGCATTTCTCATAGAGAAATGCAACACAAACAGAAGCCAGTTTTCTGCCGGTTTTTCCAAAACTAATTCCAGCGTTTGTTAATATATCTTTCTTCAGTTATTTCTAAAACTCGCGATCGTATAGTTTTTCGCAATCAAGAAATCTCCACAATCTGAATCACTCGGCACGCAGGCCGAATGGTCACAATCGGCAAGCGTGTGTGCCCACTTCAGCTTTTCTGGCTTGGTCAGCGTACCTAGTGAACCAGTCGGTACGCTGGCCTAGATATAAACCTAAGCCTGTGACCATTCGGCACGCTTCCCGAGTGGTCACAGTTGTAGGTTTCTGGCTAGTTGTCCGAGGAGTCGGGTCAGAGGCCCTGATGAGACATGGGTTTTGTGTTTGTCTAACTGCGCTAGCTATTTTTCCCCCTGGAACCAGCAACCCTAAATTAGAAACTGGCGACTATTTGTTGCTCTTTGAGTTGTTCATGGAGGACCTTAAACCACGAAACAAGTAAACAAACAAAAATATGGAGTACTGTACTTTTGTTTAAGATTGTCAATTCTGTTGTAAACTTCGTGAATGTAAGGCTTTTAATTCAGAAAAATAATCTTGAGAGAATAGGATTTTGATAAATGAGATTGTCGTTTGTGTATTGTTTTTTTTTTTTTTGATTGGAGATTTAACGACCATCATGAGTAACTTATTGGGCTATAAGCAGTCGTCCGTCCCTAATTTAGGGCTACTTGTTCCATTGAAGGGAGACAGCCCATGCCCTAAGACAAGCACATCATCCATTCATCACCCGACATACGAACCCGGACCCATCTCGGACGAATGATTAAATAAATGCCAAAGCTTCTTACTATTCGGCCACCAAAGTAGTGGCTTAAGTAAGAAAACTGTGAGAAATAATAACCACGGATTTAGATATGATTATGCCGAACTTCGCTAAGTTCATTTACTCGATATGGGGGGAGGGGGTAGGGTCACAACCACCGTGAGCAACTGAATGAGCTGTAAGCAGTCCCCTGTCCTTAATTGAGGGACATTGGTTCCAGGAAAGGGAGAGAACCAGTGTCGCGAGATAAACATAACATCAATGCCCCACCGGGATTCAAACTCTGGCCCATCTCAGACGAATAATCAGAATCCAGCCCTTAGATCACGGGGACACCAAGACGGCAATGAAAACTGCTTGAATAGTTAGTTGTGTATTACCTTGTTCCATATAACGGATTGAAAAAATTATTTTTTTGAACAATATACACTGACGGAAAAAAAAATCCCAACACCACGAAAAAATAGTTGTAGAGGAATGAAATGGCGGCAATACATTTGTATAGGTAACATATTTAATCGATTAAGGTTTCAAGATCACAGCTTAATGTAAGCGCGAGAAGAGCCATTTTAAATGTGAAATGCTGGTACATTAATAACCGGTGTAACCGCCAGAATGTTGAATGCAAGCACGCAAACGTTCATGCATTGTGCCGTACAGGTGCTGGATGTCAGTTTGTGGGATGGAGTTCCATGCCTGTTGCACTTGGTCGGTCAATACAGGGACGGTTAATGCTGGTGGGGGTGACGCTGGAGTTGTCGTCCAATGATGTCCCATACGTGCTCGATTGGTGAAAGATCTGGTGATCTAGAAGACAACGGCAACATGTCGACACTCTGTAGAGCATGTTGGGTTACAACAGCGGTATGCGGGCGAGCGTTATTCTGTTGGAAAACACCCCCTGGAATGATGTTCAGGAATGGAAGCACAACAGGTTGAATCACCCGACCGACGTACAACTGTGCCGTCAGGATGCGTGGGATAACCACGAGAGTGCTCTTGCTGTCATAGGAAATTGCTCCCCAGACCATAACTCCAGGTGTAGGTCCAGTGTGTCTCGGCCGCAGACAGGTTGGTTGCAGGCGCTCACCTGGCCTCCTTCTAAGCAACACACGGCCGCCCCGGTGGCGCAGTGGTCTAAGGCGCTGGCCTCTGATCATTCGTCCGTAAGGGGGTCCGGGTTCGAATCCCGGTGAGGCATGGATGTTGTGTTTGTCTTACGGCACTGGCTCTCTCCCTTCCCTGGAACCAGTGACCCTAAATTAGGGACGGGCGACTGCTTATAGCCCATTGAGTTGCTCACGGTGGTCGTTAAACCTCCAATCAAAAAAAAAAAAAAAAAAAAAAAAAAAGCAACACACGGCCATCAATGGCACCCAGGCAGAACCGGCTTTCATCAGAAAACACAACAGATCTCCACTCCGTCCTCCAATGAGCTCTAGCTTGACACCACTGACCTCTCAAACGGCAGTGGTTTGGAGTAAGTGGAATGCACGCTACAGGGCGTCTGGCTCGGAGCTGTCCTTCAAGTAACCGATTTGTAACAGTTCATTGTGTCACTGTGGTGGCAACTGCAGCTCGAATTGCTGCCGCAGACGCGGTACGATGCGCCAGGGCCATACTCCGTACACGGCGGTCTTCCTTCTCAGTAGTGCCACGTGGCCGGCCAGAACCCGGTCTTTTTGAGGCAGTACCTTCCCTTGACCACCGCACCCAAAAATCATGCACAGTGGCTACATTCCTGCCAAGTCGTTCTGCAGTATTGCGGAACGAAAATCCACCTTCTCGTAACCCTATTACACGACCTCGTTCAAACTCCGTGAACTGTTGATAATGGCTTCTTCGTCTTCTTAAAGGCATTCTTGACTAACATCAACACCCTACGTCGAATCTCAACGATAACTAACGCTCACGAACGTTACAGCGCGTATTTACAGCAAACCTGCTTTGCATGTTCCGAAGGGTGCCACTAGCGCCACACGTATGCGCCGAGCGCGAAATTTGCGTAGACATCATCTTACAGATGTACTCTCACCGCCTAACAACTGTCGTTTATCTAACAAAACCCCTTCGCCGCCCCGGTGGCGCAGTGGTCTCAGCGATGGCCTCTGATCATTCGTCCGAACGGGGTCCGGGTTCGAATCCTGGTGAGGCGTGGATGTTGTGTTTGTCTTACGGCACTGGCTCTCTCCCTTCCCTGGAACCAGTGACCCTAAATTAGGGACGGGCGACTGCTTATAGCCCATTGAGTTGCTCACGGTGGTCGTTAAAACTCACACCAAAAAGAAAAAACCCCTTCTTGGTGTTGGGATTTTTTTTCCGTCAGTGTACATACTCCAATAAAAAAATGTTACGAGGCCTCTTTATCTACCGTTGCGTTACTGGCGTGACTCAATCCGAGGTGGTGTGTCGTGTTTGGCACCTTGTGAATCAACCCTCCGAACCGTGGAAGCCACTGCCTGCGTCGATGGTTGGCATTGGTTCCCATCTGACATGACGGCGATTCCTCGCAGGCTGTGCTGTGACAATGCGGAGTACATCTAAGGAGTGAGTTAGACAAGGAACATGCTACGAAGGACGGCCTCGACATTCGACAGCTCTTCCACTATCGCTCTGCAACAACAAGAGCCATCACTGATGAAGTTTGGAAAGCAGCTCGAAGTGAGCGTTGGTTGTCAGACGCCGAATCAGCTTGGCGTCTGACCACCAATAAGCAACGAATGTGGAGGGAGCCAGGATCCACTTCACTCCATCAGCGTCCAATCAACCGAGTTCAGCAAAGCGGTGGTTTGGTGTTGCCTGTGCCGGGATTATGTGTGGACGTTGTACGCCGATCATCCCCGTCTTGTGCTGCTTGACATATACATTAGCGGGATAATATACATCTATCAAATGTTCAGCCATACGTAACGGCGGCGATGGCATCCTACATAAAGACATCAGGCCTAATTTGCATTCTTCCCAAGGTTTGATTTAGACCAGAGAGACCTTTATGGGAGAGGCGATTTGGATCGCCCTGAGAGCAAAATTATGAGACAAGTTGAACACAGCAGGCAGGCGGTAAGGCGATTACATTATTTTTTCAACGAGGCCCTTACCACGTGACCCATGGTAAGGCGCTTGTAGAGGCGTGGCGGATATTCATTGATCACTAATGTGTCAGGTTCGAACTCGCAACCATAAGATTGATAGTCGCTAAGCACAGCCCCATGAAGGTAACGCCCGAGCCTATCGTGCGAGGCTGGTGAATGCCTACTTCGCGGAAGCTGCGATTAATGGTTGGAGTTGTCCATATTCTCGCCCTATTTGAATCCCATCGAACATGCTTAGGAGTAACTGTACCACGCCGCAGGAATCCACTGTTGTAAGATGTAAGAGGTTTAGACTCAAAACCTGCTCAACAGCCTAGGTATTCCCCGAAGAGGAATGTACCTGCACATAAATATCATATACGATAGTCATTACCTGTATCAGTGCCAGGGGTGGCAAGATCACCTACTGAGGACCGCGCAGCACTGCTGCGCCTTTTACTAATAACAGCCCACAGATTTCCAGCGCCGAGTGTCTGGGAATTGTCATCTGATGTTTCTGAGTAAATGCAATTTTTTTTTTTTTTGTTCACCAAATGTTTTTGGCTCCTGTGAGTGCCATTTCTTTTACTTCACAGTTCTTTCTCGCCGCCAGTTCACACGGTGTGCCAGAAACCTGGGTATTGATACACTTTACTGGAGATGCATTACTTGAGAATTCTGTGATTTGCTGTATAATTGAAAATTTGAGTCATTCTGCTTTTTACATATATCTGTGCCATGCAAATTGATCAAGAAAGCTGGAGTTTTTTTTTTCTCAGGGTTTAACACCCAGCATGTGCAACCCTTAGGGGTATAAGAAGTCTCCCGTCCCTAATTTAAGGTCACTGATTCTAGGGAAGGGATAAGACCAGCGACACCACTCATGTCTTATCCGGTATACGAACCCGGAGCCACCCATGTTTTATCCGGTATACGAACGAAAAAGACACCACCCATGTCTTATCCGGTATACGAACCCGGGCAAAGACACACCTATGTCTTATCCGGTATACGAACCCGGGGCCATCTCTAACGATTAGTCAATTTCGTTTTGTTTCGGGATTTAACCAACTCCGTGAGCTACTCTAAGGGTTATAAGCAATCGCCCGTTCCTAATTTGGGGTCACTTCTGACCATTCATCCGAGATGGGTCCGGGTTCAAATCCTAATGACGCATGGATGTTATGTTTGTCTTACGGCACTGGCCCTTCCCTGGAGCCAGTTTCCTTAGAATAGGGCCGGACGCCCAATGAATTGCTCATGGCGGTCGTTAACCCCCCCCCTCCTCCTCCAAATAAAAAAAAATACAGGTAGCCTAAGTTCTGATTGAGCCGTTAGTTTGGAACGAAGGATTACGACTTGCAGATCGGAGAGCTGAAATGAGCTAGTCGCCGCCCCGGTGGCGCAGTGGTCTAAGCGATGGCCTCTGATCATTCGCCCGAAAGGAGTTCGAATCCCGGTGAGGCATGGATGTTGTGTTTGTCTTACGGCACCGGCTCTCTCTCCCTTCCCTGGAACCAGTGACCCTAAATTAGGGACGGGCGACTGCTTATAGCCCATTGAGTTGCTCACGGTAGTCGTTAAACCAACCAATAAAAAAAAAAAGAAATGAGCTAGTCGAGCATGGTTTCAAAGCGTTTATTTAATTAGTTATAGCCAACACAGGTCTATGATATGAAAAGTAGTTTACACAATTTTTACAAATAATCTGGATACATTGCGAACACAAAGCAGATTGATACACGAATTGCCCAACGTGATGATGTCTTCTTGGGTTTCTTACATTCCTCATCACTTGCTCTTGCCTCTCGTTTTGATTTTCTCCACGTTTGCTTGCGTTCATTCTGCGAATTCCGCGGCATTGTCGAAAATGTTCACCCGAAAACAAATTTTTGTAATTATAGTTTAAACCACTGCGATATGTTCTTTATATATTTGAATACGAGAGCTTTAAAACGATACCACGCACAGTCGTTTTGCACTCACGGTTGTCCAGATAAACCGCGTTATTGTCAAAAGTGTTCACTGGTTCACAAGAAAACATTTTTTTAAATGTTCTGTTCAAACCACTGCGAAACATTCTTCATATATTTGAATAGATCTCGCCGAGAGCTTTAAAACGATACTACGCACAGTCGTGTTGCGCTCACGGTTGCAGAGAGAGAGACTGAGTCAAACGCGGCGGCCCACCCAGAAATGTTGCTTCACCTCCCCGCGCACAGGGAGCGTCGTACGCACAATTTATTGCGCTGTACGCGAATTGGACTCTATGCTGTTTTCGAATATGCTAACATGATTAGTGTGCGGCACGTATTTTTAACACTATAATGATTTCAATTGGGACCTATTTTTGTCACCGGCGGCCAGCCGTAAGTCTCCCCATACTATCCGCGCAGTTAGACCTAGTCCTACGCCAAAAAAAATTGAGAACGGTGGTTTCAGGCGAGAGAGAGAGAGCCAGCGCCCTTAGATAAACGCACCACTCATGCTTCATCCGGGACTTGAAACCGGGCCCAGCTCGGACGAGTAGAGCATCTGACCACTACCACCGGTGAGACCGTTTAAGCTTATAATCTGCTCTCGTGGGACACCATTGCAGTTGAGCATTTTCTTGGACAGCTGTCATCACAGTATAAATCGAATGACTCAGAAGAAAACTCGTAATAGCGCACTGTTGACATCTACAGTACTACAAGGCATTACCTTCGTCAACGGTCTTTCAGCAGCGATACAGTTACAAATAAATCTTTTTAATGCCACAACTAGATGTGTCTAGACATGACTCTTTGCACCCGAATAATCTGTCCGAACTATGTCGAAAATGGGACATTTCAAACCACTGCGAAGTTATGGGTGCGCTTAGTTGGTTAATTGAGTTGAGTGGCGCAAAGGCCTTAATAGACCAAGGACCTCTAAGGTTAGTTAGAGTTTTACACGTGATTCGGTGAATAGCAAAGGCTACAGTATTGAAGGTGATCTCTGAAGTAATTAATGGTGAAAATTTTTCGTATTCGGCGCAACAGAAGAGTAGGAATAATTTTGATCTCACTTGAAATATGTTGCTGGAGTTTGAATTTTTGAAGTTTGCGTCGGCACCTCAAGCTTTTGCCATACGATGTGACTTTGAAGAATGCCTATGTGAAAACAGTGCCGGTGGAAGTAGACGACTGGCTTTGTTCTTTGTAGTGCTCCAGTGGCGTACGAATATATTGTAGGGCTATAATATCGAGGGAAAATGTGCTTTTATTAATGAGGTCTGGGACTCGCATGGTGAAGCTGTGCATGAAGACACGAAAATGATTTTTTTTTTCTGAGGATGGAAAGTTCTCATACAAGGATTGATTCTGGATTTGTGAAGGTGTGCAAAAAGTGTGCCTGACAGGGACATGAGGCTGCAGCATGCTGCGCAACCATGAACCTGTATGGCGGAGTTCCTTACTGTGTTAAGTAATTTACCGGAGGGTGTGGAGCAAATTCCAGTGTCAACTATAAAAAAAGAGAATTAAGAATCCTGAACAGGTGGTGGCAGTGAAAAACGTAGTTCGAGGTTTTGTAGACGCACCTATGTATACGTCGAGTACTGCAGTCGAAATTAAAAGCAGTTCATCTTCCATGGAGCTTAAAAAAGCCTTATTGAGTTGACAGTAACCAGGGGGTAGCAAAATTGGATACTACCTTCAAGTAGAGATGTTTTATCACATGGGCGTAGTTCGCCAGTGGCCTCAGGCTCTGGAGGTTCCTCTGTGAAACATCGTTTTGACTCAGTCGCCCAATATATTTGTGTTACGCTATTTTCCCACTCCGATTCACACTGCAGAGAGCGTGTTTTCCATTTTCCTTTAAAGATTTGCCGAATAATAGAGCCAGTCTGTCCTCTTTGTTCACAAAGGGATGGGGGAGAGGGGGACTCGGTGGGCGATTTGGACACACTGTTAACAATTTGCATCGATGTCCGTCCTGCTTCATTTTGTTACCATTAGAAAGTACGCTTGCTTTGGCCCCTCTTCTGAAAATTGTCCAAAGACTATTAGTGCAATAATAAATTTAGACAGGCGGGATTTCACACTCTATCCTCAAACAGGCAAAGTAAATGAGGAGGGGGAGGGGAGTTGCTAATTGTGGATTGTAAAAGGATGGTTGTAGATAGTGGGTCTCTCTCTCTAGTACTTCCCTGCGGAATAGCAGTGCATCGCTACTATATTGTCAGTGCTTTTATTTAGAAAGCCGAACCTTTTCATTTATGACCAGCCTATATTATCTGTTCACACCCATTGATTCCAGAAGGCAGAAATTTCCATCTGTATAGAATTAGTTTACACAGAGACAAATGGAGGAACAATCTCGATGTTTACGTCCCATCTCAATTTCAGCTGGGTTTGGGGAAGGGGTGGGTTGAAGACAATGCTTCAAATATGGCGGGGCATTATTCCAGTTTACAGAATAGAGTTAAGGGGAAAATCAGTTTGATGAATATGTGCCACGTGCAGAGCTTTCCATTAATTTAGTCGGTGTGCAAGCGGCAGAATGTAGCACGGATGTTGTCATTTGCTTTGAGATTATTCAACAGTTACATAATTTTTTCCCCCTCTTCAACATATCGTTGGGAAGTTCTGATATCAGTATTAGGTCAAAGCGGAAGGTGGTAAAATGTCTGCTAAAACTCGCGTGCCAACGGAGTTGCTGCTTTAAGTGAGAGCTTATGAGTAAATGAAGTCAGTTTTGGATAGACTGGCTGAAGATAATACGCAGTCTGTGGATACACAGCTTGTTGCAAACAGTTAACGAAAAGAAAGGATAAATTGGAAACTATTTTTTTAACGCTTTTATGGAGCAAACTTTTGTCACGTATTAACACAACTGGCCAATTTTTGCAGCGTCAGAAAATTGACTTGTCTGTAGCTGTTAAAATTATCAAGTCTTTGGCATCATACATATACATGTAGAAGGCAAGAGAGGCCTTTTTGATGAATATGAAGCTCGAATGAACGAGAAATCTCTCACAGCTGGGTACAAAAATATCAACAAGCGGGTGAAAAAATTAGCAGCCGCATCTACAATTTAAACAGTGATAGGAAAGATACGCAGGATGAACTTCCAGTAGGAAGCAAAAAGTTTAAAATTGAAACTTTTTTACCTGTCATTGTTTCTCTGGTGTGTAAGTCAAAAAGAGGACTGCGTCGTGCAAAATTTTTGAAAGATTTGGTTCTCTGGAACAGTTCAGAAAACACTAACTATTTATCACCCATCTACTATATGGATTTCAGTAAAAATGAACTTTCCTCTGAATGTCTCCATTTGAAATCGTGAAAGAGAAAAATACGGTGTTTAATATAAGCAACATGAACATCGCAGAAGGAGAAGAAAATGGTTAAGAGGGGAAGGAAGAGGAGAGAGAAATGAAGCAGCAGGAAAATGTTTTAGGATTAATATCCAAAGTTTGCACGGGCACTTATATGAAAATGCACTCCTTACAACATTCCCTAACATTGAAATTCGGATGCGGATTTTTTGAGTATAATGGTAACAAACGGGAGTCTATCTAGAACGTTCTTTTTCCAAACTCAGACTAATAAAGAACGAGTTAAGAAACCGCACGAGGCAACCGAGATTGAATAACTTGTGTTTGATGAGCATTGAAAGCGACGTATTAAACGAAATGGATTTTTCAGATATCATTACAGATTTTGTTTCACGCAAATGTAGAAAACGTATGTTCTGAAAAGAGAAAGAAAATACGGAAATGAAATAATAAAACAAGTGAAGTTTAAAGCAAATTTTAACAAAATGTCGGGTTTTAGTAGGCCTGCTAAGGATATCTTTTTCATTAAAAAAAGATTCAACGCAACCAAGCTTATTGCCCCACGGGAGGTTGTGGAAAATGAACGTACCTGCATAGGGTCAGCTGGAGCTCCAGCTGATTGAGGGATGGCGTCACCGCGGCCCTAGCTGACCATGCAACTGTTTTTTGATTGTACTTGACGCTCTTTGGACAACCCTGGCTCTTGCGCTGTTAACTCCAATAAAACAAACAAACAAACAAACAAAATGAGCAAAAACGGTAAGTTTTGAGCCATTCTTGAAACTTACATTGTTCTCCTCCCTCAAAACCTCGTGGCTTTAGTCTGGGTCACTAAATTAATCATACCCCGATGTGTCACATACTTGAAGACATTCAGATGCTTTTGTTGGGAACTTTTTTTTTTTTTAATATATTTTTAGAAATGCATTTATCTCTTTATTTGATGTGTTAACACTAAATACTTATATTGATTCTTTTATTGTGGATCTACTGAAAATCAGAAAAATGCCCCAATACCTGGAATTTCACATGACTTTAATATAAACCACGTGCTTCTATTGATGTGTTCAAAAGTTCTACCCGTTTTCGTAATAGATGCAAATTGCCGCCCGGTGGCGCAGTGGTCTAAGGCGCTGGCCTCTGATCATTCGTCCGTAAGGGGTCCGGGTTCGAATCCCGGTCAGGCATGGATGTTGTGTTTGTCTTACGGCACTGGCTCTCTCCCTTCCCTGGAACCAGTGACCCTAAATTAGGGACGGGCGACTGCTTATAGCCCATTGAGTTGCTCACGGTGGTCGTTAAACCTCCAATCAAAAAAAAACAAGAAATTCCTCTGACACTCATAAATTATTCATGCAACTTCAGGATTGGCACGAGACAACATATATTTAGTCAATTAAAATAAAACAGATAATGAAAATGATGAAGACCTCTGTATACAAAGGAAGGAGGGGCGCTCGCTCCTTTTGATATAGCTATAGGGCTGAATTTGTCGTTCAAGTTCAAGATTATTCATTGGCTTATTATCTGTGGTCGTTAAATCTCCAATCAAAAAAAAAAAAAAAAAGAAGAAGATGCAAATTGCGATCGGAGTAGTTACGTCACAGATGACGCTGAGATGACGAATTTTCGGCCGATAAAGTGTGGAGAAGTAGAGCATATAGAGGCACTAGGTTTGTCCGAGTAATCGTTCGTAACGGAAATCACGGACCGTGTAAACTGGCATGCGATAAGGAGCACATTAGACATTGTTTATTGTTCTAGTTTGACAAAGGCAATGCTGCAGCCGCGGCTTACCGCAACATATCTCAAGTGTATGGGGAGGATGCAGTTGATGATAGAACATGCCGTTCCGGTGGCGCAGTTGTCTAAGCGATGGCCTCTGATCATTCGTCCGTAAGGGGTCCGGGTTCGAATCCCGGTGAGGCATGGGTGTTGTGTTTGTCTTACGGCACTGGCTCTCTCCCTTCCCTGGAACCAGTGACCCTAAATTAGGGACGGGCGACTACTTATAGCCCATTGAGTTGCTCATGGTGGTCGTTAAACCTCCAATAAAAAAAATGATAGCACATGTCACCGTTGGTTTCGGAAATTCCGGGACGGGGACAGAAGCTGTAAAGATCAACCACGTCCTGAACGTCCATCCTTGGTTTCTGACGAGCATGTGGACCAAGCCATAACAAATGACCCACATCCAACCATTCAGGAATTAGAGGAAATGTTGTCTGTACACAGAACAACAGTCGAAAAACAGATGCATGCGCTTGGGTTCATCACCAAGTTCGATAACTGGGTTCCGCACCAGCTTTCTGAAAAGCAACGAGGCCGCCCCCCGGTGACGCAGTGGTCTAAGCGATGGTCTCTGACCATTCGTCCGTAAGGTGTACGGGTTCGAATCCCGATGAGTCATGGGCGTTTTGTTTGTCTTACGGCACTGGCTCTCTCCCTTCCCTGGAACCAGTGACCCTAAATTAGGGACGGACGATTGCTTATAGCCCATTGAGTTGCTCACGGTGGTCGTTAAACCTCCAATCAAAAAAAAAAAAAAAGCAACGAGAGGAGAGAATCCATACCTGTGTTTCTTTGCTATCTCGTCACAGAAATGAACCGTTTTTGCGACTAATTGTAACGGGTGATGAGAAATGGGTACTGTACCGTAATGTAAAGCGTCGACGGACTGTGCTCCAAGGTGCGGAGCCTGCTCCATCGACCTCAAAAGGAGGACTGCATCCCAAAAAGGTTTTTTTAGTGTTTGGTGGTGTGTCCAGGGAATAATCCACTGGTAGGTGTTGGCACCTAACCGAACGATAAATGCTGACCTCTACTGCCAACAGTTGGACAGATTGCGAGAACAACTGACATCGAAGCTGCCAGCACTCGTCAATCGCAAAGGCGTGATCCTTCATCATGATAATGCCAGACCTCGCGCTCCTTTAATCACTCGGGAAAAATTACTGGACTTTGGCTGGGAAGTGTTACCTTACCCGGTGTATTCCCCTGACGTGGCACCTACGGACTACCACCTTTTTCGATCGTTACAGAACGCCTTCGCTCTCCAAACCTTCGATGATATGGAAGATGTGAAAACGGCATTGCATGACTTTTTTGACTCTGAAACACAGAAGTTTTTCCGGCGTGGGATTCACCTACTAATAGACAGATGGTAAGAGGTCATACAGAATTATGGCAATTATGTGAAATCTTAGGGCCGCCCCGGTGGCGCAGTGGTCTAAGCGATGGTCTCTGATCATTCGTCCGAAAGGGTGAGGCATGGATGTTGTGTTTGTCTTACGGCACTGGCTCTCTCCCTTCCCTGGAACCAGTGACCCTATATTAGGGACGGGCGACTGCTTATAGCCCATTGAGTTGCTCACGGTGGTTGTTAAACCTCCAATAAAATATATATATATATATATATATATATATATAATAAAAATTGAAGAATTTTATGAGGAAACTTGTCATCTAAATAATAAAGGTAAGCAGCACTTGAAAATAATTATGGGAGATTTCAATGCAAAAATAGGGCAACGGCAACAGAATGAAACTTCAGTAGGTAAATTCGGTCACGGCAACAGAAACCAGCGTGGAAATACTCTCGTTGAGTTTGCAGAGACAGAAGGGTTTTTCATCTTGAACTCCTTCTTCAAGAAAAAGCCACACAGGAAATGGACATGGAGACATCCAAATGGGACGACAAGTGAAATTGATTTTATTATGTGTAACAAAAAATTCGTCATAGAAGACTGCAGTGTGCTAAACAAGTTCAACACAGGTAGTGACCATAGATTGGTGAGATGTAAGATGCACCTCAACACTAAACTTGAACGTGGCAAGCTCATAAGACAAACAAAATCTATTGACATAACCAACCTTAAAAAACACCATAATACCTTGAAGTTGGAACTGAAGAACAGGTTCTCTGCTTTAGAAGGCCTAACATCGGAAGAAGTGGACATCTCTGAAGTTAACAGAAAAGTAACCAAAGCTCTTATGGAAACAGCAACAAAATTAGCTGGGTCTAAGAACAAGTTGCAGGTAAATAAATTATCAGGAAAAACGAAAATGTTGATGCAAAAAAGAAGAGAGATGAGGACAACTAAAGAAGATGTGACTTCCAAAGTGGAATATATAGAGCTATGCAAGACAGTAAGAAAAAGTATCACTGAAGACGTAAGAAAATTCAACTGTGAACTAGTGAGGACAGCAATTGAAAACAACCAAAGCCTAAAGATAGCAAAGGGACATCTCAGTAAGGGAAGAAAACAGATTATGGCACTGAGAAAAGAAGATGGTTCTGTAACAAGAAATAGAGGAGAAATTTTGACAAGAGTGAAAGATTTCTACTCCAAATTATATGAAAGGGATGATACATGCACTCCAGACATCATGAAAGATATCAGTACCAGAGTTCCTCGAGTCCTTCCAGCAGAAGTTGCACATGCGATCAAGAACATGAAGCGGGGAAAAGCTCCAGGAGAAGATGGAATTACTGTAGACATCATACAAGAAGCAAGTGGAGAAATCGAAACAGTACTCGCCCAAATTTTCACTCGATGCCTTAATGAAGGAAAGATTCCTGAGGATTGGAACACCGCTACAATGATCCTGCTACATAAGAAAGGTGACATTGAGGATCTCGGAAACTACAGACCTATCAGCCTCCTATCAGTAGTTTATAAAATCTTCACTAAAGTTCTTTCACACCGCTTGAAGGTAACACTGGACATGGCTCAACCGAGAGAACAAGCTGGATTCAGGAGTGGCTACAGCACAATAGATCATATCCACGTACTGAGAGAACTAATTGAAAGAGTGAGGGAATATGAACTTCCATTGTGCATGACTTTTATCGATTATGAAAAAGCCTTTGATTCGGTGAAACCATCAGCAGTTGCAATGGCTCTGAAATCCTGCGGTATTGAAGATGCATACATTAATATTATTAATAACATCTATGAAAATGCAAGTGCAAAGATTCGGCTGTTTGAAAATACAACACACGTAAAAATTGGAAAGGGAGTGAGACAAGGTGACACCATATCTCCGAAGCTCTTTAATGCCACATTGGAGGGTGTTTTTCAATCGCTGAGCTGGGAAAACAAGGGGATAAAGATTAATGGAGATTATCTAACCCACCTTCGTTTTGCTGATGACGTAGTCATTTTTGCAACCACCCCATCAGAGCTGCAGAGTATGATCCAGGAACTTGCTGACAAGAGTAAAGAAGTGGGATTAAAAATGAACTTTCAGAAGACAAAAGTGATGTTCAATGCTTTTACAAGAAATGAAGATTTATCGATTGATGGAGAAAAGCTGGAGATAACAGACACGTACGTTTATCTTGGACAGCAGATATCAAGTGAGGGTCGCATTGAGGAAGAAATTAATCGGCGTACAAAACTTGCCTGGAGAGCTTTTGGAAGAAACAGCATAATTTTCAAGAGCAATATGCCATTATGTCTTAAAAGAAAAGTGTTTGATCAATGCATCCTTCCAGTGCTTACGTATGGTGCAGAGACGTGGACCTTAACTAAAAGAGACATACAAAGGCTGCAGACAACTCAAAAAAGCATGGAGAGGTGCATGCTTGGTGTAACCAGGAGAGATAAGAAGAGGAACACGTGGATCCGAAAAATGACAAGAGTGGAAGACATCATGATCAGAGTTAAATCCCTGAAATGGCAATGGGCTGGACATACTGCCAGAAGGACAGATCATCGATGGACAGCCGAAATTTTAGATTGGATTCCAAGGGACAGGAAAAGACCCAGAAGAAGACCACATGGGAGATGGGTGGATGAAATTCGAAAGTATGCAGGGGTGACATGGAGGAGACTGGCACAAGACAGACCGTTGTGGAGGAAACTTGGGGAGACCTTCGTCCAGCAGTGGATTGATAATGGTTGACAATGATGATGATGATATATATATAATATATGCACACACCTAATACTTGACCTCCACTGTTTCATAGTTCGGGATTAATGTCTCATTCTGATTTTCTCTTTTCTCGTCTTATATATATCAATCAGTAACGCATGTTGGGTTCGAGATCTGGGCTACCCCCCCCCCCTTTTTTTATTTTAATTGCGAAGTTGTAAAATTTTGTTTTCTAAATTTTAGGTACATGCTATTGCAACACAATAGCAAAGTAATTATGAGGATTAGGATTTTAGCCTGTTGAATATATACTTTATTTGTACATGAACTCCGTTCTTCTTTCCTTTTGTGCGAAATTGAGTTTTAGGTTTTCATAAAAAGTTTCTTCCGAATACTTTTTCATATTTAAATAGCATATTTATCTGCATTGACAAAACAACCAAGTTGCTCAAGCGTACATGTACTTGGTTGGCTCTAAGATATGTCTCGATTCTTTTTAATGCAGAAAAACTTCTTTCGCCAGTTACAGTTGTCGATGGAAACTTTAATACACTGGCGTGCAAAAATTAAGGACGAGACGGTTTTTAGAATGTAACGTCGTGCAGAAGTGCTCCACATCGACTCAAATCATACCATAAGATCCCCAAGATGTAAGAATACGGTACAAGTGAGCAAAATCCTCCAAACAAGGAATCCAAAGGATACAAAGGCACTTTATTGAAAAGGTAGCTTCGAGCACAGCTGGACAGAAAACAGAAACGTCCATGTGACAGGCGGCTGCCAAGAAAAATCCAGTCTTTAGTAGGGGATATTATCACCCCTGACTGCGTTGCAGGATTTAAGTCTGTCCATGCTGAGGACGAGGTTGTCAAGAAGCTGTTGAGGCATCGCGGCCCATTCCTTTTGTAGCGCCAATCCCAGCTGCGGAATCGTTGCTGGCGGCTGGTGACGTGCTGCCAAGCGTCTCCCGAAAAGGTCCCACACGTGTTCGATTGGATTTAGGTCTGGGGACCTTGCGGGCCAATCCATACGTTGAATATTTTCACTCTTCAACAGCTCTGCGACAGCCACTGTACGATGAGGTGTAGCGTTGTCGTCCATGAAGAGGAACGCAGGACCCACAGCACCTCTAAACAGACGCACGTGAGGAAGGAGAACCTCGGTACAATAGCGAACACCAGTGACTGAACCTCCTTGGAAGATGTGGAGGTCAGTACGGCTACCAAGCATGATACTTCCCCAAACGAGAACTCCGCCACCTCCAAACCGGTCCCTTTCGATGATGTTGGAGGTGTGGTTTCGTGTTTCCTGCTCTCTCCAGATGTGTTTCCTGCTCATTTCAGAATCGCTCGTCAGACTAAATCGGCTCTCATCCGTAAAGGGAACTCTACCCCATTGCTGATGTGTCCAGTTTTTGTGTTCCTGGCACCACAGAAACCGCAGTCTCCGATGAGAAGGCGTTAATGGCACACACCGTACTGGTCGTCGTGCAAATAGACCACCTTTGTTGCAGCCTCCTGGCAACGGTAAAACGCGATAACGTACGTCCAGTTGTCTGTTGCACGTGCCTTGCGATTTTCCCAGCTGTCTGCCGTTTGTCTCTTCTCACCTGTAGGACAATATACCGGTCGTCCGCCGCCGTGGTTGCTCGTGGACGGCCACTGCTAAACTCTCGGACAGCTGTTCCTGTCATTTGAAATGCTCTCAAAGCTCGTGAAACGATGCTGTGAGCGATCCCGAACTCCTCGGTCACACTTTGACCTTCTTCCAACTTCCCAATGACGCGACCTCGGGTAAAGTCATCCAGATGTCGTCTACGGGATTGCCTGTTGGCCATATCACACGTTGGCAGCAACTCGACGTCGTTCAAACGGATGTACACCGTGCAATAGCTTTCACCGAATTGCTGAGCGTACACCTCCCGTGTTCTTTATACACTTCCGCCCCCCCCTACGCCATGTTGCATATATCTGCATGCTCTACCGTACCGAACCTTAGTCTATCCCCTGAGTGGTCTTTCGGTCCGTTCTGCCTGCTCGTTCCGCTGTTATGCTATTTTCTCCTCTTCGTCCTTAATTTTTGCACACCAGTGTATTAGGTCTACTAATTTGTACATCTCACTGAACACCATGTTCAATTTATTCAATATAATGTATCAAGAAATGTCTCTTACTGATTTATTTTTGTATTTATCAAAGAAATGAAACACCTTCAGTTCATTTTTGAGTCTAACTGTATCAAAATTTGAAGCATACGGTTTTTTAAGTTCTGACAGTTGTTGTTTAGGAAAGCTTTCACAAAATCTATCAAAACAATTGGAATCCAACAAAGCCACGAATTTAAGACATAATATCACTGATTTTAATTCCCTGACACTTCACACAACTGAAACAACTCTCGCGAAACACGTGCTGTTACGGGCGGGAGCATGCGAGTCCTTAGCATAAGTCTCAGACTTAGGACTAATGGTAGTCCTAAGTCTTTTCTTTTCTGAGCGAACCCTTGCCCAAAGCAATGGCTCAATCACCCTTCACCCGTTTTTTCATGTTATCATGAAAATGCTAGCCGGCTATTGTATCGAAGGTCTTCAAATCAGAACAGAGAAGACTGGTAGAGTTGGTTCCGTTACGAGGACACCATTCCTCCACTAGTAGCCCCGTTGGTCTTCGCTCGCCAGACTGATTCTTATAGTCAAAAGAAACGAATCCGCACGTGTTTTTTCGCAGCGGAAGCATAGACATATCTTAATAACGTTGATAATTTACTTTTATTTATGTATCTAATTGAATTATTTTTTTTGTGCATTCTCTAGGCTTAGCAGCTAGCTTCGAATATACGCCACTGATATCAATTACATATGGAAATGTATTACCTAAAATGCACACTGCAAGACATTTTTATCGTATTTTCTTGAGATGAAAAGGAAAAGATATACCTACTACGTAGCAATATTTTTGAACTTTAGATGATAAAATGGAATTATATATGCGCGCGCGCGGGACGGAAGAGTGGGGCGTCGTATGACGACGCGCCGGGACCTCACAGATTCTTAAAGCGTCCCTGGCCTCAAGTGGAAAGATTGCTAGAGTTCTGAGAATATTTAGGAACATGAAGAAGGCTTTGATTGCTTCGACTTACGTGAGTTCGAAGTGATGTTGCAGAGCTACTGTGCTGTATCGTAGTTTTTTTCTTTCCTTTTAAGGCTTAATAAAGACTGGTGTAAGGAAGTAAGTGTTGCAACCGCACGGGGTCAATAGGTACTCCAGTTGATTTCAGGATGACGTCCCCTCAGCCTTGTATGCTATTTATTTGCACCTGGTGCTTTAAAGCCGAATATGACTCTTTCGCGAATATTTCCAATTAAAAGCAAGCATTCAAGAGTGCCCCACCCTGATTCTGTAGATCATGGATTTCCTTACATCCTTCCTAACATCTGGAGTAACCATTGGTGCTGTTATCTTCGTTTCTTTTTGTCATTGATGGGATATCACCAAGCTATTCCTGCACAATGAACTATATGTTACATCTATGCAAGATACTGAATCTTCACAGTGTGCAACAAGGTATCCATTCTCAAAGACAGAGAAGAAATACGCTGCTTGAGATAGAAAATGCCACACCATGAAGGAATGCACAAAATAAGACTAAAATTACCACACATGCTGACAACGAAGTGGAAAAGAACTGGTTTAATTTCTGAGGAACTGCATGAATTTGATAAGCGAGGAGACAGTATAATGTGTCCTGAGTCAGTAGGTCGTGTGACTTCCTGGCTATACATTCTGCAATACGGCGTGGCACCGAATGTGAAAGTCACCAGTTGGTGTTCTGAGATATCACTAACTATGCGCCCTTGATCTGTGTCCACAATACCTCGACATTTCGGTCGTGATTTCATCTACGCAGGGGCTTTAAATAGCCTGTTCTGTAAGGAGAAGTGTGCGGATCGCGCTGGTCAGGGCAGCATCGGGGCACATTGTAGGAACTGTCTGCTGATGTTGGCAGTGTACGGGTGGGCGTTATCTTGTTGAAACTGGGCATAAGGGGGATACCACGGAGGTACGGCAACAAAAGGGCTGCAGAGCCTCATCGACGAATCGTCGTGCTGTCATTGTACTCACTATGTGACGACCGGTAAACGGCCGTTGAAACTGATAGTGCCCCAAACCATAACACCAGGTTGAGAAGCTCTATGACGCACACTGATGTCAGCCAGATCAGCATGGTGACCACGTTGTCTCCAGACTGTGTATCGGCGATCGTCGGCGCTGAAATAGAAGCGAGACTCGTCGCTGAATACGATAAGGTTCCATTCTTCCCGCTACACATGTCTGGTGCGGCATCACTGCAACCTTGCGCGATGATGAGCTGCGGTGAGGGGGAAGTCGTCGCAATGGATGGCGAGAGTGCAAATCTGCGTCAGCCAATCTACGATTCACAGTCCTTGTCGATGGGTAAGTGTGTCCATACACCTCCTCGAATATCGTCCGCTGTGGGTTGTGGGACTGCCACGGCTTTCCGTCGAATGTGGTCATCTAGGCATTCTGACATCTGTCTACGTGCACCAGTCCCACTACGGCGAAGCATGTTACCTTCCTTTAACCACTTTCGTAACGTTCAGCCGACAGTTGTTGAATATCAAGCTTTTCCTCCTCGATGCGATGCATGCACTAACCAGCCGTACATAGCCCTATGCCTCTGGGAAAGGTGTCTGTATGATGACAGGATTCCCGATGACGTCGCCCAGGCATTCTGACTCACACGTGCTTTCGCCACTGAGATCACTCCGATGCAATGCCTCACACGCTCAAGCGGGGACGATTAAACTTAGCTACGCCGAGCCGTTTTGCTCTTTTGTTTCCCTAACCAATCACGTGATTGGTTCGCAAGTACGATCACTTACAAAACCCACCTGTCGATACATACCCACCAATTTTCATGGGGCTCCGACGAATACTTCATGGTGTGACATTTTCTATGACGAGCAGTGTACACTCAATGATGTCTTCTGTGAACTGTAATGAGTTGAATAGCACTAGCTGCACGACTGTTTGAAAAACAGTGGTGATGATGGGAGATCATATTGTTTTAGTTCATCTCCTTTGCGTCACTTTATACGGCATTCATACTTCTGATTTTTATCCATCGGTTATCATATGAATCGTTCTGTCCGTGCAATGAGAGAAATGTAGTCCGCGGAATTTGCATTGACATTTTTATGCGCTTCAGTTGGTTTCATTGTTTCAAAAGGGTGGGCAAGGAGGTTAGAATAGATGAAGTAAGGACCAGCCATTCCCCTCGTGTAATCAAAGTGAAGCCACCGAAACGTCACGATCATGACGTCACAGCCAATCACAGCCTCTGCCGCCATGTTGGCGAGACGTTTGAGACGAGTCGCGGCCAATCACAGTCTCTGCTGCCATGTTGGTGAGACGTTTGAGCATTAAATTCGTCTGCTCAAAGTGCTTCAAGTTTGTGACGTCATCCTTACTCCATTTATTCTTACCTCATTGAGGGTGGGATGCAAGAATTGTGTTCTGTTGGAAAAATATCGGATCCAAAAATTTTCAGTGCAAGTAGCCTCGAAATTAGTAAGTCTAGCATTACCATGATTTCATGTAAGTAATGGGATCTTCTCAGGTCACCTCTGACTGCAAAACCGACTGATTTGTCAAAATGGGATTCTTCACGTTTTCAGCAGCAATGTGATATCCGTGCTGAAAGAACTTAAGGATTCAGTAATTGTAACCGAATAATCCTTCAGGATTTGTTATTTCCTTACCGCTGGGATTTTGTACACTGTAGTGGCTCTAATTTCCTATTTTTATTGGGTGTTTAACGACCACTGTGAGTAACTCCATGGGCTATATTGCCCGTACCTAATTTAGGGCCACTAGGTCCAGGAAGGGAGAGAGCCAGTGCCGTAAGACAAATCATGCCTCACCTGGATCCAATTCGGACGAAGGATCAGAAGCCAGCGCTTAGACGGCTGCGCCACCAGGGCGGCTAATTTTCCTATTCGTTGATAGTGTTGACCACCGTAAGCAACAAAGGACTAAATGGAATCGCCTATTCTTAATTCGAATTAGCTTTGTTGTTAAAAAGTATGATGGATACTCTAACTAATCAAGAGTATCCGACACTACTTACAAACTTTCTGCAATATGAAAGGAATTAATACGGAGACGGTCCACTCTTTCCTGCTGTAACAGCCTCTATTATGCTGGGAAGGCTTTCCACTAGATTTTTTGATACGTTGCTGCAGGAACTGGCTTCCATTCTGCCACAAGAACATTAGTCAGGTCGGTGGCGCAGTGGTCTAAGCGATGGCCTCTGATAATTCGTCCGAAAGGGGTCCGGGTTCAAATCCCGGTGAAGCATGGATGTTGTGTTTGTCTTACGGCACTGGCTCTCCCTTCTTCCCTGGAACCAGTGACTCTAAATCAGGGACGGGCAACTGCTTATAGCCCATTGAATTGCTCACGGTGGTCGTTAAACCTCCAATAAAAAAAAAAATATATATATATATATAGGTCGGTCACCGATGTCTGGCGGTTCGTTCGGCTTGGCCTGTAGTCGTCGTTCCAATACTACATCCCCAAGGTGTTCCATGGGGTTCAGATGTGGACTCTGTGAAGGAGACCCCAGTCAAGTTCTTTACCCATCTCATCAAGCCATTCCGCCCAGATCTCTCTTTGTGGACAGAGGCATTGTTCTGATGGTAAAGAAAAGGGCCTTCACCGAACTGTTGCCGTAACGTTGGAAGCACAGAATTGTCGAGAATGTAATTCTAGGCCGCAGCGTTAAATTTCCTGGGCACTGTAACTAGGAGACTGAGAACAAATCATGAAACACAGCCTTAGAACATGATGCGTTCTCCAAATTTCCCAGTTGGCAAAATACAGTCGGGTAAGTGGCGTTTACATGGCATCCTCTACACCCAGGCTGGTCCGTCAGACTGCTAGACGGTGAAGCGTGATTCATCACTCCACAGAACACGTTTCCATTGTTTCAGAGTCTACTGGCGCTGAGCTTTACACCACTCCAACCACCTTCTGGGCCGCTTCAGTAGCGTGGTGGTTTAAGCACTGGCTTCTGATCATTCGTCCGAGAAGGGTCCGGGTTCGAATCCCGTTGAGACATGGATGTTGTGTTTGTCTTACGACACTGGCTGTCTCTCTTCCCTGGAACTAGTGGCCCTAAATTGGGAACGACCTACTGCTTATATACCCTATCGAGTTGCTTACAGTGGTCGAACAAACAGCCCCTCAAACAAATAAAAAACGCTTGGCGTTGATCTTGCTGATGTTGGACTTGTGTACGGCTGCTCATCCATAGGGACCTATTCTTTTTGCTCTGGACTAACATTTATGGTGCTACTGTTGCTTTCAGGGGTATTTTGGAACACGGTAGTGGGTGTTGCAATATATGACAGGCGATTTTGTAGCACCACCCGCTTCAGCACTCAGCTGTCCCTCTCAATCAATCTACGGAGTCTACCAGGTCACGATTGCGCATAACATGACTTATAGTTGATCAGGTAAGCTGCAGTAGGGCAAAAATTTCCCGAACTCACTTGTTGCTAAGATGGCATCCTAAGACCATGCCACGTTGAAAGTCACTGAGCTCTGCCGTACGGCCCATTCCACTGTTCATGCTTGTCTACTACATTTTCCAGGCGACTTGCGTCTTTTTATACCGATGTATGACATGACTCTAACGTGTACAGACATATTCATTACCCATTTGGGTATCCGGATACATTTGATCATATATTGTGTTACTCTTCTTGCAAACAAGTAACTTGTCCCCCGCGGTGGCAGAGTAGTCGGGGACGCGTGCTTCTGGCTAATCGTTCGAGTTGGGTTTCGGTTGGAATACCGTATAAGGCATGTGTGGAACGCTGCTTCTGTCCTGTTCCTGGAATCTTGAATTAGGAGCGGGCGACTCCTTATTGCTTAAATGCTAGTGGGGATTGCTAAACCCCGAACCAACAACAACAAAAGAAAAATGATAAAACTAGATAACATTTACCATGTTACTTTCGCATCATCGAGGTAGTTTGCTGTTGTTTTCCTGTATTAACATTTTTACTGGAACCAGTGAAGTTACATAGGTCAATTACAGACTTGCAAATATGATTAGGGTAAAATATTGTAGTTCAAATGATAGTCACTCAATCTATTCAGTTTTCAAACAGACATAATAAATTATGCTTTCATTTCCACTGTGTTATTGTGTGCTGTAATGTGATTCGAAGTCATGTACACACGAGCCGTTACTTAAATTCGCAGAGTTCAGACGTAATTTGTACATTTTGCTTTTCGTAATTTCCTATTAAACCAGCTGCTGTTTGTCAGTCGCATTTCAGGAAATGTTACAGGTAAACTGGTACAAGTAGTTCAGAAATTTAACGTGAGTACATCGCTAAGATATATTTGTGAATGTGAACTTTATTCAGTTTTCAATTCTTTGCTTGCTTTGGCCTTCTCTGGAACCAATGGCCTTAATTAGGGACGAGCGACACCTTTTATTCATAAATGTTCCATGGTATGGATAACTTTAATTACTCATGACAGTCTTTAATTTCGCCTTTCTCTCCTATCGCCGAAAAAAGAAAAAAAAATCTAGAAGAAACAACATTCACACTGGGAAGGTCCGCATTTCGCGTCCCATTAAAAAGAGAGATAGTCAACCATATCTAGTTTAAATTTATAGATTTAGAAAACGGAGATAACCAGAGATACAGAATCTGTACCAATGTCTTGCAGGGGAAGATTCGAACATCGTCCTTTCAAAAGAAATGTTCTTAGCCTATTTTTCTTAACTACCAACCCTAGAAATGGGAGGAAACCATGTCTTATGCTAGGAGAGAATTCGGACTTTACCACTGATACAATACGCAAGAGATGGAAAAGTGTTAATAATACATTGCATTTTCGCTGGAATTTCCTTATGCGCAGCGCACCTAGAATGTGCAGCCAGCTGTTATAAACTTTAAAGTTTGCTTCTTTTTTTTTTTTTCAGTGTGTTCCTGCATATGTAAGAACCAAGTGCCAGTATTCCTAACTGCTGATTGAACTGTGTGTTTTGTAGCCTGCCATGCTGATGGTTTGCTTTCACTGAAAAATCTTCAAGTAACGAATTCTTCAAAAGCTTATTGTTTCAGCTGTGTATGAAACCACATTTCGAAGTGCTGCTACAGAACTCGGCTGCTTCATCGATTCTTCATCTGAATTCCTCCTCCTCCAGGTATCAGATTAATCGTTGCTTGTCCGCAAATAACCGCGTTACTGACTTTCTTCACTTCTACACCTGGCTTTTAAAGAAGTCTTGTATTATATCTTGTTGTTTCTTAATTTCAATTTTGTGTATTTGAGAAGCAGTTGCGCTATTAATTTTGCAAGGTTATTGAGATTTCGCTTAGGATGTCTTTTTGCTCAACTGATAAAAGATAGGTTTGCTTCTAGTATTTAATTAGCTACGCATTTTGAAGCCATCTGTCATAAAATGTCGATCTTCTTTTTGGACAAAATCTGGCTTTTTGAAAGTCTTTGTAACATAATTTCTGTTCGTATTTGAAGTACTTTTGATTTTAGGGCGTCCTTTCTTAGTAAACATCTACTGTTCAATATTTCAGTTGCACAGACGTACTGAAATTACTGTTAAGCTTTCTATTACACGTCACGATTACACCATAGAACTCTATCGCTGATATTACGAATGTAACTTTCAGCCGATTGAATTTCAGTATTATCGCAGCAACAGCAAAATGTGCTTCGGTCACACATTAGCGGTTAACAAACTATGTCATGCTTACCACTTGTGCTATGCTAACATTTAAAAATTCAAAGCCTGTGCTGCCTCGCGTTGTATTATTCAGTATGTAGTATGAACTACACTGGAAAGCGCGGTAAGAACGCAACATATGCATTGCGTTCTTTATTTCGTTTCTGTTTAATGTAATTTGATCTTAATAATACGGGAAATAAAATATTCCACTCCTTCAACAAGGTCTTGAAATTTCCGTATCAATTCTGCATTACTTCCTTGAGCGTCAGTGGCTTTTCATCGATGTCAGTTTCAGTGCAGCGGGTAAACATATAACGAAATCTCTCGGGAACTAAAAAAATATTCGTTATTTAAATTATTTACTGTATAAGTTATCGGGAAGTCCGTGTTTTTTACCTTTCCCTCCATTTCCAAATGTATTTTAAACGTTTTATGTACATGCTTATTTCATTATGTAGTATCATTTTTTAAATGTATGCGTATTTTAAAACTTAATGCGTTTGTATTTCAAACAAACTAATTTTGGAAGAAGTAGAAGTACGAAAAAGAACTTACCTTATTTTAAAAGGGATATATGATTATTTTATCAATTTTATTACTTGAAAAGCATTTTAATATTCTTGCACCTTACGTTTCATAACGCATGCATGTAACTGTCACTCGAGTATGCATCACGATTAACGTCCTGAGCTGCAAAGTTTGCACATGAGGTTTTGAATGTTCCTTACTGCAGTTTGCCGCCCTATTGGCTCAGTCGTCAGGTGGTCCTTGGTTTATCTTCAGATCTGCGCCCGGGTTCTAGTCTCGGGAATGGCAAACGTGGTGTATCAGTACCACGGCGGTGCTGGTTTTGACCCTTTCCTGGAACCAGTGACTCTAAATTACGGGATTATCGACTTCTTATCTCCTAGACGCTTATGGAGGACATTAAACCCGAAACAAGGAACAAAAAGTTTAGGTGTTTCTAGTGCCCTGATACCACCGCCCACAAAACCATTGTCTTCCCCTTCAGATGTAGATTCTTCTTCCGGAAAAGTCACATTTTTGTGTAACCGGTCTCGTGATTTTTTTTCCCTCAGTTGTTCATTCGAAGCAAGTGCATAAGCTTCAACAAATGATACTACTTTTTTCGCGCAATTTTACCACAAATAATTTTCTTCATTCTCAGGCAAAAACTTTGCGTCTTCAGCTTTCACGGAAAATCCACCATGATGCATTCAATTTGGGATGGCCTCGCGTTTTTGGTTTTTGCGCTAAACATAATTCAAAATCTTTCACGCGCTGCTCCACGTTGATCTCACATAAAGAATGCTGCTTTAACCATTTACTGTTGCTGAAAAAGTGTTTCCTGGTATTCCAAATGATACATATATATGTGAGGTATTGGGAAACTTTCTCACTATAGTTCCATCGGATCGCGAAACTTAAATAATGGACGCGCTGGACGACCTCTGAACACACACCTATTTAATCTGTTGTACACTTACAATTGATATAGAATACAATAACAACGGAACCTACTCGTTCCGCTAAGAAATACAAACATGGCGAACACCAATCGAACACACTTCGGCACACCGTCCAGTCTCAGTGTTTACACTTCAGAACTCTCTGTTGCTCTACTTCTTGTCTCTGGAAGCATGTTTTAGTGACACGGTGACGTCCGATGCTCACGCCACCCAGCGGCCGCTACTCCTGGTAGCGATCTCGGCATTTCACCATCATGACGTCACATACCGAAAACCCACATATATACCGTATTTATTTCGGAATATAAGGCGCACCCTAATTTTTTTAGAAAAATAAAAAAATTAAATGGCATTTTAAAGATTTTTATTAAGGAAAAAATTTAATTATATGCCTAAAAACAGCAGCTCATGAATCACTTAATCCTTGCGATTTGCGAAGTTAGCAATGTGTGATACATTTGTTAAAAAAACTGCGTGGAGAACCATTCAGTTCATCAGCCAATGGAGTCCATGCGCTGCAGGATTTTTCCGCGATGTCACACAGCTAATGGCCTTCGCGATTGGTTCGGTCGATCATCCTCTCAGTATGAGTGATGTGTCAAAGTAAGTTGGCCTTGATCGAAGCCTATCAACATTCTGTGGCATGCTTAACAATTCCTAGAAATGGGGTATTTTCTTTTGTCTGAAGCTTGCCAAGAACCGTTTGAAATAAAAAAAAAAAATATTGTCAAATAAACGAACGGCTAACCGCTCTACATTGTTGGCGAACAGTAAGGAAGTGAGATTGTCAGATGTGGCGGCATCTTCCGTCGTAAACTGCAAATGAAAGTACGTTCCGCCAGTTAAAAGTTCAAACAAAGTTAGCACGTTTCTCGAATAGAATTTTCCGAAATTTTCTTCAAAATTACGACTCCACAGTATTTACGTTATTGTGAATAATATATAATTCAAGACTACACGCTTGTGATATTGATTAAGAATAAATTATTATTGTGAATAAATCAGATTTTTGCGGTTGTTGGCGAAAATTCTCCCGTAAACTGAAGGATTTTCATCAGCAATAATATACCCGCAATTTGCTAGTGGATGTCGTACCGTCTTGTGATGTTTCGTCCTGAGATGGGGTTCTTTCCCTTCTTTTTCAATAACATTGCTTTTTTTAAAAATTATGATAGTCTTTGTCTGTTTCAGTTCGTTATGTAAAAATATGAGGTATATGCTTAAACGGTATTTTACATCATTAATTCTCGAACGCAAAAGCATGCACACGGGCACAAACACACATGTCTAGCTCACAAAAAAAAAAAAAAAAAAAACCACAAATGCGTAGTTAACAATAGATAAACATAAAATTATAGTATTTGCAAGCTTTCATGATCCCATGACTTATAAAAAAAGTGCAAAAGAATATCAATTACTGTACCTAAGATAAGACGATAACATTTTAAACTTATTTAGCAGTCTTCAAAATAGCAGCATAAATGCATTCATGGCGATAATAATGACCTTCGGTAATAAGACGCAGGGGGATTTTGACACCAATTTTTTTCGTCTTTTATTCCGGAAAATACGGTGTATATGAATATATAATCAGCTCTGAGCGAAATCATCGTTTCCCAGCAAAAACACTAGTATTGAGAAGCTGCTGGCCACCAGCTGGCAGTGATGGGCCACTGCTGGCTGAAATCTGCCGCTCACGGCCCGGTAGCGGTCCGTTGGTGGCAACGCCATCAGTTGGCAGCCGTTGATGGCCCTGCACATCGCCGTGAATTGCGGGCCTCCAAGCAAGTGCCGCTAGTGGCCCATAGCTGGCAACCCCAACACCAGGTGGAAGCAACGGGACTGCGCATGCGCAGAAGCAACACGTGCTGTCTCTCTCGTGGTACCAGTTAGTTGAAGACGACGCTATCGCCATTGTGTTATTTTAGTGGATGTTAAGACGAAAAAAAAACCATATGTAGAGAGGCGAATTAATTTCCTATTAATGAAATGCCACGTCGACGGAGATATCAGATTAAGCAATGAAATACTAGATTACAGCCATGAAATACACCCACTCCATTCCCATGAATAACAAGAAATAATTTCTGTGTAATCTTTCGTTTTAACATCCACTAAGCCGCTTGAAACAAAAGTCTTGGAAAAACATTAAAAAAACGTTATGTTGCAAAATAAAATTATTATTCGCGAACAAAATTTATCAATTATTTGAAAAAAAAAAAAAAAGAAGCTACGCTATGTTAATATAATGTACTCTCATCCATGGGTTGAATACACAAGACTTCTAAAAATAACGAGAAGTAAAGTAAAATATCTTTCCTCTTTAAAACAAATGTAGCTTCAGCCAGCCGAAATGAAAGATAAAACGTAAAAAATGTAACAGAATGTGACATGAACGGGTAAATATATTAATTCAACAATCGCCTTTCAAGACGACAAGGGGGGTCCGGGTTCGAATCCCGGTGAGGCATGGATGTTGTGTTTGTCTTACGGCACTGGCTCTTTCCCTTCCCTGGAACCAGTGACCCTAAATTAGGGACGGGCGACTGCTTATAGCCCATTGAGTTGCTCACGGTGGTCGTTAAACCTCCAATCAAAAAAAAAAAAGACGACAAGGACAGCTCGAAACTTTGGAAAGCGCCTTTACTTTGGTACACTTGTTGAAATGAGTGAAGTTCCCTTAAGGTAAAAAAAAAACAATCGTTACGTTGAAAAAATAAGTTTATGAATTATATGAAACTGACATTTATGAAAAATACCTCGCAATATTGTAAAATTAGAAAGAGAACCATTCGTTAAACATTCCGCAGGAAAGAGGGTCAGCTTCAAGCAAACGCTCGTGCGTGGCAAACCAGTCCCGTTGGCAGAACGCCCACTTCCCACGCATACAGTCCTTGGTTCGTTTCCACCCAGATCCAAACAGGCGTTTTTCAGGACCTGTTGAAAAAAATTTCCTGGCGCAGTGATGTAATGTAGAAGTGTCGTAAGGCGAAAAAAACGTAGTTGTAGATTTGGAAAAATGTGGTTATCCATTATTATTATTTTTTTATGGCTACTACTGGGAAATTGGTGGACAAGATTCGGCAAGCCATCAGTTACGTCACATGATCACCGGCTGCCACTGCCGGGAAACCAGCGGAGCCGCCCCGGTGGCGCAGTGGTCTAAGCGATGGCCTCTGATCATTCGTCCGAACGGGGTCCGGGTTCGAATCTCGTGAGGCATGGATGTTGTGTTTGTCTTACGGCACTGGCTCTCCCCTTCCCTAGAACCAGTGACCCTAAATTAGGGACGGGCGACTGCTTATAGCCCATTGAGTTGCTCACGGTGGTCGTTAAACCTCCAATAAAAAAAAAACCCCAGCGGACCACATTAGGCTAGCCATCATTTATGGCACGTGCTTGCAGGGCCACTTGTGGCAGCTACTGCCTGTGATGGATAGCTAATGGCCCTGTTCTGGCATATGACAACTGATGGGGGTGCCACTGTTGGCCCGAACTGCTGGCCCATGTGGTGGCCGCCCGGACATTTTATTGACGGTTGGGCGGCGGCAATATAATGCTAGCCCAGCAAGACTGATTTTGCTAGGTATTGGTGCAATTAACTACATGTTAGGTAATGACCGACAAAAACCATGTTACTTTTAGCCAAAACACAAATTATATAATACTGAGCTAACCTTTGCACACAGCACTTGCTCTACTGTAGGGCACACTTTCATTGATGGCATCAAAATTGTCGATATATTGCTTTTTTATACTCTTGACGCTTCTTGTTTGTTGTAATCATACGACTGCTTCGAAATATAGTGTCCTCGCTTCCGTTTTTGTTTGTTTGTTTTTGTTTACCCTGTTTGGAAGAATTTTTTAGTACGCAATGTTTTATAGTTTTTTAAATGTTTCTGAACTTTAAAATGTTTAAAGAAAGCTATTTTGTGCTACTCAAGATACCGCTTGAAAGTATTTTCTTTATGTATCAGAACTTTTGTATAAATGTGTGTAATATCCCCGAGTGTTTGGTGCGTTTTCTGAACAGCACTACTGTTGCCGTGATGAATTTTTATATTAATATGTACGACTTTCTTAAGTGTTTTCAGATATTGTTGCAGTTGTTAACAGTGATGTTAACTGTCTAAAGTACATTTTGTATTTGGTATATTTCACTGCTTAGCAGTTGTTAAACATCATGTTACTTGTCCAAAGGGCGATTTGTGTTTGATATCATGTGCCACTGCTTAAGGTGTAGCTGTAGTAGTTGTCAAACGATGTAGCATAGAACGTTTTTTTTTTTTTTTTTTTTTTTTTTAATTTTGATAGAATGGTTTCCAAATAAATTAGACAAATTTTTAAGGGTCAAAGTATCGCGCGGCCATTTTTTAAAATTTCGACATACTAATTATTTCAAGGACTGGTAAAAAAAAAAAAAGCACTGATAATGTAAAGGGTACCGTTTATGTGTGGCAGCTAGGGCCATGTACATGAGGCCAATGGAAGAAAAAGTATGTGGAAAATCGTATTAGGGTGGTGTGCCACCTATTTTTTGTACTAACTAGATTGCTGAAAAGCACCATCTTAGACGAGTTTGATGCTGCCTTGCTCATTTTTGAGGGAAGACCATTATTTAATCGCAGACATACTGCCTTGTTTAAGGTCGTTATATAAATGTTTAGAATAGAAAATGTTTGCAATCTTAATCAGACCAGTAAATGTTGCTTTATTCTATATATTTCCCATCTTGACTGTTCTTCTGCACAAGAAAACAGCTTACCGATAGTCTTCTATGCACAACAAATGTAAATAAAAATTCACTGGAAGTTCTTTGCAATTGAAGAACTTCTCTGTTCACTAGCTTTTGCGCAAGACGAATCTTGTTGAGAAAATATTTAGTAGTCTTCTAATTTGCTGCACTTTTAATCATAGATCTATTGGTCATAGATCTATTTCTCAAACAAGTCTTCTCCATCTTTTCTATCCTGTGCATCCTCCATGTCCTTTAACATTTTCAACACCATCTTTTTCTTGGTTTTTTTGCTCCGTATTTCCATTGCTTTTTCATGTTAGGTTTCCTTAATCTGTTTTCCAGACACATGCGGTCCATTTTAGTGAGAAATTACGAGGCGTAAAAGACTGTTCTAACATTTTTCTAATTCCAAGCTCTTTCCTTATGTTCTAAACACTTGTTCTTTTTTACCCTGGTTTCTCAAGTTTTTAATTCGTATAAAAGCGCACTTCCTATAGCTGTCCTGTTTATTTTTTATTTCACTTTTATTTGAGCTTTCTTCTCACAAATCGTCCTTGACATCTATTTTCATTTATTCCATCCTGCTCTTACTTATTCCCTTACTGCCTTCTCTTTATAAAGTTCTGCCGAAGTATTTAAACTTCTGTATTAGTTGTCTACCATCCCTATCATGTACTTACAATTTTTTTTTTGTTCGCTTTTTGCACTATCATTTTTTTTCATCTTTGTCCGTGCCGCATTTATCTTTTGATCAGCTTTTACAGGAGCCATTTTTCAGTCTATAAAACTTTTTGGGTCTTATCAGTTGCTTCTAATTAGATAGCTCGGCAAACGAAATATTCCATGGTGTGCCTTTGGACACATTTTCATTCATGTATGCAAGATAGTTACGATTCCTGGCAAAGTATTCAAGTAACTGATCAAATTTATTTATTCTAAAAGCCCAGAAATCCAGAGAAACTTTTAAAAGGAAGTAAATCCAAACAGTGCACGATACTAGGTAGACTGCCATCAAGTTGCTCTGTGGTGGGCATCAGTGTTATGTTCGTATGAATTAATGCGTGGATTGGTTTCAGAAGCTAATGTAATAGGGCACTATTATAGTTGACATAGCAATGTTTTCAGGAACTGTGATTAAACGGGGAAACATGTGATAAAGCTTGAGAATTGTATTATTCTGGACCAGGGTTGAACTCTCATCTCAAAATTTCTGTATGACTATGCCAACCAATACGTCAAGCGCAGGATAATGCGTTTCCAAGTGATTGAAATTTAGGTTGATCGCAAGGTTGGTTTATTAATCTTTTCGCCATGAACTCCGAAATGCAAAAGTCTGACAGCGTCACGTTGGGTTCGAAAATAGTCAGACACATCCTCAAGAATTTGCTCTACAGTGAAAGGTGACAGTTGATGAGCCGTTGTGGTGACGATGGTATAAATGTAGAGATAGCCTTGTTTCGTGGCTGTGCACAGACGAACAGAACGACTGCACAAAAATGCTTAACAGGAAGCACCCAGTAAGATGATGCACTTCCATTGCCTTCTGCAGCGCGTTTTTAAAATACGTTGCTTCGTGCTCATTTCAACAGCTACCTTGAATTTTGTAGAAACTGACTCACGATTAGTATGTATCTGAAATAGATAGTCTTACTTAATTTCCAAAAGGCCAGGAGAAATCAGCTTTAAGGCGGACGTCAAGTAATTTTGCTTCCTATACTTCCAATGGAAAAACTTTTGTACACATTTCCTTCATAATTAGTGTGTTCCCAAGGATGAAAATTTGAACATCGATTAAAATAACTTCATATTATAACTTGGAATACTTAATATGTTCTAAACCATAAGTATATTAAAAATCAATAACTTCTCCTTTGGTGATGTTGAAACCAGAAAAAAGATGGCGCGACCTCTACTTTGATGACGTCAGTAGACAAACAAATGTTGGATTGCATAATTAAGGTTATGTTTTAGAAAATACTAAGTATTCCAAGTTATAAAATGAAGCTATTTTAATCGATGTTCACATTTTCATCCTTGGAAACGCATTAATTGTGAAGAAAATGTGTACAGAAGTTTTTCCATTGGAAGTATAGGAAGCAAAATTACTTGACGTCCACCTTAAGGTTGCCAATTATTTCAAACTGATCCTATCAGACTGAATCGAGAATAGTGGTTCTTCCCTACATAGAAGCCTAGCTCAGTCGGATGTTATTCGTCTGGCAAGTCGCTAAACCAGTGGTTTGAACAAGGGAGAAATGGCGTTTGCAATTCGAATATCTTGGGAATTATTCCGAACAGACGGAAATGCACTGTCTTTAGTGGTATAATAGCATATTCTAACGTCTGTAACGTATACTCTAGATTCAGTTTCTTTTTGATTTTACTATCTCTTGTTATTTTATTTTCCTATGCAAATTATCTTCTCACTTAACGAGATATTGTTTCTCCCGCTGAATTATATGTGGCAACGAGTGTAAGTCATGACGTGGTGGTATGCAGTATATATAGGCGCGCTCAAGTATTCCAGAGAGCTTCGTTTTATATGTGATAGGTTCTTCCTGATTATTGATATGCGATTTACCTGCTTTCTACAATAGTACGAAAGTTCGGGCTATCAGTAGTTGTGTTATTTTGGAGTGTGTATTTGAGTAATACCAGGAGCTCCCCAATAAAAGGTTAAAAGTGAGTACATTTTCTTAGTTCATTTTATTGTCAGACCTCTGTCTGGCCGTTAAGTCTATTTCATTTAGTGTTTACGTTAAGTTCAGGGTATATTGTGTTTACCGCTCTAATAAGGAGCCTTCAAGGTACTAATGTACTAAAACCGAAGTTATATCACTGATATTCAAGATAATGAGGAACGCTGAGTAAAAAATAAATTCCATATTCTTGGAATTTATTGCACGTGCGTGTCTTACCTAAACAAACTCTAGCACTTTGAAGATTAAGCACACTTTAGCTACGTCAAGTAACCTTTCAATAACCCTAACGTGACTTAACGTAAGCTTTCCTGCACTACACGTCCAGCCGGAGAATTTTATTCATTATACGTCGATCAAGAGATTAAGCTTTGAATCTCTTGTCATGGAAAAATTTGAGATTTTATACGAATGTAATTATTGAATATTTTTAACTATGATGAGCAATTATTGCTGAAAAAAGGTTATTGTAATAGCACCACCGAGATGCTCGCACTGTCTTCGCTTATTTCTATCTTTAGGGTTTGGAGAACTTTTTTTTTTTTTTTTAAACTCGTCCCCTTATGATTTTATAACATTTGCGCGAAAGGAAAAGTAGCGCCCGAATTTTCCAGTTTATGCTTTTTATATCAATCTTTGAGAATTCGGTTCTTTGTGTGCTTGCGAAAGCCAAATGATGTACCAGCAATAGGTGTCGATGGCTTTGTGAGCGAGTAAACATAGGTTTGGCTAGAAACAGATATTTTTTCAATTCGGGTTATTTGACGGCTGACAGTAGCGAAAGACAACGCTCCGAGTCCCGTGAAGGGATAGAGGAACTATGCTCTTTCTATCTGATTTTTGTTTTAAACATACGTACACTAATCTCTCATGGATTGCATGCTCATCGACTTACCAGTCATCATCGACAATTCACAAAAATGGACCTCCTGCTATTCTATAGATTTTACAACGGTTTCAAACTTAGAATTACAAATTTTTACAGGATATTATTTTGATACATGGTATGGCCGAACTGTCTGATGAAGATAAAGTTTTTGTTGATAGAGCTCGTAAAATTCAGAAATTTGTTTCTCAACCTTTTCATGTTGCAGCTCTGAAAATATGAGTTAGAAAAGACCAATAATGTACGTAGCGAGGTAGTCAATGTTAAGTTTGCTTTCACCCATTAGTGTGGATTTCACTGAGGTTATTTGTATTGGCTTGTCAGCTGATGGTCCTGGCTTTTCTTCTTGAATATCGATTCACCTTTACCCTTAATATAACTATCAAACGATACACTTTGATATTCCGGTGCTAATTCCTGTGTTCTTTTCTCTCATGGTACTGTCTTTCTCTTTAGAGATTTATACTAACCCGGATTTCATTCCACATTTAATTCTATTGCTAATATTTCGAGCCTCCTTGGACCGCGGCTTTGTTTGTAAATGCATTTTGAGATTGCTGTTGCGCAAAAACTTGGTTTTCCATGTCCATTATTATTGCTCCTTTAGGACAGAATTTTTCTGCGTTGAAAATTAACTTTCGTGGTGAAAGAGAATATCCATCTGAACTTTTTGATAAACTTATAAGAGAATTAACTGACGTTGCAGTAGCTATCGATTGATTTGGAATAAAGATCGTCTGTTATAATTGGCAACTTCCAGGCAAGCCACGATGTAGCGTTTATTCATATACACTGGTGTTCAAAATTAAGCGAATTTGCACATTTTGTCTATTTTCACAAAAAGTACGGAACCAAAGGTACAAATTATGCCGCCGAATAAGAATGCAAATTTGCAGTGCCGAATACGTACGCGTACACGTGCGTGTGGGCGGAGCTGTGACAGCGGAGGGCATGAAAAGCACACGTGGCTTTTTCCGCGATTAGTTCGCTCGTACTCCTCGGCGACATTCGTTGTGTTTCTTGCAGGAGTTGGTTCAATTTCATAAGCAATCAGATAAAATGAGTTGTCACGAACGTATTGATGACGGAATGAGGTGGAGAATCGTCAGTAGATTGGAGACAGGGCAATCGCAAGTGCAGGTTGCTACAGAGCTCAATGTAATGCCCAGTGTCGTCTGCAATTTGTGGAAACAATTCAATGACGCCGGATCCATATCGTGAAAGCCTGAACAAGGTCGTCCAAGAGCCACGACGGTCAATAAAGATCGTTATTTGGCACTTTCAGCGAGGCGCCACAGGACTGCTACAGCTGCACAACTATCTCGTCAGCTGCATGCCGCCACTGGAACCCGAGTTTCAAGGGTTACTGTTTCCCGAAAGCTTCATGAGAGAGGGCTTTTTGCCAGAAGAACCGCTGTTTGTGTACCGCTCACTTCAGCACACAAGAGAGCGCGTTTAGCATGGTGCAGACAACATCAGCTTTGGACTAGACTTCAGTGGGGTAAGTTCCTTTCACAGACGAGTCGCGATTCAGCCTGGACACTTATTCTCGACGTACCTTCATCTGGAGAGAACCTGGAACCCGATACCTTTCCTCAAACATCCGAGAAAGGGACCGCTATGGCAGCGGAGGTGTCATGGTCTAGGCAGGCATCATGTTGGACAGCCGCACACGTCTCCACGTGTTTGACAGAGGCTTCCTGACTGCTGAGAGGTATAGGGATGAGATCTTACAGCCCTATGTTCGACTTTTCAGGGGCGCAGTTGGCCCTCGGTTCCTTTTCATGGACGACAACGCTCGTCCACATAGGGCTCACCTATTCGACGATTATCTTGAAAGCGAAAATATTCGCCGGATGGATTGGCCAGCCAGATCGCCAGACCTAAACCCTATCGAACATGTCTGGGACGCTCTTGGGAGGGCAATTGCAGCTCGCCATCCTCCTCCGAGAACCATCCAGAAGTTGAAAACTACGTTTCTGCAGGAGTGGGGCCGACTGCCACAGGGATTCATCAACTGGCTCGTTTCCAGTATGACGTCGCGCTGTGAGAGGGGACCATACCCCATATTAGTCATTTTATGTTCGATCTTGCAACGTGGATTTTGGACATTCCTGCGCTGATGAGCCTTACTGACGATCATGAGTGCGTACCATGACTGTTGTATGGTATAATTTTTTCTTTTATACACTGCCGGACAATTGCTAAGGACGGATGACAATAGCAACGATAGCAACCATAAAATGGAAGGCAGGAAAATGTGGAAATTAGCATAAGTGCGGGATACAGTAAGACGTGTTGTGCGTATGCAAATTCTGGATTGCCCAACTTGTTCGTGACGTCATAGCGCTGATAAGAGATATAAAGGATTTGACGCGTATTGACCGTTGTTGTTCAAACGCAAAGTTGAAAGGGAAAGAATCAATGGACGAACTTGCAATTTTCAGTATGTCTTCCCGACATCACCTAGATGATTTTACGCGTGGCCGTATTATTGGCAAGATTGAAGAAGGGCGAAAAATAACAGATGTTGCCAGGGAGTTTGACGTCAGCCACAGTGTTGTTTCAAGGCTTTGGAAATCCTTTCAAACAAATGGAGAGTGTAGCAAACGTCACGGGGGAGGTCGTGTTCGCAGTACGACACCTGCAGAAGATCGGTACATAGTGCTATCAACAAAAAGACACCGGCGCAGCACAGCTAGTGAGGTAGCAAATCAGTTTATGGCTGCTACTGGCAAGCGGATCTCCCGAAAAACTGTCGCCAGACGTTTGCATGAAGGAGGACTATACGCCCGCCGTCCTGTTGTGTGCATCCCATTGTCCAAACGTCACCGTACAGCCCGTTTGCAATGGTGCCATCAACATTGCAATTGGATTGATAACGACTGGTCTGCTGTCCTCTTCTCAGATGAGAGTAGATGCAGTCTATCGTCTGATTGTCGACGACAACTGATCTGGTGTGATAGTGGTACTGCATATTGTCCAGCAAACATACAGGAAAGGGACCGATATCCGACATGTAGTGTCATGGTATGGGCTGGCATCATGATCAATGGCCGTACGACCCTCTATGTGCTTCCAATTGGGACTATGACTGGCCAACGATACATTAATGATGTTCTGCTACCTCATGTTTGCATGTTCCGTGGTGCTGTCGGTGATAGATTCTTTTTCATTGACGACAACGCAACATGTCATCGAACAGTCGCTGTCCAGGAGTGTTTTGAGAGCTAGGATATTCAACGCCTCGTTTGGCCAGCACGTTCTCCAGATCTGAATCCCATTGAAAATGTGTGGGATGCTTTGGGGAGTAGTCTTGCTGGTAGCCAATGCCCTCCAATAAATAAGGACACCCTCATCCGGGCACTGACAGAGGAATGGGAAAAATTACCCCAACAGCTGCTTGATAATGTTGTGCAAAGCATGACACGACGTGTGGAATCTTGCATCGCCCTCCATGGTGGCCATATCCCGTATTGACATCTTACGCCGGAACGCCTGCGGACGGTAATTGCATTTTTTTCACGTTTACGTATTCTGCACAAAATGGCCTGTTTGTCCCTTGAACACGTTCCAAAGTTTTCTGGATTTCAGAGCACAATAAATTGTCTTTCTTGTAATGTCCTGGCATTCTGACATTATTTTATTTCACTTGGCAACCAACCACAC
Organism: Macrothele yani; assembly: GCA_039090855.1. Lineage (NCBI taxonomy): Eukaryota > Metazoa > Arthropoda > Arachnida > Araneae > Macrothelidae > Macrothele > Macrothele yani. Next base: position 7,064,803 of record CM077022.1, on the reverse strand, counting down.
TTACTTTTTTATGCGCTATATAGCAGTTTATGATCCGTCCTTAGCAATTGTCCAGCAGTGTATGTATAAATGTGTATCCATACCAAATTTCATTAAAATGTGTCCATTAGTTTTTCAGAAATTCGACAAAATGTGCAAATTCTCTTAATTTTGGGCATCAGTGTAGATTGGAGAGTGACCGCTTATAGGCCGCAAGAGATCTGCTCTCCCCCTGAAAGCACAACATCGTGTTCTGATAGCTCGGTTTAAGTTTGGGACATTAACATTATAGGTGAACTAAAAAATGCTGTACTGAATGCTAATTTAAATTTAAATCCTGTTGTTGAGGGAATAAATACCATTGAATGTGAATCAATTAGAGATACCATACTAGACTACATACTGCGCTCTCCGTGACTTCATATGGCACCACATATATAAAAGAACTAGTAAGTTTTTAACAGAATAAAACAGAAAGCAGAGACTATTTGGGAACAACGTCTTGATGAATGCACAGAGGAGAGACAGAGGTCCAACTCTCGTGTTTATGACATCGCCTCAGTGGTCGGTCATGAAACTATTGGGTTGTCGGAAAAGTCATGACGTATTTTAGCCATGTTTTGCAAAGGTCATTTATTGATAGAAAGAACAAAGATCAATCAATGATATAATGCCCGTTTTGTTCGATAACTTTTTGCCATTTTTCAGTGAGCTGCAGAATACCTCGTTCATAGAAGGACCTGTCTTTCGTGGCGAAAAACTGTACAAGGTGCTGATTTACAGCCTCATCTGAATTGAATGTTATACCACGCAAGGACTGTTGAAGAGAGCGAAACAAGTGGAAGTCTGACGGCGCAAGGTCAGGCGAGTATGCTGAGTGTGGCAACACATCCCACCCAAGTTCCAATAATTTTTGGCGGGTGATCAAACTTGTGTGTGGTCTCGCGTTGTCGTGATGGAACACACCACCTTTACGATGAACGAGCTCTGGACGTTTCGGGTTGATGGATTAGTTCAAACTGTCCAATTGCCGACAGTACACATTCGAATTGATTGTTTGGTTCCGTGGTAGGAGCTTGAAAAACACGACACCTTTAAAATCCCACCACACTGAGACCAGAATCTTCCGCTGATGAATATCTGCTTTGGATGTCGTTTGAGGCGAAGCAGCACGTCGGGACCAAGACCGTTTGCGCAGCACATTGTTGTACACAATCCACTTTTCGTCCCCAGTTACCACACTGAGACCAGAATCATCCGCTGATGAATATCTGCTTTGGATGTCGTTTGAGGCGAAGCAGCACGTCGGGACCAAGACCGTTTGCGCAGCACATTGTTGTACACAATTCACTTTTCGTCCCCAGTTATCAGTCGCTTCAAAAAAGGATCGTTTGCCTCACGTTTAATGAGCATATTGCAGATGTTTATACGCGCCGTCAATTGAGCTTCTTTGAGCTCATGAGGAACCCACACATCGAGCTTGCTTACGTATCCCAGCTTCTTCAGGTGGTCGTGAACGCTTGAGTGATGGATGTGCAATGTGTCTGAAATCTCTCTTGTCGTGTAACGTGGGTTTGACTCGATCAATGCCTTGATTTGGTCGTCATCAACCTCGGTTGGCCTCCCGGACCAAGGAGCATCGTTGAGGTCAAAATCACCAGCACGGAATTTTGCGAACCACCGCTGGCACTGACGTTCTTGTAGAGCATTATCACCGTACACTTTACGCAACTTTTCACAAGCTTGACGCGCGTTCTTCCCTTTACGGAAGCAAAACAGTAAAATATGGCGAAAATGAACAGTTTGGTCTTCCATCTTCAACTCGATGTCAAATCTCCGCAAATCAACCAAATCGTTCACAATTCCTTTTAGACTGCAGCTAGAACTGGCACCTGTCGAATGCCATAGCATGCGTCTTCCAAAATTGCCCAACCGCCATCGGGTGCCAAAATACGTCATGACTTTTCCGACAACCCAATACGATAGCGTGTGTCACGTGATACGGTACCAGTGGCTATATAAGTAGTACCGTGGAGTAGAATTGTAAAATCTTCAAAAAAGAAAAAAGGCAGAGGGTTACGGTTCGATGTTTTAGTTCCATGTCCGTCCACTGGCGGGCTGTTCTACTGTTCTATTGAGATCTTCGGGACCAAATTGTTGCCATGAGTCTCTATGGAACATTTACCTCTGAGTCTCCTGCTCTGTGGATGAATGTTCTCAGTAAACCCCTTCGATCCCTTTGTGGTTGTTACACAATGATCCACGGTTATGGATCAAAAAGTTCGATGAACACCCAACGCAGTATTCCACTTTTCGATTGGACACTCCGACTTTACTATTGTCTACGATACGTTCACTTCCCAATCAGAGTAATTGATGGCATGGTGAAATGTTGGTGTAATTAAAGTAGTCACTATCTGCCCAGTGCTCTGTAGGAGAGATTGATGTTTTGTGGCGCAAGAGCCTCAAATTGTCAAAGAGCGCCAACCTGCAAGATACCCAAAAAATCGTGAAGTCATCTGCCAAGGAGTCAGATGATTTTTGCCCAAAGAAATCAGATAAAAATCATCTGACCTCTTTGTAGGCTTTTGTTAAGTATAAGTTAATGCAACGTATTTTGGTCATGAAAGTGTAAAAAAAAACAAAAAAAAAAAAACGTTGTATGCCTTTACTTTTTGTATTCGTGTGCATTTTCCATAAGCATTTTTGATGGAAAAGGAGCAGCTTTCGTGCTATTTCGGTTATTCTTGTACTATTGTAAGGCACTGGACCTGCCAAATCAGTATTTTACTATTACAAAAGTGTGAAAGTGTTTTTTAGTCAGATTGCTTTAAATTAATATCCAGAAAACAAATCCGCTCTTAGAAACGGATGAAAATTTCTGAATTAGTTATGATGTTTTACGGCATTTTAATAAAGATAGACTCTTACGTTCTGTGCAAGTGACATGTATTATTGCTTGTATGTAATATTTAAGAATAACAACATTGTCACTTCTTTGTATTGGAAGTGTTGTGATTATATGTGTGTGTATATACTTGCTTATTAATCCCGGTGGATTTATTGCATTGCTATAGTTTTTCAGTGCCATAAATAACATTGCAGAAAATGCAGATTTTTTTCTTAGCATTTAAATCAAACTACACCATATTTCACATTTTCATATTCTTTCCCATCGGGAAATTCATTTTGTACACACATACATATTAAGCTTTTCTCTGATATTCAGAGATGTCTTTAAAACACAAAGCGATGCCTAAAATATATGTGATGTCCCCTTACTTTCCTATTCCTAACATTTTAATGTACATCCAGTTAATGTTTAGTTGTAAATTATTTGTTTGCTTGCATACCCTTCGTTGTCTGTATTCACGAATTCTTAATCTTCCTGGCTCATAAATTGGGTCTTTTTCCGAAATGATCAACTCTATGATGGTGGATTATAAACCTCTTCTCCCCACTGAACCCAAAGATCAATGGTAAATATGGGTGTTTTACTGCGTATACGTCTCCCTTGCTGCACTGATGGCATGTAATTCCTTATATGCAGGGTGTTCCAAAACAATCTTTACAACTTTGACCCTCAATAAAACAGAATAAGAGAACAAAAATCGTTTTTTTTTCGTATTGGAACAGCGCGCTCCAAAGTTTGTTGGGATGCTAATAGAGCTCCTCATGCGTGCTGTTGGTTGCACGAATAACGTCGAGACGACATTCGACCTCCTTCCGTGTTCTCCTGCGCATGTCCTCAGAAATTGTTGTGGTGGCAGCTGTAATCCTGTGCTTCAGTTCATCCACATCCGGAACCTTTGTGCGGTACACACAATATCCTGTGCATAGTCCCACAGGAAAAAAAAGTCTAGGGTTTAAGATCCGGTGAACGTGTAGACCAAGGAATGGGACCATCCCGTCGAATCCATCGCTCCAGAAAGGTTTCATCAAGAAACTCGCGAACACGGAAGTGACTGTGCGGGGGTGCACCGTCCTGCTGGAAGATGATAGCTGGTTGCAAGCCCTTCAGTTGGGGGTAACAAACTCACTCAGCACGTCCAAATAAACACTGGATGTGATTGTGTTTTCGGTGAAAAAGAATTTGGCGATGGTGCGGTGTGCAGGACATCGCACCAGACTTTTACGTTCGGACTGTCGCTTTCAATCTGACGGACGGCATGTGGGTTTTCATACCCCAAATTCTGCAGTTATGCCTGTTGATAACACCACAGACATGAAACGTTGCCCCATCGCTGAATAAAACACGTTTCAGGAAGCCTTCCTCATTATCAATCCTGTGCAGCATATCAAGAGCAAAATCGAAACGTTTCGGTTTATCCCCGGGGTACAGTGCCTGTGTTAAATGCACTTTGCAGGCAGTCAGGTGCAAGAGCTTGTGCAGCACCCTGCGTGTCGTTGTAGGTGGTAACCCCGAATTCCTGGAGGCCGTGCGAAAGGACTTCTTTGGATTTCGTGGGAAACTCTGTCGAACACGTTTTGTATCCTCTTCATTTGTGCTTAGCCGGCCAGCGCCCTTTGTGATGAAGCACACTACCAGTCTCCATAAACTTCTTGTGCCACTCGCGTACTGAGGGTCTGGATGGTGAATTACGCCAGTATTTGGTACGGAAATTCCTTTGGACTTGTGTATCTGACTTCGTCTCTATGAACCATGTCACACACTGGGCCTTTTCCTGAGGAGTAACCATCACAAATTCAGGGTCGTACCTGAAAGTAAACAAGAACCTTTTGCGCACCAATAAAACTTTATGCGTTTCTGTTACGTGAAACAGAAACAGAACTTCGCTATCTTATTTCGTTTAGGTTTTATTGAGAGTCAGAGTTGTAAAGATAATTTTGGAACACCCTGCATGTCTTCTTTGTGTCAGGAAGGAAAAGCAGAGGAAGGCCAAGGAAGTCATGGGAGGATCAGATTAAGGAGTGTCTGCATGAGAAAAAGATCATGGGTATGAAGTACAGAATATCTTGTGTGCGTCGTGTGATGGATGTCAGTGAAGCTCGAATTGTGTGCCAAGATCGCTGTAAGTGGAGGAGTTTGATATGGCCACAGTAAGTAAATAATCAGATAAAAATTATCTGCTAGTTTGTATTTTCTTTGTGTAGTTAACCTCTGAATCTCAGAACAGCTTAGTGATATGCTGTATGTCTTCTCATAAAATGCATCTCGTCCGCACCGGTGGCTCAGTGGTCTAACCGTTGGATTTTCTGACAATTCGCCCGAGATGGGTCCTGATTCGAATCCCCGGTGTTTCTGATCATTCGTCCGAGATGGGTCTTGATTCGAATGAGTGGTGCGTTTGTCTTACGGCACTGGCCGTCTCCCTTCCCTGGAACCAGTGGCCTTAAATTAGGGACGTGCGAAAGCTTATAGCCCATCGATTTGCTGAAGGTGGTCGTTAAACTCCCACCAAAACAATGCACGCCACTCATGTGCATATGTATGTTCCATGCGATCGAAAAGTTGCAACTCATTCCTGATACATGATGTGACGTACACCTCTAATTTAACCTTCCTTTTGAGTTTCTATGTTCGTATGTAAATTTTATTTCTTCTCTTAATCATTTTTCTAACTTAACGACACATTATTTACCCGACTAGTTTTCTAGGTTACATCACTGGGAGTAAGTCAGAGGTCAATAAAGAGTAAAAGCGAAATAAAAGTAGGGAGGGGGAAGTTTTGTTAGGGCAGATTCTTGTTAACGATAAGAGGCGTGCAAAGTTACGTTGTTAATGGTCTGTAAATAAGTAGCTTGAATATGTTAACTCGCGGTGTTCGTTAAAATTCCAATAAAAAAAAAAATGTGTTAACGATTTGTTACGAGCAGAACTGAGCAAACTAATTGTTGAACGGAATTGAGATAACGTTTTGATATTGTATGTTTGTAAGATAACGATTTAGTAGTAGTTTGAAGGGCATGTTAATAGTTACATTAGTTATTGTGAAGTGACTGAAAATCAACGTTGTTCTGCTATGATGTGCCAATAAGCGGAAAAAACTTGGGTACTGAAATTGTAAGTATTGTTTGATGATTCATTGACTCTGGACCGTTTAATAATATCTTCTACTTAAGAGTGTTTAATTAGTGACAATTGCAAGTGCATAGTAAGCTTGGAATCTTACAGCTTGCAACTTGTACAAGCAAGAGTTATACTAAACCTTTAAGTTTCAACAAGCGCCGTTATTCTTCATATTTCCACAGTGACAAAACATTATATTTTTACAATACATTATTTGACAAACAATATCTGATGTGGAAGTCGCAGGAACTTCTATTAAGTGTTAGCGATGTCCATCACCTCATGTTTGGTGCTACTCGGTGAAAGATTTCTGTAGTATCATTTGAAGCACTCTGTAGCTTATTATTTTGTTGCATTTCTGTTGTGCGCGGCGGAAAACGTGGGAAAGATAGGTCCGGGATGTTTACGATTCACTGAAAGATTTCACCAGGCGGGAAAATTTTTTTTTTGGGGGCGAGGAGAATCGGGAAATATACAAAAAAAAAAAAAAAAATCATTCTGGCAGGTTAATGAAATGCCAAGTAGTGTTCCACGATGAATAATCGTTGCACTCGTGAAAAGATATCTTTGCACTTTGACATGAGAACCTGACAGGCCGGCGTGAGCACTTTATAGAATTAACTCATCTGACTTTCTGTCAGTTAAACCTTTCTGAGAAGTTCAAAATCAAATCAAAGCAAATTTTTCTGAAATCAAAATCTACCAAAAAACCCAAAAGGTTTATGAATGTAAATCCGGCTCCCTCTGCATTCAAAATTAAGCATCATAGTGCAAAAGCAGGGCCGTAACTAACAGCACCAGTGGCACATACACGGGTAGGACCCCCGAGAATTCGATTGGCCGTTCCTTCATCACACGAAGGAAACAAATGATCTTATGAAATACATCATTTCCATCGACTACTAATAAATAAAAATGTGTATATCTTTCTAAGCAATGTTTTAATAAATTTACTGTTTTCATTATGATCAATTATTTTTCGGTACGTCTTGGTACCAATTTTCGTAATGGTCGTTCTTTTTATGTACACTGACTGAAAAAAAAAAATCCCGACACCAAGAAGGGTTTGTGTTAGATAAACGACAGTTGGTAGGAGGTGAGAGTACATCTTTAAGATGACGTCTATGCAAATTTCATGCTCGGCGCATACGTGTGGCGCTAGTAGCGCCCCTCGGAACATGCAAAGCAGGTTTGCTGTAAATACGCGCTGTGCCGCCCCGGTGGCGCAGTGGTCTAAGGCGCTGGCTTCTGATCATTCGTCCGTAAGGGGTCCGGGTTCGAATCCCGGTGAGGCATGGATGTTGTGTTTGTCTTACGGCACTGGCTCTCTCCCTTCCCTGGAACCAGTGACCCTAAATTAGGGACGGGCGACTGCTTATAGCCCATTGAGTTGCTCACGGTGGTCGTTAAACCTCCAATCAAAAAAAAAAAAAAAAAAAAAATACGCGCTGTAACGTTCGTGAGCATTAGTTATCGTTGAGATTCGACGTAGGGTGTTGATGTTAGTCAAAAATGCTTTTAAGAAGACGAAGAAGCCATTATCAACAGTTCACGGAGTTTGAACGAGGTCGTGTAATAGGGCTACTAGAAGGTGAATTTTCTTTCCGCAATATTGCAGAACGACTTGGAAGGAATGTAGCCACTGTGCATGATTGTTGGCAGCGGTGGTCAAGGAAAGGTACTGCCTCAAGAAGACCGGGTTCCGGCTGGCCACGTGGCACTACTGAGAGGGAAGACCGCCGTGTACGGCGTATGGCCGTGGCGCATCGTACCGCGTCTGCGGCAGCAATTCGAGCGGCAGTTGCCACCACAGTGATACAACAAACTGTTACAAATCGGTTACTTGAAGGACAGCTCCGAGCTAGACGCCCTGTAGCGTGCATTCCACTTACTCCAAACCACTACCGTTTGCGAGGTCAGTGGTGTCAAGCTAGAGCTCATTGGAGGACGGAGTGGAGATCTGTTGTATTTTCTGATGAAAGCCGGTTCTGCCTGGGTGCCAGTGATGGCCGTGTGTTGCTTAGAAGGAGGCCAGGTGAGCGCCTGCAACCAACCTGTCTGCGGCCGAGACACACTGGACCTACACCTGGAGTTACGGTTTGGGGAGCAATTTCCTATGACAGCAGGAGCACTCTCGTGGTTATCCCACGCACCCTGACGGCACAGTTGTGCGTCGGTCTGATGATTCAACCTGTTGTGCTGCCATTCATGAACAGCATTCCAGGGGGTGTTTTCCAACAGGATAACGCTCGCCCGCATACCGCTGTTGTAACCCAACATGCTCTACAGAGTGTCGACATGTTGCCGTGGCCAGCTAGATCACCAGATCTTTCACCAATCGAGCACGTATGGGACATCATTGGACGACAACTCCAGCGTCACCCCCAACCAGCATTAACCGTCCCTGTATTGACCGACCAAGTGCAACAGCCATGGAACTCCATCCCACAAACTGACATCCAGCACCTGTACGACACAATGCATGAACGTTTGCGTGCTTGCATTCAACATTCTGGCGGTTACACCGGTTATTAATGTACCAGCATTTCACATTTAAAATGGCTCTTCTCGCGCTTACAATAAGCCGTGATCTTGAAACCTTAATCGATTAAATATGTTACCTATACAAATGTATTGCCGCCATTTCATTCCTCTACAACTATTTTTTCGTGGTGTTGGGATTTTTTTTTCCGTCAGTGTATATGTATATCATCATCATTGTCAACCATTATCAATCCACTGCTGGACGAAGGTCTCTCCAAGCCTCTTCCACAACGGTCTGTCTTGTGCCACTCTCCTCCATGTTACTCCCGCATACTTTCGAATTTCATCCACCCATCTTCCATGTGGTCTTCTTCTGGGTCTTTTCCTGTCCCTTGGAATCCAATCTAAAATTTCGGCTGTCCATCGATGGTCTGTCCTTCTGGCAGTATGTCCAACCCATTGCCATTTCAGGGATTTAACTCTGATCATGATGTCTTCCCCTCCTGTCATTTTTCGGATCCAAGAGTTCCTCTTCTTATTTCTCCTGGTTACACCAAGCATGCACCTCTCCATGCTGCTTTGAGTTGTCTGCAGCCTTTGTATGTCTCCTTTAGTTAAGGTACACGTCTCTGCACCATACGCAAGCACTGGAAGGATGCATTGATCAAACACTTTTCTTTTAAGACATAATGGCATATTGCTCTTGAAAATTATGCTGTTTCTTCCAAAAGCTCTCCAGGCAAGTTTTGTACACCGATTAATTTCTTCCTCAATGTGACCCTCACTTGATATCTGCTGTCCAAGATAAACGCACGTGTCTGTTATCTTCAGCTTTTCTCCATCAATCAATAAATCTTCATTTCTTGTAAAAGCATTGAACATCACTTTTGTCTTCTGAAAGTTCATTTTTAATCCCGCTTCTTTACTCTTGTCAGCAAGTTCCTGGATCATACTCTGCAGCTCTGATGGGGTAGTTGCAAAAATGACTACGTCATCAGCAAAACGAAGGTGGGTTAGATAATCTCCATTAATCTTTATCCCTTTGTTTTCCCAGTTCAGTGATTGAAAGACATTTTCCAATGTAGCATTAAAGAGCTTCGGAGATATGGTGTCACCTTGTCTCACTCCCTTTCCAATTTTTATGTGTGTTGTATTTTCAAACAGCCGAATCTTTGCACTCGCATTTTCATAGATGTTATTAATAATATTAATGTATGCATCTTCAATACCGCAGGATTTCAGAGCCATTGTAACTGCTGATGATTTCATCGAAACAAAGGCTTTTTCATAATCGATAAAAGCCATGCACAATGGAAGTTCATATTCCCTCGCTCTTTCAATTAGTTCTCTCAGTACGTGGATATGATCTATTGTGCTGTAGCCACTTCTGAATCCAACTTGTTCTCTCGGTTGAGCCATGTCCAGTGTCACCTTCAAGCGGTGTGAAGGAACTTTAGTGAATATTTTATAAACCACTGATAGGAGGCTGATAGGTCTGTAGTTCCTGAGATCCTCAATGTCACCTTTATTATGTAGCAAGATCATTGTAACGTTGTTCCAATCCTCAGGAATCTTCCCTTCATTAAGGCATCGAGTGAAAATTTGGGCGAGTACTGTTTCGATTTCTCCACTTGCTTCTTGTATGATGTCTACAGTAATTCCATCTTCTCCTGGAGTTTTCCCCCGCTTCATGTTCTTGATTGCATGTGCTACTTCTGCTGGGAGGACTGGGAGAACTCTGGTACTGGTACCTTTCATGATGTCTGGAGTACATGTATCATCCCTTTCATATAATTTGGAGTAGAAATCTTTCTCTCTTGTCAAAATTTCGCCTCTTTTTCTTGTTACAGAACCATCTTCTTTTCTCAGAGCCATAATCTGTTTTCTTCCCTTACTGAGATGTCCGTTTGCTATCTTTAGGCTTTGGTTGTTTTCAATTGCTTTCCTCACAAGTTCACAGTTGAATTTCCTTACGTCTTCAGTGATACTTTTTCGTAGTGTCTTGCGTAGCTCTATATATTCCACTTTGGAAGTCACATCTTCTTTAGTTGTCTGCATCTCTCTTCTTTTTTGCATCAACATTTTGGTTTTTCCTGATATTTTGTTCACATGCAACTTGTTCTTAGACCCAGCTAATTTTGTTGCTGTTTCTATAAGAACTTTGGTTACTTTTCTGTTAACTTCAGAAATATCCACTTCTTCCGATGTTAGGCCTTCTAAAGCAGAGAATCTGTTCTTCAGTTCCAACTTGAAGGTATTATGGTGTTTTTTAAGGTTGGTTATGTCAATGCATTTTGTTTGTCTTATGAGCTTGCTACGTTCGAGTTTAGGGTTGAGGTGCATCTTACATCTCACCAATCTATGGTCACTACCTGTGTTAAACTTGTTTAGCACACTGCAGTCTCCTATGACGAATTTTTTGTTACACATAATAAAATCAATTTCACTTGTCGTCCCATTTGGATGTCTCCATGTCCATTTCACAATGTGTGAATAAATTTTCTGAAAATTGTAACCGCAAAAGGAAGTTATACATTAGTATTTCCTCTTTTAAAGTATTTATTTAGCCCCATACAGTATTCTGTGCAGCTAACCAGGGTATAGAATAACCTACTGTATCAGGTGTGGACCACTCATGTGCACAAAAGAAATTGTCCGAAACAGCGGACAATTCTTATAACATATGAGGCCATGCCTAACCTTCGCTGCCTTTCCAAATACGCTGAAAGGATGAACTAATTAGTCACCTGTGCTTTGTCGCAGAATGCCTCACTGAGATTTTTATCTTCAACAGAATTTTTCCAAGCCCTATATCACGAAAGCATTTTGCTATTGTTACGTTAGCTATCTGATACTCATTCTTCCCGTGCTGGTTCGTTTTTCATTCTGCATTTCTGCGGAGTGCTGTGTTGTCGGCTTTCACATAACTTTTGCGTTTTACTTGACTCTTAGGTATTTACCTAGTTTTTACATTTTTAGTAAAATTATGTCAAAAACCAAAGGTGCGAATTTTGCAGTCATACTTTCCTATAACAGAGGGGTTAGAAAGTAAAAACTGCGTACTATATGAGTGAAGTAGGGAACTTTTGAACTGAAAGGGAAAAAAACAGAGCCGCCCCGGTGGCGCAGTAGTCTAAGCGATGGCCTCTGATCATTCGTCCAAAAGATGCCCGGGTTTGAATCCCGGTGAGGCGTGGATGTTGTGTTTGTCTTACGGCACTAGTTCTCTCCCTTCCCTGGAACCAGTGACCCTAAATTAGGGACGGGCGACTGCTTATAGCCCATTGAGTTGCTCATGGGGGTCGTTAAACCTCCAATAAAAAAAAAACAGGAAAAAAGAAACAACTCGAAAGAAAATTTTGAGTCTCGCCACCTTCCACCCCCATATAAGAAAAAATTGCTCCGGGCCTGTTATTAAGCCTAAAGTGCAGTTAAAATGATATCATCTGTATATGAACCCAGTGTACACATACTGAATTATACAATTACGACCTGTAGCTGTAATGTTTAAAGTTTAAACGCTTACGAATGGTTAATTATGTGTCTCTTTAATACTGTAGTTCGTACTGAACTTCGCGAGCATATGTATATGAATCACTTGTCAATAAAGGGGACCAGATGTTCCGGTTTTCCCGGGACAGTCCTGGTTTTAAGGCCGGCGTCCTGACACCTTTCCCAATTTCATAAATATGTCCCGGTTTTTAGAAATTACCCCATTCCCCCGAAAAATACGCGCAGCTGAACTGAAAAATCCCCACAGAACAGTGATCAAACTCCAAGACACAGCCGAATCGAACAAAAAATATTTTGCCAATAAATCGAAATCCTGTTTTCTTTCTCTCGGTGAACCGTTTCACTATGGAAACAGGTGCACCACAATCTTGTAACACTAGCTGATGACACTACCTGCACCGTCAAAGTGCTGACTTCGCAGGGAAATGCGGAACTCTCTCGAATAGTTTTTGGGATAGATGGTATCCCTAGCCGGCGTTCCGACAGCCAGCCTGTCAGTCACCGGAAACCACGGTCTTCTACTCGGACAGATTCGGTCTAGAGACCTGTGGGGATCTGCCTCCCCCACGGGACTGGTACCTTACACCCCCCTGTCACAACCCGTGTGTGCGACGTGCTATGGGCAGTCGGGGCAAGCAACTTTTTTCAAAAATATCTCATCTCGTGGCCGGGAGATCGCCCGCCAACGCGAGTTTTTGGGACTACTGTCAACTTTATTTAGAACTCAGCACAACTACAAAAATTTTTCACTATGAGGGTCGCATGCACCCCTCTCACAATAGTCAAACAATCACATTACAACATTGAATTATTTACATTGTTCACAGCTCTAGGGCCAGAGCTGTGTTGTTGACCCCGGGCCAGAGCTGTGTTGTTGACCCCGGGCCAGGGTCTAATCAAACACTTTGGTCAGTCGACCGAGAAACTCATTATTGAGAGTTACGTACCTCCTAGGGTACTTCCATTTGTCAACGGTAGTTGACCCGACTCTTTCTTTGCTCAAGTTCCCTAACAAGACTAGGACATGTCTTGCTGAAGCTGGAGTGAGCAACGTCCAACTTCAGTCGGAACTTGGCATTTGCAGCGGAGCAGTTGCTGCAGTTCGGTGCGGCTGCACACCGATGGTGCTGGTGCCCAACTTCACCACAATTGCCGCACCTTGCATCAGTCTCGGGGCAGTTGCCTCGGAAATGGCCGAAACCATTACACCGAAAGCACCTGACTTCCCTCAAAAATTCCTTTAGACGGAGCACTGACCAACCCAAGTTCAGTGACTTCCGCCTCACCAGGTGCTTGAAGGCCTTGGGTTCCACGTCTGCCACCCAGTGGACCCTACCTCCTTGCACCTAATGGGAAAACAGGCTTTGAACCCGTTCTCGAGCTCTGGGTTCTGCCCACAAACCATCCGCTCGAACTCTTTCCCGGAGAGTCCCTCGTCGACACCGTACACAATCAACCGAGGGTTTCTCTTCCGTGGGGCCGTGGGAAGTGTGCAATCCTTGGTCAGTGGATTGCTTCTCAACTCCTGGGCAAGGCGGTCGAGCTCCCGGGATGGGAACACTCCACAACGACCCCTCCTTTCCTTATACTCCGTAAGCTCTTGACCCCTATCTGCAGTTTTGTTGGGTTCACTGCCGATTTTAGGGTTTTCTTTGTGTCCTCTGAGGACGCACTCTCAATTGTCGGGTAGACCAAGAGCACGTGTCTCCTGTCCACCGACTTACCCTTCTTCTTTCTACTCTCAATCGGGGCGGGCGAAGGCCCTTTCGCCTTGATAGCCCCCTTCCTAGCCGCTTCGGCGTAGGAAACCACTTTCACATCGGCCTTAGCGCCCGATTCCTCCCTCACGGATAGCATGCCCTCGACATGGGCCACCCGTGCTGCTTGCCCAAAACAAGCATCGCTAATGCTCCTCAAGGCAGCAAACACCTTCTCCCTCACTGAGGAAGTGACCCGCAAGTCCAAGATCACGGACTGTACTTCCGAGGTGAGTTGGGTGATGCGTTTCAAGAACAACTCCTCGGGTGAAAGCACCGGGGGTGTCCCGGGATGCGTACCTCCCACCGAAGGTACCTCTGGGCACCCCGCGGACGACCCCTTAGGAGCCCGAGATTCGGGCTGGGGTGTTGTTTTCCCCTTCCTTGCCATGGGCGGAACTGGCAAGGGGGTGCTTACACCCTTCGTGGGCGTAACGGCTTTAGAGCCCCTTGCCTGGGGAATCGTCTTCGACAGTTTTTCCCCAGCAATGGGCTCTACCTTCCGGCTGCTCTCGGAAGAGGGCTAACCCCTTTAGCACTGCCGACAGGGCATGGTAGTGCTTCTGCCGCTACCTTCTGCGTCCGGGTTGTCCCGGACGATTTGGGGACAGGCCCCCTTTGACTTCACTCTACCCTTCTGGGTAGAAGGCATCTCTGACAGAGATGGAAAAAAAAAAAAAAAAAAAAAAACTCTTCTAAGTACTGAGTGGGCACCCGCAGGGTTCTCCCACTCTAGTCTAACCTTAGAAACCGGGCGCTCGGGCTTTGGGCGGGCGAGGGACCCTCGTCCGCGGGACCAGTACGGCGACGACGTACCCGATGACTGATGCCAGAGTCTCTATGCGAGCTGATCGGAACTTCGCCCTCACAAGGGCGTTTTTACTAAGTCCCGTCACTGCTCTATTCGACGGGCAAAATATTATACCCAGATCGAAAAAAAAACAAAAATCGCGAGATCGGGATTGAAACCCGTCTCGCGGTTGGAATCGTCAGTTCTGCTCAGTAGCGCAGTTCAGCTCTTAAAAACACACACGGAAACTCTCACCCGGTCGGCATCAGACTGACCGGTCATCAGTGGGGTAACACTAGCTGATGACACTACCTGCACCGTCAAAGTGCTGACTTCGCAGGGAAATGCGGAACTCTCTCGAATAGTTTTTGGGATAGATGGTATCCCTAGCCGGCGTTCCGACAGCCAGCCTGTCAGTCACCGGAAACCACGGTCTTCTACTCGGACAGATTCGGTCTAGAGACCTGTGGGGATCTGCCTCCCCACGGGACTGGTACCTTACACCCCCTGTCACAACCCGTGTGTGCGACGTGCTATGGGCAGTCGGGGCAAGCAACTTTTTCAAAAATATCTCATCTCGTGGCCGGGAGATCGCCCGCCAACGCGAGTTTTTTGGGACTACTGTCCTTTATTTAGAACTCAGCACAACTACAAAAATTTTTCACTATGAGGGTCGCATGCACCCCTCTCACAATAGTCAAACAATCACATTACAACATTGAATTATTTACATTGTTCACAGCTCTAGGGCCAGAGCTGTGTTGTTGACCCGGGCCAGGGTCTAATCAAACACTTTGGTCAGTCGACCGAGAAACTCATTATTGAGAGTTACGTACCTCCTAGGGTACTTCCATTTGTCAACGGTAGTTGACCCGACTCTTTCTTTGCTCAAGTTCCCTAACAAGACTAGGACATGTCTTGCTGAAGCTGGAGTGAGCAACGTCCAACTTCAGTCGGAACTTGGCATTTGCAGCGGAGCAGTTGCTGCAGTTCGGTGCGGCTGCACACCGATGGTGCTGGTGCCCAACTTCACCACAATTGCCGCACCTTGCATCAGTCTCGGGGCAGTTGCCTCGGAAATGGCCGAAACCATTACACCGAAAGCACCTGACTTCCCTCAAAAATTCCTTTAGACGGAGCACTGACCAACCCAAGTTCAGTGACTTCCGCCTCACCAGGTGCTTGAAGGCCTTGGGTTCCACGTCTGCCACCCAGTGGACCCTACCTCCCTTGCACCTAATGGGAAAACAGGCTTTGAACCCGTTCTCGAGCTCTGGGTTCTGCCCACAAACCATCCGCTCGAACTCTTTCCCGGAGAGTCCCTCGTCGACACCGTACACAATCAACCGAGGGTTTCTCTTCCGTGGGGCCGTGGGAAGTGTGCAATCCTTGGTCAGTGGATTGCTTCTCAACTCCTGGGCAAGGCGGTCGAGCTCCCCGGGATGGGAACACTCCACAACGACCCCTCCTTTCCTTATACTCCGTAAGCTCTTGACCCCTATCTGCAGTTTTGTTGGGTTCACTGCCGATTTTAGGGTTTTCTTTGTGTCCTCTGAGGACGCACTCTCAACTGTCGGGTAGACCAAGAGCACGTGTCTCCTGTCCACCGACTTACCCTTCTTCTTTCTACTCTCAATCGGGGCGGGCGAAGGCCCTTTCGCCTTGATAGCCCCCTTCCTAGCCGCTTCGGCGTAGGAAACCACTTTCACATCGGCCTTAGCGCCCGATTCCTCCCTCACGGATAGCATGCCCTCGACATGGGCCACCCGTGCTGCTTGCCCAAAACAAGCATCGCTAATGCTCCTCAAGGCAGCAAACACCTTCTCCCTCACTGAGGAAGTGACCCGCAAGTCCAAGATCACGGACTGTACTTCCGAGGTGAGTTGGGTGATGCGTTTCAAGAACAACTCCTCGGGTGAAAGCACCGGGGGTGTCCCGGGATGCGTACCTCCCACCGAAGGTACCTCTGGGCACCCCGCGGACGACCCCTTAGGAGCCCGAGATTCGGGCTGGGGTGTTGTTTTCCCCTTCCTTGCCATGGGCGGAACTGGCAAGGGGTGCTTCACCCTTCGTGGGCGTAACGGCTTTAGAGCCCCTTGCCTGGGGAATCGTTTTCGACAGTTTTTCCCCAGCAATGGGCTCTACCTTCCGGCTGCTCTCGGAAGAGGGGCTAACCCCTTTAGCACTGCCGACAGGGCATGGTAGTGCTTCTGCCGCTACCTTCTGCGTCCGGGTTGTCCCGGACGATTTGAGACGGGCCCCTTTGACTTCACTCTACCCTTCTGGGTAGAAGGCATCTCTGAGAGAGATGGAAAAAAAAAAAAAAAACTCTTCTAAGTACTGAGTGGGCACCCGCAGGTTCTCCCACTCTAGTCTAACCTTAGAAACCGGGCGCTCGGGCTTTGGGCGGGCGAGGGACCCTCGTCCGCGGGACCAGTACGGCGACGACGTACCCGATGACTGATGCCAGAGTCTCTATGCGAGCTGATCGGAACTTCGCCCTCACAAGGGCGTTTTTTACTAAGTCCCGTCACTGCTCTATTCGACGGGCAAAATATTATACCCAGATCGAAAAAAACAAAAATCGCGAGATCGGGATTGAAACCCGTCTCGCGGTTGGAATCGTCAGTTCTGCTCAGTAGCGCAGTTCAGCTCTTAAAAACACACACGGAAACTCTCACCCGGTCGGCATCAGACTGACCGGTCTTGTAGGTGACCCACGTACGTGACCTTTCTTCTCCCTCTCGCTCAACTCCCTGGATTCCCCTAACCCATTTGACACTTCAACGAATGTCCGCCAGTCCGGTGGTGGCGCTGACGTTTGTTTCTGCAAGTCAACTTTATCGAGGTACTACATAGGCTAGAACAAAAAGTCGCAGATTCATGGTATTGAGAAGTTTGGATGTTTGTAAAATGAAATGGCCCCAAAACGAAAGTGCGAACTTGATGATGAACTGCAAAAAAGAATACCCATTTATCGAGCAATTGAAACCTGACGATTTTTTCTGAAATTCGCTGCCTGCATTGTGAGTCAATATTTTCAGTTGCACATTGCGGAAGATCGGACATTAACGATCATATAAAGTCGAAGAAGCATTTAAAATCCGAAAATGCTGCTGCATACTGCAGAAGGCTGACATGTTTCTCATCAAATGTTGCTGGAAAAGAACGACTTCTTGCTGCCAAAGAAGATGTGCATGTCTTCCACGCATTTTTATGCACTATCACAGCTTTCTCTCAAGAGACTACGCCACAACTAACCGGAAAGCTCTACGATAAGAAATTTAGTTGTGAAAGAACTAAAACCGAAGCTATTGTTTGCAACGTACTTGCTCCTGCCGTTATAGAAGAACTAAAGAGTGGTCTCGAGGAGTGCAATTTTGTTTTTTCTGTCACTGTACATCCAATCACAAAGATCAAAAAATTATGCCTGTAATGGTGAAATATTTTCAGCCTCTCGATGGAGTAAAAGTGAAATTGTTTGAACTTAAGGATTTACCAGGTAAAACAGCAGATTTGATATCCGCAAATTTGCTTGCTGTTATTGACAAAAATTATAATCTTAACCGTAAAATCATCGCTTTTGATTCTGATAATACCATGATGGGAGGTTTAAAGAAAAGAGGAATAAATAATGTTTTAAAAAAACTTCAGACGAAGTACGGATTCAACTTAATTGGAGTAGGCTGCGCAGCACATATTGTACATAACGCCGCACACATTGCAGTGGGTCAATTACCAACTGACGTGGAGTCAACAGTTGTAAAAATACACGATATAAATGTTTTTATATTTACACTGTTCGCGTGGAAAGGTTAAAGAGTTCTGTGATTTTGTGTAAACGGAGTATAAGCAAGTTTTAGATTACAGCAGTATTTGATGGCTTGCGTTATTACTTTCAGTAAGAAGATATCTGGAGATTTTCGGTGCATTGAAAGCATTCTTCCTCTCTGAAGTACAATGCCCAAAAGCCATTGAAAGTTTTTTCGAAGACCCTGAATCGGAATTGTGGTTGAAATTTGTTGAAACACAAATGAAAAATTCCGTGATGCTGTGATTCAAATTGAAAACCAGGAATGTTCAGGAATCGAAACTTCAAGAAAAATAAAAGAAATTTCTGAAAAACTTCAAGAATGTGCTTCAGAAAAATTTCCGCCATCCAATATTATTTTCAAAATTTTTGAATTAGAGGAAGAGGGATAAATTAGTTCACCAGAATTTTTGAAACTGAGAACACATTTTAGCAGACAGCATTGGACTACCTCGACGAAATGGTCAAGCAACCTCAAGTTTTGCAATGCGTTAGAGTGGACTTCTCTAACAAAATACTTATTTGGAAGACATTGTTAAAAGCATAATGCTAGTGAACAACAACTTTAAAACTGATGTCCACAAAATAGCTGTGTTTGATGAAACTGAAGTATTTGATGCATTTTCGAAAATAAAAACTTCCTCTGCATTGAAAATTCAATATTGGAAAGCTGAAGAGGAGGAAATAAAAAAAAAAATCCAACTCAAAACAAAAGATAACGCAAAAGTAAAAAAATAAAATAAAAAAGACCGAGTTGTTCCAGCACTTTACAAGCAACTTAATAGGTTGCCCAAATTTTGAGTTAATTATTGCATATACAGTGTCTCTTCCGGCTGCAACGAGTTTTTAGTACAATAAATGCTTTGTGGAGTGACGATAAAAGCCAAATGAAAGTCGAAACAGTGAAATGCATAATGCCACTGCGCACAGATGTGAAAAAATTCCTGTTTGGGATATTACAATAAGCTTGTGAAAAATACTGCACTATGTAAGATAATTCGCTCCTCATACAAATACGAAAAAAAAAAATGGTATTTAGCCTATACTTATTTTACACTTTTATAAAAAAAAAGTAGCCGCCCCGGTGGCGCAGTGGTCTAAGGCGCTGGCCTCTGATCATTCGTCCGTACGGGGTCCGGGTTCGAATCCCGGTCAGGCATGGATGTTGTGTTTGTCTTACGGCACTGGCTCTCTCCCTTCCCTGGAACCAGTGA
Source organism: Macrothele yani (assembly GCA_039090855.1). Lineage (NCBI taxonomy): Eukaryota > Metazoa > Arthropoda > Arachnida > Araneae > Macrothelidae > Macrothele > Macrothele yani. The sequence goes on along the minus strand of CM077022.1, from coordinate 7,045,224 downwards.
CCCCTAAATTAGGGACGGGCGACTGCTTATAGCCCATTGAGTTGCTCACGGTGGTCGTTAAACCTCCAATCAACAACAACAACAACAACAACAACATAAAAAAAAGTATTTTGAAGTGTGTAGAAAACTCAGGGTAAGTCCCGCTGAAGGGTAAAATCTCTGCAATGCGTTCTCCATCTTGCGGTCTCCATCTGCCGTCCCTGTTTTTGCTCTTTGAAATCTGGTCACCTTACTTGTCAACATAGAAATCAAAACGGCCAGGGTAATGAATCATCACATATAATTCGTTATGACAAAGTAACATATGTTCAACAAATCTACGTACTTATAACATGCATCTGTAAGATGCCCTCTTTCTAACATATTGTTACGACTTTGGGGAACGGTAATTAATTCGATTAGCAGGTTTTGCAAGAGGCGGGAACAGCGTTAATTGTTGGTTGAAAATTAACAGCTAGTGGTTTCCCTCGTTGTGAAAGAAGAAAAGAGATTAGAGTCCCTTTTCTCAAGTGGAACATGCGTCGTTCAGTGTGGGGAACGCAATGCGTCGCCACCCTCCCCTACGCGCGGCGGTCAGTGGGTGGCCCTTTAAGTACAATGTGGGATGTTTGTGAAGAGTGTCGGCCGGGCAACGTTCGTGACTGCCACGGGAAGGGCCTCAGGTTCGATCCCAGGCACGTACGAACGCTCTATCCACTAAATACCCGCCGTGCGTCGGATGGGCACGTTAAGCCGTCGGACCCCGGGTACTGGCCCCTCGGTAATAAATAAGGGCGTCTTCCTCCCCCTTTCTACTTCGCTTCCGTGTCACTTTCCTATCGGGCGCTCTAGCCCAAATCTCCTAGTTTCCTATTTCTAAGCGTTGTTTAAGATCTGGGGTCAGACACTCCCTTCCTAAAATCCTCTACATATGATCATGATCATGTGAAGAGTGTCAACAGATCGGAAAACTTATGACGTTTGCTATTCCGAAACTTGGCAGGACAAAGAAGTGTTAGTTAAGTTATGTGTTTCCGTATACTTGTCGATGAGCGGACCACCCCATATTCCGAATGCAGAGACAGGCATTTCTTACCTCTTCATCGTGCCGAATGCTTTTAGGAAACAATAAGGCTGACAAGAGAGTTAAAACAGACCCCTAACGACAGAGCAAGGAATTTGTTGCCGAAATGTGAACAAGCGAAAAAGATTAGTCTGGAGCAAGCTCGTGAAGGGAAAAGGACTGGACTCTGATACAGCAGGACCAGAGGAGATCCTGCGGCGCGGTACTTTTGCGGGGATAGAAAAGATTCTGCTCGAAGATTCCGGCGGTTGACGTTACCGCGAGTAAAATAGGAGGGAGGAAGATACCTCCTTTCCTGGTGCTAGATTGCACGAAGTACTGGATGTAGTTTTCCACCGAGAAAGCAAGTAGTCTCCCGGAGACCAGATGAAGTGATGGAACTGCAGTCCCGAGTGGATGGGACGGACGGACGGACGGATCCTTCTATGGCGTCAGCGGCCTCGTTCCACCTCGACATTGGTGAGCATAAATGTGTCCCTGGCTTCATGCAGGTGAATCAACAAAGGTGTGTGCATGAGAGAAAGTGGGAAACGGGGTTCAACTCCCCTCTCCGTTGGTCATAGTGCGCCCTCGGAAATGGGCGTGTCGCCACACAGGTACCATTTGAAAACACATAAAATGTTAGTGAGCGCATATAACAAAGTGAGTGCACTATATATGGATACCCGAGGAAACTGCATATCTCTAAGTACTGAATTTTTATGTATGCATGCCGGTTGTGGATAAATTGGCTCCGGTCAACCAATAGACTCTTGTCGGCTGAGAACTGTTTTTAAAGCCGGACTGTATAGGCCAATGAGTAATCATTGAACTTTAATGATAAATTCAGCCTCAGAACTATCCTGAAAGCGGCAAGTCTACTTGACGCCCCTCCTTCACAATCCTGTGTATATTGACGTCTTCGTCATTATATTCATGTTTTATATTTAATTGATTAAATGTCTGTTGTCTCGTGCAAGTCCTTAAGTTGCATGAATAATTAATGAGTGTCACAATTTCTTAGTTTTGATTGGCGAAATTGCAGGCTAAATTCTTTTCACCTGTACATAAGATTTCGGCGATAAAAAGAGCTCGCAAGTAATTAATCGTAATTTTAATGTCTACCTCCGGGCCGTCAGCCATATCCTGACATCTAAATTCTTAAAGCTTATTTTTATTCGATAATATGGCGCCCCGGGGCGTAGCAACAATATATATATATATAGAGAGAGAGAGAAATCTATGTAGAGAATTTCAGGGAGTGTCTGAGCCCAGGTCTTAAACAACCCCTCAGAAGTTGGAAGCTGGGAGATTTGGGCTAGAGTGCCCGACAGGAAAGTCACACGGAAACGAGGTAGAAATGGGAAAGAAGACGCCCTTATTATAACCAGGGTCTGGCGGCTTAACGTGCCCATCTGACGCAAGGTGGATATTTTGTGTTTCGAACATTCGCACCTGCCTTGTAATCGAACCTAAGACTTCTCTGTGGCAGTCACGAACTTAGACCACCAAGCCATCCGCACCCCAGCCTATCGTGTACATTCAATGTTTACTTTTTTATAGAGCTCCGACTCACTGTTAGTGATGCCAAAATGTAAAAAAAAAAAACACCTTCGAGGAAGTAATGTATCGTTCAGTTAGAAACGTTTAACCAGGAGAAACTAAATTTGCTTAACACAGAAACTGAAAAGGAAAGTTATATAGGTATATGTCACAAGGTTGCTTGACTTTTCGATCAAACTATACATATTCCATTGATTATGATCCAAAGCCAATTACAATCTGTGTATTTAAGAAAATGGCTGTTAAAAACGTTGCATCACTGTAACTGTGACTTTCACATTTGTTATATTCGGGTTTAGCAGTTAAAAGTTATTTAATAAAATCTAGTCTCCTGATTAACGGTTGAATAATTTCAGGCCTGCTCTTATCATTTGCACTTTTTGAGACTTGTTCGAATTTCGGGTAACACATGAATGGCATATCGTATCCCCCCCCCCTCATCATAGGAGCTGTGTATTCCGGCTGTGCTCATCGTGTGTGGCTTAATGTTCCACCTGAACATGCTTCTTTCACCAGAAAGTGGATCGTGCTCGCAATGGGACCCACCTCTCCCGTGGCGCAGTGGTTTAAGCACTGGCTGCTAACCATTCCTTCGAGATGGGTATGCAGTCGAACACCATTGAGGCATGGATGTTGTGTTTGTCTTCCAGCACTGGCTCTCTCCCTTCCCTGGAGCCAGTGGCCCTAAATTAGGGACGGACGACTGCTCATGGTCCATCTAGTTGATTACGATGGTCGTTAAACTCCCAAACAAACAAAAAGTGGTACCAAATGTTTCTGTAGACATGTAAGACTCATAAAAATAAAGTAATAAATGACAGCTGTCAATCGGTTTTCACGTTTGATCTTCAATTGTGTCGTCCTTAGTCGCACCCAGAAGGTAGACGGTACATAAAACCTAGCGGCCTCAGTGCCCCATAACATGGCTTCGTGAGAATGGCTGTTTAAATTCTGGTAAAATCATGCTGCCATGACGTTAAAGACATCGGAAAAGGTTAGCACCCAATAAGAAAAGAAGTTAGTGCTTTCATTTATTGCATTTTTTTTTAATTTTTAGAAACATTCGCATGATACCTGATCTTTTGAAGTGCATGTCATCAAAGTTTGACAGCTAAATAATTCTTCAGATTCTTTATTAATTTGTAAACTTATCGTGCCAACAATCTCATAAAAGATTAACTCTGATAAACACAATGAAGGTGATAGCATTTTATTTTTGAAAATACATATTTGATGTGTCCAAAGGTATCGGAAAAGCCCAAAAGAGTTCGAATCTCCCGCTTTCCGAAAGTTCGCTTTACACCATTTCTCTTTTATGAAAGACCTACTTTAGTACTTGTTTTCGCTGACAGAAAAAATCCGAAGAGGATTTTCGCTTTTACGACAAAAGGCGAAAAGCGAAAATTGCATTCAGCGTTTGTTTTGCTACGAGCCGTTATAGGGGCAGCTCTTACCCCAAGCAGCGACAGTGACGTTGCCAAATTCATTGCCCGGGAACTACATTTAACATCAAGCCGCCATAGCTTTGAACTGTGTCTGTGAGCATCTGTGCTTTATCTCGATTTATTTTGTGTAGCCGTTAGCAAGATGTGTCCAAAGGTATCGGAAAAGCCCAAAAGAGTTCGTAAGAGTCTTACGCTTAGCGTAAAACCAGACAGCATTAAGCGTTTCAATCGTGGTGAACGAAATAAAGATATTGTGCATGTGTTGGACCTGAGTCTACGACATAACATCGCAGTTCAAAAGATCGCGCGATATATGATCGCAGACATAACATCGCAGTTCAAAAGATCGCGCGATATATGATCGCAGACATAACATCGCAGTTCAAAAGATCGCGCGATATATGATCGCAGACATAACATCGCAGGTCAAAATATCGCGGTACCGTAGCATTGCGGTACTAAAACATCACAGGTCAAAACATCGCGGCACGATGATATCGCGGCACGATGAATCGCAGGCCAAAATATCGCGGCACCATGACATCGCAGGCCAAAATATCGCGGCACCATGACATCGCAGGCCAAAACATCGCGGCACCATAGCATCGCAGGCCAAAACATCGCGGCACCATAACATCATAAGTCATAACATCGCAGTAATCTCTAAATAAATTGCTTTAGACAGATTTTGATGAATTGCAAAAAAAAAAAAAAAAGGTATATTTAAGGGGGTAGGGGACTTCATAGAAATTGATGTCCTGATTAAATTTTGGTAGAAATCGGGGTTCCCCGTACCGCTTTTCCGACAGTATTTTTCTGTGTAACTATTGTAGCTATCAACACGAAAATTTGTATTTAGGAGTTATATTACACTTTCATGTGTCGGCAAAATTTCGGTAGAAATCGGGGAACCGGAAGTGGGCGTTCCCCATAGAGGTTTCCTTTTTTTTTTTTTTTTTTTTTTTGAAAAAATCCGCTCAGAGACTGGTTTAATCTGCAGAAGACTAATATGTGGCACTTATCAAAATATTGGGGGGGGGCACTAATTAACCCATTTATGCCTCATGCTCCATTATTGGAACTGTAGTCACGTGGGAGTTATTTGTATCCTACTGCTCAAGGTCATCAACGAGGTCTGATTTTTCACATCTGTCTGCTTCCTAAGGGTAGATGTTATCACGTTAATCATTGTTGGCAGTCAGTAGACTGTTTTTGGAAGGGGTTGGAGCCCAGGGTCAAGGTTCAAAGGGTCCCCATACAAAATTTTCGTAAAATCTACAGTTTTAAAATTTAGAACCACCAAATTTGGTATACTATGTATCTCATGGTACTCATAGACGGTAGACGGTTTCTGGAAGGGGTCGCTTCCCCCTGAAATATTTTGATAAGTGCCACATATTAGTATTCTGCAAATTAAACCAGTCTCTGAACGAATTTTTCCTACCAGAGATCAAATGTTTAGAAAAATGCGAAAAGAAAAAAGCCGTTTAATATTTGCCCCATCCTGAAATGTTATGGCTCGCGATGTTTTGTCACCGCGATGTTTTGACCTGCGATATTTTGCGTCCGCGATGTTTTGACCTGCGATGTTTTGCGTCCGCGATGTTCTGTCACCGCGATGTTTTGTGTCAGTGATGCTATGGCTCGCGATGTTTTGTGCCCGCGATGTTTTGTGCCCGCGATGTTTTGTGCCCGCGATGTTATGAGCCCGCGATGTTATGACTTGCGATGTTTTGTCACCGCGATGTTTTGTCACCGCGATGTTTTGACCTGCGATGTTATGCCCGCGATGTTTTGACGTGAAACAGCTGGATTTGCCTGTCGACCATTCGAACAATTTACTTGCAGAGAGAAAGAATCTTGGAAGCTGGCAAAGTTACTACTGGTTCTGCTAGTAGCAAAGAGGTCTCTTTTAGTCGCATCCAGTAATGGATAAAATATGTTTTTATCATATCATATTCCTGCTTTTACTATGTGCTATTTTAGTTTTTATGTATTATTTGGTAGGTTATTTTTTGGGTCTTGGAAGGCTCAAAAATTTTTCCCGTTTAAATTAATGGTATTGCTTCTTCGCTTTATGCCATTTCGACTTACGAAAGGTTTTGTAGGAACTACTTTCGGATAACGGGGGAAACTTGTATTTCATGATATTGTCAGTCTCAAAATCCTAGGTAATCTGATTTTAAAGCATGTATTTGTTCTTGAGTGAATGGAAATAAGGTAGATAGTGTAGAAAAAAAAACTTTTGGGGCATTCTGTTTGAAGGAGCAAACGACAGCTTTTCTATTTAGTCTTGTCTTGATTTACGGACGTTCAAGCAGACTGCGATAGTTGGTCCTCTCCAATCATATATTGTATATATATGGAGGCCACACGATCTCCTCTCCAGTCATATAATTCTGCTAGTACAATTCTTCACGTGGTACTGAAATATTCTCGAACAATGTCATACTAAGATTCTTAACAATCTATAATCCTAACGTTGTGCTGGACTCGTTCTTCTCATGAGCAGATCCCGACTTATGATTAGTGGGGCCCTGGGCACAAACAACTTGGGGGCCCCCATCCCCGGGCATGAATCGTACTCTTAATAAATTAAAAATGGTACTTGCGTATTAAGGCAGTATCCCTGGTGCTTCGCGCAATTTCGCACAATTATTCTATAATTGCGCCTATAAAGCACAAGAAGTGCTGCCTTAATACACAAGTACTATTTACTTTAATAAATGCAAGAAACAATAAATGTTAAAAAATTGTAAATTAAAAGTAAACATTTTATCTCCAGTCGCTGACACAAAAGTACATGAACTCTGTATTCATCGTAGTGGAAGTAAAGTATACTTCCGTAAAAATGCTTCGATTGAGACAAAACTGTATCATGTTGTTCCGAAAGTAAAGTATATACTTCCGGAGCAACATGATCCAGTTTTGTCTCAATCGAAGCATTTTTACGTAAGTTATAACGCATAAGGATGATGGAATGGATCCCGATCCTATGTCCTGACCTTTGATCCCATTTCACCCATTTTCAATAGGGTTCGTCCCCTACCACATACTAAAATTCCATCGAAATCGAACCATTTTTACGCAAGCTATGACGCATAAGGGCAATGGAATGAATCCCACTATGTCGTGACCTTTGACCCCATTTCGCCCATTTTCAATAGGGTGGTCTCCTACCACATACTAACATTTAATCAAAATCGAATCATTTTTACGCGAGTTATCGTACGGTCGGGTAAACGGACAAAGCTGGAGCATATACGCCTCCTTCAACCTACGGTTGGAAAGCGTAAAAAATGAAGAACTTGTTAACGTCAACCATACTCTCTAGGTGCATGGCACTCTTTTCAACTTTTCTTCAAGGCCTCATTGATATTTTTAGTAACATCTCACACCATATTCTCAAAGGGACTACTAATTCAATATAAAATAACCCTTTTCAAGAACCAAACAAGGAATGTAAGGCAAAGTTTAAAATATTTTATTTTTTCATTTTCATAGAAGAAATTTTTGAAGAAACGTAATATTTTTAGTAACTCTTCACGAAGCAGCGGCCTTGAAATAAATAGTTTCGAAAAAAAAATGCAGAACGGAGACAAAAAATATTATTGGTTTATGCAGTGATAGTAAAAAATTAAAGAGATTAGCATTTATTCTTGTACGTTAAGTACCCGAATTCTGAGATATTTCTTACCTACGCTTTCTGCACTCCACTTTCTCTGTATGATGGTCAGAAATTTAGCTAGTATTTTAGACACCTATTATCATACATCAAAAACGCGCCTTAATAAAAAAAACTGTTAATGTAAAACCCAATTATTATTATTAAATAATATTAAAAGTTAAAAAAAACTCATCCAAAAAAAAAAAAATGTTATAATCGCAGTTTTTCCTTATAAACAATAACGGTATAGTCTGTTACTATTTTCAGTGTACATTAATAAAATAAATAAATTTCCATGTCTTCAATGTTACAGATTCCTCAACAAAAACGCCAAAATGTTTCTGTATACAGATAATTTTGGAGACTAGCCAAAAAAACCTCCTCCTATCTTAGTCACCTACATAATTCACGTCCTATTCACCAATACTGTTGACTGACTCCAGATCAGAGTTTAGCCTTTCGCCAGACAAGCTCTGCTTGGCGAGGATTTCAAAATACATGCTAGCTTCGCGGCTATAATCCAGGACGATATCAGCTTGGTTCGACTCTCAAGAAAAGTATTAACATTTTTTTATCATGCCCTGGTGAATGAAAGACTTTCGGTCAACTTCTGGAGAAATAACAGCAATTCATGTCGCCACTAAAGTGCAAAATTCAAACATATGTAAAAATAATAATAAAAAAAATATGCACACATATAAACAGTTCGTCCTCCCTCTGCTGTTTCAAACCTCACATATGCTAATTACTGCTTATTTAACTATCTGAAACCCCTTACGGCGCCTTCGTTTAATTGACGCTTATAGCAGGGCCCACACTGGCATACCCTAGTTACGGCCACGGTGATGGTTTTGCGTGAATATTCTGACAAAATGATGTATCTACAAATCGCTTGAAATCAATAAAAATGTGATTTTGAACATATCAGCATAATCAAAAACTATCTACTGCTGGATTAAGGTCTCTCCAAGTTTCTGCCACAACTCTGTCTCGATCAGTTCTTTTCCTTGTTACTCCAGCTTGCTTCCGCATTTCCTTCACTCCATCTCCCACGTGGACTTATCTGGGTCTTTTCCTCTTCCTTCGTATCCAGTCTAGTATTTCAGTTGTCCGAAGATGATCAATTGTTGCAAATATGTCCAGCCCAATACCACTTGAGTGCCCTTGCTTTAATCGTGATGTCATTAACTCTGGTCATTTTCCTGATTAATGGTAGTTATCGCTTGGCAAAAAATAACGTTGTCCACTCCGTAGGTAGAGTGACTATATTATTTTAAACTTCGGCACTCCACATTCTTTTGAAGTCAAACTGGGCCGGGACACTTAATGGCTAAGATTTCTAGTAAGGATGGTATGCCAAATGGATAATAACCGGTTCGCTTAAGCCGCAACATGAATGATGGCAGTCATGGCAGTTAGGTGTGACAGAACAGGCGACATTTCCTAACAGAAGTTTAATTGTGGTTACTAAAGAATCACACGTTGTGTCATAAACGGAATATTTTTTACGTCTAGTTTCAGATCTAGACGGGCCTGATTTTTGCACATTCCTACAGTGCCCAAGGCCTGGACCGCCACTTTTAGAGAGCTCCAAAAGTTCTTCGAAGTGCATTGTGTCAAGCAAAAACACCCAGTAAAATGTAAGAGCTCCGATTTTCAAGTAGGACCGGGGGCTCCTCATGTCTTGTCGGGCTCTGATATTAGATGTATTTAAATAGGGTTCATTCCATAGGCGAAGAGTTTTGTAAATCTCAGGGTATGCTCGACAAACAAACAAAAACAATGGCTTTTATACACTAATTTTCTAACAACTTTTGAAAACATTCTTTATAAAACAGTATAATTCTTGTTCTCATTAAAAAAAACTCTGCATGTCCTGCTTTCAGGAAAGGTTTTCAGAAGTATATGCAATAGATTCAATATTCGTTAGTGCAAATGTTTTAATGCTAGATTAAAGTTTCTGTATCATCAGTTGTAAGGTTTAATACTTTCAGAGTTTACTTTCTGAATTTTTTATAAGTGAACTTGAAATTGTCGAAGCATTTATTCGTTTTTTTTCTGATGATTGCACCATTTATAGTTGAGAAAATGTTCTTTTTATGGGTGTCAATGTTAGTAGACAGAGAACAAATTTTATCTAATGGCGAATGGAATTGATTTGGCTTTGAAACTAAGAAATCGTTTCATTTACAATTTTTATAGGCTATATTTTGTTGTCTCCTTTCAGATAGTTTTTTTTTTCCCACAAAGATATTAACACGACAAAGTTCTTTGAATAAACTCTTTATTAATAAGTTTAATTTTCATAATTTGAAGAATTTGGCTTGCTTGTTTACCAATGCAGATAACAGGAATTTTTAACCGAGACAAATAATAAACTTGATGAGACAACGTCTAAAATCCGGGATGAATGGTCACCCTACGATAGATGATCTTTTGAAAACGTGCTCATAAAGTGTGAATAAATGGTAGTTTTCGTATTTTTCAGAGGCATTGTACTGTGTTCATTGGCGAAATCGTTGTTAGACCAGGGTTCAAGTTTATACCAGTCAAGAAAGAACAGTTAAGTTACTTTAAAGTATTGTATTAATGCTTGTGTCATAAACCTGCTGTGTTGTGCTCATGAAAGATATGTTCGGTTAATGTTCCCAATTGGCATTAGATGAAATTTATACTCAGCCAGTATGTAGTAGGTAAATACGGTATAATAAACCTTTTAAATGACAGCCCATTTGATTTGGATCCTTTAATGTTCTGTATATTGAATTGACTGGTTATCCAATTTTTGAGACATTCTTTATTGAATAATTTGCTTGAAGTGAAATATTTTATTTTCTGTTGCACTGTGATGCGCTAAAATATGAATAAAAAACATATGATGCACCGAAATGTATGAATACGTTCTAATTGCGCAAATTTCCCATATTTCATCAATTTTTTTTATGTTAGATAGGAAAATTTCATTTCGGTCATTGCTGCTGTTTGAGCCTTGATGTCAGATTCCCATGTTTTCTGTTTTAATGTTTTAATTCCTGGAGAACTCCCGAAATTCATTTTTTTATACGATAAAGTTTAAAATAGCCACAGTTTGATGATGCTCTCACTGGTAATCGTTCGTTCGATATGCAAGCGCACATGGCGATTTGTGTATGCTTTTTAAACTGTGCCCACTTCAAAGATGTGCTTTAGATTTAAATACAAAATAGTTATACAAATAAGATAGATATTGCCTTAACTATTTTAGTTATGGTTTACCCACCTCCTACGAATGCGCGAATGGACACATACAAATGTAAAATTAAAAAAAAATATTCATATATCAGGTATGTTATTATTTGCATTATTTAACCCTGCAACTATTATATATAAATAACTTTAGCTTTGTACTATATGCTATCATTGCCCAGCGAAATGAAATGTCACAAACTTCATACATGTCTCTACTACGAATACAGAGTAGTTAGAGGCGCAGATTTTGGCTAATAGCACGAGAAGACTTCTAGTCCCGGGTGATGTGTTAACTGTACTGCTCAGGCTCTTCCCCTTCCTTGGAATCAGTGACCCTAAATTCGATCTGGGCGATTCCTTATAGCCTTAGATGCTCATGGAGATCATAAGCCATGGAACAAAGAAAGAAAACAGAACAACTTAGTGGATTGAAACTGGAACCCTCATATTGTACAGGAATGCACACAATAAAGAGTGTTTGTTTCGGCCTTTTCCTTGATTTTACTTGAATCTTATTTCAAGCACCTTCCAGAAATCTATAATTTTCTTCTTTCTAAATTACAAAATATAGGAATCAGGGGTAATACTTATTCATTTTTCATAAACTACTTGACTAACAACAATATACACAAATTGAGCATTATCACTCATTTCAAATTATGAGATCAGGAGTACCTCAGGGTTCTGTCCTCGGCCCTTTATTGTTTAATATATGCATTAATGATTTATTTTCGCTGTCAACTCATATGGATCTTTTTCTGTATGCTGATGATACAGCTGTTCTTATAAAAGGAAAAAACTTAGCAACTGTTTATTATATTGTGTTAGTATTTCACCTAACTATTTCTGACTGGTTAAATTCTAATGAATTAATAATTAATGTTAATAAAACTAAAGCAGCGATTTTTTTCTAATACGTTATCTCCTTTAACACCAAATGTACAAATAGCCCTTAATAATAAAAGAATTGATATAGTACCTTCATTCAACTACCTGGGAACTGCAATAAATTTTGACCTCAAATGGAATAAACATATTGATTTTCTTTTAATTAAACTATCTAGAAATATTGGTATAGTGAGTAATATCCTGACTGATCTAACAACTAAAACATTAATCTCCTTGTATTACACACTATTTCAAACTCATATCAATTACTGTATACTATCATGGGGACAAACGACACAATACAATATTAATAAATTACAAGTCCTACAAAATAAATTCATTAGACTAATTGATCTCAAATCACATCCTAATACTCGACCTTTAATAAATTTTAGAACAAAAGTATATCCTAATAAATATAATATACTTACTATTACTCAACTATGCTATTTTAATCTTGGTAAAATTATGTTCAAACGAATGAAATATAATTTATATTCAGATCTCATATTTCTTAATACACATGCACATTCATATGAAACAAGGAATAAACTACAATTACAACCTATTTTTCTAAAAACGGAATCAATTAAGCTTACTCTAAATTACAGAGGCCCTCAATACTGGAATTCTTTACCCAGCAACCTGACTAACTTAAACAATTTTAATTTATTTAAAAAAAAATTATACTCTATCTTCTTCAATAATTAAAAAAAAGGAAGAGATGGGCAAAACGTCTTCTGGTTGTCTGACTTTTGATGTGTCTATCTGTTGTTTCATTTGTTTCTTCTACGGGCAGTATAGGGCTATGTCGGGCCATTTTGGCCTTTTCCCTTGTCTTCCCTGTTGTTACAGTCTATGTTCATCATTTATGTACTGTCAATTTTTTTTCCACTCGGATTTTTTTTTCTTTCTTTTCTTCTAAGAGCACGTAACAACAAAAATAAATATGGGTACATTTGAATTTCAACGTGTTACTGAAGTACATAAATACATTTCGGGCTTGTTCCCTAAGTTCTCAATTACACGATGTTCGGAGACAGAATTGGACAATCAGGGACGTTTGTGGATGACTGTAGATCAGCTCTCTTCTCTGTATTTATACTAGTATATGCCCTGCATGTTTGGTTGCAATCGTGATAAAAGTGAAGACGACCGTAAATCTCCCGTTTCTCGGCACTTACTGTAAGATTTTGCTTCAATAGACTGAAGAATACATGTTTGTCCATTATGCAGTCTTTACTCTTTGTTTAAGTTCCGATCTCTCATACTGACATGCCTTCTGAAACCATCACTCACCCGTTGCCATACTTGACTACTGATACTAAACGGTTTATTTCCGAACACTCTAGTTTCAACAGCACCATGACGCATCCGTGTGATCTCATATAACTCTTACCTTATTTTCGCTATTAATAGCAGAAAGTTCTCCCAGAACTCAAAATCCTTATTGCAGTGCCCATGGTGAAGTCCATTCTCATTTATCCTGTTACTTTAATTAACCAAATGCTTCGCTTCGCTACAGACCCCGAAAACTAGTTTTTGTGTGTGTGTTTCGCACAATACGGCTGGTTATAGTCTTTTCCTTAGTGTAGAACTTCCGCTGATGCATGGAGTTTGCTTCACTTCTCTGACAACCAGTCATCGCACCTTTTTTGACATTCGGATGGTTGGGCGATCTCATTTCGAATTACGGTTGTGTTCAAAGAAACTACATCACCTACATGTCTAATGGTTGTCGAAATGGGAAGCCTATTTCATGGATGGGAATTTTAATAAAAGTTTGGTGTGAACAATACTTAGGAAAGGGATGCAACAAAAATTCGCAATAGCAAACCCTGGTCCGGGTTCACATCCCAGGTGAGGCTTGAATAGTGTTTGTCTTACGGAACTGGCTTTCTCCTTTCCTTGGAACCAGTGGCCTTAAATTAGAGGCGAAGAACTACTTATTGAGTTACTCACGGCGGTCGTTAACCCCACCCCCACTTAAAAAAAAACCAAGCAAACTGTGAAGCTTTTATTTGAAGGAAAGATACACAAACATCTGAGTATTCACAGAAAGCAAGATATAAAGGTTTTGGAAGCAAATTAGTGAGTGAATCTTCATAATATTTGATACATTCCTAAGTAGAGAGAAAGGCATCGGGGAAATCATGAACAGTTAATATTTTGTCGGAACTCTCTGTGCCGTAATCCTTGCACCACAGCGACGGACCAAATAAGACTTTTGATGTAATCTAGTGACAACTTGTAGTACCAGACAGTGACGAGTGCTTGCTGAAGTTTTTCTGATTGGAGTTTGTTTTTTAAATGATTTATTGTTTGGACGTGGTGGTACAGAGACAGGTGTTTCACATCAACAAGTACATCTCAAACATGGTTTTTACAGTATGCCAAATGATTAATGTATACACAGAGCCAGTGTTGGTTAAGTAACACATTGACAGCCAGTGCCGAAAGACAAACACAAATATCCATGCCTCATCGGGATTCGAACCCGGACCCTACTAGCGCGAATGGTCACAAGCCAGCGCCTTAAACCACCGCGCCACTGGGGTGGCTCCTGAAGTTTACGAAGTGTTTGCTGCTTCTTATCTGCAACAGACTTGGTTCCAACAATTCTCAGTCGGGTTGAAATCTGGGCTGTTTCCCGACTATGTGATAGTGTGTTAATAGATTGCTCGCACAACCTACCAATATTTCAGCTATTTAGAAATATGGTAAACCTGTGGAAAAACAACAAATATAGCGACATTGTGATATATTAGATGACGTAATAGCCAAACAGGAGTAACATAGCAATTTAACTCCGTGTCGTACTGCTGATTCGTCTTGGCAGACCCTATGGCGCAGTTTTCTAAGCGCTGGCTTTTGACCGTTCGTCTGAAATGGGCCTGGGGGACCGAGTCCCGGATGCGGGAGTGGGAGGTGTGCTTGTCTTTCGGCACTGTTTCTCTCCTTTCTCTGAAACCAGTTGGCCTAAATTAGGGACGAGAGACTGCTTGTAGCCCTCTCACCCCAAAAATCAATCTTCTTGTAAGAGTAGGATCCAAACGTTCCCGGACTGCGCCTGTACGGCAAAGTACGTATATCGCATACCCACGGTGATTATTGGATTACGTTACAACATTCTCCACCCTCACAGCGAAATCGGTTTCGTCCATCTACGTCACGCGCTCGCCGCGGTACATCCGGGTATTGTGAGCAACGTACGCAGTGTTCGGTGATGGATGAAAAATGGCGTTTTTTGAGCAGCGTATTAACTTTAAGTTTTGCGTTCGTTTGGACAAAAAAACTAACAAACTTATGAGATGCTGAAGTAAGTTTATGCCGAAAACACCCTATCACGGTCACAAACATTCGATTGGAATCGACGCTTCAGAGAAGGCAGACACGAAGTCTAAGACTACGAACGAAGCGGGCGGCTAATGACAGCTCGTACGGGTGAAAACATTTCGAAGGTTGCGACCATCGTACGTGCCAGCAGACAACAGACGATCGAGCAGATAGAAGCGGTTGCTGGGATATCCAAGATTACGTGTCAACGTATACTAACAGATGATCTGAAGGTGCACCGGGTGTGTCAACACATCATCCCACGCATGTTAACTGAAGATCAGTTGGCCATACAAATAGAAATAGCGAGCGATCTCGTAACCGCCGCCGACCAAGACTCACAATTTCTTGAAAGAATCATAACGCGGGGATGAAAAATGGCGCTTCCTCTTCGACCCGCAGACTAAGCTGGCATCAGCCATGTGGAAATCGCCATCGTCTCCACGTAAGCAGAAATTCCGCCGAGATCGCAGCAAAGGCATGATCATTCTATAGGTCTTCGACATCCAAGGTATTGTTCATCTTGAATTTATCCCTGAAGGAAGCACTGTCAACAAGGAGCTCTATGTGGACATCATGCGACGTCTGCGTGAGTTGATCAATCGTGGGTTCTGTTGCACAACAATGCACCGGAACACATGTCACTCCTCATTCGTGAATTTCTCGCCAAACCAAGAACTGTTGTCCTCTCACACCCACCGTACTCACATGAGCTCGACCCCTGCGACTTCCACCTCTTCCTTGAGCTGATACGTCTACTTCAGGGTTAACGGTTCTTTGAGCGCAGAAGGAGTGAAAAACGCATCGCTGATTGCACTGAAGGGCATTGCAAAGAATGGGTTCCAGAAGTGCTTCGCCAAGCTCTACAGCAGCTGACATAAGTGTGTTGTTGCAAGAGGGTCTTATTTTGAAGGATTTGCTTCAGCATTGTAATTCTAACTATCTATGGACTTAGGAACTCAGTCAGGGAACTTTTGGATCACACCTCGTATGTACTGATTAGTGTCTTCAAAGTAGTCAGGAATTGAAGGCAATTAAGTGATCTCTAGAAATGGCCGCCCCGGTGGTGCAGTGGTCTAAGCGATGGCCTCTGATCATTCGTCCGTAAGGGGTCCGGGTTCGAATCCCGGTCAGGCATGGATGTTGTGTTTGTCTTACGGCACTGGCTCTCTCCCTTCCCTGGAACCAGTGACCCTAAATTAGGGACGGGCGACTGCTTATAGCCCGTTGAGTTGCTCACGGTGGTCGTTAAACCTCCAATCCAAAAAAAAAAAAAAAAAATGTCCCCGCATGTCTGTGCATTCATTCACCCGTTCACGCATTATAGTCGACACGGATAAGAAATGCAACCCCAAACTATCTAACTTTTAGAAAACTTGACCGTGGGCATTACACAATCAGGATAGATTTCTTCGTCTTGCTTTCTCACAAACTGCTGGCCAGCTCAGCTGTTAAGGTTGAGTTTTGACTCATTCGAAGAAATAATCTTACAGTCGCAAACTTTCTAGGACAATGAAATTTCAGTCCTGCTGGGAATAATTGACTTATAATGGTTGCAGTACCTGTTTTACGCCTGTGTTCCTTTCCCCATTCCATTTGCAGGTGCGTGGGTGTAGCCAAGGAGGTTAGAATAATACTTGTGGAGATGCCCTGAGTTTCTTAACCGCGAAGCCGCAAGGTGTGGAAATTAGACGTTGTTTACATGATACCTATATAATTTCAACTGTGTGTATTTTAGAATTGCGTTGTGTTTTGCTGCAGAAATAGTGTTAATATAAAACCGGAATGAATAATACTTCTTACACGAGTGAAGTTTTCAATTTTAATGTTATGTTTTGTTTAGAATTCGCACTAACGTTCGTGTACTTCAATTTAAAATAAAAATGGGAAGGATCCTCAAAATAATTAGGAATTTCTATAAAATTCAGCATTTTCTCACGCATTGGCAGCAATTTACGATGCGAAATTGGAATCATTTGCGACGAAACACTGTGATTCGGCCAACACAAAATGCATTGCAATAGCCTTGAAAACCACCAGCTTTCCCACACTTTGACGGCCGTCGCTCGAGGTTATGGGCTTCACCCAAAGTGGTACCTCTATTAACAAGGGCATCTCCAGATATCTTATTCTAACCTCCTTGGGTGTAGCACGTCGGATTTTCAGACTTCAACGTTGTCTCGAGTTGATATCTAGTTTCGTCAACTTCCTCTTATTCTGGCTACAGAGCCTGTTGTAGGCAGTTTCGACAGCAAACGAGACACTGTAGATCGATTGTGCTGCAGGCGAGAAGCAACTCGACGTGTAGATCACCCTTCAATACTTAAAGAAACTGCCACGCGCTTCTAGTTTAGTGTTCATTGCACGTACTTCCCCCGCATCTTACCCTGCAGCGATATCACAACTACCTGCTTGAATTTCGAATGCCGTCCTGGTAGCGCAGTGGTATAAGCGCTGGCTCCTGACCGTTCGTCCGAGATCGATCCAGGTTCGAATCCCGTGAGGCATGTAGCGTTGTGTTTTTCTTACGGCACTGGCCCTCTCCCTTCCTTGGAACCTGTGGCCCTAAATCAGGGACGGTCGTCTGCTTATAGCCAGTCGAGTGGTTCACGGTCGTGTTTAAACTCCCAATCATAAAACGATTTTTTTTATTGGAGGTTTCACGACCACCGTGAGCAACTCAATGGGATATAAGCAGTCGCCCGTCCCTAATTTAGAGGCACTGGTTCCAGGGAAGGGAGAGAACCAGTGCCGTAAGACAAACACAACATCAATGCCTCACGGGATTTTAAACCGGACCCATCTCGGGCGAATGATCATAAGCCAGCGCTTAGACCACTGGGCCACCGGGGCGGCAAAAGAATTTCGAATTTTCTATGTCTTATAAGTGAGGGGTGTGTCATCTCTTTAGAAAAGAGAAAAATCCCCTGTTAGATGAGAGGTTGGAGACTGAACGTCACTTAGAAGACTGATTAGAATGACAAAGAGATACACTATCGATCACCCACTGCAAGAGCGTGCGATATAACATTATAACTCCCGTGCCAAGCGGCTAAACAGCAACAGAAGACAGTGCGTATCAGCAAGATATGCGCTCAAAAAAGAAAGGAATAGCCTAGAATAGGTTTTGACACCTGCTTTACAAGTACAAAGCATCTAACCTAAATTGGATTTGTTTATGTGAATGTCTGTTCTCAGAAGTATTAACAACTAGTTTGGAGCAATTATCATTAACCAACTGACTGCGTGCTCAAATGATCTGTCTTTTACTCGTTTACTCTAACTTGGATTACACAGTAGAAAACACAGTTGCATCATCGACGGATCTCTACCAAAAGTGCGTGAAAAACGGCATGTTTACCACTGCAAACATTATAGGACTGCAGAATGCAGCAGGCATGTTTTTTAAGGTGATACAGTTTCTTTAAAAATTACTGTATTTTAGATTCCGTTTACACACACACATACGCACATTTTATAACTTGCTTGGACTGTGCAGTGTGATATCAGTTTAGTGGTTTGGGATGTCTGTGCACTTGTGTTTTCATGTTTAGTGAACTGACTTCAGAGGATATTTCTGATAATTTGCGAC
Source organism: Macrothele yani (assembly GCA_039090855.1). Taxonomy (NCBI): domain Eukaryota; kingdom Metazoa; phylum Arthropoda; class Arachnida; order Araneae; family Macrothelidae; genus Macrothele; species Macrothele yani. The sequence goes on along the minus strand of CM077022.1, from coordinate 7,026,463 downwards.
TATACATATATAGACTTAAGCTCATGATGTCGTTAAACACCGAAACAACTCCAGCAAAAATTTAGAAAAAAAAAAAGACTTTAAAAAAAAAACTATACCTTGTGATCATCTACAGTGCATTGCTTCTCGTTTCAACTATTCGTTTGTATGGCATGTTTTAATCTCGAGTAATTCTTATTCCATAAAGTCCATCTAACCAACCACAAGGATTTGTGGCAACCTACTTCTGAGACTAGCTATATATGACTCTCGGTCGTATTTGATTCGTTGTAGTCTGTTGTTGTTGAGACCAACTTTTCCAAATCCATTTACCCTATACATTCCCTAAAAACCCAGGAGGTTACCTTTTAAGCAGCTGGTATCAGCATTTAGTTCAAACGAAGAAACTTACTGCATGGTACACACTGGTTTGAATATGTGCGATGTTATATTATTACAGAGTCTACTGTTGCGGAAAGACAGCTAGTTCGTAGTTATTTGTTCCAACATTGTGGCGACTCATTCACGTATGTACTCATCTCTATTTTCTGTGAATACATGTGGTTGGGGATCTTTGCCCGTATTTGTCCCTTGAATTGTAAATTCTCACTACCTACGGTTTCATAGAAAGAAGTGGGAAGTGAATCTCAAGAAGAAATAGTTCTTCACAAATACATGAAAGGCATACACATATCATTGTCGGCATACAGAAGGCATACATTTTCCTGTTTCCCATGTAGCCACTCTTCAGAAAACTTGATTACATCGCCTTGGAATGGAAATTTAAAAATTCCATTGCCTTGGAACGAGGACGTCCCAGGGCGATGTAATTTTTATTTTCTGAAGTGTGGCTACTTGAACTACATGGGAAACAGTAAAATGTACGGAGAAACATTAAAGTGATTACACTGACAATGATATAACTACTGTTTCAGTTCTTCCCTTTTTTCCACTATACGATTACCATGAATTTTTTTCTCAGCATATTTGTACCGCAAGTCACCTAGAGAAAGACTGCATTACAGCTTTCCATCGGAAGCGACTGATCTGTGAGCAATGTGTATACTCACAACTCTGCGATGTCTAATAATGATTTCTTTACGTGGTTCAGATGGGTGAAACTAGGACTTATTTGTTGCATCAGATGTATATCATACATTTTTGTGTACACACTATAATTATTAGTTTTGTGCATGCAGCAAGTTCATGCCCGAGTGTTCCAAGTTCTTTCATTATCTGTTGCACTGTCCTTATGAAATCAAATGAGCTATCACAAGATGTCTGCCAAAGCTGTGGCGTAAAATGTATACCAATTGTCTTTCATCGTTCAACGTGGAGCTTAGTTTTCTAGCCAAATGTAATTTTTGTGAAGCTGAGAGTGAAATATATACGTTGCTCAAAAGAATTAGGTGAGCAAGAGATATTGTAAGGAAACTCACGTGCGACTGAAGTTGTTGAACGTAATGTATTATTCTTATGTAAAGTACAGTATAATATTGAGTAATATGGGTAAAAAAAACAGCGAATTTTTATGCAATGTTATTTAATGCGCATGATGCGATATTCAATACAACAATATGCATATGTGTACAACAAGAAAAAACTGACTTTTTGAAGGTGGTAACTGACATTTTGTAGGGTGTGTAGACCACTCGAATGGCTAAGACCGCTGCACACCTGTGTGGCATGGAATTGATGAGGTTGTCGAGGAGGTTTTGGGGGTATTTTCGCTACTCTTCAATGAAAGCAGTCCCCAGTTCACGAAGGGTCAACGAACTGCAATGCCTTTACCAAGTTGCCTCCAGGCATTCTTAATTGGATTTAAGCCAGGGAGCATGCTGGCCACTCCATACGCTCGATTACCTCCTCTTGAAGCATGTTGTCCCCTAGTCGAGCTCTATGAGGTCGTCCATGAAAAAGAACGAATCGCCGACGGCTGCAGCATACGGCATGATAATAAGTCTGAGAATCTCTTCTCTATATCTCTGGGCCGTCAGACTGTCGTTTCAGATGACGTACGGATCCATACGTCCACCGATACTTATGCCTGCGCAGACCATCAGTCCATGTCCGCCGTAATGTGATATTTTCTACATAAAAGATGGGCTATTTCGTGTGCCGGGTTCCCTGCAGATAAGAACTTGTTGATTGTCAGACTCCAGACTGAATCTCGTTTCGTCATGGAAGAGAACTAGACTTCACTCGTCGTGTCCCCAACCACGATGTTCCTCAGCTGAATTTATACGGGCCGTAAGGTGTCGTACGGAAAAAAGAGAGACACCCCATTGGTCTACGTGAAAAAATGCCACCTTGGTGAAGGCGATTGTGAATAGTTTGAGTTGACAACCTGCGCCCTGTCGACACGAGAAGCTCTCGCTGGAGCTGAGTAGCATTTTGCCGCCTGTTCGAATGGGTTATTAACAACTGATAACGGCCTTCTCTTGCTGTAGTTGCTCGTGTACAACATTAACCTTGCCGTTTTTGAACACTTCCCGTATCCTGGAATCGTGTTCATAGTTGGGAAATGACACTTCGTGACACTACAATGGCTCCTGCTCTGTGTGACCTACCAATAGCTCTCCACACCGTTGATTCCGTCAAATCGTGCTGTTGAGACATCGTTCGAACTGAAGACTTCGAAAACCGGAATGTCACGATAAACGCGGTTGAATGAGAGAGCTCCCGGAAAATCCTCGTTTTTATCCCAATCTGTGAGTTATGCTTTCTTACGTCACATATGCTAATTTGCATAAGGATATGCATGATTCAGCTGTCCACGTCACACTCGACTTGCGTTTTCCACGTTTCAGTTAGATATCGTACGACTGACTTGTATAATGTCGCCAAAGTTACATGCTCCCCTAATTATTTTAAGCAGTGTATATACATTTCTCTGCATACATATTGTATTTTGTCGTATCATGTGTTGTTTAACAATACAAATGCCTGAATTTAAAGTGCTGTATCAATTTGTAATTTTAACAGATATTCTGAAATAAACCATATGTTTAAGAAGTCGTGTTCTGCTTCTTTTTTGTTTATTTATTGTTTTTTATTTATTTATTGTTATATATCATTAATTCGATTAAGATATATTCAAACTTTGCTACAATAAGTAATAGAACGAGCAAAAACTTCGTACGTGAACTCTGATTCTAAGGGATTTTCAGAATCGAAGAAACTCTTTCAAATAAACATATGCTAACGCCTATTGGCGGAAGAATTTTGAATAATCGAAAAGTAGAAAATATGCAAAAAGTATTCTTCATAGAAAAGTTATGCTAAGGAAAAAGAATATTTTCAAATTCGTTTTCTGGAAGCAGAGATGGTGAGATAAAGTTCTGACATTTACGCCCCTAGAGGAAAAAAATATATATTTCTTAAAAGAGGTTAATGATACCTGTCTTTACTGTAGCGAATGGCACAAAGTAAAAAAAAATAATTTCCGTGGGATTTTTACAAGCGGAGATTACCGTTGCCAACAGAAATACACGATAACACCACCTAGCGGAAGAACTGTGAAATGCAAAAACCCACGAGTTCATGCAAAATGTTTCACAAGATGAATGGTATCCGGTATGAAAAGAATTTTTAAATCTGACTTTTAGAAGCTGCATTATCGAAAAAAAGAGAATAAATTTTGCACCCCTAAAGGAGATAGTTTGATATTAATTTGGGCTGGAAATATGTGCATAAAGAGTTTTCATAGTTAGTAGTATCTGACCGAAAATGAGGTATTTCGATCGGCTTTCTAGACGCGCAAATATGGTGTAAACGGAAACGTAAATTTACGACCTCCATTGGCAAACCTGTGCACTAAGAATAATTTAAAATTATCTGCAAAACACTCCGCACTAGAAATTCTGTCCGACAAAGAATTTTTCAAATATGACTGATAGATGGACAGATATCGAGAAAAAAATCATGGACAGCGAAATTTGCGCACCTAGAAAAGAACATGCCACAATCGAAAAACTTTGCAAATAGCTACAGTGCGTGCTGGTATACAAATGATCCACGTTTGGTGCGATTGCGCATGACCGCACATCCTGTGGTGGCGCTGCAAGCACGAACCGGCAGCCTTATAAACTGGCGTGTAGTCGAAGCCCCATAAAAGCGAAAAGCACCGGCCGACGCAAGCAAGAGTACAGAATGACAAGAATGCCGGGTAGACGCCAGAGACCTCGATTTAGGAAACTTACGGGCTTTGAGAGAGGCCTGATCATCGCACCGAAAACCGCAGGGTGGGCGGCGCGTCGTATAGCCCGCCACGTGGATCGTTCTGACCATACCGTACGACTGTGTTGGGAGCAGTGGACACGTGACGGCACTGCCACACGGCTGAGCGGCTCCGGACGGACTAGAAGGACCACCGGTAGAGGGGATCGACGGATCGTGCGCCAGGCACGAACGGATACCATGGGAACCCCGGTCCACTATACAGGCAGATATAGCGGCTCCTGTGTTCCCACGAACCATTTCTCGACGACTCGCATAAGCGAATCTGCGATCCCAGCGCCCCTTACGTGTGCTGCCATTAACACCGGAACATCGCCGGCTGCGTGCGCAGTGGTGCCAGGCCAGAGTGACGTGAAACGCCACAGAATGGCGACGTGTGGTGTTTAGCGATGAGTGCCGCTTCGTTTTGGGGACAGATGATCATCGTGTCCGGGTGTGGAGGTCCCCGGGTCAATACGACAATCCCAACCTCGCTATCGAGCGCCACACCTCACCCACTGCAGGTATTATGGTCTGGGGAGAGACCCATTGCCTACGATAGCCAATAAGCTCTAGTAGTGGTACGTGGATCATTGACGGGCCAGAGGTATGTGGATGAGATCCTACGGCTCCAGTTCCTGGCCGAGGCTCCAGGTGCGCTATACCAGCAGGATAATGCCCGCCCGCACACGGCTCGGGTTGCCCAGGACTGTCTACGTCATGTCCAGATACTTTCATGGCCTGCCCGCTCCCCGGACATGTCCGCTATCGAGCATGTGTGGTACCAGTTGAAACGTCGGCTTCTGCCGTGCCGCACTATCCGGGATTTGGAGCACACCGTTCAACACGTGTGGGCCAGTTTGCCACAGGACAACAATATACGTCTGTTCGCCTCCATGCCGGACCGTATTGCAGAATGTACGAGGCGGTGCGACGGGCTATTGAAGATGACCGGACTGAGTGCCACACATCCCTCTATTATTGTCCTGCTGCTTTGTTTTTACCATCATGTGTATCATTCATCTGTATCATTACGTCCATAAAATTTCAGTTCAATCCGATGCTTCCTTCTTGGTGCGCAAGTTCCATTGTTCGTGAGTGTATATTGATATATACACTCAGTACACAAAGCATTAGAGAGGGGTGATGGGCAGTGGACATGGGCATCCCCCGCGCAGAGTGGAACACACCGAAACCGAACGCAGATGATAAATAGGGGAGAGCAGGGCTTCCCAACAGTCCATAGCAATCCACGAACATGTAAGCGTGGTGATCTGAGGGACTTGAATCGTGGACGCATTATCGGCGCAAGACAGATGGGTCATTCTATCGCCCAAGTGGTAAGAACCCTAGGGTTTCCAAGGGCAACCGTATCAAGGGTGTACTACGAGTATACCATCGATGGACATACCATCGTCCAGACAGCAACCGGTGGCCGACCACACACCATTGATGACCAGGGTCAACGTAGACTATCCAGGCTCTTACAGACCAACCGCTTGGCAGCGGCGGCACAAATCACATCCAGGCAAAATGTCGGTGAGCGAAGCAGCGTCACCGAGCGAACGGTGTGGTACATGCTGCATGTTTTGGGCTACAGGAGCCGACGCTCTTCTCGTGTGTCACTGTTTACTGCTCGTAATCAGACGTTACGGATGGCTGGTGCCGGGAACATCAAAACTGGACCTCTAAAGAGTGGCGCCGCATCGTGTGGTTAGATGAATTCCATTTTCAGCTGTTCCGAGATGACGGGAGGGTGCGGGTGTGACGTCGATAGCATGTGGCCAAGGCCCCGTCGTTCCAGGTCGGCTCTGTTCAAGGCTCTGTGATGGTTTGGGCAGCCTTCTCATGGGACACATTAGGTCCCTTAGTGTGTCTGGAGAGGTCCTTAACCGCTGCGCGACCAGTATGTGCAGGCTGATCACCTACACGCTTTCATGGTCTTCGCGCATCCCGCGGCCGATGGGGGGTTTCAGAAGACAATGCGCCGTGCCATCGGGCCGCAACTACCTAGGCCTGGGTCAAGGAACTCTCATCTGAGTTTAAAACCAGCCACTGGTCCCCAAGGTCTCCGGATTTATACTCTGTAGAAGCTCTCTGGGATGACGCGGAGCGGTCAATGGATCCTGGACTGACGTCTCGGGTGGAGTTGTTGACAATGCTGCAACAGGCATGGCTATCATTGCCTCCGGTAGACCTCCGGCATCTCGTGGAGCCAATGCCTCGGCGTGTACAGGCTGTTATTCGAGCTAGAGGGAGACCAACACGCTATTAGGTAGACATCTCTAGTATTTTGTGCATTGAGTGCATATACACCGACGAACCATTACATTATGACCACCCCCAGCCTAGAGAAATGAGCGCGCTTGGAGACCGAACGGTGGTGCAAATGAAGCTCACAGAGCTGTATATATACAACCCGAGGACCGGCTTTCGGTTAGTAGAGTGTTCGGATTTAGAATGGGAAAAGCTGCCGATTTATCTCGGAGTTTGGCAAAGGACAAATTGTGATGGCACCACGCCTCGGAGCTACGATATCGGAAACGGCGCGGCTTGTGGGTTGTTCGTGTGCTGCTGTAGTCAGTACGCATCAAAAGTGGTGCACGACGACGAACCGTTGTCCAGCCGTGTGACGTCCGCAGCTCATTGATGCCAGAGGGGAGCGGAAAATGTCGCGCATTGTTCACAGCGACCGCTGGGCCATAGTGCGACAAATCACCCGCAGCTGCAACAGTGGTGATCAGGACAATGTGTCACAGCACGCAGTTCATCGCAACCTTCTGCGCATGGGCCTGCGTAACCAAAGACCCCGCCGTGTCCCCATGCTTACTGCACGTCATCGCCAACAACGCATGAAATGGGAGATTGGACCGTGGATGATTGGAAGAAACTGGCCTGGCCCGACGAATAAAGATTCCTGGTGCATCACGTAGACGGTTGAGCGCGGGTACGCCGATTACCAACGGAAGCTATGGCGCTGTGGGCGATGTTTTCTTGGAACACTTTAGGCCCCATTGTCCCAATAGCACAAGCCCTGACAGCTGTCATGTATCTGAACATCGTTGCGGACCAAGTTCACCCATTTATGGCAACTGTGTTCTCTGCTGGTGATGGCCATTACCAACAGGATAATGCGCCATGCGACACTGCCAGAATCGTCAAGGAATGGTTCGAGGAACATGCTGGTGACTTTCTGTTAATGTCCTGGCCTCCAAATTCTCCTGACATGAACCTAATCGAACATTTATGGTTCGACTTGGAAAAGCGGGTTCGCGTTAAATCACAACCACCCCGAAATGTACAGGAACTGGAGGACCTGCTGTTGACACTAGGGCACCAGATACTCCAGGATACCTATCGCCACCTCATCGAATCAATGCCTCCGCGTGTGTCTGCTGTTTTGCGGGCTGAAATGGGTCCTACAGCTTATTCGGTAGGTGGTCATAATATAATGGTTCATCGGTGTATGTTGTTAGCCCCCAGACACCATATCATTGAATAAAAATAACTTTATGAATTTAGATGTCAAGCATTGGCCAACGCCCCGGAAGTAAACTTTAGAATTTTTAATAAGCATTTGGGAATTCTTTATTGCCAAAATCTTATTTATTGTTAAAGAGAATTTAGCCTACAATTTAGTTTATCAAAACCAAGAGCCGCCCCGGTGGCGCAGTGGTCTAAGGCACTGGCCTCTGATCATTCGTCCGTAAGGGGTCCGGGTTCGAATCCCGGTCAGGCATGGATGTTGTGTTTGTCTTACGGCACTGGCTGTCTCCCTTCCCTGGAACCAGTGACCCTAAATTAGGGACGGGCGACTGCTTATAGCCCATTGAGTTGCTCACGGTGGTCGTTAAACCTCCAATCAAAAAAAAACAAGAAATTCCTCTGACACTCATAAATTATTCATGCAACTTCAGGATTGGCACGAGACAACATATATTTAGTCAATTAAAATAAAACAGATAATGAAAATGATGAAGACCTCTGTATACAAAGGAAGGAGGGGCGCTCGCTCCTTTTGATATAGCTATAGGGCTGAATTTGTCGTTCAAGTTCAAGATTATTCATTGGCTTATACTGTCCGGCTTTAAGCAGTTCTCAGCCGATGAAAGTCTATTTGCTGACCGGAGACAATTTACTCAGCAACTGATGTGCATAAGAAAATGCAGTATTTACAGGGATGCTGCTTGTTCGATAAAGGTTTACCCACATATCAAAGTTGCCGCAATATCGTAGAACACACACATTGGTCAATTTTTGTTTTCATCTGGCCCGACCAATTAGTATGCGCACTTTGGACGATAGAGAGGGGAGTCGAATTCCGCCCCACTTACTGTAATGCACACACCTTACTGCATTCACCTTTATGACACGACGTACGCATCTACGCGCACTAATGGCGAGGTCAAACGAGGTCGCTGACGTGATAGCTAGATCCGTCCGTTTGTTCGTCCCAGCTCCGAACGGGTAAAGATGATTCGCTTTGCATCACAGGTAGTCCATAGCTACTCGGGGCTGCAAAAGAATTATCTCTGGAAGGCTGCTTTGTAGCTCCACTTCAATATCCCGGCATCAACCAGAATTTTCTCGCAACTTCTTCGGGTAGAAGTTTTCTGCCGCCAAACACCGCTCCGAAGGAACTCGTCCCGGTCCCGCCGGAGTCTAGCCCTTTGCCTTCATGGGCTCGTTCAAGATTGCTCTTTTTCCGTAACTCGCGTTTTGCCAAAGAGTGTCTTTCTCTTTTCCTAGGGACACTGCCTTAACTCTGTTGTCAATTTTCATTGCTCTAAAAGCACTCAGCACGATGATAGAATGTTAAGAATGCACAGCTCTGCTCTCGGAATATATGGCGGTCAGCTCGCGTATAAGTAGGCAAACACATAACTAACTGAAACTTCTTTGTCTTGCCAAGATTCAGCATCGAAAACGCCACAAACTTTGCAATCGGATGACACTGTTTCCTAAACATGTGGAAAAAGGAGATTTCAACCACTTCGTAACAAAACTTCCCATCGCGCGGGGAGGAAATACGCTGGACCGCCAGGCGTTTCCCCTACCAAACAACTCTGGCTTCCCTTTAGATTTTACCTTTTCAAGCAAGGGGAATTTCTCAAACACGCCGCTGAGTTCTTAACTCTTTTCTTACGCGAAGTGAGAAAACCACTAACTGTTAATTTTTAAGCAACAATTAACGCTGTCCCCACCTCTCGCAAACCAGCTAATCGAATTAATTACAGCACCCAAAATTCGTATCAGTATACACTACCTGATGGAAAACTTGTACATTATTTTTAAGCAAAAAATACGCGTAAAAAGTTTTCCGAGGTGCGAAGTATTGGCCTGAAAAAGATTATTTCAATCAAATTTTCATAAGTGCACAGATATTGTTGCAAATATACCGGGAACAGAAATATACCCTCAACCCCCCTAGTAGCAAAACGGTTCTTTACCAAAAATTAGAAGTTGCATGCCGAACATTTCCACCAGGAACTTTATTCGACGGAAGAAGTTTTCAAATCGGGCTTTTAGAAGCAGAGATATCGGGTAAATTGCAATTTACCTTTACCAGTGACAATAAATTAGGGACGGGCGACTGCTTATAGCCCATTGAGTTGCTCACGGTGGTCGTTAAACCTCCAATCAAAAAAAAAAGCAATTTACCTTTACGCCCCTAGCGGAAAAATTGTGCATTACTTGAAAAAGAAACTCAACCCAAGACAGTCTCCGTTATCAATGCCATAGAAGGAAAGAATAGTTTTTCAATCGGATATTTAGAAGCAATGATATGGAATAAAATGTACTTTGAATTCGATAGCCTCTGCATTTACACCCTCAAGCGGCAAAGTTATGCAACCGGAAAGGGAGGATCATCGTTCTCACATTTCAGGCTTTCCAATGCAAAAATGAATTTTTCAAATTGGACTAATAGTTGCAGAGATATGGAGTCCACAGATGCGGACGGACAAAGATATTATAAGCATGTGGTTATCGTGCCCATTGGTTATCGTGGACAAACCTGTTTACCAGCACGTCTACCTCGATATTCTGGACAATTATGCCCTAACAACTCTGTGGCAATACTATGGAACTGAGCCTTGTTGGTACCAGCAGGATAATGCACCGAGCCATAAAGTAAGGACTGTTACGGCGTGGTTTGGCGATAATTCCTTATCGTGTGTGGACTGGCCAGCACAGAGCCCTGATCTTAATCCCATAGAGCAGGATGAATTACAGCGCCGAATAAGAAGTTTGGAACCAAGGCCTACTACTAAGCAACAGTTAGCGGCAGCATTATGTACTGAATGGAAGCGCATACCTATCGTTGTGTTCCAAAACCTTATCGAAAGCATGTCTCGAAGGGTCAGTACATACATTAAGGCCAAAGGTGAACTGACACCGTACTAATGTATGTCAATAAATGCTATGCTGTGTTTCTCTTCTTGGTGTCCGGTGACTTTTGTCAATGTAGTGTATTTTGAGAGTTTATTCAAAGCAAATTCAATTTCATATCATAACACGCTTAAAAACACTGACTTTAACCTAAATTAAATATTGTGACGTGCCTGCCCCGCAGTACGCACATGAGATAAAGGCAGATAGCAGTGAGAGCACATGTCCGCGTAGCTCCGTTGTGAAAGCGACTTACTCCCGAGTGAGGAGACTCGAAATCGGTGCTCGGCGCGGACAAACTTGTACGTTATATTGGCGCCCGAGCTTCGAGGATGACCCGGCTGTTAGGTTTCTCGTAATGATGTGATGTTCTTTCCACAAGGCGGGACAGGGAAAATGGCAATGCCGCCCCGGTGGCGCAGTGGTCTAAGGCGCTGGCCTCTGATCATTCGTCCGTAAGGGGTCCGGGTTCGAATCCCGGTCAGGCATGGATGTTGTGTTTGTCTTACGGCACTGGCTCTCTCCCTTCCCTGGAACCAGTGACCCTAAATTAGAGACGGGCGACTGCTTATAGCCCATTGAGTTGCTCACGGTGGTCGTTAAACCTCCAATAAAAAAAATGGCAATCCCTTCTTCAGTGCTTCGAAAAAAGAAATCAATGTGATGCTACGCTCCACACACTAAATTATCTGGAATTTCTCAAATGCACGTTCTTCATAGGATGACTGCCTACAGCGACACACGGTCCCGGCTGACCCATGGGCCATGCCCCCGGCCCTCTTTCAGAATAGGGGAGAGATGTGATGTGCCTTCCCCGCAGGAAGCACATGTGATAAAGGCAGATAGCAATGAGAGCATATGTCCACGTAGCTCAGTTGGGAGAGCGACTTACTCCCGAGTGAGGGGACCCGGATACGATGACCGGCGCGGACAAACTTGTACGTTATAATATGTTGCGAATTATTGCCTGGCTGAATCAAGGAACACACACAGTTAAAAAAAGAGCGCAAAGCTCCTAACAAAAGGGCAATTTAAAAACAAAAACAGAAATTTTATCGCACACCCCCGGTGGCTGCGAGGTCTGAGACGCTGGATTCTGGCCATTTGTCTGAGATGGGTCCAGGTGAAGAATGAGTGGTGCATTTGTATGATGGCTCTAATTCTAACCCTTTGCTTCGATCAGTTATTCTAAAATAACGACGAGCGATTGTCCATATCTCTTTTTGCACATGATCGTCGCTACTCCCCCCCCCCCCAAGGTAGTGAACATTCAATTGCAAGGGAATTTTCCGCATTTGTAAAGTATGAATATACGAAAATTGGACGCGGAAAATTAGACGCACAAAAGTTTGACGCGGAAAATTGGACGCGCAAAAAATGGACGTGCAAGGGTTTTTAATCTATTTATTTTCATTATGTTTCCAAAACAGAACGAATTGTAAACTGAGGGAGGGAGATATAAATAAAAAAATGAAGTTTGGTTTTCTAGGGTCTGGAACGTTGGCATGCAGGATCAGGAATGTTGCCCCGCCAGTCTTTCCCCAGGTTGAATTAATCCGTTTCAAAGATCTATTTCAGAAATTTTCTGCGGGCAATAGCCATTGGTCATTTTTAAGGTCAAGAATTCAAGCAGTGCTCGAATTCCTTATCTGCTCCTGACCCGCCACCCCCAGAGGGCACGAATCAACAGTATACCTGTCAAAGATTGGTCCAAACACCTTCTCCAAAATTGGTCCAAATCCCCTGAGGCCACATGATCCCATGAGACTACAGGGATTTCAGCTATTTCCTGGGTACGCGTACAGAACCGCTGATAAAATTTCGAGTCAGGGGGCCTTTTGACTTGCTTTGTAATTTGGTTTGTTAATTTTCGAAATGTTCCATTAAAATGGAAACCACGCTGAAGTTTATCAAGAGCGAAAGAGGAAACGATATGCTAGTGTACGAAGGATTTATCCATAAAAAAGAAACAAAAATTGGAGAGAAAACCATATGGAAGTGTGCTGATTTTAATAAGCGACGATGTCACGGCAGAGCTCATACACAGAGAGGTAAAGTTCTGAAGAGTACAGTTCGCAACCACGTTCCTGATTCCACAAAAAATATTGTGAAAGAATCTATCCAAAAAATGAAAGAGAATGCCAAAGTAACAGGACACACTACCCAAGAGGTGTTGGCAAATATGTCTTTGCATTTTGTGACGTACCTGCCAGCAGGACGCACACGACATAAAGGCAGATAGGAATCAGAATAAACGTCTGCGTAGCTCAGTTGGTAGAGCGACTTGTTCCGGAATAAGCGGCCTCGGGTTCGAATCCCGGCGTAGACCAAAAATGACGGAGAAATTTACTTCGTTGTAATGGCGCCCGAACTATCCGGATGACCCGGCCGTTCAAAATCTCGCATTGGTGTGATGTTATTTCCACACCGCGAGACAGGAAAAATCAGAGAATTCCTTCTCCAGCGCTTTGAAAAATAAAAATGTGTGATGTTGCATTCCACACAGCAGATTGACTGGGAGTTCTCAAGTGCACGTTCTACAGTGGATGGCTGCCTGCAACGATTCATGGTCACGGCTGACCCGTGGGCCATGCCCCCGGCCCTCTTTCGGGGGGAGATGTGACGTACCTGCCAGCAGGACGCACACGACATAAAGGCAGATAGGAATCAGAATAAACGTCTGCGTAGCTCAGTTGGTAGAGCGACTTGTTCCGGAATAAGCGGCCACGGGTTCGAATCCCGGCGTAGACCAAAAAGGACGGAGAAATTTACTTCGTTATAATGGCGCCCGAACTATCCGGATGACCCGGCCGTTCAAAATCTCGCATTAGTGGGATGTTATTTACACACCGCGAGACAGGAAAAATCAGAGAATTTCTTCTCCAGCGCTTCGAAAATAAAAATGTGTGATGTTGCATTCCACACAGCAGATTGACTGGGAGTTCTCAAGTGCACGTTCTACAGTGGATGGCTGCCTGCAACGATTCATGGTCACGGCTGACCCGTGGGCCATGCCCCCGGCCCTCTTTCGGGGGGGGAGATGTGACGTACCTGCCAGCAGGACGCACACGACATAAAGGCAGATAGGAATCAGAATAAACGTCTGCGTAGCTCAGTTGGTAGAGCGACTTGTTCCGGAATAAGCGGCCTCGGGTTCGAATCCCGGCGTAGACCAAAAAGGACGGAGAAATTTACTTCGTTATAATGGCGCCCGAACTATCCGGATGACCCGGCCGTTCAAAATCTCGCATTGGTGGGATGTTATTTCCACACCGCGAGACAGGAAAAATCAGAGAATTTCTTCTCCAGCGCTTCGAAAATAAAAATGTGTGATGTTGCATTCCACACAGCAGATTGACTGGGAGTTCTCAAGTGCACGTTCTACAGTGGATGGCTGCCTGCAACGATTCATGGTCACGGCTGACCCGTGGGCCATGCCCCCGGCCCTCTTTCGGGGGGGGGGGAGATGTGACGTACCTGCCAGCAGGACGCACACGACATAAAGGCAGATAGGAATCAGAATAAACGTCTGCGTAGCTCAGTTGGTAGAGCGACTTGTTCCGGAATAAGCGGCCTCGGGTTCGAATCCCGGCGTAGACCAAAAAGGACGGAGAAATTTACTTCGTTATAATGGCGCCCGAACTATCCGGATGACCCGGCCGTTCAAAATCTCGCATTGGTGGGATGTTATTTCCACACCGCGAGACAGGAAAAATCAGAGAATTTCTTCTCCAGCGCTTCGAAAATAAAAATGTGTGATGTTGCATTCCACACAGCAGATTGACTGGGAGTTCTCAAGTGCACGTTCTACAGTGGATGGCTGCCTGCAACGATTCATGGTCACGGCTGACCCGTGGGCCATGCCCCCGGCCTCTTTCGGGGGGGGAGATGTGACGTACCTGCCAGCAGGACGCACACGACATAAAGGCAGATAGGAATCAGAATAAACGTCTGCGTAGCTCAGTTGGTAGAGCGACTTGTTCCGGAATAAGCGGCCTCGGGTTCGAATCCCGGCGTAGACCAAAAAGGACGGAGAAATTTACTTCGTTATAATGGCGCCCGAACTATCCGGATGACCCGGCCGTTCAAAATCTCGCATTGGTGGGATGTTATTTCCACACCGCGAGACAGGAAAAATCAGAGAATTTCTTCTCCAGCGCTTCGAAAATAAAAATGTGTGATGTTGCATTCCACACAGCAGATTGACTGGGAGTTCTCAAGTGCACGTTCTACAGTGGATGGCTGCCTGCAACGATTCATGGTCACGGCTGACCTCGTGGGCCATGCCCCCGGCCCTCTTTCGGGGGGGGAGATGTGACGTACCTGCCAGCAGGACGCACACGACATAAAGGCAGATAGGAATCAGAATAAACGTCTGCGTAGCTCAGTTGGTAGAGCGACTTGTTCCGGAATAAGCGGCCTCGGGTTCGAATCCCGGCGTAGACCAAAAAGGACGGAGAAATTTACTTCGTTATAATGGCGCCCGAACTATCCGGATGACCCGGCCGTTCAAAATCTCGCATTGGTGGGATGTTATTTCCACACCGCGAGACAGGAAAAATCAGAGAATTTCTTCTCCAGCGCTTCGAAAATAAAAATGTGTGATGTTGCATTCCACACAGCAGATTGACTGGGAGTTCTCAAGTGCACGTTCTACAGTGGATGGCTGCCTGCAACGATTCATGGTCACGGCTGACCCGTGGGCCATGCCCCCGGCCCTCTTTCGGGGGGGGGAGATGTGACGTACCTGCCAGCAGGACGCACACGACATAAAGGCAGATAGGAATCAGAATAAACGTCTGCGTAGCTCAGTTGGTAGAGCGACTTGTTCCGGAATAAGCGGCCCTCGGGTTCGAATCCCGGCGTAGACCAAAAAGGACGGAGAAATTTACTTCGTTATAATGGCGCCCGAACTATCCGGATGACCCGGCCGTTCAAAATCTCGCATTGGTGGGATGTTATTTCCACACCGCGAGACAGGAAAAATCAGAGAATTTCTTCTCCAGCGCTTCGAAAATAAAAATGTGTGATGTTGCATTCCACACAGCAGATTGACTGGGAGTTCTCAAGTGCACGTTCTACAGTGGATGGCTGCCTGCAACGATTCATGGTCACGGCTGACCCGTGGGCCATGCCCCCGGCCCTCTTTCGGGGGGGGAGATGTGACGTACCTGCCAGCAGGACGCACACGACATAAAGGCAGATAGGAATCAGAATAAACGTCTGCGTAGCTCAGTTGGTAGAGCGACTTGTTCCGGAATAAGCGGCCTCGGGTTCGAATCCCGGCGTAGACCAAAAATGACGGAGAAATTTACTTCGTTATAATTTGCCTACTGCAGTATCAGCCCAAATGCCTTCAGCTGCATCTTTAAAAAGAACAATTCAGAATGTTCGTAGGGCTGCTCCTGCAAATCCCAGGTCCTTAGAAGAACTATTCATTTCGGAAGAGTATCAGAAAACAGCAGATGGGAAACCATTTTTACTTTTTGATAATGGCCTGGAAGAAAATCGAATTCTTATTTTTTCAACTGAGAGGAATTTGAAGCTCATGCACCATTACAGTCATCGGTACGCTGATGGCACTTTTTCGTCATCACCGCAGTTCTTCAGTCAACTATATACGATTCACGGGGTGAAATACAGCAACGTTTATGCCCACGGTTTATGCCATTCTTCCTAACAAATCGGAAGAAACGTATGTTCGCCTACTTCAGTCACTGAAGATATTGAAACCTGACCTACGGCCGACCTCAGTGATGTTAGACTTTGAGATAGCGGCGATGAACACATTTAAAAGGGAATTTCCCGAAGTGATTATACGAGGGTGTTTTTTCTCCTAAGCCAATGCATATGGAGACGTATTCAGAGCACACACAGGTTTACAAGCGAGATATAGTGAAGATGCTGAATTTGCTCTTCAGTTACGGTATTTGGCTACTCTTTCATTTGTACCAGAAGCCTATGTTATAGAAGCGTACGATCAACTGCTGGAGAGTGAGTTTTTTCGAACCAACGAAGAAATACGTGAGCCTTTGATAAACTATTTCGAAGACATCTGGATAGGACGCATGGATAGAAGGGGAAGAAGAAGGCAACCACGGTTTGCCTTAAAAATATGGAATCGCTTCCAGTGGCGGCTCGTGGGTTATTCAAATGGGGGTTCACAAAACATAAATTGTAAAAATTACATTTTCAGTTACGACATAACGTACAGGTTAAAATACATTTCCTGTTTTATTTTATTTAGCTTTTTTATATTTTAATTTCTAACTTTCGTTTTCTGTTTCGGGGTTCACGTGCTCATGTTCACCAATAGAGGAGGCGCCACTGATTGCTTCTCACTTATTTACGACGATATACCTCGCACTAATAACGCCGTTGAAGGATGGCACAACGCTTTTTCTTCACTACTAAATGCTACTCACCCAAACATTTGGAAGTTCATTAAAAGATATAAAGTCCGGGATTTTTTTCTACATGTTATCTGTTTTATTTTCGTGTTAAAGTTCATTTGAAATAAGTAAATACACTGGCGGAAAGTGAAAAAAGAACACCAAGAAGGAATTGGCGGACGATCATGAAATTTACATATGTTAATGGGGTCGAGTTTACGTAGGTGTGATGTTAATTTCAGGACCAATCGGTGAGCGCTTACGCCACAGCACGGTATAATATGCAAATTATCGTCGGTGGTATTTAAAGAGTACGGCAAAGTGAATGTAATCAGCGTCGGCGTACGGACACGTGCAAAGACCCTGAAGAAGCTGCAATGCCTGGACATGGAAGACGTGCACGATTTCAGCAGTTATCGGACTTTGAGCGTGGTCGTCTAGTCGGACTCTGCGAGGCCGGGTGGTCGTATCGTCGTATTGCGGAGCGAATTGGACAGTAAGTATCGGTGATGGTACGATGGTTGCGTAGATGGTCCGAGGAACATTCCCACACGAGAAGATATGGAACCGGGAGTCACATACGGACTGATGAGCGGACCGATCGACGCATAAGAAGAGCGGCGTTGTCAAGCAGAACATCCACTGCGACGCAAATCCGAGCTGCCGTTGCACCTGAGGTGACTGTACGAACAATCCACAACCGTCTACTGGATGCAGGACTACGTGCACGTGTGCCTCTGGCATGTGTACCTCTGACTCCAGCCCACCGTCAGGAACGGCTGCAGTGGTGTCGCCAACGTCTGCACTGGAGAACGCAATGGCGATCTGTCGTGTTCAGCGATGAAAGCACATTCTGCTTGGGAGCCTCCGATGGCCGTATGCGTGTTCGCAGACGCACAGGGGAGCGTCTCTACCCTTCTTGCATCCGCCAGCGACACACAGGGCCTACACCTGGTCTCCTGGTGTGGGGAGCGATCAGCTATCACTCCCGTACACAACTAGTGTTTGTTCCGGGTACGTGAAACAGCACCTCCTACATCAACAACATCATTCAGCCCGTTGTTGTGCCATTTGTAAGGTCGGTCCATCGTGTTGTTTTCCAGCAAGATAACGCACGCCCACACACGGCATGTGCAGCGCAACATGCACTTCAGGGTGTGAGACAACTTCCATGGCCTGCACGTTCACCGGATTTGTTCCCCGTTGAGCACGTGCGGGATTTTATGGGACAACGACATATCCGGTCTCCACGGCCAGCCACGACCATCCCCGATTTACGCGTCCAGGTTGAGGATGCTTGGAACTCAATACCCCAAACTTACATCCAACATCTGTACGACAGACTCCATGCCAGAATTGCACAATGTGACGCAGTTCATGGCGGTTCAACCTTGTACTAACCATGTTACATGGAAATGTTATTTTTCAGTTTACCAGCAAATACAGCTGTATTTTGCCATAATGTTCTGATCACGTTATTCTCTGTATTCCGTTATTATGCTGTATAAATTTCGTTGGTATCAGATGTCTCCTTCTTGGTGTTCTTTTTTCACTTTACGCCAGTGTAGAACATTGCGCAAAATTGCTCTTGAATGAACAGGACAAAGGTTTCGCTAAATTTTCGTCAGCGGAACAAATCAAATTATTTTCAGAAAGGGAAATCATCATTTACGCTTTCCAACCGTAGGTTGAAGTAGCGTATATGCTGCAGCTTTGTCCGTCTGTCTGACCGCCAGCAAAATAACTCGCGTAAAAATTGTTCAATTTCGATGAAATTTTAGTATGTGATAGGAAACTACCCGGGGATGAACCCTATTGAAGATGGGCGAAATGGGGTCAAAGGTGAGGAAATAAGAGCGGGATCCATTCTATTACCCTTGCCTCATAACTTGCGTAAAAAATGGTTCGATTTCGATGAAATTATAGTATGTAATAGGGGACCACATGGAAATGAACCCTATTGAAAATGGGCAAAATGGGGTCAAAGGTCAGGACATAGAAGCGGGATCCGTTCCATTGCCCTTATGTGTTCTGACTTGCGTCAAAATGGTTCGATTTCGATGAAATTTTAGTATCTGGTAGGGGACCACCAGACTATGAACCCTACTGAAAATGGGCGAAATGGAGTCAAAGGTCAGGGCATAGGAGTGGGATCCATTCCATTGACCTTATGCATCATAACTTACGTAAACATGCTTCGATTGCGACAAAACTTTATCATGTTGTTCCGGAAGAACCTGTTCTGTTGAATATCATCGAAATAGGGTCAAAGGTCCGGGCACAGGAGCGAGATTTATTCCACAGCTATTATCCTCATAACTTGACTAAAAATGCTTCTATTGAGACAAAACTTTATTATGTTGTTCCGGAGACTTACAGGACCGGTTCTGTTGAATATAATCGAAATGGGGTCAAAGGTCAGGACACAGGAGCGAAATTTATTCAACAGCCATTATCCTCATAACTTTACTAAAAGTGCTTCTCTTGCGACAAAACTTTAGTATGTTGTTCCGGAGGTATACTGAACCGGTTCTGTTGAATATTATCGGAATGGGGTCAAAGGTCAGGGCACAGGAGCGAGATTTATTCCCCAGCCATTATCATCATAACTTGAGTAATAACTTGAATTATGATTTCTGGTATGTTGGAAAGCGTATCATAATCAATGCATTGCATGATTTTACTAACTTGTTTCCGTAATGCCAAATGGTGAGCTGTACTAATAGTTAATTCCTTAGTGTCAAGTATATATCGAAGTCTCGCATCTCATAAGTAATGCTACGGCACAAGTGAGCCGCGGATTCGGAGAGGTGACCTTCGGCCGCATGTAATGGTCCAATATAAATTGGTCATTCACTTTTTTACGCTTTCCAACCTTACGTTGAAGAAGCGTATATGCTTTAGCTTTGTCCATCTGTCCGTCCGTCCGCACAATAATTCGCGTAAAAATGGTTCGATTTCGATGACATTTTAGTATGTAGTAGGGGACAACTTGGGAACGAGCCCTATTGAAAATGGGCACAATGAGGTCAAAGGTAAATGGGCGCAATGGCGTCAAAACATAGGAGTGGGATCCGTTCCATCGCCTTTATGCGTCACAACTTACGAAAAAAGGCTTCAATTGCGACAAAACTTCATCATGTTGTTCCGGAGGTGTACTGAACCGGTTCTGTTGAATATAATCGAAATGGGTCAGAGGTCAGGGCACAGGAGCGAGATTTATTCCACAACTATTATCTCATAACATGACTAAAAATACTGCTATTGCGACAAATTTTTCCTTCTTCCAGTCGCGCCCATTTCCAGCTCCTGAGTTGCTGCCTCATGCTGACGGAATAGGGTCTCCTTACCTCGTGCGAGTGCTTTTCTCCAACATATAACGCTCGTGTCTAGCGTTCCTGCAACCTGTTTTGCCCAGTAAGTGCCAATATCTTTCATATACGACGTATTTTTCTGTCTTGTGCTTAACCCTCGTCGTTTACTCTGGTAAACACTCTGACTCGCCTTGACTATCTTCGGTTTCCTTAACAGCGTTCCTACACACTGCCTTCTGTGCTCCATAGTCCTGTGCTTATCGCAACACCTCCCGCAAATACCTTTAAGATAGATAGACTGGAAAACCGTAAGTTAACCGGGCTACATTTGAAGTTCAGTGCTGTACGGAAAGAATCTGTCACTTCTCGTTCGTGTGTTTATATCAATTACATCCATTTTTTAAATGCATAACCAGTAGGATTTAATTTTTTGTTTTTATAAACAGTGTGTATATATTGTAAAGTATTTCAAAAAATAATATAGCTAACTTTAATGAGCTAAACAGATTTTTAAAACGGTTATGTCTTGCGTAGCGTACGGATGTACCAATAAACAAACAACTGGCCAGCAGACACTTTAAATTCGTAGGTTTCCTCATAATAGTTGTGATACTTTGGGAAGTGGGTAAATGCTCTAAGACGTGCTAACTGGAAACGAAGCTAAGCCAAACCGAAATCTGACGATTGCCATTTAGCAAGAGGTATCACACGCCCTTGCGGTCTCACTATACCGGTATCTCCTGTTCGGAAATAGAAAAGAGGAGTGTGACGACCAAGTTGTCCTAAAGAAAACCAAGCGTGAGAAAAATAAAAAAAAAGGAAACATATTCATATTTTCTTCCGGATTTAAGTGCTAGTCACAGCAATGTTGCCGTGACTTGCAGTTTCAATTTAGGCTTCTTACCTTCTTTTTTAATCTTTCTCTGGAAATAATAGAGGTGTTTTAGTATTTTAGGTGCAGGATAGTTAGCTAGTAACGTTTTGCACTTACTTTATCCCTTAATATTAATTACTAATCTAAAACAACTATTATGGAAATTTTACTAAGAATTTCTTTTCATTTAAATTGCAAATTTTCCGAGAAAACTCTTCTCCTTCTTCAGGCTGTCTTGTTGTTGTCACTTCTTCCTGTTACTATCGCGGTTACGGTTAACCTTGACGGTTTAGGTTATTTTTCAACAAATCCTGCCAGATATTAGGCAGGAAAATCCTTTGCAGTCAATGAAGATGGAATTTTGATTTTTCTCAATTTCTATTCCTTCTTTCAGCTTTCTTTTTTGAAAATTGCTTTGGAAACTGATGACTTTAAGGGAATTCCAATCCATGATGTGTCCAGTTTCTCTAACATGCTTATCTAATCCAGTCTTGTTGGAGCAAT
Source organism: Macrothele yani (assembly GCA_039090855.1). Taxonomy (NCBI): domain Eukaryota; kingdom Metazoa; phylum Arthropoda; class Arachnida; order Araneae; family Macrothelidae; genus Macrothele; species Macrothele yani. The sequence continues at coordinate 7,004,792 of CM077022.1, read as the reverse complement.
TTTTTATAGCTGCTTTATGTTCTGCTATACGAGTTTCTAGTCTGCGACCTGTTTCACCTATGTAAGATAGTCCACAACTACATTTTACTTCATAGACTACTCCTTGCATTTTTAAAATATCTTCTTCTCTTTGAACTATTTTAGGGAAATTTTTTTTAACTTTGTTCTCTGAACTTGGAGCTAGCCTAATATTGTACTTCTTACTAATTCTCTTTAAAGACTCAAATAAACCTTTGAATTTCTGGGAAAACTAGAAAAAGATACTAGTACAACCCACATACTTCTGCTTATATAGCAGATACAGGGATGACATCTTATTTATAATAGATAGCTCAGAAATTGTTCCAGAAAGAATTCTAGACTCATTCAATGAATTAGATTATTCCCTTAAGTTCACTATTGAACTTCAAAAAGAAAGAAAAATTAACTTCTGATATGTTACTATCTATTATGAAGATGAAAATTTCCTCACTAGTTGGTATAAAAAACCAATGAATACTAACAGACTACTGGATTTCAATTCCTATCATCCAGTTTCTATAAAGAAAAATGTAGCAAGTCAGTTTTTAGAAAAAAATTAATAAAATAGTTTCTACAGCAGATAAAAAAGAAGCCCATAAAGAAGAACTTAAAGTCATACTTGCAGAAAATAACTGTCCTAAAGAAGAAATTGAGAAGCTTCTGAATTTTAATAGTACGAAGAACCCGCAAAAGCAACAAGTAAAATTCACTAGAAAAATTTCTTATCACAAAGGTTTATTTGAGTCTTTAAAGAGAATTAGTAAGAAGTACATTATTAGGCTAACTCCAAGTTTAGCGAACAAAGTTCAAATTTTTTTTTTCCCTAAAATAGTTTTTTTTTTTTTTTTGATTGGAGGTTTAACGACCACCGTGAGCAACTCAATGGGCTATAAGCAGTCGCCCGTCCCTAATTTAGGGTCACTGGTTCCAGGGAAGGGAGAGAGCCAGTGCCGTAAGACAAACACAACATCCATGCCTCACCGGGATTCGAACCCGGACCCCTTTCGGACGAATGATCAGAGGCCAGCGCCTTAGACCACTGCGCCACCGGGGCGGCCTAAAATAGTTCAAAGAGAAGAAGATATTTTAAAAATGCAAGGAGTAGTCTATGAAGTAAAATGTAGTTGTGGACTATCTTACATAGGTGAAACAGGTCGCAGACTAGAAACTCGTATAGCAGAGCATAAAGCAGCTATAAAAAATTGCGCCAACAAGACTGGATTAGATAGGCATGTTAGAGAAACTGAGCGCAGCATGGTTTGGAATTCCCTTGAAGTCATCAGTTTCCAAAGCGATTTTCAAAAAGAAAGCTAAAAGAAGGAATAGAGATTGAGAAAAATCAAAATTCCATCATCAATGACTGCAAAGGATTTTCCCTGCCTAACATCTGGCAGGATTTGTTAAAAAATAACCTAAACCGTCAAGGTTAACCGTAACCGCGATAGTGACAGGAAGAAGTGACAACACCAAGACAGCTTGAAGAAGGAGAAGAGTTTTTTCCGAAAATTTGCAATTTAAATGAAAAAAAATTCCTAGTAAGATCCCCATAATAGTTATTTTAGATTAGTAATTGCATTAAGAAACTAGGAAACCATTTCTCAACATAAGCTTTATTCAAAGAACTAAATATTAAGTTGAGGGACTAGAACCTTGTCTCATTTACCGTGACTTGCATTTTCAATTTAGGCTTCTTACCTTCTTTTTTAATCTTTCTCTGGAAATAATAGAGGTGTTTTAGTATTTTAGGTGCAGGATAGTTAGCTAGTAACCTTTTGCACTTACTTTATCCCTAAATATTAAGCTGAGGGACTCAGTTTTTACTAGAACCTTGTCTCATTTACTGTGACTTGCAGTTTCAATCTAGGCTTCTCACTTACTTTTATAATCTTTCCCTTGAAATAATAAAGGTGTTTTAGTATTTTAAGTGCAAGATAGTAAGCTAGTAACTTTTTTCACTTATTTGATCTCTAAATATTAAATTGAGGGACTTAGGTTTTACTAGACCCTTGTGCCATTCACCAGACTGTGTATGGCTCTAAAGGGAAGGTTTCTGGTTAAACCTACACATGGTTTGTTAACTCGTATTTCTTTTCACAGACTTTTCATCCTCGAGATTTGTAATTGTCTAAACTCTAAATTATATAAAGAGGGCATTTCTTTCTATCATATTTAATTTTACTTATTTTTTTCTCCAGTTGAGTAACTATTACGAACTCATAATAACCGCCCCGGTGGCGCAGTGGTCTAAGGCGTTGGTCTCTGATCATTCGTCCGTAGGGGTCCGGGTTCGAATCCCGTGAGGCATGGATGTTGTGTTTGTCTTACGGCACTGGCTCTCTCCCTTCCCTGGAACCAGTGACCCTAAATTAGGGACGGGCGACTGCTTATAGCCCATTTTGTTGCTCACGGTGGTCGTTAAACCTCCAATCAAAAAAAAAAAAAAATAAAAGAACTCATAATACTGCGTCGTAGTACTGCGTTTTCTGAGCTCCGATATTTTGTGCCCTATGACTTATTTCTTTTTTTTTTTTTTTTTGATTGGAGGTTTAACGACCGCCGTGAGCAACTCAATGGGCTATAAGCAGTCGCCCGTCCCTAATTTAGGGCCACTGGTTCCAGGGAAGGGAGAGACCCAGTGCCGTAAGACAAACACAACATCCATGCCTGACCGGGATTCGAACCCGACCCCTTACGGACGAATGATCAGAGGCCAGCGCCTTAGACCACTGCGCCACCGGGGCGGCGTCTAAAAGTTTGGAGCATCAATTTGTTTCGTTTCCCGAATCGTAAGTACGATATTTTATTCGAAATAGCTTTATTTACCTTTTGGTCGAGCTGGCCAGAAGAGCTGCTGGTTGCCGCCATTAGTAATGGCGTCATCCGGTGAGGTTGCTGAGATTACTATGCGTACTTCCGCTTCTTCCGTACCAGGACTCTTACTCGATAGCGTCGCCACGTCGCCTTTCCCGAATGGCGTTGGTCAGCTGCCCTCTTCGGGTGAGTCATCCCGACTTGTTTCCGGCGCTTCTCAACGTGCGTGTTCCTCTACTACTTCTTCCTCTGTGATGACTGATGACATCGTGGACACGTCGGACAGTGCTCTTCCTCTACGACAACCATCCTACTCTGCGGTTGCAGCTTCCCGGGCATTTCGTGTGTCCCCTCCGTTGTACAAGGATGCAAGTACTCTTCTACCTTTTTTGAGTCGTGCGGGCGATGAGCTTCTTCTTGATCTCCCGGCGGAATCGTCTCCCGGAACCTCCTTCTCATCTATTTTAGCCCAGGGGGTATGCTTTGAGACATTGCCTAACACTCCTCTCAAAATCTATGCTACTGCTCTTAAACGCCAATTCTCCCCTACAGCCATACTTCACATGTCTCGTCGACCACGATTTGTCATCGCGTATTTCACGGAGGCAGCCATTGCTCATTCTGTTCTACAGACTGGATTGTTTATCCGGAATCGACTTCTTATGCCCGAACCCGTTGCCCAGCGCACTGTTGCTGTGTCATTGTACCCGGTCCCCCTGAAGTGACCGATCTTATGCTCTATGCTGCCCTTACCATAGTCGGCCGGGTTGTCGGCCGTATTAGCACGTTTTCCGCTGCACCACGCGATGCAGATGGTCGCTCCATCCTCAGTGCTCGACGCACGGTGCAGATGGTGTTTTCCTCGCAAGATGATATTGATCGCTGCCCAACCAAGCTTACAGTTAAGTGTGATGGTCACGTTCGTCGAATCACACTCCTTACTTCCTATCACTGTGATAAATGCCTAGCCTTCGGACATCATAAAGCGGACTGTCCTCCTCCTGTTTCTGCTCCTCAGTCATCTCCTCGACGGACTACTGTGCTTTCCACAACGGATAATCCATCGTCGACGGCTGCCTCTGGGGTGAAACAAGGTGTTCCTTCCTCATCGCCTTTGCTTCTTCCTGTGGATCCTCTCTCTTTGCATCCGGTGTCTTCGGATCAGGCTGCAACTGACTTGCCTGAATCCATGGACGACACGGGATCTGCCTTTGAATCCGAATCCTCTTTTGATGCCTCGTTTGAAACTCCTTCGGTTGTGGAAGTTCCTGTGACATCGCCCGTTGCACCAGCTTCAACTCCTACGTCTTGTGCGCCAACTTCCGCTTCCTCGTCGGTGCCTGTCAGTGTGGTCGGTCAGGGTGGAACTGACCCGCCTCCTGATGATAACTCCGCGAGTGATCCTCGCTCCCGGAGTGAGAAACGCATCGCTTTCCTGGCTCCTAGTGCTCCGGCCAAACGTGACTGCCCACGGGTCTACCGCTCCCGTTCCTCCACCGGCACTCGTTCTCCTCCGCCATCTCAGCGTGGGTGCGGCCTCACTGATAACCCTGTGGAACTTGCTGAAGCTGCATTACAGGTCAAGTTCGAGCAATTTTGTACAACTGCTGCTGTGCGCACTACGCCTCTATCCCAAAGGCAATTGTGTCGTCTCTTTGCGTTAGCCCACGATAAATCGTTCTGCTTTCCTACATATTTCTCTCAATGTACATATAGAGTACGTGATGTTGACTCCCAGTTGTTTGAACTTATGTCTATGCTTCGACATTTTGTCCAGACCAACCCTGACTTTGAACCTTGCCTTGAACGCTGTGCCTATATTTCTTGTCAAGTGCACATTCATGTTATGTCTGTTTCTAATTCAGGGACTCGTGCAGTCTGACTTCCAGCTTCCTGTTTGCTCTCTAAGGGATGATTGTGCTGACGGACTCTTTCTCGGTACGGACTTTTCCTGAAAGACATTGGCACGCCCCGGTGGCGCAGTGGTCTAAGGCGCTGGCCTCTGATCATTCGTCCGAACGGGGTCCGGGTTTGAATCCCGGTGAGGCATGGGTGTTGTGTTTGTCTTACGGCACTGGCTCTCTCTCTTCCCTGGAACCAGTGACCCTAAATTAGGGACGGGCGACTGCTTATAGCCCATTGAGTTGCTCACGGTGGTCGTTAAACCTCCAACTAAAAAAAAAAAAAAAAGACATTGTATTTCTGCCTCCCTGGATTTATTCCAGGCTATTTTATTCTCATGTATATAATTGTTTTTCATATGTTTATCTGATTTTACTCTGTACCGTGTCGAACGTGGTTCTTAATAAATATTTGACCTCATAATACTGCGGGAGAAACTTCCGAAATTAAAAATTTTTCTCTCGGCAATTTCTCTTAAGAATAAGCAAATGGCAACATTAAATTTTTTTTTTTTTTTTTTTATGATTGGAGGTTTAACGACCACCGTGAGCAACTCAATGGGCTATAAGCAGTCGCCCGTCCCTAATTTAGGGTCACTGGTTCCAGGGAAGGGAGAGAGCCAGTGCCGTAAGACAAACACAACATCCATGCCTCACCAGGATTCGAACCCGGACCCCTTACGGACGAATGATCAGAGGCCAGCGCCTTAGACCACTGCGCCACCGGGGCGGCTAAAAATGTTTTTTGACATTACTTAGAGTGTGAAATACGAATTTCATGCAACCAGATCACGCAGTTTCCAAGCAACTGAAGCCGAAATATTTTTTACACGTAGGACAAGTGACGTTTCCCTTCAGTTATTTCATATCCCCCAAAATTACGACAATAATGTTTTCTTTAATCATAAGTTAAAAGGCGCAATGTCTAATCTATATCCCGTTGAAAAAAATTAATGCGCAGTATTAAAACAACGTAAAATTTCTTCTTTCGCGCAGGTAAAAGAGCTTAGTTAACGTTGCTCACATACGACCAAGGAGAATACGCCACATGCCGTTTTTTCTATAGAAGCTCTGCGATCAAAATGTCGCCATCTGCTGCCACTCATTTACACAAGAACTTCCAGTCTATGTATCTTAAAGGTATTTGGAAAAGCCTCATAAATGTGATGTGTGCTCTAATCAGTTTGCTCACAAAAGTAATCTTTTAAGGCATATGCTTGTTCATTCAGGTGAAAAGCCTTACCAATGTGATGTATGTTCCAAGCAATTTCCTCGGAAAAATAATCTTACAAGGCATATGCTTGTTCACAGGAGAAAAGGCAAAATTATAATATATCTAATATATATTTTGTTTGATTGGAGGTTGTTTTTTTTTTTTGATTGGAGGTTTAACGACCACCGTGAGCAACTCAATGGGCTATAAGCAGTCGCCCGTCCCTAATTTAGGGTCACTGGTTCCAGGGAAGGGAGTGAGCCAGTGCGTAAGACAAACACAACATCCATGCCTCACCGGGATTCGAACCCAGAGGCCATCGCTTAGACCACTGCGCCACTGGGGCGGCGTATATATCTAATATCATAATACCCTATATCTAATGTAAAGTATTACAGATTAACATTAATTTGTGTACACTATCATATTCTCTTCATTTTAACAGAGCAGATCTCTATAAAACGTCACTAAACTTATATTGAAACTCGTCACTAAACTTAGATTATCATACACACAACTTCAAAAACTATGAAATTACACGGCGGTTTTACCTACATAATGAGAAGAATACGTGTATGTACGCTGATCCCCCAGAAGTCAGCCGAAATGTTTTCTAAATACCTCGAAGTAGCTGTAATGCCCTAAACATTGATAAATCAACTAATAATATGCTTAAGAACAGTATATCAACGATTAGTATAGTAAAGACGGGCACATTTATTAATATTAAAAGCAAATTGCCAACTTCATGCCTCGCACAGCAATAACAGCTATGGCATAGTCTGCTCCAAGCCTGACATGCTAACCTCCTTGGTCTGCTCATGTCAGGCTTAAGATGGCCGCCGTGACGTCACAGGCGTGACGTTTCGCTGGCTTCACTTGGATTGCATTGAGCAACGGAGAGTGCATTCTCCCCTTATTTCTACCGCCATGGCTTATATGTAGCTTATTTGATTGCAGTTTTTAACTTACCGCTCTGGCGTAGTTGGCAACACTGCTCATGACTGTTCGTTTATGTTTGGGTTGCCGTAACTACCACCGTCCATTCAATGTCGCCGGTTAATAGAACATTTGGACTTGAACCTGTTGCTGTGATGTGGATGTCGAAATTCTACCTCTATTAGCTATGAGTATTTCTGATATTAAAGATTTAGATATTAATCCAAGAACTATTGATAGAATTTTAAGAGGTAAAATTGCTCCTAGAATATGTTCATTTCAAAATTCTAGAAATTGTGTTTCTGTAGTTCTATATCTTGTCTTGGGAAACATTACTATTCCACTTCGATTCATATATCATTAATCGTAATAAAATAGAGTGCTGTTACGAAAGCAGGTACTTAATGTTTGCATAAAAAAAATTATATAGGCTAATTGTATTAATTTTGAGTTTCTCCCCTTTTTTTCATGGAAGACTATTGAAGCTCACAAATTTGGTAGGGCTTGAGTGTTAGACTTTGGTGTAATTTCAAAAAATAAACACATTTACCTTCTGTGGAGTCATTTACATAAATCTAAGATGACAGAAGCATGGTAACCGTAGATCTTTATGTGGCACAGTGGAATACAACAGGGCCGCCCCGGTGGCGCAGTGGCCTCTGATCATTCGTCCGTAAGGGACCCGGGTTCGAATCCCGGTGAGGCATGGATGTTGTGTTTGTCTTACGGCACTGGCTCTCTCCCTTCCCTGGAACCAGTGACCCTAAATTAGGGACGGGCGACTGCTTATAGCCCATTGAGTTGCTCACGGTGGTCGGTGGTCGTTAAACCTCCAATCAAAAAAAAAAAATACAACAGGGTTCCAGAAATCATGTGGACTGCTCATTTCAACTCCAAAACATTATAGTCATGGATAGATGATATTTTTATAGTATTTCAATAGCAAAATTTATTGTTAAGTATCAGACATTCAATACCAAAGTATTCTAGCAGAAGGTAGTTTCATTTAATATATTGTGATATTTTGGAGTCATTTCCATAAGAAAAACTAATCTAAAGCTCTGTATAAGGATCAAAGATGGCTTAAATTGATAAAGTAATTTAAATATGATGTAATCGAACAATCATGAAAAACATTGCATGGTATGTACAACATCACTGAATTCGTGTTAAAGCTCATTACTATGATTATAGGGATGTAGTTAATTGGAGGATCAACCCTCTCCCAAATTTTTCACATGCAATATTTTTTTTTATTGTTTTCATACAGTCAGTTAAATATATGTGATTTTTATGACTAATTGGCTATAGGCCCTTTGACATAGTCGCCAGCATTAAACCTGCTGCCATCTGTACGTAAGTCTCTGTATGCTGTCGGCAAAGTGAGACGTGTCAACTGATCTTTGCTACGGATCGGTCTTACAGTGTCGTCTGTGGTCTCTAAATGAATCCCCTAAAGCGGTGCTTTCATCTTCGGAAACAATTTGAAGTCATAAGGACTTAAGTCAGGCAAATAGGAAGGGTGGACAACTGTTCCCTACTCCATCGATGGAACAGGTCAGTAACAATGTTGGCAACATGGTGGCAAGCATTGTCATGCAAAATTATTGGAGTATTCTCCAGAAAATAACACCAGTTCTTCTGCATAGGTGGACGCAAGGTTATGTTAGAGGAAATGTTCATAGTATACTGCATTTACCATCTGTCCTGGAGGTATTGCATGCAGAGTAGCAGAATGTAGATGTACACCTGTACGCAGATAGTTTCCAAATTATCAGCAGATTTTGCAGATAGTTTTTGCTTATGGATTAAAAAAATAAAATGTTATTTACAGCAATTAAAACATTTAAGTTAATCATTGGTACTGATGTGCTCTATTTTCACTATTGTCCATGTAGCCACTCTTTCAGAAAACTTGAAAATTAAATTGCCCTGAAGCGGGAATTGAACCCGCACCTCCCGATTACCGGTCGAGCATGCTATCCGTTACACCACCCAGGACAAGGAAGTTCGTATGATGTTCTATGAAGCACTTATTCAAGGCTTTACTCAGATTAACATACTTAATTCTATTTGAACTCTCACTTATTTTTCACATCTGAGCTCTTTCGTTTTTACAGACGTTTCTGGCTTCTAGATTTTATCAAGGCCTGTTATCAATGTATGGGAACTGTATTAAAAGTTTCATTTACACAGAAATAATTTAAATTTTATTGCTGCGTTTCTCTTGCAGTTGCCAGTTATTAAATTAAAATCATTTCCTTATGTATTTTGCAAGTCTACTATTTTTGAATTAAGTTGTTGAAAATGCTATTTATAATTTTTTAACGTTCATTAATGGAACTGTTTTTCTAGATATAAAAATGTTCTTTATTAGTCTCTTTTTATGAGGTTCTTAGTCCAATATTTTGACATTTTGCCCTAAATGTTCATTTTGCACACATTGCTGCACTTTCAGTTGTAATGTACTTATTTTGTCCTCACTAAAATCTGTAATGTTCTAATAATTATTTATTGTTTTATTAATTTTTCCTTAAATTATCTTATTCTGCTGTTATCGTGTGTCTGATTCGTGAGTTTGCAGAAAGTTTCCTGTTTCAATGGTTGTGTACGTAGATACATTTTGTTTTTATACAACTCTGATTGCATGTGTTAGTATAATGTCATCCCAGTCATAAACTGTGATGAGCATTACCTTCACATTACTGGGATTCTGTTGAGCATTACCTTCACATTACTGAGACTGGAGTTTGAGTTCTGGTTCATAACACAGTGCCCATGTTTTATCCAACGTAAGGATACGCCAGAGTTGTATAAAAATAAAATGTGTCTGCATACACAACCATTGAAGCAGAAAACTTGCTGCAAATCCGCGAAGCGCAAACCACAATAAAAACAGAATAATTTAAAGAAAAATTAATAAAACAATAAAAAATTCTTAGAACTCTACAGATTCCGATGAGGGCAAAATAAGTACATTACAATTGAATGTGCAGCAATGTGTTTGAAATGGATCTTTATGGCAAAATATTAAAATATTGGACTACAAACCTCATAAAAACAAAAGACTAATTAAAGAAAAAATTTATATCCAGAAAAACAGTTCCGTTAATGAACCTTCAAAAATTATAAATGGCATTTTCAGCAACTTAATTGAAAAATAGTAGACTTATAAAGTACATAAGGAGAAGATTTTAATATAATAACTGGCAACTGCAAGAAGAACTTGGCAATAAAATTTAAATTCTTTCTGTGTAAACCGAAACTTTTGATACAGTTCCTATTCACTGAGAACAAATAGGCCTTGATAAAATCTAGAGGCCAAAAACGTCTGTAAAAGCAAAAGAACTCAGAAGATGTGAAAAAATAATTGAACATTCTTCAAGTCAAAATACAGGGTGTCCGAGAATTACACATTACAAAATTATGTACAAAAAAAAAAAACTATGAACACTGTCTGTTTTTCTATGTCACATATAACTAACACGGTTTCTATATTTTTGTTTTGCAGAATTGTTATTCCCAGAATACGATAACTGGCGCTAGGTGTGGCCGGATGAGGAATGTATGAGAAATGCGCAATCAATAGTCATGTCATCTGTACAGCAGAAGGCGATGTGTGTGTTATGGCTTACGGAATTAAAGTCTGTCATTAAATTTAAAAGACGGTACCGTTTAGAGTAGGGTTGTAATCCTCCGTCAACGAATTCAATTAAGCGGTGGATGAAACAGTTTAAAGAAACTGGCAATGTGGAACATCGTGGAGGAGCCAGTAGGCCTAGCGTCAGCGGTGAGACGGTTGACCAAATTAATGAAAGTTTCTGATGAAGCCCCAGGAAATCTGTTCGTAAAGCAAGCAGAGAACTGTGCATTCCGAAATCAACAGTTCATGATATCTTGCACAAGAAATTAAAGTTTCATGCTTATGAAATTCAAATAGTGTGAAAGATGCATGTAAATGATCACACTCTGCGATACGATTTCGCTGTGGATATGCTGAATCGAGTGGAAAACAACGAAAACTTTCTCAGTACTGTAATTTTTAGTGATGAATCCACATTTCATGTATCAGGTATTGTGAATCATCACAACTGTAGGATATGGGGCAGTGAACCGTCTCATGCTGCTATTGAACTGCAATGTGATTCTCTAAAAGTTAATGTGTGGTGCACCCTATCAAAAAGATAAGTTACTGGCCCTTTCTTTTTCTGTGAAAACACCATAAATGATGACATTTACTTGGATATGCTAGAAAATTCCGCTATACCCCAGATCAAAAGATATGACGACGTCGTTTACCAACAAGACGGCGCATCTCCGCATTGGTCAACGTGTGTACGTAAGTGCCTAAATGAGCATTTCCCCAAGACAAATTGTAACGCACTACATAACCTATATACACTGCCGGACAATTGCTAAGGACGGGTGACAATAGCAACCATAAAATGGAAGGTAGGAAAATGTGGAAATTAGCATAAGTGCGGGATACAGTAAGACGTGTTGTGCGTATGCAAATTTTGGATTGCCGAACTTGTTCGTGACGTCATAGCGCTGATAAGAGATATAAAGGATTTGACGCGTATTGACCGTTGTTGTTCAAACGCAAAGTTGAAATGGAAAGAATCAATTGATGAACTTGCAATTTTCAGTATGTCTTCCCGACATCCCCTAGATGATTTTACGCGTGGCCGTATTATTGGCAAGATTGAAGAAGGCCGAAAAATAACAGATGTTGCCAGGGAGTTCGACGTCAGCCACAGTGTTGTTTCAAGGCTTTGGAAATCATTTCAAACAAATGGAGAGTGTAGCAAACGTCACAGGGGAGGTCGTGTTCGCAGTACGACACCTGCAGAAGATCGGTACATAGTGCTATCAACAAAAAGACACCGGCGCAGCACAGCTAGTGAGGTAGCAAATCAGTTTATGGCTGCTACTGGCAAGCGGATCTCCCGAAAAACTGTCGCCAGACGTTTGCATGAAGGAGGACTATACGCCCGCCGTCCTGTTGTGTGCATCCCATTGTCCAGACGTCACCGTACCGCCCGTTTGCAATGGTGCCATCAACATCGCAATTGGACTGATAACGACTGGTCTGCTGTCCTCTTCTCAGATGAGAGTAGATACAGTCTATCGTCTGATTGTCGACGACAACTGATCTGGTGTGATAGTGGTACTGCATATTGTCCAGCAAACATACAGGAAAGGGACCGATATCCGACATGTAGTGTCATGGTATAGGCTGGCATCATGATCAATGGCCGTACGTCCCTCTATGTGCTTCCAACTGGGACTATGACTGGCCAACAATACATTAATGATGTTCTGCTACCTCATGTTCGCATGTTCCGTGGTGCTGTCGGTGATAGATTCATTTTCATGGACGACAACGCAACATGTCATCGAACAGTCGCTGTCCAGGAGTGTCTTGAGAGCGAGGATATTCAACGCCTCGTATTGCCAGCACGTTCTCCAGATCTGAATCCCATTGAAAATGTGTGGGATGCTTTGGGGAGGAGTCTTGCTGGTCGCCAATGCCCTCTAATAAACAAGGACACCCTCATCCGTGCGCTGACAGAGGAATGGGATAAATTACCCCAACAGCTGCTTGATAATGTTGTGCAAAGCATGACACGACGTGTGGAATCTTGCATCGCCCTCCATGGTGGCCATATCCCGTATTGACTTACGCTGGAACGCCTGCGGACGGTAATTGCATTTTTTTCACGTTTACGTATTCTGCACAAAATGGCCTGTTTGTCCCTTGAACACGTTCCAAAGCCTTCTGGATTTCAGAGCACAATAAATGGTCTTTCTTGTAATGTCCTGGCATTCTGACATTATTTTATTTCACTTGGCATCCAACCACACTTACTTTTTTATGCGCTGTATAGCCGTTTATGATCCGTCCTTAGCAATTGTCCAGCAGTGTATATCACAGCAATCGTAAAACACGCCGCCCCGGTGGCGCAGTGGTCTAAGCGATGGCCTCTGATCATTCATCCGAACGAGGTCCGGGTTCGAATCCCGGTGAGGCATGGATGTTGTGTTTGTCTTACGGCACTGGCTCTCTCCTTTCCCTGGAACCAGTGACCCTAAATTAGGAACGGGCGACTACTTATAGCCCATTGAGTTGCTCACGGTGGTCGTTAAACCTCCAATCAAAAAAAAAAAAAAAAAAAAAAAGTAAAAAAAAATTAAGATCTGCAGATTGTATGCTGATGCAGATAGTATACTGATTTAAAAGAAAAAAAGTTTTTGCAGCCCTTTGATTTAAAAAAATCCGTAGCGTAATTCTGCAGGAGAAGGGGTATAATTGGAAAAAAAAACTCCCTCGGAAATTTTTTCTCTTAGTTCAGGAGTTTGTGCGGAGAGGAGACAGAAGGTCTCTCTCTCTCTCTCTCTCTCTCTCTCTCTCTCTCTCTCTCTCTCTCTCTCTCTCTCTCTCTCTCTCTCTCTCTCTCTCTCTGACAGATATATATATATATAATGAAAGATCGGGGAAGTTGTAGGGTGGGACAGCGAGGGTCATTTTGTCTTTGTATTGTTGAGAATGACAAAATGCTGACTGTGTGCTTGGGTTCTCTTTTTGTCAACCAGCCAATGAAAATGCACATACAGTGCTGCATGAACATGCATATGCATGCCTCCTTTCAAAGTTCCTTGTTCTGGATCTTGTGTGATCTGTGCCTTGTGTTTAGTTTGTCCTTCGCTGTTTTGTTTGATCAACATTTTTGCTACTGATATTTTTCGTCGTTGATATTTATGATGTCTTCAAAAAGAAAATGTTGCCGCCCCGGTGGCGCAGTGGTCTAAGCGATGGCCTCTGATCATTCGTCCGAAAGGGGTCCGGGTTCGAATCCCAGTGAGGCATGGATGTTGTGTTTGTCTTACGGCACTGGCTCTCTCCCTTCCCTGGAACCAGTGACCCTAAATTAGGGACGGGCGAATGCTTATAGCCCATTGAGTTGCTCACGGTGGTCGTTAAACCTCCAATCAAAAAAAAAAAAAAAAGGAAGGAAGGAAAAAGAAAACGTTTCAGTTACTCTACCAAGTTTAAAGGGGGGGGGCTGAGAATATGATTGTGTCACTGCACGATAGTTTTCTAAAGGTCAGAAAACTAATGCACAGTGGCACGCAGAAAGCTGCTGTCTGAAATGTAAACAAACCCGTTTGTAAACTCTGTGTGAGAATTCAAGGAAGTCTAGCCCTCTTTTTTACTGACCCGTGTGTAAGCTACCTCTCCAACTTTGAAAGCAAGATTTCTTTCAAAAACTTCAACTTACAAGTACATATGGCATTTCTATGACATGTGGCCTGTATCACTCACCATTTCATCTTTGACAAGGCATGATACAATATTCTGGAGCTGCATCGATGTGATTAAATTTTGTGCACTATGGATGCCACGCCACTAAGCTTTATTTATGTCTGGAGATAAAAATATTAAAAAAGAATTTTTTTTTTTTCATAAGATTGTTTATTTTTTCTTTCTTCAGATTCCTGAGTCATTATGTGACCAACTTTTCTGTCAGAAATTCTGCTTCCTGATCAACATTTGTGATGTGCGAATTATACGGCGATGTTTTGACATAGTACTACGTCTAACTCTGCAGATAGTATGGGGCGATTTACGGCTGACCGCCTGTGACAAAAATAGGTCTCAATTGAAATCATTATAGTGTTAAAAATACGGGCTGCACACTAATCATGTTAGTATATTCGTAAACAGCATGGAGTCCAATTGGCATACTGCATAATACATTGTGCACGTGATGCTCCTCTTACTGACTGTGTGCAGGGGACATGATGCAATATTTCTGGGTGTACTGCCACGTTTGACTCAGTCTATCTCGGTAACCGTGAGCGCAACACGACTGTGTGTGGTATCATTTTAAAGCTCTCAACGAGATCTATTCAAATATATGAAGAACATTTCGCAGTGGTTTGAACTGAACATTTAAAAATTTGTTTTCTTGTGAACTGGTGAACGCTTTTGGAAATATTGAGGTTTATCTGGACAATTGTGAGTGCAAAACGACTGTGCATGGTATCTTTTTAAAGCTCTTGATGAGATCTATTCAAATATATAAAGAACATATCACAGTGATTTAAACTAAAATTAAAAAAAAATGTTTTCGTGTGAAAGGGGTAACATTTTCAACAATGGCGCAGAATTCGCAGAATGAAAGCAAGCAAAAGTGGAGAAAATCCAAACGAGAGGCAAGAACAAGTGATGAGGAATGTAAGAAGCCCAAGAAGACTGCAGCCCAATGAACTAGAGAGTATCGAGAACGCCTGAAAGCAGCCTCTGCCAACCAAAAACCAACACACCAATTGAACCTGTACCCAGCCCATCTCTGCTTTGTGTTCACAATGTATCCAGCATTATTTGAAAAAATTATGTAAGCTACTTTTCATATCATAGACCTGTGTTGGCTATAACAAATTAAATAAATGCTTTGAAACCATACTTGACTAGTTCGTTTCAGCTTTCCGATGTGCAAGTCGTAGTCCTACATTCCAAACTGACAGTTCAGCCAGAACTGAGCCTACCTGTATATCTTTTTTTTTTCTGAATGTCACGATTTGCGGATTATGCACTGGTGAATATTTTACAAAGGTATAAAAAGAAAAAATTGTGCGAATTCCAGGGTCTGAAGATAATATGACGAAAATTATGGTAATTCAAGAATTTGCAACCCACTCCCCCTTCCCTCCCTAAAAAAAAAAAAAAGAGTGAGAATCATTCTTTTTTTTGGTTTGTTTTTTCATGGAGAAATCAGCCACAGGCTGAGGGTAAAACATCTTTTTGGACAGAAATATACTTGACTTTGATATTATATATACCCCCCATCCTACTGGTCCAATGTCTGGCCACTAAAAATTTAGCTGGCCACCAGATTTCAGAAGCCCCTGGGATGTGCCATAGAAATGTGTCTCCTTCGCACTTGTACCATTCCAAATGGAGTCTAGCTGCTTTGTAATGCTACCATTTCTCAACATCACTTAAAGCATAAGGCACCCAACGAGATATGATTTTTCACATTTAGCCATTTTTTCAAAATGTGCAGTACAGTTGTATGAAAGGTTACTACCATGAGCAAGTTCCCAAAATGTCCACTGCTGGTCATTTTTCAGCAATGCAGACAAGGCGAGCACTTGAGTTTCACTCACCTGGAGAGGTCCATGCCCAGAATCACAAATCACATTCCCCCATCCTTTTTTGAAGGCTACCACCCACTTTGCTACTGTACTGTATGGTAAAGCAGATGTTCCACAAGCTTGTTGTAGTCCATCATAACAGTTCTTCACAATACGATCTCGAGCAACTTCTATTTTATCCAACAGCGCTACTCAAACTTTGTAAACACGGCTCTAGACCACTTACCAACTACGAGGTGTGTTTGCATCACACCAAAAACACCTCGTAGACTAAGCAGTGTCTCATGCTTACTCAACAATTGTCAAGTTCAACAATTGTCAATGGTAAGGTGATTTTGATCTTAAACTATTCTATATACAAAATCTCAGAGAACGGCTTAGTGATACGATGATAAGTGTTGTATAGGAGAAGAATCATTCCCAAATCAGGTGTTACATTCTACAGCAACTAGTCACAGACTAAGGGGAAGCCCTACAACAAGATAGGTATAGTTAAACATTAGCGACAGAGGTAGTGATTTATCGGACGCAAAAAACCTTGCAATGGAGTGAGAAAGATGAAGGAAGTTTGTAGATATTTGGTTTTATTTTATCATATTCTGTATTTGTATTGAACTCATTTCATGAGTATTTTCTGTATTCATGTGTGGTGCATCACCAATCTGCACACCATCTTTTGGGTGCACAGGTGTAAAAAGCTGATAAATGAATGAAATATAGTGAATGTTTAAATGAAAAAAAGTTCCTGAAATATATAATAAAGTAATAATGCTTTTATTCAAAAGCACAGATAGGAAGAATACCAAGTTTAATGATTAGAAAAAGTGGTTTCGGACTAATGCAATTTTTTTACCATCACTACTTGAAAATAAAATATGAAATGCAAAGTTTTTCTTGAAACTGTTATTAATTTGGTTGTCTTTACAACATTTTGTTACCATTGTAAGATAAACACATATATATATATTTATAGTTTTAAATAGATTCTTTGTAATTTCAGCCAGACTTGACACATTTGAAAAGATACTTTGTCTCTCTGTGCCTGAACTCATTTTTTTGACCAAATTATCTGAGCGAGATATTTCTATGTTGATATCTGCTGTGTCTCATGCTTACTTAAGTTCAACAATTGTCAATGGTAAGGTGATTTTGATCTTAAACTATTCTATATACAAGTATTCAAGATTTTATTTAGAATTTCTATATTTCTTAATCTACTTTTTTCCCAAACTGTGAATGCGCTTATCATGATTGATAAATGAGAATTTTTGTTTTTTGAGCCAATGAAATTAAGATGTCTGAAAAATTTATATTCTAGAATACATGTTGGTATTTAAAAAGGCAAATTATGTAACACGAATTTGTATGAATCATAAAAAAGATCCCTTTACTTGGATGTGTTAATGCTCTATCCTCCGCTCTGGCCTAGTTTTCTGCTGTTAGATTAATTGTGTTCTGCTAAGCTTAAGCAAAGTTTATGAATTTCTCTACTGGAGCAAAGTTAATGAATTATAACTCCTTTTCTGTCTTTGTGGCTTGTTTCTGTTAGATGCTTATAATATGAAAGAGCACAAAGTTCATGCCCTAATAAGTACAATATCTCTCATACAGTAGGCAGGCCCATTTAAACATATACTTAGTTCTTTTTGACCTCATCTGTGGTAAGATAAAAGGAAGAAAAATCAGCTTTTTTTTTAAGTATTTAATTTAGTTGACATTTACTGCTTATGCATCCTTGTTCAGTGCAGAGTCTGATCTGTGAATGTGATTCAACTGCTAAGTGGATGCAATAACATTATGCCTTTCGATGTTATTGATGAAGAGGTGGAATGATCTAACTGTGTGTAGATTAGGGTGGGCCAAAAATGCACTTGTTCGCCGATTTTCGAAATTAATAACAGCCGAGTATGGAAAAGTTGGCCCTTTGGTTGTTTAGTTTCCATGTAAAATTATTTTGAAATTGGACAATATCTTCTGGTGTTGCTGACTCCTTTAAATTCGGGAATGTAGGCTACAAGAGCCATTTTTTCCTGAAAATACAATTTTTCCGGAGTTTTGAAATCCGGCCGAGTGCGGTAAATTTGCTCTTTGGGTTGGTTAGTAAAAGCGTAAGTTTTTTTTTTTTAATTGGACGGTATCTTTCTGTGCCTCCAATGCCTTTAAATTTTGGTAATTCAACAGGAAATGTCATATTAGTCGAAAAGTCAGTTTTTGTTGAATCGACTATTTAATGCTTCGCTGAGTGCCAAGCAGGCAGGCAAGCATGCACAATGCAGATGTTTGCTTATTTCAGATTAAATCCACTGAAATAACCCGGAAATGACCTGGAGGAGGTGGCTGCATATCGAGTTCCACCTGTGTCCACCCCAACCACCCAACCATTTATAGACACACTACGGTTTTCAATTTATTGTCTTACTTGTATGCTTGTCCTGGTGCTTTTTTGTGCTTTGATTTGCTTTTGAAGGATGGGATTACTTTTTGGGATTCAGTTTTGGCTCTGATCAAGCCATCTGCTTCAACTTGTCCAACCACAGAAGCTGCTGCTTCTGTCACTACTTTAACTGTTCTTTCCACTGCCTGAATGTGGCATGGAAACTTCTTTATTTCCAGCAAAGGTGGATTTTTCTCTTTTATCATATTGCGAAAATCTTCACTGCTAATTTCTTGAAGCATAGGTGGCTGCAATGCTACACAGGCGTTCCAGTTGAGTAGGTCCATATAGTGCCTTGCACTGAAATTCAGCAAAGGAATGTAAACCGCTGTATTCCCCGCTGCCCACGTCCACCCTCTCTAGCCTTCAAAATCCTTCTGATAGGAAGCTCTCTGATATGAATTGTTTCACCAGTAAGCATTGAGAGAATGTTCTCAGGATGGGCATAAAAAGTGTTCTGGTTTATTACAGGATCCACAAGATTCTTCAAGTTGTCTGGGAGATAATGGGATAAACTGATCATCTTACACAAGTGTCTAGTACCATCTTTACGTGTGGCTTTGATTTGATCAAAAACCAAATCAGCACATACACTTTAATGATGAATTCAACTAGGGTTTTCAAATTTACCGACACATTTGTACTTGCATTGCATAAACGTAGAACTCGACATGCTACCGTCAGCCAACAGGAGTGCTACAGCTTTCCTGGCTTTTTTTCTGCCAACGCAGGTGAGCAATAACCTGTTTGTGACAGCTTTGTAAATCTCCTGCATGTACTGCTGATTGGTACTCAGATCTTTGCGAAGTTCTTCTGATATTGCAAAGGTTTCATCCACTTCAACCTTTACGAAATCGACGACCGATTTAAGTTCACAGCTTTCGAGCTGTTTTCCAATTGGACCTTAGGAAGTTCCAGGACCACTTGTTCAGCCATCCAATTTCTTTAGGAGGTCCCGCAAAGGTAACTCATTGGCATGCAGCAAGCATACGAGCCATCACAGATGCCTCCAAATTTCTTCTAGTAAGCGTAAAACTCCATTTCTGTATCCAGTGTTATCCAATGTTAACTGCTGCCCCGTCGCTTCCAACTGCCATAAGGGCTCTCATGTCAATGTCCTCCTGCGAAAGGTACTCAATAATGCTGGTTTTAATGGATTCTGCTGAACCACTTGCTAGTGAAACATGGCCGAGATATTGAGATCTTGGCTCTTGTATTAAAACCACATGCTCTTCAGTAACCGCTGTTCTGTGTTTCTTCTCTCCTTTAATTATATCTGTGCGTCCATCAAAAAAGAGGGCTTGATGCTCTACTTTTTCCTCCCGCCTTTGCAACTCGATGCGTTTTCTCTTTCTCTCTTCTTATCTTATTCTTGTCTGTAACTTTGGAAATATCAGTTATCATTCCGACATCTTTCAGCACTGCGGAAATCATTTTCGCTGCAGGCCTGTCTCCAATCATTACACTATCGCATGCAAGTGCTGTTGTTGGCAGTTTTTTTTCTCATCTGGCTGACTTTCTTGGACATTTTGTTTTCTTCCAAGGATTTTTTTGGGATGGTACTCTCAGGATCTAGGAGGTACGTAATCCTCGTCATCGGCCATTTCACTGTCAAATTCTGCTGGTTGCCACAATCCTCAAGGACAGGTAACTTGAACATAGACTTGTGGTCTTCGCATTCCTGTTCGCTAGTGAAAGAACATGAAGCAGCTGTTTCTAAAGCACTTGACATTATTTTGGATTACCTATTTTGTTTGAGGAGAAGTTTTTCACTTGTTTTTGAATCGACGTCAGCAATAATCATTTGCCTGACTGTTCACTGATCAACCAAAAATGGTTGTTCCATTTATGGAATCTTTCGGCTCTTTTCACAGGAGCATGATGAAAAGAAGTGATACTTGCATGTAGCAATGTTGAAAAGAGTTTTCTCAGTGTCATCCTGAAATTGCTTTACTGTGTCTCTGTATGACCCAGATGACTTGCTTTTGCTCTTCAGTATACAGTATTTCTATACTTTCTATGATAAGATCGAATAATCTGGAGAATTCTTTTGTGAGAAATTGTGGGTATTGAAGATTTCTTCCATAAATCAGCCACCTTTTCCGCAACAACAATTGGCAACATTAGTAAATGCCAGACCCTTGCCGTGCTTTGAGGATTTCAGTTGTTGCCAAACAAATAGGTAAAATTTCATAACTTGACTATAAGTTGGTAAAACATTAGTCTTCAGGCGATCTGAAAATGAAGCAATTAGTTGCTTTTCTAGTTGATTGAAATTGTGGGGCCATTGTGATTGAGGAACTCTTAACTAAAGACTCTAATGAATGAGTATTGAGTATATTTTGAGACCTTATTTGAAATGAACATGAACAAATGACTCTTAAGTGTACCCATCTACTAGATTGCCTCCACGCTAGACCACCTCTGCACGTTGACTTATAAATACAACCTTTGTCCTAAAAGTTCCCGGACTGATTTTTTTTTTATCTCAGACAAGAAAAGAGACACATGCACAAACTCATGGCAGCTGGCATAGGCGGTTCCGAGAGGGGAGAGAGGGAGTCGAAGACAACGTTCGATCCGGATGACCTTCAACCTCGCATACGGATGATGCTATAAGGAGAATGCAGCACTCACGTGACTGAGAAAGGATGATTCAGTCCGAGTGAGGAATGCATGATGTCACTAAGGGTGGGGGAGAAGTTACAATGGTGATAAGAAATGTGTAAGATTAAGAGGCTTTTTTGGGGTTGACTTGCAGTTTTAACTCTGAGAGTGTATCATGTATAGAAGATAGAGGGGGGAATTCCCGAATTTAAAGGCACCAGTCCTAGAAGATATTGTCCAATTTCAAATTACAATTTTTACACATTTACTAACCAACCACCCAAGGGGCAACTTTACTACACTCAGTTGCAGTGGCGTAGGAAGGGGGGGGGTTACAGGGGGAGAGGGGTACATTAATATCTAATATCTACTGTCCCCCCTCCCAGATATGAGCAAACACAAACCAATCATTCATAAAGAGTGAACCCGAAGCATGTAGTGGGAGGCTTTTCATCCACCAAAAACGGGTCGACCATCTGGGAAACTCCAGCAAATTAGTTCTGCAGGGAAACGAGTTCAAACGACTGCCAGCTTGAGCAGAAGAAAGGCGCCGATATTATGACACCTGTCAGTCACCTACAGCTAATGACATTGCGATGGATTGAAACGGAGTGTCGAACTGTGCGGCGTCTTTCTTCATCGATACCCTTTTTCGCCTTTGGCTCAACTTCCACAGAAGAGCTGTAGCTCCTTTGTATTTCAGTGTCCAAGTCCCTCGGGAAGACGTGCATCTTTCTCTTCTCATTGGTGATTGGTCATTGCCCCCTTGACATTAGTATTGGCCTCCATCTTTCTTTCATTTATGACTCAGGTTTTCTTCTATGTGTCTATGCATTTGCATTATTCGTATGTAGCTTAACTAACCAACCTCTTGGAGTGCTCCGTCTAGTCTGTAGTAATGGTTGTTGAGTTTTAACATCGACTTAAAGTTGCTAATAATGGCTAAAAGAACTATTGTGGATTGTTTTACTTTTAATAACCCAAAGAAAGCATATTTTAATAATGAGAACAACAACCTGAATGAAAGTAATATTGGTTTTTCTGGAGGAAAAATATCTGTCCAGGAACAGGAAGATCAAAATTTAGGGAAACATTTGCTTGTGCTCAAGGCTAATGGTAAGTCTACTCTCTCTCTCATGTGATGGCTATGGGGTGGGTGGGTTATGTGTTGCTTAATGCAGAATTCTGTTATGAAGAGTTTTAACTTCTAAAATACCTTTACTTCATCTCTCAGTGATGATCCTTCCCACATTCTTTCTTTCAGAAGCTTTGCGCTTTTACACAATGAAACTACATATTTTAACATACTTATTTATTATATAATTAACTATATTTTTTTCTCTTTTTCTGGTACATTTTATAAAGCTGATCTATTGTTATTACTCATTTTCATTTATTTTTCGTTATGGGGTTTTGGAAGGGGGAGGGGGCATCATTTTGCTGGCCGTCCTTTATATACAACGTTTTTGTAGCTGTTTACCCCCTCTCACTTTTACTTTTTCTTGCATTAGTATGGGATAATATTGTAATTGCAAAATATTTGACTTCCAGATTTCTGTAGAAATGCACATTTTGTGTTCCACCCGATAATGATTTGACTATTTTCACAGTGACGTCTGTGTGTCAGTCTGCGTGTATGGTTAGTTGCCACCAGAACTCAAACCGTATTGTAGCGTTCAAGAGGAAATTTAGCACTTATGAGTTTTTTGATACCTCAACCTCAATGTGTTTATTAGATTTCGGTGGAAATTGGGAAACGTGAAGTAAATATTTCTTTCAATTTCTTGATATAATTCAAAATATATCGCATGATATTTAGTAATTTGAAGTTTACAGTTCTCTTTCCTCGTACTTTTTTTTTCTTTAATTTCCATGTTCGCAATGCTTTTCAGTTCAGTCACTAAAAATATTCCATCATATCCGATGAAATATAGTTTCGCCAAAATGCAACACCTTCAGGAAAGATCCCGAGCATAGATGAAGTAAAACCAATATTTCCAATGCCATTTTACTCGTATGGCAAGTCCTGTGATTTCCTCTTAAACGGGACTTAATACGGAAAAATAAATTTTAAGTGAACGATGAACGGGCCCGTAATATAAATACCGAATTAAAGAATGTTCATTACATTCTAAGCAAATCTGCCGGAAATAATACCAGTATCTGTGCTCAGTTGTAGTGCAGTATTAAGCAATATTACACTAAAAATGACTTTAGTCAGCCTGTACTTAAGGAAGTAAATTAATATTTGTAGATGCCATTGTTCGAGCTCGCGGAATTATTGCTCCAAAACCCAGAGCAGCGAATGTATCCCTAACTCATTGTCTTTTTCTGATTTTTTGACAAGCAAAAAGAAAAAAAAAATTGTTATTTTGCGGGCCTTCTAGCATCCCGAGAACCTGCTTCGTGGGCTTCTCTGTAAATCCGCTATTGTATGAAGCGTTTTATAACTTTTCTCATTTTCATGGATATTGTTTCAATAATAGTTCCATGAAAGTGAGACAAATTGTAAAGCACTACATAACCTATATATATCACAGCAATCATAAAACACGCCGCCCCAGTGGCGCAGTGGTCTAAGCGATGGCCTCTGATCATTCGTCCGAACGGGGTCCGGGTTCGAATCCCGGTGAGGCATGGATGTTGTGTTTGTCTTACGGCACTGGCTCTCTCCCTTCCCTGGAACCAGTGACCCTAAATTAGGGACGGGCGACTGCTTATAGCCCATTGAGTTGCTCACGGTGGTCGTTAAACCTCCAATCAAAAAAAAAAAAATCGTAAAACACTAGGCAGCTACGCATATAAATTCTATAATTACTTTTATTGTTTTATTTGTGTATGTATGCATCACAAAAATTATTTTAACTGAAAGAGTAATTTTTTTAAATTTTTTTATTTCTGATGTAGAAGATCTTTGTGGAAAAGCTGGTCCTGCCATGGAACCAGACATATGTTCTAAACCCTACAGAAACGTGCAGGACGGTGATAACGCCCTTTCGACACAGAATGTGAACGTCCAGAAATTGTTGGCCAAAAAACTGCATCAACCGCAAGAAGTAGAGCCCCAAATGATCAAAGGAAGTAAATTCTATTTTCAGACAAAGCGTTACAATGAATTTCCTTGGCTAGATTTTGACTGTTCTTTGAAGGGGTTTTCCTGTTATCATTGCTGCAAAGCTTTCCACCAAGGTGTACTCAGACATCACTTCACTAAAGTGATAAATGAATCTGACCTCTTGAATGGTAAGGGATTCCGAAAATGGAATAAAGCCAGGGAAAAATTTATGTCTCACAACTCTAGTGCTATTCACAAGGATTCAGTCTACAAGTTAAAGGGCTTTGAAGACGTACCAGTCTGCACTAAAATAGTAGCAGCTAAGGAAAGTCATCAACAATCGTGTAGAGTAGCTTTGAAAGCAATATTCAACTCTTTGCATTTCCTTGCGCGACAGGGCATCCCACTTCGTGGGCATTAGAAAGAAAGTGGAAATTCCTATCAACTGAATGAACTTAGGAAGTCGTATATTCCAGAGCTTAGAGACATTTTGGAACGCCAAAATGACTTGAGCTCACCAATTATTGAAAACGAGATGCTAGAAACAATGGTGTGTGCTATTTTACGGCAAATTATTTCTGAAGTACAGGAATGTAAAGGATTTAGTCTTATTGTTGATGAAACTTGTGACATTAGCGGTCATGAACAGGTTTCGATTGGCATTCGCACTGTCAATAACTTAGAAGTGTGCGAATACTTTCTAGGTCTTTACAAAACTGCCAGTACTACAGGTAAAGCCCTGTCTCGTATTATTCTGGATGCTTTACAGCGATTTAATCTGTCAATTTCCCATCTGAGAGGGCAATGTTACGATGGAGGAGCTAACATGTCTGGAATTAGGGCAGGTGTTCAAGCTGTCATTAAGAAGAAGCAACCTTTGGCTTTGTACGTACATTGCTGCAATCATAGCCTCAACCTAACTCTTTAGGACGTAACAAAATCAATTGCTCTTTTAAGAGATACGATGAGTTATACAAACGAAATTGGGGTGTTTCTTAGGGATTCCCCCAAAAGGATAGCTCTCTTTAATGACATAAAGACTACTGAGGGTCCATTGGAGTTCAGTTCTCCTCGACCTTTGTGTCCCACTAGATGGACTGTTAGCACGGTAACGATACAGGCATTGCTTTACAACTACTCTTCTGTATTGATCTTCCTGGAAAATATTGCTAATTTGACTGGTGATTGTGCCAGCAAAGCTCGGGGTCTTCTCGACAATTTTTTGAAAGGATCAACATTTTTCGGTCTTCAACTGTGTCTGCTAATTTTTGAGCCCACAGAAAGATTAAGCATTTCTTTGCAGAGAGCTTCACAGACAGTTAGCGGAGCAAAAGAGTCATTTGATGTTACACTGCGAAATCTAAAATCTAAACGTAACGATTATGAGTTTGAGTGCATTTGGAGAAAGGTACAGAAAAAGGTAGAAGAGTATGACCTTCTGAAACCCGAATGACCACGCTTGCGTCGCATACCCGCACGCCTAGAGAACACTGTAAAGGCCACCAATTATCATAAATGGAAAAGTGCTGAGGATATGTTTAGATCAATATTTTTTCGAGGCGATTGATACTGTTTGTGGTGAAATTGAAACCAGATTCCATCAACCGGATTTGGAATGCTACTGTGAGCTCGAGAATCTGCTTTTGATGTCACCAGAAAACTGGACTGACACCATGAAAGCTCTTGCAGAAGAAAGAGGTATTCTACCAAACAGGCTGAAACCAGAAGTAGAAATGTTAAGCAGGATGTTGAACATCAAAAGCATTCCTCAAGTAGTGGAAAAAATGAAATCTATCCATAACGAAACGCGAAGTTTATTTCCACATGTCGAATCCCTGTTGAAGGAACTACTGGTAATACCAGCGACTTCAGCATCCGCGAAACGAAACTTTTCCACCCTGAAGCGGATCAAGACCTATCTTCGAAGCACAATGAAACAAGACAGGCTGAATCATCTCTGTGTTCTGCACGCATATTCCGATCGTTTAAGACAGCCTGAGCATAGAGTCTTTAATGAAAGAATTCATCAATAATGATTACCGAAAAGGTGTATTTGGAAAAGTATAAACATCCTAAACATTTTCATTTTACATAACTTGGCGGTTGCTAACTTTGGTACTTTCGATATGTAATATGCAACAGCAACACTCTATTTAATTTGGCTAGGAATTTATTGTGAAATTGACTTGTATCATAATTAGTCACCATTTCGGGTTCAGTGAATTATAGTAAGTTTGTGTTTTGCTGTCATATTAACTGTTTTTTAATTTCTTTGCCGAAATACACAAGTTTTAACTTTTTTTATTATGTCTTTTGTTAAAATTTCTGAGGAACATGTTTTCACAAGACGAGATTTTTATCAACTTGATTAACAATATGGATGACACAGAAAAAAATGTTAAATGTTAAAAGTTTTATGATTCACTGCGCTGAGTCCAGGTGATATTTCTTAGTTTGGAGAAATTAAAGGTTTTGCATTGAGTTCGGCGAATTAATGATGCAAATACTTATTTGATGAGTAAGATATCACCTTTAACTGTCCTAAAAAGATAAAATATTTGTATGGTGAACTATTATGCCCTTGCTAGCAGTAACAAATAGGTTTGCGTTTTAGAGCACGTCAGTTATCGCATAAAACAAAATTCACTAACTACTAATGAAGTGCGAGGTTTTTGTTAATAACTTTAAACAGCATATGGTAGAGCTAGGGCTTGATAACATACTTGTGATCAGTGTTTCTTTTCTCTTAAAATTCCATGCATCTTGATCAGGTCGTCCTTTCTGCACTTTTAAAAAAAATTTAATGCACAAGTGGACATTTCAGTGCCTGCAGCCCCTGCACTAAAATTGTTTTCTGTCTTAAGATCTGTAGCAATACAACAAGTGCATTACGGATTTCACATACCACTCATAGAACTCCAATTCCTCGATATCTCCAGCATCATTTAGCTTTGCACCAGACCAATGTGCTTTTTACATCAATTGTCAGCCTATGTATCGTTCAAAGTTTTTAATATAGACTTCATAATGCTTCAATGGTACTATCTTCGTGGGTAGAGCAGTTTTTATCTTACTGCGGTTTTACTTTATTAACGTAAACTAAAATGATAAGAAATTTAATTCGTTCTTGTAAAGATTTATATAACATTTCCTGAGAAATCCCCCTTTTCCAAACCCTGCTGACAGAAATTCATCCTAATGTTGACTTGTCCCTGCTCAATATTTTAATGGAAAAAAAGTACAAAAATTAACAAGAGAGCACAAAAAAAAAAAAAAAACAAAAAAAAAACTTCTCCATTCATTTTCTGATAAGAAATTAATAATGTGAACTTTTTGTCAGCAATAAAAATAATAATGGTAATAATTGATGATAATATTATGATAACAATGTTCATTCGGATGAATTCCTGATCAGTATACATATTTTATAAAAACTGTAATATACTACCCCCCCCCCAAAAAAAAAAAATTCGGAGGGGGTCATCCATAGATGCCTTAATCTTTGAGATGTAAGGTTCATGAGCTTGTACCCCCTAAATTAAAAGCGTTCCTACGCCACTGCTCGGTTGATAACGGTTTCAAAATCCGGAAAATTTGTATTTTCAGGAAAACATGGCTTTTGTGGCCCACATTCCCAAATTTAAAGGCGTCAGCAGCACCAGAAGATATTGTCCAATTTAAAAAAAAATGTTACACAGAAACTAAATAACCCAAGGGGCAACGTTTCCACACTCGGCTGTTATTGATTTCGAAAATCGGTGAAAAAGTGCATTTTCGGCCCATCCTACTGTGTCACTAGTGCAATCTGACATTGCAATTGCACCATCTTCTGCATTTCCATTAAACACCACTAGTTTCTGAGTACATGGTCTTGTTTAAAAAAATTAACAAAGCATAACAATGTTAAAGGAAGGTACACCATTTTACCATCAGCTATTTTTTTCGAACTTATTTGTATAGTGAACTAGCTGAATTGTCTGGCGGTGCTTGGGAGAATTTGGTGATAATTCACTATCTAAATTTTGTACAAATCAAATAATGATATTTTTTTTTTAACGGCATAAACCATCCTAATACTGTATTTTATTTTCTCATTGAATTTGAATTTTATTCTCTGTAGAGTCTTTTAGGCACACAATATTTTTAGTTTTTCCGCTTGGTTTTTGTTGGTTTTTATATACATAAAGCAGGGGTTCCCAGTATTTCCCGGGTAAATATTACTATTCGTGGAATCAGATGTATGCAGACTACCCATGTCATCACACAACATGTTGAATAGACTTATATTCTTAGGTTGTGGTTTTATAAAATTAATTATTTTCACGCTTTTGTCCAAGTCTCCTTTTTGGGAGGTCCGCATTTTTTTGCACAGCAAAGACATGGCAGTGGAAGACACAGTGGCTTCTGCTGCACTCCTTGATTTTTTGTTTTATTCTTGAGATAACACCAGACATCTTTCCAGTCATGGCCTTCACGCCATCTGTCCACATCAAATGCAGTTATTCCATGGGATGTCACTCACTGTGAAAAATTCATCTATTAATTTGAAAATGTCAGCACCACTTGTGTTAGTCAGTAACAGCTTGCATAGAAGCAGATCCTCTGGAAAAGACTCCCAAGTACTAGTAGTGCACAAATACAATTAAAATTGTCAACCCAGCCACACCTGTTGATTCATCCATTTGGGGTGAAAAATTAGTCTTAGTTCATTTTTTTTTTCGTGAAAGTAAAATAATCTTCATGTCCTCTGTTAAGTCCACGATTCGTCACGAGATTGTGTTATTTGATAACTGTGCCTACTAGTTTTGTGGCTTTTCCATCCAGCATACATTCAACATCTGATGCCCCATGGCGCCAGGTACCTACGGGGATCTTCACATGGTTGTTGTTGTTGTTGATGATATATTCAACTATGTCCTTTACGTGAGGCTTGATAAGGCTTTGAGCGAAGGTATGGGCTTCTCCAGTATGAGCAACTTGGTAACTGACTAAGTAGGACACCATCAAAGTCTTCTTTTTGTTGCCTGTTTTTGAGTGATAGGATATAATTTTCTGGGCTTGTGTAAGTTTACCAGACTTCCTCCTGAAGAAATCAGTTGATTTGTTGCCCTTGTATTCTGGATGGACCCCCTCAAAATGACAGCTCATTTTTGCTGGGAACATCGACTGTTTGGCAACACTTTGCTACAAATTATGCACTGTCACTGGTCCCAATGAACCCAATATCCAAGTAGGAATCATGGTACTTCCATTTTACTATTCTTTTCCCTGTGGCACTGGTCTCTGAAGAACTAGGCAGTTGGTTCAGCACTTCAGAAGGTTCTGCCACACCCACTGTTGCTGATTCCTCCAAAAATTCATCATCCTATCCAGCAATTCTAGCACTAGCAATAGCTCCACCTTCTTCCACACTATAATTGAAAAGTTATATTAGTATCAGCAGGGTAAATAATAATAATAAGGGTTGGGTAAATAATAAAAAAACAACAAAATAAATTTGGACATGTCTGTTAGCTGTTGATGCTTCCACAGCTACTGGAGGTACTGTGACATAGTTTTTGACAATTTGTTTAAGGACCCAGACTTCAGACAGGATCCATTGAAAGAAAAGCAATGATATTTTCTGAATCACCATGTAGGTGCCCCAAAACGCTTGCAACAGGCAGGTGGTTCGTCCTCAAGACAGAAGATCCGAAAAGTTATATTAACGTAATTGTTTACAATAAAAAAACTTAACTTGAAAAGCATGCACTAAAAGTACTCATAAATAAAAAATAACACTGCACTGCAACTTGATTTGTTTAGACTCTCGAATGAATGCTGACTGAACTGCAACTGACTGAAGGTGCACAGAAACATGAGGTTTTAATATGTAATAGGAACTTTCCAGATAATTCTGGAAAGGTGTTGAAGCTAACAGTTGGATCTGAAAGTGCAGTGGAGTTGTCACAGAGGAGACTGGGTTAGCATGGCGCCGTCAAGTCTCTCTGTCTGGTATCGCCGCTTGCACACTGTGTGCTTCGCCGATGTTCTTGATGTTCTGCATGGTTTTAAGATATTCCAGGTAGGCAAAGCTGACAGGTGACATATGACATGCACTTCAGTCTATAATACTTGCTATCTACACTGCTTCACAGCACCCTGCAGGAGCTCAGTAATTTCTACCCAATACTTACCTATACACAGTTCATGGCCGCACAAATTTACAATTTTAAGATCATGTCACAATTTGTTTATTTATTTTTCTTTCCAATCTCTTTGCGGAGCACATGGAGATGCTTCAGGGAGCACAGTTTGAAAACTACTGGTTTAGAGTATGCTTAAAAATGTATATACATGGTATAAAAAGTTAATTTTTTTACTTACCTTCATTTCATTGTATTGTAGTAGATGGCTTGTCAAACAAAAATAGGCAAACCTCATTCTCATGGTTGAGTCCTTATTGCATGACTCACCAGCAAAGTGCAAAAGTCCTAGTAGTGAATTTTCATGGAGAAATTTCATTTCTTTTAACTACAGCGTTTTTTAATTAAATTTGCACACATAAAGTCACTACCCGAACTACGGTGTTTTGCCAATGAGTCATTCACCGAGGACTGAACCATGAGAATGATGTTTTCCTATTTTTGTTTGACCGGCCATCTACTACAATAGAATGAAGTGAAATGAAGGTAAGCAAAAAAATTAAAAAAAGCCTTTATACTGTACATATATATACATATAATTTTTAAACATAGTCTATAATATGTAACTGGCATATGAGACCTGTTCTTGAATAGTTCTTTGGCATATAACACTGTTCAACAAAGACATTTTTACAAGAATGGAAGTGGTTTTTCTTTATAGATTTTTAGGCACTGAACCTGAAAATAACAGTAAAAATCCTATCTTAGCTATGGTTCCGAATTAATTTTACCATTCATATTTTGTATATATTACATATATTTCAATGGAATGTCCAAATACTAAGAATAAAATTTAACAAATTCACCTACTTTATACGCGTTGTTGTTTTGCCTGCCACTTGTGGGGAACATCCGATGCATCTCTCTGGAGCATCCAGCAAAAATCTGCT
Organism: Macrothele yani; assembly: GCA_039090855.1. Lineage (NCBI taxonomy): Eukaryota > Metazoa > Arthropoda > Arachnida > Araneae > Macrothelidae > Macrothele > Macrothele yani. Next base: position 6,973,574 of record CM077022.1, on the reverse strand, counting down.
AACATTGCAGCATCCACTTTCCTTTGTATCATTGTTCCATTGCAGAAATGTCCTGGTCGAATCGCTCTCCATGTTCATCACTGAAAGCACCACAGTTCTACAGTTCCCAGGGAAGACATCGATGCGTGAATGTAGGAACTGCATCTTGAGTGTCATGTTGCAGCAAAGTTTTTCATAAGCACATAATAGTTCTTCCACAAGGTCCATGTAATTGTCCAGCCCTCTTGTTTCCCAAGAACAATGTTGCAACATTCCGAAAACATTGCCAAGCATGTTGCTCATCAGGATTCAGGATACACTCAAACTGTTGGTCTCCCAAGAGCTGGCATATCTGTGGTCCAATGAATATTCCCTGTTTGACCTCATATTGTGTGATTCTGTGTGCTTCACTGGAGGAAGATGGTGGCACATATATAGGATCTGCATCACTGGTTGATGGATGAGCTTGTATATCAACTTATTCTATAAGTTCATCATCATCGCTGTCACTACATGCCTGAACATTAACTGGGGGATCAGGAGCCAGCAATCTCTCTCCATGGGCCACTGGGAGAATAACGGATGGTATTGTAGGTATTGGTTTTCAATAATTCTCTTCCTCTTCATATTTGTTCCTTTCTTCAAAGGAGGTATCATGCTGAAATAGCAATCGGTTGAGTGGTTTGTTGGTTCACGCCAAATGGCGGGCAAAGCAAAACGCATTGAGACTTTCTTCCCATGCATCCAAGCATTCAGTGTTGATGAATATGTCGTACAGCACACATGTGGAGCCCAAGATAAATCTTGGGCTCCCACATGACACCCAAAATACATGAAATATGTTTTTTTCACTACTGGAGTCAATGGTCGCTTCCTGGAGCCACAAATCACATCACCACAAATAAAACAAAAGTTATCTGGATTGTTAATGCATTTGTGGGGCATTATCACTGTAGTGAAAGCCAACACTCGAACAGAAACACAATAAAACATGAATGAAATAAAATTCACTTATTTAAATACATTCACTAATCAGCACTCTAACAGAAACATGCAGTGCGATAAAACCGACACAGTTTGATACATACGCTCCCACGAACAAAAAAAAACTGGATGGATCCGGTTCCAACAGCTTCTTCGCTGTGATCATGTGATTCACGAGTCTTCGCCTCATGAATCAACTGACCTGGACCACAATTTAATGTTTGCCAAGCTGACTTATGAGTGTCGCTATTATAACATCCCATTGATATATATATATGTGAAACACAAATGGTCGGTTTTCTCGGAAATTTGAGCTAGGAGAGTATTTTAACTGTGATTTTTGCGTTGAGCGACCAAAAATCTATAAAGGACAGCTAACTTTGTTTTCGTAAAAAAAAAAGTTAAAATTTGTTGAGCAGTGTAATCTATAAAAAAACAAAAAAACATTATCAACACATTATTCTTCAGAAGCAAAAGTCAAAAGTTCTTTTTGCTGGAAACTTACTTTAAACAATATAATGGTATTTATGATAGTTGTATGAAAATGACAGATGATTTTGAGTTTGGAAAGAGCTTAAAAGGAATTATTTTGGAAAACAACACACACAACACTCACAAAGAAAACTCTCCACATATAATTTTTTTTTTTTTTTGACCCAATGCAATGCTAACTCAGTACTTTAGATAAAATTTAATATAAGCAGTATAGTTAGTTTTCTTTTTAAAACATAGTTTCTTTGGGTCACTTTTATGTATAGTACTATGAGAGTCAGTGTTGCCAATTACCCTTTTTACCTTATTTATTACATTCACTTTTGTTCATTTTTGTCATTTTAATAACATTTTTATTTGCTTTCTTAGCATGGAATATACATCAGGGGAACTGCCCAGCATTTTATCATAGTTACAAAATATCTACAGGATGTAGCTCTGTTGATAAGTTGTTGCATGGTGGTGTAAGGACTGGATTCATTACTGAAATAAGTGGTGAAAGTTCAACTGGAAAAACGCAGATGTGTGTTCAGTTGTCATTGCATGTGCAACTGCCTATTGAATTTGGTGGTCTGAATAGTGGTAAAGTACATTTGTTTGTTCTGTTTTTTTTAATACTAATACATGTTTGATGCATTAAATCTTGATGCTGACACCACCAATTTAAATAAATTATAGTATTCACAGCAGTCATGGTGATGCTGAATTATATGATTTTGTGTGAATGTGAGGAGATGGGAAATTTAGGACAATGTGTGTGTTTTGGATGATTGTAGAGAACTGATTAAGTGCAATTCAGTAGTGAGAGCTTACTAATCATTAGCATCACAAAACAAAGAAATAAAATCTATGAATTTGGACTTTTTCAGGAAAAAAGTAGTAACATTTAACTGTGGAATTAACTTTTTTACGGGTCTTATAGAGGTTATTCAAAAAAGTTACTTGTTGGAATTGTTGGATGTGAAATGTTGATCTCCTCAATATTCCAATGTTAAACAACTTTTACAATTTAAATCTGATAATGCTTGTTAATTCTGTAAAATTAATGTTATTGGCACTGAGTAATGGGTGTTTCATGGATGAAGTAGCTAGATGTGGCCATAGAATCCTAGAGTAAAAGGCAAAAGGAGAGGTGGTTTATGACATTATCACTCATTTTGTGGTGATCCTTCTGTATCTCAATATACATTTGCATGAGTGTTAGCTTCACTACATGCAACACTTCACTACCTCACTTATATTCTGTGTATTAATGAAGTCATGGCTAATCCTAGTGGCAAACTATCATAAAATTTAACTTTAGTTTTTATATATCTTCCACAACAGTCTGTCTTGTGCCAGTCTCCTCCATGCTACTCCTGCATACTTTCGAATTTCATCCACCCATCTTCCATGTGGTTTTCTTCTGGGTCTTTTCCTGTCCCTTGGAATCCAATCAAAATTTCCGACTGTCCATCGATGGTCTGTCCTTCTGGCAGTATGTCCAGCCCATTGCCATTTCAGGGATTTTACTCTGATCATGATGTCTTCCACTCTTGTCATTTTTCGGATCCACAAGTTCCTCTTCTTATCTCTCCTGGTTACACCAAGCATGCACCTCTCCATGTCTCTTTGAGTTGTCTGCAGAATTTGTTTGTCTCTTTTAGTTAAGGTCCACGTCTCTGCACCATATGTAAGCACTGGAAGGATGCATTGATCAAACACTTTTCTTTTAAGACATAATGGCATATTGCTCTTGAAAATTATGCTGTTTCTTCCAAAAGCTCTCCAGGCAAGTTTTATACACCGATTAATTTCTTCATCAATGTGACCCTCACTTGATATCTGCTGTCCAAGATAAACGTATGCATCTGTTATCTCCAGCTTTTCTCCATTAATCGATAAATCTTCATTTCTTGTAAAAGCTTGTACATCACTTTTGTCTTCTGAAAGTTCATTTTTAATCCCACTTCTTTACTCTTGTCAGCAAGTTCCTGGATCATACTCTGCAGCTCTGATGGGGTATTTGCAAAAATGACTACGTTATCAGCAAAACAAAGGTGGGTTAGATAATCTCCATTAATCTTTATCCCCTTGGTTTCCCAGCTCAGCGACTGAAAGACACCCTCCAATGTAGCATTATAGAGCTTTGGAGATATGGTGTCACCTTGTCTCACTCCCTTTCCTACTTTAATGTGTGCTGTATTCTCAAACAGCCGAATCTTTGCACTTGCATTTTCATAGATGTTATTAATAATATTAATGTATGCATCTTCAATACCGCAGGATTTGAGAGCCATTCTAACTGCTGATGGTTTCACCGAATCAAAGGCGTTTTCATAATCGATAAAAGCCATGCACAATGGAAGTTCAATTAGTTCTCTCAGTACGTGGATATGATCTATTGTGCTGTAGCCACTCTTGAATCCAGCTTGTTCTCTCGGTTGAGCCATGTCCAGTGTTACCTTCAAGCAGTGTGAAATAACTTTAGTGAAGATTTTATAAACCACTGATAGGAGGCTGATAGGTCTGTAGTTCCTAAGATCCTCGATGTCACCTTTTTTTATGTAGCAGGATCATTGTAGTGTTGTTCCAATCCTTGGCAATCTTCCCTTCATTAAGGCATCAAGTGAAAATTTGGGCGAGTACTGTTTCGATTTCTCCACTTGCTTCTTGTATGATGTCTACAGTAATTCCATCTTCACCTGGAGCTTTTTCCCGCTTCATGTTCTTGATTGCATGTGCAACTTCTGCTGGGAGGACTGGAAGAACTCTGGTACTGGTACCTTTCATGATGTCTGGAGTACATGTATGATCCCTTTCATATAATTTGGAAAAGAAATCTTTCACTCTTGTCGAAATTCCGCCTCTATTCTTGTTACAGAACTAACTTCTTTTCTCAGTGCCATAATCTGTTTTCTTCCCTTACTGAGATGTCCCTTTGCTATCTTTTTAGGCTTTGGTTGTTTTCAATTGCTTTCCTCAATAGTTCACAGTTGAATTTCCTTACGTTTTCAGTGATACTTTTTCATAATGTCTTGCATAGCTATGTATGTATGTATGTATATACATTGCTGGACAATTGCTAAGGACGGATCATAAACGGCTATATAGCACATAAAAAGGTAAGTGTGGTTGGATGTCAAGTGAAATAAAATAATGTCAGAATGCCAGGACATTACAAGAAAGACAATTTATTGTGCTCTGAAATCCAGAAGGCTTTGGAACGTGTTCAAGGGACAAACAGGCCATTTTGTGCAGAATACGTAAACATGAAAGAAATGCAATTACCGTCCGCAGGCGTTCCGGCGTAAGATTTCAATATGGGATATGGCCACCATGGAGGGCGATGCAAGATTCCACACGTCGTGTCATGCTTTGCACAACATTATCAAGCAGCTGTTGGGGTAATTTATCCCATTCCTCTGTCAGTGCACGGATGAGGGTGTCCTTGTTTATTGGAAGGCATTGGCGACCAGCAAGACTCCTCCTCAAAGCATCCCACACATTTTCAATGGGATTCAGATCTGGAGAACGTGCTGGCCATACGAGGCGTTGAATATCCTCGCTCTCAAGACACTCCTGGACAGCGACTGTTCGATGACAAGTTGCGTTGTCGTCCATGAAAATGAATCTATCACCGACAGCACCACGGAACATGCGAACATGAGGTAGCAGAACATCATTAATGTATCGTTGGCCAGTCATAGTCCAAGTTGGAAGCACATAGAGGGATGTACGGCCATTGATCATGATGCCAGCCCATACCATGACACTACATGTTGGATATCGGTCCCTTTCCAGTATGTTTGCTGGACAATATGCAGTACCACTATCACGCCAGATCAGTTGTCGTCGACAATCAGATGATAGACTGTATCTACTCTCATCTGAGAAGAGGACAGCAGACCAGTCGTTATCAGTCCAATTGCGATGTTGATGACACCATTGCAAACGAGTGGTACGGTGACATCTGGACTATGGGATGCACACAACAGGACGGCGGGCGTTTAGTCCTCCTTCATGCAAACGTCTGGCGACAGTTTTTCGGGAGATCCACTTGCCAGTAGCAGCCATAAACTGATTTGCTACCTCACTAGCTGTGCTGTGCCGGTGTCTTTTTGTTGATAGCACTATGTACCAATCTTCTGCAGGTGTCGTACTGCGAACACGACCTCCCCCGTGACGTTTGCTACACTCTCCATTTGATTGAAATGATTTCCAAAGCCTTGAAACAACACTGTGGCTGACGTCGAACTCCCTGGCAACATCTGCTATTTTTTCGTCCTTCTTCAATCTTGCCAATAATACTGCCATGCGTAAAATCATCTAGGTGATGTCGGGAAGACATACTGAAAATTGCAAGTTTGTCAATTGATTCTTTCCCTTTCAACTTTGCGTTTGAACACCAACGGTCAATACGCGTCAAATCCTTTATATCTCTTATCAGCGCTATGACGTCACGAACAAGTTTGGCAATCCAAAATTTGCATACGCACAACACGTCTTACTGTATCCCGCACTTATGCTAATTTCCACATTTTCCTGCCTTCCATTTTATGGTTGCTATCGTTGCTATTGTCATCCGTCCTTAGCAATTGTCCAGCAGTGTATATATATATTGTTGGATCTTACCTTTACAGGCTGATGTGGCCGCGGCACCAGGTGAAGTATCACCTGCAGTGAAGCACCCGATATCTCCACCGAAAAAAAAATAAATATCTAAATAAAAATAAAAAAAACTAAAGAAAATTTTGTCAAAAATTTTGCTCTCCTCCTCTGCTGCTAGGGGCTAGCAAGGAGTTTTCCTACTTGCGTTGACAACCGAAAATTCTGCAACAACAAATTAATTATCTGATTCCAATAATTAATAATGACCTCCCATAATTAATTATAACAAATTAATTATGAACTTCCCGCAAAACCCGTACCGCGATTGGGCGTGGATGCCTGGATTTAACTCCAGCACGTCCCAGTCTACCGAAAATCACAGCAACGCACACACACACTCGAAAAGATACCCAACGCTCATTTCACGTACGCTTGACATTTAATATCCAACGTTATATTATATACACTGCCACCTTTATCCATGATGTGGCACAAAAATCTGCTGAGATGAATGTATGGTGGGCTGCTCTATCGGCAGCTTAATTATGCACAATGATTTAAACACTTTATCACTGATTAAACGATACCACTGATTTATCTAACTCTGATTTAACAATTAACACTGATTCAAACACTGTTCACTGATGAAATTCTAGTATGCACAATAAACAAATAGAGCGAAGGAAACATATGTGAGAGATTACCCAAAACATTTAAATACACACTTTAGAAAACGATAATTGAGTACGAGCGTGGGTACCAGCAATTAAAATGATACAGTAATTATCATGACTGCCGCAGTTTAATTATAAGCTATATATATTTCTATACCATTATTACACACACCTGCATAGGCTTGATGCCAAATTAGCAGGTAAGAGCTCTTAAGACCTATGGCCATAACACAAATAAAAATCACGAATAAAATGTGTTGGAGGCCTCCGCTGTCGTGCGTACTCCCTTTCACAGGGGACAGAGTTCTATACGCTGTTCACTGTCCGACGGCACTTGTAAGTCGTGAGCAAATGTTCGTATAAAGACCACATACCTTGGCAACCGTTGTCTGAGGTCCTCAGCGCAGAGAAGTGGCAAGAAATATCCTGCCTGTATGTAGACAGCCTAGGCAAAAGTGCACTAATGTCGACCTAGTATCGGTCGAGAAGTCCAAAGGACTGAGATGTCCTCGTTTAAGAGGGAATCATTCATAGCCCTCCGTACTTGCTTCTCTGCTTCTTTTTCCGAGCTCTCCCAGCGGTCAGCTCTCCGGCCTAGGTTCCATGCAGCTCGCTGGTGCTGTTCTCGTGCGTGTGTCTGGCTTTGCCACCGTCCTGAGAATGCCACGCCGCTTGTTTTTCTCTTCTCCTCGTTTCTCTCCTCTTTGTCCTGTCACAGGGCTTCTCTTAGCCACTTGAAAAGGGATTTATCACCTTGTTTTCAGCTGTGGGTGGTAGTCGGTTCTCCCTTATCCCGTTCAGTTCGGAGAAAAATGCACCCAACAGAATGTCTCTTGGCTTCCAGAGGGAATTTTGGGGGGTGAGTTTTGCAGACTTTCGTTACAGTTGAAAATGCACACGACTGTTGCTATGAGTCCGAAATAGAGATGGTCTGTCGCCATGTGGCCTTACACAATTCTCGTTTGCCAGAAGGCTACGAATTATGCACTTATCAAATAATGAACAAATTTTAACAATGGCAGTGATGAACAAATTAGAGGATCAATTACCGTAATTAATTATAACTATGAGTGCTGCCTTGCAGTTACATCGAAACACAAATTTACCGCATAAATGAAATATAAAAATTTTCCACAAGTTAGGCTGCACCCTATAACAATATATATAATAAATAAAAATAAAACCACTCAAAACTGGGTACCAAACTATCAACCTTAAAAAGAAAAACTAACCACTGTACAATCAAACCTATGAAAAAAAATAAAAATAAAAAATATGATACTCTGCATATTGCGCATAAGCAGCAAACAATGACAGATACTCATATTATATATTGGAAAAATCAATCCGAACAAACCTTCCAAAAATAACGCAAAACACACACACAACCTCAGTCACAGACATCAAGGCAATGGACTAACATCTATAATGCATAAAAAGTTTTTAAATAAATATATATGTACATTAAATTAACTTTTGAAACCTAGGAAAAACAGACAATCGAAAGCTATATTCGCCAATGTTGAAACCCCATTTCAGTGATAAAAAAAAGAAGGGTTAGGTGTGTACATACATACATACATACATATCACTAAGCTGTTCTCTGAGATTCAGAGGTTAGCTCCAAAAAATACAAACTTCCGAATATTTTTACTTATTGTTGTCGTATCAAACTTCTCCATTTACAGCGATCTTGACATACAACTCGTACTTCATTAATATCCATTACACGCCGTCACAAGATCTTTTATACTTCATACTCATAATCTTTTTCTCATGCAGACACTCCTGAATCTGATCCACCCATGTCTTCCTTGGCCTTCCTCTTCCTTTCCTTGCTGCCACTTGGGCTGAAAAGATTTTCTTAGTAAGCATTTCATCACTCATTCTTTCAACATGGCCAAACCACCAAAACATATTGGTCTCCACCTTGCTAACAACATTTTGCTTCACATCACACAACTGCAATACATCTTCATTTCTCACACAATCATATCGTGTCTTGCCACAAACCTCCCGTAAGTAACGCATTTCTCCAGCACACAAACGACTCCTATGTTTCTTCTGCAGTACCCAGGTTTCACTGCCATACATCAGAGTAGGAACAATTACAGTTTCATACACAGCAATGCGGGACTCTCTAGAGAACCCATGATTCCTGTGAAAACCTCCCAGAGCAGCTATGACTTTTAAAGAAGAATTCACTCGCCTACTGATTTCGCCATCCAACTTGTTCTCTCTGTCAAACATGCTTCCTAAATACACAAACTCACTCACCTGGTCAATCACAGTGCCATTTATACTTACATTACATTCAGTGCTACCTGTTCCTCTCTCAAACACTATAACTTTGGTTTTTCTCTTATTTATACTCAGTTTGAATTTCATGCAAACTTCGTGCATCCGAGTCAACATACTCTGCAACTCACTTTTGCTCTCTGCCAACAGGACAGTGTCATCAGCATATAGCAATCTGCACACACTGATATCACCAAGACATAAACCACTATTATCTAATTTGGCATCGCGCATTAATGCGTCCATAAATATATTAAATAGCTATGGTGACATTACACAACCTTTTCTAACTCCTGCACCAATGGAAAACCATTTTGATAAAACACCATTCACTCGTGCACAAGCTCTACTACCAGCATACTTTTACACTATTAAGTAGATTCCCAGTAACACCATATTCATTCAATACCTTCCACAGAAGTGTCCTATTCACTCGGTCGTAAGCTTTCTCTAAATCTATGAAGGCAGTAAAAACTTTCTTCCCAACAGCCAGATACTTTTCAATCATCATGTGTAATGCAAAAATCTGGTTAGTGCAGCCTTTACCAGATATAAAACCACTCTGAACATCCCACATTTTCAATGATGTAAGACCCCGTACTTTTTCAATAACAACCTTACCAAACACTTTCCCTGGCACACTCAGTAGGCTAATACCACGATATTTCTTGCATTCAGTCTGATCACCTTTTCCCATATACAAGTGAACAATAATAGCATCCTTCCAATTCCGAGGGACCATTCCTAACTCCCAGCACAACTGGCAAATTTCAGTTAACCAGTCAATTACAGAGTCACCACCATATTTCAACATTTCTGCAGTTATGCCATCAACTCCCAGAGCCTTACCATTCTGAAGAGATTTTAGAGCTTTACACACTTCTTCTCTTGAGATCCCTCCTGTGCTTTCATCCCTCATTGTGACATCATCTGCATCTGTCTCAGAATCATCTTTGCTTTCCTGATCTAATAACTCACAGAAGTATTTACCCCATCTGTTATTTAACTTATTGTGTTCCCATATTATTTCCCCAATCTCATTCTTCACACAACTTACAACATTGTTTCCCCTATTTTTCCTGAGTCTCATGTACTTCCAGAAGGACTTTCCTATCTTTCCAAAAAGTCAGTTCATGCCTTTCCACTTTCTCCGTCCTATCTTTTGCCTTTCTGTGGCGAACCAGCTTAGCAGCTTCACGCTTCTTACAGCGATATTCATCCACAGAGACTCTACCTTGCAACATCCCCAAATAGGCTTCCTTCTTTCTCTTGACTGCCTCTTCAATCTCACTATTCCACCAAGCATCACCTCTATTGTTACCCACTATTGTGGTGCCACAGACCTCTTTAGCAGCAGTAACAACACAGTTCTCAAAACATTCCCACTTCTTTTCTACATCCCTCTCGCAAGATTTCAGATCCTTCAGTCGTTCTCTGAATAAGTCAGAGTACCGCTGATGATCTTCAAGGAGCCTTTCAACCTTTATTCTTTCTATCCTGGGTCTCTTCCTATTCCTTTTCCTCCAACCAACATTAAGTTTCACTCGTGACACTACCAAGTAATGATCAGAACCAACATCCGCACCTCTCATCACACGGGTGTCAACAACAAAGTGTTTCAAACGCTGATCGTAGACAACAAAATCTATTGCACTCTTTTGACTAAGAGTACAGTTTTCCCAAGTATATGTGTGGATATACTTGTGGTTGAAAAATGTATTAGATACACACAAACCATTCTCAATGCAGAGTTCAATTAATCTTTCACCATTATCATTCACACAAGGATCATTAAACTTACCCAGAACATTGTCAGAAATTGCATTCTGCACACCTACTCTAGCACTGAAATCCCCTGCTATTATAACTTTTTCTTTAGCACCAAACTGGCTCAAAACAGCTTTTAGCTCATTCCAGAAATCTTCTTTCTTATCAGAAGGTTCCGAGTCACAAGGAGCATGCACTACAACAATTACAATTCTTTGAAGTTTCACTTTCAAACGAATCCAGCGAATTCTCTCACTTACGCAACTATAGTGAATCAAGTTGTTCTTCATCTTTTCACTTAAAATCACACCTACACCAGCCTGTCCTCTCATATTATCCAATACTCCAGACCACACACTCACCGTGCCATTCACTTCTTCTACCCCAATTTCCTTCTTTTTGGTTTCACTTACACACAGCACATCCAGTCTATACCCATTCTTCTCCTCAATCACCTCACACATCTTGCCATTTATACCTCTAGTATTCCATACACCAATCTTACATTCACTCAGCCGAGATCTCTTTCTCATACGCCGTTTAGAAAGTCCAGGTCGATTCCGTGGTGGACCGTCCTTCTCAAGTGTGGTAAGTCCACCATATCCCACCTTTGAGTCATTCTTAATATTTCTTTTTGTCTTTTTAATCAGGTAAGTACATCAGTGTGGGGGATTATATGTATTTATTTACACACACACACACACATACACACCAACCAACCAACCAACCAAAGCCTGTTTGCTTGTAATGTTTCTTACAGCAACTTTATGTTCCGCTCTGTGCAGGTTTGAAGTGTCTCCCAATTTCTCGTACATATTTCCCCAATTGCAGTTTACACTGTAGATCATTTCTTCTTGTAGCAGGACCTTGCTTTCTTTTTACTTTATGAGAGGAAATAATTTTTAAATTTTATTATTTAGGCCTGAATCAAGTCAAACGTGGAATAATTTTTTCCAAATTCTCTGAAGTTTTTTGAATAACCCTTTATGATAGGTGACTTTCCTGGTTAACTTAATATTATTGTTTATGAATTAACATTTTTTTTGCTAAAAATTTTCTCTATTATTATAGAAGGATAATTACGTAATAATAAAAAGATTACTGCTTTGAAAGCAGATAAAAGGGGTGCCGTAGTTGTATGAGTAAAGGAAAAATATTTTAATAAGATGGAAGACAAATTAATAAATTTTATGTGAAGAGGTCAAAGAAAATCCAGTAAACCTAACTATAAAAAACTTCTGAAAATGAATCATGTCACTAAAGCAAAAAAAAAAAAAAAAAAACTACATAAAAATTACAAAAAAATAATAATAAATAAATGAAAATTACACTACAGGGTTCCTCAGCAACTACAGTACATGGTACAATAAAGCTACATAATTCAGGTGCTCCCATTCATCCTAGTTGAATGGGAGCAGTTGACACCAAACATATCCACTTTCAAATCTCTCATAGTACTTCCTTTATTACTTGAGAAAACGTTTTGCCACTCCTCTGGCATTAGTAAAAAATTCAAAAGAATTGCTCAGTAAACTGAAAGTTCTCCCTGTCCTGGAGCATCCTATTCTAGCAAGTTTAGATATAATTTCGATGTACGCCAATATTAGGCTAGACCTCATCATAGAATTTCTGGCTCACAAAATAGTTTTGTTGGACACAATAAAAAAAAACTCATGGGGCTTTATGAACTGCTTTGTTTACATTCTAAAATAACTTTGTCTAGTTTAACAATAAGTTCTACAAATAGGCCTCAGGCTTAGCAATGGATTCTCCATTGGCTCCCTTTCTGGCAAATTATTATTTAAGAAAACTTGAAGACAAAATAGTCCTACCTCAACCTTCATTATTCTGCCTGTACGTGAAATATATGGATGTCATTCTCATAATAGTTGACAGCAATGATGACACTCTCCTAGAAAATATCCTCAACATATTTAACAGTCTGAATAATTCTTGAAATTCACTTTGGAACTTTGCATCAACTAGTGAAAATCTGAGATTGTTCAGATTCCTAAGCTATAATTGCTTAGCCTCAGTTGCTTGGAACTTCATTGTCCTGGGTGGTGTAATGGATAGCATGCTCTAACAGAAATAAAGAGATGCAGGTTCGATTCCCATTCGAGGGCAATGTAATTTTCAAGTTTTCTGAGGAGATGTTACATGGTGATCAGTAAACTACAGACAGTTCAGCACACAATTCTGATTGCTTTGAATAATCGAGTGAATTTTCCGTGTATTTATGAGGAATATTTCTTCCTTAATTTACACAGATACACACACACTTACATTCAGGTATTATCACACCACTTGAATAAAATAATGGACATGGCTGAACTAAGAGAATAAGCTGGATTCAAGAGCGGTTTCAGCACTGTAGATCATATCCATGTACGTAGAGAACTAATTGAACTTCCGTTATGTGTGGCTTTTATTATGTAAAGGCTTTTGATTCCACGAAACCATCAGCAGTTATAAGGTCTTTGAAATCCTGCAGTATTGATGATGCATGCATACATGAATATACTGAAAAAGTTATATGGTACTCTATACAGTTGAAGATGCATATGTCAACATTATTAATAGCATGTATGAAAATGAAAGTGCAAAGGTTTGACTGTTTGAGGACATAGTACTTTTAAAAATTGGAAAGGGTGTGAGACAAGATGACAGCATATCTCCCAAGTTCTTCAATGTCACATTGAAGAATGTATTTCAATCATTGAACTGGGAAGACAAAGGGATGAAGACTAATGGAGGATGTGAGAACTATCAAGGGATTACAGTGACATCTCTTTAATTATATCTCTAATAATTCGACCATACAGTCTACTAAAAGTTGATGACCACTGTAATTCCTTGATAGTTCTCACATCTTTGCCTCTCCCCTTTTTTGAAAATAGATGTTAGGAAGCCAATTTTCCATTCATCTGTGATTTTTTCACCAAACATCTTTCAATCAATTGAGTTAACATTCTAAACAATTTTTCTGTTCCATTTTTTATCAGTGCTTGTATTCCACCAGTGCCACTTGCTCTATTATTTTTTAAATTTTTAATTGCTCGTTTGATTTTATCAATATTAGGACCTAACAATAATTTGCCTTCCTCCTTCTGAAACTCAATTCTATTCTCAGTTAAAAGATTTTTATCGTATTTTCCCACTGATTAATTGATTAATATACCATGCAAAGTTTTATTATTGTTATCATTTCTTATGTTTCTTAGGAATTTCCATGCTTCTGTGCATCTTCTACCTCCTATATATGTTTCAATTTCTCTACATTTCTACATACATACATATCACTAAGCTGTTCTCTGAGATTCAGAGGTTAGCTCCAAAAAGAAATATAAACTTCCAGATATTTTTACTTATTGTTGTCGTATCAAACTTCTCCATTTACAGCGATCTTGACATGCAACTCGTGCTTCATTAATATCCATTACATGCCGTACACAAGATCTTTTATACTTCATACTCATAATCTTTTTCTCATGCAGACACTCCTGAATCTGATCCACCCATGTCTTCCTTGGCCTTCCTCTGACTTTCCTTCCTGCCACTTGGGCTGAAAAGATTTTCTTAGTAGGCATTTCATCACTCATTCTTTCAACATGGCCAAACCACCGAGACATATTGGTCTCCACCTTGCTAACAACATTTTGCTTCACATCACACAACTGCAATACATCTTTATTTCTTGCACAATCATATCGTATCTTGTCACAACCCCACGTAAGTAACGCATTTCTCCAGCACACAAACGACTCCTGTGTTTCTTCTGCAGTACCCAGGTTTCACTGCCATACATCAGAGTAGGAACAATTACAGTTTCATACACAGCCATGCGGGACTCTCTAGAGAACCAATCATTCCTGTGAAAACCTCCCAGAGCAGCTATGACTTTCAAAGAAGAATTCACTCGCCTGCTGATTTCACCACCCAACTTGTTCTCTCTGTCAAACATGCTTCCTAAATACACAAAAACTCACTCACCTGGTCAATCACAGTGCCATTTATACTTAATTACATTCAGTGCTACCCATTCCTCTCTCAAACACCATAACTTTGGTTTTTCCCTTATTTATACTCAGTTTGAATTTCATGCAAACTTCGTGCATCCGAGTCAACATACTCTGGAACTCACTTTTGCTCTCTGCCAACAGGACAGTGTCGTCAGCATACAGCAATCTGCACACACGGATATCACCAAGACATAAACCACTATTATCTATTTTGGCATCACGCAGGCATGCATCCATAAATATATTAAACAGCCATGGTGACATTACACAACCTTGTCTAACTCCTGCACCAATGGAAAACCATTTTGATAAAACACCATTCACTCGTACACAAGCTCTACTACCAGCATACATGGCTTTTACACTATTAAGTAGATTCCCAGTAACACCATATTCATTCAATACCTTCCACAGAAGTGTCCTATTCACTCGGTCGTAAGCTTTCTCTAAATCTATGAAGGCAGTAAAAACTTTCTTCCCAACAGCCAGATACTTTTCAATCATCGTGCGTAATGCAAAAATCTGGTTAGTGCAGCCTTTACCAGGCATGAAACCACTCTGAACATCCCACACTTTCAATGATGTAAGACCCCGTACTGTTTCAATAACAACCTTACTAAACACTTTCCCTGGCACACTCAGTAGGCTAATACCATGATAGTTTTTGCATTCAGTCTGATCACCTTTTCCCTTATACAAGGGAACAATGATAGAATCCTTCCAATCCCTGGGGACCATTCCTAACTCCCAGCACAACTGGCAAATTTCAGTTAACCAGTTAATTATAGAGTCACCACCATATTTCAACATCTCTGCAGTTATGCCATCAACTCCCGGAACCTTACCATTCTGAAGAGATTTTAGAGCTTTACACACTTCTTCTCTTGAGATTCCTCCTGTGCTTTCATCCCTCATTGTGACATCATCTGCATCTGTCTCAGAATCATCTTTGCTTTCCTGATCTAATAACTCACAGAAGTATTCACCCCATCTTTCACTTAACTCATTGGGCTCCCATATCATTTCCCCAATCTCATTCTTCACACAACTTACAACTTTGTTTCCCCTATTTTTCCTGAGTCTCATGTACTTCCAGAAGGACTTCCTATCTTTCCAAAAAGCCAGTTCATGCCTTTCCACTTTCTCCTTCCTATCTTTTGCCTTTCTGTGGCGAACCAGCTTAGCAGCTTCACGCTTCTTACAGCGATATTCATGCACAGAGACTCTTCCTTGCAACATCCCCAAATAGGCTTCCTTCTTTCTCTTTACTGCCTCTTCAATCTCACTATTCCACCAAGCATCACCTCTATTGTTACCCACTATTGTGGTGCCACAGACCTCTTTAGAAGCAGTGACAACACAGTTCTTAAAACATTCCCACTTCTTTTCTACATCCCTCTCACCAGACTTCAGAGCCTTCAGGCATTCTCTGAGTAAGTCAGAATACTGCTGATGATCTTCAAGGAGCCTATCAACTTTTATTCTTTCTATCCTGGGTCTCTTCCTATTCCTTTTCCTCCAACCAACATTAAGTTTCACTCGTGACACTACCAAGTAATGATCAGAACCAACATTCGCACCTCTCATCACACGGGTGTCAAGAACTAAGTGTTTCAAACGCTGATCGTAGACAACAAAATCTATCTCACTCTTTTGACCAAGAGTACGATTTTCCCAAGTATATGTGTGGATATACTTGTGGTTGAAAAATGTATTAGATACACACAAGCCATTCTCAATGCAGAGTTCAATTAATCTTTCACCATTATCATTTACACAAGGATCATTAAACTTACCCAGAACATTGTCAGAAATTGCATTCTGCACACCTACTCTAGCATTGAAATCCCCTGCTATTATAACTTTTTCTTTAGCACCAAACTGGCTCAAAACAGCTTTTAGCTCATTCCAGAAATCTTCCTTCTTATCAGAAGGTTCCGAGTCACAAGGAGCATACACTACAACAATTACAATTCTCTGGTTTCACTTTCAAATGAATCCAGAGAATTCTCTCACTTACACAACTATAGTGAATCAAGTTGTTCTTCACCTTTTCACTTAAAATCACACCTACACCAGCCTGTCCTTTCATATTATCCAATACTCCAGACCACACACTCACCGTGCCATTCACTTCTTCTACCCCAATTTCCTTCTTTTTGGTTTCACTTACACACAGCACATCCAGTCTATACTTATTCATCTTCTCAATCACCTCACTCATCTTGCCATTTATACCTCTAGTATTCCATACACCAATCTTACATTCACTCAGCCGAGATCTCTTTCTCATACGCCTTTTAGAAAGTCCAGGTCGATTCCGTGGTTTACCGTCCTTCTCAAGTGTGGTAGGTGCACCATATCCCACACTTGAGTCATTCTTAATATTTCTTTTTGTCTTTTTAATCAGGTAAGTACATCAGTGTGGGAGATTAGCCCACAGCTGAGGGTTCCAGTTGGTCATTCAACCTAAGGATTCTGGAACAAAACCCAGTGAGTTGGGGTCTTTTTGCCAATGTCACACAGAACTAGCGTGCACCTCCCCAAAATTCACAGAGGCTTTAGTTGCTGTTGTGTATGCCATTGTTACCACGGAGCGCCCCGAGGAGGCAAACCCATCGCTCATTTCTTATCCCAGCAAATTCTTTTTCTTTCCAGTATAAGTTTTTTTGTGTTTCTTCTTAGTATTTTATACTGTAGTTTATCTGTCTCACTCTTAGTATTCAATCACTTTAGATATCATCTTTTTTTCTGTTGTACCACTTGTTCAATATCATCACTCCACCAAAAGTTTCTTTTATAGTTCTTTTCTTTTCTTTGTCCGAGTGCCTCATTATCTGCTTGATGCAATGCTAATTTAATATGTTCATATAATTCCCTTACACTGTTCAAATCTTTTTCTATTAATTTTTCATCTAAATCTGATTTGAAATAATCTTCTGGTACTTTCCCCCTTTAAACCTTCTGTATGATAACTTATGATCTTTAATATCTTCCATTTCTGTATCTTCACTTTCTTGCTTTGTTGTGTTTCCATGTAAGGGAATAAAATTTTTGCGTGCACCAAATAGTGATCAGTACCACATTCAGCACCTCTCTGCACTCTAAGTTCCAGCACTTTTAAATGCGACTTTTGTTTTATAATTACATAGTCAATAATTGATTTTAGTTGTTTAATATGTTGAATCCATGCCATTTTTAATTTCAAATAATTGTTTTCACAAAAATCTGTAAGCTTTTGCCCATTTGTATATTTTACATTCTTACCAAATCATCCTATAATCTTATCCTTGATCTTAGATCCAGTTTGTCCATTAAAATCTCCCAATAAAATAGTTTCTCTAGTTTCATCTATTAATTCTTGTAATTTTTATAAAGCTTGGCCCTTACTGATTGTGCTTCATCCTCATTTGGAGTATATATACCAAAGATTGTTAATCGTTTTTCCAGGATTTTAAGATTTACTTTAATCGACAGCTTCAAAATTTAAAACGTTTCTTTTAAATTTTTCTTCAATAAGATGGATACACCTCTTATTGCTCTCTCTTATTTTGGTACTCCTAAGTGTAAGTAATTCCCAATTTCCTCAATTTTTGAACTTTTTTTCTTAGTTTATGTTAAAGCTATAAGAACAACTTTCATTTTTTAATTTCTTTAATGGTCTCTTGCTATTTTGATCTAATTCCGTGTACATTCCAAGTTGCCAAAAAAACATAGTCTGTTTCTGTAGCCTGAGTCATTTCCTGTTAAATTCATCCAGTTTTATTCTCTTGGAGTTTTCTGGTTCAGAGATAACTTTTTACAAGAAATACGGTGCAGGCCTATTATCTCAACTCCCAACCTGGAGGACCAGGGTGTTCTTTTAGTCTAGCACCTGCCCTTTGACCTGTCCAGCTTGGGAGACCCTACCAGTAACAAGTTACCGCCGGCATAGCTCCCCAAGTCACTGGTGCGCACCAGCCCGTCCACAACGTCAAGGTAGAAACACCACCAGAAATTTTCTGATACAGGATGAAATGTCTGCTAAACAAAATGTACATTAGGGAAAAAGCTGTGTCAGAAACTTTTAGACTTGAACATAATAATTTCTGGAGAGATTAACTAAACAACAAACTCTTTGAATAAAGCTCATGTTGAGAATTGGCTTCCTAGTTTATTAATTCAATTACTAATCAAAAACTACTTTTATGGGAATTTTTACTAGGAATTTTTTTTAATTTTAATTGAAAATTTTCGGAGAAAACTCTTCTCCTTCTTCAGGCTGTCTTTTTGTTGACACTTAAACAAAAAGATAGCCTGAAGAAGGAGAAGAGTTTTCTCCAAAAATTTGCAATTAAAATAAATATAAAAAATTCCTAGTAAAAATTCCCATAAAAGTAGTTTTGGATTAATAATTTAAGACTCTTTCAATACATCCATTATGGGAATGGCAATAGTTCACCAACAGATGGCAAATGAATAAGAAACTTATCTGATGAACAACATTATGATAGCCAAAAATACATCTATAATTTTCCAGAAGTGCTCATATTTCAATGAAGGATAATAGCATATGAAACACTCCAAATTACAATTTCTTCTTGTATAACATGTTTTCATATAACACTCTTATTATTATTATTATTATTTTTTTTTTTTTTGTGAAACATTTTTACATTTGTTAAACTTTTTTCTTCACACAGTAGCATGGGTAGATTTGCTGGGCTATGCTGCCTGCCCACAATACTTATACAAATATCTTTAGAACAGTTCTCCATTTTTTGTTTTGCTATTTTTTTTAACAGAAGACTGATAATCATTATTCTTCTGTTTCAATCAATGAAAAACACAGGGTATCTCCCTCCATTTTCACTGTTATTTTTTCCTTTGACTCATTTTAGCAAAATGCAGAAGTAAGAAATGCCTTGTTTTTCTTGTCAAATGGTGCCTCTCCTGGTATAGATGGTTTAATAACTGAGTTCCATAAAAAATTTGAAAAAGAAATTGATACCTAAATTACTTTTTATATTTAATGGGAAAAATATACCTAGTTCAATGCAAAAAGGCCTTACAAAATTACTTTTTAAGGGTGATATTTCTGAGGATCCTAAAAACTGGCATTCTATTGCAATACTAAATGTAGATTATAAAGTTTTCACAAAAATTCTTTCAAATTGAATTCTTTCAGTTTTACGACATTTAATAGATGAAGGACACCTGTGTTCGGTTCCAGGTCGTAATATACAGTTCAATATATTAGCATTAAAAGAAATTTTTTAGTATATAAACAATGGAAAAATTAAAATGGCTTTAATATCATTAGATCAAAAAACGGCTTTTGATCTGATTAATAGAGAGCAAATGTTTAAATTATTATCAGTTTATGGTTTTCCTAAAAAATTCATAAAATTGAAAATATTTATCAAAATATAAATACACAATTAATTATAAATGGTGAATTTTCAAAAGAGATTAAAGTAACACAAGGAGTTCAACAAGGCTGTCCACTGTGTCCTATTTTATATACACTCATCGTCAAAAAAATTGTTGCACCCAGAAGGACGTGTCGGATTGCAATATTGTTCAGGAGGACGGTAAAGGTTACCGGGAACAATAAATGATTAAACATTGAGACTGATATGGGCAATATTTATTGAGCTACACGCCAATAAGTAGTGTCTCTCAGTAGGCGTCAAGCTGCCATGTTTGCTCACACAGCATGCCAGACGTCTCAGCATGGAGTTGTACAGGTTCCTAATGGTGTCCTGCAATAAAACATCCCATGCAGCGTGAATCTTCTCGCGCAGTTCCTGCAGATTGCGCGGTGGGGGTGGAGTGTGGATAATGCGTCCGATAGTATCCCACACATATTCAATCGGTGATAGGTTTGGTGATGCGGCTGGCCATGGCAGAGTGTTAGTGCCTTGAGGGCAAGCTCTCGAGACAGGCTATTAGTATGTGGGCGAGCATTGTCCTGTTGGAAAATCACACCGGAGTGAGCTTTGAGAAAATTTAGGGCCACTGGTTGCAGAACCTCATTAACCTAATGTTGGGTTGTCAAAGTGACTGTAATGAACACCAAAGGTGTTCTGGCATTGTAGGTAATTGCACCCCACACCATGACACCAGGCCTTCTGGACGTGTGACGCTCAACAACAAAGCGTTCATCTTGGTGCTGACTATGGTGCCTCCACACATGGATTCGGTGGTAATCTCCTCCAAGACAAAAGCAGGACTCATCACTGAAGATCACCAGCTGCCGTTTGGAGTGGCTCCATGACAGTCTGTCATGACACCATTGCAGTCTTTGGCGACAATGCAATGGTGTTAAGAGCCATCATCATAGCGGTCTGCACGCGTGTAGTCCTACGTCTTGCAGCCATCTGCCAATGGTGTTGGCACTAATCGGATGATGCATGGAGGGCACCACTGCTCCCTGAGTATCCGCAATCGCAGCTGTTGCGTCACTCCGCTCATGTTGGACAACCCGTTGGTCCTCTCTCTCCGTAGTTCGTCTAGGTTTCCCAGACCCTTCCTGTTGCTGCTGCGTGCCTTGTTCTATCCACTGCCGCCACAGCGTGCTATGATGATATCCGCATGACCAGTATGTGGCGCAATATGGCGACAAGACCATTCTGCTTGTGAAAGCCCGACAATACGGCTTCTCTTGAACTCCTCCAACAGCTGAAATTGCTTCTGAACTTTTCACCGAGGCATACTTCACTTGCAAAGGATGCAACCAATGTAACAGCACAAGTCAGAATGGCAAGCACGCACAACGGGACGACCTTATATAGCCAGTCAGGCACAGCGCTACGACCCCTTCTTGCTTGCGTCACATGTGCGGGCGAGCGTGATACTTGAATCATTTGTGTGTCTCATGATGTCAAACCTACCCACCAAGTTTCATTCTTGTCGGTTGCTTCCTTCTGGGTGCATCTATTTTTTTGACGATGAGTGTATTTTAGTCATAAACCATTTTCTCATTGGTTTAAACAATGAAAAGAACATAACTGGAATTGCAATGCCAGGACAAATTAACTCAGTAAAATCGCTCTCCTTTGCGGATGACGTGGTTTTGTTTGCAAAAGATGAAATTTCAATAAAAAAAATAGAAGTATATGAAAATTTTAGTTGTGTTTTTGGCTCTAAATCAAATGTAGACAAAAGCAAAGGTTTTTTAGTTTTTTATTTGGAAATTGGAAACATTTTAAACATTTTAAATCACGAATTCTCAGTTTCAAATTTTGAGAATCCCATATAAAACTACTGGGCCGAACCTTTCTCAAAAATGGCAAGAATGTTTGACAGACATGGGAAAATGCAATAATAAATTAGAAAATAAATGCTTTTTTGTTATTTTCAAAAGTAAAATAATAACTTCATTACATTTTTCAAAATTTTATTATTATTTAAGAACTACACTATTGTCAGTTAATATTACAAAAAAAAAAAAAAAAGCAGAATTATTGGCTTCTAGATTTATTTGGGAAGGAAGGGGTTACAAAATTAAACATGAAATGTTATATAATGATGTTGAATTTGGGGGTTAGGAATTAAATGGCTACTACTAAAAAGTAAAATTTTAAGATTTTTAATACTTAGAAAAAAATTTCAAAATGAAAAGCATCCAGTCTTTAGAATTTTGAAGTTCCAGGTTGAACGGGATTTGGAGTGTTTTAGCTCTTTGAAACCAGAAAAACCTTCTTCATCTTTCACAAGGAAAAAATATGCTGACCTTTGTGATCTCTAGAAAAAATTAAATGAAATTTCTATTTTTGAAAATATCATATGTACTGAAAAACTAAAGGATATATCTACAAAGCTCTAAACTTAAAAAATTAAACAAAATTAGAAACTATACTGAGCACCCTAATCGTAAATCTATTTGAAAACAATAAATACAAATAAAATTGGGAACACTCATTCGCGATTTACGTTTAAAAATTTCTCATAACATCGTTCCGAATCATAAATGGTTGCATAAAGTTCATTTATCAAATGATCCATACTGTAAATACTGTGGACTTGTAGAAACCACTGAATACATTTTTGTAGAATTTCAACTTTGCAAAATATATTTGGGCATGGTTAAAAAATTACTTAAATTTAACAGAAGATTTAAATAATAATGAAATTCTATATCAAGTACCATTAAAATATAGTAATTTAAAAAATAATGCAATACACTATTTAGTAGCTATAACAAAACATAATTTTTGGAAAAATAGAAGCTTAATGTCTTACAACCAAAAATATCGAAATACAGAACAAATAGAATTAGCAATTAAATGTGATTTTCGACTAGTATTAAAATTTGAAACTAGAAAATATAGAGTGAATAAGACCTTTAAGAAATGGATATCATTAAAACCAATAGTTTATAGAAAAGGAAATAATGTTCCAATAAAATACTGGAATAAGATAATACCAATAATAAAAAATAATATAAAACTTGAATTTTAAGAGAGGACCCCAAAACAAATGTTTATGTTGTGAATCTTTAATTTTCCTGTGGAAACTTTGTCTTCAAATGTTCACTATCTTTCTAAATTATTTTTTATTTTATTTTAATTTTTCTCTTTTTTAAAGAATCACTTTACTATGGGACTCTTTTTAGTGCTCGCTAAAGGAGTGATTCTAAATTAATTGTACAAAACCTGTTCCAGGTGGTTCTTCCTGATCAGGCTGCCCCACTCACACACACACACACACACAAAATTGATGTGAAAGAACTGTATGGATGAATAATCGAAAATAATTATAACAAATTTTATGTAAATTTTTATTGGATCCATAAGAACTCGGATTTTGTAGTGGATTTCATTTCAGTTTGTGTTCCTTTTTTTTTTACCTGGAACCTTTTATTTTTAAATATAAATACCTATGAGAGTTTTATCTTAATAAATAAGTGGTTTAAATTACTAAATGAGTAAATGTTATATAAGAGTGTAAAAGTTGTGTATACATTTAAAATAGGAAAAAAATTCATAAAACCTTACCAATTCTTTATTAATCCCTCATGGTCGGCTGTCAATAAAGTCGGGCATGAGAAATAAAATAAAGAAACAGAAAAACTACCCCCCCCTTCTTTACTTTTCTTCAAAACAGCAAGTAGCTGCCTCTGTAACAGTGTCTCAGTAGCATGATGCAATTGGTCACCCTGTACTTAAAAACCTAAAGACAACCAAGGGTTTACATAAATAGCAGTGTGAAATTTATCCAGTGGATTTCATATTGTAAATCTGCTGCACAATATTTGTTTTTATAGCTACTTCTTACTTTTGCATAGCATGTCCCCCCCCCCCCATCTTTCCCATGTACATTTTTTCTGGTCATAATGAGAAAAATTATTTTGAAATAATGCCACAGCATGTCATTAAACGTCACTCCTTGGTGATGAAAAAAATATTAGTAATCATACCAACAGATATATGAGTCATTGGGTGCATTTCTTGCCATCATACCTAGATTTCCATGTTGATTTTTTTATGTGCATTGTCTTTAAAAAAACATACCTCTCCCTAGGAGCACATAAAAATTTCAAAAGTTTTGGTTATCACAAAAATAAATGTTGAAAAAATGAAAAACAACTGTTTGGAAATAAAAATGTATTTCAACCGAGAGCCATGGGAAAAAATGCAGATACTTACAAAGAAAATCACCTGTTGAAAGAAGTTGATGCGTAATAGGTGGTGTCATTCAGAATCACTCTTGATTCATGTGGGCATTTGCTGCCATATGGCTTTATGTTAAAAAAAAAATTAGTTTGTTACTGAAATTAAAAAGAAATAAACATGCTGTCTGTGATTTAATATTTTTGAGTGCAAAGCCAACATAATCTGAATATCATTTAAAGCCTCACGGTCCATTCTGATTTTGAAATCAGTTTTTTACACATTTCTTTGCTGAGAAAGCTCTTTATACTTTTACATTTGAAGTTGGAAATACTCCTAAGAATGTTGACAATTATACACATATTTGTGTGAGTTTCATTGTTTATCTTAACATTCCAGTTAATCACTCTTTACATACTGTATATCTCTCAAACTTTCATTACAAAATTATTCTTAAAAAATCACAAAATAAATAGCAACTTAGTGTGAAATGCATCACAAAATGTGATGCAATACTGGTTAGATTACACACTGGTACATACATACAAACAAAAATACAAGACATTAAGGCTAGTAATATACTAAGATGTACATATTATGCATGTGCATATAAACTGCATTTGAAAATAGCAAAAATGAAGGGAAAATAACAGTGCAAAATGAGAGCCAAAAATGCGATCTCCATAGTTTCCATTATGTATAAAGGGAAAGTTTTCCCACTGTACTAATACAGTTGAACCCTCATATAACGAGCTCGGATATAAGGAAGGTTCATATATAGCAATGTCTTTGCAGTTCCCTGAATTTTCAATGCCATCGTAATTGGTACAAAATTCTAGCAGATAATGCTTACCTTGGCATTCCTTTCTAGCGATGGGAACATTTCACGCACATGTTTTCCGGTCTTTGTTGATGTTATTGTCCTAAAGTCCGTTGTATGCAATGACTGGCTTTACTTCTCACACTTTTCGCTGGGTATACTCATTGGATCTTTGCCTTAGGATTCAAACACATCAATTTTTACCGTTCTTTATACTCGAGATTTTCGCCCATACTCTGGGCATCCTCAGGAGCGTGGCGACTTTACCACCGATGTTCATGGTTAACTTCGCGCTAATGGAGTCCGATACTCCATGTTGCCATTCGTCGAATATACTTTCCTGGATATATTTCGTTATCAAGCCCGGCTGGCGCCATCTATGTTTCATTAAAACAACTTTTTTTCTTTTTTTTTTTTTTCCTTCTCCTATCCTGGTTTTCTTGTCTTTTGGGATGGTTGTTCTTTTGTTGTTGTTTTTCTTGTCTTATTAGTTCTTTCCACAGGCCCGATAATGTGCTATGGTCGTTCTGGTTACATACCCTTGCTTTATTTTTATAGATTAATATTGCTTCTTCCCTCCTCATTTGCCTTTCCGATTTTTTATTCTTTTTTAGCATTTTAATTTCATCGAATTTGGGGAATGTCCGGTTTTCCATGCAGAATTGCACTAAAGCAGTTTTGGCTTCTTTTTTTGCCAGTTAGATATGTGTTGTTTAAGTCTTTTTTAATCTGTTTTTCGTACTTCCAATGTACGATATTGGGGGTATGTGTGCAATTGGAATTTCGTAGGTTCCCGATTCTTCTAGCATTTTTTCCTCTGTTTTTTTGTTGACAGTCATACTTTTCATGGTGTGCACTGAGCTTCCTAGTTGTAAGTCATATTTAGCACAGTGCCTATTGATTTCTTTACTCACTCCTTCCAAGTATGGGAAAACTCCAATGTATTTCAATTTTTTATTCCTCATCTTCCTTTGGTTGTGCACTTCTTGGCCTTCTTTACTCTGAGTCATATGCTTTTTACTCTCGTGTATCCATTTATTAATTAGCTTGCTCGGGTACCCATACTCTTGTGATATTTTGGAGATAAACTCTAGCTCTTGATTTTTTAGCCTGTTGTTAGATGTGTGTGTGTACGCTCACCGTATCAAGTTTACTATGCTGTTTTTTTTATGTATCACTGGATGGTGCGACGAGTATGGTATCAGTACAGGTATGTAAGTTGCTTTTCTGAATACAGTATTCAAAGCTATTTTTGTTTTTCTTTAGTTGAATGTCCAGGAAGGATAGGCAATTATCCTCTTCAAACTCAATAGTTAGCTCTATGGTGTTACAGATTTTGCTAAACTGCTGTGCTAGATCTTGTAGCTTGGCTTTGTTAAGTTTAGATGTTATAATAATGTCGTCTACATATCGAGCATAAAGTATTGGTTTTTCAGGTAGATTTTGAATAATTTCTTTTTCGAGGTATGCCATAATCACTTCTGCGTATAATGCCGATAATGGGGATCCCATAGGGCCACCTTGTGTTTGTTTAAATATATTTCCTTCAAAATGGAAGATGTTGTTTTCCTTGATGAAATATAAGGTATTCTTTAGCTCTTTGTTGATGCTTAGTTGTTGCATAATCAATTCGATGGCTAGCTCGACGGGAGTGTTTTTGTATAACGCCTTAACGTCCATGGAGGCCATAGTAATTTGCTCTAGGTCTTGATTAATTAATTTGATTTTTTCTATAAACTCATAGCTATTCTTTAAAGTATATTGATTCCTAATATAAGGTATTCTTTAGCTCTTTCAATTGTGACAAGTTTAGTTCTTTGTTAATGCTTAGTTGTTGCATAATCAATTCGATGGCTATCTCGACGGGAGTGTTTATCCCATAGGGCCTTATATACTTTATGTTCGATATGTAGACGACATTATTATAATGTCTAAACTTAACAAAGCTGAGCTACAAGATCCAATATACTTTAAAGAATAGCTATGAGTTTATAGAAAAAATCAAATTAATTAATCAAGACCTAGAGCAAATTACTATGGCCTCCATGGACGTTAAGGCGTTGTACCCAAACACTCCCGTCGAGCTAGCCATCGAATTGATTATGCAACAACTAAGCATCAACAAAGAACTAAACTTGTCACAACGGAAAGAGCTAAAGAATACCTTATATTTCATCAAGGAAAACAACATCTTCCATTTTGAAGAAAATATATTTAAACAAACACAAGGGGCCCTATGGGATCCCCATTATCGGCATTATACGCAGAAGTGATTATGGCATACCTCGAAAAAGAAATTATTCAAAATCTACCTGAAAAACCAATACTTTATGCTCGATATGTAGACGACATTATTATAACGTCTAAACTTAACAAAGCCAAGCTACAAGATCTAGCACAGCAGTTTAGCAAAATCTGTAACACCATAGAGCTAACTATTGAGTTTGAAGAGGATAATTGCCTATCCTTCCTGGACATTCAACTAAAGAAAAACAAAAATAGCTTTGAATACTGTGTTCAGAAAAGCAACTTACATACCTGTACTGATACCATACTCGTCGCACCATCCAGTGATACATAAAAAACAGCATAGTAAACTTGATACGGTGAGCGTACACACACACATCTAACAACAGGCTAAAAAATCAAGAGCTAGAGTTTATCTCCAAAATATCACAAGTGTATGGTTACCTAAGCAAGCTAATTAATAAATGGATACACGAGAGTAAAAAGCATATGACTCAGAGTAAAGAAGGCCAAGAAGTGCACAACCAAAGGAAGATGAGGAATAAGAAATTAAAATACATTGGAGTTTTCCCATACTTGGAAGGAGTGAGTAAAGAAATCAATAGGCACTGTGCTAAATATGACTTACAACTAGGAAGCTTAGTGCACACCGTGAAAAGTATGACTGTCAACAAAAAAACAGAGGAAAAAATGCTAGAAGAATCGGGAATCTATGAAATTCCAATTGCACACATACCCCCAATATCGTACATTGGAAGTACGAAAAACAGATTAAAAAAAAGACTTAAACAACACATATCTAACTGGCAAAAAAAGAAGCCAAAACTGCTTTAGTGCGATTCTGCATGGAAAACCGGACATTCCCCAAAATTCGATGAAATTAAAATGCTAAAAAAGAATAAAAAATCGGAAAGGCAAATGAGGAGGGAAGAAGCAATATTAATCTATAAAAATAAAGCAAGGGCGTGTAACCAGAATGACCATAGCACATTATTTGGCCTGTGGAAAGAACTAATAGGACAAGAAAAACAACAACAAAAGAAAAACCGGCCCAAAAGACAAGAAAACCAGGATAGGAGAAGGAAAAAAAAAAGAAAAAGTTGTTTTAATGAAACATAGATGGCGCCAGCCGGGCTTGATAACAAAATATATCCAGGAAAGTATATCCTACGAATGGCAACATGGAGTATCGGACTCCATTAGCGCGAAGTTAACCACGAACATCGGTGGTAAAGTTGCCACGCTCCTGAGGATGCCCAGAGTATGGGCGAAAATTTCGAGTATAAAGAACGATAAAAATTGATGTGTTTGAATCTTAAGGCAAAGATCCAATGAGTATACCCAGCGAAAAGTGTGAGAAGTAAAGCCAGTCATCGCATACAACGGACTTTAGGACAATAACATCAACAAAGACTGGAAAACACGTGCGTGAAATGTTCCCATCGCTAGAAAGGAATGCCAAGGTAAGCATTATCCGCTAGAATTTTGTACAAGTTACTTTGAAATATCGCACGTAAAAGCGAATAGTAGAATGATTAGAGCTATATAATAGTCAGATTAGAACTACTAATTGGAATTGCCATCGTAATGTTATTTCAACTGGATATTACGAACAGCAGGTTTGTCCAAAATCATATATACCGAAGTTTTTGCCTTTTTCCCATTCAACATTTCTCCTGCGGGAGAGTAGCCATTTTCTTTTTTTCTTCTTCAGGATATCTTGAGACCTCTGACTCAGTGAAATGCCCGAAGACTAGCCAGGCGGTGTCGGAATCCCCCACTTTTCCTTAATCCTCCTTCACTGGAGGGAACCCCACTTCATCACCCCAAGTGCTTAGAGGGTAAATTATCTGTTTCCCAGCTTGAGAACAGAAGGAGGAATGCGACAAATGATCAGG
The DNA here is from genome assembly GCA_039090855.1 of Macrothele yani. Classification (NCBI taxonomy): domain Eukaryota; kingdom Metazoa; phylum Arthropoda; class Arachnida; order Araneae; family Macrothelidae; genus Macrothele; species Macrothele yani. The sequence continues at coordinate 6,944,207 of CM077022.1, read as the reverse complement.
GGTGGGGTGTTGGGGAATCATGCCAGGGGTGTTGTGACGTGCCTGCCCCGTAGGACGCACACAACATAAAGGCAGATAGCAGCAAGAACTAACGTCTGCGTAGCTCAGTTGGTAGAGCGACTTGTTCTGGAATAAGTGGACTCTGGTTTGATCCCCGGCGTGGACAAAAATGACGGAGAAATTTACTTCATTATAGTGTCCAATGTCAGCGTCTTCGTTTTGGGGCCGTATGTTAAATTGTTCGGATAGACCAGATAGGCAGATGTTTGTTTTAATCGCACTTCTGCAATTCCTAAGCGGGCGCATCTGATGGTTTAAAGCTTTCGAAGCAGCAATTTTTCTCACAAATTCGTTCGTAAGAACGCATCAACACAAGCTGGCAAATCATGTCAGTTGTTAAACAAAAAACACAGAGTTTAAGTGAAAAAATTGAAACAATCAATTTGGTGGAGAAAGGGAAAAAGAAGTGCGACATAGCCAAAACATTTGGCATTGCGGCAAATTCAATATCCCCAATTTTAAAAAATAAGGATGGTTTGAAGCGAAAGTTCTCGGAAGGTTCTTTTAGCCACGATAGAAATCGTGAAGGTTTTTATACAGACGTGGAAGCAGCGCTGTTAAAGTGGTTCCAAGAAGTGAGAAACAAAAATGTTGCAGTCTCTGGCCCTTTGCTGAAGGAAAAAGCATTAGATTTCGCCTGACTTCTAGGAAAACCTGATTTTCAGCCAAGCAATGGTTGGCTTCAAAGATTTAAAGAGCGTCATGGAATAATATTTAAGTCCTTTTGCGGAGAGAGTGCTTCCGTGGATGATGAAACAACCCAAAAGTGGCTGGAATCAAGTGAAACCTTAATTTCGCAGTATGAAGCTTGCTATGTTTACAATGCTGATGAAACTGGTGTTTTTTATCAGTTATTGCCAGAAAAAACCTTAGCTTTCAAAGGTGAAAAATGTTCTGGTGGGAAAAATTCAAAACTCCGTTTAACTATATTGCTGTGCGCAAATATGGATGGATCCGATAAAAGGGAACTTTTCGTAATCGGGAAATAAAAAAATCCCAGATGCTTCAAGAAAGGTGAAAAATTACCAGTAAGTTACAGAGCTAATAAGAAAGCGTGGATGACATTGGAACTCTTTACAGAATGGTTGAAACAATTTGACAACGAAACGACAAAGAAAAATAGGAAAGTTCTGCTGCTCATCGATAATTGTGCAGTACATTCGTCTAACATAGTGTTAACGTCTACAAATGTACATCAGTTTCCACCAAACACTACATCAAAACTTCAGCCCATGGATCAGGGTGTTATAAAAAACCTAAAACTTCATTACCGCAAAATTTTACTCAGAAAAATTCTTATTAACGTGGAAAAGAGGCAACCAACTGTCATCGATGTTCGAATGGCATGTGATATGCTATCTAATGCTTGGACTACTGTAACTGATGTAACCATAAAAAATTGTTGGAAACATGCTGGTTTTGGTATTTCAGTAGTAAATGAAGACACAGTGGTTACTACTAAAGATGAAACATGGAATCACCTGAGTGCAAAAGGGCTCATTTCATCGGATTTATCTTTTCCAGATTATCTGCTGGCTGACGATGACATCTCAACGGAATCTCAAAATACAGATCAGGACATCGTTGATGGCGTGTTGAACTCTCAGTATGACGCGTCCACTGATGAGGAGGAAGAATACGCAGAAGTTAAAAAAATATCAAATGCGGTGGCAATTAAAAGTCTTGATAATTTGCGTGCTTTTTTTGCGTCAAAAAATCTGTTTTGTTCAGCATTGTTGGATCAAATAGAAAACCAGCTGTCTACAGCAATTGTTCAATCCCAAAAACTGGCAACTCTGGATAGTTACTTCCATAAGTGTGAATAAAAAATTAAAGGTAAATGTTTCAATTATTGTACTTCTGCTTTCTAATACATACGTACTATAGTAGTATACTGTATGTGCTTTTTTACATAACTTTTGCTCGTTTGCTGATACATTTAAGGCAAAATCGGATAAAACAAAGTTTGGGTATAACAAACTTTTTCTGCATAGGTGCAACTTGGAAGGGAGGCAATGCAACTACCTTATAAACGGTTTTGACTGTATATGTTTTATGCAGAAGTTTCCAGAAATGTAAGACTTACATTACTGTGTTTTGTGATGGCTCACTATACTTTTGTAATTCATATTTTGCCTCATCTACTGGTGAAAGTAAGTGCATTGTTTTGGAGAATGCAGTGTTTAAAGCCCATGGTGAATATTTTGGGAAATGTTCATACACATAATGGGTGTACGACACCCATTATGTGTATGTAAATTATTAAATTCTTAATAACATCTGTTTGCAGTATTAATACTTAATGTCATAAACATAACTTGGACTATTCTGTTTGGGGGACTACCAAATCTTAATGTGCAACATTTCAAATTATATTAATAGGTGAACTCTTCAAGAAGCTATTATCCACTTAACCATCATTTTTTATCAATTCAACATTGAACTCTCATTGCAATAATGAAGTTGAGACTTGTGTTAGTTCTCTTAAAAACTGTATTATTTGAAGGTTATAAAAATTTCAATTATTTGGAAAAGTATGAAATACTGGAGAGGCAGTAGTTGCATTGCCTCCCTTCCAAGTTGCACCTATGCATAATGCTTTAGTTTGATGTACTCCTGCATGTAAGTCTTCATGAAATAATTATTAAATATTTTTTTCTGTCTCTTTTGCCACTTTAAATTTTTATTTGTTCTAATTCACATTAACTATGCTTAGGTGCTGCTTATATTTGCACAGAACAAGGGTTTCCTATCAAAAGATTTGACCAACTTGCCCATGTTTACCAAAAGAAATATGCATCCCTCAGTCATAACTTCTGGGACAATGTTTTTATTGATCAGATTGGAGATCTGGTAAGTTTTTCTTTATAATATAAAGTTTTGTATGATGTTATGTTTTCTAACCTTTAACTTAAACTCTTGCTTCCAAAATCACTTTGAAAGTAGTATTTATTCATAATGAGAATGAATGGCCATTGGAGCTCTAGCTCATGAGGATCATACTAGCTGGAATATAATTTAAAGACATATATTTAAAGCACGTGGATAGAAAAGGATTTTATGCACACGGATAGAAAGGAATTTTTCTACAGTATTTAGGTGTTCTTTGTTATTGTATGAAGATGATTTATTTTTATTTTGCTGGATCTCTTGAGTTAAAGAGTTGATCAACTGTATGCTGTATCCATTTTTAGTAACCAAAGTTTTAATCCCTTTCATTTCTTTATTATATTTTGTTATATTAAATGAATGCGTAAATGCTCTGCGAATGTAGGATCTTAAATGCTGCTATTGTATATTTTTGAGGTGGTTTGAATTGGCTGGTATTATATTTGGTATATATGTTGGTTTTCTGTACACTTCATAACTAATAGAATTTTTATTTTTATTATTTGTGAATAATATATCAAGAAAAGATAGTTGGTTGTTTATTCCAGTTCCTGTGTCAGCAAAATAGATGGATAGAGATCTATATATCTTGCTGAAAATTTCATCAATGGAATATTTCCATATTACAAAAATGTCATCAACATATCAGCTATAGATTTCTGGGCATTTATTTATATTGAGTATTCAGTAACAGGTGTTTTTTAATTTCCTGTAGAACAGCCTCTGCTAATAGTCCAGAGATGGGAGACCCCATTGGGGTTCCTTTAACTTGTTTGTAAATAGTTTTATCAATTATAAAGAAGTTGTTGTTCAAAAAGTTCAATGCATCAATAACCTTTGTTATTTCATTCTGTGGTACATTATGCTCTTCTAATGTTTTATTAATAAATGATATTGCTGCATCTACAGGTGTATTTTGATATAGGGACACCGCGTCTAAACTTGTCATAAGTACATTATTAGTTTTATTGTATTGTTTGATGATTTTTATGGCTTTGTTAGAATTTTTATACTATACATATGGTTATTATAATATGGTTTTAAGTATGCATAAAGTATTTTTTCCAAGTTAATTGTAGGTGCCTTTTTTTTGGCAATTATTCAGCATAAAAGGTTCATCCAGCTAATGTAGTTTTATTTCACCAAATATTAGGTGTACAAATAAGTTTTAAAGCGTTTTTTGTGTGACGCATACCGCTAATTTACATATCCAACATTCCCCAGCATTCTTGTCATGTGACCGTAACTGGTCCAGAGTATAAAATGTGACACAGAAGTTTGCCCAACAATTAATTATTTTCAACAAACGAATGGCAACACCAATTAATTTGGAGTCGGAATTCATGTCATCCGGTTATATCAAAACACGACTAAGAACGTGCATTAATACCAAAAATAGCATGCGCAAGAGTACAACTGCCGTGAAAAGTCGGACGCTGCCAGTAGAATCGATGTAAGTGGCCGAAACACAACATGTATGAGAAGATCATAATACCCACTGAAGATGATTCCAAAAAGAAGGAATTGAAACTAGTTTGGGATATCGAGCCACGGAAAATAAAACATGCAACCATCATCTATAATAAGAAATTATAAGATCGAAGTTCAACTTGGAAGCTGATACCACAGGAAAGGAAAATCATGCCTTCTTCGATAACAAGATGGCTTATTACTGATTCAACGCATCATAATCAAAAGGTTCGAAAGTTCTTTTCTATTGTATTAATTTCGTAAATCATGACTTAAAAAACTGGAATAATATTAATCTTTTAATACATATTGTCTCTACGTATTGGAGGACTTTGACAACTTATGATGCATTTGACTGCACATATAAAAACATTTTTTCATATAAATTTGTAATCTTCATAATAAAATTCTAAACTATTATAAAGAACATCAAAAAGAAAAAAAGGAATATTAGTGACAAGTTGAAATAAAAATTTTCTTATTATATGGACGTTTTTCCCGTGCTCGAATTTCTAATAACGTGCGAAACAGTAGATGATATGGAAACTATTTTGTTGACATATAGTTAATAATTTCTGAAACCACGTAATGTTTTCGACAAATGTTGAATTAATATGATAACTTCAGGTTCGATCCTGGGCAGGTATGAACGTTTGAACCACTAAATACCAGCTGTGCATCAGATGGGCACGTTAAGCCGTCGGACCCCAGGTACTGGCCTTCCGGTAATAAATAAGGGCGTCTTCCTCCTCCTTTCTACCTCTCTTCCGTGTCACTTTCCTATTGGGCACTCTAGCCCAGATCTCCTAGCTTCCTATTTCTAAGGGTTGTTTAAGACCTGGGGTCAGACACTCCCTTCCTAAAATCCTCTACATATGATCTGATCTGATGTCAAATGCACTTGCACATCGGTAGGTGAAAGATGGCAAGCGATACTGCATTTATTCTACACTGCATTTGTTACAAATTTCATCAAGGAAAAAGTGCTGCAAAAGCATGTGCATCGATTTGTTCTGTTCTGGGGAAGAATATTGTATCGAAAAGCATGTGTGAGTTTTGATTTAGATGGTTTAAAGCAGGTGATTTTGATGTTAGCGATCGAGAATGTAGTGGCGCCCGCAGAAGGTTGCACATGAGGAACTGCAAGCATTGCTGGATGAAGATTCATCTCAAACGCAAAAAGAACTAGCTGAACAATTGCGGGTAACTCAACAAACCATTTCCAATCGTTTACTTGCAGTGGGAAAGATTCAGATAAAAGGAAAATGGGTGCCCCATGACCTGAGCCAGAGGAACAAGGATGAGCATCAGAGCATGTCATGAAGTGTTTGAATCTGTTGAATAAACAACACAGAAAGTCTTTCCCAGGGAAAATCGTTACGGGTGATGAAAAGTGGATATGGTACGACAATCCCAAATGCAAGAAACACTGGGTATACCCCGGTGAAGCAACGACTTTGACACTGAAGTGCAATATTCATTCCAAGAAAGTTCTGCTGTTCATCTGGTGGGATATGAAGGGTGCACTCTATTATGAACTATTAGAACAAGGTTAAATTGTTACTGCTGATCGCTACAAGCAACAATTGCTGCGATTGAATCAGGAAATCTATTGGAAACGATCATTCACGGGCAAAGGATTGCATCCCGTGAAATTACTGCATGATAACGCTAGGCCGCATGTCGTGAAATTGGCCAAGGAAACATTATTGATGCTTGGCTGGGAAGTTTTGGAGCACCCGGCGTATAGTGCCGACATAGACCCTTCAGACTATCATTTGTTCCGATCAATGCAACATGGTTTATCTGCTGTACAGTTCCGGACATGTGACTAAGTGCAAAAATGGGTTGACGATTTCATCGCGTCACACGACGAAGTATTCTTCATGGCTGAAATCCGTCGGCTGCCCGACCGATGGTGGAAGGTGATAAATAATGATGGCAGATATTTTGATTAGTAAAGGTATTGTTGTTTTCTCTCAAATTGCATGTTGCATTGTCTTAAAATGCTTTAAAACTTATTTGTACATTTGATATATATATGGAATTGCAGCAACTATGGTTCTTAATGCATGCCAATTTTCGAACTATACATTCTTTTGGGTCATGCTTTTAAAAGATGACTCAACAGAATGTATAGTCCCGAAATTGGCATACATAAAGAACCATAGTTCGTTACCTGACCACATAAAGTAAATAAAAAAGCATATCCACCAGTAGGTGCTGCAGTTCTGTATATATACAGTCGAGCCCGCTTTTAATGAGGAGCTCGGGACTGGCGAAAATGCTCGCTAAATCCGTTTCAGTGCGAAACCAACCAAATGTGGAAAAATAAGCCTAAATGATAATGACAAGGTACATAGTACATGTAGTATGTATTTTCTTGCGTACAGTCCGCGGACTATCTGCGTTATTTTGTCTGCGAAACTGTTTGGTGCGGACAATCTGGCAATAGTGCCATATTTATTTATTTTAATTGTTGCACTCAAATACAGTAACATACATACTGTATGTATGTACCTCAATTTTTGTGCCCACCACACCTTAAAAATTAGCATTTTAAAAACAATAGTTTTTCATTTGTAGACTGAAGCGTACTAGGGCGAGCTCAGAAGAAAATTAAAACTTCACTGCCTGCATCTTTTTTCATACATGTAGAACGGCAGTAGCAAAGTCTGGGAGAGAGGGAGGGAAATCCCTCTTCGAAGCAGCTGTCGGTCTTTGGCTGGGCAGTGTTTGATTGACGGAGGTCTTTCAACTACCCCCTGTTTCATACCCCCTCCCGTCTCCCCCCCCCACTTGTTTATGATCAAGGCTCTGTCTCTTCCAAGTCACTGTTGTTTATTTGAGTTTGGGTAATAAAGAAGTAGGTAGTTATACTGCTGGATTCACACACAAGAAAAAGTATGACACCATTTGTAGAGAAAACAAACAATTGTGCGGCAGTTAGGGAATTTAGAGTGAACGAAAAACGTTTGGGATCTGCACAGTTAAAGAAGTCATTTCTTTTAGAACTTCCAGAGGCCGATTATTTGTTTAAAGCTTTTTTCAATCTGTTTGCAGGTAGACTTCCCCTTCCTCCCAACCTTCCCCCTCCCCCCCTCCCGGCCGAGAATGAGCGTAGTGCACCTTTTATCTGTGGAACAAACGTGACTGATGCTTTAACCTTGTTCTTCTAGGCAATTTACAAATGGGGTCAAGGTCGCATCCGGATCCATAAAAAGTCTTTAAAGACATCAGTGACAAATAAAGGTTTTCTATCAGTGAAAAAAAAAAAAAAGTCACTGCTGTGGTACAAATGTAATAATTATCCCCCCCCCGCCTGCGCTTTTAACGAAGCACGGACTATCTGGTAAATTTTTCTTTTTTGGAGGTGCAAATGGTTTTGTTTGGACTCTACGTGGGGCAGACTATATGCAGGAAAATACAGTATGCAATTGTATACTGTACTATCCATAACGGTTGCATATACAGATTAAATAAAACAAGTTTTTTAATTAAAGAGAAACTTACATGAATTCTAAAGTACAGTAGCAACAAAACCTGAAGTGAATGGAACAGTAGCAGCAAATCCACTAATTGGAAACATTTTTGAAGAAACAGTCTATAGTTGTTTGTTTTGTTTTCTTGGTGTACTTCTGTTCCCTTAATTTTCTGCGAATAACACTCAGTGCAGTAAACACCTCGTCATCGCAGTGATCTGTTGCCTCGAAGAAACGTTGGAGGTTTTTCGTACAATCAATGGCTGATGCATATGACGGTGCTTGAGTACTTTCTTCACTTTCCTGTGCAATTGTTGATGCCTTAATTTCCTCTACAATGTCATCTCCAGAAACGATGCCCGATGTAGCGACAGCATCATCAGCGGTAACAAAGTCATCAATTTCAGAGACATCATTAAAACGTGTTGTGTTCTGTAGTTTTAACCACTCAGAAAGGGGGATATCGTCTATTTCGTCATCACTGCGACTTGTGTTAGCCAACCCTGACTTTCTGAAGCAGTTCTGAATACAAGATTCTGATACTCGTCCCCAAGCATCAGCCAGCATTCTAATTGCATCAAGAATGGAAATTTTCACTTCAACCTTTTCCCCCATCCTTTCTAACATCAGTAGGATTAATTCCTGTCTGTAGTGGCATTTAAGGCTTTAAATAACTCCTTGGTCTATTGGTTGTAGCAAGGCTGTGGAGTTTGGAGGCAAGAAGATAGGCTGAATGTTAGTCAGGTTTTGAACATGAGGATGTGCTGGGCAGTTATCTATAACGAGAATAATTTGACGATTTTTTTTTTTTTTTAGTTTTTTTGTCCTACTCCCTAAGATAAGCTGTAAAAATGTCCGATGTCATCCATGCTTTCGTATTGGACCTGTAAGAAAGGGGGAGAAATTTCACGTTTTTAAAACATCTTGGTTTTGCAGATTTTCCAATCACTAGCAATTTCCTCTTGTCCTTGTCGGACATATTAGCGCACACTAACGCAGTCAGGTGATTCTTTTGAAGTTTCCCCCTGTGCACTTCTCACCTCTTTGAACTTCATTGTTTGATTGGGAGTTAGATTATAAAGCATACCTGCTTCATCCACATTATAAATGTCATCATCACTGTAGTTCTTCTGAAGATCCAGCCACACTGTTTTCAACCATGATAAAGTTTCTTTTGTATCCACTGATGATGCTTCCCCGCTAATTTTTCCAGAACAAATGTTGTGTCGCGTTTTGAAACGGTGAAGCCACCCATTAGAACACGAAAAATTTTTGTAACCAAGTTGAACTGCAAATTTTTCAGCTTGAATTTTCATTATTGGGCCATTTATTGGTAAGCCAGTGTTTCATTGAACAGTGAACCATTTTAATAAGGCTTCATCTTTGTCAGTTTTCTGGCATTTTTTCAGTCTTTTGCTTGACGTAACATTGAATTCAAAAGCCTGCAACAATGTTTCCTTATTTTTAAAAAGGGTTGAAGCGGTGGAAGACGACAATCCGTATTTTTTGCATATCACAACATTTTTTTCGCCATTTTCCAACTCCCTAATGATGGAGACTTTATCGTTCACGAATAAAACTTTTCTGTTAGACATTTTTTTAACTTCCTACGTGATTCCTGTTATAGAGTAACTAACATCGCACACAGCACAGAGTAAGAAATATACAGTACAAGAAACGCCAGATGTGAGAAGGTGATACGTGAAAAAAAATTCTAGGAAGTTAACTCTTGTTTCTCCTAAGGTGCGACTTTCACATTCCCTCACTCCCCCACACACCTTTGTTCTCTAAGCACAAAAGCTGCTGGGTGCGACCTTGTAGCCTTGGACCCTCCCCACCCCACCCATCCTCTTTCTACCCCATCCGAGGGGAAGAGGATTTGGTTTTCAACTTTAACTTTGGGACCCACTATTCTCCCACTCGCTCGCACTGGGGGTGGGGGTGGGGGGATAGAGCTAAGTGTTTGTGCATACCCTCCACATTCTTTTTCAGTTACTGAGCTTTCACTAGTAAAAAGAAAAGATATTACTCAGTGCTTTTCCCTTCCCTCTAGAACCCTGAGTGTCAGATTTTCTCTTCCTTATGTTAAATGTGAGTTCCTTAAATTCTGTTATTTTTTGTTCTTCTCCTTCATTAAATCCGGGGTTTTCATTAAACTTTGTTCACTAAAAATGATTACATTTGCCTTGAACTAGCATTGTACCAAAGAAAAGTTGTGTTTAGTTCGTTAAATCCGGAATCGCGCTAAATACGGGCTCGCTATAAGCGGGCTCGACTGTATTTGGTAAAATAAAGCTACATCAACTGGGCGAACCTTTTATGCTGAATAATTGCCAAACAAATGGCAAGGCACCTACAATTAACTTGGAAAAAATACTTTATGCATACTTAAAACCATATTATAATAACCATATGTATAGTATAAAAATTCTAACAAAGCCATAAAAATCATCAAACAATACAATAAAACTAATAATGTACTTATGGCAAGTTTAGACATAGTGTCCCTGTATCCAAATGCACCTGTAGATGCAGCAATATCATTGATTAATAAAACATTAGAAGAGCATAATGTACCACAGAATGAAATAACGGAGGTATTGATGCATTGAACTTTTTGAACAACGTCTTTATATTTGATAAAACTATTTACAAACAAGTTAAAGGAGCCCCAATGGGGTCTCCCATCTCTGTACTATTAGCAGAGGCTATTCTACAGGAAATTAAAAAACACCTGTTACTGAATACTCAATATAAATGCTCAGAAATCTATAGCTGATATGTTGATGACATTTTTGTAATATGGAAATATTCCATTGATGAAATTTTCAGCAAGATACACAGATCTCTATCCATCTATTTTGCTGACACAGGAACTGGAAAAAAACAACCAACTACCTTTTTTTGATATATTATTCACAAATAATAAAAATAAAAATTCTATTAGTTATGAAGCGTACAGAAAACCAACATACAAGGTGATTCAAAATTCTGCTGATAAACTGAAAGAGAAAGTCAGGCGTATGGAAACAAACAAAAATCACATAGGAACATGTCGATGCAAATGCCATCCAGAGGAGCTAGAGGGCGTTGTTAATGAGACCATGAGGTGGGCAGATCGAGCCTGCATCAGTTAAGCCGTGGATTGAGCACGAGTAGCATGCAATGTTGCATGTACCTCGAACTCGCCGATATGCATCTAACGTATGGTGCTGCTAACGGCAATAAACGAGCGGCAGTTCGCCTTTATCAGGAGAGATTTTCCAACAGACGAGTACCTAGTCGTGCAACGTTTGCCACGTGGCACCAGCGATTGTGCAAAACAGGCACCTTTGCTGTGCACAGGCGGGACTGTGGTTGTGGCCGATCAACACAGACACCTATCTGCCATCGAAGAAAGTGACCTCTGTGAAATGGAGCGGAATCCGGGGACAAGTACTCGAGTGCGGTCGCACAATATCCATGGCTCTCAATCCACCATCTGGCACATTTTACATCATGAAGGCCTACATCCCTTTAATCTGCAGGGTGTCCAGGCATTGGAGCCAAGTGATTATAGGCAGCGTGTTGATTTTGCACAGTAGTTTTTACAGCAAAGTGCGGCACACCCAAACTTCCCAGCAACTGTTCTCTTTAGTGATGAGGCTGCTTTCTCATTAGAGGGTGTCATGAATGTTCACAACATGCATGTGTGGGCGCATGATAACCTGCATGCTACATGGACGCATGCCTCTCAACGACGATTTACTGTTAACGTTTGGGCTGGCATTGTTGGAGACTGTTTGCTCGGGCTGTACATTCTACCCGCAAGACTTAATACGCACACATATCTAACATTCTTGCAGGAGATTCTGTCAGAAATGCTGGATACTATTCCTGTGTCTCTGCGTCACCATGGGTGGTTTCAGAATGACGGAGCTCCCCCACATTTCAGCAGAGCTGTCAAACAACATCTGCAGGCCACCTTTCCTGGGTGCTGGATTAGTCGTAGAAGACCGATCGCATGGCCACCTCAATCACCCCATTTGTCACCCATAGACTTTTTCTTATGGGGTTATCTTAAAGGGCTCTTATAAGAAACTTCTGTTGCCTCTGATGAAGACTTAGTAGGAAGAGTCTTTGCGGCAGCTGGATGTCTCCGGGATATGCCAAGCATTTTTGAGAATGTGCTCCAACCGATGCAGCATCATTGTCATGCGTGTGTCAGTGCGTCTGGACAAAACTTTGAACACCTCCTGTAAAACTGTCCATACCACCGTTGTCCTGCCATGTGTAAGTACAGTGTAAATAAAATGTCAACTCTTTCTTGCTTGTCGTCCCTGTATTATGTACTATCTATCTTAGGGGACATGTAGCGCCTACGGATAGCGTTTGCATTGATATGTTCCTATGTGATTTTTGTTTGTTTCCATACGCCTGACTTTCCCTTTTATTTTGTCAGCGGAATTTTGAATCGCCCTCTATATACCAAATATCATCATCATCATCATTGTCAACCATTATCAATTTACTGCTGGACGAAGGTCTCCCCAAGTTTCTTCCACAACGGTCTGTCTTGTGCCAGTCTCCTCCATGTCATTCCTGCATACTTTCGAATTTCATCCACCCATCTCCCATGTTGTCTTCTTCTGTGTCTTTTCCTGTCCCTTGGAATCCAATCTAAAATTTCGGCTGTCCATCGATGGTCTGTCCTTCTGGCAGTATGCCCAGCCCATTGCCATTTCAGAGATTTAACTCTGATCATGATGTCTTCCACTCTTGTCATTTTTCGGATCCACGTGTTCCTCTTCTTATCTGTCCTGGTTACACCAAGCATGCACCTCTCCATGCTACTTTGAGTTGTCTGCAGCCTTTGTATGTCACTTTTAGTTAAGGTCCACATCTCTGCACCATACGTAAGCACTGGAAGGATGCATTGATCAAACACTTTTCTCTTAAGACATAATGGCATATTGCTCTTGAAAATTATGCTGTTTCTTCCAAAAGCTCTCCAGGCAAGTTTTGTACGCCAATTAATTTCTTCATCAATGTGACCCTCACTTGGTATCTGCTGTCCAAGATAATCGTATGTGTCTGTTATCTCCAGCTTTTCTCCATCAATCGATAAATCTTCTTTTTTTGTAAAAGCATTGAACATCACTTTTGTCTTCTGAAATTTCATTTTTAATCCCACTTCTTTACTCTTGTCAGCAAGTTCCTGGATCATACTCTGCAGCTCTGATGGGGTAGTTGCAAAAATGACTACGTCATCAGCAAAACGAAGGTGGGTTAGTTAGATAATCTCCATTAATCTTTATCCCTTTGTTTTCCCAGTTCAGAGATTGAAAGATATTTTCCAATGTGGCATTAAAGAGCTTCGGAGATATGGTGTCACCTTGTCTCACTCCCTTTCCAATTTTTATGTGTGTTGTATTTTCAAACAGCCGAATCTTTGCACTCGCATTTTCATAGATGTTATTAATAATATTAATGTATGCATCTTCAATACCGCAGGATTTCAGAGCCATTGTAACTGCTGATGGTTTCACCGAATCAAAGGCCTTTTCGTAATGGATAAAAGCCATGCACAATGGAAGTTCATATACCCTCACTCTTTCAATTAGTTCTCTCAGTACGTGGATATGATCTATTGTGCTGTATCCACTCCTGAATCCAGCTTGTTCACTCGGTTGAGCCATGTCCAGTGTTACCTTCAAACGGTGTGAAAGAACTTTAGTGAAGATTTTATAAACCACTGATAGGAGGCTGATAGGTCTGTAGTTCCTGAGATCCTCTATGTCACCTTTTTTATGTAGCAGGATCATTGTAGCGTTGTTCCAATCCTCAGGAATCTTCCCTTCATTAAGGCATCGAGTGAAAATTTGGGCGAGTATTGTTTTGATTTCTCCACTTGCTTCTTGTATGATGTCTACAGTAATCCCATCTTCTCCTGGAGCTTTTCTCCGCTTCATGTTCTTGATTGCATGTGCAACTTCTGCTGGGAGGACTGGAAGAACTCTGGTACTGGTACCTTTCATGATGTCTGGAGTACATGCATCATCCCTTTCATATAATTTGGAGTAGAAATCTTTCACTCTTGTCAAAATTTTGCCTCTATTTCTTGTTACAGAACCATCTTCTTTTCTCAGTGCCATAATCTGTTTTCTTCCTTTACTGAGATGTCCCTTTGCTATCTTTAGGCTTTGGTTGTTTTCAATTGTTTTCCTCACTAGTTCACAGTTGAATTTCCTTACGTCTTCAGTGATACTTTTTCGTACTGTCTTGCATAGCTCTATATATTCCACTTTGGAAGTTACATCTTCTTTAGTTGTCCTCATCTCTCTTCTTTTTTGCATCAACATTTTGGTTTTTCCTGATAATTTGTTCACATGCAACTTGTTCTTAGACCCAGCTAATTTTGTCGCTGTTTCCATAAGAGCTTTGGTTACTTTTCTGTTAACTTCAGAAATATCCACTTCTTCCAATGTTAGGCCTTCTAAAGCAGAGAATCTGTTCTTCAGTTCCAACTTGAAGGTATTATGGTGTTTTTTAAGGTTGGTTATGTCAATACATTTTGTTTGTCTCTTGAGCTTGCCACGATCGAGTTTAGTGTTGAGGTGCATCTTACATCTCACCAATCTATGGTCACTACCTGTGTTGAACTTGTTTAGCACACTGCAGTCTTCTATGACGAATTTTTTGTTACACATAATAAAATCAATTTCACTTGTCGTCCCAATTGGATGTCTTCATGTCCATTTCCTGTGTGGCTTTTTCTTGAAAAAGGAGTTCAAGATGAAAAACTCTTCTGCCTCTGCAAACTCAATGAGAGTATTTCCACGCTGGTTTCTGTTGCCGTGACCGAATTTACCTACTGAAGTTTCATTCTGTTGCCGTTGCCCTATTTTTGCATTGAAATCTCCCATAATTATCTTCAAGTGCTGCTTACCTTTATTATTTAGATGACGAATTTCCTCATAAAATTCTTCAATTTCTTCTTCAGGATGACTTGTGGTGGGTGCATAAGTTTGAATAATCTGAGACTGGTATCTTCTCGAGAGTTGGATAACGAGTCGTGCAGCTCTGTCCGAGGAACTTTCAACTTTTACAACTTTATCCTTCAGTTTCTTGTTTATTATAAATCCAACACCACTAGTTCTGCCAGTATCTGTCCCACGATAGTAGAAGAGATGTCCACTTTTCAGTTCAATGAGATCTTCTCCTTTTCTCCTTACATCACTTAGCCCGACGATGTCGCACTTGATCCTTTGTAGTTCCTCTTCCAATTCAAGAAGCCTTGAATCAGAAGATAGGGAGCGTCCATTATACGTAGCCAAGGTCAGCATCAAATGGCAGCCCTTATATGTACTGGCATATAATAAAGCACCGCGTTGTGATTCACCTTTATCCCGTCACTGGAATGGTGGGAAGTAAAGGTGCCGCTCGTGAAAGAAATTAGAAACATAAACATATATCTTAGTTTACACATACCTTAATTTATGTCTTGTGTGGTTATAAGGAAAACAAACAGGAATCTTATGTGGAAGTAATCAAAATGGTTTAATACGTGAGAGTTAGGAACATTCAGTTACCATGTGTGAGGGTGCAGCCGTTAACAATACCTTACACATAAAATTTATTATTATTGCGATTTTGCTCTACAACGTCTCCGATCATTTCTGCATACATATATATATATATATATATATATACTGAAGAGCAAAGCTGAAAACTAAGGAAAAACTTTAGAATTTAAAACGAAAGTTGCAAAATAACCTGAAGATCAAAACACGCAACGCAGCAGTTACGAAAATTCAGAATTCGCATTCTATTAAGAAGAGACCTAAGCAAAAATATATATATTTTTTTTTGCTTAGGTCTCTTCTTAATAGAATATATATATATATATATATATATATATATATATCCTGCGGTATTGAAGATGCATACATTAATATTATTAATAACATCTATGAAAATGCAAGTGCAAAGATTTGGCTGTTTGAAAATACAACACACATAAAAATTGGAAAAGGAGTGAGACAAGGTGACACCATATCTCCAAAGCTCTTTAATGCCACATTGGAAAATGTCTTTCAATCACTGAACTGGGAAAACAAAGGGATAAAGATTAATGGAGATTATCTAACCCACCTTCGTTTTGCTGATGACATAGTCATTTTTGCAACTACCCCATCAGAGCTACAGAGTATGATCCAGGAACTTGCTGACAAGAGTAAAGAAGTGGGAGATTAAAAATGAACTTTCAGAAGACAAAAGTGATGTACAATGCTTTTACAAGAAATGAAGATTTATCGATTGATGGAGAAAAGCTGGAGATAACAGACATCTTGGACAGCAGATATCAAGTGAGGGTCACATTGGTGAAGAAATTAATCGGCGTACAAAACTTGCCTGGAGAGCTTTTGGAAGAAACAGCATAATTTTCAAGAGCAATATGCCATTATGTCTTAAAAGAAAAGTGTTTGATCAATGCATCCTTCCAGTGCTTACGTATGGTGCAGAGACGTGGACCTTAGCTAAAAGAGACATACAAAGGCTGCAGACAACTCAAAGTAGCATGGAGAGGTGCATACTTGGTGTAACCAGGAGAGATAAGAAGAGGAACACGTGGATCCGAAAAATGACAAGAGTGGAAGACATCATGATCAGAGTTAAATCCCTGAAATGGCAATGGGCTGGACATACTGCCAGAAGAGCAGACCATCGATGGACAGCCGAAATTTTAGATTGGATATATATATATATATATATATATATAAGTGGAATGCTTAGTGATTTATTTTACTTTTAGTTCCTTTTCTCCTATGCTTTACTTAAAGGTTTTACCTAGCTAACTGGGTTTTCATTGTTTGATCATGACCATTACACACGCCACGTGCTCTAAATAGGGTTATGAATAAATTTAAGCAAGTACATGCAATAACAGGGAAAAGGAAAAACATAGCTTATCTGGAATTTCCATGAGGCTGGAATTTCTCATCGGTGTCCGCTCATATTCGTATATATCGCTCACCAGCTTCAGTATTCAAGAACAAGGTTCTCTCAAAAACCTCCGTACTCCACTGTCACCAGTCACTCACTCTCCCTCGAACTCAACTCCGTCCTGTCGTCTTGACCGTCTAACCCCTTCTGTGTCTAGAACTCAGCTGTCTCTCACTTCTTTGGGTCTCACCTTGTCCGCTGATTCCAAGGTCACTTGACCTTCTGAGGGGTTCATCTAATCCCCAAGGTGAAGGTCACATCGCTCCCTTCTTGGGAACTGACCGCAACGACCCTTGCTATCCCCCGATATCCCCTGGGGCCTAAGTATCATCACAAGGCATGGGATTGCCTCCCGCTATCCCCTGGGGCTATCTATGCACGTGCATGTTGGACTAAATTTATTTTAAATAATTTTATTTCCAATAGCATATTGTTTCTCTTTCTCCCCTTGCTAGTTCTGTGCCAGCCAGCGCTCAACCATTTCCCTCATCTTCAGCTAGTGTGGTCCAGTCTTCATCTACAGTGTCTCCACTTGTTCCAGCTTTTGGATCTTCATCTGCTATTCCCGAGGCTGTGGGGATTCTTTCTCTTATCAGACTCGCTCCCGGAGTTTCTGGCTTGCCAGAAGCTCCGAATCCTCTTTCCTTACCACCACTTGCAGTGGAACTCCCCACAGCTGACTTTATCCTTCTCCTTATTGCCGTTTTCCGTCTGTGTTGGCAGGATCTTGTTGGTAGCCCTCACTCTTTTGAAGACCCTGAGGTCCGTAACGAAACCTGGGCTAACTTCGTTATAAGACGATATTGGAGGGTTCATCTACGTTCGCGACCTAGATGTCCAAAGCTTCCTGATTTTGCATTTCGTTATTCTGCTGACTTATTTCTAGACTACTGTAATACTGTTTGTTATCTCGATGATGAAGATTATGAATTTTTCAATGATATTGACAAAGATCGTAGCTCTACGTGCAAGAATTTTTTGAACTTTTTGTATATTTTCCATAGATTGCGTTTATAGACTGCAGTTTGTGTGATTTTTCCCTCCGCCTTGTTTCTTGTTGGCAGGTCTGGATACTTGGCTGTACTGTTAATGTCATTTAGCTTTGATTTCGACATACTTGTGCATCTACACTTGTTTATTTCAACGTGTTGTACCTACAAATTTGTATTTTTAAATTTTCCCGTGTCGGGTACGGTGTACCCCTTCCTGATGTACATGTAAGTTTTTAGTGTCAAATAATGAAAAATAAAATCTCCAATTTAAAAAAAAAACGCAAAAGAAAAACGACTGGTATTTGTGTCTAACTGCTCGCCACCATGAGTAGTTGACAGCCAAGCAACTCTCACAGAAGTTCCACTCTGCTACGGGGACAGCGATATCAAGACAAACAGTTTACAGAAGGCTGTGGAGAGCGGTCTGCGTGCAAAAAGGTTAATGGTCTCCGAATCCTACTTGCCACATCGCGCAGAAGAGGTCAGTATGAGCACAGCCCAACAGCATCACCCCTGTAGCTCTGATAAATGGGCCTGTGCTGTCTTCAGTGATGAGTCGAGTTCAGCCTAAACACGGATTATCGACGTGTGTATATTTGGAAGAGAGTGCGGAAGCCGAAATCTTCTTCCCTCCAACATTAGGGAAATTGACCACTACGGTGGTGGTTTGGCTGGCATCATGTTGAATCGAACACAAGTTTCCAAGAGGCACCCTTCTTGCTGCCCGGTATAGGGATCACTGGCTCCCAGTTCCTTTTTATGGACGATAACGCCCGAGCCCATAGTGCTCAGTTAGTCTGTGAGTACTTCGAGAGTGATGATATTCACAGGATGGAATGGCCCGCAAGATCTCTGAACCTAAACCTGATAGACCATATCTGTGATACTCTGGAAAAGTTCCCCACCTTTTTCAGTCAGAGACCGTGCACAAATTAAAGTTCACACAAAATATTGAATGTGGGGGAGCTTTCCGGGGTCACCATTTCCATTTTCACGCTGTTTAAAATAAGACGCAGCCGCACAAAGTGCACAAACATGTGGGGGACATTTCCAGGGGTCGGCATTTCAAACTTTTACGGCAGTTTATAGTATAAATCGGTTTACAATTAGTAGGACAGGGTGAAGGAAATTTCCGGTGTCACCATTTCTATTTTCACGCAGTTCAACAAATTTTTTGGGGGGAGGGGTTCCAGGGTCGGCATTTCTACTTTTACGGCAGCAGTTTATAGAAAAAAACTGTCTTGCAAGTAGCTAGATGAGGTGAGGGAAATTTCCGGGTTAAGATTCGACTATTACCGCGCTTTTTAATGAAAAACGATCTTACAATTAGCACTCAGCAGGCTGACAGGGTGAGGGGAAGTTCCGGTGTTGGCAATTCCGTTTTCACTGCAGTCTACAGAGAGTTGTGAAAAATGGGGGGGGGCGATTTCCACCGCAGTTTACAGTAAAAAATGGTCTTGCACAAGATGAAGCCACACAAGTAGCACAAATATGCGGGGGAAATTTCCTGGATCGGTATTTTTTATTAGATCGTGCTCATGTTCATAACGTTTACGTAACATTTCAAATTATTAAGATTGCCATATTACTCAGACAGAAAATATTATTAGGTCTAACTCTAGGTCCTTCAAAAAGTTTTCATTCCGTCATTCCCATATTCCTAAAATTTACATAAAAAGAAATGTCGATAATATTGCGCTTCCACTTATGCACCATACATTAATTAATAGGCCGTAGGCCTAGGCCTTTTTAACACTTTTTTCTTCCCCTATGAGATATCCGTAAAGCTTACAAAAAGTCAAATTTTATTTTTGTAGGTGGGGGTGGTATTCAGGATGGACGGAAGAGTCCCCCACATTCGAAAAAGTCCCCCACCTTTTTCAGCCAGGGACCACGCACAAATTGCATTTAACACAAAATAACGAACGTGGGGGAGATTTCTGGGGTCATCATTTCCTTTGCACGCTGTTTAAAACAAGATGCAACCGAACTGCGTGAACAAATATGTGGGTGAAATTCCCGGGGTCGGCATTTCAAACATTTGTCGCTCTTTACAGTAAAAAAAACTGTTTTGCAAGTAGCTGGATTAGGAGGGAGAAATTTCCGGTTTAGTACTTCGACTGTTGCCGCAGTTTTAAATAGAAAACGGTCTTACAATCAGCAGGCTGACAGAGTAGGGGAAAATTCCGGGGTCGGCATTTCGAACTTTTATCGCAGCTTACAGTACCGTAAGTAGCTGGATGAGGTGGAGGAAATTTCTGGGTTGGTATCTTGACAGTTACCGCGCCTTTTAGTGAAAAACGGTCTTACACTAATCAGGCTGACAGGGTGGGGGAAATTTCCGGTTTGTATTTCCACGGTTACCGCGGTTTTTAATGGAAAACGGTTTTAGAATCGGCAGGCTGGGAGAAAATTTTGTGTTCACCATTTCGAATTTCTACCGCAATTTTTTTTTAATGGAGGCTTAACGACCACCGTGAGCAACTCAGTGGGCTATTAGCAGTCGCCTGTCCCTAATTTAGGGCCACCGGTTCCAGGGAAGGGAGAGAGCCAGTGCCGTAAGACAAACACAACACCCATGTCTCACGGGATTCGAACTCGGACCCTCCTCGGACGAATGATCACAAGCCAACGCTTAGACCACGGCGCCACCGGGGAGGCGAACGTTATTCAATTCATAAAGTTTACATGACATGTCAAGTTACTAATATTGTGCTTTTACCGTGGCACTAAACATAAAATTCATAGCCCATAAATTAATGTCTTGTGCATCAATAAAATCGCAATATTATGAATTAGCCATTGCAATGCAAACATTATTAATATCAGTAACCTTGTAAAGTTAGGGAAGTCCCACATTTTATTATTAATGTTTTGTTCCTGAGAAAAAGTGTGACATCATTATTAACTTATAAATCTTACTAACATGGGTCACACATTGCTGATATGGCCCAGGACTTTGTTCATGTAACTAAAGCCTGAGTAAAAGTGAAAATTTTTTAACTTTACTAGTTAGGGCCTAATGGTACTTTTGCGGGGCCCAAGGCGAAGTTTCATTGCATTTATCTAGGGGAAAAACAAGTCATATTTTAATAAAATCGTTACGTGACGAATGTATTCCGTACAGCCAACGACACATACACACACGAAAAGCATCATAAAGAACATACAGGGCCCAATCCCTGTGCCCCCGTTTTCGGAGAAGTTAAAAATTACTTCTAAGTAAACGAACAAATATAAGTGTAATTTAGGCTAATAGTGGATTGTCACATTCGACATTGGTACTGCTCATTGCCAGATTTGGAGTTACCAGGTCCCCGACAACAGCATCAGTAATTTAGGGGACCCTTCACTTTGCCTGTCATCCTTGAGAAATGAAGCCTGTTTTTTTTTTTTTTATGTTCAGTTGTAGCTTTAGGCAGGGCCTTATTTATGCACTGGCATACAGGGGCCAATCGTTAAACCCCCATTTTTAGAGAGATTAAAAATTACTTCTAAGTAGACGAATACAATAGAAATATAATTTACGCTAATAGTGCGCTGTCACATTTGGCATCGGTGCTGCTGAGACCCACTCGTATTTATTTTAGTAAAGTCATTCAAGCCGCCCCGGTGGCGCAGTGGTCTAAGCGATGGCCTCTGATCATTCGTCCGAACGGGGTCCGGGTTTGAATCCCGGTGAGCCATGGGTGTTGTGTTTGTCTTACGGCACTGGCTCTCTCTCTTCCCTGGAACCAGTGACCCTAAATTAGGGACGGGCGACTGCTTATAGCCCATTGAGTTGCTCACGGTGGTCGTTAAACCTCCAATCAAAAAAAAAAAAAAAGTCATTCAATAAAAAATAAAAATAAAAAAAGTACGCAACTTTAAGGTTTCAACGTGTGGTTTTTATTATTCTAACAATTAATTAAGGGGACACGTGCTGATAACTCAGAAATAAAATGAGTAAATGAATACACACCCGTACACACAAATGTGTTTATCGATAAAGCACAAATGTATTTATTGCTGTTTAATGCTTTGTCATCGTGAGGGAAAATGATAGTCTCAAAACAGACACGAAGAGTATCATGAAAACTAACGGAACCGCCGCGGTCAGACAAGGA
This sequence comes from Macrothele yani, assembly GCA_039090855.1. Lineage (NCBI taxonomy): Eukaryota > Metazoa > Arthropoda > Arachnida > Araneae > Macrothelidae > Macrothele > Macrothele yani. Next base: position 6,922,223 of record CM077022.1, on the reverse strand, counting down.
AATACGTCACACGATGTTGCTTCCTTTCCGGAACAACATTTTTGCGAGAAAAACCTACTTACCTAACACGACCGAGCAGCGAGGAAGTTTTGACGTCACAGGAAGTTTCATCATTTTACTCCCCCTTCCGTGACACCGTTCTTCCTAGCAGACGCCACTAGACAGGTTGTGCGGTGAAAGCAACTTACGGACAGCGGGAACTTAACATGGCGGCTCGCGTTCGCTGCCGTTGAGAGTGAGTTTACTTTGGAGTGCTAAAAAGAGATAAAAAAGCTTTCGATTCTAATTTCTTTCGTGTGATGTTTCATTCCTCTGTTCTGAAGTTTGTATCCATGCCACTTTTGGAAGATTCTGTCAAGAAATAAAGGAGCAAAGTAAGGGAGAAGTTGGTTAAGTTAGAGACCACTGATACTGAATTTTCATATTAAATGAAACCATTTAAACCCAGATGACTAACTGGACTTTACCAAGAACATCAGCCAATTCCTCAAGTACCAAAGAGTAATGCAGACATTTTTTCAACTGATCAGTGGTAACAATGGCACACACAACAGCAACTAGGGCATCTGTGAATCTTGGAGAGGTGCAAGTTAGTTCTGTGTGACATTGGCCAAAAGACCCCAACTCACTGGGTTTTGTTCCAGAATCCTTAGATTGAATGACCAACTGGAACCCTCAGCTGTGGGCTAATCCCCCACACTGATGTACTTACCTGATTAAAAACACAAAAAGAAATATTAAGAATGACTCAAGTGTGGGATATGGTGGACCTACCACACTTGAGAAGAACGGTCCACCACGGAATCGACCTGGACTTTCTAAACGGCGTATGAGAAAGAGATATCGGCTGAGTGAATGTAAGACTGGTGTATGGAATACTAGAGGTATAAATGGCAAGATAAGTGAGGTGATTGAGGAGATGAATAAATATAGACTGGATGTGCTGTGTGTAAGTGAAACCAAAAAGAAAGAAATTGGGGTAGAAGAAGTGAATGGCACGGTGAGTGTGTGGTCTGGAGTATTGGATAATATGAGAGGACAGGCTGGTGTAGGTGTGATTTTAAGTGAAAAGATGAAGAACAACTTGATTCACTATAGTTGTGTAAGTGAGAGAATTCTCTGGATTCGTTTGAAAGTGAAACTTCAGAGAATTGGAATTGTTGTAGTGTATGCTCCTTGTGACTCGGAACCTTCTGATAAGAAAGGAGATTTCTGGAATGAGCTAAAAGCTGTTTTGAGCCTGTTTGGTGCTAAAGAAAAAGTTATAATAGCAGGGGATTTCAATGCTAGAGTAGATGTGCAGAATGCAATTTCTGACAATGTTCTGGGTAAGTTTAATGATCCTTGTGTGAATGATAATGGTGAAAGATTAATTGAACTCTGCATTGAGAATGGTTTGTGTGTATCTAATGCATTTTTCAACCACAAGTATATCCACACATATACTGGGGAAAATCGTACTCTTGGTCAAAAGAGTGCGATAGATTTTGTTATCTACGATCAGCGTTTGAAACACTTAGTTGTTGACACCCATGAGATGAGAGGTGCGGATGTTGGTTCTGATCATTACTTGGTAGTGTCACGAGTGAAAAAAAAGTTGTTGACACCCATGAGATGAGAGGTGCGGATGTTGGTTCTGATCATTACTTGGTAGTGTCACGAATGTTGGTTGGAGGAAAAGGAATAGGAAGAGTCCCAGGATAGAAAGAATAAAGGTTGATAGGCTATTTGAAGATCATCAGCGGTATTCTGACTTACTCAGAGAACGACTGAAGGATCTGAAGTCTGGTGAGAGGGATGTAGAAAAGAAGTGGGAATGTTTTAAGAACTGCGTGGTCACTGCTGCTAAAGAGGTCTGTGGCACCACAATAGTGGGTAACAATAGAGGTATTGCTTGGTAGAATAGTGAGATTGAAGAGGCAGTAAAGAGAAAGAAGGAAGCCTATTTGGGGATGTTGCAAGGTAGTCTCTGTGGATGAATATCGCTGTAAGAAGCGTGTAGCTGCTAAGCTGGTTCGCCACAGTAAGGCAAAAGATAGGAAGGAGAAAGTGGAAAGGCATGAACTGGCTTTTTGGAAAGACAGGAAGTCCTTCTGGAAGTACATGAGACTCAGGAAAAATAGGGGAAACAAAGTTTTAAGTTGTGTGAAGAATGAGATTGGGGAAATGATATGGGAGCCCAATGAGTTAAGTGACAGATGGGGTGAATACTTCTGTGAGTTATTAGATCAGGAAAGCAAAGATGATTCTGAGACAGATGCAGATGATGTCACAATGAGTGATGAAAGCACAGGAGGGATATCAAGAGAAGAAGTGTGTAAAGCTCTAAAATCTCTTCAGAATGGTAAGGCTCTGGGAGTTGATGGCATAACTGCAGAGATGTTGAAATATGGTGGTGACTCTATAATTGACTTATAAACTGAAATTTGCCAGTTGTGCTGGGAGTTAGGAATGGTCCCTCGGGATTGGAAGGATGCTATTATTGTTCCTTTGTATAAGGGAAAAGGTGATCAGACTGAATGCAAGAACTATCATGGTGTTAGCCTACTGAGTGTGCCAGGGAAAGTGTTTGGTAAGGTTGTTATTGAAAAAGTACGGGGTCTTACATCATTGAAAGTGTGGGATGTTCAGAGTGGTTTTATGCCTGGTAAAGGCTGCACTAACCAGATTTTTGCATTACGCACGATGATTGAAAAGTATCTGGCTGTTGGGAAGAAAGTTTTTACTGCCTTCATAGATTTAGATAAAGCTTACGACCGAGTGAATAGGACACTTCTGTGGAAGGTATTGAATGAATATGGTGTTACTGGGAATCTACTTAATAGTGTAAAAGCCATGTATGCTGGTAGTAGAGCTTGTGTATGAGTGAATGGTGTTTTATCAAAATGGTTTTCCATTGGTGCAGGAGTTAGACAAGGTTGTGTAATGTCACCATGGCTGTTCAATATATTTTATCTATTTTGGCATCACACATGCATGCGTGATGCCAAAATAGATAAAAGTGGTTTATGTCTTGGTGATATCCGTGTGTGCAGATTGCAGTATGCTGATGACACTGTCCTGTTGGCAGAGAGCAAAAGTGAGTTGCAGAGTATTTTGACTCGGATGCACGAAGTTTGTATGAAATTCAAACTGAGTATAAATAAGGAAAAAACCAAAGTTATGGCGTTTGAGAGAGGAACTGTTAGCACTGAATGTAATGTAAGTATAAATGGCACCGTGATTGACCAGGTGAGTGAGTTTGTGTATTTAGGAAGCATGTTTGACAGAGAGAACAAGTTGGATGGTGAAATCAGTAGGCAAGTGAATTCTTCTTTGAAAGTCATAGCTGCTCTGGGTGGTTTTCACAGGAATGATGGGTTCTCTAGAGAGTCCCACATGGCTGTCTATGAAACTGTAATTGTTCCTACTCTGATGTGTGGCAGTGAAACCTGGGTACTGCAGAAGAAACATAGGAGTCGTTTGTGTGCTGGAGAAATGTGTTACTTACGTGGGGTTTGTGGCAAGACACTATCTGATTGTGTGAGGAATGAAGATATATTGCAGTTGTGTGATGTGAAGCAAAATGTTGTTAGCAAGGTGGATACCAATATGCTTCGGTGGTTTGGCCATGTTGAAAGAATGAGTGATGAAATACTTACTAAGAAAATATTTTCAGCCCAAGTGGCAGGAAGGAAAGGCAAGGAAGGCCAAGGAAGACATGGGTGGATCAGATTCAGGAGTGTCTGCACGAGAAAAAGATTATGAGTATGAAGTATAAAAGATCTTGTGTACGGCATGTAATGGATATTAGTGAAGCACGAGTTGCATGTCAAGATCGCTGTAAATGGAGAAGTTTGATACGACAACAATAAATAAAAATATCTGGAAGTTTGTATTTCTTTTTGGAGCTAACCTCTGAATCTCGGAGAACAGCTTAGTGATATGTATGTATGTAATATTTTGAGACATATCCAGCATTCTGCAAAGAATAGTTTACACAGATTCATCCCATTTGCTGTGATTTCATCTTTTATTTTTTCTTTAAAAATATCCAACAAAATTTCCAGAACAGAAACTAGAATTCCTTTTCCCATTTCTCCATCAGAAAAAAGGTTTCTTTTTATGAGCTAAATTCCACACAACTTTGGAGCTTGCTAGTGTCACATGTGCATTCATAGATATGAAATGTTTCAGATTACTCTCAAGTTTAAGTTTATTGGCTTCAAATGTTTCATTTCACTATCCTGAGAATGAGTGTCATGCACAAACTTCCTATAAAAATCTGTGCTGACAAAATGCTTCTTCAGATTGTCAGCCTTGATTTCAATGAATGATCTGCTGCATACAAAAGACACACTAGCTTATCATTAGCCTTTACTATAGCAAGTTCAAACCTCCAAAATGTTTTGAAATTTCAATGGATATTCTTTCAATCTCTTAGTTTTTCGTTTTTTGGCACTGTCATCACTTTTATTACTTTATTCACCGTTATTTGTTTCTCCTGATTCATATCTGTCGCCAATGTTTCAGCAGAAGTTGCTGTCAGTTACATTTGTTTTCTGATAACAAATCTCATAAGAGGTATTGACAGAAAAAGAAATAATTATATTTTTATGGTATATGTTGCTACCTAAATTTAGAACTATTTTAGATGAGTTCATTTTCTTAACTGGTCAGAGACTAGTTAAGGAAATGAATGCAATTTGGGTTCTATTAGGTTTAGCAGTAGAATGTTACTGCACCCTAATTATTTTATTTTCAGGTCACAAAGAAATTAATATTCTGGCTTCCAAAACTCAAGGAACAGTGTTTTGGCACTTTCTGTCATTGAAATGGGAGAAATACTGCAACACCTGCATAACAGCCTAAACTCACAATGCTGCTGTAAATGGCCATATGAAAATTTGAGTAGGTTGTTGCCAGTGACACAATCATAGATGTAGCTGGGTTTTTTTCACTGTTCTTTACAAGACAAACAGCCAGAAAATACAGCTTATTTGCATTCCAACCTGGCTACCATTTACAGTAACATAGCATAAGTGTTAAACATGCTCCGTAGGAATCATCTGCCTGAATATTTGTGATAGTGCACCATTGGAAGGCTTGAGGCCAGCCAATACTGAGAAGATGCTTCCACATCGCTTGATGCTGATTATTCCATTTTGTACAGACTTTTAAGAAAAGCTTCCAAGAAACAGAGACTCTTGCTAAATTAGGGTCACTTCATCACATGAAAACAGGTATCTTTCCACTTACACCATGACTGCCCAAGTTGACAACACCATCCCAACTGTGTTCTGATCTAATCACAGGCAGGGAAATTTCTGTTTCTGGAACCACCATAAGCAGGAGGTTGCACAAGGATGGCCAAACACTAGTGATGAGCGTTTCTCTAACCTCACGTCACAGGACAACATAGTTGAATTGGTGCAAAGAGCATGTTACATGAACTTCAGACCTATAGAAGTGTGTATCACTCACAGATGAATAGAGAAATTTTCTCTATGGAGTAACTCTTGGCTTATACTCATCGGGAGGGAACTTGGATCCCAATCATCCCTCCAACATCATTGAAGAGATTTTTACAGTAAAGACAGTGTCATGGTTTGGACAAGCATCTCACTAGGTAGATGTACTGCCCTATGTGTACTTCCAGAAGGCAGTATAACAGCTCAATGGTATAGAGATGATAACATATATTTGGTGAAATAAGCCAAGGTTATCTCATGATTGATAACTCTGTTACTCGTGTGTAATATTAGAATATGCAGCCACAAGTTACTGTGATATACAGTATATGCACTGGTATTAATATTCACAAATCTGATTAAATCAAGTTTTCATCACATACCATTGCTTGATGTTAAACTTCCCACATCAGCTTGCCATTGTCGTCATCGAAATCTTCATGGGTCTATAGTTGCATGAGGGCTCTTGGATAGTAGACGATGTGCTGTGCATTGCAAGACTTAAGTTAAATAAAATTTTGAAAAAAAAAACCAACCCCGGAATACTCAGAGCCTGATTTGAATTTACGTACATGTGAAACAACATTGATGTTCTAAAAGCTAATGATGAGGAAATGAAATGAAATTTGAAATACCAATACAGGATTCAGGTGAACAGGGTAAAACTGCAGTATATGAAGCAATAAATTATCACAGACCCTTGGCTATGTTTGCCAATCTAACAGTTAAAGTTGTTAAAAATGCCGCTGTTCTTAAGAACAAATGAATGAGGAAATGAACAAGATGAAAGTTTCAAAGAGTTGAGCATAGTAAAATTTCCTAAGGGAAGCACAAAATCTCTTAACGCAGTTCTATGGCTATGCCTTTTGCTAGATGCATTTTGCACCCCATGTTATCGGGGTCATCCTCAATAGCGCTCACTTCTATCACTGCATGTGCTCAGTGCTTGTTGCTATGGCTTTTGAGGCTGACTTGTCTCTGGTCTCTTTCTATTAGGGGTATGCAAAAGTTTCCGCCGCCCCTGCTAGCGGGCACTGTAGGGGTCTAACCAGCCTGCAAAACGTGCTGTCAGTTCGTACATGAAGCCAAGCACGGCGGTCAATAAAGTTAATTTGCGGCACTGTTTTTTATTCATGTTTAATTTAGGGAAAAGTGCGAGTGAAGCATACAGTTCAATATGTCAGGCAAATGGTGAAATGGTTATGGGTGAGTGGACGTGTTGAGAATGGTTTGCCAGGTTTAAGAAAGATGATCTAAGCTTGGAAGACAAGCCATGTGCAGGTAGACCACAGGAACTTGCAGACAAGAAGCTGGAATCGCTGTTGCAAGAGGATGTCACACAGTCGACCCCGCAACTGGCAAAACTTTTGAAAGTTACTTAATCGACGGTGGTATGGGGTCTACAGGCCTTGGGGAAGATCCAGAAGATTGGTAAGTGGGTTCCGCATACTTTAACGGAGTGTAATATTGGTCAATGATTGGGCATCTGCATATCGTTGCTGAAGAGGTTTCAAGGGAAGAATTTCTTATGGAAGGTTGTCACCGGGTATGAAAAATGGGTCTATTGCAACAACCCCATACGCAAGTGTACCTGTGTCGACCCAGGCCAGCCATCAACATCCACTGCCAAACAGGATATCCACGGGAAAAAGGTGCTGTTGTGTGTGTGGTGGGATATGCATGGAGTGCTGTACTTTGAACTGTTGAAACCGGGCAAAACAATCGCTGCACAAAGATATAGTGATCAGTTGATGAAACTGAATGCCGCAATCGAGCAAAAGTGCCAACTGACAGGTAAAGGAGGCTGTTCAGTCATCCAGTTACACGATAATGCCAGACCACATGTCGATGCCACCACGAAATCAACCCTTGAACAGTTGCACTGGGAGGTTTTACCGCACCCAGCTTACTCCCCGGACATTGCACCCTCAGAATTTCATCTGTTTCGCTCTATGCAACATGACCTAGCCCAACAGCGGGTCACCACAGTTCCAGAGGTGGAAAATTTCGTCACTGCGTTCTTCAGCTCAAAACCCGAGTCCTATCACAGGGGCATTCATTTGTTGCCTGAAAAATGACAAAAGGTCATTGATGCTAACGGCCAATATTTCGTTGAATAAATGTGTACTGGTTTCCTGATTGTTACTGTCTCCTTTTACTTTAAAACAGAGGAAACTTTTCCATACCCCTAATATGTCATTTGTTTTGTTGGTATGTCCCCAAACATGCGTGAGTTTGTCCAATGTGATGTAATTAACATACTGTTGATCTTTCCCATATTTGCTTTGCTGTTGCTGTCTTCTATGGTTTTCTTGTTGGATTAGATATTTCCAGACATAAGAAAGTTCATATGGTGCATTACTGTTACAGTAGTAGTCCCTGGTTTGTTCTATGGTCATGGCCTCTGCAATTAAGATTTGTTTATGGTTTTGATAACTACAGATTAGCTTTATGTCTTCCCATGCAGATGAGGCTTGATTTTCACAGCAATATTGTATAAATGCAGTTCACCTTTGTTTTTGATTTCAATCTTTTAGGTGCTTTGCCATTCTGGGTTTTAATCTCCTTTTAGTGCTACCAATATATGCACTTGCAGGTTGTTGTTTTTTTGTGTCATAATCGGCAATTCATATATGCCTGATTTGTCCAATAAGAAAGTTGTGCTTAGCTTTTTTGCTAATCTGCAAATGTTAGGCATGCTGGTTTACATTCTCTTTTTAACATGTTAGATACTGGTGGATAGAATGGGATTTTCCCACAGTATTTAGGTGTTCTTTGTTATTGTATATAGATGATTTATTTATATTTTGCTGGATCTCTTCAGTTAAAGTCTTAAAGAGTTGATCAACTGTATGCTGTATCCATTTTTAGTAATCAAAGTTTTCATCCATTTCATTTCTATATTATATTTCGTTATATTAGATGAATGTGTAAATGCTCTACAAATGTAGGATCCAAATGCTGCTATTTTATATTTTTGGGGTGGTTTGAATTGGCTGGTATTATATTTGGTATATATAATACCAGCCAATTCAAACAGGGATGTAAGGTCAGGTGATGCGTAACATCACAGCCTCTCCTTGACAAATGTCAACCTCGCCTTCTCGTGGTGCATCCTGTTCCCACTAAAAGGGCTCTGACGACCGCCAATGGCGGTATAACTATACCATCGGGATTAGAGGAAATGCTATCCCACACTCACCAACCCGCTTGGCCAGCGTGGTGAGTTATGGCCAAACCCCTCCAAAATGACTCCACAACTTAAATCTTGGCCCTCAGTCTCCGGCAGCTGGAATGTACCTGGCCAAGGCAGCGGCCAGTGCGACATGAAGGCAGAGGTTGCTAAGAATCCCCGGAGGACCGGACTAGGCTGCCATCTGATGCTGACCTTGGCTACGTATAATGGACGCTCCCTATCTTCTGATTCAAGGCTTCTTGAATTGGAAGAGGAACTACAAAGGATCAAGTGGGACATCGTCGGGCTAAGTGAGGTAAGGAGAAAAGGAGAAGATCTAATTGAACTGAAAAGTGGACATCTCTTCTACTATCGTGGGACAGATACTGGCAGAACTAGTGGTGTTGGATTTATAATAAACAAGAAACTGAAGGATAAAGTGGTAGAAGTTGAAAGTTCCTCCGACAGAGCTGCAAGACTCGTTATCCAACTCTCGAGAAGATACCAGGCTCAGATTATTCAAACTTATGCACCCACCACAAGTCATCCTGAAGAAGAAATTGAAGAATTTTATGAGGAAATTCGTCATCTAAATAATAAAGGTAAGCAGCACTTGAAGATAATTATGGGAGATTTCAATGCAAAAATAGCGCACCGGCAACAGAATGAAACTTTAGTAGGTAAATTCGGTCACGGCAACAGAAACCAGCGTGGAAATACTCTCGTTGAGTTTGCAAAGGCTGAAGGATTTTTCATCTTGAACTCCTTTTTCAAGAAAAAGCCACACAGGAAATGGACATGGAGACATCCAATTGGGACGACAAGTGAAATTGATTTTATTATGTGTAACAAAAAATTCGTCATCGAAGACTGCAGTGTGCTGAACAAGTTCAACACAGGTAGTGCGCATAGATTGGTGAGATGTAAGATGCACCTCAACACTAAACTTGAACGTGGCAAGCTCATAAGACAAACAAAATGTATTGACATAACCAACCTTAAAAAACACCATAATACTTTCAAGTTGGAACTGAAGAACAGATTCTCTGCTTTAGAAGGCCTAACATCGGAAGATGTGGATATTTCGGAAGTTAACAGAAAAGTAACCAAAGCTCTTATGGAAACAGCAACAAAATTAGCTGGGTCTAAGAACAAGTTGCATGTGAACAAATTATCAGGAAAAACCAAAATGTTGATGCAAAAAAGAAGAGAGATGAGGACAACTAAAGAAGATGTGACTTCCAAAGTGGAATATATAGAGCTATGCAAGACAGCACGAAAAAGTATCACTGAAGACGTAAGGAAATTCAACTGTGAGCTAGTGAGGAAAGCAATTGAAAACAACCAAAGCCTTAAGATAGCAAAGGGACATCTCAGTAAGGGAAGAAAACAGATTATGGCACTGAGAAAAGAAGATGGTTCTGTAACAAGACATAGAGGCGAAATTTTGACAAGAGTGAAAGATTTCTACTCCAAATTATATGAAAGGGATGATACATGTACTCCAGACATCGTGAAAGGTACCAGAGTTCTTCCAGTCCTCCCAGCAGAAGTTGCTCATGTAATCAAGAACATGAAGCGGGGGAAAGCTCCAGGAGAAGATGGAATTACTGTAGACATCATACAAGAAGCAAGTGGAGAAATTGAAACAGTACTCGCCCAAATTTTCACTCGATGCCTTAATGAAGGGAAGATTCCTGAGGATTGGAACAATACTACAATGATCCTGCTACATAAAAAAGGTGACATTGAGGATCTCAGGAACTACAGACCTATCAGCCTCCTATCAGTGGTTTATAAAATCTTCACTAAAGTTCTTTCACACCGCTTGAAGGTAATACTGTACATGGCTCAACCGAGAGAACAAGCTGGATTCAGGAGTGGCTACAGCACAATAGATCATATCCATGTGCTGAGAGAACTAATTGAAAGAGCAAGGGAATATGAACTTCCATTGTGCATGGCTTTTATCGATTATGAAAAAGCCTTTGATTCGGTGAAACCATCAGCAGTTACCACGGCTCTGAAATCCTGCAGTATTGAAGATGCATACATTAATATTATTAATAACATCTATGAAAATGCAAGTACAAAGATTCGGCTGTTTGAAAATACAACACACATAAAAATTGGAAAGGGAGTGAGACAAGGTGACACCATATTTCCGAAGCTCTTTAATGCCACATTGGAAAATGTCTTTCAATCACTGAACTGGGAAAACAAAGGGATAAAGATTAATGGAGATTATCTAACCCACCTTCGTTTTGCTGATGACGTAGTCATTTTTGCAACTACCCCATCAGAGCTGCAGAGTATGATCCAGGAACTTGCTGACAAGAGTAAAGAAGTGGGATTAAAAATCAACTTTCAGAAGACGAAAGTGATGTTCAATGCTTTTACAAGAAATGAAGATTTATCGATTGATGGAGAAAAACTGGAGATAACAGATACGTATGTTTATCTTGGACAGCAGATATCAAGTGAGGGTCACATTGATGAAGAAATTAATCGGCGTACAAAACTTGCCTGGAGAGCTTTTGGAAGAAACAGCATAATTTTCAAGAGCAATATGCCATTATGTCTTAAAAGAAAAGTGTTTGATCAATGCATCCTTCCAGTGCTTACGTATGGTGCAGAGACGTGGACCTTAACTAAAAGAGACATACAAAGGCTGCAGACAACTCAAAGAGACATGGAGAGGTGCATGCTTGGTATAACCAGGAGAGATAAGAAGAGGAACTCGTGGATCCGAAAAATGACAAGAGTGGAAGACATCATGATCAGAGTTAAATCCCTGAAATGGCAATGGGCTGGACATACTGCCAGAAGGACAGACCATCGATGGACAGCCGAAATTTTAGATTGGATTCCAAGGGACAGGAAAAGACCCAGAAAAAGACCACATGGGAGATGGGTGGATGAAATTCGAAAATATGCGGGAGTGACATGGAGGAGACTGGCACAAGACAGACCGTTGTGGAGGAAACTTGGGGAGACCTTCGTCCAGCAGTGGATTGATAATGGTTGACAATGATGATGATGATGACATATAAGGGGGCACGTTTTTGTCCATATACAATCACTGTAGAACAAATTTCCATAGTTATAGCAGTGGCGATAAAGTAAATTTAATCGGTAAATAATCTGTAATTGATGCACCTATAATTTGGTCATGATAATAAATATAACATAGCTGCAATTAATCCATTGTGTTTATAAAATCAACGCATTATATATATCATTGGTGACGTTAGCACGTGTTCCATTGTCCATAATATTAGCACGTGTTCCATTGTTCCATAATGTATATAACATTGGTACGAGCAAATATTTGTTTATAACAATGCACTGACAGGGCACGACTTCGCTGGAACATTATACCAGGCTAAAGAAACACTGGTTGGAGAAGCAGGAAGCACTGCAACAGACGTATCGTTTGGCGAGGGATCTGCTGCACTAAGGGGAATCGACGTAGAGAGCTATGAAGCTGAAGTTTGAGTATCTGAAGATCGAGAACCAGTAAGAAGTTGTGAGGGAACAGGAGGTGGAACAGATAAACGGTGAGGGCACCTGGAACGACCATGACCAGGGCCTTAACACTGGAAGCATTGCAGAGTTGTAAGGACGTCCATGCGAAATCGCTGACTGCCAATAATGAACTCAAGAAATGAAGGGCAATCTGATGCAGCATTCTCTGATGAAAACACTATGCGTGCTTGTCTGTTGAGGCCCAAAATTCCCTTAGCATCCTGGTCAGCACGTGCGGCTGAAAGAGAAATGATGGGGCCAACAACTCGACCGCACTGTGAAAGTGCAGTCCGGAGCAGTACGTCAGGAGATCTTGGGAGCTACTGGATACAAAGTAACCAGCACAGGACTCTGCGATAAGGGCACACCAAACAGAGTACGATCACGGACAGCAATGACCGTTGATTTAACACAATCAACATACTCTATCTTAGCAAGGTAAACAACCACAGACCGTGGTTACCGTGCCATATCAGTAATTGCGCCCAAAGGAAGGATGCCTTTTAATGCTCAGAAGTATAACTTAAGGTGAGTGTTAGGAAGCGCCTCAAATACAAAGCCCTAAACGCTGACGCAGCTAAAGATCCTTACCTTGAGAATAGTCCTCAGGAACAATCACACGGATAACATCCTTAGCTCGGGAGAAGGAAAGACGAGAATCCACATCAAAGCCCAGCATTAGACGTAAGGGCGGTACGTCGACAACCAGACGTAGCGGGGCATAATCACTAAAGGCATTAACCGAAGTTGGTTGCGAAAAAGGCACCGAAGCAATACCAAGCTGATCAGGAATGAGAGTAGAGGATGATGAAACAGCCCCATCGGATGAAATCAACTCATTAGCAGAAGTATCCATGAGATCGGTCATAGAATCCGTGCGAGCAATATCTACATGGTGAGGGAAAGACAGTGAAGAAGGCGCTTTACGCTTAACAGGCAGCGAGCGGATGCCCGCTAGCTGGGCAGCATCTTGCTGATCAGGCGAATCAACCATGCAGCTGATAAGTCTCACAGCAAATGTATAAACAAACAATATTAAGGATGATTCTATCACACTGAAGCACTTTGAAGCACACACAAGAAGCAGTTATGGTGGAAAACCACAGGAAGGAAGCTCCGCTAAACAAGTAAATGCAGTAAGAAGCTTGTAGAAGAAATTAGGGCTCAACACATGCAAAACTCAGCTGCAGCTCTTTGCCAACTATTGCATTAGCACTTTCATGAAATTAGACACTTCACTATAACAAAAATAAAAGCTTACAGGACAACTTTCCGGGATAATTAGATGCACGGAACATTCATGAACACTGCACAATAAAAACCAGGAACAAGAACAACGCACTGGGAAACACAAAACGCCAAAGCCCATGGGCACAGGTTTAATGACCACCGTGAGCAACTAAATGGGCTATAAGCAGTCGCCCGTCCCTAATTTAGAGTTACTGGTCACAGAGAAGGGAGCCAGGCAGTGTCGTAAGACAAACACAGCATCCATGCTAACCGGGATTCGAACCTGGGCCCATCTCGAACGAATGATCATAATCCAGCCCTTAGACCGCTGCTCAACCCGGACGCGTATTTCCCAAGTGAATGTACGGAATTGCGATTAATGCCATTTCCGCCACACGATTGGATCAGAGCTACTTTGGAGATTTCTGGGCCTATGTGGAGAGTCACGTAATAGGAACACTGTCTTTTATCGGGGGAAGTTCTGCTTGCTAAGAAATGCATTGTGAGGTTACTTAACATATGTGACAAATGACCATATTAAATTATATCGCGCAAAGTTTTATCGTGGGAAGTTCTGCTTCCTAAGAAATTCACTGTGAGGTTAATTAACATATGTGACAAATGATCATATTGAATAATACGGTAAAGTAATTTTGTGCACGATATCATAAGGAATATCTACAATTTCTCAGATGAATAGAAGTCGATATCTATCTTAATATAAAAATTGAGGACGACTTCAATAAATAGCTACCATACTCGGTATCAGCCAATAGATAGCAGCATGTTAACCTAGTACCCATCACGATTTGTGCTGTGTGAAAGTGCGTATATAAGGATACTAAAAAGTACACTTTTAAAGGTCCTTTCTATTACCCTTGAAAGGACTTTTAACAATGAAAAGTATGTCTCCACACCGAAATATTTATTCTGACGATAAGGTTTTTTTCCTCATGAATGTGAAGAGGTCTAGCTAAAAAAAAAAAGTCAAATAGTGATTTTGTATTAGCAAAGAACTACCTAATGATACGAAGTAAGACCTCAAAACAGTGTTCTGTTGAAATAAAACAGTTCAGTTTGAATAAATACTCCAGAATGTTGTTTGCCATATATTGTGTCTCATAAAATACATAGTAAGTGATCTTTCATATATATATTTTTCTAATATTTAGGAAATTCCTTATATTTTTGTCCCTCAAACTTCATCAAAAATGCCTTCAATTAAGCATTTCAATCCCCCTTCTCCCCGAAAATTAAAAAAAATCGTTAAACAACTAATGGGTTCTCCATACAAAACACATCAGTACTAATCCGGAGCTAAAGGAAGAGTGAGCGCTGGCATCTCTCGGCCCTTGTGAGAACTATATAGAGTGAAGGTACTTCAGAAGATAAGTCACAAGTCGATGAAGTCATGTGGATATAAAAACTCAAAAGTTCGTTTACCAATAAAGTACATTCTCTATTTACCTCCTGTCGCATTCCGACTGTACGGGTAAAACAACTGAAGGTAACCATTGTCGCAAAGAAAACACCCGACGAACCATACACCGTGACCCGAACATTAAAATGGCTTATGGCGAGTTCAGCAAAGTCTACAAATACCCGTCACATGACTCTCCTCATAGGCCCCGCCTACTCGCAATATACAAAGTAGCTCTGAACCAATCGCGTGGCGGAAATGGTATTAATCGCAATTCCGTACATTTACTTGTGAAATACGCAACCCGGACGGCAATACTGATGGTCTTCTTGACTGGTTATGGCGTGGGCGCCCTTGTCCCGGCATTCTGGTTATTGTTCCGGTTTCTTGGAACTGTCTCCAGAGATTGGAGATCACTTGCCTCTGCACTCAGTTCCTTTATAAGTTAGGTAGGTCTAAAACCTAAACTTTTGTCATACAGCACTGCATATAAACACTCTACGTCAAAAAAAAAAAAAAGTTGAACCCGGAAGGACATGTTGGGTTGCAATGCTATTCGGGAAGA